>CM037091.1:47385300-48713742 GCA_020916435.1 Oxytropis ochrocephala | reverse complement strand
GGCAAGCAAAATTGACACCAAGAGAGAAGCAGCCCTGATGCGATCGGCGAGCGATGCTGCATCGATGCGAGCGATTCTGCCAGCTACACGAGGAAGAGAAGGTGCATGCGCACCTCTGAAGAAACTCGAAACCAAGACATCCAAAACAAAAAGCGGAAGGTGAAACACACTCCTCACTGCGGGCAAAGCACGAGAACCGGGGAGTGGAGCAAAAGAAATGAGTATCATTTACAAGTTTTCACCTACTTAATATATCTTGTGTTGTTTAAATGTCTAAAAACTATTTCCTAGTTGTTTTTAATCCCTCTCCTATTTTGAACAAATATGGTTTGTATTTTAAACAAATTAAGCGGTGTGGACCTTTGCTACCATAAGTTTTTGGGGGATTTATCTGAGTATGTTGTATGTTTAATTAAATATGTTTGTTTTTATCTAGTAAATATATATGTTTTAAAGTAGTTATATTTTGTTTAAATATTAGATGTACTTAACAAAGTAGTATCTAAATACATGAAATTATCTTCCAAAGAATTTCTTTTGGAAATAGTGGAAAGTATGAAGAATACTATTATTGTTAAAAGTATTTTAGTAGAATGGATCGGTTTTTTCAAAATATGGGAAAACCCTATGGATGGAATTTTAATGATGAAAAGAGAAAAAGAAGCCTTATTTCATAGAAAATAACCAAAATTATTTTTACTTCAACACTTCAAAGCGAGGTTTGTGAAAAGAACATTGCTATTTAAAGATCAATCGATCTGAGAAATTTTGGTAGCTTAGAGTCAAAACAAAGTTTACTAAAAAGATAGAAGAGCTTAAGAATTAAGTTTGAGGGTGTTTATAAAACAAAGACTGAATTTGAAAAGTATAAAAAGTAAACAATGCACAAAAAGAATACAAAAATGTGGACAAAAGATCAAAGATCAAAGCCATATTATCCTGAATCATTTGAAACTATACCTGTGCCTAAGCACATGAATGCATCTGGAGGTCAAAGACACATGCCATGCGAGGAATAAATGTATACGGAGGATAGTTCAAAAGCTAAACACATGCCAAGTGCAAAGAAAAAAAATATATGCATCACGGAGGTCGGTGAGGAGGCAATATAAGCTATCAAAAAAAAAAGCATCATCAGTACAGAAGCATCAATGCAACTGCAATGAAGAAAAGATCCACACAAAAAATAGAAGATGCATTGGCTCAAAACCTTTGAAAGATTCAACCAAGCCCTTTGTTGTACTTAAAACTTCCAAACACTTGAAAAATTTTGTGAGTCTAATTCTCTCTTTTGAAAAATATTTTGGTGTGACCAAAGATAAATCAATCCTTTCAAAAGCTAGGAGGAAGTTTTCACTTAGTCTTGGAACCAATCTCAACTCGGTAGGTTCACACACATAAAGAGTTTGAATAACTTTGGTAGTTTTGAAGAAATAAAGGCATAAGAGAGATTCTTGAAAAAATGAAGTTCATAGTGAACTCCTCATGAAAATCCAAAATATCAAAGTGATCTATCTTCTAGAATTATAGTATTAATAGTTTGTATAACGCCCCAAATATAATTCAATTATTTATTAGTTGGGTTCTTTAAGGCTTACAACATTTGGTTAAGTCACTAGTGCAAAAATGACTTTAAACGGCACCATTTAGTATCGGTTGTTTAAACAACCCGATACTAAATATGAAACAGCCCGATGGCAATTTTGAAATTAAATGGAAGTTTTCAATTTTCAACTTACATTTAGTATCGGTTGTTTAAACAGCCCGATACTAAAAAATCTTTACATGGGGCGTTTAATTTTTGTAAACACGCTATCTCCTTCTCTTCAAAGACATTTAGTATCGGGCTTCCTAACAAATACTAAAGGCCTTTATTTTTCTAAGCGCGCGTTCTCTTCTCTCCTTCTCTCTGAAGTCACTATCTCTAAAGCGAAGGCAGGCGACTCACCCTTACTCTCTCTCACGAAGATCTCTCACTGCCAGCTATCTCTCTCTCTCTCACTGGCCAAGCTATCTCTCACCATTCCTCACTCTCACGAAGATCTCTCACCTTCTCACTCACTGTTAGTCTTGTTAGTCTTCCTCCTCTCACGAAGTCTTCCTTCCTCGTTGTCTCACCAGACTCTCTCTCCATAGTCGTTCTCTCTCCTTGCAGAAGTCTTCTCTTACGCACGAACAACTTTCTTCTCTTCATCGACTTTAGTTTGTATTCTTCTCGATTTGATTCATGCTTCCTCGAAACCCTAAAACTAAGAGAAGATAGTATTTGAAAGTGAAACCCTAAACTTCGGTGTTCTATTTGAAACCACTAATTAGCTTGTAAATCTGATTGTATGATTTGATAATTGAAATAAATTGAGTACGATTTAGGAATGGAATTTTCCACTTGGCGGAGAGATTACCCTCGGGTCTTTTCTTTGATTCTCTCCTTTATCTTTTGAGATATTTTTGATTGTTTGAGGGCCTAACGGTTTAGTGCCTTCATTATCAGAACGATTACCTTTATTTTTACACATTAAATTTAGTTATTTGTCAATTTGCATTTGTTCGGGATGATGATGAAAGAAACCTTTGTTTGGTTCTTTGCACATTAAAAGTAGAGAATGTTACAAGAAACCCCACAAATTGAAGGTATTGGAGTTTATAATATTTTTAAATTTTTGGCTAAGGTCCTTTGGAATTTGAATGATTGTGTGAAATGCCATGTTTATTGAGTGACTCTCCTTGGTTATAATCACAAGCTAAGGATTGTACTTGAAACTATTGTTGAAAAGATTGCTCGGTCTTAATTCTATCGGTACTTTCTTTTGATATAATTTAGTATCTTGAAGCACATTTACTTATTTGGTTTCATGATGTGTGTGTGTTGTGTTTGGAATATGATTTGAGAAGTTACCTACTGTGTAGGTGAGTGTTAGGTGATCTATATGTGGGTAATTAGTTAGTTGTTTTATTTGTGACTAACTATCGGCTTGAGGTATTGAATAGCAATTAAATACGGTTTTTACTCATAATTGAGCTTACGTGTGAAGCACACTATTGGTTCATTTGTATTTTTAACTAATACTCACCATCAGTTACATTTGATACGATTTATTACGTAATGAAGCACACTATTGGTTCATTTGTGTTTTTAACTAATACTCACCATGCAGTTCTGTTTGATACGGTTTATGTCTAAAATAGCAACTCGTGGAATTTTAAATTCTTGAATGGATTTAGCACATATTAATGGAGTTAGTCTGCATGCTTTGTCTTGATGAAAGTTGCTTTATATTTGAGTCCACGGATGAAAGATTTGATTTTTGTTTTTACATTCCTCATCATACATCCATTTAATAATCGATTACGATGTTGATTAATTTCATGTTTGATTTTTTTATTTTTACAAAAAAGCGGCTTTTAGGAAGATTTTTAAAATGTGAGCATTCACTTATGTTACCATTTGTAGCTTTTTTATTTGATCTGTGTTGCTCTCTCTTTGTAATAAGGGGCTCTTGTGAGTTCTTGATCATAATGTTTGACAATTTCATCATTGACTTTTATCTTGTCTAGTGATGCATGGTATCGAGTATTAAATTGTTGTACCTCTTTTTTTTTATATCGAACATCGTGGTTGGTGGACAAAAGTAAATTGCAACCAAAATAAAGAGTGCATTTGGAGAGCAAGTGAAAAAGCTATATGGAAAAACAATCCTACTAGAGCTTGCCCAAATTGTCAACATGTTATTGACAAGCGATGATGTATGTGTATCTTTTTAAATTAGCTTTTGACAATGAGAGCGAGACATTTGATCACTGCATATATTGTGTTTTACGTGGGTAGGTCTATTGTTGAAATGTGATTGTATTTTTGATTCGACTTAAATTATCTTTATCCACATCTCAATTTTAGCACATTCCATAATAACTCTGCCTTACTAGATATGTAAAGATGGTTGAACTTGATATTTTGCTTAATAGCATACTCAGTTCATTTGTGTATGATGCTAGGTTGTATGGCGATCAGATTTTCACACTTGATTGTTATTCGAATGGATCATAATCCGTTCATTTGTGTATAGTGCTAGCTTTGTATTTGATTAATCATCAATGGTTATGGCACAGTTACATACTTTGTCTTTATGCATAGCATGCAATAGTTGAGTTGAGAAGGGTTTACTCGATGATGATCGGAATTGATTTAATTAATTGTTGCATCTTCTAAGATTTTTCTCGTGATCATTGTTCTCTTATTGAGGTTGGTTCATCAATTGAATTGGGCTTAGTTTCATTTCTTGCTACATTTCATTTTCTCTTTTTAAAGTTCAATTTGAATTTTGCTTTATTACGATTTATTTACATACTTGTCCCGGTAATGGTTTTGATCCTCCTTAGAAAACTTTATTAGAAATATGTAACACTCTAATTTGTTTGGATTACTATCATTATTATGTTCCTTTGTAATTGATCCCAGAAATTGAATTACAAGCTAAGTTATACTTGAAACTATTGTTGAAAAGATTGCTCGGTCTTAATTCTATCGGGTATTTGGAATGTTTTTAGTTCAACTCTTGATCCGAAATTGAATTACTATCATTATTATGTGTGTGTGTTGTGTTTGGAATGTTTTTAGTTCACTCTTGAATGATGGATGGTTTCATAATCTTATTTGGAATGTGTTTGGTTTCATAATTTAGTATCAGGGCATATGTTTTTGAATTTGTGTATTATCTTGGTAAAATTGCTTCATACACTAATCTAGCAATAGTTGTTTTTCAATGCCTCCCATACCCCGTATATGCCTATGAGGCGAACATCGTTCAATCCCATACTTAGGAGTGAATTTACTTCCTTTATCAGTGAGATCAATCCCAGCAAGATTATATGTGGAACTTGGCAATTTAGGAATCAATTTGTTTTGTATATGTTAAACAATTGTTTGATTAGTCTTTGCCTCATGCACATATAGAGAGTGGGGAAAAGAAGCTTGACATGTCAGGACCACAAGTAAATTTATGTGAGATAGAAAACAAGTTATTTTATATTTTGGAAATCTAAGAAGCATAAACCATGTTACTAGAGTCTGCAGTTTAATTTTCATTGTACTAACAAAAAACCATATATTGCTAGATTAGCGACAAAAGAAATGAATAGAGCTCAAACTTTATTGTTAATATGTGTATCTCTCTCTCTCTCTCACATATATCTAGAGTCATATGATTTACAACAACCATGCCTTGTTCTACTAGGTAGTGTTGGCTAAATAGTTTAGACCATTACGATTTTGGTTTTAGTATCACGGATCTTGGTTCGCGCTTTATGGCATTTCCACTATAAAAAAATCCAATCGGGATTGAGTTAATTTGCTTTTGACAATCGTCTCGTATTATCTTTGTGCGGCAAAGTACCAGGACCCGGATACATCTATTGAGTGAGAGAAAGGTAGCTTCTCTATATATATTAAGTTCAAAGCTATGAGATTTACATTTGCTAAAATGTTTACCAAAAATGATTACAAGAACATAAACTATGTCTAAAATGATGGAATCTGGTTTTATCCACTAACTACACCTTTTCTATAACTTGAACTCTTTCTATTCAAAGACTCACTTCACCACTTTATTCTATTTTGTAGCATATTTGTCATAGGTTATTATAGTAACTTGATATGATTTGTATTATATACACCTTCAATGTTCCATAAATAAATGAAAGTTTATCGATATCAAAATCCCCACAGATTAATTAGGTTTGCTATTATGCATAAAATATTTTGGAAATGTGTTTGGTGTTGTGAAAAAAAACTTATCATTTCCACCTGTATTAGGTTGATAAGGCTTTGCTAAGCATGGAGGAGGAAGCTGAGCGTATTTACAAGGATGGCGTGGTTTACTTCTTGATGATGAAGGCTGCGTCTAAGATTGAAAATACAAAATCTTAGTTTCATTCTTTGGTGATGGATTTGCTATTCGAGTTCATTGAGTTTGAGGATTGGAACTGAGGTACATTCATTGCCAAGCTAGTTATAATTATATGCGTGGTACATTTATTACAAAGCACCTGCACAACTTGATGCAGGTAAGACTTCAATTTTGTTTGTCATATGGTCTAAGAGACCATTTAGTATTTTCTTTTATGAAATAGGCCATTCGAGTATTCCAAGCCATTTTGAGTAGCAATAATTTTGATATAAGCTGTTGCAATAATTTAGTACTCAAAGCCATTTTGTCATCTTTTTAGAACTTAAAATTCCATTCCACTAATCTTACTGTTTTCCTCGAAATTGTATCTCTCTTTGTGCTCAAACAAGAAAGATAAAAAAAGGCAATAGAGAATGGCCTTGAGCCAAGCAAAAAGGTAAAAGCAGATTTGAGTAGCAAAACAAGACTCTTCCTTATGGTTCTCACAATCCTTTTAGGATGAATTTTGGAAACAATGACTCAAAAGATTACGTTATGGCCTTACATCTCTCATTTTAACATTGGGATAGATATGAACCATGTAGATAAATTAATGGTTTAACGAATTGATTCCTTTCATTATGAGAATTTTTGTCTGTTTGAAAGATTAAACTTTTTCTAAAGTAGCTATTTTCTACATGTCTCAGAACTATGCGACTTTATTTATCTTCTTTATTCTTATTTGCTATGTAGGTAATATAATCGATTGTTTTAGGATGCAATCTGGCTTTCAATCCTTATAACTTTGCTTAGTCTTGGACAAATTTGTTCCTTTTATAGTTTAATTTTTGAATCTTTCTATTACTTGAGTGGGAATCACGCAATTCATTTTGTCCATATCGAATTTTGTTCTTGACAATAGTTAAGTAGTGTAATTTTTACCAATTGGAATAAAAGCAGTTGACTTCATTTGGGCAAAGTGTCTTATTGGTGACGGGGAAGAGGTTCACATGGTTATGAGTGCGTGATTTTTGTGATTTTTGCGAGTTGTAATTGTTGATCAAATCTCCTTCAACCACTTGTTGTCAAATCTGCTTTGTAGGTGAGGCTTTTGTTCTTGATCCTCCTTGAACTTCTTCTCCGGGATGCCTCTGATTCTATCTCAGCCTTGAAGCTCAATCTGCTGGTATTCTTCTTTGTTACCTTCCTTGGATGTCAATTTTGCTTCTTTTTTACTTTTTCCTATGTACACATTACGAATTTAGTTATTGAATCATTTTTCTTGGACATACATCTTGATGGGATTAATAATGAATGAATGAATTGGTTGAAAGCTGTTTTGTTTGACAAATTAATTGGTGAATTTCATGACTAACTAGGACTATTATCTTCTTGTGTGTATAATTAGTTGTAACTTAAAAGAGGAAAATGTTGGGGAGGTAGTTATGAGTTGATTTTTAGGCAATTGCAGCGACTTATTTAGCCTTGTCTTGTTAAATAAATGCATCAATAAATATTAGCAAGGGCTTATAAAAACAACATATGTCCTAGCTAAGCTAATGTTAGCTTATTTTTATCACGCTCTTTACTATAGCTTATTGAAATAATTTACAAATTGTTTATTTAGATTACTCTCACATAAGTGCATAATTTAGGTGTTCACCCAAATACCTTCTTTATGTGTTTCACTTTCATGCCTAAATAAATATTTGTTGAGTACTTGTTTCTTCATTAATGCAGTCTTTGTTTTACGGGCTAAATAGAGGTGTTCTTTGCAAGTGAAGAAGACATACAAAAGCGGATATTGCGGTAAGGAACTTGAAGGCTTCTTTGGAGGATTAGTCGACCTCTAAAGATTAGTGGACCTTGATAAATTGCAAGGAAGATGGAAAGCGATATATAGCGATTGCATTCCAACAACTGAAAAATGTTCCAACAACGGTTATCTGTCATCTTTTTGTTTTAATTTTGAGATAGTGTTGTCTTGTTATAAGTTTAAATTTTTGGGGTTTTTGTGATTTTTGGGGTTTTTGTGATTTTTGGGGTTTTGAGCGCAAATGATTTTGTGATTTTTGTGATTATTTGACTAACACGATCCATAGTTAAATTTATGAAATCTTATGAATTTCATGTTCAATTTTAGTTGTTTGATGTTAGTTTTGGTTCTCGATTCCCATTTTACCACACACTACTATATGTAGTGTGTGTGGTAAATAATGAGCTGAACAACCCTAAGAAAATAGACTTTTAGTATCGGTTATTTAAATAGCCGATGCTAAAGTCCCTTTATGACATTTAGTATCGGTTAATTTAAATAACCCCGATGCTAAATGTCATTCAACATTGTGTTCTTTATTTCTTTGTCTAAAATGACATTTAGTATCGGTTTTTAAATAGCCCGATACTAAAAGTGACATTTAGTATCAGTTATTTAAATAACCGATACTAAATGTCATTTCAACATTGTGTTTCTTGTCTAAAAATGACATTTAGTATCGGTTATTTAAATAGCAGATACTAAAAATGACATTTAGTATCGGTTATTTAAATAGCCGATACTAAAAAAATGCGTTTTCAAGGCATAAAAAACGCAAAAAAATGATATTTAGTATCGGTTTTTCAAAATCCGATACTAAAAGTGACATTTAGTATCGGTTATTTTAGATACTAAATGTCGAACATTAATATCGGTCGAATTAGTATCGACGGGATAGCAGATACTAAAAGTGCAAAACAAGCCGATACAAAAAGCCTTTTACGCACTGGTGAGTCGATGGATTAATTGGAGTTTATGGTATTTAGGAGTATTTGATTTAAATGAGGAGTGGTGGTTAGTAAAAGGAGTGGTAATTTAATTAAAGAGGAGTAGTCTGCAAGTAATGGAGGCGGTGTGTAGAGGCCCATGAGAGTTAGGCCATGATCCATGAATTAAGCCCGTTTGCATGTCTTAAAGGGATGTTGTCGAAGGGGAGACATGCATTCCAGCAAAATCTAAGAAAAGGCAAAGGGAAAGTAAGAGGGAGAGTGGTAGGTGAGATAGTTTCTAGAGAGAGGAAGAGGAATGCGGCGAGGAAGAGCTCGATACGAGGAGGAGGAGGCTGGATTGTTGGTGATGGTTGGTGATTCTTGGAACATAGGGTGTGTGTCTTGAGGAGTGCGATGGGTCTTGAGAGTCTTGGAGTCAGTCTAGGAGTTTACGAGAGTATAGTCGAGGAGAAGCGAGGTAGTTGTAGAGATGAATAGTGAAGAGGTGATGTTCCTAAGTGTATCATGTAAATTGGCAGCCAGAGGGTAGAAGCCGAGGGAGGATGATGATGAGTGTAGGTGTCTAAGGGAAGTATCAAGGTGTAGATTAAGTATGCTAAGGGTAGCTATTTAAGTGAGGTGTATTATGATCAAGGTATGTCTTGTCGAGGTGAAGAGGTATTAAGGATGTTGAACTATAAGTGAGTTGAGATGTAGGTATGTATGTGTGTGCGAAGTGAAGCGAGAGTGTGTTAGGCGTGAAGTGAGAGGATCTGGAGTTGAGGTGAAGTGGAGTGAGTGTATGCTCGGTATGGTGTGCGCGTTGTGCTTGATGAGCGTGTGCGTAGTGCTTGGTGTGTAGCGCATTGTGTTTTGGTGTGGAGTCACGGTGAGGGCACGAAGTGTGGCATGCCGCTTGTGCGGTGTGGGTCTCGGTGTGGGGCGCGAATGTGGCGTGCCCCTGCGCGCGGAGTCTGTGTGTGGCGAGGTTATGCGAGAGTCTTAGGGTGCTTGGTGAAGTCTTGGGGTGCGTGATGAGAGTCTTAGAGTCTTTGAGTCGACCAGTAGCATAGGATCTTTGCCAGGGCACTTTGAGTAGGCGTAGTAGTAGGTATTGGCGAAATTTGGGAATGAGGATTTTGAGTTAGATCATGCCAAAGTGCATTGAGGTATAGAACTTCGGTTGTGTTCACGATGGCGAGAAATTAGGAAAGCAATCTTGGAGGAGTGTTATAGGAGTAAGTTAAGTATTCACCCGGGAAGCGACCAAGATGTACCAAGACTTGAAGAGGAGTTATTTTGGTGGCAAGGTATGAAGAGAGATGTAGCTCGGTTTGTGTATACTTGTTTGGTTTGTCGGAAGTCTAAGGTGGAGCAACGAGCCGCGGGGTTGATCACGACCATTGCGAGATTCAGTGGAAGTGGGACCCGACATTTCAATGGATTTTGGGCTGATGCCAGAGTACGATGAGGAAGTTTGATACTATTTGGGTAGTTGTGGATAGATTGGCGAAGTGCTGCTCATTTCATTCCTATCGACATCACGTGCCCGATGTCAAGATTAGGTGAGATCTACATCAGTGATCGTGAAGCTTCATGGAGTTCCTCGAAGTATTGTGTCGACAGAGACCCAGAGTTTACCTCGGAATTTTGGAAGAAGTTTGCGAGGCGTTAGGTTCAAAGTTGCGTTTGAGCTCGGCATATCATCCACAGGTGATGGTCACTCAGAGGACCATCCGGTCGTTGGAAGACTTGTTGAGCGTGTGTTCTTGAGCATGGAGGCGTGGGACTCTTGCTCTGCCGTTGGTTGAGTTTCACGTTGCAACAACGGTTTTCATTCTAGTATTGGGATGGCACCTGCGAGGCGTTATATGGGAGGAGGTGTAGGACTCCAGTTGTGTTGGCGTTATATGGGAGGAGGTGTAGGAAACCATGCCGATCGGAATTGGCAGCCAGGAGTGAAGACCATAGAGGAAAGAGATCGGCTTGGTAAAAGTGGTTTGGTTGGGAGCGGTGGTGAGAATACTACGTGGGAGGCTGGAGAGTAAGATCAAGAGGCATATCGGGTTTGTTTGATTCGGTGAGATTTCGAGGCGAAATGTTCTAAGTGGGGAGAGTTGTAACACCCCCAAAATAGTTCAATTAATTATTTAATTGGGTTATTTAAGGTTTACAACAATTCAACTGAGTCAGTAATTAATGCTAGAATTGTATTTGTGTTTAGGAAGTGTTTAAGTAATGGAGAAGGTGGAATTAGAGTCCAGCTGATCCATTAGAGGCCCATTGCTCAATTGAAGCCCATTTTTGCATGTAATAAAGAAAGAGGAGCCGTAAGGATTGAATTCACTCATGCAACATTTCTAAAGAAAAGTCAAAGAAAAGTAAGAGAAGGAAAAGTTAGGTGGAATAGTGATTCTAGAGAGAAGGAGGAGAACTTGGCGTTGAAGGAAGCTAGGAATCCCACAGAGGAAGAAGCGTCGTTGATTGATCGGAGAGTTTGAGTGAAGAGAGTCTTTGCTTCTTCAACAATTTGAGGTTAGGGGCTCTCTTTTTTTTCATAATAGTCACTTATGATATGTATTATGTGTGAGTTAAGTCTAAAATGATCTTGAGTGTTTATTTTACTGTATGAATTATGTGTGTTGATGTTGTGTTTTGCTTCCACTTTGATGATGATTTTGGAGCGTTCGTAGTGTGAGGATCAAGTGGAGAGAAATGGGAGGCGAGGAACCTCGATCCTAGTGGGTGTTGGTGGCGTTGTCACCCGGCCAGTAATGATGCAGGAGTGAAGAGTGTGTTTTAAGTGAATCTTAGTGAGAAGTAACCAAAGGAGGGAAGAGGAAGGTTAGGTGCATGAGTGCGTAGAGAAAGCGGGTTGGCTTGCCGTGTAGGATAACGAGTGAATAACGTAAGTGTCACGGCGTAAGTTGTGGGCTTGATAAAGGGCGAAGTTAGGAGTGCGGCATAGGTGATGATCAGTAAAAATGGTTAAGTCCCATTGAGGGTGTCGAATTATGGTTCTTAGAGATGTAGCATAGTTGTGCGAGGGTGAAGGGGTCAAAGTCTAGTGTTAAGTATATAACCCGATCACGATTGCGGAAGAAGCGGGCGTTGTGTTGTAGTGTAAAGCTACCGAGGTGTGAAGCGTAGAGTTATAGTAAGCATGTCGAAGTGTAGAGTATGTAAGACTAAGAGTAGTTGTGAAATATAAGCATGTCGAGTTGTGGGCTGTCGAGTGAGTGTCTGAGGTCTAGGTATGTTGAATGGTAAGTATGGTAGTTGTGGTATAAGTGTGAATCACAGAGATGATTTATGAGTGCAGAGAGGAGGCTTAGTGCTGTGTGCGCAGGAGTTGAGGCGCGAGTCTTGAGTTGCCCGGAGAGAGTGCTTGGGATTCTTGTCGTGCGAAGCCACACTTGCGCAAAGCGCGCTGCCAAGTCTGGCCCAGGAGTCTTTGTTTGGTGTTAATAACGCCTAAGTGTTTGACATGAGGGTAGTTCGTTTGGTCCCTAGGTGGCCAGTTGGTCCACTAGGTGAAAGTTTTAGTCCTTGTGGTGATGTTTGAGTTCATCACTTGATCTGGGGATTCTTTGTGTGATGCCGGATATGGATGCGGCGGTGGTAAAGCGTTAAAATTGAGGTGTTGGCCTAGCGCTTAGGGCTATACAGGGTGGGTGTTGAGTGGTGAGTTTTCCTAGTAGGGACTTGATGTTTTGTGAAAAGGCTGCGGTCTTGGTGATGGAGTCATGACACGATATTTTGTGTAAATTTGCGATGCAGGTGATGTGCCTTTGAGGCATTGTTGGTAAGTATGCATTGTGCGCATTAAAATTGGCTTGGTGTGTTAGGATGCATGTTTCATTGTGTCGCATAAATCATATGCATATTACAGTGGAGTTTAGGTTGGACTTGATCTGTTTGATGGCGAAAGACTTGGTCTTATTGATGAAGCGAGAAGACTTGGTCTTATGGATCCACATGCATATTACAGTGGAGTTTGGGTTGCATTTCATGCATATACTCATCACAGCTTGTTGATGTGTTTATTGAAGGTGAGTTGAAGTGGTGTGGCGTGAGTGCATGTGAGTGTTCAGCGGCCAGGAGTTGTTTTAGTGATTTCTCTGATAATGCTTATCTTCACGATTATTATTTATGAAACGAGACTCACCTCTTTGCTTTTATGTTGCTCTTATGTGGCGACTTGCAGTACTCTGAGTGAGAGTCTTTCCTTACTTTTTGGTAGTTGGTGTCGGTTGCTCACGATATGTAACAGGGGTAGGAGTAGGAGAGTAAGTGTGTATTAGCTTTTGAGCTGTAATATTTGTACTTTTATGAACCAGTTTAAATTCCATTTGTGGTGTAAACTTTGAACATGTGATTTTTGTGAACTCGTCCACACATGGCCGGGTGTTATATATATCATACTTATGTTGGTGTTTTGCGCCATAAATGCTTGCGTTGTTTTACGTGAATAAGTGTAGCACTCTCTCGAGTAAAGATTTTGAAACTACGATTTTTTTATATTAATTATTTAGTAGAATATAAGGGGGTGTTACATAGTGGTATCGAGCAAAAGTTAGATCTGTCCAGGCCAAGTGTTGAGTCTTGAGTTTCGATCCTCGAGTAATAATGCTCGTTTTGAATTGTTCTTATCTCGGTGAGTAAGTGAGATGGTGGGAGAGCTAGGAGAAATGAAGATGCCTTAGGCTGCTGCGATAGAAGCGATGGGCTGCTTTGCTATGGGAAATCTGCCTCGACAAGCTGCCCAGGGGCGTTGGAGCTCGTAGCCTAGCTACATTTGGAGGAGAACCTCCCTACGTTCAAAGGAGATATAATCTGATGGGGCGATGGCACGGTTGAAAGATATAGAGAGGATTTTTAGAGTGATGGGTATCTTTGTGGCGCGAGAAGGTGAGATATGGAACTCACATCTTTGGCCAGGAAAGCCGGAATGGTTGGTGGTAGGGGCTATCTATCACAGGATAGAAAAATTTCTTTGGAGAAGCGATTACATGGGAGGTTTTCAAAGGGAATTTTTAAGAAGTACTTTCGAGGGATGTGAGAGGAAGAAGGAAATGGAATTTTTAGAAGTGAAGCAGGAATAAGGCGATGGTGAAGTATCTTGCAAAGTTTGAAGAGTTGGTGAAATTCTACCCTCATTATGATGGAGCTCTCTGCCCGAATTCTCCAAGTGCATCAAATTTGAGAAGCGGTTTAAGGCACGAGGTCAAGCGGGCAATTGGGTACGAAGCTTAGAGTGTTTGCCGATCACGGTCGGCCAGGTGCGAGATTTATGAAGAAGATACTAATGCGCGTTTGAGTAATGAATGGCGGAAAGAGCCGGTTCGGCGTCGTGCGAAGCCTTACGAGGTTTCGGTGGTAAGGGTAAAGGTAAGTGGAAAGCCGGCGTAGGCAAGAGGCCAAGTGGGGAGATGCCCTGCGAATGTTGTGTGCTACAAGTGTGGCAAGGCCCAGACCACAAGAGTTTTGAGTGCATGGTTAGCAAGTGTTTTAAATGTAGTAGGAAGGTCATCAGTACATTAGCCTTGAGAGGAAGGACATCATTTGTTTCAGCTGTGGAGAGGTGGGGCATGCTCGGTTCCAAGTGCTCCAAGCCTAAGAAGGAGAAAGGTGTGGGAAAGGTGTTTTGCGTTGGCGGGATCAGAGGTGGTCAGCGAGATTAGAGTGCGTGTTTCATTAATGGCATCTCTTTGATTGCAATTGTGGACACTTGGTGCCACGCATTCTTTCATTTACGCTATGTGTGTTAAGAGATTGGATTTAGTTTTATCTACATTGGTGAGGGAGATGGTTATTGATACTCCGACAAAGGGATCGGTGACTACCTCTCGTTTGTGCGAAGTGTCCTCTGTCGGTGTTGTGTGGAGACTTCTAGTTGATTTAATTTGTTTGCCTTTGGAAGGAATGGATGTCATCCTCGGTATGGGTGGTTAGTGGATAACCATGTTCATATCAATTGCGCTAGTAGGTCGGTAAGTTTCCGCTCTTACGAGGTGGAAGAATCAATTATGTTGGCTAACTTGGCGATTCTTGCAGAAGTGAAGGAAGGAGCTCTGTTGTTTACGTTGTGGGCGTCATTGTCGGTAGAAGTCAAGCCAAGATTGGTGAAGTACCGGTGGTGCGAGAGTTTTAAAGTGTTTCTGAGGAGATTCACGAGGTTCCACGAGAGAGAGTCGAGTTCGACATTGAGTTGGTACCGGGAACTAGGCGGTGTCTATGGCACCATATAGGATGTCGGCGACCCAGGAGTTGTCAGAAGTGAAGAAGCTTGATTAGAGGAGTTCTTTGGAGAAAAGTTCATAAGGCCAAGTGTGTATGCCTTGGGCGCACTGTGTTATTAGTGAAGAAGAAAGAGCGGAGTATGAGGCTATCGTGGATTATAGGCAGTTGAATAAAGTGACAATTAAGAATAAGTACCCGCTCCCGAGGATTAATGATTTGATGGACCAATTGGTGGAGTGCGCAAGTATTTTCTAAGATTGACTTAAGGTCGAGGGTATCACGAAATCAAAGTAAAGGGCGAAGACATTCCTAAGGCGGCGTTGAGAACTTCAGTATGGACACTACGAGTGATACGTGATGCCATTTGGTGTTACAAATGCTCTGGAGTATTCATGGAGTACATGAATCGCATCTTTAGTGAATATTTGGATCGGTTTGTAGTGGTGTTTATTGTGATATTTTGGTATACTCAGTCGGAGGAAGAGCATGCAGAGCACACAAGTCGGTTTTGGAGGTCTTGCGAGATAGGAAGTTGTACACGAAGTGGTCAAGTGTGGTCAGCTAAGGCGGTGAATTTCCTAGGTCATGTAATTACCGGTGAGGGTATTGCGGTTGATCCTTCCAAGGTTGAAGGCGTGTTTGCAATGGGAAGCACCCAGTCGGCCACCAGGTGAGGAGTTTTTGGGATTGGCGGGGGTATTACGAAGGTTTATTGAAGGATTTTCCAAGTTGGCGCTGCCGTTAACTTTCGGAGTGGCGTGTAAAGGGAAGGCCTTTGTGTGGGACGGCGGTCACGAAGAGAATTTCCAAGAATTGAAGAGGAGGCCGACAACTTCTCTGTGTCTTGATGTTGCCTAATCCAAGTGAGCCTTTTGTGGTATATTGTGATGCGTCGAGGATGGGTTTGGGTTGTGTGTTGATGCAAAGAGGTAAGGTAGTTGCTTACGCTTCAAGACAATTGAGAGTTCATGAGAAAAATTACCTACCCATGATTTAGAGCTTTGCTTAGTAGTGTTTCTTGTTGAAGATTTGGAGACATTATTTGTATGGCTCAAGGTTTGAAGTGTTCGGTGATCATAAAAGCTTACTGATATCTTTTTGACCAAAAGGAGTGAACATGAGGCAAAGGAGATGGTTAGAGTTATTGAAAGACTATGATTTCGGTTTGAACTACCACCGGGAAAGCTAATGTGGTAGGCGATGCTTTGAGTAGGAAGTCCTTGCATGTGTCATCAATGATGGTGAAAGAGCTAGAACTAATTGAAGAATTCGGAGATTTGAGCTTGGTGTGTGAATTAACATCTCGGAGTGTTAAGTTAGGGATCT
The DNA here is from genome assembly GCA_020916435.1 of Oxytropis ochrocephala. Taxonomy (NCBI): domain Eukaryota; kingdom Viridiplantae; phylum Streptophyta; class Magnoliopsida; order Fabales; family Fabaceae; genus Oxytropis; species Oxytropis ochrocephala. The sequence goes on along the minus strand of CM037091.1, from coordinate 48,697,546 downwards.
TTGAAAATTACAAATGAGTTTAGGTAACATCGAGGAGGCGCGAAGCTAGATGTCAAGCTTGTAGGCGTAGTAGTAGGTATTGGCAGGTGGGAATGAGGATTTTGAGTTAGATCGCAAAGTGCATTGAGGTATAGAACTTCGGTTGTGTTCTGATGACGAGGAAATTTGGAAAGCAATCTTGGAGGAGTGTCATAGGAGTAAGTTAAGTATTCACCCGGGAGCGACCAAGATGTACCAAGACTTGAAGAGGTTATTTTGGTGGCAAGGTATGAAGAGATGTAGCTCGGTTTGTGTATGCTTGTTTGGTTTGTCGGAAGTCTAAGGTGGAGCACGGAGGCGGCGGGGTTGATCGCGACCATTGCGATTCAGTGGAAGTGGGACAGCATTTCAATGAATTTTATGGCCCAGTGCGCGAGTGCGGTGAAGAAGTTTGATCTTATTTGGGTAGTTGTGGATAGATTGGCGAAGTCTGCTCATTTCATTCCTATCGACATCACGTGCCGATGTCAAGATTGGTTGAGATCTACATCAAGTGATCGTGAAGCTTCATGGAGTTCCTCGAAGTATTGTGTCGAGACGAGAGACCAGAGTTTACCTCGAAATTTTGGAGAAGTTTGCGGGGCGTTAGGTTCAAAGTTGGGTTTGAGCTCGGCATATCATCCATGGGCCGATGGTCGGTCAGAGAGGACCATCCGATCGTTGGAAGACTTGTTGAGCGTGTGTTCTTGAGCATGGAGGAGCGTGGGACTCTTATCTGCCGTTGGTTGAGTTTCGTGCAACAACGAGTTTTCATTCTAGTATTGGGATGACACCTGCGAGGCGTTATATGGGAGGAGGTGTAGGACTCGGTTGTGTTGGAGTGAGTCGGGAGAAAATGTGGTACTCGGACCAGAGATAGTTAGAGAGACCAGGAAAGGTGAAGCTAATACAAGAGAAGATGAAGGCCTCACGAGTAGGCGGAAAGAGCTACCATGATAATAGGAGGAAAAACTTAGAGTTTCAAGTTTGGAGATCATGTGTTTACGAGTCGACCAGTGGTAGTATTGGGAGAGCCTTGAAGTCGAAAGAAGTTGTCCCCTCGTTTCATTGGTCCATATCAAGTTACGAGAGTTGGGAGGGTGGCTTCTGCAGGAGTTGCTTTGCCACCTAATTTGTCGATGTGCCTGACGTATTCCATGTGTCCCAACTAAGGAAGTATGTGCGGACCCGTCTCATGTAATTCGGATGGACGACGTGCAAGTGAGAGAGAATTTACTTGATGAAACCATGCCGTCGAGAATTGACGGCCAGGGTGTAAGACCGCCCAGAGGAAAGAGATCGGCTTGGTAAAAGTGGTTTAGTTGGGAAGCGGTGGTGAGAATACTACGTGGGAGGCTGAGTAAGATCTGAGGCATATCGGTTTGTTTGATTCGGTGAGATTTCGAGGGCGAAATGTTCTAAGTGGGGAGAGTTGTAACACCCCAAAATAGTTCAATTAATTATTTAATTGGGTTATTTAAGGTTTACAACAATTCAACTGAGTCAGTAATTAATGCTAGAATTGTATTTGTGTTTAGGAAGTGTTTAAGTAATGGAGAAGGTGGAATTAGAGGCCCATTTTGTAACACCCCAAATAATTTAATTAAGAAATTTATTAAATTGTTTAGGTGTTGCACTAATTTTAATTATTAAATTATAATATGGTGTTTATAATTTAGTAATTTATTTTAATTGAAGGGGATGGTGGAAGAAATGGACCAGAGGTGTAAAAGGGCCCAGGTGCGCTTGGCCCGATGTACATATACCCAAAAGTGGAATTTTCTTTCATTTGTGAAGAAAGAAAGAAAGTTGCGAAGGAGAGGAGAGAAAGGAGAGAGAGAGAGAGAGCAGTGCAAACCACAGGAGAAGAGGAGGAGAAGAGCAATTTAAGTGACTTGAAAGCTTGGATTATTGCGATGGTTTTGTTAGTGACTCAGTTCGGTTCTTCTCTACAGTTAATTTGAGGTAAGGAGTCTCACTCTATAATAGAGGGTATAATGGGTTGTATAGGGATCATAGAGGTTAATTTGATGTTAATTGATTGTTAATTGAGTTGTTGTTGAGTGAATTTGAGAAATAGCATGATAGAAATCGATTTAGGGCTTTAATTTGGGTATTTTGTGTTTTGATGAATGTTGCGCATGATTTGAATGTATGGACTGAAATTGAATGTGTTTTAATGATTATTGAGTGGATTGGAATGATATAACATGATTTGAATTGAAAAAATTGAGAATTGGGAGTTTTGATGCATGGGTAGCGAATGGCTAGGATTACAGCGCCACATGTATGCTATGTGATAGGACATAGGTTGTGTTCTTGTTGCAGGCGCCACTGTTTGGGGGTTGGCGCCTGGATTCTGTTCACGTGAGGGGTTGTGTGCGAGTGCGGGTGTGTTCTTGTGTCAGGCGCGAGAATGTGGTGCTTTGGGGCCGGGAGTGAAACTTGTATTCTGAACATATTTCCTCGTGCCAAATTTTGTATTCACCTGCCAACTTTCATTTTTAAGTAATTTGGCTCGAGTAGTTTTTAGTTTGCGGTGTTGTTTTGAAAATGTCCGGTGGGGCTTGTTTTGGGTGTGTTTGGGGCCGGGAGTGAAACTTGTATTTACGAACATATTTCCTCGTGCCAAATTTTGTGTTCACCTGCCAACTTTCATTTTTAAGTGTTTTGGCTCGAGTAGTTTCTGAGTACAGGTCTTATTTTAAAAATGTCTCGGTGGGGGTGATTTTGGGTGTTTTGGGGCAGGGAGTGAAACTTACTTTTCTAGGCATATTTCAACTGTGCCAAATTTTGTATTCACCTGCCAACTTTCATTTTTAAGTAATTTGGCTCGAGTAGTTTTTAGTTTGCAGGTGTTGTCTTGAAAATGTCGGTGGGGCTTGTTTTGTGTGTGTTTGGGGCCGGGAGTGAAACTTACTTTTCTAGGCATATTTCACTGTGCCAAATTTTGTATTTACACCTTTGAAATTCATTTTTAAACATTTTTGGCTCAGGTGGTTTTGGTTTGAAAGTGTTGGGTGGTAGGGTCAGTGAGGCGCTGGCTGTCTTTGCCCAGCGCCTAGTCTGCTTGCTGTGTCTTAGTTTGTGTGCAGAAGCGTATGCAGTTTGTGTCTAGAGTGCATGTTGCCCGGGCGCCAGTTGCTAGAAAAGTGGCGCCCGATGCATTTGTGTTGCCACGGGCGCCAAAATCTTTGAGTTTACAGCGCTAGTCTTTGTGTTGCACGGGCGCGCGAGAATGTGGGAAAATGGCGCCTAGTCTTTGCCAAGTGCCTAATAGGGTCTTTATTTTGGTCCACTAGGTGGCAGTTTAGTCCACTAGATGATTGTTTTGGTCCTAAATGGTGGTTTAGGTCCTGGGTGAGGTTGAGTTCTCTAGAGGAGAATAGTCAGGTGGGACTTAATGGTGTTGAGAGTTTATAATGAGGTGATTGAGCATGCGAGGGGCATGGGCGGAGGAGCCAAGCCGGAGAGGGCTATAACATGAGGTTAACAGAGGTAGAGTTAATGGGTGTATTGAAATTTTGAAATCTTTGTTTGTGATGTACATGGAGTCTCATGCATACATTGGGCTGCGATCGTAGAGTTTATAAAATGATTTGTGGCTTTGAGGCGGCAGGGGCCTTATAAAATGATTGTGAAGCTTGAGGCGGCGGAGGGCAGTCATGAGGACTCCATTATTGATGAGAATCTGCGGTGGGCGAAATGGTACCACATGCATCACGACATTGCATACATTCCCATTAGTGCATGAATCTTTGTTTGATTGATGGTTGGTGTGTTTGAGTATCTTTGTAAACTATGATTATATATTGCTTATTATAACTTTTATTATATAGTTCGAGACTCACCCTTTACTGTTGTTATTTACCACAGTGAGTCGGGTGAGGGCTTTCTACCTTCACTACTCCCAGTCGGTGCTGCTCACGATCACGTAGCACCTAGGGGTTGGGGTTTTAAGCTATTATTGCTTGTTTGCTCCATGTGAGCCTTATATGTATTTGTTTTGAGATTCTTTGAGTATTACTTTGAGATGTAGTTTGTTTCCATTTGCTTGACACGAGATTTTACCCCACGTGTTGTATGGTGTTATGTATCTATGCATGTTTAGGCTAGTGTTGAGTTTTTGAGAGAGGGCGTAACACTCCATTAGTGAAAATGATTTATGTTATACTATTAGTGTCTTGAATGACTATGGCTAAATTGTGGTTCGCCACTTAAGGTCAAATTTCTTTATTTGGTGTATTTACAAGGGCATCACTTGAGAGCCTTGCAAAGGAGAGTCAATACATTTGCAAGTAGTATCGATTACAGAGTAATCCCATAGTCAATCAGTTCACTATTTTATAACACACTAAACTAGAAGATGATCGAGAAAGAGATTTTTGTATACTCTGATTTTGATTTAAATTCTGGGTAGAAATGGGGTGTTACATTAGTGGTATCGAGCAAAAAGTTGATCTGTCCGGCCAAGTGTGTCGATCTGTCATAGTGTGTATGACAACTAGGTGTCTTAAAGTAATTACGAACTGGTTGTTTATCTTTGCGATGTTAGATTGATATGGCGAGAAGGATCGTCTTGCTCTTCTTGAGGCCTTGCGGGCTATAAGCGCGGTGTGGGTACCCAGCGAGAATAATGAGACCCGCGATGCAGCGGCGTTCGAGAGAGAACCCCCTACCTTCAGGAGGAGTACAACCGGATGGTGCCTTGACTTGGTGAAGGAGATTGAGAGGATCTTGAGGTGATTATTTACGCAACGATGAAGCGAGAAAGTCGAGTGCAGTACTCATACTTTATCTGAAGAGGCGTGGTGGTGGCTAGAGACCGAGTGAGAGAGTGGGTTACTGCAGGAAAGATCACTTGGGTGTGTTCAGAAGAATTCTTGAAAAAGTATTTCCCGGAGGGCGTGAGAAAATAAGAAAAAGTGAATTCCTTGAGCGAGGCGGGAAGTATGGCTATTCTTGAATATCTTTGCCAAGTTCACGGAGTTGGCCAAATTCTATCCACACTATCTTGAAATTTGAAGGCTGAATTCTCAAAGTGCATCAAGTTTGAGAATGGGTGAGAGATGATATCAAGCGGTGTGGAGGGTATCGAGAAAATTAGAGTATTCTTTGATCGGTAGATTCTTTGCGAGGATATATGAGGAAGGCAGACAATGCAGCTCTAGGGTCATGAGAGACCGGAGGAAATTTCATCACGAGAGGTAAGCCTTATGAGGGCGTCTGTGACAAGGGAAACAAAGGTATTCGGGTGGTAACAAGTACAATGGTGGAAAGCAGTCTGCTGAGGGGGTAGGAGTACCATGAGGGCAAGAAGCCAAGTGGGGAGGCGCCCCGATATTGTGTGTTTCAAGTGTGACAAGCCAGTCACAGAGCTTTATTGTAAGATGGAAGTGAAGAGATGTTTTAGGTGTGGAAAGAGTGGTCACATGGCATGCAGAGTGTGATCGCAAGGAAGCGGTATGTTTCAAGCGTGGTGAAGCGGGTCACATTAGCTTCAGTGTCCCAAGCCTAAGAAGGAAAGATCTCAGGGAGAGTGTTTGCATTGGCGAGTTCGAGAGGACCTAATGATATCAGAAGTACATGTTTCATCTGCAGTACACCTTTAGTTGCTATTGTTGACACGGGTGCTCTGCACTCTTTTATTGCATCTGTTTGTCTTTGAAAAGTTAAATTTAGTATTGTCTACTATGGAGAGAGATGGTTATCGACACTCCGGCTAAAGTCCGATAACTACTTCTGCGATGTGTGCTAGGTGTCTCTGTCGGTCTTGTGAGATTTTACAGTTGATCGATTTGTTTGCCTTTGGGTGGGTTAGATGTGATTAGGGCATGGGTGGTTAGTAGATAACCACGTGCACATCAAGCTGATACGATAAGTCTATTAGTTTTCTCCTTCTGAAGAGGAAGAGTGCGCTCTCTGCTGTCTGGCGAGCAATTGCGCGAGGTAATGAAAGAGGTGAGTCGGTTGTTTGCTTTGATGGCGTCTATGTCTGCTGAAGCAGTGTGGTTGATAGATTCTGGTGGTGTGTGAGTTCCACGAAGTGTTTCGGATGAGATTCCTAGTGTGCCCCCGAGAGGGAAGTTGAGTTCGGGATTGAGCTTGTGCACAGTACTAGGCACATGTCTATGTGCCGTCTGGGATGTCGACTTACGAGTTAGGTGAATTGAAGAAGCGATTAGAGGAGCTTCTTGAGAAGAAGTTTGTGAGGCCTAGTGTATCACCTTGGGGAGCTCGGTTTTATTGGTAAAGAAGAAGGATGGGAGTATGCGTGCGTGCGTGGACTACAGACGGTTGAATAAAGTGACTATCAAGAATAAGTATCCTCCAGAGGATAGATGATTTGATGGATCGGTGGTGGGTGCTAAGGTGTTTAGCAAGATTGACTTGAGTCGGGTATCACGGATTAAGGTGAAGGATGAGGATATCGAGAAGACAACATTGAAACAAGGTATGGGCATTATGAGTACTTTGTAATGCCGTTTGGTGTCCTGAAATGCACGGGGTGTTTATGGAGTACATGAACCGAGATTTTCCATAGCTATCTGGATCGGTTTGTGGTGGTTTTCATTGATGATATTTTGGTGTGCTCCAAATCGAGGAAGAGCATGCGAGCACTTGAGGTTGGTGCTAGAGGTCTTGAAAGAGAGGAAGTTGTATGCCAGTTGTCAAAGTGTGAGTTACGGTTGCATGAGGTGAGCTTCTTGGGTCATATTATTTACGGTGATGGTATAGGCGTGGATCCGGCCAAGGTAGATCTTGATGTTACTGGTGGGAGAGCCCAAAGTCTGTGGCCCGAGATCGGGGAGTTTCTTGGGGTTGGTGGTTATTACGGAGGTTCATTGAAGGGTTCTCTAAGCTAGCCCTTCCATTGACTCGATTGACTGTAAGGAAAGGCATTTGTGTGGGATGCAAAGTGTGAAGAGAGCTTCCAAGAGCTAAAGAGGAGGTTGACCACGTCTCCGGTGTTAGTGTTGCTGTGCGGAGCAACCATTTGTTGTGTCTTGTGATGCTTCAAGATGGGTTTGGGAGGTGTATTGATGCGGGGATGGGAAGGTGGTTGCTTATGCGTCCGACGATTGAGGACCCATGAGAAGAACTATCTACTCACGACTTAGAGTTGGCTGCGATTGTGTTTGTGTTGAAAATGCGGAGGCACTATCTCTATGGTACTAGATTTGAAGTGTTCGGTGATCACGAAGTGCAAGTACTTGTTTGACGAGAAGGAGTGAATATGAGACAGGCGTTGGTTAGAGCTATTGAAGGACTATGATTTCGGCTTGAACTATCACCACAGAAAGCAAAGCTAATGTCGTGGTGATGCTTTGAGTCGGAAAAACTTTGCATATGTCATTATGATGGTGAGAGAATTGGAATTGATTGAAGCGATTCCGTGACTTGAGTTTGATGCGTGGTGACACCCAGTGTCGAGTTGGGATCTTGAGAATTGGGAGCGAATTCTTGGTTAGTATCGAGCGCCCGGAGACTAGATGTGAAGGTGGTAGACTTGCAGGTTGCGGGTGAGCAAGGCTGCGAGAGGGATCTGAGGTTGGATTCCCGGGGTGTTTTGAGGTTCGGGGGGCAGAATACGTGTTCGGATGATCTTGAGTTGAAGAAGATGATACTTGAGGAGAGTCATAGGAGTAAGTTGAGCATTCATCCAGTGCCACTAAGATGTACCATGATCACGAAGAAACTATTTTGGTGGCACAGTATGAAGAGAGAGATGTTGCGCGATTTGTATATGCATGTTTGACTTGCGAGAAGTCAAAGATTGAGCACGAAGCTGCGGGGTTGATGCAACCTTTGGAGATTCGGAATGGAAGTGGGACAGCATTTCCATGGATTTTGTGGCCGGATTGCCAAATCTGTGAGAGAGGTGCGACCTTATTTGGGTGATTGTGGATAGGTTGACCAAGTGCGCTCACTTTATTCCTATCAACATCACCTTTCTGTGCGAAGTTGGCTAGAATTTACATTCGGTGATTGTGAAGCTTCATGGGGTTCGAAGAGTATTGTGTCGGATAGAGACCCGCGGTTTACATCGAGTTTTGGGGAAGCTTGCGGGAGGCTTTGGGGTCCAAGGCGAGGTTGAGTTGACTTATCATCCTCGGTGATGGTGAGGGCACGGAGAGAACCATCCGATCTTTGGAGGATCTTTTGAGAGCTTGTGTGTTAGAGCGAGGGAGGTGCGTGGGATCGCATCTTCCAGCGATTGAGTTCACTATAATATGGCTATCATTCGAGCATTGGGATGGCTCCTTTTGAGGCCTTGTATGGGCGGAAGTGCGAGAACTCCTTTGTGTTGGCATGAGTCGGGGAGAGTGTTGCCGCGGGACCGGAGTTGGTTAGGAGGCAGCCGAGAAGGTGAAAATGATCGGAGAGAAGATGAAAGAGTCCCGGCCAGACGAGAAAGTTATCATGATAAGAGGAGGAAGGACTTGGAGTTTGGTGGTGAGCATGTGTTCTTGAGAGTCACGCCTATGGTAGTGTTGGGCGTGCTCTGAAGGCAAAGAAGTTGACTCGAAGGTTTATTGGACCGTGCGGATCAGAGAGGGTTGGAAAGGTTGCTTATAGGGTGGCCTTGCCACCCAATCTTCGAACTTGCGATGTTTTTCACGTGTCACAACCGAGTATATTCCGGACCGTCTCATGTGATTCACATGGATGATGTGGAGAGTGCGTGAGAACCTCCTTTGTGGAGACTATGCCGTGAGGATTGAGGATAGAGAAGTGAAGGTGTTGAGAGGGAAAGACATTGCCTTGGTCAAGGTAGTGTGGTTGGGAGGCTTCTTTGGTGAGAGTATGACTTGGGAGGCTGGAAAGCAAGATCTGGGAGTCTATCGAGTTATTTGATTCGGGTATGAATTTCGAGGAAAATCTCTAAGTGGGGGAGAGTTGTAACACCCCAAATAATTTAATTAAGAAATTTATTAAATTGTTTAGGTGTTGCACTAATTTTAATTATTAAATTATAATATGGTGTTTATAATTTAGTAATTTATTTTAATTGAAGGGATGGTGGAAGAAATGGACAAGGGGTGTAAAAGGGCCCAAGGTGCGCTTGCCCATGTACATATACCCAAAAGTGGAATTTTCTTTCATTTGTGAAGAAAGAAAGAAAGTTGCGAAGGAGAGAGAAAGAAAGGAGAGAAGAGAGCGAGCGCAAACCCTAGGAGGAGAGAGGAGGAGAAGAGCAATTTCGTGACTTGAAAGCTTGGATTATTGCGATGGTTTTGTTAAGTGACTCAGTTAGGTTCTTCTCTACGGTTAATTTGAGGTAAGAGGAGTCTCACTCTATAATAGAGGTATAATGGGTTGTATAGGGATCATAGAGGTTAATTTGATGTTAATTGATTGTTAATTGAGTTGTTGTTGAGTGAATTTGAGAAATAGCATGATAGAAATCGATTTAGGGCTTTAATTTGGGTATTTTGTGTTTTTGATGAATGTTGCGCATGATTTGAATGTATGGACTGAAATTGAATGTGTTTTAATGATTATTGAGTGGATTGGAATGATATAACATGATTTGAATTGAAAAAATTGAGAATTGGGAGTTTTTGATGCATGGGGCGCAAATGGCTAGGATTACGCGCCTGTGTCATGCTATGTGATAGGACATAGGTTGTGTTGCTGTTAAGGCGCCACTTTCTTGGGAGGTGGCGCCTAGATTCTGTTCACGTGAGGGTTGTGTGCGAGTGCGGGTGTGTTCTTTGTCTGGCGCGAGAATGTGGGTGCTGGGGCCGGGAGTGAAACTTGTATTTACTGAACATATTTCCTCGTGCCAAATTTTGTATTCACCTGCCAACTTTCATTTTAAGTAATTTGGCTCGAGTAGTTTTACAGTTGCGGTGTTGTTTTGAAAATGTCGGTGGGGCTTGTTTTGGAGTGTGTTTGGGGCAGGGAGTGAAACTTGTATTTACAACATATTTCCTCGTGCCAAATTTTGTGTTCACACTGCCAACTTTCATTTTTAAGTGTTTTGGCTCGAGTAGTTTCCTGATGCAGGTCTTATTTTAAAAATGTCTCGGTGGGGGTGATTTTGGGCGTGTTTTGGGGCCGGGGAGTGAAACTTACTTTTCTAGGCATATTTCAACTGTGCCAAATTTTGTATTCACACCAACTTTCATTTTTAAGTAATTTGGCTCAGTAGTTTTAAGTTGCAGGTGTTGTCTTGAAAATGTCGGTGGGGCTTGTTTTGTGTGTGTTTGGGGCAGGGGAGTGAAACTTACTTTTCTAGGCATATTTCACTGTGCCAAATTTTGTATTACCTGCCCAAATTCATTTTTAAACATTTTGGCTCGGGTGGTTTTGGTTTGAAAGTGTTGGGTGAGCTTTTGGTCAGCGGTATGGCTTGTCTTTGCCAGCGCCTAGTCTGCTGCTGTGTCTTAGTTTGTGTGCAGCGTATGCGAGTTTGTGTCTAGAGTGCATGTTTGCCCGAGCGCAGTTGCTAGAAAAGTGGCGCCCGATGGGTGTTGCCACAGCGCCAAAATCTTTGAGTTTACGGCGCTAGTCTTTGTGTTGCACCGAGCGCGAGAATGTGGGGAAAATGGCGCCTAGTCTTTGCCAAGTGCCTAATAAGTCTTTGTTTTGGTCCCTAGGTGACCAGATTTGGTCCACTAGATGATTGTTTTGGTCTAAATGGTGGTTTAGGTCCACAGGTGAGTTGAGTTCTCTAGGGAGAATAGTCAGGTGGGACTTAATGGTGTTGAGTTTATAATGAGGTGATTGAGCATGCCAAGGGGCATGGGCGGAGGGCCAAGCCGGGAGGGCTATAACATGAGAGTTAACAACGAGGTAGAGTTAATGGGTGTATTGAAATTTTTTTGAAATCTTTGTTTGTGATGTACATGAGTCTCATACATACATTGGGCTGATGATCGTAGAGTTTATAAAATGATTTGTGAAGCTTTGAGGCGGCGGGGGGCCTTATAAAATGATTGTGAAGCTTTGAGGCGTGGTAGGAGGGCGAGTCATGAGGACTCCATTATTGATGAGAATCTGGGTGGGCGAATGGTACCACATGCATCACGACATTGCATACATTCCCATTAGTGCATGAATCTTTTGTTGATTGATGGTTGGTGTGTTTGAGTATCTTTGTAAACTATGATTATATATTGCTTATTATAACTTTTATTATATAGTTGAGACTCACCCTTTCTGTTGTTATTTACCACGGGTAGTCGGGAGTGAGGCTTTCTACCTTCACTACTCCCAGAGTCGGTGCTGCTCGTCGTAGCACCTAGGGGTTGGGGTTTTAGGCTATTATTGCTTGTTTGCTCCATGTGAGCCTTATATGTATTTGTTTTGAGATTCTTTGAGTATTACTTTGAGATGTAGTTTGTTTCCATTGCTTGACACGAGATTTTACCCCACGTGTTGTATGGTGTTATGTATCATGCATGTTTAGGCCCATTGTTGAGTTTTGAGAGAGGGCGTAACAACTCCATTAGTGAAAATGATTTATGTTATACTATTAGTGTCTTGAATGACTATGGCTAAATTGTGGTTCGCCACTAAGGTCGAAATTTCTTTATTTGGTGTATTTACAGGGCATCGAGAGCCTTGCAAAGGAGGTCAATACATTTGCAAGTAGTATCGATTACAGAGTAATCCCATAGTCAATCAGTTCACTATTTTATAACACACTAAACTAGAAGATGATCGAGAAAAGATTTTTGTATACTCGATTTTTGATTTAAATTCTGCAGGGTAGAAATGGGGTGTTACACATTTGCTCAATTGAAGCCCATTTTTGCATGTAATAAAGAAAAGGAGCCGTAGGATTGAATTCACTCATGCAACATTTCTAAAGAAAAGTCAAAGAAAAGTAAGAGAGAAGGAAAAGTTAGGTGGAATAGTGATTCTAGAGAGAAGGAGGAGAACTTGGCGTTGAAGGAAGCTAGGAATCCACGAGAGGAAGAGAGCGTCGTTGATTGATCGGAGAGTTTGAGGAAGAGAGTCTTTGCTTCTTCAACAATTTGAGGTTAGGGGCCCTCTTTTTGTTCATAATAGTCCTTATGATATGTATTATGTGTGAGTTAAGTCTAAAATGATCTTGAAATACATTTTACAGCTATGAATTATGTTTGTTGATGTTGTGTTTTTGCTTCCACTTTGATGATGATTTTGGAGCGTTCGTAGTGTGAGGATCAAGTGGAGAGAAATGGGAGTGAGGAACCTCGATCCGATGGGTGTTAGGTGGCGTTGTCACCAACTATAAGTGTGCAGGGAGTGAAGAGTGTGTTTTAAGTGAATCTTAGTGAGAAGTAACCAAAGGAGGAAGAGGAAGGTTAGGTGCATGAGTGCGTAGAAAGCCAGAGTTGGCTTGCGGTGTAGGATAGCAGTGAATAACGTAAGTGTCACGGCGTAAGTTGTAGGCTTGATAAAGGGCGAAGTTAGGAGTGCGGCATAGGTGATGATCCATAAAAATGGTTAAGTCCCATTGAGGGTGTCGAATTATGGTTCTTAGAGATGTAGCATAGTTGTGCTTGAGGTGAAGGGGTCAAAGTCTAGTGTTAAGTATATAACCCGATGCGATTGCGGAAGAAGCGGACATTGTGTTGTAGTGTAAAGCTACCGAGGTGTGAAGCGAGCGAGTTATAGTAAGCATGTCGAAGTGTAGAGTATGTAAGACTAAGAGTAGTTGTCGAAATATAAGCATGTCGAGTTGTGGGCTGTCGAAGTGAGTGTCACCAGAGGTCTAGGTATGTTGAATGGTAAGTATGGTAGTTGTGGTATAAGTGTAGATCTGAGATGATTTATGAGTGCGAGAGAGGAGGCTTAGTGCTGTGTGCTGGGAGTTGAGGCGCGAGTCTTGGGAGTTGCCCGAGAGAGTCTTAGGGATTCTTGTCGAGAAGCCACACTTGCGCAAAGTGCGCCTGCCAAGTCTGGCCCAGGAGTCTTTGTTTGGTGTTAATAACGCCTAAGTGTTTGACATGAGGTAGTTCGTTTGGTCCCTAGGTGACCAGTTGGTCCACTAGGTGAAAGTTTTAGTCCTTGTGGTGATGTTTGAGTTCATCACTTGATCTTGGGAATTCTTTGTGTGATCTCTGGAGTATGGTGCGGCGGTGGTAAAGCGTTAAAATTGAGGTGTTGGCGCTAGCCTTAGGGCTATCTGGTGGGTGTTGAGTGGTGAGTTTTCCTAGTAGGGACTTGATGTTTTTGTGAAAAGGCTGCGGTCTTGGTGATGGAGTCATGACACGATATTTTGTGTAAAATTTGCGGTTGGTAAGTATGCATTGTGCGCATTAAAATTGGCTTGGTGTGTTAGGATGCATGTTTCATTGTGTCGCATAAATCATATGCATATTACAGTGGAGTTTGGGTTGGACTTGATCTATTTGATGAGCGAAGACTTGGTCTTATTGATGAAGCGAAGACTTGGTCTTATGGATCCACATGCATATTACAGTGGAGTTTGGGTTGCATTTCATGCATATACTCATCAGCTTGTTGATGTGTTTATTGAAGGTGAGTTGAAGTGGTGTGGCGTGAGTGCATGTGAGTGTTCAGCGGCCAGAGTTGTTTTAGTGATTTCTCTATGATAATGCTTATCTTCTTGATTATTATTTATGAAAGCGAGACTCACCTCTTTGCTTTTATGTCGCTCTTATGTGGCAACTTGCAGTACTCACAGTAGAGGTCTTTCCTTACTCTTTTTGGTAGTTAGCGTCGGTTGCTCGATATGTAACAACAGAGGGTAGAGTAGGAGAGTAGAAGTGTGTATTAGCTTTTGAACCTATAATATTTGTACTTTTATGAGCTGTTTAAATTCATTTGTGGTGTAAACTTTGAACATGTGATTTTTGTGAACTTCGTCCACATGTGGCCGAGGTGTTATATATATCATACTTATGTTGGTGTTTTGCGCCATAAATGCTTGCGTTGTTTTACGTGAATAAGTGTAGCACTCTCTCGAGTAAAGATTTTGAAACAACTGATTTTTATATTAATTATTTAGTAGAATATAAGGGGGTGTTACATTGGTATTTGTGTAGTCCACTACTTTTGGTGGCAAAGTGTCCAATGGGTTGGGCCTTAGGCATGAAACTAGGGAATGAGGTGTGGAGATGTCGGTGAGTTGGGCGCTAGCTATAGAGCTATTGGGCGATGTAGAGATGTCGACCTTAGTGCGGTGATGATGTCCGAGTGATGTTAGCCTTAGGGTTATGAGTAGAGGTGTGATAATTGATGAAGTCCCTAATGGGCAAATAAATAAATGAGGAAGCGAGAGGACTTGGTCCTATTGATGAAGCGAAGACTTGATCCTATTGGTGATGGTAAAATAATTAATAGTATTTGAGAGTCTATTAGTTATTGGTGAGTATGCAATTTTGCTTAATTGATGATGTATATCTTTGTGTTGTGATGCATTGTTCATGGTGTCACATAAACCATATGCATAATGGTGGCTTGAGGACTTGGTCCTAGTGGTGAAGCGAGAGGACTTGATCTATTGAGTAGCAGAAGACTTGGTCTTAATGGATCCATTCATGCATATGCACGGAGAGTCGGTCTGCATCATGCATATACTCATGCACATTGGTGTCATTGATGATTAGGAGTTAGGCGTGTCTTAACTTGGTGTTGTGTGGGGTTGGTTGAGTTGGAGTGTTTCTAGTTGTCTTTCTCTAGCATAATGTTTATCATACATTTTATTATTTATGAAAAGAGACTCACCTCTTTGCTTTCTATGTTGCTTCTTATGTCGAAACAGCGTGCGGTGATCTGAGTGAAGGTCCTTTTCTTTCCTCGGTCTAGTTGTGGCGTCTTGCTCTGTGCGTCGAACTAGAGAGCGGATAGTCTATTAGTTGTTTAAGATAAGTGTTGAGCGTAATAGAATGATGTATTAGAATTTGAGGTTTGCCCATTTAAGTCGTGCTATGTATCACACAATTATATTTATTTGTGAAAAGTATTATTGGCTAAGTGAAAGTGATGTTTGATGAGCGTAGCATTCCGCGAGGATGTGTCTTTAAAAGGAAAAACGATTTTCGAACTCGATTTTATAAATTAAATTATTAAGAGAAGAGGGTGTTACATGTTGGTATCGAGAGCGATTCGATGCAATAAGCCAAATTTGTCGATCGTAGTGTCTCGTAGCTATTCACCTTTGACTTAACATATAGGGTCCGGTAGTCGGTAGAGTGAGCAGAAGCGACTAACCAATCTCTTTGAAACCAGGATGCGGAGATGTTTGATTCGTAGGGCTAGGAGATCGGTGAAGAGTAGGACAACCAAGCTAAAAGTTCTTCCATTACGGCTACTCGAAATTTGGCGAGATCCGCCTTGTCGATCTCTCGATCGTACCTTGACCAATGAAGTGTTGAAGTTGTTGTCTCGTCGGATGGGCGATCGTTGAATGAGAGAAAGGCCAGGTCACGGCTTCGCGCGTTGAGCACCTCGGGTGGTACACGCAAAGACACTCGACGATCTAGTGAGAGGTCGCTCAGGGCGGATAACACAAGGTTAGAAACGTGCACGATGCCGTATGCGAATGGCGTATATATCTGATGATGTCAGGCCGTTATGCGAAATTTATGGCGGCCCGAGTGCGCTCCAAGCGGCGTGTTGGGCGATCGTGATGGGTGGGGGCGCCGAGTCCAGTTCTTGTGGCGATCCTCATAATTGCTAATACACCCGAGAGCGATTGCCCCCCTTTGCCTGGGTCGCGAGAGCGGTGAGGCTTGAATCGATGCCCCGAGAGTGGAGTTACTTTGATGAAACGGACGCGGCGTTTGCTTTTACTGCGGGCGGTGTCGGCCGCTCGCTTGAACCATCGGCCGTCTTTGTCGCGGCGGTTGGTCTTTCTGACACTTAAGGCGTGGCGTTTGGTGTTTAGAAATTTTGTCTGCAGAGACAACCATTGGTGAGAAGGCGAAGTGTTGTGACTCTTAAGTATCCGGTCCGCCGGCGCGAGTCTGCGCTATAAATAGCCGCCTGCTGAGTTCATTTCTCACACTTCCAAGATTTGCTCGCCAGCGACCGACTCGTCTGCCGACTTGCATTCGAAGCTTTTACGTCTATTTGCGGCCGATCTTCAACATGCGCTAAAGTGCGAATCGGCCGCTCCCCTTTACTCTTTTTATGCTTGTTTTCTTGAAAGTACCCGTGCTTTTCCACGCCTCGTGATAGGGGTGTCAGTCGAGGATGGCGGCTCGCCCCTCTCATGAGTGCTTTACTCGTCGACGACTCGATCCCTTTATCCTGTGTTTGTGTATGCCACGGACAAAGTTAACCGCCGTCTTCGGGAAAACCGCCCGGATCTTTACGCCACATTCATGTCGAGTAGGCGGGCAAAGTCGTCTTCGGGCGACAAAAGCTCTAGCTCTCCAAGTAGTTCCTCGGCGGCACGGGCTCGAGTTCTCCCGTTCTTACGGCGGGGATCGACTAGCTCCAAGAGTCTTTGGTTCGGACCTTCCCATTCTGCCGGCGGCCCGGCGGCTCTCCACGCGGAGGGCGTTGCATCGAGTGGAGGGAGAAGAAAGAACGCCGGCGTGATTATCATTGATGATAGCGAGCGCGAGTCTTGCGTCGATGCGTGGGCGAGGAGATGGTGGAGGCGGCGCGCGGGCGAAGAAGTCCAAGGAGAAGAGGTGGCTCGGCCGAAGTCAATATTTACGGTTTGGAAGCCAACATCGGAGTCGAGCGAAGAAGGTCGGCGAGGAGTTCAAGGCGAGTCGAAGTCCGGCGGCGTGGCTCGGGAGGTGTCGACATGGCTTGGGTGTCGGAGACTCTTGCTCTAACGGGGAGCATTCTTACGGTCGATCCACGATGCTTTGCCCGATCTCACGGAGCCTCCTTGAAGACTCACGGTTTGGAGGATAAGAGGCATGAAGGAGGCGAAGATATCGCGACTTATTACGCCAACTTCAAGTTCACGATGTATCGGCTCGTGTTCGAGAAGATGAAGATTACGCCTCCTTTTGCGAATTCCGGTAGCGGCGTCTTGCGCCATATTGGGAGTCGCCCGCTTCACGAACTTCATCCAAACGCATGGGCGTTTTAAAGACCTTTGAGGTCTTTGCTTGACCAAGTGGGTCGGCGGTATCGATGATGCTTTTCTTTGCTATCTTGGTGGTGGCTCGAGAGAAGGCCAACAAGGAGAAAGGGAGCAAGTCTCCTTCAAGATGCGAAGACCCATCACCATTTTTCAAAGCGTTCGAGAATCGTTGGGAGCGGCACAGAAAAGCCGATGCTTTTGGATCGTTCAAGCGAAGAGGCGGCAAGGCCGTTTGAGTTCAACCGGACGGGATCTTTGGGTCCCCACACTTCCCTATTATGTGGAATGAGGCTCATTTACTGCTGCGAGCGGCCGGGAGATTACATCTATTGATGAAAGATGCGAGAGCCGAGGCACAGAGACTTTGGAGATGATAAAGTCATTTGGCGGGCATGATGCGTCCCAGATCCTAAGGGCGACATACCTTGCCGGCCCTTTGTCTTATCTGAAGGCTATATGGTATGGAGGCCGAGATTGGTTCGCTTTTGAACTTTTTCGTCCTTATATTACATTGTTGACTTTCTCTTTTTTTTTTTTCCTAACTCATGACTCGTTATTTCGCGAAAGGATGGCGGCAAAAGGGAGCTGCTCGCTTAGTCACGAAGCTTTGAAGGAGGGCTAAGGGACTGGCGCTTCTCGGTCGGGGTAATCTGAACCTTCCTCCAAAGTCCCTCACCCCTAAGAGCGAGGAAGAAAGCGTGGCGGCGGTCGGTCGCCTCCTCCCGATCTGCCGTCGCTCACTAAGCGGGCCAAAAGCGTGATTGTCGGGTCCGGCCCTGCAGCGGAGGAGGTTCCCATCATTCGGCTCGAAAGCTTGGAGTGCGGCCGACACGGAAGCGTCTGAAAGAAACCCATGGCGCTCTGCGCTTCACTTTCTATATGAAGTCGATAAAGTCATGGCCAGAAGTGGTGGCGAATCGATGGTAATTTTATCTTCTTAGTCTTGTACTTTTCATTTACCTTTGTTGGCGACTAATAAATCCTTCGACCCGAATTTTGCGAGAAAAGGCAAGGCTTTAGGCCGAGCGCAACTAAAGTATGACAAGCTCCTCGATCGAAGAAGGAGGCCACGAAAGCGGGGAGGAAGAGCCAGGGCCAAGCAGCGTGAAGAGGAACAAGGAGCTTGCTTCTCGTGTCGCTACTTTGAAGGCCGACCTTGATGCTACGGCCAAGAGAGAAGTGCACAGGCGGCCAAGCGAGGCGGCTGGAGAAACGATCCGAAAAGGTGGCGGGCGGTCGGGGCGGCAATTGAGCGGTTTACAATGCTCTCGGGCGAGTCGCGGTATTGAATACCGTCTGCGAGTCAACTTTGATGACAAGATGATCAAGCCCACGCACTATGTCGAAAATAATAAGATCATGTTGCCTGCAGAATATGGCGAGCAGGGCAACGTCATTCGCCCCGCCACCATTCTCTTTTGAAGCCCGCCTGCGAGCGGTGTAATTTTGTAACTTTAAATTGCCTTGGGCGGACAATTTTACGCCTCGTGCGGTTCTTTCATTCGTGGCGCTCGGCCGGTGGGCGTCCCAAATTTGTAATGACAATCTTTACTTGCTTACAATTATGCGTTCGAATTTATATTGCTCGGCTTCGGTGCCCGTTTCGTACTACTTCAATAGCGCTCGTTTTTGGTCGCTTTCTTTGCGCGCCTTGTGTAACACCCCAAATAATTTAATTAAGAAATTGATTAAATTGTTTAGGTGTTGCACTAATTTTTTTTAATTATATTAAATTATAATATGGTGTTTATAATTTAGTATTTTATTTTAATTAAAGGGAGTGGTGGAAGAAATGGGCGGGGGTGTAAAAAGGGCCCAAGGTGCACTTGGCCCAATACTTATATACCCAAATTAGGTATCCAAGCTCATTGTGAGAAGCAAGCGAAAAGAAAAGAAAGGAGAAGAGAGGAGAAGGCTGCAGTGGCAAGAGAGAGGAGAAGAGGAGGATTTAGTGGCTTGAAGCTTGGATTGTTGCGGTGGTTTTGTTCGTGACTTCGATTAGGTGCTTTTCTACGGTTTAATTTGAGGTAAGGGAGTCTCACTCTATAATAGAGGAGATAATGGGTATTATATGTGTCATAGGGGTTTGTTTTGATGTTATTTGATGATCACATGTTGATTGGTTTCTTGAATTTGATGAAATTGTTGGTAAAAATTGATTTAGGCTTGAGTTAGGGTTTTGTAATATGTGAATTGGTGATTTTGATGTTAATTGATGATTTGAGTATGCAATTGGTTGTTTGATTATGCAATTAGGAGTGTTAGAAGGGTTATTGGGTGAATTGGTTTGGAAGATTTTGGGAAAATTGGGGTTTTGGGGTTTGGGCGCCAAAATGCTAGGATCTGGCGCCACAATGTGCTTTTCCTTTGCTAAGTTTAGAGTTTGTGCGGGAATACTCTTGCCAGGGCGCCACATTCTTTGGAAAAATGGCGCCACATGCCTTTGTTCATGTCTTTGGAAAATGTTTTGTGCGAGAGTTGTTACGCCAGGGCGCCAAATTCTTTGGGAAAATGGCGCCACAATGTAATTGTTGTGTGTTGGAGTGCGTGTGTGCCGATGTGGCGCCAAATGCTGCCCAGGGTGCCCGAGAATGGCGCTGTGTCACTTTATGCTTGATGTCAGGTGAGTGAGTTCTTTGCTGGGCGCGAATGTGGGTATTTTGGAGCAGGGAGTGAAACTTGCATTTCTAAACATATTTCCTCGTGCCAACTTTTGTATTCACCTGCCAACTTTCAATTTTAAACATTTTGGCTCGAGTGGTTTTCTGATTGCAAGTGTATTTTTGAAAATGTTCCGGTAGGGCTCGTTTTGGGTGTGTTTTGGAGCCCGGTGAGTGCAACTTGTATTTCTAAGCACATTTCCTCGTGCCAACTTTTGTATTCACCTGCCAACTTTCAATTTTAAACATTTTGGCTCAGTGGTTTTCTGATTGCAAGTGTATTTTTGAAAATGTTAGAGTAGGGGCTCGTTTTGGGTGTGTTTTGGAGCCGGTGAGTGCAACTTGTATTTCTAAGCACATTTCATCGTGCCAACTTTTGTATTCACCTGCCAACTTTCAATTTTAAGTGTTTTGGCTCGAGTGGTTTTCTGAGTTCAAGTGTATTTTTGAAAATGTCCCGGTAGGGCTCGTTTTATGTGTGTTTTGGAGCAGGGAGTGAAACTTACTTTTCTAGGCATATTTCACTGTGCCAAATTTTGTGTTTACCTGCCCAAATTCATTTTAAACATTTTGGCTCGGGTGGTTTTGATTTGAAAGTGTTGGGTGAGTTTGGGTCAACGGCGCCAAGCGTGTCTTTGCTGTGTCTTAGTTTGTGTCTGAAAAGCGTATGCGAGTTTGTGTCTAGGTGCTGTGTTGCCCGGGGCGCGCCAGTTGCTAGGAAAGTGGCGCCCGATGGGTGTTGCCACGGGCGCCAAAATCTTTGAGTTTACGGCGCTAGTCTTTGTGTTGCACCGGGCGCGAGAATGTGGGAAAATGGCGCTGGTGCCGCCAAGTGCCTAAGAGGGTCTTTGTTTTGGTCCCTAGGTGACGAGTTTGGTCCCTAGATGATTGTTTTGGTCCTAAGTGGTGGTTTAGGTCCACGAGTGAGGTTGAGTGCCACTGGGAAATAGTCAGGTGGGACATAATGGTGTTGAGGGTTCATAATGAGGTGATTGAGCATGCCATGGGGGCATGGGCGGTGGGCCAAGCCGGAGGGCTATAAAATGAGATTGTGGCCCGAGGTAAGAGTAATGGGTGTATTGAATTGTTTGAAATGATGTTTGTGATGTACATGAGTCTCGTGCATACATTGGGCTGCATGATCGTAGAGTTTATAATATGATGTGTGAAGCTTTGAGGCGGCGGGGCCTTATAAAATGATTGTGAAGCTTTGAGGCGGCCGGGGGCCTTATAAAGTGATTGTGAAGCTTTGAGGCGTAGGTGGGCCAATGGTACCACATGCATACCAACATTGCATACATTCCCATTAGTGCATGAATGTTGTTGGTGATGTTTGGCGTGTTTGAGTGTCTTTGTAATCTATCTTTGATATATTGCTTATTATCACTTTTATTATATAGTTCGAGACTCACCCTTTACATTTGTCATTTACCACGGTAGTCGGGAGTGAGGGCTTTCCACTTCACTACTCCCAGAAGTCGATGCCTGCTCGATCACGTAGCACCTGCAAATTCGGGGTTTGAAGTATTGTTACTGTTTTGCTCCTTGTTGAGCCTTTATGTATTTGTTTTGATATTCTTTGGATTATCTTTGTTGAGATAATGATTGTTTTCATTGCATTATGTGAAACTATATTTCTATGAGTTATCTTACAATTGTTACGTGATCTGGTTTTGTTTAAGAGAAAGAGTTGTACGCTCCATTTCATTGAGTATTAAATTATGTTATACTATTAGTGTCTTTGAATGACTATGGCTAAAGCGTGGTTCGCCACTAAGGCTAGAATTTCTTTATTTGGTGTATTTACGAGGCATCACTGAGCCTTGCAAAAGTGGCCAATGCTGTTGCAAGTAGTATCGATTACTGAGTAATCCCATAGTCGGCCAGTCCACTATTTTATAACACACTAAACTAGAAAATGATCGAGAAAAGATTTTTGTACACTCGATTTTTGATTTAAATTACCGGGTAGAAATGGGGTGTTACATCGGTGGTATCGAGCAAAAGTTCGGTCTGTCCAGGCCAAGTGTGTCGATCTGTCATAGTGTGTATGACAACTAGGTGTCTTAAAGTAATTACAGGCCCGTTTGTTTATCTTGCGGTGTTAGGTTGATATGGCGAGAAGGATCGATCTTTGCTTTTCTTGAGGCCTTGCAAGCCATGCGCGCTTGATGTGGGTACCAGCCCGAGAATCACGGAGGCCAGCGGTTTGGCTACCTTTCGAGAGAGAACCCTCCCACCTTCAAGGGAGGTACAATCCGGATGGTGCGCTGGCTTGGTTGAAGGAGATCGAGAGGATCTTAGGGTAATTGGGTGTAATGATGAGCGAGAAGGTAAGGTATGGTACTCATACCCTATCTGAAGAGGCCGATGGTAGTGGTTGGAGACCGGTGAGAGACTAGGGGCTGCCCATGAGGAGGTTACAGGGTTTGTATTCGGGAGGAGTTCCTAAGAAAGTATTTTCCGGAGGGCGTCGTGAGGGCGAGAAAGAGATAGAGTTTTTGAGTGACGGGGTAGTATGTCGATCCACGAGTATGTTTGCTAGATTTGCCGACCTTGCTAAGTTCTACCCACATTACTCGGAGAGGTTTGAAATTTGAATTCTCAAAGTGCATCAAATTTGAGAATGGTTTGAGAGTGATATCAAGCGGTGTAGGGTATCGAGAAGATCAGTGTTCGATCCGGTTGGTGTTGTAGGATCTATGAGGTGATAGCAATGCCGCTCTAGGGTCATGAGAGACCAGAGGGGAAATTTCATCACGGAGGTAAGCCTTATGAGAAGTCTGGCGGCGAGAGGAAGCAAAGGTATTCGGTGGTGCAGTACAATGGTGGGAGCAGTGTGCTGAGGGTAGGAGACACCATGAGGGCAAGAAGCCAAGTGGGAGGCGCCCCGTCGATATTGTGTGTTTCAAATGTAACAAACCAGTCACAAGAGTTTTGGTATGGAGGTGGAAGTCTTGAGAGATGTTTTAGGTGTGGAAAGAGTGGTCACATGGCATGCAGGTGTGATCGCAAGGAACTGTATGTTTCAAGCGTGGTGAAGGCTGGTCACATTAGCTTCAAGTGTCCCAAGCCTAAGAAGGAAAGATCTATGGGAGGGTGTTTGCATTGGCGAGTTTGGAGGGACCTAATGATATCAAGGTACATGTTTCATCTCTGGTACTCCTTTAGTTGCTATTGTTGACACGGGTGCTACGCACTCTTTTATTGCATCTGTTTGTCTTTGAAAAGTTAAATTTAGTAATGTCTACTATGGCGAGAGGATGGTTATCGACACTCCGGCTAAAGTCCGTAACTACTTCTCGATGTGTGCTAGGTGTCCTCTGTCGGTCTTGGCGAGATTTTCCGAGTTGATCGATTTGTTTGCCTTTGGGTGGGTTAGATGTGATTACGGGCATGGATTGGTTAGTAGATAACCACGTGCACATCAAGCTGATACGATAAGTCTATTAGTTTTCTCCTTCTGACGAAGAGGAAGAGTACGCTGTTGTCTGGCTGAGCAATTGCGCAAGGTAATGAAAGAGGGTGGTCAGTTGTTTGCTTTGATTGCGTCCATGTCTGCTGAGAACAGGGCTGTGATTGATGGGTTACAGGTGGTATGTGAGTTCCCTGAAGTGTTTCCGGATGAGATTCCTAGTGTGCCCCCAGAGAGGGAAGTGGAGTTCGGGATTGAGCTTGTGTGTAACACCCCCAAATAATTTAATTAAGAAATTGATTAAATTGTTTAGGTGTTGCACTAAATTTTAATTATATTAAATTATAATACGGTGTTTATAATTTAGAAAAATATTTTTAATTGAAGGGAGTGGTGGAAGAAATGGGCGGGGTGTAAAAGGGCCCAAGGTGCACTTGGCCCAATATACATATACCCAAAGTGGAATTTTCTTTCATTTGTGAAAGAAAGAAAGAAAGTTCTTGAAGGAGAGGAAAGAAAAGAGAGAGAGACAGCGCAAACCCTAGGAGAAGAGGAGGAGAAGAACAATTTCGTGGCTTGAAGCTTGGATTGTTGCGGTGGTTTTGTTAAGTGACTCGATTAGGTGCTTTTCTACGGTTTAATTTGAGGTAAGAGGGAGTCTCACTCTATAATAGAGGAGATAATGGGTATTATATGTGTCATAGGGGCTGTTTTGATGTTATTTGATGATCACATGTTGATTGATTCCTTGAATTGATGAAATTGTTGGTGAAAAATTGATTTAGGTGTGAGTTAGGGTTTTACATTGTGTGATTTTGTGATTTTGATGTGTTTGATGATTTGGATATGCAATTGGTTGTTTGATTATGCAATTAGGAGTGTTAGAAGGATTATTGGGTGAATTGGTTTGGAAGATTTTGGAAAAATTGGGGTTTTGGTGTTTGGGGCGCCAAGATGCTAGGATCTGGCGCCACAGTGTCTTTGTTTACTGGTGAAATTTGGAGTTTGTGCAGAATGCTCTTGCCCGGGCGCCACATTCTTTGGGAAAATGGCGCCACAAATGCCTTTGTTCATGTCTTTGGAAAATGTTTTGTGCGGGGTTGTTACGCCAGGCGCCAAGTTCTTTGGGAAAATGGCGCCACATGCCTTTGTTTGGGTGTTGAGTGCGTGTGTGCCAGTGACAGGGGCGCCAAATGCGGCCCCAGGGTGCCCAGAATGGCGCTGTGTCATGCTATGCTTGTGTCTGGGTGAGTGAGTTCTTTGCTGGCGCGGAATGTGGGTATTTTGGAGCAGGGAGTGAAACTTGCATTTCTAAACATATTTCCTCGTGCCAACTTTTGTATTCACACGCCAACTTTCAATTTTAAACCTTTTTGGCTCAGTGGTTTTACGAGTTCAAGTGTATTTTTGAAAATGTCCCTAGTAGAATTTCGTTTTGGGTGTGTTTTGGAGCAGGGAGTGAAACTTACTTTTCTAGGCATATTTCAACATGCCAAATTTTGTGTTTACACCGCCCAAAATTCATTTTTAAACATTTTTGGCTCGGGTGGTTTTGGTTTGAAGGTCTTTGGGTGGTGGGTCAGCGGGGCGCCAAGCGTCTTTGCTGTGTGCTGAAAATGGTGTCTTTGCGCGCCATCTTGCGCGTCTTGCGCAAACTTACGGCGCTAGATGGCCAAGGCTTGATCGGGGCTGCGCGCCATCTTGCGTGGCGGCCCCTCAGCGTAACCTCGTGCGCACCTCTCTCGGGGAGGGCGAAAACTTTGAGAGTTAGAAGCGACTGTCATGGCGCGCGCTTGCGCGCGCCTCTCTTCTACAGCGCCGGTGTGTGCGCCTCAGTGAGATTTTCCAAAACCTTGTCTTTGTTGAATTCCTAAGTTCTTAAAGGTCTTTGCCAAGTGCCTAAGAGGAGTGTTTGTTGGTCCACTAGGTGACAGTTTGGTCCACTAGATGATTGTTTTGGTCCTAAATGGTGGTTTAGGTCTCTGAGTAAGGTTGAGTACCCTAGAGGAGGGCAGGTCAGGTGGGACATAATGGTGTTGAGGGTTATAATGAGGTGATTGAGCATGCCATGGGGGCATGGGCGGTGGAGCCAAGCCGGAGGGCTATAAAATGAAGTTGATCTAGAGGTAAGAGTAATTGGGTGTATTGAATTGTTTGAAATGATGTTTGTGATGTACATGGAGTCTCGTGCATACATTGGCTGCGATCGTAGTGTTTATAATATGATTGGTGAAGCTTTGAGGCGTAGGGGCCTTATAAAGTGATTGTGAAACTGCGCGGCGGGGGGCCTTGTATGACGATTGTGAAGCTTTGAGGCGTAGCGGTGGGCCAATGGTACCACATGCATGATGACATTGCATACATTCTCATTAGTGCATGAACATTATTGATTAATGATTAGTGTGTTTGAGTCTTTGTACACTATGCTTGTATCTGCTTATTATCACCTTTATTATGTAGTTCGAGACTCACCCTTTACATTTGTTATTTACCACAGGTGTAGTCGGGAGTGAGGGCTTTCCACCTTCACTACTCCCGAGTCGCTGCGCTCACGATCACGTAGCACCTAGGGGGGGGTTTAGGCGATTGTTGCTGTTTTGCTCCTTGTTGAGCCTTTATGTATTGTTTTGATATTCTTTGGATTATCTTAGTTGAGATAATGATTTGTTTTCCATTGCATTATGTGAAACTATATTTCTATGAGTTATCTCTGGTGTTACGTATTTGGTTTTGGTTTATGATAAAGAGTCGTGACGCTCCATTTAGATTGATTATTAACTTTTGTTATACTATTAGTGTCTTTGAATGACTATGGCTAAAGCGTAGTTCGCCACTAAGGCTAGATTTTCTTTCGCTGGTGTATTTACAAGGGCATCACTGAGAGCCTTGCAAAGGTGGCCAATGCCTGTTGCAAGTAGTATCAGTTACCTGAGTAATCCCATAGTCAGCCAGTGCACTATTTTATAACACACTAAACTAGAAAATGATTCAGAAAAGATTTTTGTACACTCTGATTTTTGATTTAAATTACCGGGTAGAAATGGGGTGTTACATTAGTGGTATCAGAGCAGTTCGGTCTGTCCGGCCAAGTGTGTCAGTCTGTCATAGTGTGTATGACAACTAGGTGTCTTAAAGTAATTCTGAACTGGTTGTTTAATTTGAGTGTTAGGTTGATATGGCCAGAAGGATCGATGCTGCTTTTCTTGAGGCCTTGCAAGCCATAGCGCAGACTGTGGGTACCCAGCAGAATGCGGAGGCCCGCAGTTTGGCTACTCTTCGAGAGAGAAACCCTCCCACCTTCAGGGAGGTACAATCCGGATGGTGCAGGCTTGGTTGAAGGAGATCGAGAGGATCTTAGGGTAATTGGGTGTAATGATGAGCGAGAAGGTAAGGTATGGAACTCATACCTTATCTGAAGAGGCGATGGCCCGGTGGTTGGAGACCAGGTGAGAGGCTAGGGGCTGCCCATGAGGAGGTTACAGAAATTTTGTATTCGGGAGGAGTTCTAAGAAAGTATTTTCCGAGGGCGTCGGAGGGCGAGAAGAGATAGAGTTTTTGGGTGAAGCGAGGGTAGTATGTCGATCCGCAGTATCTTTGCTAGATTTGCTTGACCTTGCTAAGTTCTACCCACATTACTCGGAGGTGAAATTTGAATTCTCAAAGTGCATCAAATTTGAGAATGGTTTGAGAGTGATATCAGCGGTGTAGGGTATCGAGAAGATCAGTGTTCGTCGATCGGTTGGTATTATAGGATCTATGAGGTGATAGCAATGCAGCTCTAGGGTCATGAGAGACCAGGGGGAAATTTCATCATGGAGGTAAGCCTTATGAGAAGTCTCTGACAGAGAGGAAGTTGAGTTCGGGATTGAGCTTGTGCACAGTACTAGGCACGTGTCTATGTACCGTCACGGATGTCGGCTTACGAGTTGGTGAATTGAAGAAGCGATTAGAGGAGCTTCTTGAGAAGAAGTTTGTGAGGCCTAGTGTATCGCCATGGGGAGCTCGGTTTTGTTGGTGAAGAAGAAGGATGGAAGTATGCGTGCGTGCGTAGACTACGACAGTTGAATAAAGTGACTATCAAGAATAAGTATCCTCTCCCGAGGATAGATGATCTAATGGATCGGTGGTGGGTGCTAAAGTGTTTAGCAAGATTGACTTGAGTCCCGTATCACCGCAGTTAAGGTGAAGGATGAGGATATCCGTAAGACGACATTCGGGACAAGGTATGGGCATTATGAGTACTCTGTAATGCCGTTTGGTGTCCTGAAATGCACGGGGTGTTTATGGAGTACATGAACCGAATTTTCCATAGTTATCTGGATCGGTTTGTGGTGGTCTTCATTGATGATATTTTGGTGTACTCCAAATCAGAGGAAGAGCATGCAGAGCACTTGAGGTTGGTGCTAGAAGTCTTGAAAGAGAGAAAGTTGTATGCCAAGTTGTCGAAGTGTGAGTTACGGTTGCATGAGGTGAGCTTCTTGGGTCATATTATTTACGGTAATGGTATTCTTTGTGGATCCAGCCAAAGGTTGATGCGGTGTTACGGTGGGAGAGCCCAAAGTGCGCAGCCGAGATCGGGAGTTTCTTGGGGTTGGTGGTTATTACAGGAGGTTCATTGAAGGGTTCTCTAAGCTAGCCCTTCCATTGACCCGATTGACTGTAAGGGAAGGCATTTGTGTGGGATGCAAAGTGTGAAGAGAGCTTCAAGAGCTAAAGAGAAGGTTGACCACGCCCCGGTGTTAGTGTTGCTGTGCGGGCTTGCGGCCATTTGTTGTGTCTTGTGATGCTTCCAAGATGGGTTTGGGAGGTGTTTTGATGCGGGATGGGAAGGTGGTTGCTTATGCGTCCCGACGATTGAGGACCCATGAGAAGAACTACCCTACCCATGACTTAGAAGTGGGTTTGCGATTGTGTTTGTGTTGAAAATGCGGAGGCACTATCTCATGGTACTAGATTCGAAGTGTTCGGTGATCACAAGAGTGCAAAGTACTTGTTTGACCGAAGGAGGCTGAATATGAGACAGAGCGTTGGTTGGAGTGTTGAAGGACTATGATTTCGGCTTGAACTATCACCCCGCAAAAGCTAATGTCGTGGTGATGCTTTGAGTCGGAAGACCTTGTATATGTCGGCTATGATGGTGAGGAGTTGGAATTGATTGAGCAATTCCGTGACTTGAGTTTGAGTGCGTGAGGTGACACCTCAGTGTCGATTGGGGATCTTGAGGATTGGGAGCGACTTCTTGGTTAGTATCAGAGACGCCCAGAAGTTAGATGTGAAGTTGGTGGATTTGTTGGTTGCTGGTGAGCAAGCTGCTGATGGGGATTACAGGTTGGATTCCCAGGGTGTGTTGAGGTTCAGGGACAGAATCTGTGTTCCAGATGATGCTGAGTTGAAGAAGATGATACTTGAGGAGAGTCATAGGAGTAAGTTGAGCATTCATCCAGGTGCCACTAAGATGTACCATGATCTGAAGAAACTATTTTGGTGGCCTGGTATGAAGAGAGATGTTGCGCAGTTTGTATATGCATGTTTGACTTGCCAGAAGTCAAAGATTGAGCACCAGAAGCCTGCGGGGCTGATGCAACCTTTGGAGATTCCGGAATGGAAGTGGGACAGCATTTCCATGGACTTTGTGACTGGGTTGCCAAGTACTGTGAGAGGGTCTGACACTATTTGGGTGATTGTGGATAGGTTGACCAAGTCTGCTCACTTCATTCCTATCAACATCACCTTTCCTGTGCCAAAGTTGGCTAGAATTTACATTCAGGTAATTGTGAAGCTTCATGGGGTCCCGAAGAGTATTGTGTCGGATAGGGACCCGCGGTTTATCCAGAGTTTTGGGGTAGCTTGCGGGAGGCTTTGGGGTCCAAGGCGAGGTTGAGTTCGACTTACCATCCTCGGTGATGGTCGAGGCAGAGAGAACCATCCAGTCTTTGGAGGATCTTTTGAGAGCTTGTGTCTTGGAGGCGAGGGGAGGTGCGTGGGATACACATCTTCCATTGATTGAGTTTACGTGCAATAACGGCTATCATTCGAGCATCGGAATGGCTCCTTTTGAGGCCTTTGTATGGCGGCGGAGGTGCGAGAACTCCTTTGTGTTGGCATGAGTCAGGGAGAGTGTTGTCCTTGGACCGAGTTGGTTAGGGAGACTCTTGAGAAGGTGAAAATGATCAGAGAGAAGATGAAAGAGTCTCGAGTCGGCGAGAAAGTTATCATGATAAGAGGAGGAAGGACTTGGAGTTTCAGGTGGTGAGCATGTGTTCTTGAGGTCACGCCGATGGTGGTGTTGGGCGTGCTCTGAAGCAAGGAAGTTAACTCCAAGGTTTATTGGGTAGTACCAAATCAACGAGAGGGTTGGAAAGGTTGCTTATAGGGTGGCCTTGCCACCCAATCTTTCGAACTTGCACGATGTCTTCCACGTGTCACGGCCTTGAGTATATTCCGGACCGTCTCATGTGATTCACATGGATGATGTAGAGTGCGTGAGAACCTCCTTTGTGGAGACTATGCCGGTGAGGATTGAGGATAGAGAAGTGAAGGTGTTGAGAGGAAAGACATTGCCTTGGTCAAGGTAGTGTGGTTGGGAGGCTGTGGGCGAGTATGACTTGGGAGGAGTGGAAAGCAAGATCACGGGAGTCCTATCGAGAGTTATTTGACTCAGTGCAATTTCGAGGACGAAATCTCTAAGTGGGGAGAGTTGTAACACCCCAAATAATTTAATTAAGAAATTGATTAAATTGTTTAGGTGTTGCACTAAATTTTAATTATATTAAATTATAATACGGTGTTTATAATTTAGAAAAATATTTTTAATTGAAGGGAGTGGTGGAAGAAATGGGCGGGGGTGTAAAAGGGCCCAAGGTGCACTTGGCCCAATATACATATACCCAAAGTGGAATTTTCTTTCATTTGTGAAAGAAAGAAAGAAAGTTGCGAAGGAGAGGAAAGAAAAGAGAGAGAGGCAGCGCAAACCACTAGGAGAAGAGGAGGAGAAGAAACAATTTCGTGGCTTGAAGCTTGGATTGTTGCGGTGGTTTTGTTAAGTGACTCGATTAGGTGCTTTTCTACGGTTTAATTTGAGGTAAGGGGAGTCTCACTCTATAATAGAGGAGATAATGGGTATTATATGTGTCATAGAAATTTGTTTTGATGTTATTTGATGATCACATGTTGATTGATTCCTTGAATTGATGAAATTGTTGGTGAAAAATTGATTTAGGTGTGAGTTAGGGTTTTACATTGTGTGATTTTGTGATTTTGATGTGTTTGATGATTTGGATATGCAATTGGTTGTTTGATTATGCAATTAGGAGTGTTAGAAGGATTATTAGGTGAATTGGTTTGGAAGATTTTGGAAAAATTGGGGTTTTGGTGTTTGGGCGCCAAGATGCTAGGATTCTGGCGCCACAGTATGCTGCATTCTGGTGAAATTTGGAGTTTGTGCGGGAATACTCTTGCCCGAGCGCCACATTCTTTGGGAAAATGGCGCCACAATGCCTTTGTTCATGTCTTTGGAAAATGTTTTGTGCGAGGTTGTTACGCCGGGCGCCAAATTCTTTGGGAAAATGGCGCCACAGTGCCTTTGTTTAGGTGTTGAGTGCGTGTGTGCGATGTGAGGCGCCAAATGCGCCAGGGTGCCCGAGAATGGCGCTGTGTCCCAGCATATGATTGATGTCTGGGTGAGTGAGTTCTTTGCTGGGCGCGGAATGTGGGTATTTTGGAGCCCGGGGAGTGAAACTTGCATTTCTAAACATATTTCCTCGTGCAACTTTTGTATTCACCCGCCACTTTCAATTTTAAACCTTTTTGGCTCGAGTGGTTTTACGAGTTCAAGTGTATTTTTGAAAATGTCCCGGTAGAAGCCTCGTTTTGGGTGTGTTTTGGGCAGGGAGTGAAACTTACTTTTCTAGGCATATTTCAACATGCCAAATTTTGTGTTTACACACGCCCAAATTCATTTTTAAACATTTTGGCTCGGGTGGTTTTTGGTTTGAAGGTCTTTGGGTGGTTTGGGTCAACGAGGCGCCAACCGTCTTCTTTGCTGTGTGCGGAAATGGTGTCTTTGCGCGCCATCTTGCGCGTCTTGCGCAAACTTACGCTAGATGGCGAGGCTTGATCAGGGGCTGCGCGCCATCTTGCGCTTGCCGCGTCCTGCGCGTAACCTCGTGCGCACCTCTCTCACGGAGGGCGAGAAACTTTGAGAGTTAGAGCGACTATCCGCGCGCCTTCTTGCGCGCCTCTCTTCTAGCGCGCCCGGTGTGTGCGCCTCGGTGAGATTTTCCAAAACCTTGTCTTTGTTGAATTCCTAAGTTCTTAAAGGTCTTTGCCAAGTGCCTAAGAGGGTCTTGTTGGTCCCTAGGTGACAGATTTGGTCCACTAGATGATTGTTTTGGTCCTAAATGGTGGTTTAGGTCTCTGAGTAAGGTTGAGTACCCTAGAGGAGGGCGGTCAGGTGGGACATAATGGTGTTGAGGGTTATAATGAGGTGATTGAGCATGCCATGGGGGCATGGGCGGTGGGGCCAAGCCGGAGGGCTATAAAATGAAGTTGATCTGAGGTAAGAGTAATTGGGTGTATTGAATTGTTTGAAATGATGTTTGTGATGTACATGGAGTCTCATGCATACATTGGGCTGCGATGTCGTAGTGTTTATAATATGATTGGTGAAGCCTGAGGGCGGCCGGGGGCCTTATAAAGTGATTGTGAAGCCTGCGGGCGGCCGGGGGGCCTTGTATGACGATTGTGAAGCCTGAGGGCGGCCGGTGGGCCAATGGTACCACATGCATGATGACATTGCATACATTCTCATTAGTGCATGAACATTATTGATTAATGATTAGTGTGTTTGAGTGCTGTACACTATGCTTGTATACTGCTTATTATCACCTTTATTATGTAGTTCGAGACTCACCCTTTCTGTTGTTATTTACCACAGGTAGTCAGGAGTGAGGGCTTTCCACCTTCACTACTCCCCGAGTCGTCTGCTCTGATACGTAGCACCTAGGGGTCGGGGTTTAGGCGATTGTTGCTGTTTGCTCCTTGTTGAGCCTTTATGTATTGTTTTGATATTCTTTGGATTATGCCGTTGAGATAATGATTTGTTTTCCATTGCATTATGTGAAACTATATTTCTATGAGTTATCTGCTTTGGTGTTACGTATTTGGTTTTGGTTTATGATAAAGAGTCGTGGCGCTCCATTTCGTTGATTATTAACTTTTGTTATACTATTAGTGTCTTTGAATGACTATGGCTAAAGCGTGGTTCGCCACTAAGGCTAGATTTTCTTTATTTGGTGTATTTACAAGGGCATCACCGAGAGCCTTGCAAAGGTGGCCAATGCTGTTGCAAGTAGTATCGATTACGAGTAATCCCATAGTCGACCAGGTGCACTATTTTATAACACACTAAACTAGAAAATGATTCGAGAAAAGATTTTTGTACACTCACGATTTTTGATTTAAATTACAGGGTAGAAATGGGGTGTTACATTGTGCACAGTACTAGGCTGTGTCTATGGCACCGTCTGGGATGTCGAAACAGAGTTGGTGAATTGAAGAAGCGATTAGAGGAGCTTCTTGAGAAGAAGTTTGTGAGGCCTAGTGTATCGCCATGGGGAGCTCGGTTTTGTTGGTAAAGAAGAAGGATGGGAGTATGCGTGCGTGCGTAGACTACGAGACGATTGAATAAAGTGACTATCAAGAATAAGTATCCTCTCCCGAGGATAGATGATCTAATGGATCAGGTGGTGGGTGCTAAAGTGTTTAGCAAGATTGACTTGAGGTCGGGTATCACAGTTAAGGTGAAGGATGAGGATATCCGAAAGACGACGATTCGAACAAGGTATGGGCATTATGAGTACTCTGTAATGCCGTTTGGTGTCACCAATGCACGAGGGTGTTTATGGAGTACATGAACCGAATTTTCCATAACTATCTGGATCGGTTCGTGGTGGTCTTCATTGATGATATTTTGGTGTACTCAAAATCGAGGGAGAGCATGCAGAGCACTTGAGGTTAGTGCTAGAGGTCTTGAAAGAGAGGAAGTTGTATGCGAGTTGTCAAAGTGTGAGTTACAGTTTGCATGAGGTGAGCTTCTTGGGTCATATTATTTCGGGTGATGGTATAGGCTGTGGATCCAAACCAAGGTAGATCTGATGTTACGATGGGAGAGCCCAAAGTCTGCGGCCCGAGATCGGGGAGTTTCTTGGGGTTGGTGGTTATTACAGGAGGTTCATTGAAGGGTTCTCTAAGCTAGCCGCTTCCATTGACTCGATTGACTGTAAAGGAAAGGCATTTGTGTGGGATGCAAAGTGTGAAGAGAGCTTCCAAGAGCTAAAGAGAAGGTTGACCACGTCCCAGTGTTAGTGTTTGCTGTGCGGAGCGACCATTTGTTGTGTCTTGTGATGCTTCCAAGATGGGTTTGGGAGGTGTTTTGATGCGAGGATGGGAAGGTGGTTGCTTATGCGTCCGACAGTTGAGGACCCATGAGAAGAACTACCTACCCACGACTTAGAGTTGGCTGCGATTGTGTTTGTGTTGAAAATGCGGAGACACTATCTCTGTATGGTACTAGATTCGAAGTGTTCGGTGACCACAAGAGTCGAAGTACTTGTTTGACGAAGGAGGAGTGAATATGAGCGGGCGTTGGTTAGAGCTGTTGAAGGACTATGATTTCGGCTTGAACTATCACCAGGCAAAGCTAATGTCGTGGCGATGCTTTGAGTCGGAAGACTTTGCATATGTCGGCTATGATGGCGAGGAGTTGGAATTGATTGAGCAATTCCGTGACTTGAGTTTGATGTGAGGTGACACCTCAGTGTCAGTTGGGGATCTTGAGGATTGGGAGCGACTTCTTGGTTAGTATCGAGAGCCGCCCGAGTTAGATGTGAAGTTGGTAGATTTGTTGGTTCTTTGGTGAGCAAGGCTGGCGATGGGGATTACTGGTTGGATTCCCGGGGTGTGTTGAGGTTCGAGGGACGAATCTGTGTTCCGGATGATCTTTGAGTTGAAGAAGATGATACTTGAGGAGAGTCATAGGAGTAAGTTGAGCATTCATCCGGTGCCACTAAGATGTACCATGATCTCAAGAAACTATTTTGGTGGCACTGGTATGAGAGAGATGTTGCGCAGTTTGTATATGCATGTTTGACTTGCCAGAAGTCAAAGATTGAGCACCAGAAGCCTGCGG
The DNA here is from genome assembly GCA_020916435.1 of Oxytropis ochrocephala. Lineage (NCBI taxonomy): Eukaryota > Viridiplantae > Streptophyta > Magnoliopsida > Fabales > Fabaceae > Oxytropis > Oxytropis ochrocephala. The sequence continues at coordinate 48,663,251 of CM037091.1, read as the reverse complement.
GGCTGATGCAACCTTTAGAGATTCGGAATGGAAGTGGGGCAACATTTCCATGGACTTTGTATTAGGGTTGCCAAATCTTTGTGAGAGGAGTCCGACACTATTTGGGTGATTGTGGATAGGTTGACCAAGTCTGCCCATTTCATCCCTATCAACATCACCTTTCCTGTGCCAAAGTTGGCTAGAATTTACATTCAGGTAATTGTGAAGCTTCATGGGGTTAGAAGAGTATTGTGTCGGATAGAGACCCGCGTTTACATCGAGTTTTGGAGTAGCTTGCGGGGAGGCTTTGGGGTCTAGGCCGTGAGATTGAGTTCACTTATCATCCTCGGTGATGGTCGAGCAGAGAGAACCATCCGATCTTTGGAAGATCTTTTGAGAGCTTGCGTGCTAGAAACGAGGAGGTGCGTGGGATACACATCTTCCATTGATTGAGTTCACGTATAATAACGGCTATCATTCGAGCATCGGAATGGCTCCTTTTGAGGCCTTTGTATGGGCGGAGGTGCGAGAACTCCGTTGTGTTGGCATGAGTCAGGGAGAGTGTTGTCCTTGGACCAGAGTTGGTTAGGGAGACTCTTGAGAAGGTGAAAATGATCGGAGAGAAGATGAAAGAGTCTCGAGTCGGCGAGAAAAGTTATCATGATAAGAGGAGGAAGGACTTGGAGTTTGGTTGGTGAGCATGTGTTCTTGAGGTCACGCCATGGTGGTGTTGGGCGTGCTCACGAAGGCAAAGAAGTTAACTCAAGGTTTATTGGGCCGTGCCAAATCAACGAGAGGTTGGAAAGGTTGCTTATAGGGTGGCCTTGCCACCCATCTTTCGAACTTGCGATGTCTTCCACGTGTCACGGCCGGAGTATATTCCGGACCTGTCTCATGTGATTCACATGGATGATGTAGAGTGCGTGAGAACCTCACCGTGGAGACTATGCCGGTGAGGATTGAGGATAGAGAAGTGAAGGTGTTGAGAGGAAAAGACATTGCCTTGGTCGAGGTAGTGTGGTTGGGAGGCTCTTTGGTGAGAGTATGACTTGGGAGGCTGGGAAAGCAAGATCGGGAGTCCTATCCGAGTTATTTGGCTCAGTGCAATTTCGAGGACGAAATCTCTAAGTGGGGAGAGTTGTAACACCCCAAATAATTTAATTAAGAAATTGATTAAATTGTTTAGGTGTTGCACTAATTTTTAATTATATTAAATTATAATATGGTGTTTATAATTTAGTATTTTATTTTAATTAAAGGGAGTGGTGGAAGAAATGGGCGGGGGGTGTAAAAAGGCCCAAGGTGCACTTATTTAATACTTATATACCCAAATTAGGTATCCAAGCTCATTGTGAGAAGCAAGCGAAAAGAAAAGAAAGGAGAAGAGAGGAGAAGGCTGCAGTGGCAGAGAGAGAGAGAAAGAGAGGATTTAGTGGCTTGAAGCTTGGATTGTTGCGGTGGTTTTGTTCGTGACTTTCGATTAGGTGCTTTTCTACGGTTTAATTTGAGGTAAGGGAGTCTCACTCTATAATAGAGGAGATAATGGGTATTATATGTGTCATAGAAATTTTGTTTTGATGTTATTTGATGATCACATGTTGATTGGTTTCTTGAATTTGATGAAATTGTTGGTAAAAATTGATTTAGGCTTGAGTTAGGGTTTTGTAATATGTGAATTGGTGATTTTGATGTTAATTGATGATTTGAGTATGCAATTGGTTGTTTGATTATGCAATTAGGAGTGTTAGAAGGGTTATTGGGTGAATTGGTTTGGAAGATTTTGGGAAAATTGGGGTTTTGGGGTTTGGGGCGCCAAAATGCTAGGATCTGCGCCCGTATGTCTTTGTTCATTTAGCTAAGTTTAGAGTTTGTGCGGGGAATGCTCTTTGCCCGAGGCGCCACATTCTTTGGGAAAATGGCGCCACAATGCCTTTATTCATGTCTTTGGAAAATGTTTTGTGCGGGGTTGTTACGCCAGGCGCCAAGTTCTTTGGGAAAATGGCGCCACATGCCTTTGTTTGTGTGTTGGAGTGCGTGTGCCGCGATGTGAGCGCCAAATGCTGCCCCAGGTGCCCAGAATGGCGCTGTGTCCTTTATGCGATGTGCAGGTGAGTGAGTTCTTTGCTGGGCGCGAGAATGTGGGTATTTTGGGCCCGGGAGTGAAACTTGCATTTCTAAACATATTTCCTCGTGCCAACTTTTGTATTCACCTGCCAACTTTCAATTTTAAACATTTTGGCTCGAGTGGTTTTCGATTGCAAGTGTATTTTTGAAAATGTTAGGTAGGGCTCGTTTTGGGTGTGTTTGGAGCCGGTGAGTGCAACTTGTATTTCTAAGCACATTTCCTCGTGCCAACTTTTGTATTCACCTGCCAACTTTCAATTTTAAACATTTTGGCTCGAGTGGTTTTCTGATTGCAAGTGTATTTTTGAAAATGTTAGGTAGGGCTCGTTTTGGGTGTGTTTTGGAGCCGGTGAGTGCAACTTGTATTTCTAAGCACATTTCATCGTGCCAACTTTTGTATTCACCTGCCAACTTTCAATTTTAAGTGTTTTGGCTCGAGTGGTTTTCTGAGTTCAAGTGTATTTTTGAAAATGTCCCGTAGGGCCTCGTTTTATGTGTGTTTTGGAGCAGGGAGTGAAACTTACTTTTCTAGGCATATTTCACTGTGCCAAATTTTGTGTTTACCTGCCCAAATTCATTTTTAAACATTTTTGGCTCGGGTGGTTTTGATTTGAAAGTGTTGGGTGAGCTGGGTCAACGAGCGCCAAGCTGTCGCTTGCTGTGTCTTAGTTTGTGTCTCAAATCGTATGCGAGTTTGTGTCTAGGTGCATGTTGCCCGTGGCGCGCCAGTTGCTAGGAAAGTGGCGCCCGATGGTGGCGTGTTTGCCACGGGCGCCAAAATCTTGAGTTTAGGCGCTAGTCTTTGTGTTGCACCGGGCGCGAGAATGTGGGAAAATGGCGCTGGTGCTTTGCCAAGTGCCTAAGAGGGTCTTTGTTTTGGTCCACTAGGTGACAGAGTTTGGTCCACTAGATGATTGTTTTGGTCCTAAGTGGTGGTTTAGGTCCACGAGTGAGGTTGAGTGCCCTAGAGGGAATAGTCAGGTGGGGCATAATGGTGTTGAGGTTCATAATGAGGTGATTGAGCATGCCATGGGGGCATGGGCCGGTGGGCCAAGCCGGGAGGGCTATAAAATGAGATTGTGGCCCGAGGTAAGAGTAATGGGTGTATTGAATTGTTTGAAATGATGTTTGTGATGTACATGGAGTCTCATGCATACATTGGGTCATGATCGTAGAGTTTATAATATGATGTGTGAAGCTTTGAGGCGGCGGCGGGGGCCTTATAAAATGATTGTGAAGCTTTGAGGCGGCGGGGGCCCTTATAAAGTGATTGTGAAGCTTTGAGGCGTAGGTGGGCCAATGGTACCACATGCATACCAACATTGCATACATTCCCATTAGTGCATGAATGTTGTTGGTGATGTTTGGCGTGTTTGAGTGTCTTTGTAATCTATCTTTGATATATTGCTTATTATCACTTTTATTATATAGTTCGAGACTCACCCTTTACTGTTGTCATTTACCACGGTAGTCGAGGTGAGGGCTTTCCACCTTCACTACTCCCCGAGTCGATGCTGCTCGATCACGTAGCACCTGGGGGTCGGGGTTTAGGCCGTTGTTACTGTTTTGCTCCTTGTTGAGCCTTTATGTATTTGTTTTGATATTCTTTGGATTATCTTTGTTGAGATAATGATTGTTTTCCATTGCATTATGTGAAACTATATTTCTATGAGTTATCTTACGTGTTACGTATCTGGTTTTGTTTAAGAGAAAGAGTTGTGGCGCTCCATTTCATTGAGTATTAAATTATGTTATACTATTAGTGTCTTTGAATGACTATGGCTAAAGCGTAGTTCGCCACTAAGGCTAGAATTTCTTTCATTTGGTGTATTTACGAGGGCATCACTTGAGAGCCTTGCAAAAGTGGCCAATGCATTGCAAGTAGTATCGATTACAGAGTAATCCCATAGTCGGCCAGTCCACTATTTTATAACACACTAAACTAGAAAATGATCGAGAAAAGATTTTTGTACACTCACGATTTTTGATTTAAATTACCGGGTAGAAATGGGGTGTTACACCTTGTATGTTTATTTTTCTCTAAGTCTTTGAGCATTAAGGCCGTTCGGTGCGTCATTCGTGCTTATTTAAAAGCATCCATTCTTTGATAAGTTAATGTCCCAGCGGGCCTTGGATCGCTTCGGCGACCTTCAATCGAGCCCTTTCGATGGCGATTAAGATAGATCGTTTTCGACGCCCCCGCGATGGGTTGTTACTTAACCTTTGGGCCATTTTCGACGGCGCTCGATGTAGATCGTTTCGGCGACCTAGCGTTGTTGGGCCATTTCGATGGCGCTCGATTGGGACCGTTTCGGCGGTCGCTTGATTCGAATCGTTTCGACGATCTAAGGTTTCTGAGTTTTAACCCTCGGGCCATTCGATGGCGCTCGGTTGGGACCGTTTACGACGGTCGCTCGATTCGAATCGTTTCGACGATCTAAGGTTTCGCGAGTTTTAACCGCTTGGGCCATTCGATGGCACTCGGTCGGGACCGTTTCGACGGATCGCTCGATTTAGATCGTTTCGGCGATCTCGGCAACTTTGATAAGTCTTGATCGCTCCTTTGCCACGGGCAATCTTGAGCGACCGGTCATACATTCTTGCGAGAAAGTAAAGAACACATCATGTTTTTAAAGGTCGAGCCTCTGTAAAAAACCCGATGGGAAAAAGAAGCGCTGCTGCTTTTCATTAATAGGTCGGTCGACATTACATTTAAATCTTTGTTACATTCAAGCGTAATATTTCTGAGTTTTTACGCATTCCATGTTGCGGGGATAGTCGCCCGTTCATGGTTTGCGGCTCGTATGCCCTTGCGGTCTTCGTGATGACTCGTCACGGACCTTCCCAATTTGGCGCCGAACTTCCCTGGCGCGTGCATTCTTGTTTCCCACGTCGGCGTCTTAGAACGAGTGGCCGACCGAGAATTCCCTCTTTTGAACTCGGCGTTGTACACGGGCTGCGACCTTACATTTGATCAATTGCTCTCTTAGCGAAGCTTGGGTGCGCGATTCTTCAATTAAGTCGATTCTTCTCGGATAGCGTCGTTGTCAACCACCGTAGGGGTTGAAGTCCTCCAATTCACTCGCCCATTTCTATGGGTATCACGGCATCGATTCCGTACACCAATCGAAGAAGGCGACTCCTGGTCGATGAATGAGGGTCGATCTGTAGGCCCATAGAACGGATTGCGACTCTTGACCAGTTCCCTTTAAGCGCTTCATCCGATCTTGCTTTAAACCACGTAAGATAACTCGTTGGCGCCTGGCTTGGCGTTAGTGCAGGGGTGCTCGTCGAGGTGAAAGCATGTTTGACCACCTAAGTCGGCCAACATCTCTCTGAATCTCTTGTCAGTGAACTGGGTGCCGTTATGCATTATTAATTCTTTGGGAATCCCAAAGCGGGCTAGTACACACCGTCAGAAGAATTTCTTGACTTTGGCCGATGTGATTGTTGCAAGTGGCTCGGCCTCGATCCACTTAGTAAAGTAATCTCTTCGCCACGATCAAGAACTTGAACGGCACAGGCGGTGGAAACGGGCCTAGAAGATCCATGCCCCACCAGCGAGCGGCCAAGGTGAGGCAAGACTTTGTAATTACGAGGAAGGTGCAATGTGGACATCGGCATGTACTTGGCATTTCTTGCATTTTGAACAAGCTTCTTGGCGTCTTCATCCATGGTCGACCCGATAATAGCCGCCGCCGAGGGCTTTCTTTGCTATGGAGCAGCGCCACAGTGACTCCCACAAACGCCTTCATGAATATCCCTTAGCACATGGTAGAACCGGCCGAAGCGTAAGACACCTTAACAATGGAGAGGAGAATCCTCTTACGTACAACTTTCCTTCTATCCGCAGTATTTGGTCGCCTGAGCCTAACCAATTTCGCTTTTACGTCGCTCGGTTCTTCACCTTCAACGATGTACCTCGGGATAGGGGCGATCCAATCGAATCAGCGGTGACACCGCAAGCGGACAACGGTGACTCGGCTTGTCGAGGCGCTCGATCGATTTAATGTTTCTTGAATCACACTTCTATGATTCCACAGGAGTTTTGGTACTTGCGGTTTTGATAGAATATCCGCTCGAACATTTTCGGTTCGAGGCACATATACCAACCATTTCGGTCGAGCTGAACGGCGATTCTCTCACCTTTGCTAGATAACTTTTCAAAGACGTCGTCTTTAGCATCATACAATTCCTTGATCCGAGAGACTACGAGTAGGGAATCGATCCGAGTTCAACCCGGTCAACATTGAAGTCTCTGGCGAAGTGCGGTAGGCAATACACGCCTCGTATTCGGCTGATTATTTGGCGTATGGAAGCGAAAGTCAAAGACACCTCCGCGGCGGGCCTTCGAATTTTCTAGAATTAGGCGGCTCCACTTCCTTTGCTATTAGGCGACCCATCTACGCAAGATCCGGTCGTTCGAGCGATCTTACGGGTAGGAGTCATTTACGCTATAAAGTCGGCGGCACACGAGCTTTGCGGCGATCTGGATTCGAATTGATGCCAAACTCACTCGAGTTCTCCGCCCACTTTATCATACGCCCGCCAGATCGGCCGATGAAGGACTTGCACGATAGGTGGTCGGTCCTTACCACGACACGGTGGGCCACAAAGTAGGGTCTCAATCTTCTAGCGGTATTAGGAGTGCAAGGGCAAACTTCTCAATCTTACGGTATCTCATTTCGGGCCGCTTGGAGTACTTTACTTATGAAATAGGCTGGATTACGCTTTGCTTTCGTTCTCTCTAACTAGCACGGCCGCGAGAACTTCTTCACGTATGGCCAAATACGGATATAACGTCTCGCCCGTGCGGCTTGGTCATGATCGGCGGGCTAACCAAAGCTTGCTTTAACTCATCCAATGCTTCTTGGCATTGCTCGGTCCACTCGAAGTCCACCTCTTTCTTGGCCGATCTAAGCGATGGCGACGACTTGCGGGCCGCTTTGGGGATGAACACGGATAGAAGCGGCCACCATGCCATTTAGTGTTGTATTTCTTTTTCGATGTGGGCGGCCTCATATCGGCCATCGCCAGCTACACTTTTCAGGGGTTTGCTTCATCCTCTTTCATTCGGTGGAAACCGAAGAATCTGTCGACCCTCACCCCAAAGGTACACTTTTCGAGATTTAGTCTAAGTGAGTTCCTCCTAGCTTCTTCAAATATTTCCACGAGGTCGCTCACGTGGTGCAGGTCGATTCGCTTTTAATGATCATGTCGTCGGATAGACCTCTCGAGATCGCGGCCGTCTGTCTTTTAAAAATCTTGTTCATCATCCATTGGTAGGTCGCTCGGCGTTCTTGAACAAAAGGGCATCACCTTATCTTGAAAATTTCCCCGATCGGTCATGAAGGCCGTCTTGTGCGCGTCGGGTGGATACATCGTGATCTGATTGTATCGAGTAAGCATCGAGAAAAGACGATAGTTTGTAGCGAGGCCCCATCGACCGACTTATCGATGTTGGAGTGCGGAAGGCATCCTTCCGGGCATGCCTTATTTAAATCGGTATAGTCCACACACATCCTCCATTTTCCATTCTTCTTCTTAACCAAAGACGACATTGGATAGCGGTCGTGTATTTGATCTCTTCTATGAAATTGGCCTTTATGAGGTCCTCAGCGGCCTTTGCGCGGCTTGAGATTTTCCTCGCTCTGATGCGTCTTCTCTCGAGCGGCCGGTTCAACCCGCTTCATCGACCGAAAGTTGATGGCGAGCCACCGATGGGGATCACGGGCATGTCGATGCACGCCATGCGAGCAGTCGGCATAGTCTCTTAAGCATTTGTACAAGATCTTGCTTCACTTGCTCTGGTAGGTCGCTACCGAGCTTTACCGTTTTGGATGGGTCGTCACCCAATTGAACATCTACCAACTCTCCATGAGGCTCTGGTCTTATCGGCTGTGTTTGGTTCTCGAGCCAAATCATCATCATTGTCTTACGGGTGGTTATGCGGATCATATCGGCGTCCAAATCGTGACATTGACTTGATGGCCTTCACTAGTGCTCACGAGCGTTCGGACCACGATCTACCTCGTCACATATTTCTTGGTATAGGCGTGGCTTCTTCTTCTCGATTCAAGGTCGGCGCCAAGGTAACCACTTGGTCGTCTTTGCTATAGAATTTCATTTTTAGATGCACCGTTGATGTAACGGCCTCTAGCTTACCCAAAGTCGGCCTACCAATAATACATTGATAGCGAGTTTGAGGGGGAGTACAAGGAACGTCGTCTGGCCAGTCTGTCTGCAGTACTATCCCGGTGTCATCACCAAATGTGACCAAAGACTCGATCGTTCCCAGCGGGTATGTGGTCGCCCCATTGAAACTGTTAGAGGAGTAGGCTCGGCACGGGAATTATCTCGCCCGATCAACCTTTATCTTGTCGATCAAATCTTGAACATGATATCGGTAGCTACCTTGATCGACCGATTCTCTGCATACGTGTTTGCCATGACGACCACGATTACCAATGGAACATAACTATTAGGCTTGCGCGTCGTATGATAGTCGTGTCACCGAGAGCGAGATAGGGGGTGCGCTCGAGGTCGGTGGTGGTCTTTGAAGTGGATCGACCATTAACAACTCGTCCCCACTTTCTCTTGGTGGCTTTGTTAGATTCCTGCGATCGGGGTTTCCACCATGAATAACCATTGCAACATTACGGCCTTTAGATCTGCCGAGTGTCACGATCTTGGTCGATCCTTGTTTTAGGTGCTTTCTAGGGCGAGGGCCCTTCCTCTATCTGGATCGGCTTCTTTGCTGTTTCTCTTGGTCGGTCGCCTTCCTCGACCTCGCATACTTTCCCAACTTGCCTTTCTCTGAATAAGCTCTTGATGTCATCTTTGAGGCCATACGATCGTTAGTGTCGTGCCCTTACTCTTGTGGTAGCGGCGGTATCTTTTAGTCGGTCGTGCCCCCCTCTTGAGCACGAGTGGTTCGGTCGCTTAACTCCCACAAACTCATTGTTCGGCACTCGCTATAGATCTGCGCAATAGAGGTGTTGAGTCGAGTCACGATGATCGAACTTCTTATCACGGAAGTCGAGGCCATTGTCGCGGCGACTTTCATACCACTTTAGCCGCTTCTACTGCTTTCCTCTTTGGGCGGGCGCGGACGGCCTTTCTCGCATGACCAAAGTCTCTTCATATGCCATATGGGCGTTTGCTCGTCAAGAAGTAGCGAGATCTTGGTAATGGTTCGGGTGAATTCTTCTGAACGGTGGTCGGTCGAATACCACGCTTGAGATATTTCAACTTGTCCTTATCGACAAGTCACGAATGCGACTTCGGCTTGATGTTGAGCCGGTCGATATCTTGTCTCAACGTCTCATTCTCGCCTTGAGCAGCCGAGTCCAAGTATTCCTCGTATCGGTATTGTACCGGTTGGCGGTGTAGTGAGACAAGAAGATTACGATCAGTCGTCCCGGAGGAGATGGAATTGGGTCGCGAGACTCCCACCATTCCAATGCTCGGCCGTCCGGCGGGAAAGAGCACGCATTTCATGGTCGGTCCCGATTCCTATAGCGGCGGTAATTGTTGAAGTAACGGAGATGCTTGTCGAGATCTCCTCGGCCGTCAAACTTGTTGAGATTGGGCGGCTTGCGGAGATCTCTCGGAATCTTATAACGCTGATCTCGGGAGAAGCGGGCGTGCTCGTCCCGAATGCCGTTCGACCCGAAGGGTTGCATTGCGAGGCATGCCTCGCGTTGCCGCATTCCATAGAATCCTCGGATGGGCGGTTGGTGGAAGGCGAGGTGGCCTCTGGGCCGCTCGCTTTAGCTTTCTCTAGGCCGATCTGCGAAACGTCCACTAATTCTCCCATTTACGTAATCTTCTAGCTCTTCACGAGAATCCCAAGATCGCTTCTCGACCGAAGCGTGACCGGACGACTCATTAGAGGAGTATCTCGGTGGGCGGCGGCCGGTGTCGGGGCGGTAGCTAGAATCTTCATAGTCATCGGACATCGAGCGGCGTCTGGCGCGTTCTGCTCGAGGCGACTGCGTGCCACTCTGCTTCTCGCCGGAGAATGATGAGTAGTGCTCTCTCGGCGTGAAATGCTCCTTCGAGGAGGAGCGGCGTCTTCGCGGCCGGCGACGAGCCGAAGGTTCTCCGTCTTCGCACGCGGCGGCGGCTGAATCGAACCTCTTTCATCTTGGGAGATGAGTGCATCTCGATCTGCGATCACGATTCTTGTTTTGCAAAATTTGCAAAACGGCTTGAGTAACATGGTCCGCGAGAGGTTCTGAATGCCCGCCGACCCGGCTCGGGCGGCAAATCTCGAGCGGCCGGATGGATCTGGCTGGGAGGACCGGTCCACGGCCGTTGTGTACCGGGTTCTTGTCGTGGAAGTCCACGAGATTCGTGGGCTGTGGCGGCCACGCCTCGGGTCTCTGCTGGCGGATTCTGCCCGGAGGATTGAGTCGAGAGGTGGCCCGCGTGCAGGGCGGTCGCGTGGAGCCATGAATGTGGTAGGATAGCGCCGCGGGCCTCCCACCGTGGTCGCCAATTGATCGTACCTTGACCAATGAAGTGTTGAAGTTGTTGTCTCGTCGAGATGGGCGGTCGTTGAATGAGAGAAAGGGCCAGGTCCCGGCTTCACGCGTTGAGCACCTCGGGTGGTACTGCAAAGACACTCCGACGATCTAGTGAGAGGTCGCTCGGGCGAGATAGCACAAGGTTAGAGAACGTGCTGATGCCATGTGCGAATGGCGTATATATCTGATGATGTCCGACCGTTATGCGAGAATTTCGGCGGCGAGAATGCGCTCAAGCGGCGTGTTGGGCCGATCGTGATGGGTCGGGCGCGAGTCCAATTGCTTGATGGCGATCCTCATAATTGCTAATACACCCGGAACAATCTCCAACGAGAGACTTTGTTGTAGATTTTGTTTGGTTGTTTGCACCGTATTGATTGTAGCATTGCTTGTAGTTGTTTGTAGATCGTTGTTTGTATTAGTGAGGTATGTGTGATTAGAAGGGTTTTAACGACGTCAAAGGAGTGGGAGTCGTGGACGACGTCTTCGCACTCTGCACCGCGTTAGAGAGTCTCTTAGTTGTGAAAATTTGAAAAGACGTAGTTTTGTGACCTTAACTAAATTGGATGCGTGAGTAGGAGGGTGATCACCCCAATAACTCATTCCCAATGAAAGAGGTGACAATAACTCGTAGTTATTATAAATTTTGAATATGTACTAATTTCAACTTGATTGATTGAGTGGTGTGTGCAAGTTTGATTGACTATTAATTTTTAGATAAATAGGTGCCTTATAGATGTTTGAGTTTTGATTTGGGGGTTGATAGTAGGGAGATGTAAAAATAAGGATTGACACTTTGGGTTTGAAGTTCATGCAAAGAAAATAGAGCATGCCTTTTTGGAAAAAGTTTAGAAATATGGTTTCGGAAAGCCTAAGGTAGAAAAATTGTTCTTAAAAGTATGGTAGTCGAGGGAGTACCTATATAGGATCTGGATGATAGTGTGTAACTTTGATGATTAAAGGATTAGAATTCGATGCGAAGAATAGGAATGCTTAGAAATGAGGAACACATTGTTTGTGGTTTGGATATAGATTGACGTAAGATAGGAGCATTAGTACTTTAAATGATTGCTATGGTGTAGTTCCCTAACGATAAATTAATGGTGTTTGGATAATCGAGTGAGACTTTGGTGACCCGAGAATAGAGTTTTGGTACAAAGTAAAGATGTAGAGAGGTGTGTAAGTCCTAGTCCTAGGTGTACAAGGAGGTGTTGTTGATAGTTGGGAGCAAGAATAAGATTGATAGAACTAGTGTGTTCATGTAAATGAGGAGATTTTCGAGGACGAAAATATTCTAAGTGGGGAGAGTTATAACGCCCCAAATATAATTCAATTATTTATTAGTTGGGTTCTTTAAGGCTTACAACATTTGGTTAAGTCAATGGATTAATTGGAGTTTATGGTATTTAGGAGGTATTTGATTTAAATGAGGAGTGGTGGTTAGTAAAAAGGGAGTGGTAATTTAATTAAAAGAGGGAGTAGTGCAAGTAATGGAGGGAGTGTGCTTAGAGGCCCATGAGAGTTAGGCCCATGATCCTTGAATTAAGCCCATTTGCATGTCTTAAAGGGATGTTGTCGAAGGGAGACATGCATTCCAACCAAAATCTAAGAAAAGGCAAAGGGAAAGTAAGAGGAGAGAGTGGTAGGTGAGATAGTTTCTAGAGAGAGGAAGAGGAATGCGCGAGGAAGAGCTCAATACCAGGAGGAGGAGAAGCTGGATTGTTGGTGATGGTTGGTGATTCTTGGTGGATCGGGAAGGCTTGGTGGAGAGAGTGCTACTTCTTCAATCTTTTGAGGTTAGGGCTCTCTTTCATCTATAATAGAGTATATGATGTGTGTTATGCGTTAGTAGACTCTAGGAATGATTTACGAGTCGCCTTGTATGTTTTGTGTGTTTGATGTGTTTGACGTTGTGTTTTAGTTCACTTGATGAAGTTGTGTTGAGTTGTTGTGGTTTTGGTCATACGAGAGACCGGGGAGTGGAATGGGAGGCGAGAAACTCTCATCCCAGTGAGCTAGAGTGGGTGGCGTAGCCTTGTGGAATTCTTAAGATGTCGATCCTAGATAGTAGGTAGGGGCGAGATTGATTAATATCGGTCATGTCCGAGATTGAGTTGTCAGAGATTAAGATGGTCGATCCATGTAAGCGTGATGAAGCCCGAGGAAGTCGACGTGTCGGTGGGGTTGAAGCGTAGGTGTTGGGCGTAGGAGTGACGAAGTGTGTGATTAAGCTTAGGTGACGGAAGAGTGCGTGTGTCTAAGACTAAGCGTAGGTGTAGACTTGTATCGGTCGAGGTGGTGCACTGTGTTGAGGTGAGGTATTGCCGGTGCTAGCGAAGTGTAGTGGTCTAGGTGTAGTCCATTTGGAGCGAAGTGTGGTGGTCTAGGTATAGTTCATTTGAGGCGTATGTGTGCCAAAGCGTAAGTGTTGAATATAGGTGACGGAGCGTAAGTGATGATGTATAGGAGACGAAGGGTAAGGAAGTGTAAGCCGGGGGTAATGTGTCGACTTGTAGCTACCGAGGTGTGGGGTATGTATACCAGGGGTGAAGTGGCCGAAGTGGAGTGTATATATACCTGCCGTAGTTCTTTGAAGTGCATGTGTTGTGTTATAGCGTGCATCTCCGCTGGTGTGAGTGTACCGAGGTTTAGGTACGTTGAATAGTAAGTGTAGTGAAGCTTAGCGTGACGCAGTGTAGAGAACCGAGGTGCCAAAAGAGTGTACCGAGGCGTTGTGAAGTATAGGCCGAGGTGAAGTGAGTGCTTAGGTGTAGTGTGTCTAAGTGTAATGTCTGAGGTGAAGTGAGTGCTTAGGTGTAGTGTGCCTAAGTGTAATAGGCCGAGGTGAAGTGAGTGCTTAGGTGTAGTGTGCCTAAGTGTAATGGCCGAGGTGAAGTGAGTGCTTAGGTGTAGTGTGCCTAAGTGTAATGGCCGAGGTGAAGTGAGTGCTTAGGTGTAGTGTGCACGAGTGTAGTAGCCAAGGTGATGTGGTGTGCTTAGGTGTGAAGTGCCTAAGTGTAGTAGCCAAGGTGAAGTGGTGTGGTTAGGTGTGAAGTGACTAAGTGTAGATGATGAAGTGAGGTGTGAATAAGCCTATGTGTAGTTGATGAAGTGTAGTGCATGGACGTCTAAGCTAGTATTGCCGAGGTATAGGGGTGTATATACCGGTGTATGTGTTGAAGTGTAGGTGTGATGGAAGATAGGGTGTGTGTCTTGAGGAGTGCGATGGGTGCCGAGGTGCTTGAGTGATCTTGCCGAGTTTACGAGAGTATAGTCGAGGAGAAGCGAGGTAGTTATGAGAGATGAATAGTGAAGAGGTGATGTTCCTAAGTGTATGCATGTAAGTGGCAACCGAGGTAGAAGCCGAGGAGGATGATGATGAGGTGTAGGCATCTAAGGGAAGTATCAAGGTGTAGATTAAGTATGCCTAAGGGTAGCTATTTAAGTGAGGTGTATTATGATCAAGGTATGTCTTGTCGAGGTGAAGAGGTATTAAGGATGTTGAACTATAAGTGAGTTGAGATGTAGGTATGTATGTGTGTGTGAAGTGAAGCGAGAGTGTGTTGGCGTGAAGTGAGAGGATCTGGGAGTTGAGGTGAAGTGGAGTGAGTGTATGCTCGGTATGGTGTGCGCGTTGTGCTTGATGAGGCGTGTGCGTAGTGCTTGGTGTGTAGCGCATTGTGTTTTGGTGTGGGTCACGGTGAGGGGCACCAAGTGTGGCATGCCCTTGCGCCGTGTGGGTCTCGGTGTGGGCGCCAAATGTGGCGTGCCCTCGCGCCGAGTCCCGTGTGTGGCCGAGGTTATGCGAGAGTGCCGAGGTGCTTGGTGAGAGTGCCGAGGGTGCGTGATGAGAGTGTCGAGTCTTTGGTCGACCCGCAGTAGCATAGGATCTTTGCCAGCGCAATCGTGAGTCTTTGTCTAGTGCCGAGAGCGTTAAGTGGCTGAATGGTGTAGTCAGGTTTGGTCCATAGGTGACGTTTTAGTCCTAGGTGACGTTGTGGTTCTCGTAGTGACTGTGTAGTCCACTACTTTTGGTGGCAAAGTGTCCAATGGGTTGGATGCTAGCTGTAGAGCTAGGGAATGAGGTGTGGAGATGTCCAGTGAGTTGGACGCTAGCTATAGAGCTATTGGACGATGTAGAGATGTCAGCCTTAGTGCAGTGATGATGTCTGAGTGATGTTAGCCTTAGGGTTATGAGTAGAGGTGTGATAATTGATGAAGTCCCTAATGGGCAAATAAATAAATGAGGAGCAGAGGACTTCGGTCCTATTGATGAGCAGAGGACTTCGGTCCTATTGGTGATGGTAAAATAATTAATAGTATTTGAGAGTCTATTAGTTATTGGTGAGTATGCAATTTTGCTTAATTGATGATGTATATCTTTGTGTTGTGATGCATTGTTCATGGTGTCACATAAACCATATGCATAATGGTGAGCAGAAGGACTTGGTCCTAGTGGTGAAGCGAGAGGACTTGATCTATTGAGTAGCGAAGACTTCATCTTAATGGATCCATTCATGCATATGCACGGAGAGTCGGTCTGCATCATGCATATACTCATGCACATTGGTGTCTGTTGATGATTAGGAGTTGGTGTGTCTTAACTTGGTGTTGTGTGAGGTTGGTTGAGTCGGAGTGTTTCTAGTTGTCTTTCTCTAGCATAATGTTTATCATACATTTTATTATTTATGAAAAGAGACTCACCCTACTGCTTTCTATGTTGCTTCTTATGTCGGCAACGTGCAGGTGATCCTGAGTGAAGGTCATTTTCTTTCCTCAGTCTAGTTGTGGCGTCTTGCTCTGTGACGTCGAACTGGGGAGCCGGGTAGTCTATTAGTTGTTTAAGATAAGTGTTGAACTGTAATAGAATGATGTATTAGAATTTGAGGGTTTGCCCCATTTAAGTCGTGCTATGTATCACACAATTATATTTATTTGTGAAAAGTATTATTGGCTAAGTGAAAGTGATGTTTGATGAACGTAGCATTCCCTTGAGGATGTGTCTTTAAAAAGGAAAAACGATTTTCGAACTCTATTAAGAGAAAGAGGGTGTTACAGTTTGTCTTTGTCATTACTTGCGGACAAGCAATGGTTTAAGTTTGGGGGTGTGATAACTCTATTTTATATAGAGTATTTCATATTTTTAAACTTAGTAAATTGCTCTCTTTCAAGTAATAATAAAGAGTTTATATAGTATTTTATGTGATATATGATAACTTGAGTGATTGACATGGTTATAGTTGTTAATAGGCCATTTTGGATATATTGTGGTATGTTTGATGTTTTTGCTCAGTGCAGTCTACAGATCCTGCATCAATGCTCCTGCATTGATCCTGCACTGAATCTGCACTACTTGGTGAATGAGCAGCTAGCTACTTGCACATCCACTTGCATTGCTAACCTCGTGCTTGGTCCCCTAAAAGCAGAACCACTTTATATAGTAGGCGCCTACCATTCACACATAGCCATAGGGATAGCTATGAAGAGTCATCAACATAGGGACACATGTTCATACATCATTGGACCTCCCTATATACTTGGTCAAAGATCTCAACTTGGGGATCAACCTCTGAAAAGCAACTACAGCTCAATCCTCTCAAGATTACTTCAACATGAAGGAAGGAAGCACCTCTCTTGAAGACTATAAAAGGACCTCACATCTTCATTTGGAAATATATCACAATCCATAAGTTAGATAAAAATTCAATATACATAGTTAGTTTCTATTTTATAAGAGGGTAAGGAAGGAATTAACAAATCCTCCTTACTTCGATTTCATAGTGTTTGTATAGTGCTAAGGAGTAATGCTAGAGCATTGCTAGGAGAATTCATACAAAGGGCTTCAACTTGTGTAACTTCTATCTTGTTGTTTTTCTTTTGTGATTTCAATTATATAAACATGTTCCATTCAGTTTATATTTACCTTGCAATGTCTATTGTTAGCTAAATCTCTCTTAGTTGGAATGTTCTAATCATTTAATGAGCTTTTAAGTAAGTATGATGCATGTAGGTAATGTTTGTACTTTAGTTCTTGCTTGATAATATTTTCAACACTTATTTTGGGGATTGGTCAACTTAGAATAAGTAGATTTGTAAGAGCAGACATGACTTACAATTAAGAACTCAAGAACTAATATGGGTAAGTGTTTTACATAAAGGAAACTTTGTGAAAACCATGCTAAAACCTAGACATAGGATAGTATAGTCCATAGGGTGATACTGTGGGTACTTAAGATACAAGGGTGAACTTATTTAAGCATGTCTAGACATAGGAAACTTGTAATGAAACTCTGAAGAAAGTTACTGAAAGGCACATAGCTAATGCAACAAAGATTCAAAGTTTGCATCATCACATCTTGCATCAAACACTTAAAAGTAAATTACTTGATAAAGACATTCCAACTAGCTTCTCTCAATTGCACAACAAATACTTGCACTTTTAGTTTTTACTAACTTGATTGTGATCACACCAACTCCACTTTAAATTGTTATTTAGTTACCTTACACTCTATTACATTGTATTGAATTTTAAAAGAGAGTTTTTCAATCTCTGTGGGTTCGATCTTTAATACTACTTGTTTTCGACTGTGTATACTTGCACATGCTTTATTCCAACACCAATCACCGTCATCTGACCTCCTCCTACATGTGTACTCTTATGCTCCCACTGGTAAAGGAGGACTCGACAATATCAGTGGTTGTGTTGATTGCACACATCAGGGAGCGGTTAACGTACCAGAGTTCCTATAGAAAGGTTTGGATTGCTAAACAAAAAGCAATCGAAGAAATTTACGGTAATTGGGAAGTTTCTTACAATGAAGTAACCAGATGCCTACATGCTTTCTTTTACTATATTCTAGGTACAGTTTACGACTTCTAGTGGAAACCATTCTATGAGAATGATCAACCAGTTATCAACAAAGGTGTATTCCACCGCATCTTTTGGAGTTTTGGCCCGTGCATAAATGGATTTAAATTTTGCAAACTAGTGGTCTCTGTTGATGGAACATGGTTGTACGGTAGGTACAAAGGGGTTCTTCTTTTGGCAATCGCACAAGACGGAAGAAACGACACCTTCCCAATTCCATATGCAGTTGTCGAGGGTGAGACAACGGAGGCTTGGTTTTTCTTCCTATCTCGTTTAAGACAGTTTGTCACACCACAGGAGGGTCTTTGTTTGATATCGGATAGACACGAATCTATCAAAAGTGTTGTTAGGCGTCTAAACACCAATTGGAAACACGTCTTACGTATTCGCCACATATAGCAGAACTTCATGAGACACTTCAAAACACTCTCGCCAGAAACATCTCATCAATATGGGTTAGTATCTTTGAAACGTTTTGTATTATTTATTTTCTAATTTCCATTCCATAATTACCAACATCTTACTTTTGTTGCTTCAACATATTCAATGACGGAAAGATCTGCCAAGCACTACAAACAAAAAATTGCTGACGAAGTAGGTCCTTAAGGGGGTGCGGAATCTCCCTATCCATTCATTGATAGATGCAACTTATTTCAGGATGAACGAGATATTTGTCAAACGTGGAACATAGGCACAGGCGATGATGACATCCAAAACTATTTTCACTGAAAAATTGTTGAAAAATATTGCGAACAACATAAAAGTCTCCAAAACACATGGCGTCACAATTCATGATCGTGCCAGTCAATTGTTCCGAACTCAAGAACTTGCACGACCACAAAGTGGCAGACCTTCGGCCACATTTGTGGTAACATCAGAGCAAAAACCTGTGAGTGTGGGGAATTCCAGGCACTTCACTACCCCTGTTCACATGGCATCGCAGCATGCGCAAAATGCAATTTCGACCACATGAAATTCGTGGATCCACCATACACAATGCATAATGTTAATTCCAGGCACTTCACTACCCCTGTTCACATGCCATCGCAGCATGCGCAAAATGCAATTTCGATCACATGAAGTTCGTGGATCCACAATGCATAATGTTTTCAATACTTACATTCACTAGTGGAAAAAACATATTTTACATCAGCAATTTATATCGGTTAAAACACTAACAGATATGGAAAAGGAGACGGTGGCATTTTTGCAATTTTAATTACATTTTTCATATCGGTTGAGTAACTAACCGATATGGATGGACATTGAAAACCCAAAAGGCTCGTTCTAAAATTTCCTTGCGCGCTTCTAACACCCACGCGAAGAGAGAAAGGTCAGCGAAGAGAGAAACATCGCTTCTAACCCAAAAGGCTACTGCGAGAAGAGAGAAACATGCGAGAGAGAGAGAAACCCTAACCCACACGAAGCCACCGTCCACGTCGTTCTTTGCGTCGTCATTTGGGATCCCGCCCACGCGTCGTTGTTGCGCTGTCGTTGGTGTGTGGGTTTCATATATATATATATATATATATATATATATATATATATATATATATATATATATATATATATATATAATCGATTTCAGTATTTAACTTCTCTCATTTTCTTCTCTCGTGATGTTTTCTTGGTAGGTTTTCTTGAGGTTTCTCTGTTAGATTGTTGATTTCTCTGTTAGAAGAGGAACAGCGGTGAAGAGGAAGAAGGAGAGGAAACTGACGGCGAAGAGGAAGCGATTACGAAAATGTATGTGTGTTTTCTTACTAAGCTCGGTATGTGCGTTTCTGCGAGATCTATGATCCATCCCATTATGTTTCCTTTGATTAATCGATGATTTTAATTTCTTGATTTGTGTCTAAATGTTGCTTTTGTTTTGTTTTGTTTCAACTTTGATCCATTACGGGTTTGGATCCGATCCTGCGATGAATGTTGATGATGCTTTAAGCTTTTTATTATGATATTATTCCCGTAGATTCGTTTATCGATTGGTACTGCTTTTTGATGATTGGTGGAGATTCTGATGTTATTTATTTATTTTATGCTTTTTTTCTTCCAAATTTGATCTAATGTATTTTTGTAATTTTTCTTAATTGATTTGATCAAACGATTCCAACCTCTTTTGTTGTGAGGGGCTCTCTAATGATTTGTTGTTATATACACTATTTGTAGTTTGCATGTGTAAAATGACTTTGTTATCGTTTTGTAATTTTTTTAATATATTTGATCAAACATTTGCAATCTCTCTTGTTGTGAGGGCTCTGTAATGATTAGTTCATATGTGGTTTGCGTGTGGAAAAGAACTTTGTTTGTAATAATTTTGGTGTCTTGATAGAGTGTTACATTAATGCGGGACAAATTGGTTATGCTCTTGTTCCTATGATTGCTAGGGGAGTGATGTTGGGACTGACCAACTGTGTGATCCTCCACCGCTTGATATTCAACAAGCGGTGAGTCATTGAATGGAGTTAAGATGGAGTTGGTGGATCTTTGCTTTCCTCTCTTAAAAAGGTTTGGCTTACCCAAATGTTTTATAAACATGATGAATTGCAATTTGTGATCAATAAGTGATTGAAGTCCTTTGAAATTATTTGTTTGGTGTTGTTGCTACAACCGATGTGGTTGAGGCATGCACCGAGTCAATGTTGCGTTGATGGTTGGTGGATTCCCAAGAAAAGAAGGTATGGAGAGGAAGGATGTGATGTCTAAGAATGTCGCTATTTATAAGTCTCGGGCTTACGCCCTTGAAAAGCATCTTTGCTTTGCCAATTGCAAGGTAATCCTCCATCTATTGCTTTTTATGTCGGAAGATCCTCACATCACTTGTCTCTTTTCCCCTGTTTTTGATAAATAATTTTTGTTTTGCGAGTGAGACGATGCTAGATGTTACTGTAAGATCAATAAAATATAAGTGAATATGTTGATTTTTTTTTGTTAGTTTAGGCCAATGAAGATATCTAGAATTGAGTTATATCTTTGTGCTTTGGTTGAATAACTGTGACAAACTTTGACCTCTTTGGGAGATGAAAGTTTCACATGAGCTAGTTGTTGTAGCTCGTATTTGTCCACTGGTATTAGAAACGACAATGTCTTTGTGATTCCATTGTTATGGCCCATTTACTTTCCAAAAAGAATTTTCAGTTTGTATGTTCAGGAGTATTTGTTATGGTTGTCTCTTCCAGATCACCCAAGGCATGTGGTAAATGATCGTTCATCTTACAAATACACACACGTCTACACATCCTAGGCAGTAGATATGCTCATTATTCATGCATTTGTTCTTACAAGTTTTTACTCATGGCATTAAACACATTATAGATCTTGTGGCGAGTTGTTGGCATGAATGGAACTCTGCAAATTGAGCGTGGATTTCAAGGACAACACGGTTACCTGGTACATCTCTAGTCTCATGAATAATATCTTAGGATCTGAGGTTTTCCCTTAATATCCACTCAACTTGCAATTATTTTAATCAAAGCATTGTCAGTTATCTTCATTATTTTCTGGCCTTTGATGCTTTATAGGTTACATTACATGATGCTAATGGAAAAAGCAAAAGCTCCTTTTTCCCATTCAGTGGAGTAACTGAAGAATTAAAAGCTTTTATTCATGATGTGTCTGAAAACACCCTCAAGGTGATTAGGTTTTTACGAAATGCTTCTACCTTCTCGTCTTTGAGTTCCATTACAATTTGTGGTGTGTATTGTTCATCATGTTACCTTATTTTGCTCGATTATATGTCCAAACAAACCTCGTACAGTTCATTCAGACAATTTCAGATAATATAATTAAAAGAAATAAGTTGGTCCGTCCTGGAAGCTATTCTGTAGTCTAATTTATTTACATTTTGCAGAAGGGTAGTCAGTTTGTGGCAGAAAACCGCCTCTCTTATGTCGAGGGTGCGAGAGATGTTGCTGTTTTAGAGGCAATGCTTGATTCCGGATCAAGGCAGGGTGAGCTAGTTCATGTGAAAAAGTTTTGAGGTAATCATAGAACTCTTTCCGTCGACCACTCAATTCAATATCTGCAGATGTTTATAGATGAATAAGCCAGTGCTTGCAGAACTACTCCAATCAATGCGATTGGATGAAGTTTTTAAGATATGTATACATTTGTTGAAATTATTACCTATTACCGATAATATGCTCACATGTATTTGAAATAATGTAATTGAAGTTGAATCATATAACATCCCATGCATCTATTAGTACCGGAAGAAATCAAATGTTACTGTCTTTTCTCTCCGAACCGTTGGGATGCAATAAAAGTATATGGGATAAGTGAGTTGGTAAATGTCACAAAAAAACTGATTTAATAAACCAATGATATTGCAACCACTCACAGTAACCTACTGATTTCATGTCAAATTACTATTACTATTTGAGTTTTACTGAGGAAGCAGAGAAAAGAGTAAGAATAGAGAGAAGTATAGTTTCTGTAGAGTCATTCGTGAGTGAATTGAATTAGCTATCAGTAGTTACAAGCTGCCTTATTATATATAATAAAGGCAAGCCATGATTAAAGTTGAGATGAGTTAGTTATAATTGGAAAAATTGTATCATGTCTTTGATGAATTTTTACACTTTGTATGTTACACTTTATAGGCAATGTAGAATTACCTTGTATGTTACACTTTGTACTTCAGTTTCCTCAATTAGTCAAGTTGATCCAGATGGAATACATAGTATAGCATTCATCAAAATTCAAAAGTAATTCAAATTGGTGTAGATGTAACCATTTGAATGAGGTAAGTTATTAGCACCTGAATCCTAATTTCATATTATCTTACATATTGACTATATATTCAGTATTTACTATCTTTTGAAAACATGGGCTACTATAGGGATGACATGACTATACCTGGAGATATTTTCCTCTTGCAAGTAAGTAATATAATCATTCTTTTGAACATATTATCTACATATCTGGAGTGGGGATTTGCACATAGTTATAGAAAATTAGAATAAGGAAGGAACTAAGCATCTACATGTTGACATATCTGGAGTGGGGATTTGAGCAGCTATATATATATATAACACTAATTTTAGAAGGTTCTTTCCAATCTCAAGTCCACACACAGCTAACAGTCATTCTTCTGATTGTATCTATCCTCAGCTTTGTAGTGGAGTGGATGAGCATGCAGTTGGGACCAGTGCAGAGCTAATCTTTGCTCCAATAGATGCATCTTTTGAGATAATGCACCCATTTTGCCTTACTGGTTTTCGCATCATACCTCTTGGTTACGCCCACAGCAAGTCTTAAAATGCTTCCCTTTCTTTTTAAGCAAGGATTTTTATTTCTTTTTCTTTGTCTTATATTATTGATATGATTATGCGAGATGCTACTAGTCCAAACCGTACACTTGATCTACCTTACGCACTTGAGGTTGGAGCCACAACAAACAAAACAAGTGGTGGTGACAATCTCGAAGTCTTGTTTTGGATTACATTTGCGACTCTACATGTTGGTGTTAGTAAAATATAGTGTGTTTATTAGATTTGTTTTTGTATTTGGATATAAATATTGTATTTGTTGCGATTTTGTTGCTTTCTTTGTATTTGGATATAAATATACTATTTGTTGTGATTTTGTTGTATTTGTATTTGGATATAAATATTGTATTTGGATATGGATATTGAGTATAATTTGAGATCTTTGTATTTTTATATAAATATTGTATTTGTTGAGATTTTGTTGTTTCTTTGTATATCCAATTGAGGAATTTTTATTTTTTTAAAAAAGACTTTTCATATCGGTTCCTTTAAATAACCGATATAAAAGTGATTTTCAATATCGGTTCAACTAAGAAATCGATATAAAAAAGCGTTTTATAGGTTTAAAAAGCGACTTTCTATAACGGTTCTCTTCGGAACCGATATAAAAACATTTTCCATATCGGTTCTTTAAGCGATATAGAAAGCGCTGCTTTTAATATCCCTTTATCTATATCGATTCTTGACGGATATGAAAAAAGCCTTTTAACCGATATAAAAAGCCTTTTTCTAGTAGTGATTGTTGAGTTCCCACCCTTGCCAACCGAGACCTCATGGCTCGATTTACGATACTATAGAACTACAAAGATGATCCAACTAAACGGAGAGATAAAAAGGTCGCCCACGATCTACCCGTATTAAATGCAGAGAGATGGATCAAAGAGAAAGGGTACCCGCACCAAAAGATCACGGCATTTGTAGAAATGAGGGTCACAAAGAAAAACAAGCGCCACTATCCTCAAGTAAACTAGTCGTGTTTAATACTACTCACTACTGTGAAAAAGACAATAGGTAGCTTTTTTGGCCACTTTGGTAGCGCTCATGAGCGCTCTTAAACCGTGCGCTCCTGTTGCGAAACAGCCAAAGGTAGCGCTCCTAAAGCGCTACCAATGAACATGAAAGAGTAGCACTTTTTAGACTAAGCGCTACTTATTTTGAGATGCGCTTAGACCAAAGGGAGCGCCTGTTATACAAACCGCTCCTTATTCCTACACTAAAGAGTAGCGCTTCTGGGGACAAGCGCTCCTTATCCCAATATGCGCTAGTACCAATAGTTGCGCCTTTTAAACGAAGCGCTACCTATGCCTATTTTTTTTAAAAAATTTTTTTTTCTGTTTTTCCCAGCTCCCTGCTCATAATCATCAAGCAACAATACCAGCAAACCAAAATTCCAAATCAAAAGCCCCTATTTCAAATCAAATTCCAACTAGTTTATAAATCTACCAGAGTTACATAAATCATCATACACCAAAAGATGAATGTCAACATAGACAACAACAAAAATTACAACATATTAATTGTCATCAAACTATGAAATTACATAAATCGATTGGGATTTCCATTTGATTATGAGTGATGATGTCCTTCATAAACTTCATTACACAGTACCCGCAATCATCAAAGTTTGGTTGTTTGGGAGTCTATAAAACCAAAGATTAGTTTGTTATTTCATTTACTTAATTACACATGCATAAGAATATAGATTATTTAACTTACCCTTATTCCTATCCATTTTGTAGAAGATGATGATTTTCTGTACACAGTCCTGACATCACTCAATCCCCAATAAGTTGTCAAAGCACTAGAACAACATCATATATATATAACTACATTAATCAAAATACATACACAATTTAAATTATGAAATATGCGAGGGATCTAAATACACACCTATTAACAAGTCGCACCAACTTTGGGTAGTTGTTGTAATGAAGATGGAGTGAATCCAAAAAGAAAATTGTATCTCTTTTAGGATCAATCACCAACAATATCCAATGTTTCCTAAGAAATTAATTTTTGAATATGACAATTATTTCACAAATACATGTTATACACTATTGATATATATATATATATATATATATATAGAGAGAGAGAGAGAGAGAGAGAGATTAAATTACTCACCCTACGTTGATGGGTGCCAAAAACAATTTATCACAGCTTGATTGATGTGCTAGCACCAAGCGCCTATCAATATGTGCTTTAACATCTTGCTTGTTTCTTTCCATTTGTTGCTTGCATATTTCTATATGTTATTTTGACATTGTTTTTATCCAGGACGATATTATTTAGAAAAGTAGTGGGCCATATGAACACAAATCTTTGTGTTTGTTCCATTGGGACCAATATCTCATAGTACAAATACCTTTAATTAAAATGTATACAAATTAAATTATAATAATAATAATAATAATAATAATAATAATAATAATAATAATAACATTAGTAAGAGAAACAAAAAGATAGATATGCACCTGATATATGCTCTAATAGTGGATCCACTTGCCCATTCATTTTTATTTACAATGTCGAGTTCCTCTTTATTCAAACTCAGTTTTTGCTCCTCCCCAAATATTTCTTTATCCAACAACGAGTCTATTATGATTGCACTTTCCAAAATTGAAGCATGGACATTTAAATAAGTGATGAACTTCATGGAATTATTAGCAGATTTGCTAGTTTGTATCATTGATACTTTGGCATTGCTAGCAGGAGGTTGGGATTCAATCTTCTTTTTGCTAGCTATTTGCCGAGACACTTTTGTCTTGCAAGCAATAGAAGGGGAAGGTTGGGATTTGCCAACAATCCCAATAACTTTGTCTCCCTTTCCAGAAGGGGAAGGATGGAATATGTCAACATTCCCACTAACTTTTTCTCCCTGTCCATCAGTAGAAGGGGAAGGTTGGGATTTGTCAACATTCCCACTAAATTTGTCTCCCTGTCCAGCAGTAGAAGGGGAAGGTTGAGATTTGCAAATATTCTCACTAACTTTGTCTCCCTGTCCAGTAGTAGAAGGGAAAGGTCGAGATCTTCCTTTGCCAACATTCACACTAACTTTGTCCCCCTTTCTAGCAGTAGAAGGGAGAGGTCGAGAATTTGCCCTTTGGGATACCTATATATTTGTAAAGAAAATTAATTAGTAACAATATAGTTGGGAAGTTAATATAGGACAATGAGCTAATAAATTACTAACAAATATACTGTCACTTACATTGATAAGGTTTGTTGGCCATGCCACAAAGGTATCCATTGCATCAAACACAGTCATGATATCCATACTTTTTACTGGTACAGGCAATGGTGCGGTCTCCTAAATTACAATGTCAACTCTGACCCTCACATGATTTTCGGGTATAGGTAGATTGTGCAGTAAGGTGCCCAGTTCGTTACAAATTAATCCCCTTGCGACCAATTTAAGCGGGTTTGATATATATAGTTCACAATCCTTATTAATGTTACCCTAAATCAATAAAAAATAAAAATGAATATGTATAGATTGATGTAATATGTACAAGAAAAAGAGGATCTAATGATTAATACCTCATTGGACGCAATAGTGCAACTATCTCTGAAGCTATCTAGCTTAGGTGATGGTAGATCAGTCTTTGGTCCAACTCTATCTTTCAATTCCGCAACTTCATCAATTAGTTTGAATACAATTTGTTCAAACCGTCTTTCTCTACTATTTTTGTTTTTATGCCTATTTGGACCCCGGAAAGAGGTCTGAGTCACACCACGTCCCAAACCCCTCGGACGACCCGGATACTCTTCAAGTCCTAAGGCACGGCCAAGGATGTCATTCGGCCCATCTAAATCAGTTATATCTCCTTGTGATACTGATTGTGATATGGATTCCTATAATTCACAAAAATAATTAGACATTATTAGACATTATAACGATCATCAAAATTACAGCCCAATTTTAATTTTACCACACTTACAATTCTTTGAGCCACCTCTTTCGTTTTCGGATCGTCAATGACACGATCTTTGTTTATTCGGCCTTCAAGCCACACAACATGCCGGTCAAGGGTTTCTTGAGTTGGATCTTTCCCGGCCTCCACTAGCTGTTGAAATTTACCAATTGTTACTAAATATATCTAAAAGATTCATTTATAATAAGTGAAACTTAAAATAAAGGATGTTCAGCTTACCATTTCTCCTTCAATATCTTGATTACTCTTAACACCGCCTCTATAAGGGTAATCAGGACTTGTTGCTCTCTCTTGATTTTCATCGCATAATTTCTATATAGACACATAAATATACATTAATGCATGATAGTTGTCAAATATAGCTAAGTTAAAAGGAAATTGTACAAACCATGTAGTCATCATCTTCGGTGCGTTTGGTTATAAAGGCATCCCATTGCTCCTGTGTTATAATCCGACTATATAGTCGTGGGGGATGGTGTATGAGGTTCCCTTCACAATCTGTCATATATTTATTTTTCACATTAGTTTTGTACTTCCTATGTAAGACTACAGCTTTATTAATGCAGGAGTCTTTCCGAGGCTCATCCACATCAAAATAACTCTGCTTACACACAAACAATGAAAAGGTTATAAATATATACTTACCTGATTATAAAGGAAGATAACTATACATATCTAAAATTATATACCTGGATCAAACATCATAGCTCATCTTTGAGTCCTTCCAAAGTGGGATCATCTATATCATTCCAACTACTGATTGTGATCGGTACTGTTTGCTTCACTTTAGTACCAATGAAGCTAGCTAACTGTCTAGCATTTTGACCAAATGGTTGGCCTTTAACATTCCATTCAACCTACATTATTACTTATGTAAATTAGATACCAAATAGTTTAAACTAAGTAATAAATTTAGTTAATTAGTAAGTATCATACGGGAAGGTTAGAAAGTCCTTTACTCGTCCGATTGATGATATTCTTTTTAATGGTCATTCCACGGCGAGTGATCTTTTTTGGGGGCTCATGATCACTCTCGTGACCACTATCATGCCAATTGTCATGGCTATGCGATGACATCTAACCTGCAATAAAACATATTCAATGTTATTGTTGTATTTATGCAAAAGGCTTACAAATAAATAAATAACCATTCACTTTCATTCCTACTAAATATCAATATGAACTAAGGTATTTAAAATATGAAGATGAATAAAGAAGAAAAAGCAAAAAATGCCTAAAAGGATATTATTAGATTACCTTTTCCTTTTCCTCGATACAATTTGCTTATTGGTATGATATTTTTCTCTTCGATTTTTATGCCCTAATTTTTGCTTAGGCCGCTCTTACGAGTTTGCAAACTAACGGGCCTTTTTGATTTTTTTTTTTTGTAAAGGACTTACACCAAGGGAATACAACGTTGACAAGGTATTTTAGAGATCACAAATTTGCCCCAGTATGGAGGGCCTAAAGCGTTATTTCATTAGTGAGAACAAACCAAAAAGTCGACTAGGTAGGGGAGTATGTACTTTAGGGTGGTTGGGGCGGGATTAGACTTGGACGCGGGATGATGATAAGGTACGGACATTAACTGACTCAAACAAGAATGAAGACACATGTTACACACAAGTCATTATACAAATGCTTCGTAGAGAGTTAACATTAGTTAAAGCATGAAAGAAATTTTTGACAGACCATTTCGGTCATTCATCATGGGATGCAATACTTTGTTAGAAAAAATAGGAACGAGCTGCTAATTTAAAAAATTAAGTGCCTTGAAACACCTTGAGCTTGCAACTAAGTAAGACTAAACTTTTTCAAAGAAGAGTAATTTATTTCACAATAACGTCTCATCTCTCATCATAGTTTTTCTCTAAAATTTATACTGTTCTTTTTTTAATGCATGATGTAAGTATGCAATGAATGAATGTGCATGATATGCGAATGGATGTATGTGAAATGAGAATGTAATGATAATGTACGTGCATGAAATGATAATATATGATTTTATTTATCGCGCCGGGGAATTATAAGTTTTAGGTTTGGAGAGTAAAGTACAAAGTTTGACTTTGACTTTAGCATGCATGGCTTCTCTCCAAAATAAAGTTTTTAATTCACAGATGGTCATAAAAATACATGCGACACGGGATTTTTTATTGCAAAGAAAAGGAAAAATGCATGAGGCATAACTTCTAAAAGCTTGTGGAATATAACAATTTGTTTTTTTGATTTTTTGATTTTATAAAAGATGGTATGCATCAATATTTGTTTGAATGCAAAGGTATGAAGCTCCTTTGTGACTGTAACACCCCGAAAAATAAAATAAAATAATTTAATTTAATTAGTTTAATTAATTTGATTAGTTGAATTATTAATTTAGTTGAAGCGTGAGTTAATTAAATTAAAGGTGAATATCATGTTTTGTGTAGGAGTGGGATCGAGTAGTAGTGGGGGGTGTAGCTGTGAGCCCAATGCGTGAAAGGCCCACAGCTTAACCCCAAGGGTTATGCGAAACCCTCACTCCCATTCTCATTCAGAGAAGAAAAACGAAATTTAGAGAGAGCGCAAGGGAGGAAAAGGGTTGCGCGGCGCTAGGAGAGGGAAGAAGAAGAAGAAGAAGAATTTCGCAGGTCCTCAAAGATTTGGTTAGGTGTGTTCTTTGTGGTTACGTGTGATGCCTTCAATCGTCTTCTTCGACTTACGTTTAAGAGGTAAGGGTGAGCGTTTTGATTTAACACGATCGAGTATATAATGGGGTTTTGAGGGGTTTGTGGGATTTGATTTTGTGGCTGGAATTGTTGATGTTTGATTGATTTATTATTGTTGAGGAGTTTGGTTGATTTCGATGAAATTGATGAAATTGGGATTGATTTGTTGTGGTTGATTTGATTGTCTCTAGATGATGTATGTAATGGTGAGTTTAAAGAATCGATGGTTTTCCTCAAAAAAATGAAACTTGGAAATCGATTACGGGCTCTAAATAGAAGCGTAAATCGATTTCCTTCTTTAAATACAAAGCTAGAAATCGATTCATTCCTTTAAAAATGAAGGCAAGAATCGATTTCCCCATAGTAATAAAGCAAGGAATCGATTCATTCCTTTAGAAATGAAGGCAAGAATCGATTTCCCCCTTAGTAATAAAGCAAGGAATCGATTCATTCCTTTAGAAAGGAAGGCAAGAATCGATTTCCCTCTTCAAAATAGAAGCAAGGAATCGATTCATTCCTTTAGAAATGAAGCAAAGAATCGATTCCCTCTTTAAAAATGAAAGCTATGAATCAATTCCTCTTTTGAAAACAAGTAGCTATCACTAGTGCAGAAAAGGGATTTAAAGTCACGCAAATTGGCTTTTTAAAGTCACGTCGTCGGCGTGACTTCTATTAAAGCGACTTCGTATGTCGTCGAGCTTTAAAAGTCACGCTACCGCGTGTGACTTCTATTAAGCGACTTCTTAAGTCGGACATTTTGTCGCTTGACTTTAAATGTGTTTACATTATAAAGTCGGGGTTTTCCTTGACTTCAAAGTTTTTTTTTTTTTTTTTTTTTTTTATGCCTTTTGGTCATTCCTGGATATATATATATATATATATATATATATATATATATATATATATATATATATATATATATATATATATATATATATATATATTTTAGCTCACTAGGTATCAAATTCATTAAACTAGCAACAAACATTCTATATAGAATTACAAAATTACTATATTTAATACAGCTAGAAAAAAACAATAGTATATTAATAACTATAAGTATTGAGATTCGATGTTGGGTACCTTAAGGGCACCAAAGACACGGTTGCCAGTTGTGGTCTTAACAAGACCAACATCAAGAAGAGCACGGAATGGCCTCCTGGTCTCGGCGGGCTCCACCGAATAATCCTCTCCAATGCTTTGATCAAAACAATATATTGAATTAGTTAACAAAGATCAAAATCAGTGTATGGAGAGAACGTTGCAAATTCATAGATATACCTCAACATTTCCCTCGTACTCCTCATCCATCTCAAGTGTTTTAAGAACTCGACGGGCTAACAGGAGTCCAGTGCCAGATTTTTGATTTTTTATTTTCAATTTTTGAACTAAAAACAAAGAACTAAAATGAATCTCAATTATTTGTATAAGCAAAGATACTAAATCTAGGATTCTGATCCAACCAAACCCTTATATCCTTCTCCAGATTACTTCAGAGACTTAACTAGTTACGTTAAGGGAACCTATTAACATGTTAATTAAAATTTTGAACTGATTAATTAGAGCAACATATGTGATTAGCATGTCATAGATAGATCAGAAGATAAACCTCCCAACAGCTTGAAAAAAAAGGTCTGCATTTCTATTAATGGAACAAAAAGAATACACCAAACAGAATCAAACAGGAAAACAAGTACTGAATCAATAGATTCGTTCACAGAAAATCAACCTAAATTATGTAGATAAGAAAACGAGTATTTTTTAATTTAAAGCAAGCAAAATTATTTAAAAAAAGGGAAACAAAGATTCCTGAAAACAAACTAGAGGCAACAAAGATACACATAAAGTTCCAAAACAGGAACTAACATGTCAACTTTATCTTGAAAATGAACCGACCCCAGAAATAGAATCTAAATTACATGAGATACCCTATTTGGTTCTTGAAAAAGTACAAGCACTAAGATTTATCCAAACTTAATTAAATTTTCCAGAGAACTCGTGAAAACTACTTACTTGGAATTATTGCAACCGATCTTCCAGAACACAGCATAAGACCAATGATTCCGAGAACATAGAGTCTTCAAAGCTTCTTTCAACAAAAACCCCATTTTTCGTCTTCCAATAAGGACGAGATAGTTTTAATTTTTTTCCGAAGAAATGGAGTGAAAATAGCATTCAGAAGAGAGAAAGAAAGAATAAAAGGGTGTAAGTGAAAAGGTCAAAACGGAGAAGAAACATTTTCCCTTTTTTTTTTGTGTGTGAAAAATGAAACTAACTACCTCGGCAGGATCCTCTTCCTGCCTGTTTAGTTCTTAAACCACCACTTCGTTTTCTCTCTGGATCCAAGTTCACTACTGTAAGTTTTCTGAATCTGCAGGCCATCCTCCGTTAAGGGAAGATGTAGAGAGAGAGAGAATGAGAGGAGATATGCACCATTGCTGCTGAAGCTCGATCTCTTGCCTGGAAACGCGAGAGAGACGATGAGAGCGCGAGAGAGACGGTGAGAGCGCGAGAGAGAGAGAGGCAGAGAGAACGCGAGAGAGACGATGAGAATACGAAACGTTCAACCTGAGAACGTTTTGATCGTGTTTTACGTTTTTATTACTTTTGAAGTCAAGCAATTTTATGCTTGACTTAAAAACCTGACTTAAAAACCTGAGAACGTTCAACCTGAGAACGTTTTTATTACGTTTTTCCACTTTTGAAGTCACGCGCGTTTTACGCTGACTTAAAAACTAGCGTCTTACAAAAATAGTTTTCGAGTTTATTACAAGTTTGCCATCGCGTCCACTTTTTGAAGTCACGCATATTTTACGCTTGACTTAAAAACTAGCGCGCCTAAAAAAAGTTTTCGAGTTTATTACAAGTTTGCCACCGTCCTTATATCAAAGCGGGCATCCGAGCGCGTGACTTTAAATGTCTATTTCTTTTCCTTATTTTGCACTAGTGTATGAATCAATTCCTCTTTTGAAAACAAGTAGCTATGAATCAATTCCTCTTTTGAAAACAAGTAGCTATGAATCGATTACTCTTTTGAAAATCCTAGGTGTTTTCCCGAATGGAAACGTGATTTGTTCTTGACAAAAAGAAAATTTGTGATGCTATGTTTATATAAATGAGTCTCGGTGAAATGTTATACTACTAGTGTGCTAATTGACTATGGCTAGACTATGGTTTACCACTAAGGTCGAAATTTCTTTCATTGGTGTATTTACAAGGGCATCACTTGAGAGTCTTGCAAAGGTGGCCAATGCACATTGCAAGTAGTATCGATTACACCGAGTAATCCCATAGTCAATCAAGTGCACTATTTTATAACACCCTAATCTAAAAGACAAATGAAGTATATATATATATATATATATATATATATATATATATATATATATATATATATATATATATATATATATATATATATATATATATATATATATATATATATATATTGAATGATAAGGAGGATATGTGTGTTATGATGATGTAATATGAACAAATGTTTTTTTATAAGAGTGTACTCTATGAGTAATTGCTTGATGATGATGTATTATGATTCGTGATGATTGATGATGTGTAAACTCTATGAGTATAATTATAGTGATGATGTATAATGATTGTGATGATTTGCGAAGGAATACACTCTATGAGTGTTTTATAACGACGACGAGGCACTCTAGGTGAGTTTTGGTGAGTTGCACATGTGTTTCATAGAGTCTCATGGCATGTGCATTATTTTGCGATGTTTAGGCTTCGGCCACTTTTGCGATGTTTAGGCTTCGCCACTTTGCGATGTTTAGGCTTCGGCCACTTTTGCGATGTTTAGGCTTCGCCCATTTGGCGATGATATGGTACCATCATGCATATGCCCTGGTGGGGTTGCATCTTCATGCATAATCATGACTGTATATCGTTGTTGTTATGCAGTGATTGGGCCGATGTTGCGTGATTGCGATGTAGTGATGATGCTAATATTATGTGATTGCTCGCTCTCATTTCTCTATTATGTATCCGATTATGTTTTATTGAAATTCTCACCCTTACGCTTGGAATGTTGCTCTATTGTGGCAACGCCGCAGTAACCCCCGAATGAAGGTCCCGCCGCCTTCTTTGATAGCCGTTGGGATGTCTGCATCAAGTCGCTCTCTCGATCTTTCAGTAGCACCTAGGGGCGTAGTTTAAGTTTGTTAGTTTATTAATTAAGCGCTTAATAATTTTATGGTTGATGTGAGACGTGTATGCGAGTGGTTTTGGCGAGCGATGATTTTTATTCCATTGTGATGAAAAATTCCTTTTGTTTTGGAGTTTAATTTTTATAACGATGGTTTTGCTGCACAAACTTTAATGAGTGCAATGATGAGTTTTTATGATTTAGAGTAGCATTTCTTTTCTACCAATTAAATTAATATTTTTGAAAAGGAAATTACTCTGATAATGACGTGTAAATTGAGGGTAGAAAAGGGGTGTTACAGTGACCCTAGGAAGGTATCCTATGGAGTGGGTCTAAGGTTTCTTTTATAGTGAACCTCACAAGGATGGTTCTAAAGAATCCTACACATGGTCCCTAGAGCCAAGGACCCCAGTCAAGAATACTGACCCCAACAATAGGCAAGTTATTAGAAGGGATAACATTGTTAAAAGGAAACAAACTCTAGGTGAGATTTTCATGATCACCCAACGAGACGTACGTCCCGCAGGCCGTCACTACGCAATCTCGTTCTAACTTAGGTTTGCACTCGAGTCTGGGTAGAGGACTTTTCTCCCATGTGTGTGATGTGTAGAGGTGTAGTGTGTGTAGGAGCAGTTTAAAATAACCCAAAGCTACAAACATTCATACAAACATTCATATAAATAAGGGAAGGTAAAAATTAAATTAATCCTAAATAATTAGACTAGGTTTTGACTCTCTAAAAAGAATTAAGTCCCCGGTGAAGTCGCCAGCTGTAGCAACCGAAAAATCCGAGGAAAGGATTTTTCGAAAGGTTCATAGGAAGCCGCCACCAAATTTTAGTTTAAGGGCAAATTCGGAAAATCCCTTTAGGTTTAGGACAAGGCAAGTTTAGGGTTCGGGAGTCGTTATGCGTGGGGAAGGTATTAGCACCCCACGACATCCTTTGTCTAATTAATTACTTTATTAATATTTTACCCTTTTACTTATAGAGAAAAAGACTTAATTACATTTTTAATTTTTAGTGTTTGACAAGAATGGACTCTTGCTCCTACGTACCTCCGGATGCAATGGAGGTATCAAAGCTATGTAGTTCTTCCCGAAAAAGGTTTGTTGGTTGGTGTTTTTTAGTATAGGGGTCCTAGGACTCTTGAACTGTACAACTCATTAGTCTTAGAACGTTGACTAACCCGGTTGTACAACCGACTTAACTCCCTACATTTTGAAAATGTGAGTTGTGAGAAAAATGGGTTTGTTGTGAGGTGGTTTGATTTTATAATAGGTATTCTAGGACCCCTGAACTGTACAGCTCATTTGTCCTAGAACGCTGACTAACCCGGTTGTACAACCGACTTAGTCCCCTATTTTTTGGGAAAAACAATTTATTTATGTTTTTAAGTTTTTAGGACCTCTGAACTGTACAGCTCATTGGTCCTAGAATGATGACTAACCCAGTTGTACAACCGACTTAGTCTT
Source organism: Oxytropis ochrocephala (assembly GCA_020916435.1). Taxonomy (NCBI): domain Eukaryota; kingdom Viridiplantae; phylum Streptophyta; class Magnoliopsida; order Fabales; family Fabaceae; genus Oxytropis; species Oxytropis ochrocephala. The sequence goes on along the minus strand of CM037091.1, from coordinate 48,628,198 downwards.
TTATTTTAGAAAAAAAAAATTTATTTGTATTTTTATAAGTTTTTAGGATTACCGAACTGTACAGCTCATTGGTTCTAGGATGATGACAAACCCGGTTGTACAACCGACTTGTCTTTTATTTGATTTTTTGAAGAAATAAACTAATTTGTGCATAAAAAAGACAAAAACTTATAATTAATAAAGACTAGGCTAAAAATAAAAAAATAAACAAATAAATAACAATATACATAAATAAATATGAATAGATATATACATAAACGAATAAATAAATAAATAGATTATATTATAAATAAATGATAAATAAATATGTACATAAAAATAAACAAAATAAGTACAAAACTAACCTGGACTCGACGAGTGCCGAACCGAACCGAGCAGTCTGACCAGGTCAATCGCGAACCGAACTCCTATCTGGTCCATTTTGACCCCAAGACCGCAAGAACCGCTTTGAGAATCGAAAAGCCGACTCAAAACGTCCAAATGATCAAAGACGGGCTTTTAGTGAAATGGGCCGCGAACGTTTGACCCAAAAGATCACTTAACCCGCCAATGATCTCTCCCTTGACTTCTCCTCTCAACCCCATTTAGATCCAATTGCTAGGAAGCTCTTGTTTCTTGCGAGCGATGTGGGACTAAATCAAGGTAGAGAAAGTAATTCCCCTTTAAAACACAATTCCCAATTTTCTCAAACCTGTCACCGTAAAATTGCGATTCCGGATTCGTTAACTGTTGGATCGTCTTCCTTGTTTGACAGTAGGTTCTTGAGACATATATCTACGCTTTCGCCGTTCGGATCGTCGAAACGAGGTCTGAGGAGAGAGAAATTGCCTTCTCAATAGCTGCAGTTTTTGCTCAGTTTTTCTCAAACCCCTCACCGTAAAAAGTGCGATTCCGGATTCGTTAACCGTTGGATCATCTTCATTTTTCGACAGTAGGTTTGTGAGACATATATCTCCACTTTCACCGTTCGGATCGTCGAAAAGAGGTCTGAGGAGAGAGAAATGCCTTCGCAATAGAGCTACAGATTTGGGTATTTCATCTTCTTGTTCTTATTTTGTAAGCTCTTGTGCTTTGCTTCACTTGCTTTTTCAATTACTCAAAGAGGGTCAAAAGGAAATAACATGTGGGATGATTGACCAAGAATCAAATCATGCATCTTTATTTCAACTTTATATTAATTGTGGTTGATATGCACAAGCTACTTATCTTTTACTTGAGTACATAGAAACGTTTGTTGCACATACACTACTTAATAAAAGAAAAAAATATATATATATTACAATGATATAAGAACTCGGACAAAATTGGGGTATAACAGCTGCCCCTCTTTATTTATATTTTACAAAAACTTTTTTTAGTAGAAATAGAAATAAAGATAGAATAGACGTCAATTTTGTCCGTTTAGAGGGGAAATAGAGGGTTTGAGAATAAACAAGGAGCGGTTAACACTTGGTGTATTAACCCAGTACAAACTGAAGGACCACTAAGGCTCTGAAGGAGCACTAAGGCTCTGAAAGCCCACTCGGGGTATGAAGGAGCACTAAGGCTCTAAAGGACCACTAAGGGTCTGAAGGAGCACTAAGGCTCTGAAAGCCCACTCGGGTTCTAAAGGAGCACTAAGGCTCTGAAGGACCACTAAGGGTCTGAAGGAGCACTAAGGCTCTGAAGGACCACTATGGGTCTGGAAGGTTGCCTAGGCCTTATTTGAAGGACCATCGTGGTCTGAAGGAGCGCAACTAGCTACGGTACTAGTTAAACGGTCTATAGGGGCATTTATACTCGAGCGGCCATGATAGGTCAAGATCAGGTCTAGAACTGATATGTTGACCATGAAGGACGTCCACATTGTCTTAGGCTGACACAACTAGTCTGAAGGACCACGCGGGGTCTGCGAAGGTCCGTCGGGCTCGACTCCGACGTTGCGACCTGGGCCACTTAGGGCACTTCTCTGAAGGACCACTTGGGTTCTATAGGGGTCTGAGGGATCAACCTGGTGATCTGTGATAAAATATGAGATCAACGCTTAAAGCGCTGATATTAGAGGAACAAAATATGGGGATTGACACTTTATGTGTTTATCCGAGCACACCTAACGAATGCATCTACTGAGAAGGGGAAAACCAGTCTACGTTTGATGAAGCAATTAATGGTGTAAGCAATGATTGGTATCTGGTAGGATGTGGAATGACTTTTTCTCTTTTTTCTTTTTACTTATTGCTTTTCGCTTTTTTTGTTTTTTTTTTTTTGAAAAATGATGAATGCCAAATGTGAATATGATGTAAATGAAATGCTCGGGTGCAAATGCTATGATGCATGAGGTGATGATATGATATGGTGGCTGGAATACAGAAACATTTTTTTAATGATGAGATGCGAGAAGCAGGGGTGAATATTTATCATTCTTTGGAAAAGTTAGTTTTGATTCAAACTTCGGCAATCTCAAGGTCGTTATCTACAAACACTGATATGAAAAAGTACTTGACCGTATTTGCAGGCTTGCTTATTTTTTCTTCTATTATGATGCCCCATGATGACCGAATTTATGTCCACGAAGTTACCTAAGTGGATTTTTAGCATCACATGATCAACTTGTGTTTTCTCTCTCTGAAGCTTTGTTTAGTAAAGACGTATGTTAGTGCACGTATAGATGAATGAGTCAGTTAACTTGGGGTTCTAAAGGCCTAGAGTGAGGACATGAAGGGGTGAATGACTGACTGGTCTTTGCCAAGGTCATGAAAGGTAGGTTTTTCCAAGCCAAGAAATGTGGGATTGCCCCAATTTGGATTTGATGACGGTGAGTGAATAACCTTCCCCTGTCTACTGGTAGAAGATGATGAATTGAGAATGCATTGGCTTTGGAATGAAAGGCGGAACGCAAGGGACTTTGTCTCAACGCATGGAGTTTGGTGTTGCCCCAATTATGGTAAGGACAATATTTCCCCGACCAGAGTAGCAACATTTAGAATAATGATGAGTTGAGAAGTTGCCCCGGTATGGTTTTGTGTATATGAATATGACAAGGGATGAGGTGAGTGTAGGGCAGATTTCTCCAAGTGAAGGGTGAAGGGATTGCCCCACTTGGTAATGGGATTTCAAATGATTGTTTTAGTGAGGTTGTGAAAGGTGTGAGTTAGGGCTATGGGTTTTTCGAGTTGATGCAGTATGGATGTTTAGACTGGGTGTGGTGTGGGATGGACATTGGACACATTTCCTAAGTTTAAGTGAAACAAGTGGTGAAAAGAATGCCCCACTTTAGGATCTAGGTGATGATTCTAACACAAACTTTTTGGTTATCCTTAAGATGACCCCACACAGTTATGATAGTATTGTATTTCAAAGCGATGAAAACTTCACTTGGTGATCACTAAACCTTGTCTTGATGTCAACAGAACTTGAATGAATCCTTAGGGTGCAAGTCCTTTGATTTTTCTCTTTATTTGAGTTGTTTTTTTTAGATACATTTTTTTTGAGCAAACATATTGTAAATAAATAAACTTATTTGTCCTAAGATTAAAACTTTGAGAAAACAAAAGCAATCGGTCATTGATCAGAATGGTTTTTTGGAGTTGTAATGTGGCTGATGGTTAATGGTTTATGAAGGAATGGATAATTGGGCTCGAAGAAGTGTTTGATGAATGATAGAGCAAATGGTTTTTATTTGGTGATGTAACTTGGCTAACGGGTAATGATTTATGAAGGAAATGGTTATTAGGCTCAAATGAGTGTTTTGAGGTTTTATTGAGACAATAATTGATGTGCCTCATGGTAGAATGGACCTGTTTAGGATTGTCACTTGGCCAAGGGTTTGTAGAGGGTAGGATATTGAGGCCAAAGGAAGTATTTGAGAGTTGATTTCCGACAAGGATCTCTTATGTGTTTAATGGTATGAAGTATCAGCTCACAATTTCTACTACTTTTGCTTCTTTTTTTCAGAATTTTTCTTTTCAATCCTATATTTTTTCACTTTTTTTTGTGATTTTTCTTTCTCTTTCTTTTGAGTTGAGTGAGCAGATAAGAGTGATACACTATCTTTGATGTAGAATTGATCAAGGTTTTTAGATTTGACTTAAGGTGGGTAGCACAGGTTTTTTTCGAGGGTATGGGAAGATGGTCAAACTTCATTTCAAATCATGATTGCTCGTTTTCTCAAAAATTAACTTAAGGACAATAATTTATTTACTTTTATATATTTGCTCTTTTTTCTTTATTTCTTTTTTTATGCCCTAATTTTTGCTTAGGACGCTCTTACGAGTTTTCAAACTAACGGGCCTTTTTGAATTTTTTTTTTTTGTAAAGGACTTACACCAAGGGAATACAACGTTGACAAGGTATTTTAGAGATCACAAATTTGCCCCAGTATGGAGGGCCTAAAGCGTTATTTCATTAGTGAGAACAAACCAAAAAGTCGACTAGGTAGGGGAGTATGTACTTTAGGGTGGTCGGGGCGGGATTAGACTTGGACGCGGGATGATGATAAGGTACGGACATTAACTGACTCAAGAATGAAGACACATGTTACACACAAGTCACTATACAAATGCTTCGTAGAGAGTTAACATTAGTTAAAGCATGAAAGAAATTTTTGACAGACCATTTCGGTCATTCATCATGGGATGCAATACTTTGTTAGAAAAAATAGGAACGAGCTGCTAATTTAAAAAATTAAGTGCCTTGAAACACCTTGAGCTTGCAACTAAGTAAGACTAAACTTTTTCAAAGAAGAGTAATTTATTTCACAAGAACGTCTCATCTCTCATCATAGTTTTTCTCTAAAATTTATACTGTTCTTTTTTTAATGCATGATGTAAGTATGCAATGAATGAATGTGCATGATATGCGAATGGATGTATGTGAAATGCGAATGTAATGATAATGTACGTGCATGAAATGATAATATATGATTTTATTTATCGCGCCGGGGAATTATAAGTTTTAGGTTTGGAGAGTAAAGTACAAAGTTTGACTTTGACTTTAGCATGCATGACTTCTCTCCAAAATAAAGCTTTTAATTCTCAAATGGTCATAAAAATACATGCGACACGGGATTTTTTATTGCAAAGAAAAGGAAAAATGCATGAGGCATAACTTCTAAAAGCTTGTGGAATATAACAATTTGTTTTTTTGATTTTTTGATTTTTTTTTATAAAAGATGGTATGCATCAATATTTGTTTGAATGCAAAGGTATGAAGCTCCTTTGTGACCCTAGGAAGGTATCCTATGGAGTGGGTCTAAAGTTTCTTTTATAGTGAACCTCACAAGGATGGTTCTAAAGAATCCTACACATGGTCCCTAGAGCCAAGGACCCCAGTCAAGAATACTGACCCCAACAATAGGCAAGTTATTAGAAGGGATAACATTGTTAAAAGGAATCAAACTCTAGGTGAGATTTTCATGATCACCCAACGAGATGTACGTCCCGCAGGCCGTCACTACGCAATCTCGTTCTAACTTAGGTTTGCACTCGAGTCCGGGTAGAGGACTTTTCTCACATGTGTGTGATGTGTAGAGGTGTAGTGTGTGTAGGAGCAGTTTAAAATAACCCAAAGCTGCAAACATTCATACAAACATTCATATAAATAAGGGAAGGGTAAAAATTAAATTAATCCTAAATAATTAGACTAGGTTTTGACTCTCTAAAAAGAATTAAGTCCCCGGTGAAGTCGCCAGCTGTAGCAACCGAAAAATCCGAGGAAAGGATTTTTCGAAAGGTTCATAGGAAGCCGCCACCAAATTTTAGTTTAAGGGAAAATTCGGAAAATCCCTTTAGGTTTAGGACAAGGCAAGTTTAGGGTTCGGGAGTCGTTATGCGTGGGAAGGTATTAGCACCCCACGACATCCTTTGTCTAATTAATTACTTTATTAATATTTTACCCTTTTACTTATAGAGAAAAAGACTTAATTACATTTTTAATTTTTAGTGCTTGACAAGAATGGACTCTTGCTCCTACGTACCTCCGGATGCAATGGAGGTATCAAAGCTATGTAGTTCTTCCCGAAAAAGGTTTGTTGGTTGGTGTTTTTTAGTATAGGGGTCCTAGGACTCTTGAACTGTACAACTCATTAGTCTTAGAACGTTGACTAACCCGGTTGTACAACCGACTTAACTCCCTACATTTTGAAAATGTGAGTTGAGAGAAAAATGGGTTTGTTGTGAGGTGGTTTGATTTTATAATAGGTATTCTAGGACCCCTGAACTGTACAGCTCATTTGTCCTAGAACACTGACTAATCCGGTTGTACATCCGACTTAGTCCCCTATTTTTTGGGAAAAACAATTTATTTATGTTTTTAAGTTTTTAGGACCCCTGAACTGTACAGCTCATTGGTCCTAGAATGATGACTAACTCAGTTCTACAACCGACTTAGTCTTTTATTTTAGAAAAAAAAATAATTTATTTGTATTTTTATAAGTTTTTAGGATTACTGAACTGTAAAGCTCATTGGTCCTAAGATGATGACTAACCCGGTTGTACAACCAACTTAGTCTTTTATTTGATTTTTTGAAGAAATAAACTAATTTGTGCATAAAAAAGACAAAAACTGATAATTAATAAAGACTAGGCTAAAAAAAAATAAACAAATAAATAACTATATACATAAATAAATATGAATAGATATATACATAAACGAATAAATAAATAAATAGATTATATTATAAATAATCGATAAATAAATATGTACATAAAAATAAACAAAATAAATACAAAACTAACCTGGACTCGACGAGTGCCGAACCGAACCGAGCAGTCTGACCAAGTCAATCGCGAACCGGACTCCTATCTGGTCCATTTTGACCCCAAGACCGCAAGAACCGCTTTGAGAATCGGAAAGCCGACTCAAAACGTCCAAATGATCAAAGACGGGCTTTTAGTGAAATGGGCTGCGAACGCTTTGACCCAAAAGATCACTTAACCCGCCAATGATCTCTCCCTTGACTTCTCCTCTCAACCCCTTTTATATCCAATTTCTAGGGAGCTCTTGTTTCTTGCGAGCGATGTGGGACTAAAACAATGTAAAGAAAGTAATTCCCCTTTAAAACACAATTCCCGTTTTTCTCAAACCTGTCACCGTAAAATTGAGATTCCGGATTCGTTAACCGTTGGATCGTCTTCCTTTTTCGACAGTAGGTTCTTGAGACATATATCTACGCTTTCACCGTTCGGATCGTTGAAACGAGGTCTGAGGAGAGATAAATTGCCTTCTCAATAGCTGCAGTTTTTGGTCCGTTTTTCTCAAACCCCTCACCGTAAAAGTGCGATACCGGATTCGTTAACCGTTGGATCATCTTCATTTTTCGAAAGTAGGTTTGTGAGACATATATCTCCACTTTCACCGTTCGGATCGTCGAAAAGAGGTCTGAGGAGAGAGAAATTGCCTTCGCAATAGAGCTGCTGATTTGGGTATTTCATCTTCTTGTTCTTATTTTGTAAGCTCTTGTGCTTTGCTTCACTTGCTTTTTCAATTACTCAAAGAGGGTCAAAAGGAATTAACATGTGGGATGATTGACCAAGAATCAAATCATGCATCTTTATTTCAACTTATATTAATTGTGGTTGATATGCACAAGCTACTTATCTTTTACTAGAGTACATAGAAACGTTTGTTGCACATACACTACTTAATAAAATAAAAATTAAAAAAATATATATTACAATGATATAAGAACTCGGACAAAATTGGGGTATAACAATATTGTAATCCAACTCCCATATGTGTTCAATGACTTCAAAGTATGACATATTCGCGTAAATGGGATTTCTGTCTTTGGCACTTGATGTATGCATAGCTTGAGCTACAAGAGTCACCCCACTATTTTGCATTTTACTCTTATCATCATGGTTTTTTGTATAAAACGTGTATCCGTTTTGTAGATAGCTGGTGTAAGAGAAAACATGTATATTTGGACCTCTTGCTAACCATCTCAATCTATCAGAAATCAATGTAGGATTCATGGCAAACTCTAAAGAAATGTGACTCTTAGCCACAGTATAAAACTCTGATTGTGTTCTTTTGTTAACTAAACTTGACTCTTACTTGGGTACTTACTCTCAAGCATGTCCATGTGCTTCTCAATATATGAATCAACCTCACTATCATTACGCAAAACATATAAGTGTGCTTGCTCTAGTTCTTTCCTTGAAACCATCACTATTTTGCTTCCTGTCATCCCTTTACCAACACTTCCTGTGTGACGGTCCCTTGGCAGTCCCACAGAATGTTCAACACTAGATAGATAGCCAGTGCAGAACTCAATAGATTCTTCAACTATGTAGCGTTCAGCAATACAACCCTCGGGTCGTGAACGATTTTTAACATATCCTTTTAATATCTTCATGTAACGCTCAAACAGGTACATCCATCTCATGTAACATGGGCCACACAATTGTGTCTCTTTAACCGGATGAACTATTAGATGAATCATTATGTCAAAGAATGAAGGTGGGAAAAACATCTCAAGCTCACATAAAGTGATAGTAATTGATCTTTGCAGCACTGGCAACTTTCCAGGGTCAATCACTCTACTACAGATTGCTTTAAAGAAGAAACAAGATTAGTAAGGGCATGACGCACTTTGTTCGGCAAAATGGATCGTATACCAATGGGTAACAAATTCTCCATGAGAACATGACAATCATGGGACTTTAGAGACTTCAACTTGAGGTCTTTCATCGATACAAGGTTCGAAACATTTGAAGAGTACCCCTTTGGAACTTTAACTCCATGAAGAAAGTTACAAAAGACAGTTTTCTCCTTTTTAGATAGAGTGTGAGCTGCCGAAGGTAGATATGTACGTGTACCCTTCTTTATAGGACCCAATTCCGGTCTCAACCCCATACTAACCAAGACCAACCTTGCATTGATGGTATCTTTAGTCTTTCCTGGCATATTGAGTAAGGTACCAATGACACTTTCGAACACATTGTTTTCAACATGCATCACATCAATGAAATGTCTTACATGTAAAGACTTCCAGTATGGCAACTCAAAGAAAATCGATTTTTTCTTCCACCCTCTTTTAGCAAGCTCTCCTGCAAAAGGCTTCCCAAAATTAATGTTCAAATCTTTCACCTTTTCAAATAGTTGTTCACCCGTCAAAGGTGGGGGAGCTTTACGGGTTTCTGAATTCCCATTGAATGCCTTTCTCCATAGTCGATACTGATGAGTTGAAGGCAAAAATCTACGATGACCAAGGTAGATATTCTTCTTACCATTTTCCAACCACATCCAATCAGTATTATCTTCACATATAGGGCATGCACACTGACCTTTGTTACTGTACCTAGATATATTGTCGTATGCTGGAAAGTCGTTAATCGTGCCAAAAATCATAGCCCTCAGGGTGAAACTCTTTTCTCTAAACCCATCATACACATCTACGCCAATCTCCCACATTAGCTTCAAGTCTTCAATTAAAGGAGCCAAGTATACATCAATATCATTTCCTGGTTGCTTGGGCCCAGAAATTAACAAAGACAACATCGTATATTTGCGTTTCATACAAAGCCATGGAGGTAAGTTATAAATCGCCAAAATCACGGGCCATGTATTGTGGGAGCTACTCTGGATACCGTGCGGGTTAAATCCATCAGCAGACAATGCAAGTCGTTGGTTTCTTGGGTCATGCTCGAAATCAGGATAATCAATGTCAATTTTTTTCCATTGCGGAGAATCCGTCGGGTGTCGTAGCATTTCATCTTTAATCCTTTCATCCTCATGCCAAGTCAAGTGTTTTGCATCTTCTGAACTGCGGTACATACGCCTAAATCAAGGAATTATGGGAAAATACCACAACACCTTTTCTGGAGCAGATTCTTTCTTCTTATACCATGATGCATTACACTTAGGACACGACTTTAACAATGCATGTTCATTCCGAAATAAAATGCAATCATTGAGGCAAGCGTGTATCTTCTCATAGTTCAAGCCAATAGTGTCTAACATTTGTTTTGCATCATACGTTCGAGAAGGGAGCACATTGTCTTTCGGTAACATATCTTTCAATAGTGCGAGTAATTCTGTAAAGCTCTTATCTGTCCATCCATGGCAAGTTTTCAAGTTATACAACTTTATCACAGCTAATAATTTTGTGAATTCAGTACAACCCGCATACAACGGTGTCTCCGCATCAGTTATCAACTTCTCAAACATTTTAGGACAATCGTCAAGATCGTCTTCAACCGCCTTTGCCATCTCTTCAAATTGGTCGCCATCAAATGTATGTGTCTCGGTTTCAAACGACGCACATCTATCAGTACTATTATTCATATTTGAAGATTCACCTCTCTTTTCTCACCGTGCATTGTCCAACAAGTATAAGTTTGATCAATTCTGTAAGCCTTTAAATGTCCTGCCATCTCAACTACAGTAACTGGATTTACATGACAACACCGTAAACAAGGACATTTCATATTACTAGAAGTTCCTAAACGTCGAATAGCAAAGTTAACAAAATCTTCCAGTCCATCGGCATATTCCTTCGACGGACGATTGGCAGACATCCACTTTTTATCCATATTTTCTAAGAGAACTTCCTAATATGGACAAAGATGTATCAATTTCAAATACTTATTATCAACCTTGAGCCATCAAACGTATATCAAATATAATGAACAATCAATTCATATAAAAAAAAATTACTCTTTTAAAAGTTTTTCAATTTCCCTCCCTATTTTTCCAAGCTCTATTTCCTATTGTGTTCCTATTCTTGGTCATTTGGTCAAGCCAAATGAACCACATTCAAACACCAAGTAAGGACCATATTAGAATGTATAATCACTAACTATACAAACACCAAGTAAGGACCATCATGCAGAGAAAGAGGCCAACACTTTTCAGAATGCCTTGAGCTTACAATTTAAAATACTATTGATTAAAAGATGTCTTACCTTGATAATTTCCACAAGCTGGTCTATTCTACTCTCACTAGGAAAGAATGGCTGATAGGAAAAAAAATTAATTATTAGTTTCGACACATATTCAAGTGTAAGAATCAGACAAATTTAAAGAAGCTAGGTATCTGGTCAAGCAATAATTCACCAACTACACAACCAACCAACTGCAATTAACTGCATAAAATAGAACTTTGAGTGAATGCCACAATTGTCTGAGAAAATCGCATAAAACTGACGTTACACTGAGTAAAAACGATGGAGGCACTGCCATCAATTGGCACAATCACTGTAAAGCCTAGCAATAGTCCCATAGAGCCTATTCTATTCTCCACATGTTTGATTCACAGAATAAGATGACTGAAGCCTTGCCACAATCGTAAGCCCCTATGTTCATTTTATTCATATTAAAAAACTGACAAAAAATTCATAATTAACAAACATCAAATTTGATTAATTCTTTTTTTCCTTTTCAATCTCACTTTTACGGCTATCCCTCTAATTAAATGTTTTTTTTTCTTTGGATCTTTAATACTATTAAAACATGCATTTCTGTTTTTTAGTAGGCAATTCATTATAAGTAGGACTGGAGATTTACTTTCACTCGGTAATGAGATATTGGCTTTCAACTATATTATTCATTTTGTTATAGAGGTAAACAATATCTGTCTTTCTTATTTATTACTTTTACTTAATCTCAAAGTCTTACTTTACAGAACACATGTTAACAATATCTGTTTCAGTACATGAGGAAAAGAGCAAGAAATATAGCAACAACAGAAGCTCTTACTGTCTTTCACATCTTGTAACTTAAACTCTGAATGACCATTAGTATAGATATTTAAATTCAGCTTCTATCTATCTCAGAAGCTCCTGCTTCTATCTATCTCAGAAGTACATCTTGAAATTCTATTAGGAGTAGATGGTGGCAAATTGCCTACTGGCCTGCCCTTCACTCCTCATTTTCACTGTTTATGCTGAATGTCTAACACCTATCAAGTAAATGATAAATTTATACAAGAAAGGTAAGTTGGCTCTGTGTCAATTTACTTGAAGGGTTTCACAGTTCACAAAATTCATCACAGATAGTTAAATAAAAGGTGTTGTGTATATTTTATCTTGGATATTTTGCATTATGTATTTTTGCTTTACAATAGAGGTCCTCTAGAGACTATAGTCCATGACTCTATATAGTATGTTCTAAGCTCTAAACCTAAACTCTGTAGCCAAACTAATTTGTATATTGAGTCTGCGATTCCCAATAATTGAACAGGTTGACTTAAGCTTGATACAAAATATCGCAAGAATATCAAGAAAATATCACAAGAATATCTAGAAAGTATAACAAGAATATTCCATTCACAACTAATTGTGAAACATATGCTATTGAATTCGAAACAATTAAATTTGTTTAATTAAGAGGCTAATGATACTGAGTAATGAGTACTCCAAAGTCTTAACTAAGATACTAATTAGGAAAGGATTAAAAAACAGAAACTAATAAAGGTACCAGCATATAGAAATTCAATTCAAAGACACCTCTAAATTCAATTCAATGAATCATCAGAACTCTAATACCTTCTTCGCTTGTTATAATGTGAGAGTCGAATCTGATCATAATTAGCATTCCCTTGTACCAGCATAATAAAAGTTACATTGGAAAGACAAGACAACCAAACAAACCAACACAGTTTTATATTAATCTATGTTTAACTTAAATAGCAAATCTTGTTTCACATGATTTCATGATATTGAATATTCTTCCTTGGTAATTATTAATTACTCTCACGTGATTATCCTATTGAGGTCCATAAGAGGTTGAACTGAACTTCAAACATTCATGATACTAGGTAAGAATACTTATTCAAAGGTACAATACAAACATTAGAGTGATGCTAAACAAATGGTCCCAAAGCTTATAAATTAGTATAAAAACAACAAAAGGGAAGAGACCATGCTCACTTATAAGCACTACCAGACTACCACCAATAACAGTTTCTACAATAACTGCCACAAAAGCCTCCATCAGAGATATTTCATAATTACTATGCAAAATCCAAAGCAGGGAATAACCTTAGTGAACCTTAAAACCCTAAAACCTATAAGAGGAAAACATTCATGAAAAATCCAAAGCCTAAACTATCAAAACCTTAAAACCTAACACCTAAAACCCATAAAAATGAAAGGGACAAGAAACAAACCTATTATCAAGATCCAAAGAGAGAGCAGAGATGAATGAGTAGAAATCGTTGAGAGCAGAGAGATGAACGGCGTGGTGGAGACGACGACGGCGTACGTGGTGGAGACGACGACGGCGTGCTTGGTGGAGACGATGGCAAAGCAGGGAGGAGGCGAGCTGAGGGTTTTTTGTGCGTATGAGTGTTTTTGTGCGTGGTGAGTGTTTTAGCGTGAGAGGGCTTTTGGGTTCTTTGTAACTTGAACGCGCGAGGAATAAAATTAAACTAAAATTTTATTGGATTATCTAAAAAAAATTATTGAAGATAAGGAGCGCTTAGTAGGGAAGCGCTCCTTTTGAGGTAGCGCGTTTTCAACTTAGGGAGCGCTTAGTAGGGAAGCGCTCCTTTTGGGGTACAACCTTTTCAACATAAGGAGCGCTTAACAGGAAAGCGCTACAAATGGGTATGTCAAAGGGAGCGTTCGCATAGCAAGTGCTACTATTGGACGTCCGTGTTGGGAATAAGGAGCGCTCACCGCTACTCATGTTGGCGCTCTTTTTACAAACTTCTGTTGTAGTGATTTGTATTTTCAGTATTACTCTTTTCAATCAAATAATGTGTTCTAATATTTCTTTGTGACCCGTAAATTTAATTGCTAATTTAGGTTGAACAATTTTAATTTTCTAAATTAATTATATTATCTAAAATGTTTTTTTTTATTTTATTTAAATTTTTGGGGCACATGACAACAAACCTTGCAGAGTGCATCAACAATGTCCTTAAGGGGGTGCGGAATCTCCCTATCCATTCATTGATAAATGCAACTTATTTCAGGATGAACGAGATATTTGTCAAATGTGGAACACAGGCACAGGCGATGATGACATCCGGAATTATTTTCTCTGAAAAATTGTTGAAAAATATTGCGAACAACATAAAAGTCTCCAAAACACATGGCGTCGCAATTCACGATCGTGCTAGTCAATTGTTCCGAGTTCAAGAACTTGCACGACTACAAAGTGGTAGACCTACGGCCACATTTGTGGTGGACATCAGAGCAAAAACCTGTGAGTGTGGGGAATTCCAGGCACTTCACTACCCCTGTTCACATGCCATCGCAGCATGCGAAATGCAATTTCGACCACATGAAATTCGTGGATCCACCATACACAATGCATAATGTTTTCAATACTTACATTGTGGAGTTTCCAACCTTGCCAACTGAGACCTCATGGCCTGATTTCGATACTATAGAACTACAACATGATCCAACTAAACGGAGAGATAAAAAGGGTCGCCCACAGTCTTCCCGTATTCGTACAGAGATGGATCAAAGAGAAAGGGGTACCCGAAAAGATGCGGCATTTGTAGAAATGAGGGTCACAACAGAAATAACTGCCCTAATAGCAATGTAAACTAGTCGTGTTTAATACTACTGTACTTTTCGTATTACTCTTTTCAATCAAATAATGTGTTCTAATATTTCTTTGTGACCCGTAAATTTAATTGCTAATTTAGGTTGAAAAATTTTAATTTTCTAAATTAATTATATTATCTAAAATGTTTTTTTTTATTTAAATTTTTTTACATTTTTACCAAATTAAATTCAATTAATTAAAAAAATGAAAAAAACACATTTCAAAACTCACCCTAGTGAGGGGCGATTTGTGAACTACAAAGTAAAAAAAAAATTGAAACTTTTAGTTTAGAAAATTTGGATGGTGGAGGGCGATTTAGCAGCCTAAAAAAGTGGGAGTACTTTGACATATAATTTAGAAAATGATGTATTTGAGTAAATTTTTATTTTTTAAAGGTGCTGTGGTTTTTTTTTGCCTACGAATGTATGCTTGCAATCCCCTCAACCTTTTTCCTGAGTGTACATATTTATGCAAGTATAAGGTGTTATGTCCAATCAAACAGAATTTTGTAAAGCACAAAAATAGGATAAAGTGAAACTTTTGGTTTTGGTAGGTTGGATTCTGTTTGTGATTAAAAGTTGACTGAGAAAAGAGTCAAAGATATGATACATGATAGAGTTGGTGGCAAGTACATTGCTGAGGGAAAAAGAAAGAATTGATCCCATGAAATGAAATGAGAGAGCAAAGGTAGCAAGAACATACATTGTTTGTTCTTCACCCGTCCCAATACCGTTTTGGGCCAAGAAAGCTCTAACAAGTTAGTAAATCCTCGATGTTTTATAACAAGGCTACTATTAACACCCCATTTTTACTGATATACAGTATTTAGACTCTTCATTTGTTTTTGGCTTAATTACAGTTTTGGTCCCCCTATTTTCACTAACTCACGATTTTGGTCCCCCAAGATTTTTTTTCACGAATTTGGTCCCCCTATTTTCACTAGCTCATGATTTTAGTCCCCCAATAATTTTTTCCACGAATTTAGTCCCCCTATTTTCGCAAATTCACGATTTTAGTCCCCCTATTTCTCCAATTTTTAAAATCAAAGTCTCCCTCTAGGAAAAATAGGGGGACTAAAATCGTGAGTTTGCGAAAATAGGGGGACTAAAATCATGAGTTGGTGAAAATAGGGGGACTAAATTTGTGAGAAAAATTCTTGGGGGACTAAAATCGTGAGTTACTGAAAATAGGAGGACTAAATTCGTAAAAAAAATTATTGGGGGATCAAAATCGTGAGTTAGTGAAAATAGGGGGACCAAAACTGTAATTAAGCCTTTGTTTTTTTGGTAAAAAAAAAGACTCTTCATTTGTTTTTTTTTCTTTTCAGAATGTCCATGTTTTGTAAATAATTTATTGATGTTGTCGACCCAGAACTCGAAATATTTTTCAATATACGTGTTCTAGACTGGGCCAAGCCCACTCCGCACGAAAGAGAGGCCCAATCCAACGATGGATTCGGTCCAAATGCTAGCATCAAGGGCGAGACCGAGATCAACGGTCGAGATCAATCCCGCCTCACCCAACGGCTCAGTGATAGACCTCCATCTATAAATAGAGTATCACCCCTACGAATCAGGCACGCTTCATTTATTTGTACTTCTTCTCCACGTCTGATTTCTGACTTTGGCATTAGAGTGTCTGCGAGTAACAACCCCCCGACGACCTCAAGCTCGGAGAAACCGACACAAGCTCTGATCATTTCGATCCATCTCTGACTCCACAGACTATCACTTCGGATTATGATCCATGCACCAACTCCAAGTACTGAACATTGGCGACCACAGTGGGAGTGTATCACTAGCTCTCATTATATTCACATCCTCCATGGCACATAGAGGACACCCTCCTGCCCGAGGCCAGCTTCGGCCACGAATCGGCCTGAAAAAATGCCCGAGGAGCATGTACAGACTCTACCTACGGAAAAGGCACGATCCATTCCAGCACCTCCACCCCTCTCTACAACGAGGCCATTTTGATCTCGGTGCAGGCAGTGAGTCAGATATTAGACATTCTTGACCGTCGCAATAGAGACATCGCGCAGCAAGTGGCGCGCCTGACTTAGATGGAAGAAGAGGTCGCTGCAGTTCGCACCAACACAAACCCGCCTTCGGGGTGGGTCTAAGCCAATTATTTCCTTAGTAGATTGTAGTGTCCAGACGACATCGTTCTCCACGATGACGTCGACTCGTCCATAGACACCATGTTCATCGATCCCCAACTCGTAGAGGGGGCCGAGGCCGCAGATCTCGCACTCTTCCCACCTTTCCAAGATCAAGCCCATGACGAAGCTATTCTCTTGGCTCATCCTCACCTCGTAGCAGATCACCTCGGAAGGAAAAATCCCCTCCAAGGAAGGAGCAGAAGTCCAAGCACGCCAGACGACAGCAAGAACCGGTACAGCACCGTCATTCAAGCCGATCTCGGTGCAGCCGTTCATTCGCGAGATCGTCGAGTGTCACATTCCCAGGTATCAGGAAAACCCCCCCTCAATTGAACATGTATGATGGCTCAGGAGACCTCGATGAACATGTGGATACTTTCGACTTGATGATGCAATATCGGAATGCAAGCGATGACGTCAAGTGCAAGCTTTTCTCCTTATCTCCGACCTAGAACGCCCATGCATGGTTCAGAGACCTTGAGCATCAATCTCATCATGGGGTAATCTCATTCGGGTGTTTTCCGCTCAGTTTACTTCCTCCAGGCTCAAGCCTAAATCTGAAGACGTACTAAGAGCGGTGCGACAAGGGGAGAAAAAGATGTTGCAGGACTACATTGAGAGGTACAAAAAAGAAGTCGACCAAGTCTTCCACCTTGAAGAGGAAGTTAGATTACTCTTTATAAGGCATGGCCTCCGAAAGAATTCTGACCTCGGACCTTAGAAGAATTCTTACGAAGGGCCCAACGATTCATCGACTGTGAGGAAGGTGATCTTCAAAGGACGTGGTCGACCTCATTGCAGCAGGATTTGTGAAGGAGGTCAAATACACTATTGGGCTCTCCAATGTTGATCTCGTTAAAAAGAACAATGGAAAATGGAGAATGTGAATGGACTATACAGATCTTAACAAGGCTTACCCGAAAGATGCGTTTCTAGTCCCCAACATCGGCAAACTGGTGGATAGTGCATCAGGTTTCCGCCTACTCTCCTTATTAGATGCCTACTCCGGCTATATCCAGATTGCAATGTATCCTCCAGATCAAGAGAAGAAGACATTTATGACCGATAGAGGCAACTTCTGTTATAGAGTCATGTCATTTGGGCTGAAGAACGCTGGTGTCACTTACCAACGAATGATGAATAAAGTTTTTCTAGAACCAGATAGACCAAGTTGTTGAGATCTATTTGGACGACATGATAGTAAAAAGCAAGGTCGACGAATGCCACCTGACTGACCTCGTGGAGATATTTGCCGAAGGTAGAAATAATAACCTCAGGTTTAACCTTGAGAATTGCACCGAGTCAGGGCCGAAAAATTCCTTGGCTTTTGCCTGACTTAGCGGGTAATCGAGGCCAACCCAAAAAAATGCAAGGCCTTTACTAACATGCACCCCCGACCTCCAGAAAAGAAGTTCAGAAGCTAACCGGCATGATCGCTGCATTATCAAGATTTGTATCCAAAGCTGCCAACAGGTCTTTATCTTTCTTCAGAATCTTGAAGAAACGGGTCGAGTTTTAGTGGACTCCAGAAAGCGAGACTTCCTTGGCTGAGCTCAAGTAGATCCTCACAGAACCTGCAATCCTCACAAGATCAAGCTGTGGAGACACTAAGTGTCGTTTTGATAAAAGAAACTGAAGCTCGTCAGATGCCAATTTATTTGTCAGCAAAGTTCTGCAGAGCCCAAAGACTAGATATCAGAAAATTGAGAAGGTAGCTCTTGTTGTGTAATGGCGGCCCGAAGGTTGCGACCAAATTTTGTGGCCCATCAAATCGCTGTAAGGACAGATCAACCAATCAAACAGATCCAGCATAGGCCCGACCTCGCAGTCGAATCTGAGTTCAACATCAAATATGAATCCAGAACGACTCTCAAAGCTCAGGTGCTGGCCGACTTCATTGCCGAAATGATGTTGTCATAACACGAGGTCGAGACAACGACCTTGAAACTTTAGGTCGATGGCTCCTCTAAGAACAAGGGGAGTGGCGCCAGACTCCCTCAGTTTCTCCTTGATTACTTCAAACAACCAGCCGAATATGAAGCATGTATTGCACGACTCGGGTTGGCCTAGGATTTTGGTGTGAAGAATATTGAGCTCAATCTCGATTCATTCTTTGGTGGTATCGAGAGATAAGGAAGACTTCGACACCAAAGATCCAATCACTATAAAAAAGAGGAATTAGTGAGGGAAGTTGCGAGGAAAATTAAGTCCTCTCGCAAAGCAAATATTAGCGGCGAGTGCACTAGCGGGGAAAAAGAGTCCTCGCAAAGAGAAATGTAATTCCAAAGTGATGCTGCAGCCTACACAATCGTCTCACCAATGAAAATAGTTGATGAACTTGCACGCTAAGAAGGAACTATCTCTAAACTTCCCTCTGACGGCAGAACCTCCCTAATGAGGAATAGAAACTTGCTTATATAGTGTCTCCTTGCACGCAACCCTAAAATGATCCCTTTTTGGGAAATGCGTCGTAGGTTAAAAGGCAATTGTGAGAAATCCAAATTAGGTCATATCTTTTCGTGCCATACAGCTCTGACACTTGTCCTTTCCTTGTTTTCCGTCTTTTTCCCAATTCCCTGAGCTTTCTCTCTAATCTAGCGCAATTTCACTATTGCGCACACACCTGTTGCTGCAGCACTTAAACAAAACACAAAAGCACAAACCAATTCAATCCTGCACCATTGTTTCTAGTCTAAACACCTAATTACATGATAATTCACACAACATGCTAGCTAATTCACCTAGAATCAAGCTTAGAAGGCAAGTAATAATCATCATAAATGATAGTTATCGATCGCCAAATGCACTGGGTTGAAGTCATCGTTTTAGGACAAATGTGTCGCATTTACTCGAATCCTAAAACCCCTATAACATCGAAAATTCCACAAAATGATTCGTTTTGTTTACAAAAACAAAATAAAGGATTAAGTCGGCAGTACGGCCGGGTTAGTCATCAATTCAGGACGAATAAACCGGACGGCTCAGTAATCCTAAAACCCTATACAAAATATAATAATTGACTAAATATTTTTTCCAAAAAAATAGGGGATTAGGTCAGTTGTGCAACTAGGTTAGTCAGCATTCTAGGACGAATGAGCTGTACAGCTCAAGAGTCCTAGAATACCTATTCTAAAATCAAACCACCACACACCAAACCATTTTTCAAAAACCCCAAACATCATTTTCAGAAAGTAGGGGATTAAGTCATTTGTACAACTGGGTTAGTCAGCGTTCTAGGACGAATGAGCTGTACAGCTCAAGAGTCCCAAAACCTCTACTTTAAAAAACACCAACCCACAAATTTTTTCAGGAAGAACTACGTAGCTTTGATTCCTCCATTGCATCCGGAGGTACGTAGGAGCAGGGGTCCACTCCTGTCAAGCACTAAAAAACCAAATTTTCAATTAAGTCTTCTTTCTCTATAATTTTAAATAAAAGGGTAAAATAATAATCAATTACAATTGATTAGACAAAGGATGTCGTAAGTGCGAATACCTTTCCAACGCATAAACGACTCCTGACCTTAACTTAGCTTTATCCTAGCCCAAAGGGATTTTCCAAATTTGCCCATAAATTAGAATTTCGGTTGCGGCTTCCTTTCGAACTTCGAAGAATCATTTCCCGGATTTTTCGGTCGCTACAGTTGGCGACTTCACTGGGGACTTAGTTTTAGAGACTCTAACCTTGTCTAATTAGTTGTAGGATTAACCTAATTCAATGCTTACTTTTACCCTTCTCTTGTCTTTTTATTTTGCTTGCATGTATGTTTGTTCTGTTTGCAGCTTTGGGGTTGTTTTTAATTGCTTCTACACACACTTCACCTCTACACATCACACACGTGAGAAAATTCCTCTACGCGGACTCGAGTGCATACCTAAGTTAGAACGAGATTGCGTAGTGATGACCTGGTGGACGTACGTCTTGTTGGGTGGTCATGAAAATCTCACCTATATTTTATTCCTTTTAAGGATGCTATCTCTTCTAATAGCTTGCCTATTGTTGGGGTCAGTGTTCTTGACCGGGGTCTTTGACTTTAGGAACCATGTGTAGGATTCTTTAGAATTACGCTTGTGAGTTTCACTATAAAAGAAGCCTTAGACCGACTCTATAGGAAACCCCTCTAGGGTCACAAAGGAGCTTCATATCCCTGCATTCAAACGAACATTAATGCATACCATCTTTTATACAAAAAAATCAAAAATTGTTATTTCCGCATAGTTTTTTTAGAAAATATACGCATGCATTTTTCTTTTTGCATTAAAAAATAATAAAATAAACATCTTATGTTGCATGCATTTTTATGACCTAGTAGGGAGTTAAAAGCTTTATTTAGGAGAGAAGCCATGCATGCTAAAGTCAAAATCAAAATTTGTTCTTTACTCCCCCAAATGAAAAGTTTATAATTCCCGAAGCGCGATAAATAGGATCATATATTATCATTTCATTATCATTTCATTCGCATTTCATGAACATTCACTCACATACT
This sequence comes from Oxytropis ochrocephala, assembly GCA_020916435.1. Lineage (NCBI taxonomy): Eukaryota > Viridiplantae > Streptophyta > Magnoliopsida > Fabales > Fabaceae > Oxytropis > Oxytropis ochrocephala. The sequence goes on along the minus strand of CM037091.1, from coordinate 48,607,067 downwards.
AACATCATGCATTGAAAAAAAGCAAAAAAAGGCAAACTTGTTCATCCACATCGTTCTTCGGACTCACTCTCAAGCAAGAAACATGGCGAAAACCAAGGCAACAGTGCTAAAGGATGAGATTGAAAAGTTTGAGGAACAAATAAATGACATCTTTGGGTTTAAAAGATCGGATGACCGAGATTTTGAAGCTTCGCTATGAAGAATGCGGATGAAGGTGTTTCCATTGATGTTTTTGCTCAGTGCAGTCTACAGATCCTGCATCAATGCTCCTGCATTGATCCTGCACTGAATGTGCACTACTTGGTGAATGAGCAGCTAGCTACTTGCACATCCACTTGCATTGCTGACCTCATGCTTGGTCCCCTAAAAGCAGAACCACTTTATATAGTAGGCGCCTATCATTCACACATAGCCATAGGGATAGCTTTGAAGAGTCATCAACATAGGGACACATGTTCATACATCATTGGATCTCCCTATATACTTGGTCAAAGATCTCAACTTGGGGATCAACCTCTGAAAAGCAACTATAGCTCAATCCTCTCAAGATTACTTCAACATGAAGGAAGGAAGCACCTCTCTTGAAGACTATAAAAGGACCTCACATCTTCATTTGGAAATATATCACAATCCATAAGTTAGATCAAAATGTCAATATACATAGTTAGTTTCTATTTTATAAGAGGGAAAGGAAAGAATTAACAATTCCTCCTTACTTCGATTTCATAGTGTTTGTATAGTGCTAAGGAGTAATGCTAGAGCATTGCTAGGAGAATTCATACAAAGGGCTTCAACTTGTGTAACTTCTATCTTGTTGTTTCTCTTTTGTGATTTCAATTATATAAACATGTTCTATTCAGTTTATATTTACCTTGCAATGTCTATTGTTAGCTAAATCTCTCTTAATTGGAATGTTTCTAATCATTTAATGAGTTTTTAAGTAAGTATGATTCATGTAGGTAATGTTTGTACTTTAGTTTTTGCTTGATAATATTTTCAACACTTATTTTGGGGATTGATCAACTTAGAATAAGTAGATTTGTAAGAGCAGACATGGCTTACAATTAAGAACTCAAGAACTAATATGGGTAAGTGTTTTACATAAAGGAAACTTTGTGAAAACCATGCTAAAACCTAGACATAGGATAGTAAAGTCCATAGGGTGATACTGTGGGTACTTAAGATACAAGGGTGAACTTATTTAAGCATGCCTAGACATAGGAAGCTTGTAATGAAACTCTGAAGAAAGTGACTGAAAGGCACATAGCTAATGCAACAATATTCAGTGCAGCTGCATCACATACTGCATCAAACACTTAAAAGTAAATTACTTGATAAAGACATTCCAACTAGCTTCTCTCAATTGCACAACAAATACTTGCACTTTTAGTTTTTACTAACTTGATTTTGATCACACCAACTCCACTTTAAATTGTTATTTAGTTACCTTACACTCTATTACTTTGTATTGAACTTTAAAAGAGAGTTTTTCAATCTCTGTGGGTTCGATCTTTTATACTACTTGTTTTGGATTGTGTATACTTGCACATGCTTTATTCCAACACCAATCACCGCCATCTGACCTCCTCCTACATGTGTACTCTTATGCTCCCACTTGTAAAGGAGGACCCGACAATATCAGTGGAGGGAGCGGTTAACGTACCAGAGTTCCTACAGAAAGGCTTGGATTGCTAAACAAAAAGCAATCGAAGAAATCTACGGTAATTGGAAGTTTCTTACAATGAAGTAACCAGATGCCTACATGCTTTCTCTTACTATATTCCGTGCAGATTTATTTACTTCTAGTGGAAACCATTCTATGAGAATGATCAACCAGTTATCAACAAAGGTGTATTCCACCGCATCTTTTGGAGTTTTGGCCCATGCATAAATGGATTTAAATTTTGCAAACTAGTGGTCTCTGTTGATGGAACATGGTTGTACGGTAGGTACAAAGGGGTTCTTCTTTTGGCAATCGCACAAGACGGAAGAAACGACACCTTCCCAATTCCATATGCAGTTGTCGAGGGTGAGACAACGGAGGCTTGGTTTTTCTTCCTATCTCGTTTAAGACAGTTTGTCACACCACATGAGGGTCTTTGTTTGATATCGGATAGACACGAGTCTATCAAAAGTGTTGTTAGGCGTCTAAACACCAATTGGAAACATGTCTTCTGTATTCACCACATAACACAGAACTTCATGAGACACTTCAAAAACACTCCTGCCAGGAAACATCTCATCAATATGGGTTAGTATCTTTGAAACGTTTTGTATTATTTATTTTCTAATTTCCATTCCATAATTACCAACATCTTACTTTTGTTGCTTCAACATATTCAATGACGGAAAGATCTGCCAAGCACTACAAACAAAAAATTGCTGACGAAGTAGGTCCTGAGGGGGTGGCTTGGGTTGAAGACATTAACCCAGAACAATTGTTGTTGTGGAGCGATGGAGGTTCCCGTTGGGGGCACATGACAACAAACCTTGCAGAGTGCATCAACAATGTCCTTAAGGGGGTGCGGAATCTCCCTATCCATTCATTGATAGATGCAACTTATTTCAGGATGAACGAGATATTTGTCAAACGTGGAACACAGGCACAGGCGATGATGACATCCGGAATTATTTTCTCTGAAAAATTGTTGAAAAATATTGCGAACAACATAAAAGTCTCCAAAACACATGGCGTCACAATTCACGATCGTGCCAGTCAATTGTTCCGAGTTCAAGAACTTGCACGACTACAAAGTGGTAGACCTACGGCCACATTTGTGGTGGACATCAGAGCAAAAACCTGTGAGTGTGGGGAATTCCAGGCACTTCACTACCCCTGTTCACATGCCATCGCAGCATGCGAAATGCAATTTCGTTCGACCACATGAAATTCGTGGATCCACTATACACAATGCATAATGTTTTCAATACTTACATTGTGGAGTTTCCAACCTTGCCAACTGAGACCTCATGGCCTGATTTCGATACTATAGAACTATAACATGATCCAACTAAACGGAGAGATAAAAGGGTCGCCTACGCCTTCCCGTATTAAATGCAGAGATGGATCAAAGAGAAAGGGGTACCCGAAAAGATGCGGCATTTGTAGAAATGAGGGTCACAACAGAAATAACTGCCCTAATAGCAATGTAAACTAGTCGTGTTTAATACTACTGTACTTTTCGTATTACTCTTTTCAATCAAATAATGTGTTCTAATATTTCTTTGTGACCCGTAAATTTAATTGCTAATTTAGGTTGAATAATTTTAATTTTCTAAATTAATTATATTATCTAAAATGTTTTTTTTTATTTAAATTTTTTTACATTTTTACCAAATTAAATTCAATTAATTAAAAAAATGAAAAAAACACATTTCAAAACTCACCCTAGTGAGGGGCGATTTGTGAACTACAAAGTAAAAAAAAAATTGAAACTTTTAGTTTAGAAAGCTGGATGGTGGAGGGCGATTTCTAGCCTAAAAAAAGTGGGGTACTTTGACATATAATTTAGAAAATGATGTATTTGAGTAAATTTTTTATTTTTTTAAGGTGCTGTGGTTTTTTTGCCTACGAATGTATGCTTGCAATCCCCCTCAACCTTTTTCCTGAGTGTACATATTTATGCAAGTATAAGGTGTTATGTCCAATCAAACAGAATTTTGTAAAGCACAAAAATAGGATAAAGTGAAACTTTTGGTTTTGGTAGGTTGGATTCTGTTTGTGATTAAAAGTTGACTGAGAAAAGAGTCAAAGATATGATACATGATAGAGTTGGTGGCAAGTACATTGCTGAGGGAAAAAGAAAGAATTGATCCCATGAAATGAAATGAGAGAGCAAAGGTAGCAAGAACATACATTGTTTGTTCTTCACCCGTCCCAATACCGTTTTGGGCCAAGAAAGCTCTAACAAGTTAGTAAATCCTCGATGTTTTATAACAAGGCTACTATTAACACCCCATTTTTACTGATATACAGTATTTAGACTCTTCATTTGTTTTTGGCTTAATTACAGTTTTGGTCCCCCTATTTTTTCACTAACTCACGATTTTGGTCCCCAAGATTTTTTTCACAATTTGGTCCCCTATTTTCACTAGCTCATGATTTTAGTCCCCCAATAATTTTTTCCACGAATTTAGTCCCCCTATTTTCGCAAATTCACGATTTTAGTCCCCCTATTTCTCCAATTTTTAAAATCAAAGTCTCCCTCTAGGAAAAATAGGGGGACTAAAATCGTGAGTTTGCGAAAATAGGGGGACTAAAATCATGAGTTGGTGAAAATAGGGGGACTAAATTTGTGAGAAAAATTCTTGGGGGACTAAAATCGTGAGTTACTGAAAATAGGAGGACTAAATTCGTAAAAAAAATTATTGGGGGATCAAAATCGTGAGTTAGTGAAAATAGGGGGACCAAAACTGTAATTAAGCCTTTGTTTTTTTGGTAAAAAAAAAGACTCTTCATTTGTTTTTTTTCTTTTCAGAATGTCCATGTTTTGTAAATAATTTATTGATGTTGTCGACCCAGAACTCGAAATATTTTTCAATATACGTGTTCTAGACTGGGCCAAGCCCACTCCGCACGAAAGAGAGGCCCAATCCAACGATGGATTCGGTCCAAATGCTAGCATCAAGGGCGAGACCGAGATCAACGGTCGAGATCAATCCCGCCTCACCCAACGGCTCAGTGATAGACCTCCATCTATAAATAGAGTATCACCCTACGAATCAGGCACGCTTCATTTATTTGTACTTCTTCTCCACGTCTGATTTCTGACTTTGGCATTAGAGTGTCTGCGAGTAACAACCCCCCGACGACCTCAAGCTCGGAGAAACCGACACAAGCTCTGATCATTTCGATCCATCTCTGACTCCACAGACTATCACTTCGGATTATGATCCATGCACCAACTCCAAGTACTGAACATTGGCGACCACAGTGGGAGTGTATCACTAGCTCTCATTATATTCACATCCTCCATGGCACATAGAGGACACCCTCCGCCCGAGGCCGCCTTGACCCACGAATCGGCTGAAAAAATGCCCGAGGAGCATGTGCAGCACTCTACCTACTAAAAGGCACGATCCATTCCAAAGACTCTCCACCCTCTCTACAACGAGGCCATTTTGATCTCGGTGCAGGCAGTGAGTCAGATATTAGACATTCTTGACCGTCGCAATAGAGACATCGCGCAGCAAGTGGCGCGCCTGACTTAGATGGAAGAAGAGGTCGCTGCAGTTCGCACCAACACAAACCCGCCTTCGGGCCGGGTCTAAGCCAATTATTTCCTTAGTAGATTGTAGTGTCCAGACGACATCGTTCTCCACGATGACGTCGACTCGTCCATAGACACCATGTTCATCGATCCCCAACTCGTAGAGGGGGCCGAGGCCGCAGATCTCGCCTCTTCCCACCTTTCCAAGATCAAGCCCATGACGGCTATTCTCTTGGCTCATCCTCACCTCAGAGCGGATCACCTCGGAAGGAAAAATCCTCCAAGGAAGGAGCGAAGTCCAAGCACGCCAGACGGCAAAGAAGAACCTGCAGACAAAGACCATTTCAAGCCGATCTCGGTGCGGCCGTTCATTCGCGAGATCGTCGAGTGTCACATTCCTGTATCGAAAAAACCCCCTCAATTGAACATGTATGATGGCTCAGGAGACCTCGATGAACATGTGGATACTTTCGACTTGATGATGCAATATCGGAATGCAAGCGATGACGTCAAGTGCAAGCTTTTCTCCTTATCTCCGACCTAGAACGCCCATGCATGGTTCGAGACCTTGAGCATCAATCTCATCATGGGGTAATCTCATTCGTGTTTTCCGCTCTCGTTTACTTCCTCCGTGCTCAAGCCCAAATCAAGAAGGCGTCTTAAGAGCGGTGCGACAAGGGGAGAAAAAGATGTTGCAGACTACATTGAGAGGTACAAAAAGAAGTCGACCAAGTCTTCCACCTTGAAGAGGAAGTTAGATTACTCTTTATAAGGCATGGCCTCCAAAAGAATTCTGACCTCGGACCTTAGAAGAATTCTTACGAAGGGGCCCAACGATTCATCGATCGTGAGGAAGGTGATCTTCAAAGGACGTGGTCGACCTCATTGCATGCAGCAGGATTTGTGAAGGAGGTCAAATACACTATTGGGCTCTCCAATGTTGATCTCGTTAAAAGAACAATGGAAAATGGAGAATGTGAATGGACTATACGATCTTAACAAGGCTTACCCGAAAGATGCGTTTCTAGTCCCCAACATCGGCAAACTGGTGGATAGTGCATCAGGTTTCCGCCTACTCTCCTTATTAGATGCCTACTCCGGCTATATCCAGATTGCAATGTATCCTCCAGATCAAGAGAAGAAGACATTTATGACCGATAGAGGCAACTTCATTATAGAGTCATGTCATTTAATAAGAACGCCGTGTCACTTACCAACGAATGATGAATAAAGTTTTTCTAGAACCGATAGACCAAGTTGTTGAGATCTATTTGGACGACATGATAGTAAAAGCAAGGTCGATTTAATGCCACCGACCGACCTCGTGGAGATATTTGCCGAAGGTAGAAATAATAACCTCGTGTTTAACCTTGAGAATTGCACCGAGTCGTATAGAAAAATTCCTTGGCTTTTGCCTCGACTTAGCGGGTAATCGAGGCCAACCCAAAAATGCAAGGCCTTTACTAACATGCACCCCGACCTCCGAAAAAAGTTCGAAAGCTAACCGCATGATCGTTTGCATTATCAAGATTTGTATCCAAAGTCGCCAACAGTCTTTATCTTTCTTCGAATCTTGAAGAAGCGGGTCGAGTTTTTTAGTGGACTCGAGCGAGACTTCCTTGGTGAGCTCAAGTAGATCCTCACGAACCCGCAATCCTCACAAGATCAAGCCGTGGAGACACTAAGTGTCGTTTTGATAAAAGAAACCAAGCTCGCCGATGCAAATTTATTTGTCGCCAAAGTCTGCAGAGCCCAAAGACTAGATATCGAAAAATTGAGAAGGTAGCTCTTGTTGTGTAATGGCGGCTGAAGGTTGCGACCAAATTTTGTGGCCCATCAAATCATTGTAGAGACGAGATCAACCAATCGAGACGAGATCCTGCATAGGCCGACTCGCAATCGAATGAGTTCAACATCAAATATGAATCCAGAACGACTCTCAAAACTCAGGTGCTGGCCGACTTCATTGCCGAAATGATGCTTTGTCATAACCTGAGGTCGAGACCCTGACCTTGAAACTTTAGGTCGATGGCTCCTCTAAGAACAAGGGAATGGGGCCGGACTCCTCGCCTCCTTCAAGACTTCAAACAACCAGCCGAATATGAAGCATGTATTGCCGGACTCAGGTTGGCCTAGGATTTTGGTGCGAAGAATATTGAGCTCAATACTGATTCATTGCTGGTGGTATCGCAGATAAGGAAGACTTCGACACCAAAGATCCAATCACTATAAAAAAACAGGGAATTAGTGAGGGACGTTGCGAGGGAAAATTAAGTCCATCGCAAAAGCAAATATTACCGACAGAATTAGCCAGGGAAAAAGAGTCCTCGCAAAGAGAAATGTAATTCCAGTGATGCTGCAGCCTACACAATCGTCTCACCAATGAAAATAGTTGATGAACTTGCACGCTAAGAAGGAGCTATCTCTAAACTTCCCTCTGACGGCAGAACCTCCCTAATGAGGAATAGAAACTTGCTTATATAGTGTCTCCTTGCACGCAACCCTAAAATGATCCCTTTTTGGGAAATGCGTCCTATGTTAAAAGGCAATTGTGAGAAATCCACATTAGGTCATATCTTTTCGTGCCATACAGATCTGACACCTGTCCTTTCCTTGTTTTCCGTCTTTTCCGCAATTCCCTGAGCTTTCTCTCTCATCTAGCGCAATTTCACTATTGCGCACACACCTGTTGCTGCAGCACTTAAACAAAAGACAAAAGCACAAAGGTTAAAAATATGCCCAATTCAAACCAATTCAATCCTGCACCATTGTTTCTAGTCTAAACACCTAATTACATGATAATTCACACAACATGCTAGTTAATTCACCTAGAATCAAGCTTAGAAGGCAAGTAATAATCATCATAAATGATAGTTATCAGTCGGCCGTACGGCCGGGTTAGTCATCGTTTTAGGACAAATGTGTCGTACGAGTGGTCATGAAAATCTCACCTATAGTTTTATTCCTTTTAAGGATGCTATCTCTTCTAATAGCTTGCCTATTGTTGGGGTTAGTATTCTTGACTGGGGTCTTTGGCTTTAGGAACCATGTGTAAGATTCTTTAGAATTACCCTTGTGAGTTTCACTATAAAAGAAGCCTTAGACCGACTCTATAGGAAACCCCTCTAGGGTCACAAAGGAGCTTCATATCCCTGCATTCAAACGAACATTAATGCATACCATCTTTTATACAAAAAAATCAAAAATCAAAAATTGTTATTTCCGCATACTTTTTTTAGAAAATATACGCATGCATTTTTCTTTTTTGCATTAAAAAAATAATAAAATATACATCTTATGTTGCATGCATTTTTATGACCGGTAGGGAGTTAAAAACTTTATTTAGGAGAGAATCCATACATGCTAAAGTCAAAATCAAAATTTGTTCTTTACTCCCCAAACCAAAAGTTTATAATTCCCCGACGCGATAAATAGGATCATATATTATCATTTCATTCGCATTTCATGAACATTCACTCACATACTAACATCATGCATTGAAAAAAAAGAGAAAAAAAGGCAAACTTGTTCATCAACATCGTTACTGGACTCGCTCTCAAGCAAGAAACATGGCCGAAAACCAAGACAATCAGGTGCTAAAGGATGAGATTGAAAAGCTGGAGGAACAAATGAATGACATGTTGGGTTTAAAATTTCAGATGACCGAGATTTTGAAGCTTCTCGCTATGAAGAATGCAGATGAAGGTGTTTCAGTTGGGGGCACAGAGAACCGGGCCACTAATGTATCTCGTCCTCATAACTCTAGTCACAACTCTCAGGGCACACAATGGCCTCGATGGGGCCTACCACCAGATTACTCGCATCCGACCGAAGACGTTATTTTTGAAGAAGGTACTTCTGGGGCTGCTGCACAAAATCAAGATGGAATAGCAGAAAACAATGTCGATGGTGGGACACAGCCAACTCGAAGACATAACTTCGTACCACCACCCGAGGCTCTCTCAAGTTCTCGAATCGCTTCAAGAATCATACTCACTGGTCGTGATCTTTGAGTCTCATCTTTACCATGGACCAAGTGGGCCCTCCTCGTGGCAAGCTCAAGATCCTCGGTCAAAAGATAAGCGAAGAAATGCTGTGAGGAGTGTCTAAGAGTTGTAGAAGGACCCAATGTGGGAGCAAGAGATGCAAATGACCTATGTCTCGTCCCAAATGTGGTCATCCCTCACAAGTTCAAAGTACCCGACTTCGACAAGTACAGGGGAGCAACTTGTCCTTCTAGCCACCTGACCATGTATTGCAGAAAGATGGTTGTGTTTGCGTGCAATGATCAGTTGCTTATTCACTACTTCCAAGACAGTCTTGCTGGGGCAGCTTTGAGTTGGTACATGCAGTTGGAACGTGCTCATATCCGATGTTGGAAAGATCTGGCTGATGTTTTTCTAAAGCAGTACAAATACAACATTGATATGGCACCTCATAGGACGCAGTTGCAGAATATGATCAACAAGAATAATGAGTCACTTAAAGAGTACCCTCAACGTTGGCGAGGACTAGCAGCACAAGTAATTCCCCCTTTGTCCGAAAAAGAAATGGTTTCCATATTCATGGACACCCTTCAAGCACCCTTCTACGACATATTGATTGGAAGTGTGTCCTCTAACTTCTCGGACATGGTCGCGATAGGAGAAAGAGTAGAAGGTGGGATGAGAAATGGGAAGATCACTCATAGTTCTGACAGACCTCCTACAATGTTCAATAAGAAGAAGGGTAAGTCAACGCTATAGTAAGGGATCAAGGAAAGTCGCACTATAATTCCCCAGCGCCATCAAGCTAGCATCAAGGGTCATCCCAATATGACCTCATTCCCATGTCATACACTGACATGTGCAGCCAACTTGTCAGCCACAATTTGATCTCTCCTCGTCTAATGAGACCAGTTCAGCCTCCATTCCCAAAAGGATATGACCGAAAAGCCAAATGTGAGTTCCATGCTGGGGCAGTCGGTCACTCAGCTGAAAATTGTTATCCCTTAAAGCACATCGTTCAAGGTCTAATTGACACAAAGCAGCTGAACTTTAAAGAAAATGACGAGGGATCAACTGTCGATTAAATAGCAGCCGTTGAGAGTGATCAAAGTATTGAAGATAGTGTCGTCAATCTTGTGCGCCCTTGTCCTGCAAATGAAGAGTTCAAGAATTGAGAGATTTTTGATTTTCTTGTGATTTTTAATTCAAAGTAATTTTCTGTAATGCAAATCCTATGGCTCTGCCCAATGCCTTAGGACATTTCAATAAGGGCACGCATGTTTCATTTCAATATAGTTATTAATAAAATAGCATTTTGAATTCTCTAATAAATTCTCTTTCTACCTCTCTCATTTGTTCGCTTTGCTTTCTCTTCTATCTGCTTTTACTTTTAGCTAATACAGATCAAAAATTCTTGAAAATAACAATATCGGTAACTCATATCATAACCTTGATCACCCCATTAATCAAACTGAGGAAAATGTTGAAGATAACTGGGAAGCCCCCATGAGAATCCAAAGGGAATCAACTGAAACAATTAACTTGGGCACAAAAGAAGACAAAAAGAATACAACAATTAAGGACAACGAACCAAGAAAATTCGCTCGAATCTTGCCTGATTACGTCGACATATCAAGTCATAAGAGGCCATTAAACACCCACCGGTGTAACAAGATCTGTGATTGTTAAGTTCATAAAAATTTGGTCTGCTGTTACGACCTTCCAAAAAAGATCGTCACAGACAATGGTGGAAGAGCTGTTTGAAGACCTCAGGTCATACATCATAGCCCCTCCCCATACCGCCCAAAGGTGAATGGGGCAGTTGCATGAACAAACAAAGAATATCTAGGAGATCGTGCAGAAGGCGGTGGAGACCTACAAATGATAAGACCTCGTTTCACACTTCAACAAGGGCAATCCCATACGATGGAAGCCGTACTTCCGTTAAACTTCATGAAACAAAAATGGTTGCCCTATGTCATGACCAGTTGTATCATACAAGAACAAAGAAAGTCTGTCCTCGACAATTTCAAGAAGGAGACCTCGCTCAAGAAGATCCTACCCATTCAAAAGGATTCCCATGGGAAATGGACCCCAAACTATGAAGGACCTTATGTGGTGAAAAAATCATTCTCTAGAGGAGCCTTAATTCTCACGATGGTGAAGACCTCCCCACTCCCAGATAACTCAGATGCAGTCAAGAAATACTATGCGTAAAAAAATGATATAGAAAAAATGAGCCAGGCAAATGTAAGCTCGCTAGTTTGAAAACCCAAAAGGGCAATCCAGTCATGATTTCTATTCGCACCCTACACAGTTCAAGCGCACACCCCCTATAACATTAGAAATTCCAAAAAATGATTCGTTTCTTTTACAAAATCAAATAAAGGATTAAGTCGGCCATACGGTCGGGTTAGTCATCAATTCATAACGAATGAGCCGGACGACTCAGTAATCCTAAAACCCTATACAAAATATAATATATCACTAAACATTTTTTCCAAAAAATAGGGGATTAAGTCAGTTGTACAACTGGGTTAGTCAGCGTTCTAGACGAATAATGAGTCAGATGCACTTCAAGAGTCCCTGAATACCTGTTCTAAAATCAAACAACCTCACTCCAAACCATTTTTCAAAAACCTCAAACATCATTTTCAAAAAGTAAGGGATTAAGTCAGTTGCACAACTAGGTTAGTCAGCGTTCTAGGACGAATGAGCTGTACAGCTCAAGAGTCCCAAAACACCTACATTAAAAAACACCAACCCACCAATTTTTTCAGGAAGAACTACGTAGCTTTGATTCCTCCATTGCATCCGGAGGTACGTAGGAACAGGGCCCCACTCCTGTCAAGCACTAAATAACGAAATTTTTAAGTAAGTCTTCTTTCTCTATAATTTTAAATAAAAGGGTAAAATAATAATAAAGTACAATTGATTAGACAAAGGATGTCGTGGGGTGCTAATACCTTCCCCACGCATAAACGACTCCTGGATCTTACTTAGCCTTATTCTAGCCCAAATGGATTTTCCGAATTTGCCCTTAAATTAGAATTTTGGTGGCGGCTTCTTTCGAACTTCAAGAATCCTTTCCCCGGATTTTTGGTCGCTCTGATGAAACAAATTTATCCAGGGGTATTTACCCCCAATGTGTCACAACTAGATTCGTCCCTGGTTTTCGGAACCGCGTTTGACACGCCGACACGGTGGTTTCTCGCCGTGTTTGTGCTTCGTTGATCTAAATATAAGACATAAAAAGTATTGACCCAATCGACTCAGATTCCAATCTTGCTTCTATTTGAAATAACGTCGTTATATCTGTCTAGTAGTAGTTGTAATGCAAACCCTTTATTCTCGCTGCGTCTGTGCTTCGTTTATCTAACTATATTATGATGTCTTCTACTACTATATTATGCTTCGTTTATACTATTTTATGGTGTTCAGATGGAAAATCGTCCAACATTACAATAACAATAGAGTGTTTTAGACAGTTATATATGACGGTGTGCCAACCAAATTGACTATAGAATATACTATAAAATATTATAAACATTTCAAATTTCAGGTTTGTTGATACAATCTCAATCACTCATAGCATTTTATATTTTTATGATGGTCAATTTAATTATACACCGACAAAGTACTTAATTGATCTCTCATCCTAGAAGACATCATATTATAGTTAGATCACATTTTTTATGTACATAGTTACATTTTTTTTGTTACAGAATTTTACGGTGTGGCCATGACGCCCCAGTCAGTGGCGGATCTTGAGTCAAATATTTGGGGGAGCCAAAATAGTCAAATATTTGGGGGAGCCAAAATAGTCAAATAATATATCAAAAAAATTATATTACAACCAAAACTAAATTTAAAAAATAATAATTTTGCTTTAACAATAGAGAGTCAATTTTATTTGACAAAATATAGAGACTCAATTAAAATATAAAAATTTTGTAGTTCTTAGATGGTAATTTTGATTATTTTTTTGTCAAAAATAAGATTAATCATAAATTTAGTGAAAATAAGTTTCATTCATAAATATAAATCCTATGCAACACACATGTATGCAAAAACATGCGGGGCTGGTACATAATATAAATAATATAATATGTGAAAGTATTTAAAAACTGTCTGATGAAGGAGTGGAACCTGGAACATGGAACCGAAAATTTAAAGGGAATGCAGGCACTAGCTAAGCAACTTGTAAGAATTTGCAAGCACAGTATATACATTTTATACAGAGAGCTTTTATTAGTTGTATTTTTTAGAAAAATTCTATTTTTTTGACGGGTGTCGTGACTCCCCCCGGCACCTTAGAAGATCCGCCACTGGCCCCAGTCTAAGACAGAAAAAAGCTCCAAGCTCTTTAAATACTTACAAAGGGAATTACATTTGCTTTGTATAATTACATGAGTGTAATTACATTTGTTTAATGAATTTTCGCTTCTTTTATTAAAAAACAATTTAAGAAATACTCTAACGAATGCAACCTACACATTAAAGCAAATGAAAAACACACTCATTTAATTCATTCATTGTAAGATGTATAAACAAAAAAATATTATTAGGAGAAAACAACTCAGATCTCTTTGGTCAAAAGACACCCAAATGAGGTATCTGCATAATACTATTAGAAAAACGTTTCAACATGTTATATGTGATCATTAATAATTTATTCCCTTTCATTTATAATCCCTAATCAGTGTTTTTTTCTTCCAAAAACATCAATACTTAATTCCAAAAATCATTTGTATATTTTCATAATGATCATAGTATCATACGCAATCCTAAAAGACAAAAATCATGATCCTAATCAAAAAATTATTATGCCTCTCCAACTATCTACACGGATTCATAGTTACAATCCATCAACTAGTGTTATTAGAAGGAATGTATTAAGCAAAAATCAAATAATCATAAAGGAATGTTTGAAAATAATAAAAAACTTAGTAGGTATATCAAAATTTGGAAATTGAACTAAAAGTGTTAATCTAGTTTACCAAACATACCCCTGAAAGCCAAGGAAACATTTCGAATATCTCCTCCCAAATTTAGTTACCTTCTACATCATCCACTGAAGAACCTTCCAGAGCTTCGACGACTACTTCCACTGAAAAATCTTCCAGAGCTTCTAAACGACATCATCCATTGACGCAGGAACTTCTGTATGAACATTGACCCAATACCTATATGATTCCTCTTCCACAAAATACTCAATCGGTCCAATGGAGTCGCTGGCAACATCGTTTTGAATCTCAACAATGCAGACTAGATTAGTTCCTTGGTGATTATCAGCGGCGGCATGGCGCTAGAGGGATCAGTAATGACACGCCAAAGGAAACTAATTTCAAGAGTGTAGAGAGGAGGGAGTGCCCTCGTCCAAGACAAGAGAGAGAGAGAGAGAGTTGAATAAGTTTTAGATTTCTAGAGAGAGGTGAGAGAAGGAATTTCTAGTGAGAGAGAGGGAGCGAGAGTAATGGAAGAAATGAGAGAATGGTGTGAGAAAGTGACAGGTGAGAGGTTATATTTAAAATGGAGAAAAAATCGTCTGATTTGCGTGTCAAATCTTCGAATTAATGGCTAATGTGATGTGATGTGACTATGGTTGTAACATCAAAGTGTTGCATCGGTCATTTGAAACAGTTATATGTCACACCGAGGATCTTTTCTAATATTTTGACAGTATTTGCAATGATACAAAATCTTTTGATGTGGTGTGACCTATGATGTGACATCTACTGTGACAAGGGTTTGTCAAATCGGCCATTCGAAGTAACTTTATGTCAATTCGGAAAGATTTTATGATGATGAGAATCTTTCTAAATATTTTATAATGATGACATAATCTTTCCAAAGATTTTCTGTAGATATTTACAGATATTTTCACTAGATATTTTTGCCTAGATTTTTCGGTCGGTTCTGCGTTTTGGCGCTTCTAGCAGCCGTTTTGACATATTGTTCAGAGAAAATAAACTTTTTCATTCCCTTTCTCTTTAAACCTTGACGACAAAAATTTTTAATTCGGGGTCATGGTTAGGGTTTCTCAGCAGTCAAATTTCGTTAGCGGGTCTACAAGGCTCAGATTCCGGTAGAAGGTTGCAATGAAATTTAAACCTTAACCTAATATATATTAGGTTCTAAATCTAGTTTTGGTTTTGCGGAAATACAGAAGGTAAGAAAATCTGAGGAAAATATAAATTACTAAGAGTAAGAAAATATCGGGTAAAACATATACAGAAGGTAAGCAAAATATTGAGGGTGTTATGCAAAAGATAAATTATTAAGAGTATGTTTGAGACTGTGTTTTGGGAGGGAGGTGAGGGCATATTTTTCTATTCTAAATTGATGAAACAAGTGTGATTAAAAGTGTTATGTTTCTATCTATCATGTTTTTTTTTAATTTTTTAAAATCTCAAATATATATATATATATATATATATATATATATATATATATATATATATATATATATATATATTAAAATATAGATTAATCTTTTCAAAACACTCCGCTCTCCTCCCAAACGAGAATGGATTATCTATCTTGAGGGCGGGAAAAGGCACATGCCTTTGTCTCTTTCTCTCTCATCTCTCATATTTTGCCTTCATATTTTTCTACATTCTCTCTCATCTTTTATGCGTAAAACCACC
The DNA here is from genome assembly GCA_020916435.1 of Oxytropis ochrocephala. Lineage (NCBI taxonomy): Eukaryota > Viridiplantae > Streptophyta > Magnoliopsida > Fabales > Fabaceae > Oxytropis > Oxytropis ochrocephala. The sequence continues at coordinate 48,591,221 of CM037091.1, read as the reverse complement.
TAAAGTTATGTGTATTTTCCTGCAATCAATGTTATCTAAACATACAAATATACATCAATGAACTGGCTGCAATTTACTTTTTAGGTGAGTCCTAAATTACTTTTGAAAAATTGTGGACAACTTACCGAATCTTACTTGGATTCATTCGAAGTTTGTTGGTGTAGGCAGCGTAGGTACACTAGATGCAACAGATCGATGTGTGCCTTTCACCACTTTCTTCAGAGTTTCATTACAAGTTTCCTATGTCTAGACATACTAAATAGGTTTACTCCTGTCTCTTAAGCATCCACTGTTTCACCCTAGGAACTATGTTATCTTATGTCTAGGACTTAACATGGTTTTAACAATCATTTCCTTATCAAAACTAGTTTAACAAAGAAGTTGTTGCAAATACTTATTCTCATTAAATCTTGATTTCTTAAATGTAACCCATGTCTGCTGTTACAAGTTTACTTATTCTAAAGTGATCAAATTCAAAATAAGTTTTGAAAGAAGTATTACACAAGATTTTAGTGCACACACTACATAAACCACATTTACTTACTTAGAAGCTCATTACAATGCTACAACATCTCAACTAAAGGAATTTAGCTCATGTTACTCATTATATAATAGAGAGAATCTTTAAGGAACATAACAAAATGAGTAATATTACAAAAGAACTCAAAAGGATAGAGATTACACAAAGGGGAGATCTTTTGCATGAGATTCCAAGTTGAAGTACAATACTAAATCCTTACACAAGTTTCCTCCAAGTAGAAGTGAAGGAAGAGGTTGTCAAGCACTTCCCTAACTTCTTTCAATTCAAAAACAAAATGAAAACTAAACCTAGATTACAAATATGAAGAAATCCTTAAAAGCTTGGATGAAGGATTATCTTCAAGTGAGGGGAAGTGGTCTTTTATATAGGCAATGAGCTTTCCTTCGATGGAGGGTGTGCTTGGGAGACAAGATTTAACCAAGACCAGCTAACCATAGTTACTTTGCATACCTCCCATCAAGCAAGTTGCTCTTCTCATGAAGTTCACATGGGGTGGTCCAATAAAGAAGTGCCACATGTCCTTGAGTGAGTGACCTTCTCAACTTGTCTCCAATAGTAGGCGCCGAAATATGCAAGTTGGTCCGCTCCACATGACTAAGCATGGCGTCACATGTCGAGTGTTGGTGCATCAAATTGGTCCCTGGATGATTTGGTGCATATTGCTGGTGTAGCAGCATCAAGTGTAGGTTGTGCAGGTACATCAAGTGCAGGCAGTGCAGGTACTCCTAGTGTAGCTGCACTAAGCAAAAACATCAAACATACCAAAACCTATGCAACTTACTTGGTTCATTGTTTTAATCCTCTTAAATCCTTGAAATGCTGTTTCTTAATTTATAACCTATATTTACATATTAATTTACTTATGAATAAGCAAAAATCTAAGTTTAATTGTATGAATAACTCTATATAAAATAGAGTTATCACACCCCCAAACTTAAATTGTTGTCCTCAAGCAACGACAAAAAGAAACAAGCATAAGACTAATATAATTAAGAAGAACAGATCAGCTCATGTTTCTCAAAAGAGTGATTGAATTAGTGCAATTTCATGAGCTTCATTTTTCAAGAATCTTTTGTGCATTTGCTTTCTTAAAACATCCAGAGTTATAAAAATTCATTTGTGTGAGTGTGTGTCCCACTGAGTATCAAATGGTTCCATAACTAAATAAAAAGTTTTTCTTTGGCTTTTGAAAAATGTGGAACACATTTGGTCACTTTTAGAGATATTTCAAAATATAGACGAGACTAACAATTTCTTCATGTTTTTTGGGACTCTAAGCACAACAAAGGGCTTTATTTTAGTACTTCAAAACTATTGAGCCAATGCCTTATTGCTATTTTTGGTGGGTGCTTTTTGTTGATGCAATGCAGCGAGTGCAAATACATCATTTTTTTCTGAAGTGTAGGTACACCTGTTTTTAACGGGTAGTGCAGGTGCACCTAGTGTAGGCAGTGCAGGTACACTTTGTGTATCTGCACTATAAACTTTGAGAATTTTTGTAGCATACGCCGCCCTCTTCACTGACCTCCACATGCATTTTTTCTCTTTTCTTTGGGTTGTTTTCTTTATTTTTTTTCTTTTCTTTGACTTTTTTCTTTATTTTTTTTCAAACCAATTGCATTTAAGGGACAAGTTCAGTTATATGACTTAGGCAAGTGTAGCTTTTTAACACCTTTTGACACTTTTGTAACATTTTTGACAACCTATGGCATTGACTACTCTAAGCTTCTCATACTTTGCCTTCGTATTCATGGAATTTCCCCTAAACTTAATTCTTTATGCTCTTCTATATTTTTAGTAAAAATCTACTTTTGACCTTAGTTTTCCAAAAATTCCTTAGCCTTAGATAGCTTCCTATCTAGCATGTTTTTTTTCAAAAACTCAGTTTTGATGTGTCAAAGAGATTATAAAACTGGTTATTTCTAGAAAACAAGGTTTTTCTTTTTTCCTTTCATTAAAATTTAGGTCAATGATACACTTTGAAAAATTTGAGAAAGAACTAAGAAATGATCATGCTTCAAAATCATTTAAGTCTAACATAACTGATGTACTTAATTTACCACTTTTGAAACAATTTATCATGCTTTTTCATGCTTTGTTAAGTACATCTAAAATTTAGAACACAACTAATACTGCATATTCACATAATACCAACATATTTCTTTAACACCAAGTAATTTACTTAAACACATATAGCATATACTTGACACATAACAGTACTGAGTACAAATTACATAACACATAGTTCATAACATATAACTACTCCCCCAACTTAAATATGAGCAGTGTCCTCACTGCTCTAAGTTGAGTACACAAAATATTGACTTCAAAAGTGGGGAGATTGATTAAACTTGCAACTTAAACACATAAGTCTTAAAACATATAGCAAAATACTTAAAAACATATATAAGTACTGTAAAACAACATTAAAAGGTTCCTTTTACTCTTTCTTTGGATTCTTCAAACGAGCACTCGCCCTCACAGCAGGAACATGCTTGGCTTTCACCTTCTTTGCCTTTGGTTTGGTAGCAGCCACAGTAGTTGTAGGCACACCAGGGTCTTCAACAATTCAGGCATTTCCGTACTCTGAGATGCATCCTGTGCAGGTATGTGCAGCCTGTGCAGGTACTTCATGTGTAGGCACACTACTCTGCACTGAGGCTTGTTCAGTTGATTTCACATTTGTTTCTGGCTGTGTCTCTATCACCTTTTCAGCTTCTGATGCATAATCCTAGCCCCTAATCAAGCTTTCCACTAATTTGAAGAGCTGGCAAGTGAAAAAAAATTCACGCAAGTCTTTTTCTTCACAATGTTAATGTAGAAGGACTGGTGTTGGCAGTGTGGCTGCATCAGGTGTAGGTGCACCAAGTGTAGCTGCAATGTGATCCTGTATTCCTACAAAACACTCATAACATAAAATTGCACAAAATAAAAACAGTAATTATATAAAAACAGTAATCACAAAGAGCTCTGCCAGTATAGGTTTCGCCAATAGAACAAGGAATGGTGAAACTGCTCGGATCCTTCAATTTGCTTGGAATCTTGCTTTGCATGATCATACTACACTCCTCAGTCATAGCCACTGTTTCAAATTCACCAAGTCTCCTCCTTTTGGTCAAGACATCTTTCATAAATTTTGCATAGTTAGGCATTTGTTGGAGAGTCTCAACCAAAGGAACATTGATGTGAAGTTGTTTTAACACCTCTAGGAACTTGTCAAATTGGTTGTCTTGTTGTGCCTTCTTCAATCTCTGAGGGAATGGTGGAGGTGGCACATCTTGATCAAGCACAGGTAGTGGCACTGGTGTTGCATCAGATGCTGCAGCATCAGTTGCTTTGTCGCATCTGTCTTACACTTTTTTTCATTTTTTTCAGATTTTTTTCTTTTCTTTTGTCACCACCACCTGTATCAAGTGATGGCCCACTCAAATCTTTTCCACTCCTTAGAGATAAAGCCTTGCATTGCTCCTTCCCCTTAGAAAATGTAGCTTAAGTAGTAGAGGGCAATGCCCCACTAGGTCTCTGGGTTAGAGCAGTAGCTATTTGACCAAGTTGATTCTCTAGATTCTTGATTGCAGCTCCTTGTGTCTGATATTGAGTCTTCGCTTCATTCATGAAAGCCTTAAACATAGCCTGCATAGAAGTATTAGTCGCAGGAGCAGCTTGCCTTGATCGAGCAGGAATCCGGTGGTGCTGCAGTCTTTGGAGTAGTTCTTTGCAGCAGTGCCGCTCTGATATCGCTCCACCAAATTAGGATGGTTCTTCCACCCGTGATTGTAAGTATTTGAGTATGGATTATTACCCTTGTTGTACCCAACATAATTGACTGAGATAGGATTCGCAGGACACTCCTCATAAAGATGACCTCCCCCACAGTAAACACAACTTGGAGAGGAACCACATGGAACTGGCTCCATTGTTTGCTACAGAGATGCTTGATTGTTGCAAAGCGGTTGTTGTTACTGCAGCACTAGGTCTTTGTCATATTTCCGATTTGGTTGGAGAGGAAGCCACTTGAGCGCACAAGGCAATGACCTCACTCACTTCATGTATACCACCACCTTCTTTTGAACACTTGACCTAGCAAAGAGGCAATTGGTAGCTATTTGCAACAATGTCTTCAATCAAGTTGTAAGCATCATTGTAAGAACCATTCAGAAGAACTCCTCCAGATGAGGCATCAAGCATGAGCCTAGTTTGAGGTTCCAATCCATTGTAGAAAGTCTCCATTTGGATAATGATAGGAATAGCATGGTGAGGACATTTTCTCAAAAGTTCTTTGTATCTTTCCCATGCTTCAAACAAGGTTTCAAATTCAGTTTGCTTAAAAGAGGTAATCTCATTTCTCATCCTGGCATTCTTGATTGGTGAAAAATATTTTGTCATAAATTTTTCTGCCATCTCATTCCAAGTAATAGTAGAGTTAGGCTCTAGTGGTTAAGCCAGGCCTTAGCTCTATCCTTCAAGGAATAAGGAAACAATTTCAGCTTAAAAGCATCATCTGTAACACCAGAGAGAATGAAATTACTGCAAACCTCAACAAATTGTTTCAAATGCAGATGTGGGTCTTCAAGAGGACCACCACCAAACTGCCTAATTGTTTGAAGCATTTGAAACATCATAGGCTTAAACTCAAAGTGAGTTGTAGCAATCTCTGGCCTTACTATGCATGTTTGCATAGTTTGAGGGTCAAAAACTGCATAGTTCCTCATAGGTCTGTCCCTATCATTAGCCATGCCTATAACGCCCATTTCAAGAACTTGTCTTCTATACCCTCCATCATCTTCAATTGTAGGAGGTGGTGTAGGTGGTGGAGTAGGATCACCACGCCCAAAATTGTGAGGACTAGCCATAGCACCATCTCTGCCTAATTCAATAAGTCCTGGAGTACTGTGAACTCTTCTCAATCTACTTCTGAAATGTCTTTCTATCTCTGGGTGCAACCGAATTTCGTGTATTGTGTCTAGGTTCGTGAATATGCTTTGCAACAACGATTGTTGCAAAGCAATCTAATGTCAGAGCAACATGTAAAACAACACAAATGTAATTAGTAACAAAAGACACTAAGCTGCTAACTAATTAAACAATCTATTAAACTATAATTCCACGGCAACATCGCCAAAAACTTGTTGTGGTAAAATACGTGTGAGTGCAAGTATACACAGTCAACAAGTAATAAAGAGTAAGTGAGATCGTTCCCACGAGGAATTATGCTTAAATTGGAAAGTTTAATTTGATTAACAAATTAGTGAGGAAAGTAAATGACTGATGAATCCCCATCACATGATATTTTTCACGGCAAAATAGGGGAATTTTACATGATAACTTGATGATTGAATGAAATTTGTTCGAAAATTAATAAGTTGTTATGTTTGAGATTAAATTGCTTGCAAAGTGTTTATGCTTGGTTTGTGGTGTTTTTGTAACCCGTGACTAGGGGAAGGAAAGAACGAAGAAATGCAAGCAAATTGGTGAGAAAAATGGCAAGAAGTGAACTTCTACCGAGCTGCGCATGGGGCGCAAGCGGGCGCAAGAGAAGTGCAGAAAAACTTAAGTCCTCGCCATTTCGCTACCGAGAGCTGCGCATGGGCGCAAGCGAGCGCAAGAGAAGTGCAGAAAAACTTAAGTCCTCGCCATTTCGCGACTGAGAGCTGCGCATGAAAGCGATCCGAGGCGCAAATATACCATCAGATGGCGTCCTCGCTTGCGCTTAAGTGGCGCCGAGGCGATCTCAAGCGCAAGTCTAAACGCAGAAACGCGCTCACGCGTGAAGTCGCTACCGAGGCGCGAGTGAAGCGCAAAATGGCGCAGAAACACGCTTTTAAGCACGCTTGGACGCGCTTTTGGGGACTTTGGACTGTTTTGACGAATCGGAACCCTAGCACACCGAGAGAACTCATTGCGCAGCAGAGCTATTGAAGAATCAAGCCTTGGGAACAAGTATTGAGACTCGAATGTCCTCATCATCATCATCATCATCATCATCGTGTAATTCTCTCTTTTCATCTCCTTGATCATGTGTAACTAAACCCTTATGTTGGGATGAATTGATTTTGTTAGAGCACTATGTTTGCTTTGGTCTTTAATTATATGTACTTGTTCTCTCTTGTATTTTGTGGATTGAAATTCAGTTTTAACATATTTACGATTGGAAAATTGTAGACTTATCTTTTATTCAATGATTTAATGGAAGTTCTTATTATTGAATGGTAGAATTTCAATTCCTATGAATTCGCGACTTAGGGATATTCTCCGAATTGTTGTATGTGGCGACCTCTAGTGTTTAAGGCTTGTAGTTAATTAGGATCACCTAAGGAATTAGGGGTTTTAATAATCGACAAAGGACTAGTACCTATGGAAGTAGGACTTAGTTAATATTGTAGGGTCGGTAGCAAAATAAGAGAGAGAGGTATCCTTGACGTTAAACCAGCTTACATAGTGCGGAAACAAAAGACGCTCATCCCTAGCATCCATTCTCATCGTATTTCGCTCAACGCTTGCTTCGCTTTCCAATTTTATTAAAAGCTCAAAAACATTTTATTGTTTTATTGTAGAGCTTCATAGCTCAAACCATTTCAACCAAACCCTTATTTAAATTTGGTCCATATTAGTCGTTGTTAGCGTAATTAGTAATTTAGTTCGATCCTTGAGGACGATATTCCGCATTTTATCGGTTTTATTACTTGCACGATTTGGTACACTTGCCAATATCTTAACAAGTTTTTGGCGCCATTCTTGGATCGAAATTAATTTACTAATTAATTCAAGGCAATCGCTAATTCGAACCCGTATATAATTGCATTTCTTCGTAGTTTTATTTCTGCTTATTTTTGTTTATTGTATATATATCACACGCTTTGCTTTGACACTTGTCTAAGTTTGTTGTTGTCTCGATGCATGCGCGAGTCATGATCCTAAAGATCTACTTTTCGATCCGAAATTGAGAAAACCGCTAGAGCTAATAGAAAGGAAGTAAGGTTAAGGAAGCAAAGAGCAACAACCGGAGAAGCTTCGTGCAACAAATCGTGGATCAAATCATGGGAGAAAATCCACCACTGCTCGCACTCTTGGCGACTTTGGTAATAGGAACCAAGGCGCCCAAGCTTACACCTTCCAACCTCGTGGGGGCTGTGGCATTTGAGATCAAATCTTGATTCTCACCGCCTTGAAATCGTAACAATTCTGCGGTCCGATGTCAAGATCCAAATCAACACTTATTTCAATTCTATGAAATTTGTGGGTCCACAAATCTGCGCGGTGTGATCAAGACCGTAGAAAAAGTTGCGCTCTCTTTCCTTATTCTTTGACCGGTAGAGCTAAGGATTGGCTAAACACTATCCCAAAGAGGCTGTCAACAATTCGGGGTGAGCTAGAGAGCAAGTACTTAGAAAGATTCTTTCCAATTTCTAAGTTCATCAAGAAACGGGCTGAAATATCAAATTTTGAGCAAGGAGATGGTGAGTCGCTGTATGATGCTTGGGAAAGGTTCAAACTGTTATTAAAAAGATGTCCTGGGCATGGTATTGATGATTTTCTTCAGTTGCAAACTTTCTGTCATGGGTTGCGACCTCAAACAAGGATGATGTTAGATGCCTCACCGGAGGATCTTTGGGTACTAAAGCTGCAGAGGAAGCAAGACAGTTAGTGGAGCATATGGCCTCTAATGAGTACAAAATTCAAAATGATAGGGGTGCCACAGTGAAGAAAGGGATGTTGGAGTTGGATTCTAATAGTGCTGTGTTAGCTCAACAAAAGGTAATGTCACTCCAAATTGAAGCTCTTACTAAACAACTAGCTGCTACTCTCTGCTCAGTAGATCTCAAACCCCCGCGACCGCTCAAGCAAGACACACAGTACGCATGTAACTATTGTGGTAGACAAGCTCATGAAGGTGATTGTGCAACTCATGGAGATAACAAATGAATGTGTCAATTATATGGGCAACTTTCGAAGCAAGGTGGGAATCCTTATTCTAACACCTACAATCTCGGGTGGAAGAATCATCCCAACTTCTCTTGGAAGAATAATGACATGTAGGGTCACATCAGCAAAGAACCTAGTCAAGAACAAAGAAAGCCATCTCCTATGGAGGAAGCGTTGACCAGCTTTATGCAAATGACAAAGACAACTTTTCAATCACAAGAGCAAGCCATGAAGAGTATGGAAAAGAATCATGAAGCTTCCATAAAGAATCTAGAAACTCAGATTGGCGATTATCAAAGCAACTTCTTTGAATCATCTAACAAAGGATTCTCTCGCTACCACCGTTGATAACCCAAGGAATGAAACTCTAAGGCTATTTCACTAAGAAGTGGTCGGGAGTTGAAAACGCTGTGTGGTGACTTGTGAGAAGAAGGTGGAAGTAGAAAATGAAAAATTGAGTTGAGTGAAAAAATGAAAATGAAAAAATTGGGGAAGTTGAAAATGAGCAAAGTGAAGAAGGTGTGAAGTCTAACCTTAATGAAAACAATTTGTTCTCTGATGTGCAGGTACAAGAGAAACCCAAAGCACCCTCTCCTCAAGTGAAGCTGCCCTATCCACATGCTAGCAAGAAAATCAAAAAGATGAGCAGTTTTCAAAGTTCATGGAGATTTTCAAGCAACTTCAGATTAACATCCCATTCGCAGAAGCTCTAGAACAGATGCCCATCTATGCCAAGTTCATGAAGGAGCTCTTGACAAAGAAGAGGAAATTCAAAGAAGATGAAACAAAGGCTTTGACTTTAAGAGTGCAAAGTACATAATTCAAAGGAAGCTTCCTCGAAAAATGAAAGATCCGGAAACTTCACCATTCCGTGTGCAATTGGCGACATAACCATTGGCAAGGCTCTCTCGTGATTTGGGGGGCGATGTTAACTGATGCCATTGTCTATGTTGAAGAGACTTGGTGGTGGTGAGGTGAAACCGACTAGAATGTCTCTGACACTTGCTGATCGATCAGTAAAATATCCCTATGGAGTGTTGGAAGATGTTCTGGTCAGAGTTGATAAATTCCTATTTCCGGTAGACTTTGTGATACTTGACATGGAGGAAGATGCAGAGGTACCACTTATCCTGGGTAGGCCATTTTTAGCCACAGGGCGAGCTTTGATTGATGTGCAACAAGGGAAGCTGATCTTAAGGTTCCAGGATGAGAAGATCACTTTTAATGTTTTTGAAGCTATGCGCCATCCGGATGACAAAGGGACGGTGTTTTTAGGGTGGATATGATTGATAACTCGTGAAAGAGACCTTTAGACAGAAGTACCATCTCCACCATTGGAGAATGTAATTGTGAATTCTATTGAAGAAGCGGATGAGCATCCGGGTAGTGAAATAGAAGACGTATCCGCAAGCTTTGAAGCTTCTCAAATAGAAAACGCCTCAAAGAAGAGGAAGAGATAGATAGGGGAGAGCCCCGAGAAAAAGATTCCCGAATTGAAACAACTCCTCTCATCCGAAGTATGTGTTTCTTGCGGATAACGCTCTTCATCCAAATTATCATTAGCGACTCTTTGACCAAATTGGAAGAGGAAAAACTAATGAGGGTACTAAGAAGCAACAAAAATGCGTTGGGTTGGACTATCTCTCGATCTTAAGGGGATAAGTCCAAACTTTTTTGCATGCATAAGATCAAGTTGGAAGAAGAATTCAAACTCGTGATCCAACCTCAGCGAGACTAAATCCTACCATGAAAGAGGTAGTGCGCAAGGAAGTTTTAAAGCTTTTAGAGGTCGGCATGATTTATCCTATCTCAGATAGCTCATGGGTAAGTCCGGTACATGTGGTTCCTAAGAAGGGTGGTATGACGGTAGTGAAGAATGACAAGAATGAGCTGATTCCGACTCGAACTTTTACGGGTTGGAGAAAGTGTATAGACTACCGGAGGTTAAACCAGGCAACCAGGAAGGACCACTTCCCTTTGCCATTCATGGATCAGATGCTGGAGAGGTTGGCTGGACAAGCATTCTATTGCTTTCGGATGGATACTGGGGTATAACCGTGATAGTCAGAGACCCGAAGACCAAGAAAAGACGGCTTTCACGTGTCCCTTCGGTGTGTTCGCATATCGGAGGATGCCTTTCGGGTTGTGCAATGCTCCAGCAACTTTTCAAAGGTGCATGCTTTCTATATTCTCTGATATGATAGAAAATTCAATTGAGGTCTTTATGGACGATTTTTCTGTTTTTGGTCCTACTTATGATTCTTGCTTGGCTAACCTTGATGCGGTTTTAAAACGATGCGCGGAAACCAATTTAGTTTTAAATTGGGAGAAGTGCCACTTTATGGTCAAGGAAGGTATTGTGCTTGGCCATAAGATTTCTGCAAAAGGCATCGAGGTTGACCAAGCAAAAATTGAAGTGATAGAAAAGCTACCTCCTCCTCTAAATGTAAAAGGAGTGAGAAGTTTCTTAGGACACGCCGGTTTCTATCGACGTTTCATAAAAGACTTCTCCAAGATTGCAAAACCTTTATGCAATCTACTTATTAAGGAGGCTGAGTTTGTATTTGATGATGATTGTCTGTGTGCGTTTAATATCTTAAAGGAAAAACTTGTCTCTGCTCCAATCATAGTAGCCCCAAATTTGGATGCTCCGCTTTGAGCTCATGTGTGATGCTAGTGATTACGCAGATGGGTCTTTGTATTGGGCGTAGATCGAGAGAAATTTTTTCATGCCATATACTATGCTAGCAAGGTCTTAAATGAGAATCAAGTTAACTATGCAACAACCGAAAAAGAATTGCTTGCCATAGTATTTGCACTGGAAAAATTTTGTTCCTATTTGGTTGGATCGAAGGTAGTTGTTTTTATCGACCATGCAAAGAATTAAATATCTCACAGCAACCAAGGGCAGTCTAAGCCTCGACTCCTTAGATGGATTTTACTTTTGCAGAATTTGATTTGGAATCAAGGACAAAAAGGGAGCGAGAATGTGGTAGCAGATCATTTGTCAAGGTTGGATAACAAAGAAGTGACTGCTCAAGAGAAAGAAATCTTGGAAGAGTTCCCAGATGAAAAGTTACTTGCAATTGTAGAGAGACCGTGGTTCGCAGACATTGCAAATTATAAAGCAGGCGGGAAGGTCCCTGAAGAGTTCACATGGCAACAAAAGAAAAAGTTCCTCCATGATGCCAATCACTACCTGTGGGATGACCCTTATCTTTACAAGGTTGGGGCGGATGGACTTTTGAGAAGATGTGTTTCTGGTGCCGAAAGTAAAAGCATTCTCTGGCATTGTCATGACTCTCCCTGTGGAGGGCACTATAATGGGGAACGCACAGCTGCTAAGGTTCTCCAATCTGGTTTTTACTGGCCATCCCTTTTCAAGGATGCGCATAACTATGTGAGAAGTCAGGACAAATGCCGAGGGACCGCAATATTTCAAGTAAGGGGAGATGCCTTTGAATCCCAACCTTGAAGTAGAAGTGTTTGATTGTTGGGGCATTGATTTTATGGGACCATTCCCACCCTCTTACAACTGTGAGTACATTTTGGTAGCAGTCGACTATGTCTCCAAGTGGGTTGAAGCTACGGCCACTTCCAAGAGTGATTCCCAAACTGTGGTAAAATTTGTGAAGAAGAACATCTTCTCGAGATTCGGTGTGCCAAGAGTCCTAATCAGTGATGGGGGTAGCCACTTTTGCAACGCTCATCTCAACAATGTGCTTTCCAAGTATGGTGTTACGCATAAAGTGACAACTCCCTATCATCCTCGTGAGCAATGGTCAAGCGTAAGTCTCAAACAGAGAAATCAAGAGGATCTTGGAAAAGACAGCTTGGAAGCTCAAGAAAGGATTGGTCGTTGAAGGTAGATGATGCGCTTTGGGCATATAGAATGCAGCCTATAAGACACCTTTTAGGCATGTCCCCGCACTCAATTGGTTTATGGTAAAGCTTGCCATTTGCCGGTTGAACTTGAACACAAAGCATATTGGGCACTAAAGTTTTTGAATTTCACCACTTCGGCTGTGGGAAAAGAGAATCTTACAACTACATGGATTGGATGAGATGCGTCTGCAGCATATGAGAATAATAAGATTTACAAGCAGAGAATGAAGGCATACCATGACAAAAATATTTCAAGGAAAGAGTTTCATCCCGGGATGCTAAAGTGCTTTTGTTTAATTCGAGACTTAAGCTATTCCCGGAAAATTGAAATCCAAGTGGTGGGGCCTTTTGTTGTCAAGGAAGTGACTCCTTATGGAGCAATTGAAGTGGAGGAGCCCGAGTCAAAAGATCTTTCAAGGTAAATGGGCAGAGGTTGAAGCCATACCTAGCGAAGTGGTGGACAGAGAGAAGTGGGCATTGGTTTTAAGCGACCGCTTAAATCGAGGGTAACGCCAAGCTAGTGACGTTAAAGTTAAGCGCTTATTGAGAGGCAACCCAACATTTCCTAACCCTTAGCCTGTTAAATTTTGCATTATTTTTCGTAGAGTAGTTAAGTTAGTCACAATTAGTATTTCTGCATGTTAAAAAGAATTCCTGCTCAATCGCGCTCCACTCGCGCCTCACTCGCGCTTCAAGCGCAAACACAAACCAAATAAGGTGAAAGTCCTCGCCAAATCGCGCCCGGTGCGCGCGTAAGTTGCGCCCCGGCGCAAGCACAAACCAAATGAGGCGTAAACCCCGCCCAATCGCGCTTTGTTCACGCTTGTTGCGCCTCGGCGCAATCGAGTATAAGCAGATTGCGCCTCACTCACGCAGGCCACGCATGATTCACGCTTCACACACGACTCACGCCTCTCTCACGCTGGTCACGCCTCTTCACTCTAGTTCACTCTATTTCTCTCCTCAAGAGCTCCTAAGTTGGAATTTGGTTGTGGGTTTGCTACATTGCACCATCCTTCTTCCAATAGCATCACTCATCAAGTAAGTTTTTTCATTTTCAAGGTAAATTTTCTCAAAATCAGTTTTATAAAACCTAACTTGATGAGTTCAAATTTGATGATGAGATGAATCTAGAATCTGTTATGTGGCTGGATTTTCGTTAATTTGTGGGTTAGATTTTGAAAACAAACAAATTGGGGTATGGTAAGGTTTTGATTGTTGTGTTTCAAATGTGAAATTTGTATGCACTGTACATGTTTGCTAAAAGGCCTAAATGACAAATTTATAGACAACATGACTTAGTTTGTGAACAACAACTTGTGCTTATAAATTGTTTTGGCAAATTGGTCAAGTGAACTCACTGTTTCCATCAAGGAAGCAATGTGGTTATGATATTGACCAATTTGACTATTTGTCCTATGTGCACTAACCTTCACCAACTTGTACAACCTTGAACCTTGGTGTATGCAGGAAATGGCTTCGAGGGCACAGAAACGGCAGGCTGTTCGCAGGGGTTCATCCTCTCAACAACGCCAACCAGCCTACAACGCCGATATGTTTAGATCTTTGGGGTGTGAAAAGTTTTTTGAGGCAATTGAGGCGAACTCCAATTTTGTGAAGGAAATGGCGATCACTCTCCACCCCGGTGACTTCGAGGATATGCGACAAAGCATTAACAACCGGGGGTGGAATAATCTTGTAACTTTCCCGAAAAAGGCAAGCAAGGCCTTAGTTTATGAATTTTTCTCAAATGTCTTCCCCAAGCAAGCAGTTGATGGGACATTGACATTCACCCCGGACATAAGTTACGTGCGGGGTCATACTATACCTTATGACACTCACACCATCAATGGGCTGTTTGGGATCGGACCTGTGGAAATCTAGAGCAGCAGGCTCAGAACCGTAGCCTATAAGGAGAGCATAAAGAACAACCCGGAGCGAGCAGCTGAGATCTCTGCGGCACTGTGCAAGCCGGGAACGGATTGGGTAAGGAATAGGAGTGGGGTGCCATGGAAAATTATGACAACTTCTCTCACCCCAGTTGCTAGGGCATGGGCAGCTTTTGTCCTCACCACTATATGCCCTAGCTCTAACCAGTCAGAGCTGAACATTGAACGGGCGTGCCTCACTGCGTGCATTATGAGAGGAGAGCCTGTCAATATAGGATGGGAGCTTAAAAAGGAAATTAGCAGTTTTGCCAACTTTAAGGGTGGGATCCAGCCGAGTTATTGGAGGCATGCCAGCCTCATTGCCTTGCTATGCGAGAGAGCAGGAGTTGTTGCTGATGCTGATGAAGAGACGATTGATCCATCTGCTGCAATCACCGGGTCTTGGATTCGGACCATAGCAGGGGGTGGGCATTTTGAGCAGCCAATACACAACCAAGAACCCCCTCAAGAGCAACACCAAGAGGAAGAACAAACTTTCGCCATGAATGAACCTTGGGCTGACCCATATGGGGAAGACTTTCAACACCTCCAGGGGAGGATGGATCTACTAGAAGTGAATCAGGAGCAGATGGCAGCCAGACAAGAGCGGATGGAAGTAGGAATGAGAAACATGTACAGATCTCTGTGCATGATGCAGCGGGGAGAGCAGCTGAACCCCGAGGCAGACATCTTCCAGGCGCCTCCTCCAGACTCTGGACGCGGTTGAGTGTACCGCCAGGTTATTTTTCTCTTTCCCTTCTTTTCTGCTTTAATTGATTGTGTGCTTTAATGTTTTCCTTAGGTTAGTTGTCGTTTTAATTTTATTTTGTTTTTTTTTCTTAGTCTTTGTAAATAGGTCTTCCCCTAAATCAATCAGTGAGGACACTGCTGTGTTTAAGTGGGGGGAGGACCTATCATCAGTGTCATGAATAAAATGCAATCATATGGTGAATTTCCTATTTAAATTTTTTTTTTCTTTTTTATATAAAGGACATTTGAGCAAGCTTTGTGATGGTTCGGTGAGAACTGAGCGAATAATACCCCTGTGGTGATCAAACTAGTACAATCTTGCTTCCACACAGAAAACACTAACCAGTGGAACTTAGTTATCCTAGAAATGTTGGTAGCTAAGCTGGTTGTTGGTGGACCATGGGAATTGCCAAATTTTTACTAAAAATTTAGGGTAGTTGTAGAAGCTAAGTTGGGGGTGCATCAGTTGTACTAAGGCTGGGCATGAGGATTGTAGAAAGATCAGTGTGTTAATGTGTGTGTGTGCAGCACTGTAGCGTCTACCCGTAACCCTCTAGTTTTAGGTGCATACATTTTGAAACTAGCTATGGACCAACCGAGTTAAGTGTCACACACGCACTAATTGAGCAAGATTATGCTAGTAAGAGTGCCACGTGTGGGTTGGAAATTGAGTGACCAGTCTGAAAGTTGTTGCTCAACTTGTCTTTTGGTTGTTTGTGATTGTATGGTTTTAAAAAGGATTCACCCTTGATTGCATGTTATCTGACGTTAATATTTTCTTGTATTGTCTTTGCTTGAGGACAAGCAAATGTCCAAGTTGGGGGTTGTGATGAATCCCCATCACATGATGTTTTTCACGCGCAAAATAGGGAATTTTACATGATAACTTGATGATTGAATGAAATTTGTTCGGAAAAATTAATAAGTTGTTATGTTTGAGATTAAATTGCTTGGCGTTGTTTATGCTTGGTTTGTGGTGTTTTTGTACCCCGTGACTAGGGGAAGGAAATAACGAAGAAATGCAAGCAAATTGGTGAGAAAATGGCAAGGAAGTGAACTTGCGCTGAGTCGCGCATGGGCGCAAGCGAGCGCAAGAGAAGTGCAGGAAAAACTTAAGTCCCTGCCATTTCGCGCTGGAGCTGCGCATGAGGCGCATCTGAGGCGCAAATATACCACTGTAGCGTCCTCAGTTGCGCTTAAGTGGCGCTGGAGGCGCATCTGAAGCGCAAGTCTAAACGCAGGAAACGCGTTCTCACGCGTAAGTCGCGCTGGAGGCGCGAGTGAAGCGCAAAATGGCGCAGAAACACGTTTTTAAGCACAGTTGGACGCGTTTTTCAGGGACTTTTGGACTGTTTTGACGAATTGGAACCCTAGCACACCAGAGAGAACTCATTGCAGCAGAGGGCTATTGAAGAATCAAGCCTTGGGAACAAGTATTGAGACTCGAATGTCCTCATCATCATCATCATCATCATCATCGTGTAATTCTCTCTTTTCATCTCCCTTGATCATGTGTAACTAAACCCTTATGTTAGGGATGAATTGATTTTGTTAGAGCACTATGTTTGCTGGTCTTTAATTATATGTACTTGTTCTCTCTTGTATTTTGTGGATTGAAATTCAGTTTTAACATATTTACGATTGGAAAATTGTAGACTTATCTTTTATTCAATGATTTAATGGAAGTTCTTATTATTGAATGGTAGAATTTCAATTCCGGCAATTCGCAGCTTAGGGATATTCTCCGAATTGTTGTATGTGGCGACCTCTAGTGTTTAAGGCTTGTAGTTAATTAGGATCACCTAAGGAATTAGGGGTTTTAATAATCGACAAAGGACTAGTACCTATGGAAGTAGGACTTAGTTAATATTGTAGGCCTCGGTAGCAAAATAAGAGAGAGAGGTATCCTTGACGTTAAACCAGCTTACATAGTGCGGAAACAAAAGACGCTCATCCCTAGCATCCATTCTCATCGTATTTCGTTCAACGTTTGCTTCGTTTCCAATTTTATTAAAAGCTCAAAAACATTTTATTGTTTTATTGTAGAGCTTCATAGCTCAAACCATTTCAACCAAACCCTTATTTAAATTTGGTCCATATTAGTCGTTGTTAGCGTAATTAGTAATTTAGTTCGATCCTTGAGGACGATATTCCGGTACTTATCGGTTTTATTACTTGCACGATTTGGTACACTTGTCAATATCTTAACAATGACACACAAGTTTTGGGTAACATAAACAGTATTGAAAAGTAAAGGGTAATGAAAATCAGTAATGAGAACAAGCTGAGATGCATTCACTTCAGTAGCTTCATTAATATGCCATTAAGGGTATGTTCAATGCTGCAGCAATAAGACGTTATTCTCTCGAATACTTCCCACTAGGTTTCCTTGCAAGAGTTTATCTATAAACCCTAAAGAAGTACCTCCTAAGCTACTTGAGCACCGGCAGTATTCACCTTATGGGTTATGCTCTCCTATCTCTATGGTTAAGCAAGGAACATCAAGATCTCTCGTTAATGTCCACTACCCATATTACCTTGTGAGATTAATTTACAAACCATCTCTGAATTTATAAATGCTATTTAGAATAAATGGCCAATCCTACTCTAAAATGGAAATATTGTCACACACAAGGTAAAATGCACAACATTAAACATACATCATTAATCACATAATAAATCTAGCTACATCAGATCCAGCATCTCAACTATGAGTATTTAGCTCATATTGAGCTTACAAAACATGGAAAATAACTTAAACAAAAGAGTAGAAGTTATATTACAAATTTCAAGGTAAGAAATGATACTATAAAGAAAGGACAGTAAAGGAGCTCCAATGGTGACAATGGAGATCTGATCCAGCTCTTCTAAGTAGAAATCCACCAAGAGAAATGTAATTCAGTGATGCTGCAGCAATCGTCTCAGCAATGAAAATGGTTAATGAACTTGCACGCTAAGAAGGAGCTATCTCTAAACTTCCCTCTGACGGCAGAACCTTGTTAATGAGGAATAGAAACTTGCTTATATAGTGTCTCCTTGCACGCAACTCTAAAAGGATCTCTTTTTGGGAAATGTGTTCTAGGTTAAAGGGCAGATGTGAGAAATCCACATTAGGTCATATCTTTCTCGTGCCATACAGCTCTGACACCTGTCCTTTCCTTGATTTCCGTGTTTTCCGCAATTCGCTGACCTTTCTCTCTCATCTAGCGCAATTTAATTATTGCGCACGCACCTGCTGCTGCAGCACTTAAACAAAACACAATTAAAAGCACAAAGGGCATAAATATGCCCAATTCAAACCAATTCAATCTTGCACCAATATTTCTAGTCTAAACACTTAATTACACAATAATTCACACAACATGCTAGCTAATTCACCTAGAATCAAGCTTAGAAGGCAGGTAATAACCATCATAAATGATAGTAATCACAAGCCGAACTGGCATCTATCACTCCCCAACACTCAGCCGTAGCGGACAAGGTTGTCACCATCTCCTCTGCAATTACCCAGCTCTTCCACCGCAGTTCTGCCTTGGATCCCTCTCTCACACAGCTACTCCCCCTACGGCCTATCCTAGCGATGGATCTTGACACCATCTGTGTAACTCTGATGCAGGTCATTGAGGAGTGGGGGCTCTGCAGGCATCTTATGAGAAAGCCCTCGCTCATGAGGATGTCGAAGTCGCGACAAACAAACCCTTATGCTCTCTTGATCCTCCAACTCCCAGCAACACCCCTACTGCTGAGGTAATGGTCCTCAGGGATGACGTTGACAAAGTAGTGGGGCGCCAGTATAAGAAGTGTGCCCATTGATAAATCCCCCATCCGAGGGTTTGGAGATGTTGGGTGAGGTTTCCGTTGTGGAAACAGATGAAGCTATAGCGAAGGAGATTGTTGTTGCAGTGGTGGACATTGTAACAGATGCATCTGTGGCTCGAGGGTCGGGAGTTGTTGAGGCTGAGGCCAACATCGAGACTATTGCAGCTCATGTTACCACCGATGAAGGAAAGGTCGAGTAGGGTTAGGACTACCCTTTTTGTGAATATTTTTTAAGTTCCATCACTAGGTCGCCAGTGTGAGGCGCGCCACTTTGACAATTTTCTTTTCCTTGCATACTTTCCCATAGAGTAGGATAATATGCTTTGAGATACTTGCCGTAAATCTTCGCTTCAAACTCTTCTCTGTCTAATGTGATCAAACGGTATGCCCCACCATTCTACAATTCACTCGCAATGTAGGTCCCATCCTAATTCAAGTACCACTTGCCAAACTGGGATCTTTCTACTCGAGTGGCAAAATAGCCCTCCACACAAAATCGCACTCAACAAACCTCTTTGGCTTGACGTGTTTGTGTTAGGCTCAGGTCGTTTTGGCTTTGTTCATCTCAATTTTGCTGAGGGTAGCCAACCTGTCGTCGTCCACCGAGTCCAATTCCATTAACATGGCTTGTTGGTACTCATCCATGTTGAGGGAGTGTTGTCGAGCCACCCTTAATGATGCTACACTGATTTCTAATGGCAACACGACATCCTATCCAAAAACAAAACGATAGGGAGTCACCCCCGTGGCCCTGGACTTGGAATTTCTCATAGCCCAAAGAACCTCATTGAGGGTCTCGTGCCACCGTAGGGCTTTTCCTGTTTGTTTTTATTGATGACTTCAATGATGATCCTGTTGGAAGCCTCGGTCTGTCCATTGGCTTGAGCATAATATGGAGACGAGTGCCTCATCTTGATGCCAGATTCTTGGACGACGGCCACCACTTGTTCCCCGGTGAACATTGTGCCTCAATCGGCCATGATAGTTTCAGGGATACCAAACCTATATATGATTTGGTTCTCTATAAATCTAATCACCGCAGCCTGATTGACACTACCCAAAGGCATGGCTTCCACCCATTTAGTGAAGTAATCGGTGGCTAAAATAATAAAATCATGGCCTTTTGAGCTTGGAGGGTATATCTTACTGTTTTGTTAAAAACATACTTAGAGCAATTGTATTTTAGCATAGAAGTAGTATAAAAGATTATTGTATCCACAGAGATTAATTAACAAGTACCAAACTAGGTAAGATTATATATTGTTTAGACGAACAAATAATCGAATTGTAAGAGAACAAAATAAAAAGAAACAAATAACAAGAGTTAAAGTGCAAGATTGAATTATTGGAGAGAGATCTAGGGTCACGGTTTCACTTGCAAGCTTCGACTCCTCTATGTCTACTTGTACTTGAATTCCCTTATTTTATTTAATTACCAATCCCTTTACTATAGCTATTAATCCGTTTGGTCATTCGCGACTAATATTATTTTTCCTAAATTAATCTTTGTTTGGTCATGCAAGAATTTAAATCTAAGAAATGCATAAAGAACAAAAAAATTGAATGATTGAAAGACTAAATTATGGTTTGGTCATGCCCTAATTATAATCCCAATTATCTTATAGGTCTATCAATTAATTGTAATTGACTATGAACATGCAAAGGGTAGCTAGTCCTAATTATGTGATAAAAACAATAGGACAATATTAATTAAAATAAAAATAGTAATTCAAATATGAAATTAGAGCATAAAAAGGTCTTTAGCCCGAAAATCATAGAAATTATTATTCTGAGTCTTCAATCTCATTTTTCAGCTCCAAAGCTCTCTCACGGTGTCAAGAACAGTACCCAAATCTTCCAATTTCCTCCTCACCACATGCGTTCATGCGCTTTCCTAATTCTAATTGGGATGTTTTTTTTTTCAACCCCTACTTGTCACCCATACCCCCCATTTTGCACTTTTGGACAAAAACACCCTTAAAACTCCCAACAAAAGGCACAACTTGCTAAATTCGGTTCAATTAGTGATATTTTCGGAAAACCATCCGAATTTATCACATAAATTCGGTTCAATTAGGCTTTTTTTTTACTTTGGCATTTTTTTTCCCGAATTTACACCTAAATCCGGTTCGTAAATTGCTAACTGAATTTACCTAAATTCTTGGTAAATCCGAGAATCCCCAAAACACCTCCCAGATTTACCAAAATAAGAAATTGGATTCCCGGATTTACTTCATAGGTAGGTAAATCCGGTTCGTAATTATAAACCGGATTTACCTGCGTATGAGGTAAATTCGAAAATCCCAAACTTAAAATCAAAACCCCCATTTTATGAACCGGATTTACCATAAATTGAGGTAAATCCGGGAATCTTCAATTTTATTATTATTTTTTTTAAATTTCAGGGGTATTTCTGGGTTTTAGGGATTTATGGGGGTCTCGGAGAGAAGGAAGAGGGTGAAAAAAAACCCTTCTAATTGTTGTGTCGCTCCCGACTTGCAATTCACGGCTCTCCTTTTTATATGGCTTTTACTTTTCCCACACCCCCTTGTACTCATCGCACGCCCCCAAACTTTTTTTTTCCAAAAATGACCTCGCGTGGGACGCTCGTGCAGCTTGGTTTAAGTGACTGTTCGAACGACCTTGGGCGAACAGGTTCGAACGACCTTGTCCGTGTTAAGGAATTTGTGTTGTTCGAACGACATTGTCCGAACCTGTTCGAAAGCGCTCGTACGTGTTAAGGAATATTGCCAACTGTTGGTGTGAGGGTGTGTTATTGCTGCCTCGAATGGCTTTATTCGAACATGTTCGGCGGGTGCGCGTTGACAGCGTTCGAATGGTATCATTCGAACCAATGTTATACGTGATGTAAACTTAAAACCGTAAATGAAATGCGAGTTTTGTTGATTTCAAAAGTTGCCTACCAATAGTTATATACAACGTTGTGTACGAAAATTATAAATCTAACTTAACATTGACTACCATCAAGATCTTTACTTAAATCTACACAAGGAAGGGGATGGGGGTTGTGATTGTATGAGCAAACACTTCCACTTTTGCACCCGACTAATAAAAAGCGAGTCCCAACCCTTTTCGCATGGGTGCCCTATTAGTATTCCACATAATATCCTAGCAGAGACATTGGACTTCCAGGCTTCATAAAGATCTTCAAAAGACAACAAAAAACATAATGTTATGTAATGTTTTCAATGACTACACTCGAATCTAAATAGAAGACACGTTACTGCATACAAAGTGTTTGTGTTCGCACGAAAAGATGTTGAATCGTTTGGCACTTCGAATGGCGCAACATTGAAGGGAAAAATTGTGTAACAACAATTAGGTGACCAACAAGTCGGACGACTTAGTATTTGTTAATGATTAGATACTCCATATCCTGGTATAGTCATCCAATTATCTTCAACATTGTTCCCATGATGTGCCCTCAACAACGCCTTCATCAAAAATGTGACCTTACCAATACCACCATACGATCAGAGTGTAGAAGTCATTGTATTGGTTAAGCTCCTCCATCGATCGCTTATTCGATCGCCAAGCCTCCTCACCCCTTCCAAGAAATGCCGCAATACACCGAATCCACGATTACCATCACCAACCACGTTAACAACTTTTTCAACATAGGGACGCATGTATGCCAAGCATCCCTATTATGTATGTATTAAATACATCCATAATCTGCAACATCAATATCTCAGTAACAATAGGATTCTTGTAAGAGCAAGAGCCGTGTCAAAGTAGGAGTCATTGAAACAAAGAGCGATGCAGTGCCTTCTCGTAACAATAGGTGTGGGTGTTGGTTTCTTATTTAGTGGAGGAGTAGGGATTGTAGTAGCACCGCTACCTTGAGTTCTCTTTTTGCTTAGTGATGGATTAGGTGTCTTGGACACGTTGACAAAGTAGAGCAGGAGTTGAACCAGAATGTATGGGTTTGTAGACATTCCACTCTCGCTTTGGGGGAGTAGGTCGCTTTACTTAGACCGAGCAAAACATCCACTAGATCCGAGTCAAATTTGTCATCTACATGCTCCCAAAATGACTTGTCTCGCTTTGTTGAGTAATCAACATTCCCTTTCTTATCTTTTTTTGGTGCTCCCTTTGTAATGATCGTATCCGGAGGTGGACACATAGAAGTCGTGGTCGTGGAATGCCAATTCACGTGCTTTTGCCTTAATCATAACTATACTGGCGTGATCAGAGGCCTCAAACCTTCTTCTGATAGCTTCAAGTTCAATGTCTACACTCAACTCATCATCCATTACCTCTGTCTGTAATTTGAAATTCAACCTCTGCCAATGTTGGTGAATCATGCTCAACGGAATTGGAGTGCAGTCCATCATAACCCTACAAAAAAAGCGACATTGATTTAGTGACAACCCATATAATGTTGAGTTTATAGACAAAATAACAAGATGAGTGTACATCATACCTTGAAAGCTCACATGCACATGGTAGTCCGTGTGTAGTCCTGAGTGTGCATCGACATAATGATGGGTTAAGTGAAACGGATCCAGTCTGCTACATCTCACCCAAAATATGGTCTATAGCATTAGATGAAACTAAACCCTTAATTTCATCAAAAATCTTCTTCTTCAAGTGTTGAACTTTCACTCTACTCAAACTATGCTCGAAGTGCATTTTAAGATCAGAATGTTGTATCCTAAGCATGGTCTGCATTCCATCCCAGCACTTGCACAAATCTCCCCTACTGTCTCGTAATATTTGCTTCAGTGAGAGTGTGCGGACTCAACTCTGTTGGTGGTGGTGTTGCCAAGATGCATATGCTTATTTATCCATGCATCAATAAACTTTTCCTTGAAGGGGTCTAGACAGGTGGTCTTCACATACTGTATGAAACTGGGATAAGGTGCTGCCAAGTCGTTAAACAGACCCAACTCATAATCATACTCTTCCGTAGTCTTCGCATGGACAACAGATAGAAATGCACCCATAATGTCATTAACAATAGCTTGGTCTTTGACAATGAGCCTTGCTTTGGCCCTCACATTTTTCTTAATGTGAAATTGGCACAACAAGTTTGCAGATGTTGGAAATATTGCTGCCAGAGCATTCATCATACCTGTGTCTCATGCAAGAAGTATGACTTGTAGAAGTTCATCCTGTTTCCTAAATAAACCCCTCAATTTGTCAAGAACCCATGCAAAGTTATCCATCCTCTCCCAATTGACATAAGCAAATGCAGCAGAGTAAGTCTTCTCTGTTGATGTTACACCAACGATCTCAACCAACGGATACCTGTACCGGTTGGTTTTATAGGTCGAATCAATCAACAAAACAATCGGGAAGGTGTTTAGAAGCTCAATGGAATCTGGATGTGCCCAAAAGATGTCTTTCACAACAGTAGTTCCCTCTGCAAGTCGAGTCCAATAAACATAATTATCGCGTTGCAAATAAAACATCGATTGTTGGAGCTCGACCCTACCTCACGCATAGCCGACCGTTGCCTTTGACGACAGTTGTATATTTGTTTCACAACCGTATAGTTATCATCAGGCTTCATCAATTTCAGCTCATTAAGGATCAATTTAGGCCGAGTATGATTCCTAGTCATTCTTGTAACATCCTGCATCGCTTCTACAATCGCTGATCGCTTTCACGAACCAACACGAGTCTTTTCAAAGATGCTTTGTCCTCACTTGCATGCTTTCCTAAAACTTCCCAGAAGGTCACCCATCCCACCACTACTCCAAGCCAAGCACGCTTAACTACGGAGTTCTTATGGGATGGACTCCCGAAAAGAATATGCATCTTGTTGGTATAGGTAGTCCAAATCAATTCTTTTAAGCCTTCCTTCAATCAGTATGCAGCCCCATACCGCACACCTCGGGATCCTCTCATTCCGGTGCGTATTCGGTTCATTCACGCGCCCGCTTCGCTTTGAAGCCGCCAGAGCCGCTCTTTGCCATGCCACCTTTTTGCACCGCGATCACTCCCGCCCTCGTTACCCCGGATGTCACATGCCCACTGGCTTCCGCTTGGTTCGTCCCCGAACCACACCGCATCGAGAGAGTCTGTCACGCTCTCGATACCATTTGTAACATCCTGCATCGCTTTCTACAACCGTTGATCGCCCCACGAACCAACACGAGTCTTTTCAAAGATGCTTTGTCCTCACTTGCATGCTTTCCTAAAAATCTTCCTGTAAGGTCACCCATCCCACCACTACTCCCAGCCAAGCACGCTTAACTACGGAGTTCTTATGGGATGGACTCCCGAAAAGAAGATGCATCTTGTTGGTATAGGTAGTCCAAATCAATTCTTTTAAGCCTTCCTTCAATCATGCAGTCTCATACCGCATGTACCTCGGGATCCCTCTCATTCCGGTGCGTATTCGGTTCATTCACGCGCCCCTTCGCTTTGAAGCTGCCAGGAGCCGCTCTTTGCCATGCCACCTTTTTGGGCACCGGCGATCACTCCCCGCCCTCGTTAGCCCCGGATGTCACAATTCTAGCCACTAGATCCTTCTCTTCTGAACTTAACCTACCAATGTACGGACGTCCATCATGATAAGTAGCCATGCCATGGTTATGAGTTCCATTCATAACCCTCAAAATCCATCCTCCAAGCTTCTTAATAAATTTCCCTTTCAGTCTGAAGGGACAACAACATTTTCTAGTGTTTGTGCCTTCCTCAACATTTGTCTTATATGATCCAGCTTTATCACAAATCAACATACAGTATTGTTTACCTGATCGTCGTCCGGTGTCAGATCTTCCTATAACAATCACCATCCCAAGAGATTTCCCAACCGCACACACTCAAGTCAGCAGCTCATCACGAGTAGGAAATAACTGAAATTCAATGACTAAGTGTCGGTTACATAATTTGAATAGTTCCTAAAATTAAAACAACTAATTCATTCTCACCATACGCTTTTGGAACAAACTAGTAAAGTCTTGGGATTCGACGACGTCGGGCTTGACATGTCAATCGCGATAGATTGACATCTCAACAACTAAAGTTGACAACTCAATCGCTCGAGATGCTTCCTCATTTTCATCCATTTAAACAAAAAAACTCGCACGTAAGCGCGCAACTTATCGGTTGTTGTCATACGCTCGTTCGAACGGCCTCATGCGAACGAGTTCGAATGAAGGCCGTTCGAACAAATCAAGTTCACACCCGCTTAACACTGCTCAACACGCTTCATGCGAACATGTTCGAACGACCGCTCGAATCGAGCGTGTTTGCGAAAAATAAAAATGGCGTAAAAACTCAAAATGAACCAAAATGGAAAATGTTTGGTAGGGTTATTACCTTGAGCTAGTTGCAAATGTTGGGTAGTTAAATGGGAGTGAATGATGAAGGTGAGGATGGGTGGGTTTTGGAGTGGAGAGGGGGAGGTTTGGGTGTTGGAGGAGGAGGTTTGTTGTTGGAGAAGAAGAGGAGAGGGGGTAGAGGGGGAAATTGAATTATAAGTGGGGTTAGTTTGGTAAATGTGTAGGGTGAGGGGGTGTGTTTGGAGTAGGAGGGGTGTGGGAAAAGTAAAAGCGTTTTATAATAGCTTTAGCTTGTGAATATAACCTAAGCTTCATTTGTCATGGGCCTTGAATTCTTTTGGGCTTTCCATTTGATTATGCATTGGACCTTTTTTCTCGAGTTTTTCTTTTCCCACTCTCCCTCCTACTAAAAACACACCCCCTCACCCTACACATTTACCAATCTAACCTCACTTACATTTAAAATCTCCCTACCCTTCTCCCTCTTCTTCTCCTCCAACACAACACACTCCCTCTAAAACCCCAAACCTCCCCTCTCTCCACTCCAAAACCCTCCCCTCCTCACCTTCATTATTGGCTCTCCATTCAACTACCCAACATTGGCAAGTAGTTTAAGGTAATATCCCTACCAAATTTTTATCATTTTGGTTCTGTTTTGAGGTAGTTCTGCCATTTTTTGAAATCGCGCTTGGTTCGAATACGTGCGTTCAAACGTGTTATCCGTGGGGTGTGAGTGTGTTGGGTGCAAACACCCTTATTCCAACACGTTCGTATATGTGCGTTCAAATGGTTGCATGACAATGAATCGATGTTTTGAAGTTTCTGTGCAGGTTTTTTGGGATTAAATGGAAGAAAATGGGGGAACTTCTGGAGCAGTTGAGATGTCAACTGACGTCGAAGAAGTTCAAGACTTTACTAGTGTTGAGGGCACATCATAATGATAATCAGCGCGATAATTGTATGATGGTACCAGATATGGGTTATCTAATCAGTAACAAGTACAAAGTCGTACTGACAAGTTGGTCACGTGACTGTTGTTACACAATTTTCTCATTCAATGTTGCACCATTCAGAAGTGCCCGACAGTTTAACATCTCTTATGTCACAAAATACGAACACTTTGTACAGGTAAATAGTCTTTTATTTAGATTCCATTTAGTTATTCTGAAAAATTACATAGCATTCTTGTTTTTGTCTTTTCGAAGGTCTTTATGAAGCCTGGAAGTCCAATGCCCCTGCCGGATTTGATATTGAATACTAATAGGGCACCCATGGCAAAGGGTTGGGACTCGCTTTTTATTGACCACATGCAAAAGTGGAAGTCTTTGATCATACAATCACAACCCCCCATCCCCCTCCTTGTGAAGATTTAAGTAAAGATAGTGATGGTAGTCAATGTTAAGTTAGGTTTATAATTTTGGTACACAATGTTGTATAACTCTTGGTAGACAAATTTTGAAATCATCAAAACACTACATCTAGTTTATTAAGCTTCTGTTCTGCATAACGCTGGTTCGAACGCCACCATTCGAACGTGTTCGAATCACAGCTATCGAGGCAACAATAATGCACCTCACACCACAATCACCTATGTTTCCTTAACACGAATGAATGTGTTCGAACGTGTTCGAACAACCTTATATGAACAGCCAAAATTCCTTAACACGGATGTATGCGTTCGAACGTGTTCGAACAAGGTCATTCGAACCGCCACTTGACACGTCCTGCCCGACCGTCCCACGCGAGGTTATTTTTGGAAAAAAATGGTTTGGGGTGTGCGGTGAGTAGGAGGGAGAGTGGGAAAAGCAAAACCCATTTTCTCCTTCCATCGGTGTCGTTACTTTGCTGATCCTTCTGGGCTGCATGCAATGCTCCATTTGAGAGTTGGACCTTTTCTCTTCATTCAAGCCCATAATATATATATATATATACTATTTTAATATTTGAGTGACTTTAATTTGGACTTTTTACCTTTTCTTCATTCTGTAAAATATAGAGTAAATTAAGTCAGTGATTTACATAATTGATATATAATTACTCTAAAAGTGACTAAAAAATGTCTCTAAAAATGCACAAAATTGTAGTTTTTCACTTACCGATTAGATCCATGGCCCATACTCTAAATGGCCAAGGTTTGATGATGAGGTGAAGCTCGTCCGCGGACACTCTCTGAATTGGTCTGTGCAACTGGCAAACTTCACATCCCTTCGCAAACTGGAAGCAATAGGCCCTGATTGTCGTTCAATAGTCTCAATGCCTATAGATAAGCCACTTCATGATGGGGCTACACCTGTGCGCATCGCAAATCCCTGCATGGACTTGTGTCGTCACCATATAAGCATCTTTCCTCTTGAGGCATCGCAATAACACCCCATTGGCGCTCCTCTTATACAGGTCGCCCCCTATCAAGATGTACTTAAGTGCTCTCGGTTTGACCTTGAAGTCAATGTAGCCCGATGGGTTACGGAGGTACTCCGTCAATACCCCAATCCAGGTATCGGCGGGATCCTCCTCGGCTGGGACCAAGGCATCTTACTGCAATACTTCGACCACCAGCTCCTTGTACCCCGAGGCTTGCTGGGCCAAGTCATTCTTCTTGATTCTCATTCCTAGGGACATACACATGACAACATCGACAATCAACTTTAACAAGTCATGCGTCGAGGCGCGTAGCTGCTTGAGCTTCTTGTTGTAGCATTTGTATTCCCCTGTGACTTGTTTAATCACCAACTGTGAATCAATTTTATCTCTACATACTGGGCTTTCATGGCGGCCAAGATATCCAGTCCCATAATCAAGGCTTCATATTTGGTCTGATTGTTGGAGGCTTAGTCTCCTATCCTGCATGTGAACTTCCACGTTTGACTGCGAGGGCTGGTGATTACCACACTAATGCCTGCCCCCGTTTGGGTACTCGAGTCGTCCAACATGAGGACCCAAGGCTTCAGTCTAAATAGTTGACAACCTCGACTGGGGCACTCTGTACTTATACACAAGGATGTTGAGCCAAGAAATTGGCCAAGGTCTGTCCTTTGACAGCTCTCAGTGGCATATAAGTCAAGGCAAATGCATTTAGCTTAATGGCCCACTTGACAAGTCTCCCTTGTAAGATTATCCTATTAAGGAGATACCTAATTATATCCACTTTGCACATAATCAGAACTACTTTAGGTAAGAGGTAATACTCAAGTTTAGTACAGGCATTGAACAAAGATAAAGAAAGCTTCTCAATAGGAGAATATTTAGTTCCAGCATCATTGAGAATCCTACTGAGATAGTATATAGTGCACTCGACACCGTTATCAACATTTTGGGCTAACAATAAATTGATAATTTGGTCTTCGGCTGCAATGTACAGCTTCAACGATCTCCCAGGCTGTGGAGGCACCAGGACAGGGGGATTAGTCAAGGCAACCTTGATTTGGTCAAAAGCTTCCTGTTGCTTGGTGATAACTCTATTTTATATAGAGTATTTCATATGTTTAAACTTAGTAATTGGTCTCTTTCAAGTAATAATAAAGAGTTTATATAGTATTTAGTGTGATATATGATATCTTGAGTGATTTGAATGGTTATAGTTATTTATAGGCCATTTTGGATATATTGTGGTATGTTTGATGTTTTTGTTCAAGTCACGATCTCAATGTTGTCTCAGCATCAAATGCTCCCCAGACCGATCCTGCATCAAATCAGCACTACTTGGTGAATAAGCACTGTTTCATGAGCATCCACTTGCAATTGATGACCTCATGCTTAGTCTTCTCAAGCCATCCCACCTTGTATAGTAGCGCCTACCATTCACACATAGCCATAGGGTAGCTTTGAAGAGTCATCAACATAGGGACACATGTTCATACATCATGAGACCTCCTATACACTTGTCAAAGATCTTATCCATGCAAACAATCTGCTGGAAAGTAACTACACTATGATCCACTCAAGATTACTTCAACATGAAGGAAGGAAGCACCTCTCTTGAAGGCTATAAAAGGACCTCACATCTTCATTTGAAAATATATCACAATCCATAAGTTAGATCAAAATTTCAATATACATAGTTAGTTTTTATATTTTTAGAGGAAGAGGAAGGAATTCATAAATCCTCCTTAACTCATTTTCATAGTGTTTGTATAGTGCTAAGGAGTAATGCTAGTGCATTGCTAGAAGATTTCATACAAAGGTTTACAACATTTGTAACTTTTCTCTTGTTGTTCTCTTTTGTGATTTCTATATATATAAACATGGTCTATTCAGTTTATATATATCTTGCAATGTCTCTTGTTAGCTAAACCTTTCTTAGTTGGAATGTTCTAATCATTTAATGAGCTTTTAAGTAAGTATGATGCATGTATGTATGTTTGTACTTTAGTTCTTGCTTGATAATCTTTCCAAACTTATTTTGAACTTGATCACTTAGAATAAGTAAGATTTGTAAATGACCGTAAATGGCTTACAATTAAGAACTCAAGAACTAATATGGGTGAGTGTTTTACATAAAGAAAACTTTGTGAAAACCATGCTAAGTCCTAGAGATAGGATAGTATAGTCCATAGGATAATTGTGGGTACTTAAAATACAAGAGTGAATTTATTTAAGCAAATTGGATAATTGTTAGGAGGCAAGATTGGCACTAACACCCTTTCTTTTTCTTGCATAGAACAAGGATCATAAGAGCTGGTAATGATACTCAAGAAAGTGACCGAAAGGCACATAGCTAATGCAACAAAGATTCAAAGTAAATGCATCACATACTGCATCAAACACTTATAAGTAAATTACTTGATGAAAACATTCCAACTAGCTTTTCTCTTTTACACTATCAACATTTTTACTTTGCTTTCTATCTAACTTAGTTGTGATCATCACAAAATCCAAAATTATTTTATTACTTAGTTACTTTACACTTTATTACTTTATATTGATTTTAAAAGTGAGTTTTTCAATCTCTGTGGGTTCGATCTTTTTACTACTTGTTTTTGGACAGTGTATACTTGCACACAAGTGTATGTGATTTCCATGCACCACTTGGCTCCCCATTCCATTTCCTCGGTGTTCTTCATCCTCAACACGAGTGAGAAAGCTTTCATATTTCCAGCCGACTTGGCGATAAATCTCCTCAGGAAATTGATCTTGCCTAGTAAACTTGGCAGCTTCTTCTTTGTACTGGGGGTCTTGCCTCAAAGATAGGCCGAGCTTTGTTCTTGTCCACTTCAATGCCCTTGTTGTGCACCAAGAAGCCTAGAAAACTTCCTGCAGATACGCCAAAAGCACACTTAGTGGGATACATTTTGAGATTGTGGAGTCTCATCCGTTTTAGAGCTTGCTCGAGCTCAAATAGTGTCATACCCCAATTTTGTCCGACTAGTTGAAAATAAAAAAAAATATTGTATCTTTGTAAATACTCAATGTTAATAAGCATTTTTCGCTTTTAGAAAACCCCAAAATATGTGGCTCGTTTTGTAGGTCTCACCGCACAAATGTGTTCGCCATCAATTTAGCATTTCTTATTCTCACCGCGGCGCGCGTATTCTTTCGAATCGTATGCTCGCACCTAGTCTCTCGTTGTTGTTGCGCGTATTACTTCTGCTCGTGTGCGTGTTTTAATTCTTGTGGGCGCGCGCTCGCGTCACGTCGTGTGCGCGTAATGATTTCGTTATTTATGTTAGTGGTATTTAGTTGTTGTTAGTAATTACCAAAATAGGAGACAACACCAAGTAATCAAGTGTAATATATTTATTTAAATCTGTCCCCATTGTTACAAAAAAAAAAAAAAAAAATCAAATAATTACACATAAAATAAAGGAAGTCAAACAAAAAATAATAGAAACAAAGATCCTTCTTTGTTGGCGAAAGAACGTAGGGAGTATTTTGAGCTCTAAGCTCATTTCTCCTTCTTCTTGTCCCTTTGTTTGGTTTTCATTTTGGGCAAAAACATGCAACCACAACCACCTTGTCTCCAACAGCTATAATCCCCTGCTCAATACCACACCTACACCACACCAAAGGCCCAATATAAATAGCAATACATGACACGGCAAAGGGAAAAAAAGCAAAAAAAAACTCACCAAACAGAACACAAACACAACAAACGCATCACACATATACTAAGCCTTCATCATTCCCTCTTCACCATTGCACCTGTACAAGCACCACACCCACCTCATCCTTCTCAGTTACCACACCTTCAGCCAAAGATGAAGAGGAGGGGACATTGAAAACAAAAAAAAGAACACAAACCAGAACTGATGTTGTAGGAGAGAACACAAAAAACGCAGCACACACACACACTGGACAAAAAAGCAAAACAGAAAAAACACACATATGAACAGAGAGGAAGAAGAGGAAACAGTAACACAAACAAAAAACAACCTCAAAACCACCGCCGAACATCACCACCCTGAACAACCTCAAAACCAACAACCGCCGTCACCACCGCGCCGTCGCGAATCACCGTGCGTTCAGCTCCTCTCTCTCAGGCGCGCGCCACCGCCGTCACCACCGCGTTGCCGGCGAGCTTCCTCCGATAACGCCTCTCTCTTACTCGCGAGCTCCTCCTCCGACAGCGCTCTCTCTATCTCGCGGTACCTTCTCTTCCTCGATCTCTCTCTCTCTCTCTCTCTCTCTCTCTTGTTTTCGTTTCAACCATTTTTGCATCTCTCCACCTTTGCTTTTTTCCTCTCTGAAGAAGAAAATGGAACGGCGCACGTGAACGAGAGTTTAAGTATAGGTTTTTTTTGCTTTTTTTTGTTTTGTTTGACAGTTGGTTCACAGCCCAATGGGCTTGCCTTCCTTTTTTTTTTTTAGTTCCTTTTTTTTAACAGGATGATTATAACACCCCCCCACGTTTTTGAGTACAGCCTGTGTTTTTTTTATAAAATGTGGAACTAGGTTTCCTTTGGTTCGCATACTTATGATTAAAATATTTTCAAGTTGATTTTATTGTCGTTCTTTGCTTGATGATGTTTAATATTGGTGCTAGTATTTCATTTTAGTGTTAAATGTTATTTTTGTTGTTGGTTGATGATCTAGCAATATGATTCCCACTAGTGCCTAGTGCACTTTTCTCAAAGTGAGAGGATTGCTCTATATGATTCAACATTCCCTTGTATTTTTTTTTTAGTGAATAACAAATAAGATTGTATGTTTAGGGTTTAGGGTTCGTAAGGTATTGCAAAGGATAGACTTACTTTAGCCTTGATGCAATTCCTCTTTGTTCATGCTATTAAGAAATTGTTGCTCACATGTCATTAGTTTAACTAAGATCATTCTATGCCTATAATCAATTGTTTACTTGTTTTCGATGCTACTTAAATTGTCTTGACTTAACGTAGCCGCTCCTCAACGTGTATGACCTCCTAATGAAGACGTAAGCCCTGCATGCCTGTTGTAGCATAGAGTCATTAGGGTAAATGCACTTGTCCTCACACACACGCATTTGTTTTGAGAAATTCACCTTGCATCCTTGACAATTGAATCTCGATTGTATCGGCATGTTTAATCTTAGTTGATGTATGACATACGCATGATTATTTGATTATTGAATGCGCTCAAGTTTGTAACCAATCGATAATAACTTCACCCTTTTCCCCAAAAATCATTCAAACTCTTTTCTAATTAACACAAGTTATTAGTGACTATCACCCAAAGCCTTGGCTTGTTTGATTGTCATGAACGCTATCATGGGTTATTAGTAATGATCACTCAAAGTCTTTGCTTGCTTGATCATTATGAAAGCTTTTCCCTTCTCCAAAATCCTTTCAAAACATTTTCGTCTTAAAGTTAGAACTACGTCGCTTTGATTCCCATTCGAGATACGTAGGAGCGAGCCACGTTCTCGTCAAGCGCAATAAATAAAAGTCATTTTCATAAAACAAACAAAAAGAATCATTTTCAAACCCATTGTTGCTAGTGGCTAATCAGAACCTTTGTTCGTCTAGCCATTGGTGACAATGTCTTTTCCCAAAAGAACAATAAAGCGGTGATCACTCATAACCTCTGTTAGTTTGATCATTCGTGCCAATCAATCTTTTTTCAAAAAATCATTTTCAAAAGAACAAATAAAAACGAGTTGCTACTAACAGTCAATCAGAACCTTTGTTCGTCTGACCAGTGGTAGTGACTCTCATTTTCAAGAGTACTTAGCGGTGGTTACCCATAACCTCTGTTAGTTTAATCATTCGCCGAATACTCGTCCTATTTCGAAAACTCACTAAAAAGATAAAAAACAAAACCCCTTTTCATGACAAACGAGAACTACGTAGCTTTGAATTCTCCATCGCACTAGGAGATACGTAGGAGCGAGAGGCCAACTCTCGTCAAGCGTCAAAAATAAAATTTTCATTAATTTTTTCCATTTATCCCCAAATAAGAAATAAATAGGCAAATCTAGGTATTTTTCAAATCAAACATTAAAACCACACACTTAATTAAAGGTTCCCTCTCAGTAGAGAGGACGCGTGGGGTGCTAAACCCTTCCCCGCACGTAATCGACCCCCGAACCCATATCTCTAGTTTTCGAAAGACCATCCGCCTTTGTTCAAAAGACCTTTTTCCGATGTTTTGGTCTTAAAATTAAAATATTGGTGGCGGCTCCATAATTTTTCCACGTTGTACATTGAGAAACCCAAACCGGATTTTTCGGGGTGCAACAGTTGGCGACTCCACTGGGGACTTTTTTTTAAAAAGACGAGGGTCAAGCCTAACTAATTAAGTGTGTGGTTTAATGTATTGTTGATTTGACTAATGCCTTGTTTGCCTTCATTCTTTTTTCCTTTCTTTCTTATCATTGATTGTAGGCATATACATTTGTCTTCTTCTATGTTTGTTCCCTGTCTCCTCTTCTACTCCTTTTCTTTTATTGTTTATGCCCATGCATTCTTCCAATCCCCATGATCCCTTCTTCTTCGCTCCCTTTCTTAAGGTAAGCTCATGTATTTCCCTCTCTTATCATGTTCCCCTCTTCTCAGCTCCCTTTCTTAAGGTAAGAAGTGTAATGTTGTTGGCACCTTAGGCTAATTTATATTGGATTGATATTGAACCCTAGGATAGACAAACATGTTATTGCTTGCAATTGTCTGGACTGCTCTGGTTTTCATTTCAGGTGGGGTAGTGCTAGGGAAAATGCCCTTTGACACACACTACACTTATACCTTGTGATTACATGTTTTGAGTGAGACCATAACCCAGGTCTGCAAAAATTTAGGAGAGTGGATTCGAGTAGTGAGAGCCCATCAGGACCTTTGTCCGTTTGGCTACTTGCGAAAGTTTCAACCAGAGTTGTGCTCTTTCATGATGCCTCACACCTAGCAGTTTGCTGCATTTGTGGGGAGTTTTGTGAAAGGGACCGAGGCTCTGGTGGCCTTGTGAGGGAGTGAATAGAGCTACATGGGAGGATTACCCTTTAAATTGCCCTAGATCGTAGGTCTCACCCCTTTTTAGGTCACAAGGGCTTTTCCAAAATTGTGTGTTGCATTATTACATCTAGCTTAGTTCTTTTCCTTCAACAATTTTCGAAAAAAAAAAAAAAGAATATATTTTTCCTCCTCTTTCATAAATACCTATATGAGGTGGCAATAGGGTATATCGCCCCTAAATTTTTCAAACCACTACCTGTAAATATCTTTCTTTATGTAAATAATATGAAAAAGCATCCTCATCATCCGCACTTTGCATCATAACATCATGCATTACATAAGCAAAATTCTAAAAAAAAAAAAAAAAAAAAAGGACTTCATGTAGCATTCTTCATGCATCTAAATTATTTGTCGGTGATCTTGGAGTAACTTGGAATCTTGTCATAGGCGTGAAAAGCGAGATAACATGGGATCAAGGAGCGAGGGTATGCTAAATTCGAGATTTCCAGTAGTAAAGAAAGCAGATGTGACCAGTTTGACAGAGTGTGCCTCTCTAATGGGGCCGGATGAGCGTGGGATGTTTGAAAAGGCTTATGGGAATATTCTTCGGTTGCTACAATTGGATCTTCAAGAAAATGCTGTGAAAGCCCTCACCGCCTATGATCCTGGATATCCGCTGCTTCATCTTCAAGGATTTCCAACTCTCACCAACTTTAGAGGAGTATGAGCAAATTTTGGGTTTCTAGGTCGGAGGCGACGCCTATCGCTCGCTGCTGGGGCATCAATATTCGAGATAAAAGACTCTCTTTGCTATTGCAAGTTGGAGTGGGGGAGTTAGAGCTCCGAAAAGAGAAGAAGAACCGTATAATGGGGTTTCCACTGAGTTATTTTGAAGACTTAATGAGGTCCTATGCTCGAGCTAACAGATGGGGTCCCTTCAAGCAGTTACTGGCCCTAACCATTTTCGGGATTGTCCTTTTCCCACAAGTTGAGAAGTTCATTGATGAGACTGCCATTGGGGTGTTCTTAGCCTTCATAAACAAGGATAATCCAATCAACCCAATGACCACCGGCCCTCGCAGACACTTACTACTCCTTTACTCATCATCGGGTGTTGGGGAAAAAGAAGATTGCCTGCTCTCTTCATGTACTATATGCTTGGTTCCTCAACCATGTCATTGCTCACAAGGGGCAAGCTACAGATCTGTTGGGTTACGCTTTGAGTTGTGAGGTAGAGGTCAAAAGTGCTCAGGAGTGGGTGCACACCTTAGGGAGTCTCAATGCCCTCAAGGTCCGCTGGTACACTCGTTCATGTTGGAAGAACAGACCCTCTGTTGTGTTTCAGTGTGGAGACTTTCAGAATGTGCCCCTAATGGGGACTCAAGGCTGCATCAACTATAATCCTTCCTTGATTATCCGACAACTTGGGTACCCTATGAGGAATATGCCTACTGGAGACATGTTGGCTCCCATTTTCCTTGACATAGAAGATCCAAAGAACAAGGGTTTACTTCGAAAAATCTCAAAGGCATGGGAGACTGTGGTCCGTAAAGATAAAGATGAGCTCATGAAAAAGGTCGGTGATGTCACTTTTTACCAATGGTTGCATGAAAGGATTCAAAGTGCTCGCCCACCTTCCCAAGAGGCACTACCAGTCGAGAAAGAGATGCCATAGCCTCGCCTTCCTACCCGTGAGGAGTTGAATGAGGTTAAATCTGCCTTAGCAAAAGCAGAGGAAGAAAAAAGGGTGTTGCAAGCAGAGTTGGAGAAAATAACCCTACAAAAAGGAAGTTAGAGGAAGAGAATGAGATTAAGATGATAGTATGCTGAGGAGAGTGTCAAGCGATTCAAGGCGGAAGAGAAGAGTAAACCGAAGCTCGAGAAATACCTAAGGGGGGCTAGAGACGAACTCCAAAGATACAAGCAGAAAACAAGAAAGGCCCTTGAAGAAGCCAAAGAATGGAAGATTGAGGCGACTGAGCCCAAACAAGAACCTCACTTGGTGGTGGAGTTGAAAAGTCACCGAGGAGTCTTGAACAAGAAAGAAATTCCATTGGGAATGTTCTCGGGAATATCAAGAATTGCTTGAGGGGGAGCAAGGAAGGTCGGATGAACTGGAAAGGAATCTCTCGGGACCTAGGAGAGTCTTATAGGCGGGTGCAAGCGGAGAGCCAATACTGGGGAGCAGCGTTTCCTAGCACTAATTGGCAAGATAGAAGAGCAAGAGATTGTTAAAGAGCTAAGAGATGAGGTCCACTTTGGAGGGTAAATTTTCAAGGTTGGCATGGCTAGCTAATCAAGCATAAGTGATGTCCCTAGGAGGCTAAGGAGAGGCCGAGGCCGAAATGCTTCCTTTCAATACCCCTACATACATGTATGAGTTTGTAAACTTCTGCAAGGCCCCGACCGAGGAGCTCATGGAAAAGGCCGAGGAGCTGCTGCAAGCAAAGAAAGAGAAAAGAAAGAGGAGTTGAAGGCAATATGTTACTAGATTTCAAATATATTGTAATTTTCTTTTAGAATGTTCTCTAGGAAGTTGTAATTTTTCTTTGGAATATTGTAATTTTCTAAGAGCATTGTATTTTTCTTTGAGAGATACTGTATTGCACTCTTAATGGTATTGTACTCTTTTTCTTTCTCATGAATGGTTTAAAACTCGAATGGAGTATGCTCATATCGCTTGTTGATCCCAATTCTCGTCACGATCTTAAATTTTTTCTGTATTTGCCTATGACAAGTGGCGAGTTATCTCACGATCCCCGCGCTAAAACACAAAAAATAATAATAATAATAATAATAATAATAATAATAATAATAATAATAATAATAATAATAATAAAGTCATGTGCATATGCACTGCATTCATTTACACATTCATACTTGTACTCATAAAAATGCTCTACCAACAGAAAAGAAAGGCAAGCTGGTTCGCCAACACCGATCATCGCACTCGTCTACAAGCAAGATTGATGGCTAGCAATCGATTTCGAGATTGAGAACCACCCGGGTCAAGATGAGTTGGCTATGGAGATTCTTAACCCCGAGCAAACCGCTCAAGAGAATCGAAGCTTTGAAGACCAAAGTTCAAAGCATGGAAGCGCAGATGGCCGAAGTAATGAGTATGCTACAAAATCGAGGGGCGGGGCCACTACCGGGCTGCCATCGTTATGAATCTGAAGGGGTTGTTACTTTCGCTTTCTCCTCCGGTGACCGCGGAAGTTACAACTACTCACACTCCTCCCGGACTGAGGGGTCGATCCACTTTGCCCATTCTCCGGGGTGGCGTGCGCGCAGAATCACCCGAATGCACGTGCATATCCCCTGGGGATGCCAATGGGTTATGTGCCGTCCATTCTTGAAGCTATTCTGTGGGGTCGAGTCAACTGCCGGGGTTATACCTAGTGGAGCTGCTATTGGACCACAAATTCATACTCCTAGTCCCGGTATTGTGCTGCCAAGAAGTTCACCTAGTCCTACTCTGGGAGTTGCCGTAAATCCTCAGAATGTTGTCCATCATATGGGAAACCCTGCTTTCAATATGGGAGTTATTATCACAGGTTCAGGGAGCTATCCACAAGGTCATTTGTTTGAGAACACTCAGCATAGGGATCGGTATCACTTGCTTGAAGAGCGTTTAAGAGCTATGGAAGGATCGGGTACTAGAGCCAAGGATGCCCGAGATTTGTGCCTTGTCCCAGATGTTGTCATCCCTCCTAAATTCAAAGCACCTGACTTTGATAAATATCGCGGCACTGGGTGTCCATCTAGCCATTTGACGATGTATGTTAGAAAAATGGCCGCTTATGCTCATGATGACAAGGTGCTCATTCACTATTTCCAGAACAGTCTGACTGGGGCATCGTTAGATTGGTATATGCAACTACAATCCTCCGACATTCATAGTTGGAAGGATCTCTCTGAAGCATTCCTGAAACAATACCAGTATAACATGGACCTTGCTCCCGACCGGTCTCAATTACAGCACATGAGTAAAGGAGATAGAGAATCATTCAAAGAATATGCTCAAAAGTGGAGGAGCATAGCCGCTCGTGAAGCCGCCATTGACCAAAAAGAGATGGTGTACATGTTTATGGAGACTCTTCCAGTGGCTCAGATTATGATAGGTTGGTGGGGAGTGTTTCATCCAGTTTCTCGGATATGGTTGTCATTGGAGAACGATTGGAGCACCTGATTGCGCAGAATGAAAGATTCTTTGGAGGTTTTAACAATTCTAGTGGACAAAAGAAACCCTTTTCCAACTTCCCCAGAAGAAGGAAGGGGAAACCAATGTTATTATCGCAGGGGAGGCCCGTCTTTCACTCTCCACAACAAATAAGGCCATTTTCTCTTCGGCTCCAAACACAACAAACTAATTCAGGTCACAAAGCCCAGAACTATCAGGAGAAGAGACGTGCTAGTTTTGATCCGATTCCAATCACCTATACTGAGTTGTTCAATCACCTTGTCTCAAAGAATTTGGTCAATACTCGTCCCATGAAGCCTATGCAACCTCCCTTTCCTAGGGGATACAATGCTAATGCTACCTGTAACTTTCATAATGGAGGGGTCGGTCACACGGTAGAAGATTGCAAGGCTTTCAAACATGTAGTCCAGGATTTGATTGACGCCAACTGGCTCTCTTTCAAGCAGAATGGTCCAAGCACAACTACAAACCCCCTGCCGGGACATGGGATACCATCCGTTAATGCAGTAGAAGATTCTGTGGGACAGGCAATGATAAAAGATGTTAAGTGTATCCAGACCCCTCTTGAAAATATACATGCTGAGTTGTGCCGTTGTGGTGTTATCAAGAAAGGTTGTGTATGTGCTGATCCTTCATGTGTAGGCGCTTGCGAAGTTTTCAAGCCAATTTTGCAAGACTTGATGGATCGTTATGTGGTTCGAGTGGGAGTGGTTGAAAAGGAAGAAAGTGTGTTGATGTTGCAGCTTAATGATGGTAAAGAGGCTAGAAAGCCAATTGAGATATTGTACAATCCAAAACCAGCCCAGGTCAAGCCTCAGCCAGTGGTTATTGAGATTCCTGCTCCATTCCCATATGAGAAGGACAGTGCAGTGCCATGGAAATACAATACCCTGCCTCAAGTAGAGAGTTCTCCAAACACCTCTGTCGTTACCAATATAACCGGGGCAAGTGGAATTACAAGGAGTGGTCGATATATGCCCCCGAGTCTTCGTTCGGGGTGAATCATCCAAAGAAGTCAAGACAGGCTCGTAAGGGAAGGATAAAGAAGCGGAGAATGCTCAAAAAAGAAAGGGGCGAGAACAAGAAATTGATGAGTTCCTAAAATTGTAAGGCAAAGTGACTATAAGGTGGTTGACGGATGAATCGGACTTCAAAGAAAGATTTCAATCTTTGTCATTGTTGCTAAGTTCGAAGCGCATCGAACTGCCCTAATGAAGGTACTGAATGGGGCTCATGTTTCTCAGAATATTTCCGTGGGCCAATTTGATGAAATAGTCGGGAATATCGTGGCTGCGAACCATGTGACTTTTGCTGACGACGAGCTTCCCCCAGAAGGAAGGAAACACAACCAAGCCCTACACATCTCTGTTAAATGTGGGGATTTCGTGCTAGCTCGTGTTCTGATTGATAATGGTTCTTCTCTAAATGTGATGCCAAGGTCTACTGTAAGCAAGTTGGACGTGGATTGCTCTTTCATGAAGCCTAGCTCGACATTGGTGAGGGCGTTTGATGGATCGAAGAAAGAGGTAATAGGGGAGATGGAGTTCCCCATTCAGATAGGTCCTGAGACATTCTGTGTTAACTTTCAAATCATGGACATCTCCTCGTCAATGCAAACCGTCTGCTCTCGAAGGCCATGGATTCATATGGCGGGAGCCATTCCTTCCTCTCTGCATCAGAGAGTCAAGTTTGTGGTAGATGATAAAATTGTGGTAGTGTTCGGGGAGGAAGAGATGTTAGTTAACAAACTTTCTCCTTTCCGCTATGTGGAAGTAGCCGAAGAGTCCCTGGAAACTTCTTTTCAATCTCTCGAGATTGCCAATGCTGTGTTTGGAGGGAGTGAATTGCCGTCGCCTGTGATAAAGTTGTCGAAAGATGAAAAGATGGTTGCAAGGATCATGATGGGTCAGGGATACCAGCCGGGACGTGGTTTGGGAAAAGCGGACAAGGAATTCTTGCTCTGTCGGTGAAAAAGAAAACAAGGGTCGTTACGGGTTCGATACCACCCAAGTGAGGCCGAAAGGAAGAAGTTGGTCAAGAGAGAGAGGTGAGTGGTTGGCCAAGCTGGGGAGGCCAGACCCACGGTCAAAGAGGATCCCCATCCGTGACATCCGTCGAGCTTCAAGAGTGCAGGTTACTAGACCCGGATCAAATTATCTTTGTTGAGGATGGTTTAGAGGATGAAGAGGCCAGCACCAGCTTAGTCCGTCGTTGCCTTGCTAAAGAAGAGCTCAAAAATTGGGAAGTTGTCGACTTGCCCATCACTTTTAGTTCAAAGTAATGATTGTAATGCACTCCTTTGGCTCTGCCCAAGGCCTCATGATAGTTTGTTAGGGCATGCATGTTTTTATTTTCAATGACGCCATCATCAATAAAAACACTTGTTTTGAATTCCATCAATAAAATCTCTTTTTCTTCATTTATCTTTTCTTTTCTTGCGCTTTATTTTGTTTGTTTCGCTTTTCATTCTACTTTCTGCTTCTACGAATGCAGATCAAAAGTAATTATCTCTGAAAATAATAAAGCTAATGATTCCTATTATGACTTCGATCACCCAATTAACCAAACCGAAGGGGTGTTGAGGAAAGGGCCGGGAAACTCCTCCGCAATTGATGAGACTAATAGAGCAGAAGAAAAGATCATTCACCTCATGGAGAGTCGATTGAGATAATCAACTTGGGTACGTAAGAGGATAAAAGAGAGGTTAAGGTCGATGCGCCATGGAAGATAGTGAACGCAAAAGGCTAATCCAACTCTTGCATGACTACTGCTGATGTCTTTGCGTGGTCATACAAAGATATGCCAGGGGCTAGATACCGACATTGTTGAACACAAAGGTTGCCGGTGAAGCCGTGGTGTCCACCGGTCAAAACAGAAATTGAGAAGAATGAAACTCGAGATGTCATTGAAAATCGTGGGCGAGGTAAAAAGCGCTTTGATGCGGGGTTTCTAGCAATGGCCAAAGTATCCACAATGGGTAGCAAATATCGCCCCTGTTCCGAAAAAGATGGCAAGGTCGGATGATGTGTGTCGATTACAAGGATCTCGAACAGAGCTAGCCCCAAAGATGACTTCCTTTGCCTCATATTGATATCCTGGTAGACAAGATGCACCCAACATTCTCTATTCTCCTTCATGGATGGGTATTCGAGTTACAATCGGATAAAAATGGCTCCGTAAGATATGGAGAAAACCACCTTCATAACTCTCTCTCGGGAACATTCTCGCTACAAAGTGATGCCTTTTGGACTCAAGAATGCTTGGTGGGACTTATCGAGAGCAATGGTGACATTATTCCACGACATGATGCACAAGGAAATTGAGGTGTACGTAGATGATATGATTGCAAAATCCAAGATCGATGAGGGCACATTGTTAATCAAAACTCTTTTTGACGTCTACGGAAGTTCAAGCTCGAGTTAAACCAATAAATGCACCTTCTGTGTGAGATCCGGAAGTTACCGGGATTTATCGATCGAAGTGGATAGAGGTCGATCCGGATAAAGTCAAAGCAATCCTCGAAATGCCAAAGCACCAAAGACCGAAAAAGAGGTCCGTGGTTTCCTTGGGAGATCGAACTACATCTCAAGGTTCATATCCCGCTTAACCGACACCGCAAGCCTCTCTTTTAAGCTATTGTGCAAGAACCAAAAACTAGAGTGGAGCGATGATTGCCAAAAAGCCTTTGGACAGATTAAAGATTATCTTCGTAACCCACCAATTACGATGCCGCGGTGTCCTAAGACCACTTATCCTGTATCTAACCGTGTTGGACAATTCGATGGGATGTGTCTTTGGGCAGCATGATAAATCGGGAAAGAAAGAGCATGCTATATACTACTTGAGTAAAAATTCACCGATTGTGAGGCGAGATATTCAATGCTAGAAAAGACTTGTTGTGCTTTTTAGCATGGGCCGCTCATCGTTTAAGACAAGACATCTTTGAGTCACACAACTTGGTTGATATCTAAAATGGATCCAATCAAATACATTTTTGAAAAGCCAAAGACTCACGGGACGGATCGCTCGTTGGCAAATGTTATTATCGTAATATGATATCCTCGTATGTCACGCAGAAGCGATCGAAGGCGGTGCACACTTGCCGAGTACTTAGCATGTCGGTACCATTCGGACTACCAACCAATGCGGCATGATTTTCCTGATGAAGATATCATGGCACTGTTCGACGAGGGGAAGTCCCAAGAAAATGAAAGGTGGAGGATGATATTCGACGGTGCGTCCAATGTATGGGGGCATGGGGCAGGAGCTGTGTTGATATCTCCTGACAACCGCTTCATTCCTGTCACTGCAAGACTAAGCTTCTATGTCACAAACAACATAGCAGAGTATGAAGCGTGCATTTTGGGTATTCAAGCAGCCCTAGAATGGAAAGTTAAAAGGCTAGATGTGTATGGGGATTCAGCCTTGGTTATTCATCAAGTAAGAGGCGATTGGGAGACCAGAGATCCCAAACTGATTCCTTATTGTGATTATGTGCAAGAGTTGATGGAGTCTTTCGACAAAATCAACTTTAAGCATATCCCTCGAGATGAAAACCAGTTGGCCGATGCATTGGCAACACCGTCTTCCCATGTTCAATGTTAATCGTGACAAAAGTTTGACCAATATCGAATTCGGCCAGACCGAGCCTACTCGCATCATCATTACCGCACAAAGAATAGATGAAGAGTCTAATGACAAGCCATGGTATCATGATATCAAACAGTACATCACTAATCAGGAATACCCACCTGGGGCATCAGAGAATGACAAGAGAACTCTCAGAAGATTGTCAAGGAATTTCTTCTTGAGTGGTGAAGTTCTCTACAAAAGAAACTATGATATGGCTCTCCTGAGGTGTGTTGCCAAAGAAGAAGCCGAAAGAATCATGAGAGATGTGCATGAAGGTTCGTTTGGAACCCACTCCAGTGGACACACTATGGCTAGAAAGATTTTGAGAGCTGGCTATTACTGGTTGCAAATGGAGTCGGATTGCTACAGTTTCGTGAGGAAGTGCCACAAGTGCCAGATCTATGCTGATCACATTCATGTACCGCCTGCTAAATTGAATGTCTTGACTGCGTCTTGGCCGTTCTCAATGTGGGGCATGGACGTCATAGGTCCAATTGAACCTAAAGCATCAAATGGG
Organism: Oxytropis ochrocephala; assembly: GCA_020916435.1. NCBI lineage: Eukaryota > Viridiplantae > Streptophyta > Magnoliopsida > Fabales > Fabaceae > Oxytropis > Oxytropis ochrocephala. Next base: position 48,546,410 of record CM037091.1, on the reverse strand, counting down.
CATCGTTTCATCTTGGTCGCCATTGACTATTTCACAAAGTGGGTTGAAGCTGCCTCCTATTCAAGTATAACCAGTTCAGTAGTTGCCAAGTTTGTCAAGAAAGATCTGATCTGCCGTTACGGTCTTCCCGACAAGATTATCACTGATAATGGCAGCAACTTGAACAGCAGAATGATGAAGGACCTGTGCTCCGAGTTCAAGATTCAGCATCACAATTCATCCCCGTACCGTCCGAAGATGAATGGGGCAGTCGAAGCAGCCAACAAGAACATCAAGAAGATTGTGCAAAAGATGGTGGTGACCTACAAGGATTGGCATGAAATGCTTCCTTTTTGCGTTGCATGGCTATCATACCTCGATGCGTACATCGACCGGGCAACCCCTTTCTTTGGTGTATGGGTCGGGCGGTGCTCCTATCGAGGTTGAAATACCCTCCTGCGGTACTAATGGAAACTAAGCTGGAGGAAGCAGAGTGGGTACAAGCTCGCCTAGATCAATTAAATCTCATTGAGGAGAAGAGAATCACAGCCTTGTGTCATGGACAGCTATACCAGCAAAGGATGAAAACCGCTTTCGACAAGAAGGTTCGTCCCAGAATTCAACGAGGAGACCTAGTGCTCAAGAAGATCCTGCCTATTCAAAGTGATCCCCGTGGAAAATGGACTCCCACCTACGACGGCCCATATATAGTCAAGAAAGCCTTTTCTGGAGGAGCGCTGATACTCACAAATATGGACGGCGAAGATCTGAGGAACCCAGCAATTACGATCGGTGAAGAAGTATTATGCCCGAAAGAAATAGGCGAAAAAGAGAAAGATAAGCCAAGTAAAAATAGCTCGCTAGGTTGAAAACCCGAAAAAGGCGCCTAGGCAAAATCGAGCGACCGGTGGATTGAAAACCCGCAAAGGCGATCCAGGCAAAAATTAGGGTCAGAAAGCTTGGGCATGAAAAGTAGACAAGGGCATACAAAACCCCGAAAGTCTGGATAAGAGGGTGGTCAAAGTCATGGAAATAAATGGTTGGCACTGTCCCCCAGAGATGGACAGTCAGAAATTAGCTTCTCTCTTTTTCGTGTCTTTTTGTAGTTTAAACTTTCAAATGTATTGAACAATCGGCGTAACTTTCTGTACTCGACTTTTACATCAATAAAGTTCACTCTTTCTCATATCTGTTTGTTTTTCTATTTCCCTGCTTTTTCTACTCAAAATAAGCGTTTTATGATGATGGTGACATTGATCTGTAAAACATGTGCATAAATCATAAAGCATCACAATCATTGCGAAATTTCTAGAAGTCATGGAAAGGAAACAACTTTTCAAAGCAAATTAAGTTCGCAAGTAAACAATTATGCTCGTAATCATTCTCAAATGGCAAAATTATAAAGCAAATCTGCACTCACTACAAGAAAAGCTTGTTTTAGCCACCAGCAATTGCCACGGAGCTTATTCCATCAGTAATTTGCCACGGATTTGCGGCGAAATGTGTAAAAATAAGTACGCGAAATTTCCCACGATGTTTGCCACGGGTTTGCCACGGACATGTGAAAGGATTAGAAATTTGCCACGGAGATGCCGTGGCAAGTCCGTGGCAACCCGTTAATCAAAATAAAATGAGTCCGATCCTATCCTAAAATAAGAAAATGAGCCCGATGCTCTCTCTTCTTCACGCCTCGCTCTCTCTCCTCACGCTCTCGCTCTCTCCTCCTCCTCTCTCTCACCTCTCGCTCCGCCTCCTCCTCACTCTCAATCACCACCACCTCACCTCCACCCACACTCCCCACCGTCGTGCTCCCCGGCTCCATCATTCTCCTCAACTTCGACGAAACCCTAAATCAAATCCAAATTCCATTCATTCGACCTTCTCACCTCCCAAAGAAGGTGTTGTTTTCGTTTCCTCCTCCTTGCTAACTCATCATTGACTTCAGGTACACTCTGTTCCCTCTCTCCTCCTCTCTAGCTCTCTCTCACCATTAGCTCTCTGTCTCTCTCTAGGTTTATTACATGTGTTTGCTTTTTATCGATTGTATGAATTTTAGGTGAAGGATTTAGGGTTTATGGGGTTTTAAAATTTAATTTGGGATTTAGGGTTTAAGATTATTGTAAAGATTAGGAGTTCCTAATCAAGATTATTGTCTACTCCCACTATTCTCTATTTTGTTATCTCAAGATCTCAGTATATTTATGTGAATTTTTCAAAGATCCAAAGTTTCTCATGTTCTTATATGTAGTCGAAGAGAAAGGTTAGGGAGCCAAAGGAAGAAAATGTGACTCTTGGTCTCACTTTGTCAAAGATGGCGAACACGTTTTTGGTGTTGCTCGCATCTTTGCTTCTTTTAACGATACCTTCATTGTGAGTATATTTTGCTTTTTTGCGTGCTTCAGTTTTTTACTCTGTTAAATTTGTAATTGGATTCAATGCTTTGATTGATTACCTTGCAGCACGTAAATGATATATTAGTTCCTTCCAACCAAAAATATTGAAATTTAAGTAGGTCCAGTGAACTTGGTTGTTCCTTAATAGTGTTATGGCTCATGATATAAATGTCCTTAAGGTTTTACTTAAATTTTGACAATATTCCCTTTTCTTTAATGGACCAAGCCTAGCATACCTGCTTATGTTGTGCTTGAATACACTATCATTCAGTCGATCACTCATAGATATCATGTATGTTGAGCAAATTACTTCTCTTATGTAATTCTATTTAATAAGCATATGGCACTGGACTATTATGTATCTGTGACTTTTTATTTTTTTTCCTCTCTTATGATAGATTATAATCAATGTCTCATCGCCAAGGAGGTGATGTTTGAATATTTAATCAAGAATATGAAATGGAAGATATAGAAGATGATATGGATGGTGAATCTATTGATAGAGAAAGGGTTGATGTAGACTCTGATGTTGATGAATTTGATTACTCGGTTAGTAATATGCTTTTTCTTATTATTATTTTTTGTCATTGCAATTTTTGTTGTTTTATGAATATGATATGATGATATAGATGGGTTTATTTTATAGTACAATTACACATTTTCAATTCATGGGGGTGTCGACTTATCCTCCTCCGAAATAATCCATCAATTAAATATGTACAATGTATAATGCAATTCATGAGTATGTTTTATATTTCTATGAGTAATGAGTAATCTTTGTTGTTATGGTCACAGAGTAGTAAATTGGTAGACACTACAAAATGATCAAGCTAGAAGAGGACAAGACATACAGGGAATTCCTTGGGATAGCCTTAGCATCACTAGAGAAAGGTATCGTCAAACTAGGATTGAGCAATACAAGAATTATGAAAATATACCTCATTCGGGGACGGATCGGGAGGTAACAATTTGATTCCCTTTCTTTTGATAGTTCGGAGAAGTTTATTGTTCAATCTTGTCATTGGTCATAAGCATAACACCGTCTTGACTTGTCTATTATTTTCTATCACAACAGATTGTAAAAATACAAAAAGGGATACTCATTTTATGAGTTCAGGGAAAAACTCAAGATCGCTTAAATCAACAATTCTTCATTTTCGTAAGTTGTATCTACTACTCGGTATCTATAATGGTCTAAGGGTCTACTAGGACATTTTGTTGCTAATTGGCTCTGTTTATTAAACTTGTGTGAAGTTAGAAATTAAAACAACTTATTACTTTAAGGAGCATAGTAAATCAAGGCACAAACTTGAAATGTAATCAAAAGAGATACTATTTATTGGATCCTTCCCCTTCATTGAAATGTTTTTAATTGAATACCTTAAACATCCGATTTTCCATTGGGTAGATGTATCATGTATGATAAAATTGATGAGTTGTTGCCTTACAAGTTATCTATTTTCATTATTAGAGACATCCCGGAAGTCTATTGGAGGGATTCACACACACTCAAGTTAGTACACTTGCAGTAAAAGATAATCTTCTAGTTCTTTGGAGGATTTCAGGTGAACTTATTTGCAAGGTAAATGGTTGATTTGCTTGTGTTTTCGTGAATATCTATTTTTGTAATCTTAAGTGTATATATCTTGCATTTGTAAGTATAAATTGTAAATTTGTAATCCTAGATATCATTAGTAAGTATGTTATCCATCTTTGAAAATAGAGTTCAAGGATGTATATACAAAGAAGACGTATGTTGTCCATCTTTGAAAATAAGGTTCTCGAACAATTTTGGCACTTTCTTAATTTTCTTAGAGTTAAACCTAATTTGGTCCTCAAATAATCTACCCTAAAGAAATAGTATGTCCTGTTGTTATGACTTATCTTTATCATCTATTTATTCAGAGTATCTTCGCTATTGCCGTACATCCTGCGATGATAGATACATCCAATTTCATGGAAAATATGCTATTCACCCATTTAATGGAAGAAAACTTCCTATAGTTTGTGATCCTATTCTTGTTGATCCAAAGTTCGGACAGTCTTTGTTAAGGTATTCTCTATATTTAAGGTTAAAAGTTTCATTAGAGTTCTATTTCAAGTGATGGTTGCACATTGTATGATGCTTTCTTTATTCCTTGCAGATTACACCGCCCATGATCCAAATGATTTTGAGGTTGGAAAACGTCACAACCTTGAATTCATCAATGTTTTCACCGATGATGGGAAAATAAATTCCAATGGTGGCTCTGAATTTTTGAACATGCCACGATTTAAAGCCTTAGAAGCAATAGCGAGAAGCATTGCGTAAGAAGGTATTGCTATAGAAATCTGCTTTTGAAATTTTTGCTTGCTTAGGCAACACATGATTATCTGTTTGTTTCATATGAATTATGAAACATTTGGTGCTTAGGCACCAACATGCTAGGTGGCAAAACTTTTGATGGAAAGTACATTTGTGAAATCGACTAATGATTGCTTTTTCCGTGACATGAGGGGTTTATGATTTAAGTTATCATTACTTTTAAAATGCTTTGCATGATTACATTAAACATTACTTACCTCATGTTTCTCGCTAGAGGTGCTAGCTATCGTTTTAGCATTGATCTTTATCTTGAGAAGTCGTCTTTGTAATGAATCACACAATTCTTGGTATCTCATGTTTCATTTGCTTTCTTTCATGTAGGGCCTTTATAGAGGTTTTGAAAACAATGAGATGCGCCTTGGCGTATGTTCAAGAAGTAATGATGTTATAAAGCCCATGATAAAGCCACGATGGTATGTCAATTGCGTGATATGGCAAGGCAAGCTCTTCATGCTTTGCACACGGATGAGGAAAAAAAAAACGCTAGAGATTATTCCAAAACAATATTTGGCTGAATGGAAGAGGTGCTTATATACTCATTGATTTCCTTTTGCAATTTCTCATAATGAAACAGTTACAACACTTGTTTTGCAAAGCACTCAAATGTGGTCTAGGATTTCAACCATAATGCAGGGTTCCACCCTTTAGTTATATTTTTGCATCTCTAGATTTTGTAAAATTATAGTATCATTATTTTGTAACTTAAGCAAAGATTCCCTTGTTGCTCCAGCTTTTCTTTATAAGTAGGTTCTAGTTCCACTACTAAATTTGTATTCATTCACCTCCCAAAGAAAGCTTTCATTCCATTGTTTATATATTTTTGATGTAATGGAACATTATAACTTTGTATCCTTACTGTTAGAATTGAAAGATAACCCAATTTGTGAAGAAGTTGGAGTAGTAGGAAACTACTGCTCCATTTATTTTTTTAATTTTTTTTAAAAATTTGCGACGGATTTGCCACGGACTTGCGACGAAAATTTGCCGCGGATTTGCGACGGAAAAATTTGCCACGGATTTGCGACGGAAAAATTTGCCACGGCAATTCCGTGGCAAACGATTTGCGACGAGCGTTTTTGCCACCAATTTTTGTCCGTGGCAAATGTTGTTTTGCCACGGAAATTTGTGCATTTGCCACGGAAATGTCCGTGGCAAATCAGCGATTTTCTTGTAGTGACTTGGCTCATACACCACCACAATCCTAATCGGTTCCACAGTTGTGTCACGGGTTGGTCGAACCAGCAAAAGAAAAAGCCAAAAGAGCAAAAGAGCAAATGAAAAACAGATGATCAGAAAAAAAGAAAGCTGATCAAGAAAAATCAAATCAAAAGGAAAACCTCAAGAATGTTCCGCCACAGGCATCATTACACCAAAATCATAGCATTGCATGCACTCGCATAACATGCTCCTGTATAACATGCCTTTGCATAACATGCACCCATGCTTCATGCACCATCCCTTGGATCAACTGACATATGCAGGTACCTCAATTCAATACGCCAGCATTGGTCATCTCAAGCGATCAATCAACAGGATTTGCGAGTCCCCTCAGGACCCACGTGTCCCTTCAGGACCAAATGCGTCCCTTCAGATCCCGTCGTTATCGAGCACCGGCGAATCATCAGACCCTAGGGTCCTTCAGTTTAGTTCAAATCAACGACCCAAACAAATGATTTTGAACTCGACCTTCATTTCGCCAAGTCATCACCGAGCATGACGGATCGGCCCCCGAACCGTGTCCCTTCGGACTAGTCGTGTCGGTATAAAGCATAGCGTAAGTCCATCAAGGTAAAACGTGATCGGTCCCACAACTTGATATTGAACCTCGGCCGCTCGAACGAGCCACCTTCAGAGCCCAGTGCTCGCCAGAGCCACAAGTGCTCCTTCGAAACCCAGTGTTGTTCCTTCGAGCCACAAGCGCTCCTTCTTTCTGCACTCTTTATCACTTTCTTTATTTCCGCGCCGGTGTCGGCCTCACCGGAGGTCGATACCATCTTTACCGCTTTACTTCTTTTTTTTTTTTTTTTTGCCGCCGAGGGTAGCGCCAATTCATTTCTGTTTTTGTTGGCCTCACCGAGGGTTGGCACCAATTTATTTCTGCCCGGTGTCGGCCTACCGCAGGTCGATACCATCTTTCTTGCTTTATTTCTTGTTTTTGCCGCCGAGGGCTAGCGCCAATTGATTTCCATTGTCTTTATCGCTTTCCACGACTGCGAGGGTCGGTACCAAGCTTACTTTACGCTTTTGTTGGTAGAAGGCCGACACATTCCAAAAGAAAATTCAGATTTCCCCAAGTGGACAAAATTGGTATAATTTTTGAGTTCTTTATTTCTATTTTTCCTTGGAATATGTTTCAGCCAATTCATATTCCTTGTCAAAATCCAAATAAAGAGGGGCAGCTGTCATCCCCAATTTTGTCCGACTAGTTGAAAATCAAAAAAAAGATTGTATCTTTGTAAATACTCAATGTTAATAAGCATTTTTCTCGTTTTTAGAAAACCCCAAAATATGTGGCTCGTTTTGTAGGTCTCACTTTGCACAAATGTGTTCGCCATCAATTTAGCATTTCTTATTCTCACCGTCTTGCGGCGTATTCATTTCGAATCGTATGCTCGCATTTAGTCTCGTTGTTGCGCGTATTACTTCTGCTCGTGTGCGTGTTTTAATTCTTGTGGGCGCGCGCTCGCGTCACGTCGTGTGCGCGTAATGTTTTCGTTATTTATGTTAGTGGTATTTAGTTGTTGTTAGTAATTACCAAAATAGGAGACAACACCAAGTAATCAAGTGTAATATATTTATTTAAATCTGTCCCCATTGTTACAAAAAAAAAAATCAAATAATTACACATAAAATAAAGGAAGTCAAACAAAAAATAATAGAACAGCATCCTTGTTGTTGGCAGCAGCAACGTAGGGAGTATTTTGAGCTCTAAGCTCATTTCTCCTTCTTCTTGTCCCTTTGTTTGGTTTTCATTTTGGGCAAAAACATGTCAGCCCCCTTGCTGCCCTTGCTGCTCCACTGTGCATCAGCTGCAACCACAACCACCTTGTCTCCAACAGCTATAATCCCCTGCTCAATACCACACCTACACCACACCAAAGCCCCAATATAAATAGCAATACACAGACACAGCAAAGGGGAAAAAAAACAGCAAAAAAACTCAGCCAAACAGAACACAAACACAACAAACGCATCACACATATACTAAGCCTTCATCATTCCCTCTTCACCATTGCACCTGTACAAGCACCACACCCACCTCATCCTTCTCAGTTACCACACCTTCAGCCAAAGATGAAGAGGAGGGGACATTGAGAACAAAAAAAAGAACACAAACCAGAACTGATGTTGTAGGAGAGAACACAAAAAACGCAGCACACACACACACTGGACAAAAAAGCAAAACAGAAAAAACACATATATGAACAGAGAGGAAGAAGAGGAAACAGTAACACAAACAAAAAACAAACACACGCCTCCATCACCTTCCTTCTCAGTCACTGCCTCACCATAACCACCACCGCAACCACCACCCAGAACAACCTCAAAACCACCGCCGAACATCACCACCCTGAACAACCTCAAAACCAACAACCGCCGTCACCACCGCGTCGTCGCGAATCACCGTGCGTTCAGCTCCTCTCTCTCAGGCGCGCGCCACCGCCGTCACCACCGCGTCGCCGGCGAGCTTCCTCCGATAACGCCTCTCTCTCACTCGCGAGCTCCTCCTCCGACAGCGCTCTCTCTATCTCGCGGTACCTTCTCTTCCTCGATCTCTCTCTCTCTCTCTCTCTCTTGTTTTCGTTTCAACCATTTTTGCATCTCTCCACCTTTGCTTTTTTCCTCTCTGAAGAAGAAAATGGAACGGCGCACGTGAACGAGAGTTTAAGTGTAGGTTTTTTTTGCTTTTTTTTGTTTTGTTTGATGATTGGTTCACGTTCCCAATGGGCTTGCCTTCCTTTTTTTTTTTTTAGTTCCTTTTTTTTTTAACAGGATGATTATAACACCCCCCCACGTTTTTGAGTACAGCCTGTGTTTTTTTTATAAAATGTGGAACTAGGTTTCCTTTGGTTCGCATACTTATGATTAAAATATTTTCAAGTTGATTTTATTGTCGTTCTTTGCTTGATGATGTTTAATATTGGTGCTAGTATTTCATTTTAGTGTTAAATGTTATTTTTGTTGTTGGTTGATGATCTAGCAATATGATTCCCACTAGTGCCTAGTGCACTTTTCTCAAAGTGAGAGGATTGCTCTATATGATTCAACATTCCCTTGTATTTTTTTTTTTAGTGAATAACAAATAAGATTGTATGTTTAGGGTTTAGGGTTCGTAAGGTATTGCAAAGGATAGACCTACTTTAGCCTTGATGCAATTCCTCTTTGTTCATGCTATTAAGAAATTGTTGCTCACATGTCATTAGTTTAACTAAGATCATTCTATGCCTATAATCAATTGTTTACTTGTTTTCGATGCTACTTAAATTGTCTTGACTTAACTGTGTGTCGTTCCCTCAACGTGTATGACCTCCTAATGAAGACGTAAGCCTGCATGCCTGTTGTAGCATAGAGTCATTAGGGTAAATGCACTTGTCCTCACACACACGCATTTGTTTTGAGAAATTCACCTTGCATCCTTGACAATTGAATCTCTGATTGTATCGGCATGTTTAATCTTAGTTGATGTATGACATACGCATGATTATTTGATTATTGAATGCGCCTGAAGTTTGTAACCAATCAGATAATAACTTCACCCTTTTCCCCCAAAAATCATTCAAACTCTTTTCTAATTAACACAAGTTATTAGTGACTATCACCCAAAGCCTTGGCTTGTTTGATTGTCATGAACGCTATCATGGGTTATTAGTAATGATCACTCAAAGTCTTTGCTTGCTTGATCATTATGAAAGTTTTTCCCTTCTCCAAAATCCTTTCGAAACATTTTCGTCTTAAAGTTAGAACTACGTCGCTTTGATTCCCATTCGGGATACGTAGGAGCGAGCCACGTTCTCGTCAAGCGCAATAAATAAAAGTCATTTTCATAAAACAAACAAAAAGAATCATTTTCAAACCCATTGTTGCTAGTGGCTAATCAGAACCTTTGTTCATCTAGCCATTGGTGACAATGTCTTTTCCCAAAAGAACAATAAAGCGGTGATCACCCATAACCTCTGATAGTTTGATCATTCGTGCCAATCAATCTTTTTCCAAAAAATCATTTTCAAAAGAACAAATAAAAACGAGTTGCTACTAACAAATCAATCGTAACCTTTGTTAAATCGACCGATGGTAGTGACTCTCATTTTCAAGAGTACTTAGCGGTGGTTACCCATAACCTCTGTTAGTTTAATCATTCGCCGAATACTGGTCCTATTTCAAAACTCACTAAAAAGATAAAAAACAAAACCCCTTTTCATGACAAACGAGAACTACGTAGCTTTGAATTCTCCATCGCACTAGGAGATACGTAGGAGCGAGAGGCCAACTCTCGTCAAGCGTCAAAAATAAAATTTTCATTAAGTTTTTCCATTTATCCCCAAATAAGAAATAAATAGGCAAATCTAGGTATTTTTCAAATCAAACATTAAAACCACACACTTAATTAAAGGTTCCTCTCGGTAGAGAGAGGCGCGTGGAATGCTAACACCTTCCCATACGTAATTGACCCCAGAACCCATATCTCTAGTTTTCGAAAGACCATCCGCCTTTGTTCAAAAGACCTTTTTCCGATGTTTTGGTCTTAAAATTAAAATATTGGTGGCGGCTCCATAATTTTTCCACATTGTACATTGAGAAACCCAAACCGGATTTTTCGGGGTGCAACAAATAGGTAGGCCTCGAAGCTCTTGGATTTGACTACCATATCGTCAATACACTTTCATGCTTTTACCAATGAGGTCATGGAAAATAGAATTCATGGCCCTCTGGTACGTGGCTCCTGCATTTTTTAGGCCAAATGGCATTACCAGTCATTCATAGATACCTAAGGCGTCGGGGTACCTAAAGGCAGTTTTATGGGTGTCAGCCTCGGCCACGTATATTTGATTGTTGCCAGAATAGCCGCCCATAAAAGTCGGGATGGCATTATTGGTTGCGGCGTCGACAAGCATATCGGCCACTGGCATACCATACTCATCTTTCGGAGTGGCCAAGTTCAGGTCTATGTAATCAATACAAACTCGAACCTGACCATTCTTATTGATCACGGGTGTAACACCCCCTTTCTATTTACTACTATTTAGTCAATTTTAAAATCAGAGTTTTCAAAAATTATTCCACCCACCTCAAAGAGAGTGCTACATTTCTTCAAAAACATAAAACGACGAATTGAATTTTCATAAAACAACTTGTGCGTGATACATAGCACGTCAAAATGGGGCGAACCCTCAAAAACACTTATTTAGTTATTAACAACATCCTGATTATAAATCACCAGCACAGCAGAACATCGACCAGTCTCAAAGTATTTAATACAACATCCTATATCAGATTGAATACATCAAAATAAATTATTAAATATCTAAGACTTCCCGCCCCCGGTGCTACATATCAGAGCATGACCATCACTAGACTACTTCATTTGCTATCACCTGCAGTTGCCGACATACGAAGCAACACGACGCAAATGAGGTGAGTCTCTTTACATAAATAATAGCAAATAGGATAAGTATCATATTAGGGAAGGCAACTAACGTAAATCACATTTAGCATCTAGCATTAAGTATGGCACATCAACTCACAATCATCATCAAGGCAACACCAAACATATGAATGTATGCATGAGTGCAAGTATGCATGTGGATCCATCATCGTCGCAATAAGCCTTGAGGGCACACATCGCTTTGGCCGAAGCCCACACATCGATTTGGCCGAAGCCCACACATCGCTTTGGCCGAAGCCCACACATCACTTTGGCCGAAGCCCACACATCGCTTTGGCCGAAGCCTACATCTTCGCTGAATATGCATGATTTATGTGACACCATGACAATGCACCACAACACAATACATCTACCACAACAATCATTAACTCATCACGTTTCACTTCGCAACTCAACTTCAATCACAATATAAGCCTTGAGGGCACACACCTCTTTGGCCGAAGCCTACACATCGCAATAGCCGAAGCCTACATCATCGCTTACTCATCACCGCAATACAACACACCTCATCATTGGACTAAATGTCCCACCAAGGACCAACACAACACACAAGGACTAAACCAACACCCCAAGGACTAAACGGTCACCTAAGGGACTAAACAGTCACATATGGACCAAAACAACATCTTAGAAGGACTAAGGGTGCATAAGGACCAAGTTAGCATTTTTGACACTTTGGGCAACATTGGCAACACCCGCACAACATGCTGGATTCCTACAGCAGTACACCTACTTCGGCGGATTATTTAAAATAGCAAACGACATCGAAAAATTACAAAGACCACTCATCGGAAAGCCACGGATGTGTAGTTTCTGGATATATCTTTAAAGTTTCAAAACAATGAGCAAATTAGTACAGTTTTTATAAACAACCCGAACAGCTCCCAGACTGGACAGATTCTGTCCTCCCACTTCATTTTACTCTAAAATGACTTAAACTTGACCAAATGGGACAAAACCTTAGCCCGAACAAAAGCAATTTGAGTATAGTTTCTAATAGAAAAAGAATCGTTCAAAACGGAGTTCATTTGGAGACCTAAAACTTGCAAAAACCGAACATACCCACAGTTTGACTCTAGAAATTTGACCCGACTTTGGAGACTCATAACTGGAGCTACACAACTCCGAATTTAACGAAACCAGTGCCAAAACGACCGGCTTTAAGTCTATTTTCGAAAACACTCAGCCACATAATTTTTGAATCGACCAAACAGTACCAGTTTTAAAAGACCGAAACAGTGTCCAGAAACGCACAAAACTATAAGAAAGTAAAACTCATCATGATCAATCACCCAAACCAACTATAATCACGGCACAATGCCTCACACATCAATTTCAACACCAATTCATTTAGGCAAGATATCAAACACCTTACAATCATCATATTTTCATACTCAATTTCATTGAGGCAATACATCAAACACCTTGCATGCATAGTTCATATCATGTTCATCTTAACAACAATTAGCATGGGTTCATCGATTTCTAATTCAAGCATAACACCAATTAATTCAAACAACACATAAACAATCAATTAATTCAAACAACACACAAACAACAATTAATTACCCTAAACACCTAACCCACACATAATTACTCATCCTACAAACTATTATGTATGAAAGAGAGTCCCCTTACCTCAAAATTGAAAACCCAAGAAGCTTCTCTTTCAAAACACAAGAAAACACCAAAAATGGAAGCCCTCCTACTTTGAGCTTCAAAAACCCATCCATGGAAAAGGAAAATGGGAAGGAATTAGTGTAGGAAATTTACACTAAAAGGTAGAGAAAGAAAATTGGGGAAGATTGGTACTACATACCACTTACCCAAGCAAGAAATGGCATTTTCCTTCCCTCCTCCTTCCAACCCAGCTGCGTGCCTCTCCCTTGCTGTCCTCTCTCTCTATTTTTTTCATTTCCTTCCTTCTAATGGGGAGGAAACCCTACCCCTAAGGTTATTTGTTGAACTTGGGCCTAATAGTGGGCTTAGGCCCCTTATTTACACCCCCTAGCTACTTCAACCACTCCCTATTTTAATTAATTCACCACTTCCTTATTTACTACCCAACACCTCTTAGTTATATTAAACACCCTATTTTTAATATAACTAATCACTATAACACCTCCTAAATAAAATAAAACTCTAAATTAATTATTTGACTTAAATAAATGTTGCAAGCCTTAAATAACTTAATTAAATAAATAATTAAATTATTTTGGGGCGTTACATCTCTCCCCCACTTAGAATATTTTCGTCCTCGAAAATCTACACCAAACTCACGAAAATCAACATCCACTCTTCTTATCACCTCTAACCGTTCTCATCCATGTTTTATCGTGATATGCATATGCATCAAACACCCTCCTCTACACTCCTACTCCCCAAATAGGTATTCTACCTGTAGCTTATCAATCCTACCCGACTACCCAAACACCATAAAATAGCCAACTCGTGGCATCACCACCAATTAAGTAGGACCGAATCCTCTTTGTTGCTTTGAGACGCTAAGTCTACCTCGTTACTTTTAGATACAAATACCTATATCGTCACTTTTATTTTCCTATTCAACGGAAAACAAACGCATATGACACCAGAGACAACAATCAATCATGGCGAGAGGCCCAACAACACCAACAATCGCAATTAACACAACGACACCAATCTCTACAATAGACTCGACATCACCAATATCACCAATTCGTCATATACCCAACAATATTCACATCAACAATTAACACGACCACAACAACAAAATTCAACTTCAATCTATGCAACAATTTTATCGTTTTATTCAACGTTCAAATTAATCTACCTAAACTTAGGTGCAGAAAATTCTGTAACTATGCGCCTACTTTGGCGAATTAATTAAAATAGTAAACGACATCGGATTTCGACAAATAAATACTTGTTGGAAAGCCCTATGGGTCTATTTCTTATCCCTAAGTTCAGTTTTTGAAGAAAAGTATCTAACAAGTACAGTTTTCAAAAATACACATACTAGTTTCAAAAGATGCAGTTTCTGTCCTTCAAATTCAAACAGTTCTATAATGACTAAAACTCGATCAAATTGCATGAAACTTGTGCATAAGATGAGGCAATTCTGTCAAGTTTTCAAAGAAATTGGATTCGTTCGAAAATGAGCTCTTTTGAAAACGCAGTAACCAAAACACTGACCCTATGTCCAGATTGTTTCCAGAATTTTAACCTAACTTGTTTCACCTATAACTCGAGTTCTACAACTCCAAATGCAACCAAATCAGTGGCAAATTAACAAGCATTCAATCAAGTTTTCGAAATGACAAACCACATAATTTTTCAATTAGTAAAACATTCTCAGTCACTGAAACACTGACCCATGTCAGAACATCTCAAAACAGTGAATTCAACAACACAAACAACCATCATAATTCAGCCACCATTACTAATAATTCTACACCGAGTTTTATGAAAACAACATTTTCAGAAAGTTCGCAAAAAGTATGCACAACTTTACCGGTTCCCATGAGTCTCAACCTAAGACATTGATTTTGACATCATTTCTACTCCTGGGTTGTATAACAATTATGCTTTCATTCTAAGCACAAAACACTACTAAGGTTCATTTAGGACACGAAAATTATAACAAGATTTAATTAATTCTCTGCCTCCAAAGAACACGCATATAAAACACATAAGCATAACCAATCATGCAAACAAATTAAACACACAAGCTGAAAGATTAAACATGTAGGCATCTTCTTGATCTCTTTATTCCTAGGGATTAGCTAACATGCGATTTTACAACTTCCTAGAAAATATCATGGGACATATAATTCTACTAAATTGAACCGATTTCATATCACAAAGTAACATAGCCAACACATGCATTACAAGACAATCATTTTGATACACGACTTGACTTTAGTTTAACCAATTGAAATTAAATACTCTTGTCAACATTTAGCAAATAAAAACTAGTCAAGTAATAGAAGTGCACAAAAGGTCTCATTGCACAGTTTTCATCATTAGATTTAGAAGCCACGTAAAACAATTTTCAAGAAGTGACAATTAGTAATAGCGATAGCAACAACAATGCCAAAGTTAAGTCATAAAAAAACGAACACAAGTACACAATAGTAGTTCACAGTCATATAGTACCTAAAATTGTTTACCCTCGTTCTCAAGACCTTGACCATCATTATTGGATTCACATTCCCATAACCTAAAAATTCTAACTCATCTAATCATGCAATTTATGTAAAATCTCATAATTTTCAAACATCATTGAACCACAACCTAATCGGTTCAAAGGCCGAAATCACGACACATTTTGAAATAAAAATCTTAGAGCAACTTGGAAACAAAATTCAACACTAATTTGACATCACTTTCATTTTCCAAGAGCATAAAATTTCCAAGTAACGTTTCTTTTGAAAATCATAGAACTCACAGTTTTGTCCAAAAAGGGAAACTATATGCAAACTCCAATTCTTACTATCACACGAACATGCAACCACATGAACAACTACTTATTAGTTCAAAATTTAGTTTCCGACATAAACTCGTAAGGTAAGAAAAGTTATTCATTTCATTTTGACAATCACATCATCTTGATGAAACAAGCCAAATTGAAACATTGAAAATGTCAAAACTTCAAGTTATGCAACCTTACTTGAGAAAATGAAAATATAGTATTACACAAAGATTTCATTTGAGCACGCCAACTTCAAAACAATTTAGCACAAATCAAATTTAAACTCATATACACCACAAGAATAATCAACCTATATCGAGAGGCGTCAATCAAGTGCAACAATATTCAACAAGCAATCCTTCAAATATTGTCCAATTGCATAACTCACCAAGGTTAGGTCACATAAAAGTACTTTCTATATTCTAACAAGCTAGTCAAACAATCAATCGAATTAAAATTAGTGCATGCGTCCAAAGTTAATAATAACCATGAGTTATTGTCGCCTCTTTCATTGGAGATGAGTTATTGGGGTGATCAGTCCCTCCTACTCATGCAGCCAATTAGTTAAGGTCACAAAAACTACTTTCTTTCAATCTTATAACTACCACATTAAAAGACTTTTAACGCAGTCTGGAGTGCGAAGGCATCGTCACGACTTTCACTCCTTTGACGTCGTTAGAACTCTTTTAATTACACATATCTTAATGATACAACAACAGTCACAACAACCAAAAGCAATGATACAACCAACAGTTACACATTTCAACCACACATACCTCAATAAATAAATATAATTTTCAATCGTTATCCATCAAATAAATTACAAGGCACGTCAATGAAAGGACAAACCAACAAGGGTAACAGTAATAAACAGCAACATAATTATGATTTAGAACGAGTACCAAGACTCGAGGGTTAACAGACTCGACAACTTGGCCGGACGGACCGAACTGCTCTGATACCACTAATGTAACACCCCCTTTCTATTTACTACTATTTAGTCAATTTTAAAATCAGAGTTTTCAAAAATTATTCCACGCACCTCAAAGAGAGTGCTACATTTCTTCAAAAACATAAAACGACGAATTGAATTTTCATAAAACAACTTGTGTGTGATACATAGCACATCAAAATGGGGCGAACCCTCAAAAACACTTATTTAGTTATTTACAACATCCTGATTATAAATCACCAAAGACACAATGAGAACATCGACCGATCTCAAAGTATTTAATACAACATCCTATATCAGACTGAATACATCAAAATAAATTACTAAATATCTAAGACTTCCCGCCCCCGGTGCTACATATCAGAGCATGACCCTCACTAGACTACTTCATTTGCTATCACTGCGCAGTTGCTTAGACATACGAAGCAACACGATGTAGTAGGGTGAGTCTCTTTACATAAATAATAGCAAATAGGATAAGCATCATATTAGGGAAGGCAACTAACGTAAATCACATTTAGCATCTAGCATTAAGTATGACACATCAACTCACAATCATCATCAAGGCAACACCAAACATATGAATGTATGCATGAGTGCAAGTATGCATGTGGATCCATCATCGTCGCAATAAGCCTTGAGGGCACACATCGCTTTGGCGAAGCCCACACATCGCTTTGGCCGAAGCCCACACATCGCTTTGCCGGCCTACATCTTCGCTGAATATGCATGATTTATGTGACACCATGACAATGCACCACAACACAATACATCTACCACAATAATCATTAACTCATCACTTTTCACTTCGCAACTCAACTTCAATCACAATATAAGCCTTGAGGGCACACACTGCTTTGGCGAAGCCTACACATCGCAATGGTCGGCCTACATCATCGCTTACTCATCACCGCAATACAACACACCTCATCATTGGACTAAATGTCCCACCAAGGACCAACACAACACACAAGGACTAAACCAACACCCCAAGGACTAAACGGTCACCTAAGGGACTAAACAGTCACATAGGGACCAAAACAACATCTTAGAAGGACTAAGGGTGCATAAGGACCAAGTTAGCATTTTTGACACTTTGGGCAACATTGGCAACACCCGCACACATGCCGGATTCCTACAGCAAAGTACACCTACTTCGGCGGATTATTTAAAATAGCAAACGACATCGAAAAATTACAAAAGACCACTCATCGGAAAGCCACAGATGTGTAGTTTCTGGATATATCTTTAAAGTTTCAAAACAATGAGCCAATTAGTACAGTTTTTATAAACAACCCGAACAGCTCCCAGACTGGACAGATTCTGTCCTCCCACTTCATTTTACTCTAAAATGACTTAAACTTGACCAAATGGGACAAAACCTTAGCCCTAACAAAAGCAATTTGAGTATAGTTTCTAATAGAAAAAGAATCGTTCAAAACGGAGTTCATTTGGAGACCTAAAACTTGCAAAAACCGAACATACCCACAGTTTGACTCTAGAAATTTGACCCGACTTTGGAGACTCATAACTGGAGCTACACAACTCCGAATTTAACGAAACCAGTGCCAAAACGACCGGCTTTAAGTCTATTTTCGAAAACACTCAGCCACATAATTTTTGAATCGACAAAACAGTACCAGTTTTAAAAGACCGAAACAGTGTCCAAAACGCACAAAACCATAAGCAAGTAAAACTCATCATGATCAATCACCCAAACCAACTATAATCACGGCACAATGCCTCACACATCAATTTCAACACCAATTCATTTAGGCAAGATATCAAACACCTTACAATCATCATATTTTCATACTCAATTTCATTGAGGCAATACATCAAACACCTTGCATGCATAGTTCATATCATGTTCATCTTAACAACAATTAGCATGGGTTCATCGATTTCTAATTCAAGCATAACACCAATTAATTCAAACAACACATAAACAATCAATTAATTCAAACAACACACAAACAACAATTAATTACACTAAACACCTAACCCACACATAATTACTCATCCTACAAACTATTATGTATGAAAGAGAGCCCCCTTTACTCAAAAATTGAAAACCCAAGAAGCTTCTCCTTCAAAACACAAGAAAACACCAAAAATGGAAGCCCTTCTACTTTGAGCTTCAAAACCCATCCATGGAAAAGGAAAAAGGGAAGGAATTAGTGTAGGAAATTTACACTAAAAGGTAGAGAAAAGAAAAATGGGAAGATTGGTACTACATACCACTTACCCAAGCAAGAAATAGCATTTTCCTTCCCTCCTCCTTCCCACACAAACGTGCCTCTCCCTTGTCCTCCTCTCTCTCTATTTTCATTTCCTTCCTTCTAATGGGGAGGAAACCCTACCCCTAAGGTTATTTGTTGAACTTGGGCCTATTAGTGGGCTTAGGCCCCTTATTTACACCCCCTAGCTACTTCAACCACTCCCTATTTTATTTAATTCACCACTCCCTTATTTACTACCCAACACCTCTTAGTTATATTAAACACCCTATTTTTAATATAACTAATCACTATAACACCTCCTAAATAAAATAAAACTCTAAATTAATTATTTGACTTAAATAAATGTTGCAAGCCTTAAATAACTTAATTAAATAAATAATTAAATTATTTTGGGGCGTTACAATGGGGACTATATTAGACAGCCATTCTATGTACCTGGCAGTCTTGATGACCCTGTCATTAGCAGCCTCTCTACCTCCGCTTTGATAGGTGGCATCAGTTGTGGTTTGAATCTCCTCGGTGGCTGCTTATGGGGATTGAAACCTTCCTTGATGGGTAGCCTATGCTCTACCAAGGCCCTTTCAAGACACGGCATCTCACGGTTATCTCATGCAAAGCGATCGCGGTACTCCTTTCTCAAAGCTACTACCTGGTCTCGCTGTTGAGGCTGCAGCTTGCCACTGACCCTAGTCATCCTCGGCTCGCTTTTACCAATGACGTCATGGAAAATAGCCTCCTACGTAATCATTATTCTCGTTGCTAGGTTGTGGTTCGACCAACATTTTGAATTCGAATCCCTTTTCGGTCCAGTCACATGATTCTACACCCCTTCCTCGTAGTCCCCAGGGATAGAAATGGGACGCAAATGAGGGGAGTAGAAGACGGGTTCAAACATCTTTAACTCGGCAGGGAATGGATTAGGATCAGCCTCCACTATCTCCACCTTATCACGTATCCATATCATCGACTTCAGTGCGAGTGGATTTTAATGCGCGCATTCGCTAGTGTGGATCCAATCCCTCCCCAAAATCACAGCTTATGAGGGCTTCCCCTCTAGGTGCACTAGGGCCATCTACCTTATAAGCTGCTCCGAAACTGTGTCCTCGACCGATTTTGGGAAAGCTTGTTCGAACGTCGTAGCAACAGAGGCTGTGGGGATGGTCTGGCTATTCCCTTCTCTGACCTAGGTGAGCATCTGGAGCGTCTCTATCATTCTGTTAAAAGCTCTTGCCCTCTGCGGCCTCCTCATCTGGAGTGTCTCTGTCATTCTGGTTAACAACATCATATTTGGCAAATTACCTACACTTTTTCAAAGTTAACCAATAATTTACCAAGTAGATAATACGTTTCCGTCTCAAATATACCCTAAAAGTATATTTTAGCCAAAATAGCCCAAAATCAAAATTCAAATTAAATGAACGAGGAATGCAAAAATCTTATTAAACAGTAATATTTTCTCGTGTATACCCAGAAAACAATTGTTAATAAATCATTTTTTTTATTGTCCCAAAATTGCGTGAAATTTCTCATTAAAATTTTGAAGAAAAGAAACGAAAAGAAAAAATATTATAATAATTGCATATATCCAGCTGAAAGAGACAAAATCATAAACTATGAGACAAATCTGAAATACTAATATACGATAGGCATATAGACAGGCTTTTAGCATAGGACAAGAGAGGAGTAAAAAACTAATAAAAATTGTTGTAATATTTGACTATTTTATGGCATCGAACCAAGTTGTATCCAAAAATGCAAGACGTTAAATAAGGGTTTGAAGATGTTATGTCATTTTTGCTTTTAGGTTTATACGATATGCAATGGGATATGAAACATGAAGAGTCACCCTTTTACACAGAAGTTGAAAACGACAAGTATCTGTTGCTTTTGCTCAGGTAAGGTGGGTCAAAATGGACTCCACTTGCCAACCAATAATTAAGAGATTTGCAGAACTTTCTCTTATTTGGTGCCATTTTCTATTGCTTGTAGGACTCGTTTACTAATGGAAGGATAGGTAAAAAAACGTATTAAAGGGAATTAAATCTTCCTACTCCCTCTGTTACACATTATATGATTTTCTACGCAAAAAATTTGTCTTATAATACATGACTTTTTAGAATACTAATACAACATTAATTTTTTTTCAGTCATACGTTTCATTATTAATATATCTCTTCTTACAATTCTACTTTTTATGTTTCCAATGTCATTAATGAAGGACAATTTGGTAAACTAACTCACAATCTCTTTTTCTTATACAAAATTAACAATTTTTCTTAATTCCTGTGTCACAACCTTAAACAACATATAATATGAGACGGAGGGAGTAGTTGTTACACCTGTCAATCATGCAATTAATTTCCATATCTATAATATCTTCAACTCATCGAATAATATCTTCAATTATGATTGGCATTAATTTGAGTTAAAAGTTACTTGTAGTTATCCTTCTTTTTTCTATCTTTTAATCACGTGATGTAATGCCATTTTAAAAGTATGATATGCAATGGGGAGTATGCAATCATGAAACCCGATACTCTAAAAATAGTCGTCACGCACCAGTCCGATCGTGTCCGATATCGATCGTGTCGATCTTCCTGATCACGATATCGCGAGATTTCTAGAATTTATGTTTATTTTTAAATAAATAAAGACCAGACACTTACCCGATACTTACTGGATACTTACCGGATACGTATCCGGCTGGGAATATCCTAGAATTTATATTTATTTTAAATCAAAAAACAATCAAATACTTCCTCTTTTATTCTTATTGTTTTGGTCGAGACCAGAATATCCACTACTGAACACATTGATTAATCCCCGTTTAGTACTTCTTTTATTCTTTTTGTGACATGTTCGTAGGAGGACAAATATATTTTAAAATGGGTGGGAAAAGACATTTAACTATGCTTACTTATTTTTTTGGGTTATTGTGTCATTGGTGCACGCTTTACCACAACTTTGCCAGATACTAATCTACGCCGGGGAACTTGGCTGGCCACAAGTACTCGACAAACTCGTGTGGTTCTCTCCTCTCAATAGAGTTTTTGTCACACTCAATATTCGAACCCGAACCATTGGGGTGGGATCTGAGGCCAGTTACCACTCGGACCAATCCTTGTTGGTACTATTCTTACTTATTTTGATCAAAAGTATCTTTATGTTTTATATTTTTAAATTTTAATTTAATTTTTCATTAAAGTATCTCTGCCGTATCGTATCCTGATTTTCTAAATTTTCCCGTATCCACGTATCGTGTCGTATCGTATCCTGTATCGTATCCCATATCCGGGCTTCTTAGATGCAATGGCATAGAACTAGACAATACTTTTAACCTATAAGCAGTAGATTATAGAACTAGACAATACTTTTAAATTAAGGATTTTTAGAGTATTTTAATATACTTTAAAACATGAACTAACAACTGTTTACAGAAGAAAAAAAATGAACCAAAGACTAGATAAATTAAACAATTTAAACAAATAAAATATCTTAAATTTAAAACAAAAGAAACAAATTTATTCATTATTATTTTTCACTTTATAACAATGCAGTTTTTTTCTTGCTTAAAAAAAAACAATGCAGTTTTTTTCTCGATACGTTTAAAATGCAATTTTTGGAGAATCGGTTACATGACTCGTGAAAATAATCTAGGTTCTATTCATTAAGTGGTGTAGTTGGAAAAAACTCCACCCCAAGTGAAAAAACATTAGGCTACGTTTGTGGTGGTTTTTTATTCTCTGTTTTGAAATTTTAAAAAACTGAAACCTGTTTCGGTTTTGAGTTTCAATATTTCAAAAAGTAAAGCCAAAATCAGTTTTTAGTTAAAAAAATTTCAAGAATCAAAATCATTTACAAACATAAACATAAAAATAAATATTCATCATAAACTTATCTTTATCAAAATAATATAGAAAATTAGGTTTGAAAAATTAAAATATTACAACTACATAATCATTTATAGTAATAATTTTAATAATAAATTTGAAAGTTGTAGTTGTCGACAGACGCCAAACAGATTGGTAATCGGTGGTGGCTTGACTTGTGGTGGTGGTCATAGTGGTAATTAATGGTAGGGATCAGGGGTGGCCATATTAGTAGTCGGTGATGGTGGTCAGAGTGGTGGTCAAAGTGGTTACTGATGGTGGTCAAAGCGGTGATTGACGGTGGTTAAAGTGGTTGTTAATGATGGTCGAAGTGGTGGCCAGTGGTTAATGGTGGTAAGAGTGGTGGTCGGGGTTGTCAGAGTGGTGGTCGGTAGTGGTTGATGGTGGTCAAAGTGGTGGTTGACAGTGGTCGACGGTGGTTGACGCTGGCCAGATGGTGGTCGAGGTAGTTGGAGTGGTGGTCTGTGGTGGTCAGAATGGTGGTCAAATTGGTGGTTGACGGTGGTCGGAGTGGTGGTTGTCGGTGGTCAGGATGGTGGTCGGTGGTGATGGACACCCTCTGAGAAGGGTGCTATAGTGCTCGTATTCGAGCCCGCACAACCAAGACAGTGGTGTTCGCATCTGATACCTACCTACACTTTAATTGTAAACAAATAATAATAATAATAATAATAATAATAATTAACATAATTCAATAAAAAAACAATCAATTTATCGTAATAAAATTTGAGAAATCCACGCTAGTTCTCACCTGATACGCTCCATATATGGAAGCGTATCATGTGAGAACTATTTTGAGAAATAAGAACTTTTTAGTTATAACGGTTTGATTAAAATCAACAGTTCAGACTACACCGTTAATTACAAGATCTCGTATGACTGTTTCTTGAATAATTAACGGACGGAGTAACAGACAGATTCCTCATGCTCAAAACATAAACGGCGACCAATACCATGAACATCTATGATAATACCTTTAGAGACAAGTAAATAGAAATAAATTTTTCTACAAACATAAAGAGTATATTTAGAAAAAAATTTGTTAATTATACATTAGATTTTTAAAACTACTGTTGTTTTAAATACTATAAAGTTTTAAGGAGGAGTAGTATTATTTAGAATTAAAGTATACTATTTAAAAGGTAGACATTGAAATACTAAATACAAATCCGTTAATTTTTTAAATACTAGTAGTAAGATTTAGATTAGAGATGGTTAGGGGATGAATAAAAAGTCGTACACCACCTACAAAGCTTCTCTCATTGGAACCTGAAAATACAGCGAGGTTGGGGATAGGGACCAGTAGCAATAAATTAAAGACAAATGTCTTTGAATTTTGTCACTACACTGCGCTACGTTAGGAAGAAGTTGAAACGGAACGAGAGAGAAAAAGACAAACTAGTGTCGTGCAAACCCAACATTTTTGCTATTCTAGGATTTACCACAACATTAGTGGGACATGCACAGCAATAGCTACTCCTTTTCTGTTTTTTCCTCAACCATGTAAACCAAAAAAAATTACCTCAACCTGGCTTTGCTGACCATTCTATTTTAAGCTTTGTAGTTCATGTTTTGTCTTAATCCAATTCAGAAAGGCGTTTTCATGGTATATGATTCAGTTTAATCATCAGAAATTTATACATAATTGATTAGGCAATTTTCCCCTTTTTGTTCTTGTCAAACATTATAAGCCTAGAGGAGACATTTCACATAGTTTAGAATTTAAACCCATAATAATAACGACAAATTATAAACACTAATGTAGTAGCCTTTTTAAAAAGTAAAATAGAAATCCTAGACACATTTTTTATAAATCGGGGTCCATTTTTTTTGTGTAAAATGGAAATTTTCATTAGGAGAGACACATTATTTTTTATAAATCGGGTATCCTCTACGCGCTACACACATTGATTAGGAGAGACATATTTTTTTTTGGCAAAATTACACCATGTGTCATTTAAGTTATTTTAATGTAATAAATTGGTACTTTAAGTTTTTTTTGGTACTACTCAGGTCCTTTAACTTACATAATGTGTACACCATTAGTCCTCTTTTTATTTTCCGTCACAAAAAAGCCTAATTCGCACTAACAGAACTGGCGTGGCTGTGACGCAGCCTACACATGTCACCTGTCTTGTAACAATTTTGTCATTTAAGACTAACGTCATGTAACAATTTGGTCATTTCAACTTAAATGAAAAAGAAGATGAACCATTTTTTTTTTTAATTTTTAAGTTGAACGTTCCAAATTGTTACATGACAGTAGTCTTAAAGAACCTATTCCTCTCCCGTCACTTGAATTTTTCCACCGGATGCGTTGAGTCATGTTCTCCCTTATAGGAAAATTCCAATAATTGGAGATAATCTCCATAGAAAGGTTTTTGTGGAATCCAATAATGCCAGTATGATTTCTCTTATTTATAACAATAATGTTATTTTGACAAAAAAATTTGACAAATTTTTTGACAAATATCTGTGGGACTAATCTGAAGAATTTACTTTATAATAAAAATAATAAAAAAGTACCTATGGGAGATACGGTGTATGTATATCAGTATATTTGTAACATTTTTTGTCCCATTTCTAGGCTATATAGCATTGTTGTATATATAACGTGGTTGTTGCCAAAAGGCATAATGAGTTATTTGCTCGAATCATAAAATGGATTGGAAAGGATCAAAATTTGGACTAATAATTTAATTTCAATCAGCAAGTTTATCCGTTATTATAGTTCATTCGCTATAAGCTAGTTTATTCGCTATCCACTAGATTATCTGCTATATGCTATTTTTTGCCAAACTAAGGCTCTGTTTGGTAAAAAGTAGCAGATAACGGATAAGCTAGCGGATAGCGGATGAGCAGATAGCTGATGAGCTAGCGAATAGCGGATAGCAGATGAACTAGTTGATAGTAATTGATGTGTTTGGTAAAACTAACAGTTGAACTAGTTGATAAATGTAAAATGGCATCAAAAGATATATTTATTTAATTCATGATTACATTTATTTAATAAATGATAAAGAAGAAATTTAAGAAAAATTACAAGGATAAAAATGCCAAAAAAAGTGAGACGCTATCTGCTAGCGTTTTTTGAAATGTTACTTCAAGTAGCGTTTCAAAAAACGTTAAACGCTAGTGTTTATCAAACACGTGTACTCTTCACCCGCTAGTTCCATCTGCTACTTTCATCCGCTATCCGCTAGCGGATGAGACGCACCAAACAGAGCCTAAGTCTTACTTTCATCCGCTATCCTCCCTATTCATTTAGACTTGTTGTTTGTAGCTTAGACTAAGGACATTCAACTAAATCCAAAAAAAAAATTGCTAGTTCTTTGGTGACTCCAAAAGATATCTTATATTACGTTCAGATGGATCGACACATAGGGCCATTATTTTTTTTAGACCATTTGGCTTGTTTGGATTGATAGGAGTGAGTTGTTTCAGCCGGGGTAGCCATTCTCTCGTCGTACTTCTAAGGTGGGCTAGGGCGACACAACATGGAAGAGAAAGAGCCGTTCTCTGACTCCATGCATCTGAATTAGCGTTTTCTCTAATGGTAGGAGCCAAAGGGAGTGAAACGAAGACCGCGACCATGGCAAGGAAGGAGAGTTTCAGAGCGTCCACAATGGAACAATACTCGTAGGGTATGGATTTCATATATAGAAATCACTCATTTATAATTTTCAATAAAATTCTTAATACATGGCTCTGATTATAGGAGGAGAGAGGACCACTTTGAGCCTCCTTTTTTCTAATAATCATCATATTTACAATTCCCAATAGGAGTATTCAATAAATTTTTCACTCCATATTTTGATGTTTTAGGACTTGGCACATAGATTAAGGAGTGATTAAAGCACACAAATATTTGTATGTTTTGAACTAAAATGTCCTATTTAAGATGGCATGTATAATTGTTGTTAGCATTGGTAGTTGTATTCGGGTTTAATTAACTTAAGAAATGCCAAGAGTATGATTGAAAAAAAATATTAATTAGACTTGGATTTGTAATTTGGAACAAAAATTGAAGGTTAAAATGTTAAAAGATTTGTAACATGTAATTTTAGAGGGAATTGAATTATTTAAGTTCAAATTTTGAACTAAACTATTTCAATTTCTTCAAAAAATTACATTAAAAGGAGAGGGATAAATTATTATACTTAAAAGGAGAAAAGACAAATAATTTCATCAAAAACAATATGAGTTTCCTTAGTTTGTGGAAACAAACTTAAAGTACAGTTAAAAACAAACTGAAATATTTTCAGTCTAATGGTCATTTGGCAAGTCTATGAACCTAACACACAATGAGAAAACCAAGGCTAGAGTCTCTAGGAAAACGAACTCGACAACCAAATGTTCATAAATAACATTTCTATCATCATCGTGCAAATGAGCCTCGAACCAGAGGTAGTAAAAGTAAAATTCAAACATGCAAATTATAAAACTACTAATAAATCAATAGATGACAAGTTGAAATTACCAAGAGACAAAAGAAAATACTCATCCATATCCATAACAATAGTAGTAATAATATCCTCGGGAAGGAACTGTGCAATTGTAGCAAAAGGTAAAAATCAAAATAAGCCCTCATTACACTGTAATGTAACAAACCAAGTAAAAAGTGCACAGCAGTAAACATCATAGCAGAAGCCAGAGGGGTTCAAAATCTACAAAATTAGGCTTTTCACTTCCTGTAATATTAATACTAATAAAGTTAAGTAAAGTATAATAATAATAATAATTCCCAACCCCAATATTTAAAACTTCCTAAATCAAAGTTAGAATTTAATTAATTAAAATACCATTTTTCATTCTTCCAAGAAATCAGGTTCAATAAAGTGGGGCCCTCTGCGGCGTTTTTTTTCCTCCTATTCATCAGACCCGCCGAGATTTCCGACACCGGTGAACACGCCGGACGACACGGTGGCCGGAAAGAGGAACAACCGCTTCTCTTCTTTCTAACAATCTCAGTAGTAGCAGTGCAAGCCAGTGCGGTTCTACAATCCACCGCACCATATCCACCTGAACCGGACGAAGTACGGTTCGAACCAGCCGGTTCAAGAACCGAGTCAGGAGTCATTAAACCGTCGTCGAGACCAGAATCTGACAACGGCATGTAGTTACACTCGTAAAGGTAACCGGAGAGTGAACCCATTGTTTTGATAAGATGATTCACCTGTTAAAAACAAAAACAAAAAACAAAAAAATCATATATTCAGTGACCCATTTGAGAAAAGAGAATGAATTTGGGATTAGATTGTGAAAAGGTGGGAGATTTGAAAAGAAAAATTTGGGGTTGTGGTAAGTAATTAAGGGTGGTGGGAAAAGGAAAAACCTTGCAAGAGATAGAGCAGTAGTGGTATGGGTGTTGCAGACTTCTGTCACAGGTGCTGCAGGAATTGCCGGAGCCTCTGAAGTGCTTTGTCTGTGGTCTTTGATTTAAAAATACCACTTTTGCACTGTTTGTTGTGTAGGACTGTGTGTACAGAGAAGAGAAAGTGGTTGTGAGCTCTAAATTCATAATAACAATAACAATGTGCAATACAGCACATTTTCTATCACCATAGTGTGTCCTACATTCTTCTTTACATTTCCTTTCTCTCACTCAAAAAAGACCTAAATTTCTCAATTCAATTATCTTCAAACCCAAAAAAACAAAGAAATAGAAATACTTACTTGAACTGCAGAGCAATCAATTAGCTTTGAAGCATCATCCAACCTTATAACATCATGATACACATATCTTCTAATCTGAAATAATAAAAATTAATAAAAAGAAATGAAAGAGGGGAGGAATGTTTTCTTGATTTTATTTGCAATTTAATAAGAAAAGAAAGTGAAATTGAGAAAGAAGAAGAAACCTGGAAGAGCCTGTGAGAGGTATGAGGGGGTAAACAGTTAGGGCAGAGACTAATGCAACAATCCAAGCAATAAACGTTCTTTTCATTCTTCTTTGCCTCTTCATGAATTATGCAAGCGTTGTAGAATTTCTCGGTAAGAAGAAGTTGAAGCCAACGAGGGACTTGAGAAGAAGAATTGAACTGTGGAAATAATTTGTTTGCAGTAAAAAACGGTTAATAAAATAAATAAATAAATAAATAATTAATTGAAATTGTAATAATAACTTCAACAACAACCAGAATAGTAATACTAAAAGAGGAAAAAACAACGACAGAAAGAACAAAAGGAAAAGGATATATTTGAATTTTGATGTGTGTGTCTTTGTCAAGAGAAATGAATTCAAATGAACTAACTTGTACAAAAACATAAAATAAAAAATAAAAAATCAACAACAGAAAGAACAAAGATGGAAGCTGGAAAACACACCATGATTATTGATTATTATTTTGGGTATGAATTTTGAATTTGGATGTGTTAGAAATAGTGTGAGTATATTTATTTGTTGGTGTGTGGAAGGAGAAAGTGGAATGGTGATGAGTGTTATAGAGGAGGCATGATCAAAGAGAGTGAAAACTGGATTTTGAAAAAGGAAGGAAGAAAGAAAGAGAGAGAAAGAGGGTACAAAGGAACGGCGGTGGCAGCTGGACTGGAAGATAGAAAGATTACTGTTACCAATGAAATGAAAGAGAGAATGGGGGGAATGAAGGGAAGGGAAGTGAGTGAGTGATATGGTGTGGAGTGGTGTGGTGAGGTGAGGTGGGGAGGGTAGTCACAATTAAAGACCGATTGTGTCGTACACAACACACTTAATTCACACAACCTTCAAAATATATATATATATATATATATATATATATATATATATATATATATATATATATATATATATATATTCAACTTTTGGATTCGATTAGATGTGTTGCTGCAGCTGGAATGATTATTTCAATAATATTGCTTTTTTTTAAATGAACTTTTTATTCAAAAAAATTAATTTTACGTAAACTAAAAAAGTTTTTTTTTGACGCAAAACTAAAAAAAATAAATTAGTTATATTCATTTAATATTATTTAATTAGAAGACTGAATTATTTTTACTGATACATTTTTATTTTCTTAGAAATGTATTTGCTCTTAATAATATAAATTAAATTAAATACATATGTAGACTAAATTAATTTTACGGATACATATGAAGTTGCCGCAATGGTTAAGTGGTGTGGCCCCACCTTCTGTTACAGGGTTTGGGACAGGGAAGTGCACCAGTTCCCGGTCGGACGGGTTCGACCGACCGGTCCGGTTCTGATAACACTGTTTTTTGACGATAATTCTATTTTTATTTATCATTTTAATAATTTAATATTATATTAGTTATAATTATTTATTTTATTAAAAAATAAATGTGGTTAATAATAAACAATCAAGTGTATCACATGAAAAATACCACTAATTTTATCAAAAGAAAAAAAAACTTAGACGATGTATTTTATTCAACTTTTTAAAGGATTTTAAAAGGCTGTCTAATGTTGGAAAATTTTATGGTATCCGATTAAGACTTTTAAATAATATAAAAATCCTTTGGTATTCAATTGGGTTGAAATTTTTATATTATTTGGTTACTCTTAAAAACCCTATATAAAAATCCTTTTAAAAAAGAGTAACAAAATGCGGTGGTATTTGGTTGAAATTTTTTACATTTTCAAAAAATTCCTACATATTCTTTTTTTTTTGGGTGAAAATCCCTACATATTCAAAACATACAAAATCATCAACACATAGATCCAACCCATATAAGCATTTTATCAGACATCTCATGTGCATAAAACGAGCAATACTATATCACAAGCAATACAACACCGAAAACACCATTAACCTAGGATACCCAAACCCCACATACAAATCCCTCACATACACCATTATAAGGTCAGAACCCCACCCTTACCTGGGATTATAGACGAAACCCCTTTTATCCTAACGAAGCCCTTCGGTTCTCCAACTATGGAAAATCTCCTCTTTTGGTTTCTAGCTCAGGAACTTCTCTACTATCGAAGCCCTCTGCGATACGATGAGAACGCAACAAACCGCGTCAAAAACGGAGCTCTAGAGAAGAAGTTATGCTCAGAGGAGTGAAAAAGATGAAAAATACCCAATCTGCGCTGAAACGCAATATATAGAGCAAACTGGCGCGCGACGAGCCACTCACGCGCGACAAGGCGCGCGAACAGACAGGGGAACCATAAGGACTGGCGCGCGACGCTACACATGCGCGCGACCTGCGCGCCAACAGGCTGAAAACGCTTGGATTTGGCGCGCGACGCGCCATTCGCGTGCGAACCGATTTCTAACTCGACAACCACCTATGAACATCAATTTTAATCATTTCTACCATGGTTTCCCACACCAATAAACCTCCAGTTTCTTCAATAATTCCCCAAATCCACTCAAAATAATTTTAATAAAATCGGGGCGTTACAACTCTCCCCCACTTAGAATATTTTCGTCCTCGAAAATTTACCTGATTCAAATAGCTCCGGATATGACTCTTGCATCCGGCTCTCCAATTCCCACGTCGCACTTTCTCCGGCTGCTCCGAGCCAGACCACTTTCACTAAGGCAATCTCCTTGCCCCTTAGAACCTTCGTCTCCCGATTTGCGATTCGCACGGGCATCGTCTCCACAGTGAGATTATCCCGTACTTGCACGTCATCCATTTGAATCACATGAGATGAGTCTGAAATATACTTGCGAAGTTGAGACACGTGAAATACATCATGCAAATTTGAAAGATTAGGCGGTAAGTGTAACGCCCCAAATTTTATTAGAAATTATTTGGAGTTGATTTGATAGGGTAGTGGACCATGTTGAGAAGGACTAAAATTGATGTTATAAATACTTAATATAAGATGATTATTATTATTATTATTATTAATATTATTATTGTTATTATTAAAAGCAAGTTTCTAGGGAAAACCAAAGTGGTTATAGGAGGGAGGAAAAGTAGGAGGAAAAGTAGGAGGAAAAGTAGCATATGGTTGGGAATTAAAAATCAAATTAAAAAAGGGTTAGAGTGTTGATGCTCATTTAAATAAGGAGTGGGGTGTAGTAAATAAATGGGGAGTGTTTTAGTTAAATAGGGAGGGATATGAGAAAGTAATTAGGAGGTGCAATTAGTGCCCATTGGAGTTAAGTGGCCCAAACCCAATTAATAAAAACATTAGGGTCTTAGGAGAAACCCTCATTAGAAGCAAAAGATCAAAAATTAGAAAGGAGAGGAGAGTGAGAAGAGTGTGATGGCCAGGGCTTGAGAGAGGGAGAGATTGCGTGAAGAACCAAGAAGAAAGAAAAAAAACGTGGATTGTTGGTGTCTAGGGAGGTGTTCTTGAGAGCTTTGGTCTTCTTCTTCAATTTTAAAAAGGTATGGGGGCTCTCTTTCATAGTTAATAATTTATAAACCATGAAATCATAGGGATTAGGTGTTAGAAGTAGTTGTTTAAATTGATTCATGAAGTATTTGAGTGATTGGGTGATTGTTTGATTTTATATGTGATTGAATTGAAAGGTTATTGTATTGATTGTTGATATTAAGGTGTTATAACATGAATTTAATGCAATATGATGTGTAATAGGTGTTAATTAATATGGAGATGATTGGTTGTTAAATTGATATAATTGAATAGGAGAAATATTGGTGCTTGTTAGGTGTTTGATAGATTGTTTGAATTAGAGTTGAGTAGAAGTGTGTATGTTGATGATGAGCTTTCCTTGTTTATGGTTTTTGTGTGTTTTCTGGACACTGTTTCGGTTTTTCTCAACTGGTACTGTTTGGTTGATCCAAAAATTGTGTGGCTAATTGTTTTTGAAAATAGACTTAAGGCCGGTCGTTTTGGCACTGGTTTCGTTCAATTCGGAGTTGTGTAGCTCAAGTTATGAGTCTCTAAAGTTAGGTCAAATTTCTGGAGTCAAACTGGGAGTAGGTTCAGTTTTTGCAGGTTTTGTGTGATCAATTGAACTCCGTTTTGAGTGATTCTTACTTCATTGAAAAATAGACTTAATTATCTACGAAATAGGCACTGATTTTACTGAGTTTCATTAAGAAATGAGAAAGAAAATTTGGTTGCAAGTTGGGTAAAGCGTTCTGTCCGATTTTGGTACCTCAGTGTAGTGTTTTGAAAAACTGTACCAACTGGACACTTATTTTGAAAAACTAAAATCATAGGTAGAAACTACACTCAGAGGGCTTTCCAATGAGTGGTCTTTTGTAATTTTTCGATGTCGCTTTCTATTTTAAATAATTCGCCAAGTAGGAGTACTCTGCTGTAGGAATCCAGCACTTTGTGCGGGTGTTGCCAATGTTACCCAAAGTGTCAAAAATACTGTTTTGGTCCCTCTGAACTTTTAGTCCCCAAAAATGTTATTTTGGTCCTTAGGTGTGGGTTTAGTCCCTGGTGTTGACTTTAGTTCTTTGGTGTAGAATTAGTCTTGGTGATCTTTTAGTCCCTATAGAATTTCTATTTGTGGTGTGGTGTATTATTGGTGAATAAATATTGGTGAGTTGGGGTCTATGACCTTTCCTTTGGTGTTGGTGAGCCCACAAGGCTATTGGTGAGCATGCTATTGCATTATTTTGGTGATTTGGTGTTTTACGGTGCATAGTCATGGTGTCGCATAATCATATGCATTTTTGGTGAATAGGCCTCGGCCTCTTAAAATATTTTGGTGTTTGGTGTATGCCTCAAGGCAATTTTGGTGATGGATCCACATGCATATGCCCAGTGGAGTTTTGGGTTGCATCTCATACATTGCATACATGTTCTGGTGATTGATTGTGTCTTCATAATTCTTGGTGTAACTATAATTCTCGGTGTAACTATAATTCTTGGTGTAACTATAATTCTTGGTGAAACTATAATTCTTGGTGTAACTGTATTCTTGGTGTAACTATAATTCTTGGTGTAATCAGATTCTTGGTGTAATCGTAGTCCCAGTGTAGCTTTGTATTAGTAGTGTATTTGAATTGACTGTACCTTTGGTGTGCCTATTCTACTTGTGTTTCTGTTTTATTTATTATTATCTATGTATTGAGACTCACCTTATTTGCGTCGTGTTGCCTCGTATGTCGGAACTGCAGTGACTGATGGATCAAGGTGACTAGAGATCCTTCTTCTAGTATGGTCGAGTCAGCTCTGATACGTAGCACCGGGGGGGTGTTTAGTTGTTATTTCTTATATATTTGAACTAAGATGTTAAGTTATTATTTCCACTGCTGTAGTATTTTGTCCTCGGACATTGTTGGTGCTATGTATCATTTACTGAAGTTTATTTTGACTAATACTTTGGAGTTTTATTTTAATTACTATTTTGGAGTTGTTTAAGGTGTTTTGTTTTAAATGTGACACCCTCGGGTGGTCTCACTGAAAGTTTTTACGCACTCTGATTTTCAAAATTAATTGAATAGTAGTTATGGTAGAAAGGGGGTGTTACAGTAAGGCCACTCTGTAAGCTACACTCCCAATTCTTTCTATGATTTGATACAGACCAATGAAGCGAGGAGTAAGCTTCTTAGATTTCAAAGCACGCCCAACACCGGTCATAGGTGTAACTCTAAAGAACACATGATCACCCGCTTGAAATTCCAAATCCTTTATTCGCTTATCATGATAACTCTTCTGCCTACTTTGAGAAGCTTTCATCTTCTCTCGAATCAACTTCACCTTCTCAGTGGTCTCTCGAACAACCTCAGGTCCAAACACTACACTCTCTCCAGATTCATGCCAGCACAAAGGTGTTCTACACCTTTGACCATACAACGCTTCGAAAGGTGCCATCCCAATACTGGAATGGTAACTGTTGTTATAGGTAAACTCTATCAACGAGAGATGGGCTTCCCACGAACCTCCTTGTTCCAGGACACACGCCCTCAACAAATCCTCCAACGATTGAATAGTTCTCTCTGTCTGACCATCCGTCTGAGGGTGATACGCTGAACTCAGTCTTAACTTAGAACCCAACGCCTCTTGCAAACTCTTCCAGAATTAGAAGTAAATCTAGGATCTCTATCCGACACGATACACAGAGGAACACCATGCAGCTTCACAATCCTTTTGATATAAATTTCAGCCAATTTCGGTACCGGATACGTGATGTTAATAGGTATAAAGTGAGCCGACTTCGTTAGCCTATCAACAATCACCCAAATCGCATCATGACCTCTCACAGTATTAGGCAGCCCCGTCACAAAGTCCATCGAAATACTATCCCATTTCCATTCCGGAATCTCTAAAGGTTGCATCAACCCCGCAAGCTTCTGATGTTCAACTTTTGACTTCTGACAAGTTAAACACGCATACACAAATTGAGCTACATCTCGCTTCATCCCAGGCCGCCAAAACAAATTCGTCAAGTCTTGATACATTTTCGTAGCTCCTGGATGAATACTCAACTTACTCCTATGACCCTCTTCAAGAATCGCCTTCTTCATCTCTGCATCCTTAGGAATACAATTTCTATTACGGAAGCTCAACACACCTTGCGCATCCAACTTTAAACCATTATCCTCAGATTGGTCGATTCCACTCATCAAATCCACCAGCTTAACATCTAACTTCTGAGCTTCTCTGATGCTGTCCAAAAAGTCATTATTAATCTTTAACTTCCCCAATTTAACACTCTACTGTGTCACTTCGCAAACCAAACTCATATCTCTGATTGTTCAATTAGCTCCAACTCCTTAACCATCATTGCCGACATATTCAACGTCTTTCGGCTCAAAGCATCAGCCACAACTTTAGCCTTTCCTGGATGATAATTCAAACTGAAGTCATAGTCTTTCAGCAACTCCAACCACCTCCTCTGTCTCATATTCAGTTCCTTCTGATCAAATAAATATTGCAAGCCTTTATGGTCGCTAAACACTTCAAATCTAGTACCATAAAGGTAATGCCTCCAAATTTTCAGCGCAAAAACAACTGCAGCAAGTTCTAAATCGTGCGTAGGATAATTCTTCTCATGAGTCCTCAACTGCCTCGACGCATAAGCAACTACCTTACCATTCTGCATAAGTACGCCTCCCAAACCCATCTTGGAAGCATCACAATACACCACAAAGGACTCTCCCGGATTAGGCAATGTCAGAATAGGAGACGTCGTCAATCTATTCTTCAACTCGGTGAAACTCTCTTGGCAACGGTCATCC
Source organism: Oxytropis ochrocephala (assembly GCA_020916435.1). Taxonomy (NCBI): domain Eukaryota; kingdom Viridiplantae; phylum Streptophyta; class Magnoliopsida; order Fabales; family Fabaceae; genus Oxytropis; species Oxytropis ochrocephala. The sequence goes on along the minus strand of CM037091.1, from coordinate 48,510,382 downwards.
CATATAAAGACTCTACCTTTGCAAGTTAGCTGGGTTAGAGGAAGCGCTAACATAGAAAAACCTTCAATGAATCTTATGTAGTAACCAGCTAATCCCAAAAAGCTACTAATCTCACTAGCCGACTTCAGAGTCTCCCATTGCAATACAACATCAACTTTAGATGGATCCACCGCGATGCTGCTACCAGAAATAACGTGACCAAGAAAACTAACCTCCTTAAGCCAAAATTCGCACTTAGACAACTTTGCATATAACTTCTTGTCTCTTAAGACTTCCAACACCAATCTCAAGTGCTCCGCATGCTCTCCTTCTGATTTGGAGTAAATTAGAATGTCATCGATGAAGACCACCACGAATCGATCCAGGTAATCATGAAAAATACGGTTCATGTACTCCATGAATACTCCTGGCGCATTAGTAACACCGAAAGGCATCACCGAATACTCATAGTGCCCGTAACGAGTCCTAAAAGCCGTCTTCTGAACATCCTCATCCTTCACCCTAATCTGATGGTAGCCTGACCTCAAATCAATCTTACTAAACACTTGAGCACCCACCAATTGATCCATCAAATCGTCTATCCTTGGAAGTGGATACTTATTCTTAATCGTCACTTTGTTCAATTGCCTATAATCAACACAGAGCCTCATACTTCCATCCTTCTTCTTTACCAACAACACTGGAGCTCCCCACGGTGATACACTCGGCCTCACGAACTTCTTTGCAAGCAGATCCTCAAGTTGCTTCTTCAATTCGGACAATTCGGATCTTGACATTCGTAGGTGCCATAGAAAGCAGTCCGTACTGTGTGCGAGATCAATAGCAAATTCGACTTCCCTCTCGAGTGGCACATCAGAAATCTCATCAGGGAAAACTTCGGGAAATTCACGCACCACCTGCAACTCATCAATTATGGCTTGGTTCTCAACAGATAGCGACGCCATCAGTGAGTACAACTGCACTCCTTCCCGCATTAATTTCATGAATCGACCAAAGAATCGAGAAGCCAACTTCTTCCTCTTCGGGAGAAGAGAAACTCACAGACTTGCTATGACAATTAATGTGAACATAGTTATCCACTAACCAGTCCATCCCCAAGATCACACATAATCCACTTAATGGCAAACAAATCAAATCAACAACGAAATCTCTGCCGAAAATCGACACAGGACACTTAGAACACATAAAAGAAGTAGTCACCGACCCCTTAGCTGGAGTATTGACAACCATCTCCCTCATCATAGAAGACAATTCAAGACCCAAACTTTCAACACATTTAGCAGCAATGAAGCAATGAGTAGCACTAGTATCAACAATAGCAATAAGGGGGGGTACTATTAATGAAACATATACCTCTAATCTCGTTATCTGTCTGTGTCTCTGCCAGAGCGAATACTCTTCCACTGGTCCTCTCTTTCTTTGGCTTCTGACATTGATTACTCATGTGCCCCTCCTCACCACAATTGTAACAGACCACATCCTTATGTGTGCACTCAGTTGATTCGTGCCCAAATTTTCCACAACAGAAACACCTCTTCGACTCAGTCTTGCACACATTACTCTTGTGACCAGGTCGGCCACATTTGAAACATACAATACCAGTAGGAGTGTCTCCCCCACTAGTCCTCCTATCCTCAGCAACTTTCCGTTTACCTTTACCAACTGGGGTATCATACGGCTTACTACGAGTCTGATGCTTGCTCCTTCTCTCATTGATGATCTTATAGTGAGCATTGTTGTCTTCTTCATAGATTCTGCAACTGTCAATCAAATCAGAAAAGATACGGATTTTCTGATATCCAATCGCTTTCTTGATCTCAGGTCGCAGCCCATTCTCAAATTTGATGCACTTTGTGAATTCAGCAGTTGCTTCACTATAGTACTATGTCACCTACCTTTTACTTTATAGGACACTTGTCTATTTTGTAATTGTAACACCCCCTTTCTACCCGGTAATTTTCATCTAAAAATCAGAGTTTTCAAAAACATTTCTCGCTTCACCCACAAAGGATGTCACATTTACACATACAAAACATCACAAGTCGATAGCAAAATTCACCGATTAGCATAGCATGATACATAGTACATCATACATTGGGCGAACCCTCAAAAACACCTGTTCAGTCTACATAACAATGATTCTGTCACCACAACAGTAGAATAAAATAAAGGTTTCGGGGAAATAATTCATACATCACCAAAAGGAGTTCAACCATCAAATAAAAGGACAATTAATAAAACTAGCGTTCTTTTCCCCTACCCCCAGAGTGTTACGTATCAGAGACACCGACTCAGCTAACGAAGAACCTCCGTCTTCACTCAGACTACACGCGCACGCACCAACATAAGGTAACATTCAAACAGAAGGGGTGAGATATCGAACCACATAAGGGCATAAATGAAAGACATGTACATATATGGTTCAGACATTACACGGCTATCGCAATAACAAGTAATTCAGTGGGGTACAGTAGGATAAGAAATATACTAGAGTTATGGCAACTATATCAACCACTTCACAACAACATCGATATGCAACTACCAATGATATGAATATATGCATGAGATGCAACCCACACCAACGGGCATATGCATGTGGTACCATTCATCACCGAGTTTGAGCATAGCTCGAAGGCCGAAGCCTTATATCACCAATTTTGAGCATAGCTCGAAGGCCGAAGCCTTATATCACCAAATAATGCATATGAGTTGCATGCGACGCCATGAACAATGCACTAGAGACATTCAACAATCATAATTATGTAAATGACACAACAACACCAACAACACCAAATGGTCATAGACCCATCACCTATCACCTTAATTCATCACCTTTGGTTACAACACCATCATATCATAAACAACATCATCATTTATCTATTCAAAGTTCTCAACACATATATCCAACACATATAAGCATTTTATCAGACATCTCATGTGTATAAAATGAGCAATACTATAACACAAAATCATCATACATACTCATTAGCATCACCTTTGCTTAAAACATCATCATTTATCTATTCAAAATCATCATCACATAGATCCAACCCATATAAGCATTTTATCAGACATCTCATGTGCATAAAACGAGCAATACTATATCACAAGCAATACAACACCGAAAACACCATTAACCTAGGATACCCAAACCCCACATAAAAATCCCTCACATACACCATTATAAGGTCAGAACCCCACCCTTACCTGGGATTATAGACGAACCCCCTTTTATCCTAACGAAGCCCTTCGGTTCTCCAACTATGGCAAATCTCCTCTTTTGGTTTCTAGCTCAGGAACTTCTCTACTATCCAATCCCTCTGCGATACGATGAGAACGCAACAAACCGCGTCAAAAACGGAGCTCTAGAGAAGAAGTTATGCTCAGAGGAGGGAAAAAGGTGAAAAATACCCAATCTGCGCTGAAACGCAATATATAGAGCAAACTGGCGCGCGACACGCCACTCACGCGCGACAAGGCGCGCGAACAGACAGGGGAACCATAAGGACTGGCGCGCGACGCTACACATGCGCGCGACCTGTGCGCCAACAGGCTGAAAATGCTTGGATTTGGCGCGCGACGCGCCATTCGCGTGCGAACCGATTTCTAACTCGACAACCACCTATGAACATCAATTTTAATCATTTCTACCATGGTTTCCCACACCAATAAACCTCCAGTTTCTTCAATAATTCCCCAAATCCACTCAAAATAATTTTAATAAAATCGGGGCGTTACAACTCTCCCCCACTTAGAATATTTTCGTCCTCGAAAATTTACCTGATTCAAATAGCTCGGATATGACTCTTGCATCCGCTCTCCAATTCCCACGTCGCACTTTCTCACGCTGCTCCGAGCGGGACCACTTTCACTAAGGCAATCTCCTTGCCCCTTAGAACCTTCGTCTCCCGATCTGCGATTCGCACGGGCATCGTCTCCACAGTGAGATTATCCCGGACTTGCACGTCATCCATTTGAATCACATGAGATGAGTCTGAAATATACTTGCGAAGTTGAGACACGTGAAATACATCATGCAAATTTGAAAGATTAGGCGGTAAGGCCACTCTATAAGCTACGCTCCCAATTCTTTCTATGATTTGATACAGACCAATGAAGCGAGGAGTAAGCTTCTTAGATTTCAAAGCACGCCAAACGCCGGTCATAGGTGTAACTCTCAAGAACACATGATCACCCGCTTGAAATTCCAAATCCTTTCTTCGCTTATCATGATAACTCTTCTGCCTACTTTGAGAAGCTTTCATCTTCTCTCGAATCAACTTCACCTTCTCAGTGGTCTCTCGAACAACCTCAGGTCCAAGCACTACACTCTCTCCAGATTCATGCCAGCACAAAGGGGTTCTACACCTTTGACCATACAACGCTTCGAAAGGTGCCATCCAAATACTAGAATGGTAACTGTTGTTATAGGTAAACTCTATCAACAAGAGATGGGCATCCCACGAACCTCCTTGTTCCAGGACACACACCCTCAACAAATCCTCCAACGATTGAATAGTTCTCTCTGTCTGACCATCCGTCTAAGGGTGATACGCTGAACTCAGTCTTAACTTAGAACCCAACGCCTCTTGCAAACTCTTCCAGAATTAGAAGTAAATCTAGGATCTCTATCCGACACGATACACAGAGGAACACCATGCAGCTTCACAATCCTTTGGATATAAATTTCAGCCAATTTTTCGGTATCGGATACGTGATGTTAATAGGTATAAAGTGAGTGACTTCGTTAGCCTATCAAAGAATCACCCAAATCGCATCATGACCTCTCACGATATTAGGCGGCCCGTCACAAAGTCCATCGAAATACTATCCCATTTCCATTCCGGAATCTCTAAAGGTTGCATCAACCCCGCAAGCTTCTGATGTTCAACTTTTGACTTCTGACAAGTTAAACACACATACACAAATTGAGGTACATCTCGCTTCATCCCAGGCCGCCAAAACAAATTCTTCAAGTCTTGATACATTTTCGTAGCTCCTGGATGAATACTCAACTTACTCCTATGACCCTCTTCAAGAATCACCTTCTTCATCTTTGCATCCTCAGGAATACAAATTCTATTACGGAAGCTCAACACACCTTGCGCATCCAACTTAAAACCATTATCCTCAGATTGGTCGATTCCACTCATCAAATCCACCAGCTTAACATCTAACTTCTGAGCTTCTCTGATACTGTCCAAAAAGTCATTATTAATCTTTAACTTCCCCAATTTAACACTCTGCGGTGTCACTTCGCAAACCAAACTCATATCTCTGAATTGTTCAATTAGCTCCAACTCCTTAACCATCATTGCCGACATATGCAACGTCTTTCGGCTCAAAGCATCAGCCACAACATTAGCCTTTCCTGGATGATAATTCAAACTGAAGTCATAGTCTTTCAGCAACTCCAACCACCTCCTCTGTCTCATATTCAGTTCCTTCTGATCAAATAAATATTGCAAGCCTTTATGGTCGCTAAACACTTCAAATCTAGTACCATAAAGGTAATGCCTCCAAATTTTCAGCGCAAAAACAACTGCAGCAAGTTCTAAATCGTGCGTAGGATAATTCTTCTCATGAGTCCTCAACTGCCTCGACGCATAAGCAACTACCTTACCATTCTGCATAAGTACGCCTCCCAAAACCATCTTTGAAGCATCACAATACACCACAAAGGACTCTCCCGGATTAGGCAACGTCAGAATAGGAGACGTCGTCAATCTTTTCTTCAACTCGGTGAAACTCTCTTCGCAACGGTCTTCCCATATAAAGACTCTACCTTTGCAAGTTAGCTGGGTTAGAGGAAGCGCTAACTTAGAAAAACCTTCAATGAATCTTCTGTAGTAACCACTAATCCCAAAAAGCTTCTAATCTCGATGAGCGACTTCGAGTCTCCCATTGCAATACAAAGATCAACTTTAGATGGATCCACCGCGATGTCTTTACTACGTAAATAACGTGACCAAGAAAACTTACCTCCTTAAGCCAAAATTCGCACTTAGACAGCTTTGCATATAACTTCTTGTCTCTTAAGACTTCCAACACCAATCTCAAGTGCTCCGCATGCTCTCCTTCTGATTTGGAGTAAATCAGAATGTCATCGATGAAGACCACCACGAATTGATCCAGGTAATCATGAAAAATACGGTTCATTTACTCCATGAATACTCCCGGCGCATTAGTAACACCGAAAGGCATCACCGAATACTCATAGTGCCCGTAACGAGTCCTAAAAGCCGTCTTCTGAATTAGTGCATTTTGGCGGATTTATTATTTTTATTTTACAAAAAAAAATTTACTACTTTAAATCCGCCGGAAACAACCAAAAATCCGCTGGAAAGTTTCTGGCGGATAAAATCCCCCGAAAAAAACAAAATCCGCCGAAAAGTTTTTGGCGGATTAATCCGCCGAAAAGTCACTCCTTGAAATTTCAGTTTTTCTTGTAGTGTACATATCCTCCAACCTATGACAGTGCTAGTTGGTATCAACTCATTCTTTTCATTGGCTATTACTGTCACACCCACTTTCTTTGGTACACATTGGACAGGGCTTACCCATGCACTGTCTGATATGGGGTATATGATTCCAGCATCTAGCCACTTAATGATTTGCTTTTTCACAACCTCTTCATAATAGGGTTTAGTCTCCTTTGACTCTCTATGCTATTCTTAGAATTTTCTTCTAAGATGATTCTATGCATACATATGAAAGGACTAATTCCCTTTATATCTGTCATTTGCCAACCTATTGCTTTGGTATGCTTCTGTAAGGTGTTAATTAATGAGATCATTCTCTTGTTCTGATGTTAAATCAGAAGCAATGATAACATGTAGAGTCTCATTTTATCCTAAAAAGGCATGCGTAAGATGCCTTAGGCAATTCTTTCAATTCTAACTTAGGAGGTTGTTCTATGGAGGGTAAATTCTTCTTGAGGGTTGGATCCTCAAGATTGAGTGGTTCATAAGTTCTAGCCCACACTTCCTTACAAGAGTTTTCTATTGGCAGATCTTCCTTTTCTAGTAATTCCTCATCTAGTAATGCAGGTGCATCAAGTGCATCTGTATTGACCAAATGATATACTGTTCAGAAAACTGTTTTTGTACCAATTGATCTAGGGAAACTATGGATGAACACTCTTCTATATTCTCTGTAGGATACTTCATAACATTCATCACATTGAATTTCACCTTTTGATCATTCACTCTCATAGTTAGTTCACCTTTCTGCACATCAATTAATGTTTTGCCAGTTGCTAAGAAGGGTCTACCTAGGATAATAGGTACTTCCTTATCTGCATCAATATCAAGGATGACAAAATCTGCAGGGAATACAAATTTGTCTACCTTTACTAATATGTCTCCTATTATACCTTCAGGATAGGCTATTGACCTATCTGCTAATTGACGTGTCAAAGTTGTTGGTCTTGCAATTCTAATTCCCAACTGGTTAAAAATAGATTTAGGCATCAAATTGACGCTTGCACCTAAATCACATTAAGCACGACCAGTATAGGATGTTCCAATGGAAAGTCGAATTGTAAAACTACCTGGATCCTTCAATTTCCTAGGAATCTTATTTTGCACAAGCAAACTACATTCTTTAGTCATAGCAACTGTCTCAAATTCCCCTAATCTTTTCCTTTTGGTAAGCACATCTTTCATGAATTTGGCATAATTTGGCATTTGTTGGAGTGCTTCTACTAAGGGAACATTAATGTGCAATTGTTTTCGTACCTCTAAGAATTTGCTAAACTGTTTCTCCTCATGTGCTTTTTTCAATCTTTGAGGATAAGGAGGAGGAGGTACTCAAGTACTTACTTAGGTAGTGGAACTTGAAATTCTTCTAATGCAGGAGCATTAGATGCTTCTGCATTTTTTTCTTTTTCTTTTTCTCCCTTATCTACACTTTCCTTCTCATTTGACTCTATGAGATCCTTACCACTTCTCAATTAGATAGCCTTAACATGTTCCTTTCATTGTCTTTGGGAAGGAGTAGCTTCTGTATTTGATGGCAAGGCACCTTGTGGCCTTTGATACAGAGCTGTGGCTAATTGACTTACCTGATTCTCTAAATTCTTAATAGAAGCATCTTGAGCTTGTCTAGCTGTTCTTGCTTCACCTATAAATGCTTTAGCATGGTTTCTAAAGAATTCTCATCAGTAGGTTGAGAGTGTCTTTGGTTGTTTTGAGGTTGGAATCCTGATGGTGTAGTTGGTGCAGCATTAGATGCAGGTGCATTATTGCTGCTCCATCTAAAATTTGGGTCATTTTTACAACCAGGATTATAAGTGTTGGAATAAGGGTTTTTATTCCTATTATAACCTACATAATTTGCAGAAATAGGGTTCCTAGGACATTCCTCATACAAGTGACCTCCTCCACAATACACACAACTAGTGGTACCTGGAGGTGCTTGTTCTAATACTGCTGTAGTGTTGTCTGTTGATGCAGCTGCATTAGATGCAGTTGCATTACTTGCAGTGAAGTTTTTTTTTTTTATCAAATTAGCTAAAGGGGCTACTTGAGCAGATAGGGCTGATACATCACTAATTTTCGTACCCCTGATGGTTTCTTTTGGGCACTCACCCTCTCAGTAGACCAACTAGAGCTATTAGCTGCTTATCTTTTAATCAATTCACATGCCTCATTATATGACAGATTTAATAACACTCCACCAGAAGATGCATCAAGCATTACTCTGGTTTGAGGTTCTAAACCATTATAAAATGTTTCCATTTGAATAATAACAGGTAAACCATGATGAGGACATTTTCTCAAAAGTTCATTCCATCTTTCCCATGCTTCAAATAATGATTCAAATTCTTTTTGTCTAAAAGATGTAATATCAGTTCTCATCCTGGCATTTTTGATAGGTGAGAAGTATTTTTCTAAAAAAATTTCAGCCATTTCATTCCATGATTGGATAGAGTTAGGCTCTAAAGTGTTTAGCCAAGCCTTAGCTCTATCTTTCAAAGAATAAGGAAACAACCTTAGTCTAAATGCATCTTCACTAACACCAGGTATGATAAAGTTACTACATACTTCTAGAAATTGTTTTAAATGTAAATGAGGATCCTCATGAGGAGTTCCTCCAAATTGACCAATAGTTTGAAGCATTTGAAACATCATAGGCTTAAATTCAAAATGCACATCATCTATATGAGGTCTAGATATGCTAGTTTGCATGTTTTGATGATCAAACTGAGCATAGTACCTCATAGGTCTATCTCTATCATTAATCATACCTATGGGATCCATGTGAATGAATTGATCTCTGTGATCTTTTTCAGTAGCTTGATGTGAGCCAGGTCTTAAACTTTGTCCTTCACTGTGAGACATGATGCAAGCTTGTTGATTTTGCTTTTGGAGTCTTAGCAATCTCCTATTTCATATTTCTATCTCGGGATCTAAGCTATATTCTGGTGTCCTGTTTCTAGTCCTGTACATATGCTAGAGCACCATGTGCTTCTGTATGACAGAAACTACAATACCAGAATAGTAAAACACTAAATTACAGTATATCAAACTTTCAAAAGAATTTAACTACAATCCCCGGCAACGGCGCCAAAAACTTGGTGTTGGAAAAGCATATGCAAGTATACATAGTCTTAAACAAGTAGTATATAAGATCGAACCCACAGGGATTCAGAAACTCTTTTCAAAACTTAATACAATGTAATTAGTGCAAGGTAACCAAATAACAAATATAATTGGAGGTGGTGTGTATCACAATCAAGTAATGTAAAACAATGTGCAAGTAGTGGTAATGCAATAGAGAAAAGCTAGTTGGAATTCTTCCCCAAGTAATTTACCTTTAAGTGTTCAATGCAGTTTGTGATGCAGTTGCACTGAATGTTATTGCATTAGCTATGTGCCTTTCAGACACTTTCTCCAAAGTTTCATTACAAGCTTCCTATGTCTAGGCTTGCTAAATAAGTTCACTCTTGTCTTTTTAAAGTACCCACAGTGTCACCCTATGGACTATACTATCCTATGTCTAGGACTTAGCATGGTTTTCACAAAGTTTCCTTTATGCAAAACACTCACCCATATTAGTTATTGAGTTCTTAATTGTAAACCACGTCTGCTTTTAAAAATCTACTTATTCTAAGTGATCAATCTCAAAATAAGTGTTGAAAGTATTATCAAACAAGAACTAAAGTGCACACATCATATACATGCATCAAACTTACTTAAAAGCTCATTAAATGATTAGAACATTCCAACTAAGAGAGATTTAGCTCAACATAGACATTGCAAGGCAACTATAAACTGAATAGAACATGTTTATATAATTGAAATCACAAAAGAGAGACAACGAGATATGGATTACACGAGTTGCAGCTCTTTGCGTGAATTCTCCTAGCAATGCAGTTGCATCACTACTCTGCACTTAGTAAAAACTACTAAATTGAAGTAAGGAGGATTTGTCAATTCCTTCCTTTCCTTCTTACAAAATAGAAACTAACTATGACTATTGAAATTTTGATCTAACTTATAGATTGTGATATATCTCCAAGTGAAGAAGTGATGTCCTTTTATAGTCTTCATGAGAGGTGCTTCTTTACTTGTAGATGAAGTAAACTAGAGGTGTAACCATGGTTACTTTTTAGAAGTTGTCTCACAAGTTGAGGCATGCACTCAAGTGTGTAGGGAGGTCCAATGAGAGATGATCATGTGTCCCTAGCAAAATGAGTCCTCAAAGCTATGTGGAGTTGTGGGCGCCGAAATGTGCAAGTTGCACTTGCCTTTAGAGACCAAGCATGAGGTCATCATTGCAAGTGGATGTGCAAGTGGATGGCTCCAAGCTGTTTGTAATGCAGATGCAATGCATATGCATTGTGTTAATCCAGTGCAGTAGTATTTGCAGTGCAGATGTAATGTAGGAGCATCTGTAGACTGCACTGAACAAACTTATCAAACATACCACAATATATCCAAAATGGCCTATTGACAACCTAAACCATGTCAAACACTCACGTTATTATATATCACATAAAATACTATATAAACTCCTTATCTTTGCTTGAAAGAGAACAATTTACTAAGTTTAAACATATGAATAACTCTATATAAAATAGAGTTATCATATAACACATAAGTATTAATTTACATATGTATAAAGTGATCTAAGCTCTATTAGGGTTCAAGTCACTAATACCTAAAGATCATTTAACTACTCTTTAGGGTTAAGGTCGAATGAAGTTTAGGTTGTCGAGGATTGGTTAACACTTAGGAATGTTTGTGTTAACATTAATGTTTTATTTGTTTGATTGTTTGCTTGAAATTTAAGTAAGCATTAGTGTTCCGGATCGGTTAACACCCTAAACAAGGAAAACCGAATGGGCCGCATGCAAGGAGATTGGGCCGCACAAAGGTCCTGATCCTTCCAACAATGGACGGTTGAGCATAAACTCTACATCTAACGGATGGGATTCCTCACGTGCTAGCCTATAACTACACACTTCATTAAATGCAATAGGTACGCATTCATTACCTCACATCACCTAATCCGTATGCTGACTTAGGCATCAGAGTGTGTGCAGGTACCACCCCCTCGCTGGATCAACGCGAACTGGAGCATCTAGGATATTCTTCTCTTCACTCTACTCAACCATCTCGATTCACATTGGAGCGACTTAGCTACTCAGCTTGGCGAAGCATCTCGGCTTGTCAGCCTGAAGGAGACTCGCAACTAGTTCATTTCATTTGCGACCACAGTGGGAGCTCAACGCACTTACCTACCGCTCCGTGTTTCCAAATGACGTTGTCCGACATAGCCAGCTCGAACTCAGTAGTAACAGGGGGTGGAGCTCTGATAACTCTTATTTATACTCTTAACATTTACATTAAAACATGTTCTTAAGTAAAATTTGTGTTTTAATATGTAAATGTAGGTTTATTTATATTAAGAAGGGTTAGGAGCTGATTTGTTATAATTTGGCACATTGGTGCCCTTGTGAGAATTTTAATGGTTTTGTTCAGTGTTGCAATGTTGCAAGGCAGTGGGCCAACTGAAGATCAAAAGAAAAAGTGACTTTTTGGTGCCTTCACCTTTATGTCAAGTCAGCGCTTTATTTCTCGTTGCACTAGGCTGGCGAAGCCACCAATCAAATTGCTAGCTTGGACACATGTCTCGTTTTGGTTGGGAGATCACTTTTGGTTGGTGAAGTGTCTTGTCTACCTTTTTGAAAAACTACTATATAATTAGTTATATATAAATATCTTTTCTTTTTGTTTTAATATAAATAAAAATAGATTTCAATAAAGGAGGCATCGACATGTTTATTTTTTTAATCACAAAACCTCCATGATAAGTAATTTCATCTTCAATCAAACACCTCAATCCTTCTATTTTACCATGACAAGGATTCACTATATTTAACATGAGTCACCCTTAAATTGATCAACTCAAGACACCATAAAAGTGATCTAAACCTCATGCTTAATTAGCAAGGCATGAACAGTAGGACCTCTCCCATAAATATCAAGCCCAAACTTTGTTTCTTCCATCACTCAAAAACCTATCTATTATTCTTGAAATCGGCCATATATTCCATCCTTTGCACCATTTTTATTTTAAAGCCCTAAACCCTAAACCCTCCATGATAAGTAATTTCATCTTCAATCAAACACCTCAATCCTTCTATTTTACCATGACAAGGATTCACTATATTTAACATGAGTCACCCTTAAATTGATCAACTCAAGACACCATAAAAGTGATCTAAACCTCATGCTTAATTAGCAAGGCATGGACAGTAGGACCTCTCCCATAAATATCAAGCCCAAATTTTGTTTCTTCCATCACTCAAAAACCTATCCATTATTCTTGAAACTCTCGGCCATATATCCCATCCTTTGCAACATTTTTATTTTAAAGCTTTATCACCTCAAAAACACTTAAACCAAGTCTAGTTGATCATACGGTTGAGTTTGTAGTTTCGTAGCAGTGTTGGTGTTCGAGTACGCTTGGTGTTGTCGGAGCAAGTGTTACATTTGTGCTAGATTTCAGGTGGGGGCAAGATATTGTATTCGTCGAGACAGTTAGTGTAAAGTTTTAATTTAAACATGGGTATCCCAAGCTCTACTAGAGTTAAAGAGTCAGCGATCCCTAAAGATCATTTGACTACTCTATGGAGTTAAGGTTAAGTGAAGTTTAGGTCGTCAATGACCGGTTAACGCATAGGAAACTTCTATATTGTTATTTGATTATTTGGGTGATTGATTGGTTGGTTGAGATATTGTGATTGATTGCTTTGATGGTTTATATGCTATGAAATGCTTTTGTGCTATTCGTGATTATCTGTGAAATACTTGAAATGTCTTATCTTATAACTATGTTGAGAAGCATGATTTTACTTCATTATAGAAATAAGATAAACGAATGTGATGAGAAACTAAGTTAAGGATTGTATAATGAACTGCTACAAGAACCGATTGTTGGTAGATCGGAAAGGGCTACATATGCGCTGTAGGGGTGATCGTAAGAACGAGTTAAGTACCATAGAGTGCAGCCGCCGAAATGTCCACTCTCGTGAGGATTATATATATATATATATATATATATATATATATATATATATATATATATAGGGTCCGAAAAATAAGATTTTAATAAAGGATAGAAGATGAGAAATAATATTAATTGATGTGCTTGTAACATGTTTAACTTAAGTTGTGCCGTAGCTTCCCATTTTTCTGACAAGTGCCCTACGTGTTTTTCTAAATCATATTTATTGTATCACTTAGATCTAGCTGAGGAGTCACTTGTAGCAGAAGGAGATATTCTTCCTTCCACGATGGACATTGCAGACGCTAAGGATACTAGTGCGATATGATGGAGCCGCCAGGTGTCTGTCTCATTGAGAGAACCTGAATTTTGTTTAGCCAGTGTGTCTGTCATTTGAGTCTCGCTAGTTAGTGATTTGGCTGACCTTGTTTTATATTCTTGTGTTTTGTTGTTTTGTAAAACTCTTAACAATTTTGTTTTTATATATTTGATGTATGTTCAGCTTTATAAGTATTTTAAGTTTTAAATTTATCTATTTTTGATATTAAGAGGTGTGAACACTCAATTTTTACTGGTATTTTTGACCTTTTTTGAAAAATTACAAAATATTCGCTTCTTGGGTGATTTCGAGTTTTAATGTTAAATACGTCGTTTTGCTCATTTTTGCTACTTTTTGCGTTTTTAATACTTTTTTTTTGTAGTGGTTAAACAATATGAAAAAATATATAATTCAAAAATTACAAAAATAATAGGTTTAATTTAATTGTCTTACAAAGTTTTTTTGTTACAATAATTCAAAAAAAAAAAATCCGAAAATCCAAAAGAATCGCAAAAAAAATACAAAAAAAAGAAAGCGAATTAGGGTTTCTGCTTCTCCCAAGCAAATGCATATGCTGATGGGCCTTCTTCAGATCTAAAAAAGAAGAACAGTCAAAGGGCCAGTCAAATACATTAATTCCTAAACCTTTTTTTAGTATAAAACAAGGGTCAATCAATAGTCAAAGGGACACAAACACAAATTTCGAGAAAACCACCAAAAAGAAGATTAGGGTTTCAGATTGGTGGCGACCATCTAGCGTACCTGAGCATCGGTTAGCCCTTCACGACGCCAGGGGTCCCCCAAAGAGTGATATATCCCTCGGAGAAACCTTTAAAGGAGTGTTTGCCGGGGGCAAAGAGAGAGACGGAGAACTTGAAAGCGAGCTGGTTTGACTGTCGCCGCCGCCATGGTTGTGTTCTTAATTTTGAGAGTCAAAACTGAAAGCCATGCCAAACAGGAGAAGGAACCTTTTAGCGCGTAGGGATGGTGACGAAATGTTCCGAAAAAGGTAGCTGGAGCTATAGTGAGGGGGTCGAAAAGAGCAAGTAACCGCGACAGGGGCAATGATGAGGGCTATTTATAGCCTCAAGCGAAATCCCAACCGACGTGTCCTTGGGAACCGCCACACAGTCGTTTCAATTCGCGCGAAGCACAAAGTGTCATGTGGCAGCCGTTATGTCTCTTCTAACCGTCACTTCAAGTCATTTCAAGGGGTTTTTGTACCGTCAATCACGTCCTCAAGGCCGCATGACAACACAAAAAGGGGGGCAATTGTTAACACCCAAATAAGTAAAGTCGTAGGCTAAGGACTAAGAGAGGGAAAATGAGTCACGGTATGAAGGCAAGCTGTAACGCCCCGGGCCCACTCTCATGGCCCGTGCGCTACCTCAAAGAACTTCTCTACCTCATGTAGAGTTTTTGCCTTCAGTGGGAATCGAACCTCGTTACCTCTTGTACATTTCCTCGCATTTCCCTCACCAATTGAGCTAGTAGCTCAATTGGTGAGTGGGAATGCGAGGAAATGTACAAGAGGTACGAGGTCTCGATTCCCACTGAAGGCAAAAACTCTACATGAGGTAGAGAAGTTCTTTGAGGTAGCGCACGGCCATGAGAGGGGCCCGGCGCATAATAAAAAGCGCTTTTTATTGTAGCGACTGGGTCCACCACCCGCCGCTATTACTCAAAGAACTTCTGCCCAGTAGAATTTTTGCCTTAGTGGGAATCGAGACCTCGTTACCTCTTGTACATTTCCAACGCATTCCCACTACCAATTGAGCTACTAGCTCAATTGGTAGTGGGAATGCGTTGAAAATGTACAAGAGGTACGAGGTTCGATTCCCACTAAGGCAAAAATTTACTGGGTAGAGAAGTTCTTGAGTAATAGCTACTGGGTGGTGGACCCAGGCTGTTACACAAGCCACTCGACAAGACCCAAAAGGGTTATCTGCCAGAACGGAGTGAAGTCAGAAGATGGTCCTCAAGGAATACAGAAAGTCAAAACCCCGAGGGAGGGCTACGCCCGAGGGCCAATGAGCCAAGCCGAAGGAAAGTAATCGCCACACCCTATAGAGTGCCAAGGCCGAGGTGGCTCGGATTGCCTAAGGCGTTACCTAAAGAGGGCTAATCAGCCGAGCCACCACGTGGCCGAGGAACGATGGGCATTACTTGGAAGGCAGAACGTGGCGCGAAGATAGAACGTGTGAGTGGTTGAAGTTCATGTGGAAGAGCGAGGCCGGAGAACATGGAGCAACAGACACTTACCCCACTAAACGCGCCAGTGGGGATCGTGAGTAATTACTTAGCTACGTTGAGGGCCTATGAAGCGATGAGAGCCGTTGATCCTAGATCAATCCGACGACGGAAAAATGTTGGTTAGCATAGTGGCCGATGAGGGCCTATGTATATATATAGCGATAGAGTAGAATGTAAAGGACACACATCAATCAATCAAACTCTAAATTTATTTCAAATTTATCTTTCTTTATTTTACTTTACTTATCTTTATTTTACTTTATGCATTAGCCGTAGTATAATCCAACACTCGTGTCTCATTCTCAACTTGCCTGACCCTTTCTAGAGGAGTCAGGAAACCCATAGTCGAGGAGTAGAGTTCCCTCCTCAGCGCAATTACTTGAAGAACGAGGAATCAAAGATTGTCCAAACCTCTGGCCGACACCACGGCTAGGACCTAAGAGTTTGACGACAACAAAAATTGGCACGCCTAGTGGGACATGAAAAGGTGGTAAAACGCCTCCGTTTGATTCGCCTGGACTGGATTATAGCTGACATATGCACCTAGGTAGAAACCTAAGTATGGAGCTAGCATCAGCGTCCAAAAAGGTGACTGTTTCGAAAACGAAAAACACTGAGCCAATAAGTGTTTCAGAGACAACCCCCCTTGTGGTGATGCTGAGTCTAGCGACGGTTCCCCGCAACATTGCGAGGAACCTGTGGTCATGACCACGCCGTTTATCCGACAACAAATCGACATGGGGATAAATGACATCATGTATCAATTGTCCTACCAATTGGCTGACATAGTTAAACCTATGGTGCACAATGAAGTGCAACAGGCCAAAGAAGTGGAGCAAAGATGTGCTACGCATCAGGCCCAACCATACACCAACCCTGTTGCACCTCAGCAGACATCCTTTTACAATCTTGTGGGAGGAATGCATCAGTGTCCATCGAGTGGGAGCATGACTGGGACTCAGCAGGTGTACTCTCATCAGGTAAATCCTCTCCTTGTAATTCCTCAGCCTGATACTTTTGCCACTGCCAACACTGGGGGGCAGTTTTTGGCGAATTTCACTAATACGACTTCTCTTCAGTAGGGACAAGTGAAACTGGCCAGATGGCCGCCAGAGGCAGCAGGCTTGATGGGTCTGCCGCATGGATTATCCTATGTATGCTATACCGCGGCTAACTATTCGGCTTACACAGGGGGTAAGCCTTCACCCCAGAATCAGGGAATGGCAGGAACAGTGGGTATTGCCCGAGTCAGCATCCATGGGTCTAGAACCCACTGGCTCGACAAGCCTACCTCCTAGTCAGCCGTACCCCGGTGCACTCAGTACCTACCCGGCGTGTTCGTATATACAGACACAGATGAATGTGGCCCGGGTGGAGCAGTGTTGTGGTAAAAATGGTGTGCTAGTGCAAGTATACACTTTCAACAAGTAATAAAGAGTAAGTGAGATCGTTCCCACGAGGAATTATGCTTAATTTGGAAAGTTTAATTTGATTAACAATTTAGTGAGGAAAGTAAATGACACACAAATTTTGGGTAACATAAACAGTATTGAAAAGTAAAGGGTAATGGAAATCAGTGATGATCACAAGTTGATATGCAATTACTTCAGTAGCTTCATTAATATGCAATTAATGGTATGTTCAATGCTGCAGCATTAGGTGCTGCAGCAATAAGACGTTATTCTCTCGAATACTTCACACTAGGTTTCCTTGCAAGAGTTTATCTCTAAACCCTAAAGAAGTACCTCCAAGGCTGCTTGAGCACCGGCAGTGTTCACCTTATGGGTTATGCTTTCCTATCTCTAGGGTTAAGCAAGGAACATCAAGATCTCTCGTTAATGTCCACTACCCATATTACCTTGTGAGATTAATTTACAAACCATCTCTGAATTTATAAATGCTATTTAGAATAAACGGCCAATCCTACTTTAAAAATGGAAATATTGTCACACACAAGGCAAAATGCACAATATTAAACATACTTCATTAATAACATAGAAATTCCACTACATCAGATCTAGCATCTCAACTTCTGAGGAATTAGCTCATATTGAACTCACAAAACAAGGTAAACAACTTAAACAACATAGAATAAGTCATACTACAAAGTTCAAGGGAGAAATAGAGACTACTAAGAGAGAACAGTAGAGGAACTCCGATGGTGATAGAGGAGATCTGATCCAGCTCTTCTAAGTAGAAATCCCCAAGAAAAATGCAAACTCAGGATGCTGCAACAATCGTCTCAGCAATGAAAATATTTGGTGAACTTGCACGCTAAGAAGGAGCTATCTCTAAACTTCCCTATGACGGCAGAACCTCCAAAATGAGGAATATAATCTTGCTTATATAGTGTCTCCTTGCACACAACCCTAAAATTATCTCTTTTTGGGAAATGTGTCCTAGGTTAAAGGGCAATTGTGAGAAATCCTCATTAGGTCATATTTTTTCGTGCCATACAGCTCTGACACCTGTCCTTTCCTTGATTTTCGTGTTTTCCGCATTTCCATGAGCTTTCTCTCTCATCTAGCGCATTTTCACTATTGCGCACGCATTTGTTGCTGCAACACTTAACAAAACACAATTAAAAGCACAAAGGGCATAAATATGCCCAATTCAAACTAATTCAATCCTGCACCATTATTTCTAGTCTAAACACCTAATTACAGGATAATTCACAACATGCTAGCTAATTAACCAAAAATCAAGCTTAGAAGGCAAGTAATAACCATCATAAATGATAGTTATCACACCCCCAAACTTGAACCTTTGCTTGTCCTCAAGCAATGACACTTGACACAGGCAAGCACAACTGTAAACAAGCAATCACAATCAATGAATTAATTTAAATATGAAGCACAAAGAAGAATCAAGCTGAGCATCAACTTTCAGATTTTCACTTAATTGCATACCTTCTGAATAATGAGTTCCCTAACCTACTCCTACTCAATAGTGTGTGTGTGTGTCTGACACTTAACTTAGTTCAGATCATAACAAGGTTCAAGAGTTCACTTAGCTAAGACTTAGAGAGGTTTTCTTTTGGGAATGCTAAAGATTTTTCAAAAAGAAGGGTAGACTAACAATTCAAGCTCAGAAAGGGGGGTTGAGCATGATTAAGGGCTTTAATGCAGCAATACGGAACTTTTTAGGCCAGTGCACTTATTCTATCATGACTTGACATTGCTGCAGCAACAACTGCTACAACATTACAGACTCAGAATAACACTTTGAACAGACTTTTGACTTTAATTTGTACTGCAATGCCCTTATTTGCTTGACTTTTTGATAGCATTTTGCTTTTTCAGTTTTTTTTTATACTTGATTCACTGGGAAATTACAGCACGCTACATATTTACAGACTATGGTGCTTTGCACCTACATGCAGACTTAAATTTAAACATCCTAAAACTATGTGCACATAACCCAGCATTGTTGCAGCAATGGTTGCTGCAACACTGCATTCTTTCATGCTTTGCCTTAATATATCTCAAAGAACCCCCAAACTTAGTTTCTTATGCTGTCCTAAGTTTTTAGTAGAAATTTAGCAGTTCCCTAAGTCTACCAGCATTAGCCTAGTTTCAGATCATCTTTAATTCACTAAGTTCCTACCTAAGTTCAAGTTTAAGTGTAGGAGCAGAAGTTAAATAGATCACTCATCAAACAGGGGCACTAATCACTCATTTCTCACCATATCATCACTATGTTTTTGAACAACTCTACTTCTAAAATTTTAAAATTCACTAACTTTGATTGCAAATACAGAGTACATGACAGTGTATAGCTCCCCCCCCCCCCACACACACACATAGAACTGTGCAGTGTCGTCACTGCAATTAAGTAAGGGGAAAGCTATAGGCTAACAACATAACAGTAAAAACAGAAGCAAAATAACAAGCATACTAACTAAACACAACTGTTGAGTGCTAACACAGACAGGGGGCACTCAATGTAACACCCCATTTCTACCCGGCAATTTATAATAAAAATCAGAGTTGTAAAAATTTATTTCTTTAATTCATCCAAACGGGATGCTACACTTACTTCATTTAAGACAACCACAAAATAAACAAAACATCTATTTAATCAACTGAATACGTAACACCATATCAAGTGGAAAATAGGATCCTCAACAAAAAATTATGTCAGCCCACGCACTGGAAAATTCATACATCAGCAGCGGAAAATAGAATACAATCTCGAGAGAGATACAATGCGATCATCAATAACATAAAACATCAAATATAACATTCAACAAAGAAAAAGGACTAAACAAATAGAATCCTAAGCCCATCCCCAGGTGCTACGTGATCGAGCAGCATCGACTTTCGTGGAATGAAGGAAACAAGCCTTCACTCATGGTTACCTGTGGTAAATAACAACAGAAAGGGGTGAGTCTCAAACTATATAATAAAGGTCATAATAAGCAGTAAATCAGTTCATAGAAGTCAATCAATCACAACCTCACAAGTTATATCCACAACAGTCACATTCACTTCAAATATAATTTATGAGAATGAATGAATGCAATGTAATGCAGTCATGCATGTGGTACCATTCATTGTCAATAGTTTTAGCCCCCATGGCATCATCGTCAATAGTTTTAGCCCCCATGGCATCATCGTCAATAAATGCACATGTATGCATGAGACCCCATGAACCACCAACAATCAAATTCATGCATCATCACTCATCTCATCGTCAATTTTAGTTTTAGCCCCCATGGCATCATCGTCATTTATTCTTACATCATCCACTTCATCACTATAATTATGTCACAAGGACTAAACTCCACTAGAGAACCAAAACCTCACTCAAGGGCCTAAACATCACTTAGGGACCAAAACAGCACACCTAGGACCAAAACATCACCTAGGGACCAAAACAGCACACCTAGGACCAAACATCACCTAGGGACCAAAACAGCACACCTAGGACCAAAACATCACCTAGGGACCAAAACAAAGACATAAGACACAATTTGGCAACCTGTGCGCCAAAATCCCCACACACCGGCGCCTCAGGTAACACAAAGACACAAAGCGCCAAATCACCAAAGAAATGGCGCCCAGGTAACACAGCACTAGGCGCCAAAGACACAAAGAACTGGCGCCCCTATGGCAACTCAAATGCACACAGCGCCAAAAACACAAGAACTCGGCGCCTGGGCAACACAGACTTAGACACAAACTAAGACACAAACTGAGACACAGACGCACACACAGGCGCCATGGGCAGCACATTTGGCGCCCTGCCTAGACACAAGAAGCAACACAGGCGCCCATTTGGCGCCCCATGCTGCGCCACATGCACACACGCACCCAACACAGGAAGCAACAACACACAAAACACTTGGCGCCACACCAGGCGCCTTGCCTTAGGCACAGGCGCCATTTCTGGCAGCCTTTGGCGCCCCACCCAGCAACCCACACACACACTTCACACCACAAAGAAGACAACCAAAGACACTGGCGCCATCTCGGGCGCCAGGGCAGCCATTTGGCGCCCCTGCACACACACACTGTGCCACAGGCGCACCCAGGCGCCATTCTGGGCAGCATTTGGCGCCCAGTCAGTGGCACACACACACACAGACACTGCACACACAGCACAGGGCGCCATTTCCAACAACATTTGGCGCCCCATTACGCCTAGGGTTTCCTAAAACCCAAATTTCTCAAATTCTCCTAAACTCAATCATCCATAACAATCCTAAAAACACTTCTAATCATTCCAACAACATCAATTACGCATTTTAACAATTAATCACACACAATTCAGTTTTCTATGCTATCTCATAATTCACCCAAATTATCAAATCATTCAAAATTCATCAAAATTCACATTCATCAATCAAGACACATCAAATAAACGATTAATCTCCTAACTCTAACCTACAACCCATTATATCCCTTATTATAGAGCAAGACCCATGTAACAGCCCGAGTTCACAGCGGCTACACTCCTGAAAGCTATTACCTCACGATCTTTTCTACCCCGACATAGAATTTTTGCCTTAGTGGGAATCGAACCTTGTACATGGGGCTCAAATACAAGTTCAATCTACTTCCCACTACCAATTGAGTTCAATTGGTAGTGGGAAAGAGTGGAACTTTGTATTTGAGCCCCATGTACAAGGTTCAATTCCCACGGAAGGCAAAAATTCTACAAGGGGGTAGAAAAGATCGCGAGGTAATAGCGCTGGGTGGCTGGGCCATGGACCTCCGGGTCACATAACCCACCCTTACCTTGTATAAACCGTAGAAAAAGTCCTCTCCACTGAGTCACCCACAAAACCACAGCAACAGTGAAGCTCTTCTTCTCCTTTCCTTAGTGCGATCCAAACTCTCTCTCTTTCTCCCTTGGTGCGCCGAATTCCTTCTCTCTTCTCCTTTCTCTCTTTTTTTTTTGTTTTCTCCTTTCTTTTTTCCAAATGGTGCGAATTGCACCAACCCTAGGAGCCTAAGTCATTGGGCTTGGGCTCTTGGGCCAATACTTGCCGTCCCGGAATTACCAATACCACTCCCTTCAATTATAAATAAAAGACTATATTAATTTAAATATAATTAAAATAAAGCAACACTTTAAATAATTTAATCAAATAATTAATTAAATCATTTAGGGTGTTACAACTCTCCCCCACTTAGGAAATTTCGTCCTCGAAATTCATACTTGAGTCAAATAGCTCTGGATAAGACTCCCGCATCCTACTCTCCAGCTCCCAAGTCATGCTCTCACCAGCAGCCCCCAACCAAACCACCTTTACCAAAGCGATATGCTTCCCTCTCAGCACCTTCACTTCTCTGTCATCAATCCTCACTAGCATAGTCTCTACAGTGAGATTCTCTCGCACCTCCACATCATCCATGTGAATCACATGAGACGGGTCTGAAATATACTTCCGAAGTTGCGACACGTGAAACACGTCGTGCAAGTTCGAAAGATTAGGCGGCAAAGCCACCCTATAGGCAACATTTCCAACCTCTCGCAACTGCACGGGTCCAATAAATCTAGGAGTCAACTTCTTTGCTTTCAGTGCACGCCCAACACCAGTCATAGGTGTAACCCTCAAGAATACATGCTCACCAGCCTGGAATTCTAAGTCTTTTCTCCTCCTATCATGGTAACTCTTTTGTCGACTCTGCGACTCTTTCATTTTCTCTCTGATCAATTTCACCTTCTCTGAAGTTTCCCGAACAACTTCAGGTCCAAGAACAACACTCTCTCCAGACTCATGCCAACACAACGGAGTCCTACACCTCCGACCATACAGTGCCTCGAAAGGAGCCATCCCTATGCTCGAATGGTAACTGTTGTTATAAGTGAACTCAATCAATGGAAGATGTGTGTCCCACGCACCTCCCTGCTCTAGAACACAGGAACTCAATAAATCCTCCAATGACTGAATGGTTCTCTCTGCAATCGCCCATCGCGTGAGGGCGATAAGTCGAGCTCAACCTCAACTGACCCCAAAGCCTCCCGCAAACTCCTCCGTAAATCGGTAAACCTAGGGTCTCTATCAGACACAATGTTCTTCGGGACACCATGCAGCTTCACAATCACCTGAATGTATATCTCAGCCAACCTAGACACCGGATACGTGATGTTGATAGGAATGAAGTGAGCAGACTTCGTCAACCTATCCACAATCACCCATATAGAATCAAATCCCCTCACAGTGTTTGGAAACCCAGTCACAAAATCCATGGAAATGCTATCCCATTTCCATTCCGGAACCTCTAATGGTTGCATCAACCCCGCAGGCTTCGGTGCTCAATCTTTGACTTCGACAAGTCAAACAGTATATACAACCGTGCACATCCTTTTTCATACCAGGCCACCAGAACAACTTCTTCAAGTCATGATACATTTTTGTAGCCCTTGGATGAATACTCAACTTGCTCCTATGGCTCTCCTCAAGGATCATCCTCTTCACCTCAGCATCATCAGGAACACAGATCCTATCCCTGAATCTCAGCACCCCCTGGGAATCCAACCTGAAATCCCCATCCACAGCCTGATCACACGCAACTAACACATCCACAAGCTTCACATCTAGCTTCTGGGCGTCTCGGATACTAACCTGAAAATCATTGCCAATCCTCAGCATACCCAATCTAACACTCTGCGGTGTTACTTCACAAACCAGACTCATATCACGGAATTGCTCAATCAGCTCCAACTCCTTCACCATCATTGCTGACATATGCAAAGTCTTCCGACTTAAAGCATCAGCCACGACATTAGCTTTGCCGGGATAATAGTTCAAGCCGAAATCATAGTCTTTCAGCAGCTCTAACCAACGCCTCTGCCTCATATTCAGCTCCTTCTGGTCAAATAGGTACCTCAAACTCTTGTGATCACTAAACACCTCAAATATGGTACCATACAGATAGTGCCTCCAAATCTTTAGCACAAACACAATTGCAGCCAACTCTAAATCGTGAGTAGGGTAGTTCTTCTCATGTGTCCTCAGCTGTCTGGACGCATAAGCTACTACATTCCCATTCTGCATCAACACACCTTCCAAACCCATCTTGGAAGCATCACAATACACAACAAATGGTTGATCCGGAACAGGCAACACTAAGACTGGAGATGTTGTCAACCTCCTCTTCAACTCATTGAAGCTTTCTTCACAATTAGCATCCCACACAAAAGCCTTTCCCTTACACGTCAATTGAGTCAACGGAAGGGCTAGCTTAGAGAAACCCTCAATGAACCTCCTATAGTAACCAGCCAACCCCAAAAAGCTCCTGATCTCAGTCACTGACTTTGGGCTCTCCCACTGTAACAATGCATCAACCTTGGCTGGATCCACAGCAATACCATTACCAGAAATAATGTGACCCAAAAAGCTTACCTCATTCAGCCAGAACTCACACTTTGACAGCTTAGCATATAATTTCTTTTCTTTCAACACCTCTAGCACCAACCTCAAGTGCTCTGCGTGCTCCTCTTCAGTTATAGAATACACCAGAATGTCATCTATGAATACCACCACAAACCGATCCAAGTAACTATGGAAGATACAGTTCATATACTCCATAAACACCACTGGTGCATTGGTGACACCAAACGACATTACAGAATACTCATAGTGCCCATACCTAGTTCTGAATGCTGTTTTCTGAATTTCTTCATCTTTCACCTTGATCTGGTGATAACCCGACCTCAGATCAATCTTGCTAAACACCTTAGCACCTATCAACTGGTCCATCAGATCATCAATTCTCGGAAGAGGATACTTATTCTTGATTGTTACTTTATTCAGCTGCCTATAATCCACACAAAGGCGCATACTCCCATCCTTTTTCTTCACTAACAATACCGGAGCTTCCCATGGTGACACACTAGGCCTCACAAATTTCTTCTCAAGTAACTCTTCTAGCTGCTTCTTCAATTCTGCATAACTCGTGGCTAACATCCCAGACGGTGCCATAGACACAGGCCTAGTACCAGGTACAAGATCAATCCCAAACTCCACTTCCCTCTCTGGCGGCACACTTGGGATCTCATCAGGAAACACTTCAGGGAACTCACACACCACCTGCAACCCTTCAACTATAGGTTGGTTCTCAGCAGACAAAGATGCCATCAAAGCAAACAGATGACCACCCTCCTTCATTACCTTATGCAGCTGGCCTGCAGACAACAAAACAGACTCTTCCTCTTCTGGAGGAAGGAAACTCACAGACTTGCTGAAACAGTTGATGTGCACATGGTTATCTACTAACCACCCATACCAAGAATGACGCCCAACCCACCCAAAGGAAAACAGATAAGATCAACTGTAAAATCTCACCAAGACCGACAGAGGACACTTAGCACACAATAGAGAGGTAGTCACCGAACCCTTAGCTGGAGTGTCGATAACCATTCCCCTCTTCATAGAAGATATGACTAAATTCAACTTTTCAGCACATACAGCAGCAATAAAAGAGTGTGTATCACCAATATCAACAATAGCAACTAATGGAGTGCCATTAATAAAACAAGTACCTCTAATTTCATTGGCCTCCTCTGAACCTGCTAGCGCAAATACTCTTCCACTGGGCCTCTCTTGCTTTGGTTTGGTACACTTGGAGCTAATATGACCCGATTCACCACAATTAAAACACACCACCTCCTTGCGATCACACTCAGATGCCATATGACCTTCCTTCCCACAACTGAAGCACATTCTTCCCACAGCACTTGCAATCGGCTCTTGTGACCCTGGCCACACACTTGAAACACACAATGTTGGTCGGAGCATCTCCCCACTTGGCTTCTTGCCCTCAGCAGCACCTCTTACCATCGCCAGACCTACTACCACCAAAGATACCTCTGCTTACTCTCATCGCCAGACACCTCATATGGCTTACCCTGCCTCGAACTTACCCTCTTATCTCTCATGACCCCGAGCGAGCATTATCGCCCTCCTCATAGATCCTCGCAACTATCAATCAAATCAAAGAAAGACTCGGATCTTTTGGTACCCAATAGCTTGCTTAATGTCCGCCTCAACCCATTCTCTAATTTGATGCACTTTGAAAATTCGTAACCACCTCAAGATATAGTAGGATAAAACTTAGCCAACTCAAGAAACTTGGCAAAGATACTCCGTGATACCATGTTTCCTTGTTTCACCAAGGAACTCTAGCTCTTTCTTCCCCTCGACATCCTCCGGAAAGTACTTCCTCAAGAACTCCCTACGGAACACAGCCCAAGTAACTTCCTCATGAGCAGCCCCTAACCTCTCTCTGACCTCCAACCACCAGTCATCAGCTTCCTCTGCTAGAGTGTGGGTACCATACCCGACCTTCTGCTCATCATTGCAGTCCATGACCCGAAAGATTCTTTCAATCTCTTTCAGCCATGCCAGTGCACCATTTGGGTTGTACCTCCCCTTGAAGGTAGGAGGTTCTCCTCTCTAAATGTGGGCGCACTACGAGTCCCAGCATTTTCACCAACATTCTGCTGGTTCCCAACAGCCTGAGCTATGGCTTGCAAAGCAAAAGCAAGAGCAGCATCATCTCTCCTAGCCATATCAACCTAGCACTGCAACATGAACAATAATTTAGAACTAATTTAAGAACACCTAATTGTCATAAACACTATGACTGACAGACTTGGCCGGACAGACCGAACTTTTGCTCTGATACCACTAATGTAACACCCCATTTCTACCCGGCAATTTATAATAAAAATCAGAGTTGTAAAAATTTATTTCTTTAATTCATCCAAACGGGATGCTACACTTACTTCATTTAAGACAACCACAAAATAAACAAAACATCTATTTAATCAACTGAATACGTAACACCATATCAAGTGGAAAATAGGATCCTCAACAATAAATTATGTCAGCCCACGCACTGGAAAATTCATACATCACGCAACGGAAAATAGAATACAATCTCAGAGAGATACACAGCAGTCTCATCAATAACATAAAAACATCAAATATAACATTCAACAGCAAAAATGGCTAAGTGAGGAAGTGTGGCAAGGTGATTGATGGTCAAGTGAAGTAGTGTATCCGAGGTAGTGTAGTACCGAGGTGAGTAATGGCTAAGTGAGGAAGTGTGGCAAGGTGATTGATGGTCAAGTGAAGTAGTGTAACCGAGGTAGTCTAACCGAGGTGAGTGATGGTGAATTGAGGAAGCGTGGCAAGGTAGTGTAGTCGAAGTGTAGTGGTCTAGGTGTAATGTAATGAAGTGAAGTGTAGTATGTCGAATCTAGTATTGTCGAGGTATGGATGTAATGAAGTGAAGTGTAGGTATGTCGAATCTAGTATTGTCGAGGTATGGATGTAATGAAGTGAAGTGTAGGTCTGTCGAATCTAGTGTTGCCGAACTGTAGATGTATCGAGGTGTAGTGTATCTAAGTCGGCGGAAGTCGCCGAGGTGTAGTGTATCTAAGTCGGAGTGAAGCTGTCGAGGTGTAGTGTATCTAAATCGAAGTGAAGCTGTCGAAGTGTAGTTGTCGATGTGTGGATGTGAAGAAGTGTGGTGTGACGAAGGGTAGTGTAGGTGTGCCGAGGTGCAGTGTGGTGTGCCAAAGTGCAGTGTGGTGTGACGAAGGGTAGTGTATGTGTGCCGAGGTGCAGTGTGAGTGTGCCGAGGTGCTGTTTTGACGCCAGTGTGGCACAGATTTCTACCAGGCGCAATTTTGGGTGTTGTTTGACGCCGAGTGCGTCTAAGTTGCTGAATGGTGAAGCCGGTTTAGTCCTTAGGCGACGTTTAGTCCTTAGGTGACGTTTGGTCCTTAGGAGACGTTTGGTCCTTAGGTGACGTTTGGTCCTTGTAGTGACGGTTTAGTCCACTACTTTTGGTGTTCATATGTCCGGTGAGTTTGATATCAGCCATAGAGTCATTGATTGAGGTATTGACGTTAGCCATAGAGCTATTGATTGAGGTTGATGTTAGCCATAGAGCTAGTGACCGATGTGTTGATGTTAGCCATAGAGCTAGTGACCGATGTGTTGATGTTAGCCATAGAGCTTGTGACCGATTTGTTGATGTTAGCCATAGAGCTAGTGACCGATGTAGTGATGTTAGCCATAGAACTATTGATGAGGTCTTGGTGAATTCAATGACGGATATGGGCTTCGGCCATTGTATCAAAATGACGGTGTAATGACGGTGGATTTAATGACGGAGGTAAATACAGTGATGGTGTCAATTCATACATGATGTGATTGTTTGTGGTTGATGCATTGTTCATGGAGTCACATGCCTCATATGCATTAAAGGACGGTGGTAGGCTTCGGCCTCGATATTGTAGACTTCGGTCTTCATATCATTAATGACGGTGATACCCGAACGGCAAAATAAAGGATGGTGGTGGTACCACATGCATTATACCCTTGGTGTTGGGTTGCATTCATGCATACATTCATGTGATTGGTGATGTTTATTGTTGATTTTGAGTTGAGGTGTTATAACTTGATGTTGTGTGTTGTTTATTGAGCCGAGGTGTTTCTAGTTGTTTTTCCTCTAACATGATGTTTATCATACATCCTATTATATGTGTTAGAGACTCACCCTTCTGCTTCCTATGTTGCTTCTTATGTCGGCAACGTGCAGGTGATCCCGAGTGAAGGTTTTTCCTTCCTCAGTCTGGTTGTGGAGTCTTGCTCTGATACGTAGCACTAGGGGGACGAGTAGTCTAGTAGTTGTTTTAATTGTAATTTGGTAATGTATGACTTGCTTAAGAACCGATGCTTTGAGGGTTCGCCCCATTAAAGTCGTGCTATGTATCACACAATTATATTTATTAGTGAAAATTATTGTTGACTAGATTAAAGTGAGGTTTTGGTGAACGTAGCATTCCCTTGAAGATGTATCTTTTTAAAAGAAAAACAATTTTTGAACTCTGATTTTAAATTAAATTACTTTTTGAGAAAACGGGGTGTTACAAGTTTGGTGGTTGGTTTTCAGATCGAGTGGTGGTGGGGATAGTTTTGTTGACTGGCATAGCTCTCTTGGAGTTGTCAAAGTTTGGATTAACTTCAAATTCAGAAGAGGCATCTGAATCACCTCCATCAATTCTTTGCTCCTCCTCTTCCGATGAGTCAGGGTCCTCCTCATCACTCTCCTTGTTCAGCTCCTCAATCACATCCTTATTCATTTCTTTCTCATCCTCACTCAAGGATTCATCAATAGTAGAACCCAATAGCTCCTCTTCCTTCGCAGGCTCACTCTGCTTGTTCTTTCCCTTCTTCACTTCCTGCCTCTTTCTCTTCTTTTCCACTACAGCTTCTTCTTCAATCTCCACATTTGCTTCATAATCAAAAAGATCTGGGTCTGCAAGATTTTCCTCAAGCACCCATTCTAGGAATGTTGGTGCTTCCACATCAGGCATTTCCTTCAAATTAGCAGCCAACACAACACCAATCCAATTGTGTTGTTTCTGCATAAACTCCCAGATAGCACGTTGCTGCAGCATGAATTGCGGCAGCATGGTGGGATCACCAGATGCTGCAACAATATTCTTCTCCTTCAGAACAGTTGGGAATGCAGCCAGAGGGTAGCTTTTCTGCTCTCCCAGAATTTCCACACCAGTATTGATACAGAGAGTTGTTATTAAACACGGGAAAAATAAATATCCAGCATTCTTACCATGGCAGATCAGAATTTCTCTGCTTATCAACCTCCCCACATCTACATTCTTCTTGCCCAAAATGGCATCCAGTAGCATCATGCACTCCTTTTCCACATTTGTAGAATGAGAGGTAGGTAATAGGGAATGTTTCACGAAGTTGAACCATACCTTGGCATCATTGTGCAAGTTATTCCTCTTGACTTTGAACTCATTGGCACTACAGGGCTCCCACAGGGTACCCGGTACAGAAATGTTTTTCTTCACTCCTTCCATCTATTTCTTCTTCCACTTGACAACATTGTTGGCGAAGGCAGGACTATGGTAATCCAACCCATAGCTAGCATTGATCGCTAGAGAATCAAACTCCACAGCCACTCCATCCTTGTAGACGAACCTTTGCTTTCCATCCTTAGGAGGGACGATTCCTTCATAAAATTCATGCACCACAGAAGCGTAGAAGAACATGGGATGCTGCACTAGCTTTTCCCAACCTAATGCGCTCACAACAGATGTGAACGCATCAGATGCTCCTTTCATCTCAAGACCACGTTTTGCCCAGAAATTTATATTCTGGAATTTCCCTTTGTCTTTCCCTCCTTGAGCCTTTGTGTTCTTCCTACGCAATTGACTTGACTCACCATGGCTAGTGGTTGATTGACGTCTTCCAGAGGACTTAGGAGCACTTGATTTTGGATCTTATGATTGTGATTGCAATCAATTTGGTGAGGGTTTGTAAGGTTTGGGAATTGTTTCAATGGAGGTTTTCTTAGAATTAGGGATTTGGAATGGTATTCACAACTGAGAGAGAGAGAGAGAGAGGTGGTGAGATAAATGATGGGAAGTGGGTAGTTATAGGTGGGGTGATGGGACGGTTTTTTGGGAAAAGGGAATTGGCGCTTTTAATTTAAAAAGAGTCGTTGGTTCAAGGGGTGAGTGTATGGCTAGGATTGAAAATTGGGGCGGTTAATGACTTGGATTTGACAACCCATTGATGGCGCATCAGACCTTGGCACAATAACTTCCATTATTTTATTTTTTTCTCAACTGCCACTCAATGCTGCAGCACTGATTGCTGTCACACCCTCAAACTTCAAATAACCAACTATTTTTTCTGCAAAAACAAACATTAAACAACAACACTGGTTTATTAGATTAAAAACCCTGGGCTGCCTCCTAGTAGCGCTTGGTTTAAGAGTCCTCAGCCTGACTACCCTCCAACATTAGAGGTCTTGTATGCCAGTGGTGATTTTGCTCCTCACCACTGGTTCACCATAGTACTTCTTCACCCTTTGACCAATCACCTTGACGTGTTGCTTTCTTTCATCACAATACAGATCCACAGTACCATGTGGGTACACCTTCTCAAGTTTGAAAGGTCCAGACCACCTAGACTTGAGTTTCCTAGGGAACAACTTGAGTCTTGAATTAAATAGTAACACTTGGTCACCTTCCCTTAGCTCCCTTTTTTGAATCCTCTTGTCATGCCAAGCTTTGGTCTTGGCCTTATACAATTCAACACTCTCATAGGCAAAATGCCTCATTTCTTCTAACTTATTCAGTTGCAATAGCCTAGCTTTCCCTGCCTTAGCATAATCAAAATTAAGCTTTTT
Source organism: Oxytropis ochrocephala (assembly GCA_020916435.1). Taxonomy (NCBI): domain Eukaryota; kingdom Viridiplantae; phylum Streptophyta; class Magnoliopsida; order Fabales; family Fabaceae; genus Oxytropis; species Oxytropis ochrocephala. The sequence goes on along the minus strand of CM037091.1, from coordinate 48,478,597 downwards.
GATTGCCCAATGAGATTTGTATTGAAGCTCCAAAGGCAGGTGGCAAGCTTTGCCATAGACCAATCTGTAAGGAGACATTCCCAAAGGAGTCTTGAAAGCAGTTCTGTAGGCCCATAGAGCACCTTCAAGATGATTAGACCACTCCTTTCTTGTAGGCCCTACCATCTTCTCAAGCATTCTCTTGATCTCTCTGTTTGATAACTCAGCTTGGCCACTAGTTTGGGGATGATATGCTGTAGCAATTTTGTGCTTGACCCCATACTTGGCTAAGAGAGTTTCAATCAATTTGTTGCAAAAATGAGATCCTTCATCACTGAATATAGCCCTAGGAGTACCAAACCTTATAAAGATATTCTTTTGAAAGAGTTCAACCCACTTTGACACATAGTCCACAGCAACAAGGATGTAAGTATTACCACATGAAGGGGGAAAAGGTTCATAAAATCCATGCCCCAAATATCAGAGAGTTCAATCTCTAAAATGTTGGTTAATGGCATTTCTTGCTTATTGGAGATGTTCCCACTCCTTTGACAATTATCACACTGTTTTAAAAACTCATGGGCATCCTTAAAATGGTAGGCCAGTAGTAACCAGATTGCAGCACTTTTGCTGCTGTTCTCATACCTCCAAAGTGTCCACCATATGCTGCAGCATGGCATTGCTGCATCACTATATGATGTTCTTCATCAGCCACACATCTTCTAAACAACTGGTTAGGGCACTTCTTGTAGAGGAAGGGTTCATCCCAGAAATATTGCTTGACAACATGGAAAAACCTCTTCCTTTGTTGGTAGTTCATATCACAGGGAACCACCTTGCTAACCAGAAAATTAACAATATTAGCATACCACGGTGCTGCAGCACTTACAGCCAGTAAGTCTCATCAGGAAAATGTTCTTTGTTTTCACCAAATGTACCTGCACTTTCATTTTCCGATCTAGACAAATGATCAGCAACTTGGTTCTCCACCCCCTTTTTATCTTTAATCGCAAGATCAAATTCTTGAAGGAGGAGAACCCATCTTATTACCCTAGGTTTTGCATCTTTCTTAGCAATCAAATACTTAATGGCAGACAGATTAGTGTAAACAATTACTTTTGTGCCAACTAAGTATGATCTAAACTTATCAAATGCAAAAACGTAGTAGTGTAATTCAATTGAGCATCTACAAGTGTTTTGCTAGCATAATAAATAGAATGAAAGACTTTTCCATACCTTTGGCCAAGGACAACACCTATGGCATAGTCACTAGCATCACACATGAGCTCAAAAGGTTTGCTCCAATCTGGAGTCACGATCCCAAGTGAAGTAACCAAAGCATTCTGTAATTTCTAAAATACTGCAGCACAGGCCTCGTCAAAGACAAATGGAGTGTCATGCTGCAGCAATTGACATAGAGGCTTAGAAATTTTGGGGAAGTCCTTGATGAATCTTCTATAGAACCCAAGATGCCCAAGGAAACTTCTAACATCTTTCACATTGGTTGGAGGATGCATCTTCTCAATAACTTCCACCTTAGCTTTGCCAACTTCAATACCTTTCTTAGAAATCTTGTGACCCAACACAATACCTTCTTGGACCATGAAGTGGCATTTTTCCCAATTCAACACCAAGTTGGTTTCTTCACATCTATCCAAAATTCTCTCCAAATAATCAAGGCATAGTTGAAATGTCTCCCCAAAGACAGAGAAATCATCCATAAATACCTCCATAGATTTTTCAATGAATTCTGAGAAAATGGACATCATACACTTTTGAAAGGTTGCTGGTGCATTGCACGGCCCAAATGGCATTCTGTAACACCCCTTTTTGCCACCCGGTAAATTAAAGACGAAAATCAGAGTTTTCAAAAACCTTTTCTACTACACCCTCAAGGGATGCTACATTCACACCGATAAAACAATTCAAGAGTTGATAATAAATAAATTCACCAAAATAAGGTTTAGCGTAATACATAGCACGTCATGAATGGTACGAACCCTCAAAACACCATGTTCTAGTCTAAGTAACAGTAGTTCTTTCACCACGCAGCGAAATATAATGAAATCATAACCTCAACAAATAAAATCCAACAATTTAGTAATTAAACCAAACTAAATAAAGTAGTGTTCGTTCCCCGAGTGCTACGGATCAGAGTAACGACACCGACTCAACTGGCAAAGGTAGACAAGCCTTCACTCACTATCACCTGCACGTTACCAACATAGAGGTAACATTCAAACAGAAGGGGTGAGATATCAATCAATATAATAGCATGTATGATAGGCAATATGCTAGAGTTACAACAACTAACTACCGCGTAATAACAACATCATCATACACAACCAAGTAAAACACCAAACTATAACTACCAAGGAACACCGTTAATACATGGAATCATCAACATACAACCACCAAGGGGACATCACTATGACATGCGAGAATGAATGAGATGCAACCCACACCAACGGGTATATGCATGCGGTACCGTTCATCACCAATTTTATTTTGAGCATCAATATCATCACCTATAGCTCTAGGCCGAAGCCCACACCATCACAAGAGGCATGACATGCATGTGACACCATGAACCATGCACCAAACACCAATCAACAACAACAACAACCACACCAACAACAACACTAACATCATCAATTGGTCATAGACCCATCACCTTAATTATCAGAATAGCCACATCACCAGTTGTGGCATTCCCACCACACCCAAAGCACCAAAACACACCAAAAACACCCAACCCACCAACACCTATTAGTTAGTCTATCATTCAACAGTACCCCGACCACTACTGACACCTGAAAACACACCACAACTATGGGACAGCCACATGGGGCGCCCCAAACAAAGAAGAAATGGCGCTCAAGGCAACACGGAGAAAGACATGGCGCTAAACAAAGACACAACCGGCGCCAAAGTGGCACGCAAAACGCAATACAACAATTACAGCAACACATAAAATACAACAACATGCAACTACAGCAACACAGCAATTACAGCAACATGAAAACGGCGCCTAGGTGGCGCCAACATAGGGCATAATCATCAATCATCAAATAATTTGTACATGCTACCCAATACATTTTATCAAACATCACATAGGCACCAAACAAAGTCAAGAAACATCAAAGGTTCTAATCTCCCACATAAAACTCATCATACACCCTATTATAGAGATAGAACCCCAACCCTTACCTTAGCCTTAGATGATCACAAATCCTAGCCTTGGAAGATTTCAAACCCTAGCCTTCTTCCTCCTCCTTTGGTGCGCCTCACTTCTTTCTCTCCTCCTTGCGCCGTTTCTTCCTCTTCTCTCCTCACGTCTCCTCTTTCTTTTCTCTCCTTTTCTCTTTTGCTCTCTAAATGAGCCAATTGGCTCTAACCCTAGTGCTTATATCATGCACTACAAGAAAATCGCTGATTTGCCACGGACATTTCCGTGGCAAATGTACAAATTTCCGTGGCAAAACAACATTTGCCACGGATTTGCCACGGACAAAAATTGGTGGCAAAAACGCTCGTCGCAAATCGTTTGCCACGGATTTTCCGTGGCAAATGTTTCCGTCGCAAATCCGTCGCAAATCCGTCGCAAATATCCGTGGCAAAGTCGTCGCGAATTTCATCGCAAATCCGTAGCAAATCCGTCGCAAAAATAAAAAAAAATTAAAAAAAATTAAAATCTTCAAGATGGAACAATACTGAACTACTTATAGACCAAACAATAAAATATCAGAACAAATGTAGATAATCATTCAATTAGACTAACACCATTGTTTCACGATATAATAAAATCCATGTGTTACAAAGTATAAAGCAATCGCTTCTTTCCATACAATTGGAACAAGTAAGAATTCCTGATCTTCAGAATCAACAAAGCAGCAGATGCATAGATTTTGTTCCTTCTGATCTTTCAACTTGCCATATATGAACAAAGATCTATCTAGAGTCTGTATTATCTGCAAAATATAATGCAAGGTCCTAAGTATACTTAAAATGAAAAATAGGTCACGCGAAGGAAAATATTTCAAAATCAAAACCTTCTCCAAAGGCATGAAGCGAAGAAATTTTCATTTTGGAATAAAGATCCTATGTTATCCATGCATCTTTTCTTCCAATTTTCCACATTCTCCACTTCAGATAAAATTAAATCTAGTTCTGAGCAACTGAAGGCAGCGGTATCTCCAAGTTCCTGAATTTAAGAAAATAAATGTTAGTCCTATGCAAGTAAGTCAGTGATATCCCATGTCCTACTAAATAAAACACCAATTGGCATAGGTTTCATGTTATTTATAGAGCAAAAGTCATATTGTTATATGCTACATTTTTTCAATATGTTGTTTGTGCTTTTTGCCCCACGTTCTGTTTAAAGTCTTATGTCCATTCATTGCAGTGATACAAACACTACAATATTTTACCTTAACTTAAAAGGTGCTACTCAAATAAATCTGTACATTAATGATATTCAGTAAGAATATCTTGAATATCAGTCAATTTGAATCTTCTAGAATTGCGAGGTCCAGATATCCCCTCTAACGCTCTCCTAAGCCATTCAATCCCATCAACCAAGACTTTCAACACAAAGACGAAAACAGAGGAATGAGTGAGGCCTTCGACAACTTCCAAAACATCCTGCAAGATTAAGAACCACCTCTCATAAATAATTATGAAGAACCGATCTTGTGCTTTTACGCCAAATGCCCAACATCTAATCTAATCCCGAATAAAATATTGTGCTTTATATACTTTAGAAAGGAAAACAAAGAAATAAGTAATTGAAAAAAAAATCATTTAGAAGGGGAAAAAATCCATGACGCGATGATCCATTTAAAGAAAATATGGGATCATTGCAACATAGTATAAACATAACTATTAGAATTGTGTCACTCTTTTCTAATTGAATTTCAACAAGAAAAAGCGATATTATATAAAAGCAGTATACTAAGGCATTCAGCGAATGAGGCTATAAAACTAGCATCAAGAGATATAGTGGAAGAAGAAAGTGCATGATGAAGGCAAAGATAATCAAACAAATGACAATGGGTGGAGCCGCAGATTTGTGAAAATACAATACTTAGAAGCATAAATCATGACTGCAGAGAAATAGTAACCTCTAACAATGGAGTATCATTGCGTAAAACATAAGGCTCTTTTGCACCACTGCGGTTGTAGAACAAGATGCTTGAAGTTTGGAAAAATCGTTGAAGTCAAAACCAAGTGACACACCGGATGTTATGGCGGGTTGGACTCTTGCAATCAAATTTTCCACTTTAAATATTAAATCACCGCTTATTCCATGGGAAGTGTTATCTCGATTCAAATAGGCACCGAGCATCATCAAGTAGAGAATGTGCCTCACGCTCCCATATTCTTTGACAACAAAAAGCAGAATAGCATTCACCAACAATATTAGTCATGAAAGCGGACAAAGAATCAAAGCATTACTAGCAACTCTATTATTTTGCTAAATTAGCTGAATTTCAATCTCTAGAAAGATCAAAACCATTGAACTTGTGTACAAAACTAACAAGCGCTACTAAAAATCTAAGTATAGAGCTATAAATTTACATACCGTAAAGTTGACCATAGAGCTATAAAAGTATAGTTTCATCTCATAGATTTTGCTAAAGGACTTGATACATGTAGCCATAGAGCTATAAATAGAAACTGGTTTGTATATTTCATCGATCAAAGGACTTGATACATGTAGCCAAAGCTAATCCTATAATTTAGCATCGACCAAATGCTTCCTATAATTGATGAGCATTTGAATACAGAGACTTAACTATGCTATAAATGTGCAACAATTATAATTTGAATCTACCATAAAACATATACACTGTATGTACATTCTTGTAAAGGTGGGAGAACAAACTAAGTGATATTAAAATTTTACAAAGAAAGTAGCAAGAAGAAGAAACTATAGGTCAGTATTCATCGAGAATTACACATATACCCAATGTGCGAGTGTGTGCGAGAGAAAAAAGAGAGAGATCCTTACCATCGAGAATGCCGCTCCATAATAGGGATAAGGCTGCTTTGTATAAATCTCTCGTATTCATTGTGTCTGAAGGACTGGACAGAATCTACATGGAAGTTCAAAATTACTCATGAATAGTGCTCAAGTATTGCTTATATTATAATAACATATAATTCCAATAAAGCAAAAAGCTTCAAAACTATAGTCGCCAAAGATCGGCATTTAACTTGATCTCGTAACAAACTCTTGTGATCTTATCCAAAGAAATAACACCGAATTAAGACCAGGTTTAACTATGTGTAGGCAAAACTAATAAATAATGTATAGTTGTGTACCACAAAGGCATCATCTATTATAAGAGTGTTTGGGTGAAATGATTCTTTAAAATATTAGAGGATCAACAATTACCGCTTTGATAAAGATAAGCTTGTATATCCCAGTCTTCAGTACTCAACTTTGAATTGGAAAACCCCATATACATCCGGAACCTTAAACAATGTGAAATATCGTACTGAAAGAGAACATGTAATTGCACGAATTATACTCAAGAGTTTATTGGAGAAGAAATTAAGACTATGTTCAAGATCGGATTCGGAAGAACCTTGCTGCATGCCGATTGATAAAGTCTTCAAGACATAGGGGCTCATCATGTAAAATTGAACTTGAACATCATCACCACGTAACGTTCCCATGTTGTCCCGCACCACTCATAAATTTCAATAGAGTATTCCTTTAAAAAGATATGAGAAACAAGCATCAAGTAACGTAAATGTTATAATTAAAGAAAACATGACATACATCAGTAATGAAATAATATTTGATCGTACCTCGATCACCAAGTGTGTTGTTCGCTGCTCCTTCGTCCGGTCGCTGTTGCTGGTGTGGGGACCGGTCTTGAGCACCTCGGGTGGTACCGCAAAGGCACTCGACGCTCTAGTCGGAGGTGTGCTAACGGGCGGGTATCACAGGGTAGGAATTGCGTACCTGACAGCATGGGTGAAGGTGGTATTTATACCGCTGGGGCGACCTGGCCGTTGCGATAAATGCGGCCGGCCGCCGAGAATTTCGGACCAAGACACGGTCTTGGGCGTTTCACTGAGTCGGGGCGCCCATTGCTAAATGGCACCTTGTATTTTCTAATACGCCCGAAAGCGATTGCCCCCAAGCCTAGGTCGTGTTGTAGGGGCCGAGGCTTGAACTCCCGCCCCGGCAAGGTGGCATATTCGCTCGCCATGGCGTAGGCCGGTCCTATCTGGAATACCGTCCGACCGGTTGTGGCGTTTGGGCTTCGACCCTGCCATTAATGCGTAATGATTACAGTGACTTTTGCGTGTCTCGAGGTTGCTTTTGGTGTTCCCCATACAACGGATGGGGTGAGGCGTGCAGCAGGGGCGCGACGCTTCGTCTGGTGGGCCCTCCTATAAATAGGGCCCTTGGTCAGCGCGTCTTCAATACCTGAAAAGCATTCCTTTGCTGCCGACCGAGTTGTCTGCCAGCGCCCTGAGAGCTTTCGTTCGAGAATCTTCCGTTCGCTCCTCTTTTTCCAAACTGCTCTCCTCCAGGTAAGCCGCTCCTCTTTGTCTTTGTTTCTTTATTTTCCGCTTTATTGCTTTCCTTTAGTTAGATTCCACGCCTCGTGAAAGGGGAGGCGTCCGGTCGGGGGACGACCACGTCGCCCCCTTCTCCCGAGCGCGCTGGCTCGGTAGACCTTGACGCCGTGTCCGTTTCATAGGTGGATCTGGCCAGGACTAAGCAGACCGCTCGCATATCTGGTGCCCCTCAGCAGAGCCTAGCACTTATGGCATCGTGTTCCCAAGGAGAGCCAGAAAGGACCGAGTCTATATCATCGGGAGAGCCGGACGGTTCTCCCAAAATTGTAGAGATGCGTTCCCCGTCAGTCGCTTCATCATCACGCTCCTCTAGCTCCAGCTCGAGCGACAGCGGCTCCCTATCGACCTCGACGGAATCAGCGAAGTCTTGGGTTCCACCGCCACCTCCTGAAGCAGATGGGCCGGTCGGCGAAGGAAGCGACGACCAGCTGATCGATGTCGTGGGCGACGAGGATATGGGAGATGTCACTCAGCCGGCGGTGGAAAATCTTTTTAACTTTATCGACTTAGAGGCCGACCCTTCGGGGCCCGAACCTATGCACATTGAGGCGGTTCCCAACCGAGCAGTCGTCGACGGTGATGCTGAACAGGCCGGCGAAAGGGTTGAGGAGTCGGCCGGACCAAATGAAGTTGCGGACGATCGGATGGAAGAAGAGGCCGGCCCCTCCCCGATTATTGATGTGAACGATATCTCCTGGGTGTCTGAGAAGATGAGGACTTTCAAAAGTTTTATTCCCTGGCCATGTATTGACGACACAACGCCTCTTCTTCCAAGCCGGGGTGGAAGGTGAAAGGCATACGAGAAAATGAAAATATAGCGACCGTCCCGGCCAAGTTAAAGTTCACCATGCACCGAGTGGTTTTTGAAAAGATGGGGATCGTTCCCCCTTCGCTTTCAGCGGGATGTTCTCAAATACCTGAACGTTGCCCCCTCTCAGATCCATCCGAACGGTTGGGGCTTCATGAAGACGTTTGAGAGTTTGTGCGGCCGGTTGGACCGAAACGTGTCGACCAGGCTCTTTCTCGCCCTGTTCGAACTGAGTTGGCACGGGGAGTACGGAACCAATATGGCTCGCAAGGAGCAGGTGTCTTTCAAGAACCAGAAGTCGTTCGCCCGCAAGTTTTTCAGAGCTTACTCGGATTCGTTGCCGGGCGGTTGGAAGAATCAATACTTTTGGGTCGCTCGATGCAGGCCGGCCGCTAAGGATATTGCGGAGTTTCTTCCGGACGATGCTGCGCAGGAGCTCTTTCTTTCCAATCTCCGCGGCGGCTCACTTCTCTGTGGAAGCCGGGCGAGTATACATTCGCCGTGTCGACTCTGGATGAAGAGGATTCAGCGACTTTGGCTATGATAACGGAGTTGTCCGCCCTGCTGCCGCAGAACTCGGAGGGGGATATCCCATGCCGGCCGTTCTGCTTGTACGAGGGGGATAAATTAGTATCCGAGCTCTGGCCGGTATCTTTTGCTACTTGGGTGTTCGGTTTTATTAAATGCAGTCGATCGACCTCTTTTTTTCTTTTTGCAGCTAAAACTTTGAAGATGTCCACCTCAGATTGGCTCAGTCTCGAGAAGCTCGTCACCGCGCGCGCCGTAAGAAACCTGCCCCGGTTCAAAGAACGCCAGAACACTCCAATCCCCAATAGGAGCGTTGGGGGCGGTCACCAAGATAGGAGCGCCGGTGGTGGCCCTCGTGGCCAGGACGGTCGCACTCCTTCTAAGCGACCGAGGGGGGAGGAGGAAGAGCGGCTTGAGTCCCCTGTTTTTGAACCCGAGGATTTTGATGATGCTCAGGTGGCACTTTTCAAGAAGGATCCCATGGAGTTCTGTGGCGACCTGCTCAAGTCTGCCAACAAGACTATGAAGGATATAAAGAGGAGCCAAGCACGTGAGTTGCTGTTTATGCTACCTTATCGATCCAATATTCGATATTCGTCTGCTAACTTAGTTTTCCATTTCAAAGCCGAGGCCGAGGGATGCGCCCGCAGGAAGATCAAAGAGCTCGAGTCGACCGGCCGGAGACTTAAAGAGCCGGAGCTCGAGATTGCACTCTGGAGCAAACCAAGATCAAGCCGGCGATCATCGTGAAAAGGATAAGAAGCGCCGCCGAGGATAAGGCCAAGCTGGGGACCAGGAACAAGGAGCTTGCTGATTTGGTGAAGACCCTCAAAGCCGAGGTCGCCCGCTTTGAGGAAGTCAAGACGGCCGCCGTCCAGGAGAAGGTTGCCGAGGTAGCTTCGATGGCAAAAGGCGGCGCCTTTACCGGGCCGACAATGCCAGGCCCAAATGAAGTTGCTCGCCGATTTCGCCCGACGATAGACAACAGAGGAGCGGGCATGAGAGTCCCTCCTATATAGCTTCCTTCGATCACGTAATAATTGGTGGACCGTAATCTCAAGGTCTTGGCCTTCTTTGATCGGCCGGCTCTCACCCAATGTGATGTAGCGCGAGATAGGGGTGATCCAATCGCCTCCCGCTTCTATAGTGAGGACGGCCAAGGGTTGGCTAGGCTTTGTTGAGACGCTCGGCCGAGTCAAGGTTTCTTGGATTAAACTTCTATGGTTGCCCGTGCCTTCGTGGCTTTGGCTAGCTTTGACAGATGTCGGCCGGACATTTTCTCGCCCCTCGAGACGTGTTTGATCTCCGCCCTCGGCCGAACCGACGAGGAGCTCTCTTACTTTGGCGGTAGTTCTTCAACACTTCGTCTTTAGCGTCGTATAACTCTTGGATCCGGGAGGCGACCAGCAGCGAATCGAGTGTAGCTCTCACCCGGTCGACGTTGAACTCTTTTGCAAGCCGCACCGGCTATGCATGCCTCGTACTCACTTTGGTTATTGGGTGTGTGGAACGCGAATGTCGTGGGACACTTCTACCGCAAGTCCTTCAATTCTCTAATATAAGGCCCGCCCGCGCTTTGTTTGTTAGAGGAGCCGTCCACATGCAATGTCCACATTGTGTCCGGTAGCCATTTTGTGTTGGGGTCATTTCGCAATGAAGTCGGGCAACACTTGAGCCTTAGCGGCCGATCCGGACTCGAACTTGATGCCGACCGCTAAGTTCTCACCGCCCATTTGATCATTCGTCCCGCCAGTCCGGCGGGTGGAGGATCTCGTCTTATGGGTTGGTCCGCCCTACCACGACACGGTGAGCCACGAAATATGGTCTCAGCGCGCGGGCGGCGGCCACTAGTAGTGCAAGTGCTAGCTTCGATCCTCTCGGTATCTCGGCTCCGGTCCCTCGCAACACCTTGGCGATGAAGTAGACCGGATTTTGCCTTGAGTCAATTTCTCTAACCAGACTGCACTCAATACCTCTTGATTATGGCTAAGTACAAATATAGAATTTCCCGGCTCAAGCCTTTGTCATGATGGGTGGATTGGTCAAAGCCTCCTTTAATTGTTCTAGTGCCCACCGGCACCGGGTCGGTCCATTCGAACTCTACTTCCTTCTTCAACAGCTTTAAATAGGGGCGACTTGCATGCAGATCTAGGTATGAATCTTGGACAGGCAAACACCATGCCATTCAACCGTTGGATTTCTTTTTTGTGGTGGCGGCCTCATGCCTGGCGATCGCCTCTACATTTGTCCGGTTAGCCTCTATCCCCTTTCTACGATGAAACCCCAAGAATTTGCCGGCCCTAACTCTAAAGGTGCACTTTTCTGGGTTAAGGCCCTAACTCCAAAGGTGCACTTTTCGGCCGCATGATCTGGGTCGTTCCTGCTCTTAATGATCATATCATCAAGGTAAACTTCACCTACTCGACCGATCGATCCTTGAAGATCTTGTTCATCATCCGCCGGTATATCGCCCCGCGCGTTCTTCGTGCCGAACGACATGACTTTGTCTCGAAGTTGCCACGATCGGTCATGAAGAAGGCGCTTTGTAGGCGATCGGGCGGGTACATCGTGATCTGATTGTACCCAGAATAGGCATCCAGGAACGACAGCAATTTATAGCCCGATGCCCCGTCGACCAATTTATCAATGCTCGGCACCGGGAAGGCATCCTTCGGGCATGCCTTGTTCAGATCTGTGTAGTCGACGCTTTACGCGCCACTTGCCGCTTTTCTTCTTGACCGTAACCACGCTTGATACCCGGGTTGTGTATTTTATCTCTTCAATGAAATCGGCCTTGACTAGGTCGTCAACCGCCCGAGCCGCCGCCTGGATTTTTCCCGATTTTGGGTTCGCTTTCTTTTGGCTAATGGCCGTGCGACATTTTCATCTATCGCGAGTGATGACATGCAACTTCGTTGGGATGCCGGCATGTCGATAATGCTTGCCATGCAAACAAGTCTGCATACTCCTTAAGGCAGGCTGTGAGATCCTGCTCGACCTGCTCAGGTAGTCCGCGTCCAAGCTTGACCGTCTTCTCTGGGTCGTCCCCTAGTTGGACGTCAACTAGCTCTCCATGTGGCTCGGGCCTCTTCAGTCTATTCTTTAGCTCGCGGGCTAATTCGTCATCGTCGTCCTCTGGGTCGCTATCAGGGTCATACCGGGCGTCTAGGTCAGCGAGGTTAACTTGGTGCCTTTTCTCCAGTGCTCGTGGGTCAGTATCTCTATCTTGCTCGTTGCAGATGTCTTGATACAGATAATGGCTTTTCTTGGCCGCGTCTAGGTCGGCTAACAAGGTCACCACTTGATCGTCCTTGCTGTAAAATTTCATCTTCAGGTGGACTGTGGAGGCTACGGCCCCTAACTTCCCTAGGGTCGGTCGGCCTATAATACACTGATAGCAGGATTTGATGGGTAGGACTAGGAATGTGGCCTTCACCGTCCGGTATTTGGTGCTCGTTCCTGAGTCATCACCAAAGGTGACCAAGAGATCTATCGCTCCTGGCGGGTAAGTGACTGCCCCGTTGAACCTGTTAGGGGTGTTGGATCGGTCTGTGGAATGATCTCACTCCGGTCGACATTGAGCTTGTCGATCAGCTCTTGAAATATGATGTCGGCCGAACTGCCTTGGTCGATCAGATTCGCGTGCATTTGGCCATTACCATTACCGATTACACAACGGGCATAGCTATTGGCCCTTCCGTCCAGCAAATCTTCATCTCCAAAGGAAATGGGCGGCTTTTTTGAAGCCGGACGTTCCGCAGATGTAGACCCAACCATCATAAACTCGTTCCATTTTCTTTTTATAGCTTTCTTCGAATCCCTTTTCTCTAAGGGGTTTCCTCCTTGGATCACCATGGCCACTCTCCGGCCGTTGGACATCCGGACGTCCTCTTCGGAGGTGTCTTTGTCCGCTATTGCCTCTATGGTTGCTGCAGTAGTTTCTTTGCCCTTTGATTGGGGCTTCTTCCCTCCGGCTTTCTCTTCAGGTCGGCCGGCACCCTCAGCTCGGACATACTGCTTCAGCTTCCCCTTTTGGATGAGATCCTCGATGTCATCTTTTAGGGCCATGCAGTCATTGGTATCGTGTCCCTTGCTTTTATGGTACCGGCAATATTTTTGGTCGCCTGCGTGCGCCTTCTTGAGTACCAATGGATCGGGCCTCTTCACATCGACAAATTCATTGTTCGACACTTTCGGAAAATATTTGGGCTATGGGAGCATTGAGCCTCGTCCGATGCTCATACTTCTTGGGCCATGCATCTCGGCTTGTTGTCCCGCTTGTTGTCTTGATTTCGCCCGCTTTGTCGTCGTCTTCTCTAGGCGCACGCACGCGGCGCTTTCTCGCGGCGAGGGTTTCCTCATAATGCATATGGGCGTTGGCTCTACGGAGGAACGCGTCTTTGAGATCGTCGATATGGTTCAAAGTGAACTCTTCAACAAATCGTGGTCCCACGATGCCTCTCTTGAGGTATTTCAACTTATCCTCGGTTAAGTCGTGCACTTGATCGGCCTCATTGTTAAAACGTTCTATGTACCGCCTTAATGATTCATTGTCTCCTCGGGTGATGGTGTCGAGTGCTCTTCATGGCGATATTGGCACCGGTTGGCGGTGTAATTTGCCAAAAAGATTCGATCAATCCTTCCCAAGAGGAAATGGTGTTCGCCTACCAGCAACGACCCCCACCATTCTAGAGCTCGTCCGTCAAGTGATCGTGGGAACAATGCGGCACTTCATGATGGAATCCAACTCTCGTAGCTACGATGGTTGTTGAAGTACCGATATGTTTGTCGATCATCACCTCGCCCACAAACTTGTTGAGGTTAGCGGCTTTACGAGGTCCCCGGGATACGATAGCGTCTAATCTCCTTTGTGAAAGGGCCTTGGCCGCCATCGAGAAGTCATTGGGCCCGAACGTCCGCATTGTGAGATATGCTTCACGGCCGGTATTCCATAGAATCCACCGCCGTGTAGGTGCCCATGCATAGGGGGCCCTTGGAACGAACGGCCTCTGTTTCTAATGGAGTGATGTCTTCTCGGTCGTCGTGAAACATCTCTGATTTCACCGTTCCGATATTCATTCAATTCGTCGTAGGGGTCCCACGAACGGCTCCTAGAGCGCCTGGAGTCGGAGGATTCGCACGAAGAATATCTTGTGGACGAACGGTCCGACTCGGGCTGGTAGGGTGAATCTGAATAATCATAATTATGTGAGGGGGAACGGCGACTGCGCGCGTTCCTGCGAGCGGGTGATCTGCGCGCCCGAACCCTTCGAGCAGGGGATCGACGAGAAGTACTCCCTCGATAGCGGACGATCCTTCGGGGGGGGCTTCTGGCCCTTCGTGAAGGGCGAGTTTGAGCGGAGGACGCTCCATGTCCCGTTTCCTGACGAGCGGGCATGGACCCTCTCTCGAGCCGAGTTATCAGGTTATCCCGGTCGGCTATTAGTCGATTTTTGGTTTCGAGTAGCTGAAGAACGGCCTGGGTGACGTGTTCCGGCAATTGCTCCATGATCCCGGCCTCGGCCAGTTCGTTCGGGATTTGTTGATGCTCTGGTTCCGAGGCGGCTCCTTGCCCGCCCTGGACTGAAGGTTCCGGGCGAGGATTGCCTTGGGATTCACTGATTGTCAGAGGAACGCCCTCCGGTGTCTGCTGCGGACGAGCGTCTTGACCGGCAGGGTCGTTCTGGGTGGATGCCCGCGTAACGATTTTCTTCGGGCCCATCTTTGAAGTGGGATAGCGCTCGGGCTCCCACTGTGGTCGCCAAATGATCGTACCTCGATCACCAAGTGTGTTGTTCGCTGCTCCCTTCGTCCGGTCGGCCGTTCTTTGGTGTGGGGACCGGTCTTGAGCACCTCGGGTGGTACTCGCAAAGGCACTCCGACGCCTAGTCGAGGTGTGCTAACGGCGGTATCACAGGGCAGGAATTGCGCGCACTGACGGCATGGGTGAAGGTGGTATTTATACGGCCGGGCGACACGGCCGTTGCGATAAATCGCGGCCGTCGCGAGAATTGCGGACAAGACACGGTCTTGGGCGTTTCACGAGTTGGGCGACCCCCATTGCTAGTGGCACCTTGTATTTTCTAATACGCCTTTAACAATATTCAATTTACCAAATCATCATTGATCCTATAGATGGTCGTTCGTCGCTTTCCCAACTTTGTGGTGTTGCACATTCACCGCCTAAAGGTCGATTTTAAATAAGCAAATCAATTAACATTAAGGATGCTAAATGATGATCTCAAATATCATATGAAATGAACAATGTCAACAAAAGTTGGTCAAGAATTTTTATCTTACCTTGAGGTGACCTCTTTCATGCAAAATCCATTTGCTAAGTTCACCAAGAACCGCTCATTACCCGACTTTTCGTGCTGTTAATCACCAAAAAATAAATCATTCAACTTTTTTTACAGAAAGTCGAAAGTATATTCGCTAATCACCAGCAGTAGGTTTGATGAAGTGATATTATTTCCATAATAGCCGATAAAAAGCGTATTATAGCAGAAAAAAGAAAAAGCTTTACTCACTTGGTTGACTACCACTATTCTCGCATCGACGACCAAAAATGCTGCAAAAGAAATCCAAGTAGACATGAGAGTAAAAATTAGCTTCAGAGCTTACACATTTAGCATAACTAAACCCGGTGTTAACAAGTGAGTCTTTCATACCGGTTTTAAAACGTGCTCAATGAGCCGATATCAATATCCGAGCATTATTTCTTGCCCGACAATCGAAAAGGAAAGAATAAGCGTTGAATTGTCAGATAATTTCAGAATTAATATCTTCAAAAATCACAACAGTATGCAATGGACAGTCAAATATGAGTAATGCGAGTACAATGAAATGAAAACAACAAAAACATGAAGGTGGTAATATTCTATAGAAAACTCAAATTGTAGACACATAACTGGAAATGACAATGTACAAAATTCAATTCAACCAATAAATAAAATCATAAGCATTCAACAAAGTGCAAATCCATAGAAAACTCAACTACCACACTACCTTAATGTAAAGCAGAAACATGCCACCTGATTCAACAAAGTGCAAATCCAAGTCAACCAAACAATTAAAAAGAGAGTAATTGAAAATACAATAAACAGGATCCCAAAATAAACCATAAATATACCTTGAGGCACATTCCAAAATGAGAAATTTCATTAAGAAATTATCAAGGATTCTTCATTCATCAAAGATATGCGGTATATGCAGGAAATTTCTAACACTCGTAATCATTAATCCATATTCAAACCTAAAATCAAAATCAAACAAATCCCTATTTGTCAAACAAAATCATACTCAAACCTAAAAATCAAACAAATCCTATTTTTCGAGAGACATGAATCTAATCGAATAGCATAAATGAACCAAGCTCATCATTGAAAAGGTGGGATCGAGAGAAAACGAATTTTAAATGAAATTAGCTTAAGAGTAGAAACGAACTCAAAAAGTGAAATCAAGGGAGAAACGAACTCGAAAGGTGAAATCGAGGAGAAACGAACTTCAAATGACATTAGATCGGGAGTAGAAGCTTGTAATCTATGATTTCAAGGATCTAAGAAAGAAGAACATGGTTAGGGTTTTAGTTTCTTTGTGATGAGAGAGAGAGAGAGTGAAAGACGATGTTGCAGTGGAAGAGAAGGAGAAGCGAACTGAAGGAGGAACGGTGGTGTTGGGTGGTGGGGTGGTGGGTCGTGGGGTGGTGTTGAGACGGAGAGAGTAAGAGAGGGAGACTGAAATGAGAGAGTGGGAGGAAAGCTCTCGAGAGTGGGAGGAAAGGTCTCAAAAGGATACCTTAGGACTCTTGGAGGGACGAAGAGTGGGGACTACCACCACAACACCTCTTTTCGCTGCCGGTTCTGAAGGGATTTTCACCGTCTGACGTTTTGGGGGCCGCCGGAAAGTTATCTGACTGTCGTCATCGTCTTCAACACAAACCACTGCAGAGGCATGTGAGATGATGAGAGGAGAAAAGAGCAGGCTGAGAGACAAACAGATCCAAAAGAAAAGGATACGTACCTGGATTTGGCTGAGATCTCATGGGGGAGTCTTGGCCACCGGTGTTGGAAGAGTCGCTTGACGAACGGCAGAAAGAGGAACGGTGCTAGAGCTGGTGCTATAGACTGATGCCGGTAAAACCTTGTGATGGCGACCCAGGTATTGGGATAGCAACTCGTCGTGTGTTCGAGAAAAGACTAATGGCTATTGAAGAAAAAACAATACAAGATTAAATCATAGAAAAGAATCCACCCAAGACATTGATGATTTAATGACAAAATATAATGAATGAGTTGGGGTTAACGATAAAAGAAGAATGAAGTCGCACAGATTCTACACATATCATCATGATCAATTCAGTTACATGAATAGAGATGGAGAATGATAAGGAGACCCTTACAATTTTGATGAGACGGTGGTGCTCCTTACTAGCACTCTCGAAGTGATGAACATGACCACATATTTGTAAAGAGTTCACGAGGAGCATATATTACGTTAAGTTTTCAAATTATACATAAATAGCTTAAAAATGTTTTTAGTCTCTTTAAATATGATGTCACCAAAAAAAAAGTCTCTTTAAATATGGGGTCTATTGACAAAAAATTAAATGCCCTAAAATCCCTATATCCAATTTTTTTTCCATCTTCCTCATCTCTTCCACAACCCCATCCATGTAGAAATCTCCCCTTTGTCCATCGTTCCTTCTCCCCTTAAACACAAACCCAGCAAAAACACTTGCAGTGTGGTGGTGGTGGAGAGAGTTTAAGAAAAGCAAAAAAAAATTGTAGGCAATATAAACACAAACCAAGGAAACAGAAACAGAGGAAAAAAAAATTGAGAGAGGTAAGATTCTCAAATAATCAGATAATTTAAGAAGAATGCTTAAACATGTTTTTGTCCTTGCAAATATAGGGTCTTTTAATTTTAGTCCTTGCAAAACTTTTTTTTAAAAAAGGATCCTTGCAAAATCAACATTTTTGAAATAGGTCCTTCCGTTCCTAACTCCGTTACAAAAATGTTGATGTGTCTGACAGAGTTCGGATGTGTAATTTTTTTATTTTTCTTTTATTTTAAAAGTTGAGTTGGATTTAACACATCATCACTATTGTCTTCAACCTCTCACTTCAACACCTTTCCCTCTCATCTTTCTGCCAAACACTACTACCATCACAAACACAACTACCAACATCATCATCCATAATAACCAAGACACTTCTAAATATGTGAAACCAATATCCGTTCCTTCTATATTCTATACCACTCCAATCCAACAAATTACTCCTACTGAAACTTAAATCAAATTTTTTATTCTTCTTCTATTTCTCACTCACGCTGCCGAAGGGGACTATTCTTCAATTTCTTTATTTTTCTTCAAATAATTTGCGATAGTGTTCCCTTCTACCCTAGCATCAACATATTGAAAGAATGTTTGTTAATGCAATTTTTTGGTTTGAAGAGTTTGGGCAGAAGAGTAGAAGGAAGGGGAGATTTTGTTAATTCAACACTTTGGGTCTTGGTCTGATAGGTTTGGAGGTGCTGGATATTAGGTTTTGATTTTGTTAATCCTACACATTATCTTCTCTGTCATACACATCAACATTTTTGTAACAGAGTTAGTAACCGAATGACCTACTTGAAAAATGTTGAGTTTGCAAGGATCTTTTTAAAAAAAATAATTTTGCGAGGACTAAAATCAAAATATGCTATATTTACATAGACAAAATACATATTTAAGCCTAAAAAGAAAGAATGAAGTTTGGGGTTTTTTATTGCTGAAACCCATTTACTTTTCTAGCGTTACTGCATACATCCCTCACAAATCTCTCCTTTTCTCATCCCTGTTTCTCTCCCTCTAACACTCGGATTTGGTTTCCCTCCAGTCAAATAACTCTTCTGTCACTCCCGTTAAATTGATGCACACCATTAGATTTAGGCTATTAATTTCGGTACCCCCCTCATTCCCTCCTACACCCCCATAATGTCCCAAATGGACAAAAATACCCCTGGAAATTTACAAAAATTACATGGTTTTGTTAAAAAAAAAAAAAAAATTACAAATTTCGGAATTACCTCTAAAATTTCGGAATTACCTCAAAAAATAATGGAATTTCGGATTTACCCTGTAATTCCGAAAGATTTCGAATTACCTCGAAATGAGGTAATTCCGGTTCACAAATTGTGAACCGAATTACCTATTTACGAGGTAATTCAAAATTTAATTTTTTTTTTTTTAACGAATAATTTAGGCTAAAAATCGGTTTTGGACAACATACTCGGATCGTAATGAAACCACAAACCATTAGAAGCGAAATAAATCAAATTCCATCGTTTACTATTTTTACGATTTTTTTAATTTTTCATAGTCTCCAAAAATCTTAAAAATTTGTATAGCCTTATTTTGGTTTTGTTAGATTTTTAGTGGTGTTTTTATATTTTTTAGAGTAGTTTTGACTATTTTTAGTAGCCTTTTAGTAATAAAAATTAAAACAAATCGTATATATACGCATTGTGCAGCTTCACCTGGATTGGCAGGATGCCCTAGATGTCGCCATTCACCTACTTCACGTGCTTATTTTCACTCATTTTTAGACATTTTGGACCCATAGTTGTATTTGTACTCCTATTTTATGTTGGTCATTTTATATATTTTGACGTATTGTTATTAAATCGTAAATCGTTCAGTATCATATTTCCAATAAAACGCGTTTAAATCTTAAGACCAAAATACAAACTTTTTTTTAAAAATTACAAATTTCAAATTTCGAATTACCTTTTTAGAGGTAATTCCGAAATTTTTTATTTTTTTTTGAACCGGAATTACCTTTTTTTGAGGTAATTCCGAAAATTTAATTTTTTTTTTTTTTTTTAAAAACGCAGGGGTATTATTGGCATTTTTGGTATTATGGGGGTGTGGGAGGGAATGAGGGGGGTACGAAAACAAACACCCTTAGATTTATCCCACACTTCCCAATTAACCACGTACTACTACCTCTGTACAGTTTTTACTAAACTGTTACAATAGCTGACAGTTTCCATTACTTGGCTGAATATTGTTTTTTTTAAGCAAGGCTGAATATTTGTTAAATACACAATAAGCCTTATTTATGATCAGTGACTTCATGCATTAATAAAAACATAATTTATTTTTTTGAAATAACATTTAAAAACATAATAAGCCTTATTTTTTTTTGAAGCAATAATAAGCCTTATTTATGATCACTTTTTTCGTTTATTTTATTAATCTACCCTAGGACACGGGGAGCCGACCGGTATTCGGATTCGATTCTCGTAGTGACAAAATCGGTTTGGCTAGTGCAAAATTTGATTCTAATCACGAGCAAAAATTAGTCTTTCTTTAAAAGCATTTGGGCGTCCGTAGATAGCCAACAACGCCCGAACTAAAAAGTCCGCCTAACTAATCTTCTCTCATGCTTTATCAGTAAATTTTGCACTGGCAACACTGAGATTGTACACTGCATCGCGTCGGCCCCGGTGTCCAGCGAATCTACCATATCCTCGGGTGGTCCACCGCACATCTTAAAAAATAATATTAGTACCGATACTCTTATTAAAAATAATTTAACTCCAATATCTTACTAAAAAATTGCATAGAAATCGAACCAAACCAAACCAAACCGCAAAAATACTATCTACAAAAATAAAATTTGACAAAGCAATATATGTAGAAAATAAGGAAAGCGAGTTTATTTAAGGGTCGTTTGGATTAACTTGTTTTTGAGCTTATGAAAAACAACTTATGAAGATAAGTAATTCATAAGTTCTTATTAACAAAAATTGTATCTCCTAAGTTGTTTTTCCACAAACTACCTTGACAAGCTTATGAATAATATATAAAAACTTATTTATTTGCATAAGTTGTTTTTCATAAGTACAAAATAAGCTCTATTCAAACGAGTCCTAAATTGCGTTTTGTCTCATCAAAAAAACCGAACCAATCCAAATCGCATTGGTTTGGTTTTTTTTCTTCCGAAAGCCAACCGAACCAAAACAAATCGCATCTATTTTTGTCTTGCGGTTCGGTTCACTTTTTTGCTCAAAATCGAACAAACTACGCACCGCTAACACCCATAGGTTGTGTAATCTATTTAAATATATTAAAGGTTTTCATTTTTATTATATTTATAGCGATGGTGTGTTTAACATTTTTTGCACACCCTAACCCAATATCCTAGATACTACCCGTGTCTTAGCGTAGATTATGTCATTGAGCTAACGGTGTTGAGTACCAAAAAAATCTGCCTATGTCATCAAGTATTTAGAAAATAAACAAAATAAGTGATCCTAAATAAAGATTACTATGTTTTTAAATGTTATTTAAAAAAAATTATGTTTTTAATGCATGAAGTCCATTAATTATAAAGCTTACGTTTTTTTTTTAACAAAATAAAGCTTTTTTTTTCTATTAGCCAAAGAATGAAACTATCAGTTGTTGTAATTGTAATTGTAATAATTTAGAAAAAAGTATGGAGGTAGTAGTACGTGACTACGTGGTTAATTGAGAAGTGTGTGATAAATCCAATAGCGTGTATCAATTTGACAGGAGTGACAGGAGGGTTATTTGACGGGAGGGAAACCAAATCCCTAACACTCTTCTCCAGGTCTTTCAACTCCCATCTTTCTCTTCTCTCATGAAGGGAACAAACAAGGTTCCCAAATCCTTCATTTGCTCTCTTTTTATTTAGTCATCCCTATTTTGTTCCTCTATTCTAACTTTTTCATTTCTCATTTATTTAAATCGGCTTTTAAACAAATTGTTAAAAATATAAGGCCCCGTTCGGGGTGGTTTTCTATTTTCTGTTTTGAAATTTTCAAAAACTAAAACCAGTTTCTGTTTTGAGTTTTAAAAATTTCAAAAACCAAAACCAGTATTCAGTTAAGAAATTTTCAAAAATCAAAATCACTTTCAAATATGAACATAAAAATAAAAATTCTTCATAAGCTTATTTTAATCAAAACAATATATAAACATTAAGTTTGAAAAAATTAAAATATTACAACTATATAATGGTCAGAGTGGTTGTGGGTGGTGGTGGTCAAAGTGGTGATTGACGGTGGCCAGAGTGGTGATTGGTGGTTGTGGGTGGTGGTGGCTGTTGGCGGTGGTTGGAGTGGTGGTTGACAGTGGTCAGAGTGGTGGTTGATGGTGGTCAAAGTGGTGGTTGACAGTGGTCGGTGGTGGTTGGCGGTGGTCGGAGTGGTAGTTGATGGTGATCAGTGTGGTGGACAGTGGCCAGAGTGGTGGTCGGTGGTGATGGTTGGCGGTGGTCGGAGTGGTGTTGGTGGTGGTCAAAGTGGTGATTGACGGTGGTCGGAGTGGTGGTCAAAGTGGTGGTTGACGGTGGTCGGAGTGGTGTATGACGGTGGTCGGAGGTGGTTGGCGGTGGTCAGAGTGGTGTTGGTGTTGGTCAAAGTGGTGGTTGACGATGGCCGGAGTGGTGGTTAGAGGTGGTCAGAGTGGTAGTTGATGGTGGTCAGTGTTATGGTTGATAGTGGTCAGAGTGGTGGTTGGTGGTGATGGTTGGCGGTGGCTAACAAATTAATGACATGGCTAAGCCAAATTAGCTTTAAAAAAATTAGAAATAAAAAAAATTACACATCGGAATTCTGCTTGTCAACTTTGATTTTTTTGTAACCTTTTGACTAACAGAAAGTCCTTTTTAAAAAAGTATGATTTGACTGGAATATTTTAAAAAAAAATGCAAAGAATAAAATTAAAAGACGCTATATTTGCAGAGAATAAAATTAAACATACTTTTTGGAAAACAAAATAACATGAAAAACATGTTTATTTGCTGACGTGGATGAAAGTATTTGACGATTTAAGGTATTTCTTTTATTTTCTTTTGGGCAAAAAAAAGATTCTTTTTTGTATTAGCCGACTACACCAAGAAAAGAACCACATCCTTTTCTTAACTACTCCAAAAAGCATTAAGTGAGCTAGTTAGGGAAAATTATGACTACAAAACCATAAAAGTGTAAAAGACTCTACAATATTAATGCAAGAAGCAATAAGTTTAAAAAAAATAGTACTTTCGATGCATTACTTCCCCGTTGACCCAATCTCTAAATGATGGTATTAGAAAATTCTATCCGATGAAATTACATCAAAGAAAAGCAGTTAGATAATTCTATCAGTTCAGAAGTTTTTGCTTATTATTCTAATACTCAATCTTTTCCTCACACGAATTTAAGAGTTGTTTTTGAAAAAGTCCATGATGACCAATCTTCGAATATTAAATAATTAGTCCTTTGAGAAAATATTTGTCTTTCTCCACCCAATAGGTGTGTGCATCAACTGTTTTTCTTTTTCAGAATTTCGATGTCAACCGTGGTATCTACTTTTAATAGGAGTGGTTTACTTTAGTTTTGGGATTAAAGTTCGTCTAGCATACAAATTTGTTTTGGTTCCAAAGCTTTTATTGGCATGACAGTTCTCATTTTGTTAGACAACAGGCCATTTCAGAACAAAAAGTAAAAAACGTACCACATCATTCCTATCCATATTTAAAAAAAATTATAGTTGAATTAAAAAAGTTACTCTTTTAAAGTCAGCATAAAATTCTTACAACTATAAAATGAATATAAAGTTTGAAAAATAAAGGCATTTAAATTAAATTTTGATAACTTTATATGCAAGAGTAAGATCCTTACATGTGAAGGATGTATGTGTAATGTGCATCAAATAAAACATCAGAGCAAACCTGTATGTATATTTTTCGTTAAGAAAAATCAGATTTATGAAAGTATAAATTATGCTAGAGTTTTTCCCTTGATAATAAACTAACCCTTTTCACAATTACCTATTTCTTAAGATAGTATGCTAGACTTTTTCCCTTCATAATAAACTATGTTCAAGACAATGTTGATTTCCATAATAGTGTTGTTGAAATCAACAACCAACTTGTTGTGGCATACCCTTCCCATTTCCTTCTAGTTCTAACAATTCGGGGAGCTTCACCAACTCTCTCACTAGTGCTCACTTCATATGCTGATGACGATGCTTTCTCTGCTGTAAATATTAAACAAATGAAAAGAAGAATGAAAGAATGTACTAAAGAATTAGTGTTTTGAAACATGATATTTAAAGAGCTAAAATCTTCTAAGGGAAACCTTGAAGATATTTATAACCATCAACAAATAAGATCGAAAAAGAGAATAAGGTCATTCTTCTAAGCGAAAAAGAAAATAACTATATATATATTTTTTATAACAAAAAAGATAACTATATATTAATGTAATGGTTGACCTTGAAAAATATTTATCTAATATGATATTATTTAATAGCACTTTTTTCAACAAATAATATATTTTTAAAAGCAAAAGAATGGGATATACAGTCTCGGTAAAACCTTCTGATGCAAAACCTTAATATTATAATTATAATTATACTTAAATGTTATACCAGTGTAATTACGTTAAATAATAGTTAGACATTTTGAGTATGGTGCCTTCTAAGGTGGGGATCAACTAAGTCTCTCAAGGGTGTATCAGTTAAATTGACCGCCAGATCAAATATAAAACACTACAAGCAGTTGAGTTGTATTAATCAACATGAAATCTCATTCGTTGATATTATTTTACACTATATATCCTACAGTAAATTTGAGTGGTACATTGGTAAGAGACTTAGTTGATCCTTCACCTAAAAGCCGTCTTTGAGTAGTGTTGAATAATTATATACGTTGATAATGGAAGTGCACACTTACCATGAGAGAAGGACTTAAAGAGAGAGCTGAAGCAATCTTAGAACGAGAGAGGATTTGATTGCAGACATGGTACCAAGTTTGTTAACACGAGAAGCATATGCAAAGGCCATGGCAGGTAACCTAGCCAGAATGTTTTACCTCCTCGGTTTGATATGGTCGCCATGTCGTCAAGATAAAAAAACCTAAAAAATCATATAAAAATTTATTTTACCAATGAAAATAATATCAACTAATTTATAATAAACTATAACGGTAAACATAGGGTAAAATGTTCATTAATTTCATAACCATGACCTTTTCCTATGTGTATTGGCTTACCCATATTTAATCAAAGAAATCACAGTCGTTGGAAATCAATGTTGGAAATATTAAAACGAACAAAAGAGCAAAGCACAACAGAGAAGGTGTAGTAATATAAGACAACATTGATGATTCTCTTTTCACCAAGCTTGTAATGGTGGTCTAGAAACCGAGTTTTGTTGCTTCCCTCATGGATCTGTTGGAAAAAAAAAAACACAAGAATAAATCATTGAAAAGAAGCCACCAAAAAAATAAACCATATAAATGACAAATTAGGATAAATTTATTGGGTTAAGTATCTAAGAATAATGCAATCACATCTATTCTTCAGATATCAACATGATCAATTCAATGATATGAGCTTTTTAAGTGTGAAAAGAGAGAGATGGAGAAAGAGAAGAAAACCCTTACAAATTTGAGCAGGGAGCGGCGGCGATCCTTTCTTGTACTCTCGAAGTCATGAGCAAAAGCTATTATTTATAAGGAGGGTTTCGTGTTAGGTTAAATTTTAACACTTTATAATATTTTATGTTTAAAACTAAATATAATTTTTAAAAAATAAAACCAAAAGGAAAAAATATTCTTATTTAATGCGTCTAGAGTAAATTTTATTCTACAGAAGATAAATGAAAAATAAATCATTAATAAACAACTGACAATTGAATGTTTGTATAATATATTATAAATTATTTAAATTATTGTAACACCCTACCCTTTAGCTAGACTTCATAAAATCGGGATGCTAACCATTTCAGAAAGAAGAGAGAGAGGGTGCGATAGGGCATGAAGAGAGAGAGAGAGAACATGAAGAGACCGAGAAGACCAAGAAGCCTAAGGGCCACGGCCAAGGCGAAGGTTCTGGGAAAGGCAACGGCCACGGCGATGGCTCCGGCGTGGGTAACGGCCTAGACGATGGCAACGGTGAGGGCTGGGAGTTGGTCCGAAACAGGAAAAAACAAAAGCATGCTATCAGAGGGAGGCTGGATATCGTTGGGAGGTGGGGAGGCAACCTTGAAGAAACCATCTCCTTCTACTTCTCTGATTTTCCTGCTTCTCATGGTGCAAAGGAAATATTCAGGGCTTTTGCTTTGTATGGGAAGATAGTGGAGGTTGTAATACCTCCAAAGTTGAACAAGTGGGGGAAACGTTTCGGTTTCGCACGTTTCATTGAAGTGCAGGAACCAAAGCTCTTTGCGGTGAAACTGGATAATATTCTCTTTGGCTCGGATAAACTCCACGTAAATCTCCCAAGATTTATTAGGAGCAGTGCCGATGGTGCTAGAACTGATGGGAGAAGGCCGAACGTTGTAAGGAGGGAGGAACCGAATGTTGCTGTGGGTAGTAAGGTGGAACCGATGAAGGAGGTGACTCGAAAGGTTTGGAAACCGAAGGGTGTGATTGAGAACAAGGAAAGGAATCTGAACGGGCACGAACCGATATCTAGTGAGAAGCATATCGCTGCAAATCCGCAGCACCCCTTGGTGGATGCCAACTGGCCGAGGCTCGGGAAACACACAGGTAATACGAACAGACATAGAGGTAATGAGGCAAGTAATCTGCATGGTAGGTGGGATGGAAGGAAGGCTCTCCAGAAGAAGCACGGTGTTTCTAACAGGTACGCAAACCACTCTATTTACGATCAAAAAGTTGTTTACTATAGAAAGAAGAATTTGTGTGGTGTATGGTACTATGCTTCCCCGGAAGAATTGGATGGTTTTAAGAAGATGTAAGTGGGTATTGTTAACCATGCCGGGAATACTCACATGGTCCAAGAGTGGTTCAACATGCAAGGGTTATTCTCCATCAAGGTTACACCAATGGGAGCAAATCGTGTTCTCCTTGAAGAAATGGAGGAAGGTATAATTCAGGCACTTATTGATGATACGGAGGATTGGGTTCTCGAGAAGTTTGATGATATTAGACAATGGACACCGGATGAAATTGATAATGAGAGGTTGGTTTGGGTTCGGTGCCATGGCATACCAGTGCATGCGTGGAATAATGAGTTCTTCTCTGCATTGGCTGGTAAATTTGGCACCTTTATGGGTGTGGATGAGAACACAAGAAAAAAGGAGTCTCTGGATGTGGCTAGAATTCTAATTCGAACTAGATGCTATGATGCTTTCAACATGGTGGTGCTTGCTGATATTAATGACTCGATGTTTGACATCAAGGTGATTGAGGAGTGGTGTGGTCCGATGCATTGGGAGGGTCTATCGCCGGCCTATGGCCCTGCCAGAATGAATGATCAATATAATAGTGATTCTGATAGCTCTGTGGAGGAGGAGCCCCCATTATTTCATCATGAGGCTCCTCCGGATGCTGGTGTTGAGGAGGAAGTAGAAGAGATTGCAAAAAAGTTACTGGAAGCGGAAAACTTGAACAAGGAGGGTAGGAATGAGATTCTTGAAACTATAAGTGGTGATGTAGTGGGAGGGATAAAAATTATGATGGATTCTGAGGGTGCTACAAAGATGGTTGATCCAATAGAAAACCCAACCGTAGTTGTTGATCAAGATGCAAGCATTCCCCTAATTGAGAATCATAAAACTGCTTTTCCGGTGGCGGGTGTGGATTGTAATTCGGGGAATCAAGTGCTGGTGGAGGTTGAGGATTGTATTTCGGGGACTCAAGTAGTTGCAAATGATAAGGAAGTGAACAAAGCTGTGAATGGGCCTAGTACTTCCCAGGTTAGGGTCCTTACTCCAGATGTGATACCAGAGAGTCTCACGGTAAGTAACTCCTTTGGTCCACTAACAAAAAGAAGTCAAAGAACAAAGGCAAGTCAACTGTTGGTGTTAATGATAATGAGGAAGAAGTAAACCAAGGGGTGGTGGTGGGGATTATTAATGAGGAGGCCAGGAATTTGTTTCCATCTGTTTGCCTCTCGAATGGGTCCAATGGTAACTCGAAGTTCCATGTAGTCACACGTAAGCCCCCAGGATCCAATCTATCCTTGTCCTACAGTTGTGATTTGAATGGGGCAGCCATAGGGGACGTGTCGGTTGGGGACTCAGGTATCCAAGTTTGTAATGAGAGATACCTGATAGATCATGAATTGTCTGTTGCTAATAAAATGTGGAGCTTTGCCAAGGAAAATTTGGGTGTTACGGGGAAGAACAGTGATGGGGTCTATGTGGGTAAAATTCAATCCCTGGAAGCCAGAGACCAGAACGTAAAGGGTAGGAAGGGGAAAAACAATGGTTCTCAATGAAGATTGCAATCTTAAATTTAAGAGGGTGGGGGGGCACTGCTAAGAGGAAGCTCCTGAAAAAATTGATAATTAAGGAGAATATTGATATGTGTATGATTCAAGAAACGAAGCATAGCGACCTATCAAAAAGGAGGGTTGGTAGTATTTGGAAGGATGGTGATTTTGATTGGTTGAGTAAAAATGCAAATGGTATGTCAGGTGGGCTGCTAAGTGTATGGAAGTCTGATTTATTGGAGGTCATGTTTTCTTTCTCCGGTGATCATTTCGTTGGTATTTGTGCCAAAATCCAAGGACAACTATGCTATCTGGTGAATGTCTACTCAGCTTGTAACATGGCAGGGAAAAGGAGACTGTGGGACAATTTGAGGTATCTAAAAGACGATTTTGAGGTAGGTGAATGGTGCATCGCAGGGGATTTTAATGCAGTTTTATCCAGGGGGAAGAAGTTCACATGTTTCGGCTCTGATGGGAGGGCTAGTAGACTGGACAGGTTTCTGCTAACCGAGGGACTTATTTCAAAATGGAATGTCAGTGCTCAGTGGGTAGGTGACAGAGACATATCAGATCACTGTCCTGTGTGGTTGGTAACTTCGGCCCTGAATTGGGGTCCTAAGCCTTTTAAGTTCAACAACTGTTGGCTTGAACATCAGGATCTCATGCAGTTCATCAAAGTGTGTTGGTCCTCCTTTCAAATGAGAGGGAAGGCATCTTTTGTGTTGAAAGAAAAACTGAAATTGTTGAAGGAGAAGCTTAAGACTTGGAACCGTGAGGTGTTTGGTTTTAAAGATCTACAGATAGAACATATTGTGCGAGACTTGAATGAGGTAGAACAGATTGCAACGGAAGGTGGGGGAGTTGATGATGTTCAAAGAAATAAATTAAATGAGGAATTTTGGAAAGAACTATTTGCCAAGGAAAGCTGGCTGGCCCAAAAAGCGAGAGTCAAATGGTTATCGGAAGGCGACTCGAATAGTCGGTTTTTTCATGCGTGTATGAAAGGAAACCGGAGAAGAACCCAACTGTTGAAAATAAAGGTGGATGAGGAGTGGATAGAAGATGTAGGGGGAGTAAAAATGGCGGTTAAAAATCATTTCGAGGAGAAGTTTAAGGAGGAAGAATATAACAGGCCTACACTTGATGGAGTTAATTTCAATCAAATATCTGGAGTGGATAATGAGATGCTAATTGAGAAGTTTACTGTGGAGGAAATAAAGGAAGTGGTTTGGGAATGTGATGGTAACAAGAGCCCGGGGCCGGATGGATACAATTTCAAATTCATTAAGAAGTGCTAGGATATAATTGGGGCGGATATTGTGAGATTCTTCGAAGAATTCCATAGGTGTGGAACCTTCCCCAAGGCGGTGAGTGCATCTTTCATAGCACTCATCCCCAAGACTAGCAATCCTCAAGGTCTTGGGGAATATAGGCCCATATCTCTGATTGGGTGTTTGTATAAAATGCTTGCTAAGGTGCTAGCTGGAAGGTTGAAAAAGGTATTGAGAGGTGTTATATTGGAATGCCAAAGTGCCTTCCTTGCTGGAAGAAATATACTTGATGGGGTGGTAGTAGTTAATGAGGTTATGGACATGGCAAAGAGAAAGAAGCAGAAGTGTGTTGTTATGAAAGCGGACTTTGAAAAGGCGTATGACTCTGTCAGTTGGGCTTATCTGGATTATATGCTGGGGAGACTTGGTTTTGGGGGCAAATGGAGGAAATGGATGCGTACGTGTGTCTCATCTAATTCTATTTCAGTGCTGGTCAATGGGAGCCCAACGGAAGAATTCACGGCACAGAAAGGATTGAAACAGGGGGATCCGCTTGCACCTTTTCTATTTTTGATTGTGGCTGAAGGTTTGGCAGGGTTGGTAAGAAAAGGAGTTGAATCAAGCAAACTCAATGGTTTTAGCATAAACAACGCTACTTCGGTGGAGATCTTGCAGTTTGCTAATGACACAATTCTATTTTGCGATGGGGGAGATAAAAGTATAAGTTGTTGGAAAGCAATATTGAGGAGTTTTGAGCTAGTTTCGGGCCTAAAAGTTAATTTCGCGAAAAGCAGCGTCTTTGGGCTGAATATAGATGATCGGATTTTGGAAGGGATATCATATTTCTTAGCATGCAAGGTGGGTTCGGTTCCGTTTAAATTTTTGGGAATTCCGGTTGGTGCGAACCCAAGGAGGGTGAGCACATGGCAACCAATCTTGGACTCTATAAAGGCGAGGTTGAATAGTTGGAGGAGCAAACAATTATCAATTGGAGGTCGTGTTACGCTTATAAATTCGGTACTTGCTTCCCTACCTCTATATTTATTTTCTTTTTATAAAGCACCAAAGAAGGTTATATCGGAGATAATTAAGATTCAAAGGAGATTTTTGTGGGGGGGGTGATGAAGATAATAGGAAATTGGCCTGGGTGAAGTGGGAAACAATTTATCTACCTAAAGACAAAGGCGGTTTGGGAGTTATTTAGAAGTCTTCAATGTTGCTTTACTAGCTAAATGGAGATGGAGACTTTTGGTTGAGGAAGGCAACTCCATTTGGAAGGAGGTGTTGGTGGAGAGATACGATTTAAAAGGAAGATGGCCTGACATTGTAGAGAGTAGAAGAGGATGGGAGAAAAAGTCTTTGTGGTGGAGGGACTTATGCCTCCTTGGTGAGGATATCAATTTACAAGAAGATTGGTTTAGCGATTTGGTGAAAATTAAATTGGGCAAGGGGAATATTGCAAGGTTTTGGAGGGATAATTGGTATGGAAGAGATAATCTAGCTGTGGTTTTCCCGGATTTATTTGAATTTTGCAGGTCTAAGGAAGCAAAGATAGAGGATCAAGGTCATTGGACAACTGCGGGCTGGTGTTGGAATTGGGTGTGGGCCGAAGCCTTGGTGCTGGAAAACCCCATGTTGTCAGGCGATCTCTGTTGACAAGATGCAGCAAAGTATATACAACTGTCAGATACCATTATTATTGCGATCTGCGGATCGCCGGATTTGGGTTCCGGACTCACCGGGCCGGATACACGGTTAAAAATGTTACGAAAAGTCGTCTTTTCTTCTTCTTTGAGGATCGGTTTGGCCGCTTTGCCATTGTGATGAGCGTGCAAAAAGGTTTGGAGAAATGACGTCCCGTCCAAAATCCAAATATTCGCGTGGAGGGTGATTTTGTGTCGTATTGCCACACGGGTTGAGCTTCATAAACGAGGTATAATCCAGTCACCAAATGATATAAGTTGTGTTTTATGTTTTCGGGAAGTGGAAACCGTGGATCATCTTTTCTTGTCATGCCGGGTTGCAAAAGCTATTTGGGAAAGTATTTATGCGTGGATGGGGGTTCCGGTGGGAGAGTTTGATACCGTTGTCACTCATTTTATGGAATTTGGCAAGTTAGTTCAAGGTAAGAAGCAAAGGAGGGTCAAGCACTTAGTATGGTTGGCGGTGGTTTGGAGTATATGGTTAGCTCGGAACAAAATAATTTTCAAAGGGGAGGTGGCATCCACACCTGGTATAATAGCGGGATCGAAGGACTTGGCTTGGAGTTGGTTTAAGGCGAGGAGGGGAAGGAATTGCACGGCAACATGGTCTGACTGGGATAATTGCCCATTGGGCTGTCTGGCTATGCTGTAATAACAACTATGTATCATGTATGTTTTTCTTGTTTTCTAGGAGGGGGAGAAACAGTGAGCTAGTCACTGTGGTGCATTCTGCACGGGGTACTCTTTTTCCTCTTTGAGTCTTTTTCCCAAAGGGTTTTGGCTCAGAGAGGTTTTGAGGAGGCCCTCCCCCTTCCCTTTGTATTTCTTTTGTAAGGGTTGGGCACCCCTTGTGCTCCCTTTAAAGGAAATCGTTGCTTATCTAAAAAAAAAAAAAAGAGTGTAAACCTACTTAAAGAATTAAACATAACTTAACCTGACAGAATAAACCATCATTTCGTACTCCAGGAGTTGCAAACACCAATTGGAAACTTAAAGACATAACTGATAATCAGTTCGACATGAGTCATTCTTAAAACTTGTTGTCATACCCCAATATTGTCCGGCTTAGGTCAAAACCCTAATTTTCTCTAAAAATAAATAAATAGAAGAGCAAAGAGCATCATGCATTGCATTTAGGTTTCTAAAAGTCGTTTCAAAGCCTCTAAAATCATTTTTGGAGTCGGAATGCACTTTTTGGACAAATTAGGGTTTTTAGGGTAAAGGGCATTTTGGTCATTTTTCACAACAGGATGATTTTCTCGTCAGAAATATGCATCCACAAAAAGTACATTTTATTCTATCAAGGATAATTTTTGTACAATTTTTAGAGAGAATATCCTAGTCCAAAATAATTAAAAATGCATTTTCCCTATTTTTATTGCATAAAAAAAAAAGCTAAAAGACCATTAAAAATTCCCCAATTATTAAATGACAATTTTTGTTGTCTAGGATAATTAGGGAGGCTATTTCATGGTGCCCAAAAATATACAACATATTTTCAATAGGTGCATTCTCATTTGCATGCCCAAAAATTCAAAATTCAAAAATCAAAAGGAGGAAGTGTCCTCAATAAGACAAAAGACCAAAAACAAGTTTTTATTTTTTTATTTTTCCTCTCCCATTTCAGCCAATTATGCGCCACCCTCTCCCTTGTTTTCAATAAAAATCTTCTACACTCTTTTATTTCTTACTCATTAAGAATAGATTTGATATTATCCTTAACTTTGCCCCTTTTGGTAAATCCTCCCACCCACTCACACTCACTCTTTCACCAAAAAATGCAAAGTTCTCTCTTTAATAACATTTTTTCACATAAACCCCCTTCCTTCTTTCAGATAAACCCCCTTCCCTTGTATGTGCCACTTACACCCCCTTTCTCACCCTCACTTGTGTTTTCTTACTACCCCTAATCCTTGTGCATTGCAATCTTGACCATTGATTTAAATTTTATCTCAAATCCTATTGGTTTGCAAGAAGCACATTGTCACAAATACCCTTAGGTTGGCTTTCATATAAAAACCCAAAAATAAGAGACAATAGAGGGGACACTCTCATTTTTACCCTAGCACCAAAACCTCTCCTCCCCTCTCTCTCCCTTGGCCGAAATCTTCTCCTTCTCCTCCTCCATTTTTCTTTTCAACTTTCATCCACCAAATCACTTCAAACTCACTCCATATTCATATATTTTCTTCCTTTCATCCTTAATTCCACATTTACATCGTCAAAGAGGTTATTTCTTCAAGGTTTGCGTGGCTATTGTGGTTGATTCTTGAGGATTGTTACTCTTGATTTTCATTTCTACTCTTGTTTAGCTTTGATCTAGAGGTAATTCTAATCTCTTTTGCATTTTTAGTTTTTTAGCATGTAGATTCTTCTTCTACTCCTCTTTCCTCTCTCAAAGAGGCTTAGAGGGCTCAGTTCAAACACTATGACAAGGACATTGGGAGCCTTGGGTGTTTGAAGTGAGCCCTTGGCCTTGATGAGGGTGTTCTTGTGTTTTAACCATATGGTTTGCATTCTCACACCCATTTTTTTCATTTTTCTTTTCATTAAATATCATGTTGTAAATACAGATTTTTCTTACATATCATATGTTGCATGTTAATCTTGCATTTTCTTGTTTCATACCATGATGTGTAAATTTGGTTTTTGGCTTGATGTTGAGATATAGAGGCTTTGATTGTGAGTACTAAAAAACCTAGGGTTTTGTTGTTTTTCCCTTTGATTGGTATGAATAGGAAGCATGATTTTGTTTGATTAGTGTCTTGTAACATGGCATGATAGTTTAGGGTTTAATCTTGTGTTTTGTTCAAAGTGTTGATTGTGCATTTTGGCACAAAATAATTTAGTGTTTTGTTCATATATGGTTTCGGCCTTAGAGGCCTTTTTTAGGGTTCATTTTGTGCTTAAAATGTGTTGTTTGATCTTGTGTAGATGAGTATAATTGTGTTAATGTGTTTTTTTTCCACTTTTAACCACTCATTTATGTTTTTACCTTACCACTCATTAACTTTTTACCAAAAGTAAAAAAAAAACATTTTAACTTTTTACTTTACCATCTCATTAAATAATTACCATTCACCTCATGCATTTTTACTTTACCCTTGACTAATTTTTTTCTTACTAAAAGTTTCACCACTTATTAATTTGCAAAAATACCCAAAACATTTTCTCACTTGCATTTCAAACTTTTTATCTTCATAAAATAAACCCCAAAACATTTTTACCACTTTCAAGACCAAAAACATTTCATCTCATTTCCAAAACACTAAAACCCAAAAAACATTTTACCACTTTCTTACCTAAACTTTTTACCATTCCTCACCAAAACACTTTCACATTCATGCATCTTCATTCATACTTAGTCTATGTGATATTCTCATGCATTCTCATATGTTTATGTCCCTTGCATCCTTTTATGCACCCTTGTATGCCACCCATTCATAAATAAAATGCTAGTCATCCATTCACTTGTATGCTTTGCATCCATTCTAAAATGCTAGCCACCCATTCACTTGTATGCTTTGCATCCATTCTTAAATGCTCATGCGTCCATTAATACCATGTCTTGCATTCAATAATGCACATTCATTCTTTGTATACTCATGCATTCACATGCTTGCCTAATCATGCATCCAATAATGCCATGTCTTGCATTCTATAATGCACATTCATCCTTGTATATTCATGCATTACATGCTTGCCTAATCATGCATCCAATAATGCCATGTCATGCATTCAATAATGCACATTCATTCCTTGTATACTCATGCATTCATATGCTCGCCTAATCATGCATCTTTGCTTACATGTTCAATCATCCAACTAAGAATACTCTATGCCTATAATTAATTGTATCGCTTGTTCATGATGCCACTTAAAGGTCTTGACTTGATTGTGTGCAAACCTCCCCCATGCATGTGCTCTTATAGGAAGACGTAAGCCTACTACCTGTGTAGCATAGAATCATTAAGACAAATGCACCTCTCTCACACACACTCGCACAATTATTTGTAGAACTTTGTCTCGCATCGTTGACAATTGAATCCCTTAATTCTATGGGCATGCTTAATCTTAGTTGATGATTAACATGTTCTTGTCTGTGTGATTAATTGAACATGTTTGAACTTCGTTCATTCATCTCGCATTTTGTAACACCCCAAAATAGTTCAATTAATTATTAAATTGAGTTATTTAGGGTTTTTCAACATTTTTAATTAAATTAAGCTTAAGGCTAACGTGTAGTGTTTATGTGTTAGGAGAGGTTTGAGTAATGGGAAGAGGTATGAATAGAAGTCCATGAGTGATGGGAAGGCCCAAGTCCAATTAGAAGCCCAAGTCCCTTTCCATAAGAGGAAATAGCCGTAGGATCAGCTCATTCCATCAAAGTGAAGAAAAGTCATAGAGAGAAGTAAGAGAGAGAGAGAGCTGTTAGGTGGAATAGTACTCTTTAGAGAGAAGGCAGAGCAATTGCGTGAAAGAAGAGCTGGGATTTGAAAGAAGTGTGGATTCAACGTGGATTGTAGAGCTGTAGTGAAGGGAGTGATCATCTGAAGTTGCTTAAGGTAAGGGGGCTCTCTTCCATGCGTAATTTAGTGTTTATGTTGAGTGTTTTTGCATGAATGATTTCTGATTGAGTTCTGAATGTGTGCTTATGTGTTCTTTAAGTATTCTGGTTGTGTTACTTCACCTTGGTGAAGATTGTAATGGTTGATTTACGAGTGGGTCACGTAAGTGACCATGGAGAGAAATGAGTGAGAACTCTCGGTCTCGGTGGCGTGAGAGTTTAAGAGTGTGTTCTTGAGCTTAATCCTAGTCGGAGCACCTAAAGAGAGGAAGGAGAAGTTAGGCGCGCGTGATCGTAGAGAAAGTGAAGTGCATGAAGGTTAACGCATACGACGTAAGTGTTAAAGCGTAGTTCCTAGACTTGAAGAGGGCGAGTTGAGTGTACTTGATGGACGAAGGTGCGTAGGTGTAATTAGAACCCAATCGCGAGTGTCGTCAAGTAGTTGCCGAGGTATAACATGGTTATGCCGAGGTGTTTGGAAATCAAGACGCGTGGGGCGTAGGCAAGTCTGCGTGATGATAGCCGAGGTGAAGGAGTCGACTTGTAACATGTTATACCGAGGTGCGAGTCTTTGAGATAGGGCGTGGACTTAGGCGAGAAGCGTAAACGGGTATAGTGGCGAAATGGTGTGAGCTCGGATGAGACGGGAGGCGGCGTGAGAGTTACGCAATGATACGTTAAGTCTAGGCGTGGTGGGACGGTTGGCGCGTGGTGTCTAGTCGAGGGCGAGGGCGTAAGGTAAGGCGAGATGAGCGAAGGTATAGTCGGGGACAATAGGCGTTACGTGAGACGAGATGAGGTGAAGGTGTAGTCGAGAACCTTAGGCATAAGGCGAGGCGAGAGAAGTAGTGGGACTAGACAAGATCCTGGGCGTGAGGTTCCGGGGCGAGGTGGAGAACTTTACGAGTGGAATGCCAAGTGAGGTGCCACCGAGTTGAGTATTGGTGACGTAATGGGTAGCGATACTACATCAGCTTAGCGTGCCGAGGTGACGAGTGAGCATACCGAGAAGAGTGAAGGTGCCGAGGTGACCTATTTTTGACGCATAACAGTAGTAGAGTCATTAGCGCCACCGTGAGTGACGTTTAACGTCAAGAGTCGTTTAAGGGACGAATTGGCATAGTCGGTTTAGTCCCTATGTGATGGTTCACCCTAGGCGTTGTGAGGCCTTCGTAGTGATGGAGTGGCTCACTGCCTGAGGAGCTGAGGTGCTTGTGAGTGGACGAATAGCCTTTGTGCTATGGTGGTTGTCTAAGAGGACTAGGCAACGTAAGGCGACGGTGCGGTTTTCACAAAAGAGTTGTTTGTTCTGAGTGAATGCATTTGTTCATTGAGTCTCATGAATTCATATGCATCAGCGACGATTATAGACTTCGGTCTCGTCACGAAAGACTTGATGCGAGTATCACTAGCGACGGATATGGCTGAGTGGCTTAAAAGAGATGGATCCTCATGCATTATACCCTGGAGTTTGGGTTGCATTGCATTGCATTGCATGCATAACTCATGTGAATTATGTTGAAATGCTGTTTATCAGTCGAGTTAGCTATATGTGCTGGTTTATACTTGAGTTGCTTTGTCGATATGTGAACTGAGGTGCTTAATGCATTCTATGTATTTACATTAGTCATGAACCTTTATTACAAATGTTTAGAGACTCACCCTACTGCTTTCCATGTTGCTCTTTGTTGCAACTTGCAGGTACCCCTGAGTAGAGGTCAGCTTTGCTTTTGGTTGTTGGAGTCGAGTGCGCTCTCCGTAGTTGTAACAACAAAGGGCGAGTCGAGTAGGGTAGAGTAGTGATTGTTTTGGGACTATTCAGTTGTAATGTATATGTTCGACTAATATATATGAGTGTCCGCTGTGATGTAAACAATTGAAAACATGTTTGGATGGGCGTAGTCCCTTTGGCCGAGTTGCCTATGTATGCATGTATGATGTTGTTTTAATTCATAGATATATGCTAAGGTGTTTGAGTGACAATGTAGCATCCCTCCCATGAGAATTTTATTAAACTCTGATTTTCAATTAGTTAATTAATAGAGATAGGAGGGGTGTTACATTGACCATCCAGTCGTTGGAGGACTTGCTGAGAGCGTGTGTTCTTGAGCAAGGAGGAGCGTGGGATTCATATCTACCACTGATTGAGTTCACGTACAACAACAGTTTTCATTCTAGCATAGGGATGGCACCCTTTGAGGCATTGTATGGGAGGAGGTGCAGGACTCCATTGTGTTGGAGTGAGTCAGGAGAAGGTGTGGTACTCGGACCCGAGGTCGTGCGAAAGACCACCGAGAAGGTAAAGCAAATTCAAGAGAAAATGAAGGCTTCGCGAGTAGAGCGGAAGAGCTACCATGACAAGAGAAGGAAGGACTTAGAATTTCGGTAGGGGATTATGTGTTTCTAAGGGGTCAATCCATGAACTGGTGTTGGCGCGAGCATTGAAGTCGAAGAAGTTGTCTTCTCGTTTCATTGGACCATATCAAATTTTGGAGAGAGTTGGGGGGGGGTGGCTTACCGAGTTGCTTTGCCATCCAATTTGTCTAATTTGCACGACGTGTTCCACGTATCTCACCGAGAAAGTATGTGCGGACCTGTCTCATGTAATTCAAGTAGATGATGTGCAAGTGAGAGACAACCTCACTGTGGAAAAACAAGGCCAATTCGAATTGATGACAGAGAGGTGAAGACTCTAAGGGGAAAGGAGATCAGATTGGTGAAAGTGATTTGGGTAGGAGCAGCTGGTGAGAATGCAACTTGGGAGTTGGAAAGTAAGATGCGAGATGCTTACCCAGAGTTATTTGTTTCAGGTAAGATTTCGAGGACGAAATGTTCTAAGTGGGGGAGAGTTGTAACACCCCAAAATAGTTCAATTAATTATTAAATTGAGTTATTTAGGGTTTTTCAACATTTTTAATTAAATTAAGCTTAAGGCTAACGTGTAGTGTTTATGTGTTAGGAGAGGTTTGAGTAATGGGAAGAGGTATGAATAGAAGTCCATGAGTGATGGGAAGGCCCAAGTCCAATTAGAAGCCCAAGTCCCTTTCCATAAGAGGAAATAGCCGTAGGATCAGCTCATTCCATCAAAGTGAAGAAAAGTCATAGAGAGAAGTAAGAGAGAGAGAGAGAGAGTTGTTAGGTGGAATAGTACTCTTTAGAGAGAAGGCAGAGCAATTGCGTGAAAGAAGAGCTGGGATTTGAAAGAAGTGTGGATTCAACGTGGATTGTAGAGCTGTAGTGAAGGGAGTGATTGTTGCACTCTGAGAAATCCTTGGAGGGACTTTTCTTCGCACAACGTGATTTTAGAGTCGCCACCAATATTTTTTAAAGGTAAAACATTGAAAAAACCTTTTTTCGGAAAGCAATGGTCTTGGAACCATTAGATTTGGGTTCGGGGGTCTAGTTACGTACGGGGAAGGTATTAGCACCCTATAACGTCCCTTCGAAGAAGGGTTACCTTAATTAAATATGTGATTTGCGGAGTTGATTTGGAAAAATGCTTTGTTTTTACCTCTTTTGTTTATGAGTGACTTAATGAAAAATCTTTAATTTTTGCGCTTGATGGAGGGGATCCACTCCTACGTATCTCCAGGTGCGATGGAGAATTCAAAGCAACGTAGTTCTTGTTTTGGGAAAGGTTTTTGTTTTTTATCTTGTTTAATTGTGAAAATCGAGCATTCATGATGATCAATTGAGCGAAGGCTCCAAGTGACCAACATTAGCACTCCATTGTTAATAATCATGCAAGCAAAGGCTTCGCAAGATTACTAACAAAGTTTTTAATTTTAGTGAAAATCTTTAGGAAAATTAGGCATTCACAGTGATCAATCGAGCAAAGGCTCGAAGTGATCACCACTAGTACCTCATTGTTGGTAATCGTGCAAGCAAATGCTTCACACGACTACTAACAAAGTTTGATTTCGAAGAATTTCCACAATTGGACTGAGTCTTGTTTATGGAGTGATTTATAAGTTGTTTTTGGTAATCGAAGCAATTGGTAAAGAAATGAAATTTAAATTTGCATCTTCGTTTACTAGGAAAGGGGAATAAAACACTAAAAAAACGGGAAGGGGAGTTCAGTAGCAAAATGGGGTGCAAATAGTTACAGGGGGTTGTATTATTAATGGAGGGGGTGTTATTAATAATCTTATGTAAATATAAAAAAAATGCACACAGCCCATAACACAACCCGCGACCCACACGACCCATTTGCCCAAAAATAGGAAGAAATAAACCCTAAATTATTTCTCCTCCAACCAGCCGCTCCATTCTCAGAAAAAATAAGAGAGAGAGAGAGAGTTTTTTAAGAGGGAGAAAGAGAGAAAGAGAGAGAGCAAGGAAACCTGCGAGAGAGAGGGTGAACGGAAGAGAGGGAGGACGAACGGTGCCTTCTCTACGCAGCGATGGCGCGCGGTGGTTTCGGCGTGGCGGTGGTTTCGTTGGAGCGCGACGGTGGCGTGGTGGTTTGGCGCGCGGAGAGTCACGGTGGCGCGGTGGGGTTTCAAAGATGCGAGTTTTTACGGTTTTTTTGGTCTTCTTCTCTCGTGCTTGTTCTTTTGTTGTGTGTTTGTTGGATTGGTGGTGGATGGTTACTTGTTTGAGGATTAACAAAGTGGAGGAGACAATGGTGAGGTTTTTTTTGAGTATTGTCCCCGCTTCTCTATTTCGTTCCCCTTCCCTTGCTTTATGCGTGTGTGTATTTTTGTCTCTGTGTTGTGTTTTGTGTGTTTTTGCTTGATGTGTGTTTGTTCTTGCTCTCCCTTTTTGCTTCGATTCTCCTCCTCTTGTTCACTGTATTGAGGCTGATTTTATAGTCCAAAATGCCTAGATTAATGTATTATGTGGTCAATTTAGAGTTGCTCTCTGACCTGTGTTTTTTCCAAAATATTTCATGTTTTAGTGCTCTAATCTTCCTGAACAGATTTTTTTCCTTTCAAGCCAATGGTGCTTTCATAGATATAACCTTGTTTGACCATTAGCTAGCTGTCTAATTTTCTTTTTGTGTGTATGTGCAGAGAAAAAAAATGCAAGGATAGAAGGACCTCCCATTTAGAGCTTTGGAGCTGCTGCCACAAATTGGACTTTTCCTCTTGTTTGTACTGCTGGTCATTGATTCTGCTCTAGTATTATGTACTCTGTGATGCACTTGTAATATATGTTGCTTTTTAAATAACTAAAAATAACTAAGGGACTGTGTAGTTACGTGTATGCACTTGTAATATATATCTCAGTTATGTGTAGTTACCTGTATGTGTTTCAAGTCATTTTTCTACACCTTGTGTTGCTTCAACAATCATGTATTATTATTTTTGGTCAAAATGTAGTTACGTGTATGTGCTGATACTTGATTAATTCAAAATATACTTGGTTAATCCACCATCATCACGTTAACATTCTTTTTTTCCTTTAATAGATTTTTTGGTTTTGGTTAAATGAAAAAATATTTAAAAGAGATGATCTCAATTAATATATTAGAAATAATAGTAGCGCTAATAAAACAAGACGGCTAACGACTATCAAATGACACTAGGACACGATTGGAAATTAAACACGAGTACTCCATTAGAAACAACGTGTACACGCGATTAATAATAACATGTGTACACAGTTAAACATAACGTGCCTACATGATTAGAAATATTGTGCGAGCACATTAAAATTTGGCGTTCACAAAAATACATTTTTTATTTTTGATAAATTAGTCGGACAAAATTGGGGTATGA
Organism: Oxytropis ochrocephala; assembly: GCA_020916435.1. Lineage (NCBI taxonomy): Eukaryota > Viridiplantae > Streptophyta > Magnoliopsida > Fabales > Fabaceae > Oxytropis > Oxytropis ochrocephala. The sequence goes on along the minus strand of CM037091.1, from coordinate 48,437,180 downwards.
CAGCTGCCCCTCTTTATTTTTTATTTTGACAAGGAATATGAATTGGCCGAAACCTATTCCGAGACAAAATAGAAATAAAGAACTCAAAAATTACCAATTTTGTCCACTTGGGGAAATCTGAATTTCTTTTCTTTTTTTTTCTTTTTTTTTTTGGAAAGATAGAAACTTTCGTGTTGATGCGAAAACAGTAAATGAACACTGACGTGCAGACAGAAAAGGTAAAATGGGCACTTGCGTGCAGAAAGCGGTAAAATGAGCACTTGTGTGCAGAAAGCGGTAAAATGAGCACTTGCGTGCCGAAAGCGGTAAAATGAGCACTTGTGTGCAGAAAGCGGTAAAATGAGCACTTGCGTGCCGAAAGCGGTAAAATGCCCAGTACGCTAAAAACTCAGTAATCCTTAAACGAACTCTTGATTTAATCCGAGTTTGCACGTGGCTTTGAGGAGCACGCTTCTGTTGGCCTTTTCGAGCGGCATCGGGGATCGTTATCGACTCGAATCGATATCTCGATCAATGCACGGCGTCCCATCGTATCTTAGGCTGATACAACTATTCCGTTGAACCTCACATGGGGCTGCGGTCCATCGCGTTGCTCGTACGCGATGTGAGACCATGAATAGAAGGGAGCGCTGAACTCTGATAAGAGCGATTTCAACTCCAAACTGCAATGCACGCTTGAGCGCCGAACTAAAAAACAATTGGGCTCCGAACTAAGGGAGCATTTCCTGGGAACTGGGTGCGAGGATTAACACAGAAGTATTTATCTGTCCTTGTACCTGCAAGTGAGACGAACAAATGCATGCAAGTGCCATGATTGCTTTTTCATGGGATGAATGTGATGTGATGCAGGAATTTCTTTTTGCTTGCATGAATTTTTTTGTCTATGTTTGATGAATGCAATGCATGAATTTTATTTGTTTTATTGCTCTTTTGCTCCTTTTCTAGTTTTTTCTTTTTTTTTTCTTTTTTTTTTCACTGGTTCGACCAAATCGTGTGAGGCGCGATAGTCGTCCATACTGGTGCGAGAGTCACGCCTCAGCCTTTTGAGAATTGCTTTGATGCGATCAGCGCTTTTGCTTGATTCTCGTGAATTTACCTGATTGAAAGATCATTTCTTTTCTCATGATTTTCAAAAGTTTCGCAATGATTTTAATGCTCTGATTTATGCACATTTTCGTAATTCATTTAACATCTATCATAAAACATCGTTTTAAAGTACAAATGAAAAAGGAAGCAATGATAGAACGATAAACGGATGGAGTGGGAAATTTGGACTTTTTATTCATATGGAAATCGGACGCGCAAAAAGTCGCGCCGACTGAAGAGAGTACATTGAGAATTTTGAAACTAAAAAGAAAACAAGAAAAATGGACGCAACAGATCTTATGAGCGCTCTTTGTCTCTGGAGTGTTGATGCCAATCAACCATACTTATATCCTTGATCACCCTTTTATCTAAGCTTTTGGAGGTGCTGCTTGCCTCTTTTCCTTTTTTTTTTTTTTTTTTTTTTAAGTCCAACCTTCCTGACCCTAATTTTTGCCTAGACCGCTCTTTGCGAGTTTTCAGTCCACCGGGTCGCTCTTTTTTTGCCTAGGCCGCCCTTTCGGGTTTTCAACCTAGCGAGCTAATTCTTGCTTGGCTCATCTTTCTCTTTTTTTTTCATTTTTCTCAGGCGTAATATTTCTTGACTGAATCTGAATTGATTGGGTTCCTGAGTTCTTCACCATCCATGTTGGTGAGTATCAATGCACCTCCAGAAAATGCTTTCTTTACCACATATGGTCCATCATAGTTAGGAGTCCATTTCCCACGGGGGTCACTCTGAATAGGCAGGATCTTCTTGAGCACAAGGTCTCCCTCGTTGAATTCTCGGGGACGGACCTTCTTGTCGAAAGCTGTCTTCATCCTTTGCTGATACAACTGTCCATGACACAGGGCAGCAATTCTTTTCTCCTCAATGAGATTCAGCTGATCCAGACGAGCTTGGACCCATTCTGCTTCTTCCAACTTGGTTTCCATCAACACCCGTAGGGAGGGTATTTCAACTTCGATAGGGAGGACTGCTTCCGACCCATACACCAAAGAGAAAGGGGTTGCCCCGGTTGAAGTACGCACTGAGGTACGAAACCCATGCAAAGCGAAAGGAAGCATCTCATGCCAATCCTTGTAGGTTACTACCATCTTTTGCACAATCTTCTTGATATTCTTATTGGCTGCTTCAACTGCCCCATTCATCTTGGGACGATATGGAGAAGAATTATGATGTCGGATTTTGAAGTCTTCACATAACTCTTTCATCATCTTACTGTTCAGGTTGCTGCCATTATCTGTGATAATCTTATCTGGAATCCCATAGCGACATACCAGATCTCTCTTTACGAACTTAGCAACCACAGAGCTAGTAATGCTGGAGTATGAAGCAACTTCAACCCACTTGGTGAAGTAATCAATAGCGACCAGGATGAAGCGATGCCCGTTCGACGCTTTAGGCTCGATAGGACCTATGACGTCCATGCCCCACATTGAGAATGGCCAAGATGCAGTTAGGACATTTAGGGAAGCAGGTGGCACATGAATGTGATCAGCGTAGATATGACACTTACGACATTTTCTCACAAAGCTATAACAATCTGATTCCATTTGCAGCCAATAATGGCCAGCTCTTAAGATTTTCCTTGCCATAGTGTGCCCACTGGAATGAACTCCAAATGAGCCTTCATGGACTTCTTTCATGATTTTTGTTGCCTCTTCTTACGCGCACACACCTCGGAGGACCATATCATAATTCCTTTTGTATAGAACTTCACCGTTCAGAAAGAAATTCCTTGACAATCTTCGGAGGGTTCTCTTGTCATTCTCTGATGCTCCGGGAGGGTATTCTCTGTTCAAGATGTACTGCTTGATCTCATGATACCAGGGCTTATTATCTGACTCTTCTTCGATTGCCGTGCAGTAATGATGTGCTGGCAAATCTCGATGCTGGATCCTGATGTGGATCAAGCTTTTGTCACAGTTGATATTGAACATCGAAGACAAAGTGGCTAGTGCGTCAGCCAGCTGATTCTCATTGCGGGGAAGATACTGAAATGTGATTTCCTCAAAAGGCTCAACCAACTCTAGAATGTAATCTCGGTAAGGAATCAACTTGGGGTCCCTGGTCTCCCAATCACCATTCACTTGGTGAATGACTAGAGCTGAATCTCCATACACATCAAGTCTTTTAACCTTCCAATTGATGGCTGCTTGGATACCAAGAATACATGCCTCATATTCTGCAATATTATTGGTGACATAGAAGCTGATCGTACCTTGACCAATGAAGTGTTGAAGTGTTGATTGATTCGTCTATGGGCCGGTCGTTGAAGGAGTGAAAGGACCGGTCCTGGCTTCACGCGTTGAGCACCTCGGGTGGTACCTGCAAAGACACTCCGACGATCTAGTGAGAGGTCGCCGGGCGAGATAGCACAAGGTTAGAGAACGTGCACGATGCCATATGCGAATGGCGTATATATACTTTGCGAGGTCCGACCGTTAGTGAGATTTTCGCCGGCGAGAATGCGCTCAAGCGGCGTGTATGGGCCGACGAGATGGGTCGGGCCGCGAGTCCAATTCTTTGTTGGCGATCCTCGTAATTGCCAATACACCCGAGAACGATTGCCCCCAAGCCTAGGTCGCTTAAGAGCGGCCGAGGCTTGAATCGATGCCCTCGGGAGTGAAGTTAATTTGATGAAACGGACGCGGCCGTTTGCTTTTTCCACGGGGCGGTGTCGACCGCTCATCAACCACCGGCCGTGCTGTCGTGACGGTTGGTCTTTCCTGACATTTAAGACGTGACGTTTGGTGTTTCCGAGGCTGTCTGGAGACAACCATTGGCGAGAAGGCGAAGCGTTGTGACTCTTCGTATCCCGGTCCCCTTCGCGCCAGGAATTTACACTATAAATAGCCCTTCTGCTGGGTTCATTTCTCACACTTCCAAGATTTGCTCTGCCAACGACCGACTCGTCTGCCGCCGACTTGCATTCGAAGCTGTTTCTGTCTTCTTGCGACCGATCTTCAACATCTGCTTAAGGTATGAATCGATCGCTCCCTTTACTCTTTTCAAGTTTAGTTTTTTCTTTAAAGTACTTCGTGTTTTTCCACGCCTCGTGATAGGGGGTGTCAGGTCGAGGGATGGCCAGCTCGCCCCCTCTCATGAGCGCTTTGCTCGATCGACCTGACTCGATTCCCCTATCACAGGTGTTTGTGTATGCCACGGACAAAGCTAACCGCCCGTATTCCTGGAAAACCTCCCCAGTCTTTTGCCACATACATGTCGAGGCCGGGTGAAACCAAGTCGTCTTCGGGCGACAAAGCTCTAGCCCTCCAAGTAGTTCCTCGAGCAGCACGGGCTCGAGTTCTCGTTCTTCTGGTGGGGTCAACTAGCTCCAAGAGTCTGGTTCCAGACCTTCCCATTCTCGCCGAGCGGCCGAGCAGCTCTCCACCGCCGAGAGGACGTTGCATCCCGAGTGGAGGGAGAAGAAGAAGACGCCGACGTGATTATCATTGATGATGACGAGGCGCGAGTGCCGCGTCCGGCCGTGGACGAGGAGATGGTGGAGGCCGGCGCGGCGGGCGAAGAAGTCCAAGGAGAAGAGGTGGCTCAGCCCGAAGTCAATATTTCTGGTTTGGAAGCCAACATCGGAGGGTCGAACGAAGGGTCGGCCGAGGTTCAAGCTGAGGTCGAAGTCCAAGCTGACGTAGCTCGGGAGGTGTCTGACATGTCTTGGGTGTCGGAGACTCTTCGCCTCATAAGAGCATTCTTACGGTCGGTCACGATGCTTTGCACGATCTACGGAGCGCGCTTTGAAGACTCACCGGCCGGAGGATAAGAGGTATGAAGGAGGGCGAAGATATCGCGACTTACTCTTCCAACTTCAAGTTCACGATGTATCGGCTCGTGCTCGAGAAGATGAAGATTACCCCTCCTTTCACCGAATTCCAGCGCGACGTCTTGCGCCATATTGGGGTCGCCTTCGCCAGCCGTCGGCCCAAACGCATGGGCGTTTTAAAGACCTTTGAGGTGTCACGACCAAACGGGTCGGCGGTGCATCGATGATGCTTTTCTTTGCTATCTTCGAGTGAGTGGCTCGAGAAGGCCAACAAGGAGAAAAGGGAACAAGTCTCCTTCAAGATGCGAAGACCCATCACCGATTTTTCAAAGCGTTCGAGAGTCGTTGGGAGCGGCCCGAAAAGCCGCGCACTTTTTGGATCGTTCCAATCAAGAGGCGGCAAGGCCGTTTGTGAGGTTCACCGACGGGATCTTTGGGTCCCCTTACTTCCCTATTATGTGGAATGAGGCTCATTTCTGCGCAGCGGCCGGAGATTACATCTATACTGATGAAAGATCCGGGAGAGCCGACACGAGACTTTGGAGATGATAAAGTCATTTGGCGGGCATGATGCGTCCAGATCCTAAGGGCATACATACCTGGCCCCCTTTGTCTTGTCTGAAGGCTATGAACCGGAGGCCGAGATTGGTTCGCTTTTGAACTTTTTCGTCCTTATATTCTCGTTGTTGACTTTCTCTTTTTCTTCTAACTCATGACTCGTTATTTCGCGAAAGGATGGCCGCAAAAGCCGAACCGCTCGCTTCCGCCCCGAAGCTTTGAAGGAGGGCTAAGGGACTCCGAGCTTCTCGGCGGGGTAATCCCCGAACCTTCCTCCAAAGTCCTCACACCCCTAAGAGCCAAGGGAAGAAGCGTGCCGGCAGTCGGTCGCCTCCTCCCAGGTCTTGCGATCGCTCACCCAAACGACCAAGCGTGGATCGGGTCCCGCCCCGCAACGGAGGAGGTTCCCATCATTCAGCTCGAAAGCTTGGGTGCGGCCGATCTGGAGCAGTATCGAAGGAAACCCATGGCGCTCTGCGCTTCACTCTGTATGGGGGTCGATAAAGTCATGGCCGAGCTGGTGGCCGAATCTGATGGTAATTTTATCTTCTTAGTCTTGTACTTTTCATTTACCTTTGTTCGAGCGACTAATAAATCCTTCGACCTGAATTTTGCAGGAAAGGACAAGGCTTTAGCTGAGGCTCAGCTAAAGTATGACAAGCTCCTCCAGTCGAAGAAGGAGGCCCTGAAACGGGGGGAGGAAGACCGGGCCAAGCTGGCAAAGAGGAACAAGGAGCTTGCTTCTCAGGTCGCTACTTTGAAGGCCGACCTTGATGCTACGGCCAAGAGAGAGGCTGCCTGGGCGACCGATAGGGCCGAGCTGGAGGGAACGATCCGAAAGGTGGCCCAGGCCGGTCAGGAGGCGGCAATTGAGCAGTTTTACAATGCTCTCGGGCAGGTGCGGGTATTGAATACCGATCTGCAGGTCAACTTTGATGACAAGATGATCAAGCCCACGCACTATGTCGAAAATAATAAGATCATGTTGCCTGCAGAATATGACGAGCAGGGCAACGTCATTCGCCCGGCCACCATTCTCTTTTGAAGCCCGCCTGCGAGCGGTGTAATTTTGTAATTTTAAATTGCCTTCGGGCCCGACAATTTTTCTGCCCTCGTGCAGTTCTTTCATTCGTGGGCGCTCGGCTTCGGCCGGGCGTCCCATATTTGTAATGACAATCTTTACTTGCTTACAATTATGCCCGTTCGAATTTATATTGCTATGTCTGCGTACTTCTTGCATTTATTCGCCTTATTCGTTTTGACCTTGTGGGCCGCTCGGTGGCCGTTTCGTACTACTTCAATAGCGCTCGTTTTTGGTCGCTTTCTTTGCGCGCCTTGTATGTTTATTTTTCTCTAAGTCTTTGAGCTTTAAGGCCGTTCGGTCGTCATTCGTGCTTATTTCGAAAGCATCCATTCTTTGGATCGCTCGGCGACCTTCAATCAGGCCCTTTCGATGGCATTTAAGGTAGATCGTTTTCGACGGCCCACCGCGATGGGTTATTACTTAACCTTTGGGCCATTTTCGACGGCGCTCGATGTAGATCGTTTCGACGACCTAGCGTTGTTGGGCCATTTTCGATGGCGCTTCGGTTGGGACCGTTTCGACGGTCGCGCTCGATTCGCATCGTTCGACGATCTAAGGTTTCTGGAGTTTTAACCCTTGGGCCATTTCGATGGCACTTTCGGTTGGGACCGTTTCGACGGTCGCTCGATTTAGATCGTTTCGACGATCTCAGCAACTTTGATAAGTCTTCGATCGCTCCTTTGCCACGGGCAATCTTGAGCGACCGGTCATACATTCTTGTGAGAAAGTAAAGAACACATCATGTTTTTAAAGGTCGGGCCTCGTAAAAACCCGGTGTGGGAAAAAGAGCGCTGCACGCTTTTCATTAATAGGTCGGTCGACATTACATTCAAATCTTTGTTACATTCAAACGTAATATTTCCGACGAGTTTTTCTCAGATTCCATGTTCGGGGATAGTCGCCCGTTCATGGTTTGCGGCTCGTATGCCCCCTTGCCGGTCTTCGTGATGACTCGATCACGGACCTTCCCAATTTGGCGCCACTTCCCTTGGCGTGCATTCTTGTTTCCCACGCCGGCCGTCTTAGAACGAGCCGGCGGACCGAATTCCTCTTTTGAACTCGAGCATTGTACTGGGCTGCGACCTTACATTTGATCAATTGCTCTCTTAGCGAAGCTTGGGTGCGCAGATTCTTCAATTAAGTCCAGTTCTTCTCGGATAGCCCGGCCGTTGTCAACCACCGTAGGGGTTCAAGTCCTCCAATTCAGCTCGCCCATTTCTATGGGTATCACAAAGATCGATTCAGTACACCAATCGAAGGGCGACTCCGGCCGATGAATGAGGGTCGCCCCGTAGTAGGCCTGACGTAATTTGATCGCTCTTCGACCAGATTCCTTTCGCTTCATCCGGTCTTCGCTTTAAACCACGTAAGATAACTCGCTTGGCGCCCGGCTTGGCGTTAGTCTGAGGGTGCTCGACCGAGGTGAAACGCTGTTTGACCCCTAAGTCGGCCAACATCTCTCTGAATCTCTTGTCCGTGAACTGGGTGCCGTTGTCTGTTATCAATTGCTGGGGAATCCCAAAACGGGCTAGCACACACCGTCCGAAGAACTTGCTGACTTTGGCCGATGTGATTGTTGCAAGCGGCTCGGCCTCGATCCACTTAGTAAAGTAATCTACTGCCACGATCAAGAACTTGAACTGGCCTGGAGCAGGTGGAAACGGGCCTAGAAGATCCATGCCCCACCAGGCGAACGGCCAAGGTGAGACAAGACTTTGTAATTCTGAGGAAGGTGCGATGTGGACATCAGCATGTACCTGGCATTTCTTGCACTTCTGAACGAGCTTCTTGGCATCCTCGTCCATGGTCGGCCAATAGAAGCCGGCCCTGAGAGCCTTCTTAGCTATGGAGCGAGCGCCCTGGTGACTCCCACAAACACCTTCATGTATGTCCCTCAACACATGGTCGGCTTCGACCGACGTAAGACATCTTAACAATGGAGAGGAGAATCCTCTTCTGTACAACTTTCCTTCAATAACCGAGTATTTGGTCGCTCTGAGTCTGACCAACTTAGCTTGCTTTGGATCGTTCGGCTCCTCTCCTTCAACAATGTACCTTAGGATAGGGGCGATCCAATCCGAATCCGTGCTGACACACAGAACGGCCAACGACTGACTTGGCTTGGTTGAAACGCTCGGCCGATTTAATGTTTCTTGGATCACACTTCTATGATTTCCCGGAGTTTTGGTACTTGCCAGCTTCGATAGAATATCTGCTCGAACATTTTCGGTTCGAGGCACATGTACCACTTCAGCTCGGTCGAACTGTTTGAGCAATTCTCTCTCACTCTTGCTAGATAGCTTTTCAAAGACGCTCGTCTTTAGCATCATATAATTCTTTGATCTGCGAGACTACGAGTAGGAATCGATCCGAGCTCAACTCGGTCAACATTGAAGTCTCTGGTGAGCCGCAGTAGGCTATACACGCCTCATATTCGGCCCGGTTGTTTGAAGTGTGGAACGCAAAGGTTAAAGAGACTTCCACAAAGAGCCTTCAATTCTCTAGTATTAGGCCGCCCCACTCCCCTTGCTATTAGGCGACCCATCTCGTGCAAGATCCGGTCGTTCGGCTTGATCTTCCGGGTAGAGTCATTTACGCTATAAAGTCGGCCAACACCGCGCTTTTTGCGGCCGATCTAGATTCAAATTTGATGCCAAACTCACTTTGAGTTCTACCGCCCACTTTATCATTCGTCTGCGCCAGTCCGGCCGATGAAGGACTTGCTGATAGGTGGTCGGTCCTTACCACGACACGTGGGCCACAAAGTAGGGTCTCAACCTTCTAGCGGCTATTAGGAGTGCAAGGGCAAACTTCTATCTTACGGTATCTCACTTTCGGGCCGCGAGTACTTTGCTTATGAAATAGACGGATTACGCTTTGTTCATTCTCTCTAACTAGTACAAAGATCGAGAACTTCTTCCTCATTATGGCCAAGTACAGATATAACGTTTCGCCCGGTAACGGCTTGGTCATGATTGGCGGGCTAACCAAAGCTTGCTTTAATTCATCCAATGCTCGCTGGCATTGCTCGGTCCACTCAAAATCCACTTCTTTCTTCAGCAGTCTAAACAGTGGAAGCGACTTACAGGCCGCTTTGGGGATGAACCTGGATAGAGCGGCCACCATGCCATTGAGCTGTTGTATTTCTTTTTTCGATGTGGGCGGCCTCATATCGGCGACCGCCCTACACTTTTCAGGGTTTGCTTCTATCCCTCTTTCAGTCAGGTGAAAACCCAAGAATCTGCCGGCCCTCACCCCAAAGGTACACTTTTCAGGATTCAGTCTAAGCGAGTTCCTCCTAGCTTCTTCAAATATTTCCCTGAGGTCGTTCACATGATCTGGGTCGGTTACGCTTTTAATGATCATGTCGTCCAGATACACCTCTGAGATGCGACCGATCTGTCTTTTAAAGATCTTGTTCATCATCCGCTGGTAGGTCGCTCCAGCATTCTTGAGGCCGAAAGGCATCACCTTGTACTGAAAATTTCCCCGATCGGTCATGAAGGCTGTCTTGTGCCGATCGGGCGGATATCGTGATCGATTGTATCCAGAGTAAGCGTCCGAAAAGACAAGAGTTTGTAGCGAGGCCCCATCGACCCGGCTTGTCGATGTTGGAGTGCGGAAGGCATCCTTCGGGCATGCCTTATTTAGATCAGTATAGTCCACACACATCCTCCATTTTCCATTCTTCTTCTTAACCAGCACGACGTTGGACAGCCAGGTCGTGTATTTGATCTCTTCTATAAAATTGGCCTTTATGAGGTCCTCAACGGCCTTTGCGGCGCTTGAGATTTTTCCTCGCTTACGAGTACGCCTTCTTTGAGCTACGGCCGGACCCCTTCATCGATCGACGGCGGTTGATGGCGTGCTACTTCAATAGGGATGCCGGGCATGTCGATGCCCGCCATGCGAACATGTCGGCATAGTCACTCAAGCATTGCACTAGGTCTTGCTTTCACTTGCTCGTAGGTCGCTCACCGAGCTTCACCGCTTTTGGATGGGTCGTCACCCAATTGAACATCTACCAACTCTCCATGAGGCTCGGTCTTTTCGATCTGTTTTTGACTCGAGCTAAATCATCATCGTTGTCCTGCGGGTCGTTGTCCGGATCGTGACGAGCGTCCAAATCAGCTACATTGACTTGATGGCCTTCACTAGTGCTCAAGCGCGTTGGGGCCACGATCTACCTCGTCACATATTTCTTGGTATAGAGCGTGGCTTCTTCTTGCTGATTCAAGGTCGGCCGCCAGGGTGACCACTTGGTCGTCTTTGCTGTAGAATTTCATTTTTAGATGCACCGTCGATGTAACGGCCTCCAGCTTACCCAAAGTCGGCCTACCAATAATACATTGATAGCAGGATTTGAGGGGGAGTACAAGGAACGTCGTCCTGACCGTCCTGTACAGAGTACTATCCCCAGTGTCATCACCAAATGTGACCAAAGACTGATCGTTCCCAACGGGTAGGTGGTCGCCCATTGAAACTGTCGGAGGGGTAGGCTCGGCACGGGAATTATCTCGCTCCGATCAACCTTGATTTTGTCGATCAAGTCTTCAAACATGATATCGGCCGAGCTACCTTGATCGACCAGAATTCTCTGCACCTCTGTGTTTGCCATGACAGCTCTGATCACCAATGGAACATAACTATTAGGTTTGCCGTCGTATAGGTCGCTGTCACCGAACGAGATGGGGGGTCTGCTCGAGACCGGTGGTGGTGCTGAGGTGGAAGCGACCATTAACAACTCGTCCCACTTTCTCTTGGTGGCTTTGTTCGATTCCCTGCGATCCAGGGGGTTTCCACCATGAATAACCATCGCAACATTACGGCCTTTGGACTGCCGAGTGTCACGATCCTCAGATCGGTCCTTGTTTTGGGTATTCTCTATGGCGGAGGCCCTTTCCCCGTGCGGATCGACTTCTTTACGCTCTCTCTTGGGGTCGGTCGCCTTCTTCTGACCTCACGTACTTTCCCAACTTGCCTTTCTGGATAAGCTCTTCAATATCGTCTTTGAGGGCCATACAGTCGTTGGTATCGTGCCCCTTACTCTTGTGGTAACGGCAGTATCTTTTGGTCGGTCGTGCCCCCTTCTTGAGCACGAGTGGTTCAGGCCGCTTAACTCCCACAAACTCATTATTCTGACACTCGCTGTAGATCTGAGCAATGGAGGTGTTGAGTCGAGTGCGATGATCAAACTTTTTATCTCGAAAGTCAGGCCGATTATCGCGGCGACCTTCATGCCCTTTGGCCGGCTTACTGTTTTCTTCTTTAGGTCGTGCGCGGACGGCCTTTCTTGCTGCCAGAGTTTCTTCATACTGCATGTGGACGTTAGCCTCGTGAGGAAATGGCTGAGATCCTGGTAATGATTCAAAGTAAATTCTTCGACGAACCGGTGGTCCTGGTCGAATACCACGCTCGAGATATTTCAACTTGTCCTTGTCTCGACAAGTCACGCGAATGAACTTCGACCTCGGTGTTAAACCGGTCGATATCTTGTCTCGTCGTCTCATTATCTCCTTGAACAACGAGTCCAAGTATTCTTCATACCGATATTGGCGGGTTTGCAGTGTAGTGAGACAGGAATATTCTGATCAGGTCGTCCCATGAGGAGATGGAATTGGGTCGCAGAGACTCCCACCATTCCAATGCTCGGCCGTCCAGAGACTGGGGAAAGAGCACGCATTTCATGGTCGGTCCCGATTCCCCTATAGCGGCGATAATTATTGAAGTAACGGAGATGCTTGTCTGGATCCCCTCGGCCGTCAAACTTGTTGAGATTGGGCGGCTTGCGGAGGTCTCTCGGAATTTTGTAACGCCTGATCTCCCTAGAGAACGGGCCGTGCTCATTCTGAATGCCGTTCGACCCAAAGGGTTGCATTGCGAGGCACGCCTCGTTGCCCGGCATTCCATAGAATCCTCCGGACGGGCCAGTTGGTGGAAGTGGTGGAGGCCTTCTGGGTCGCTCGCTTTGGCCTCTCCTTGGCCGATGCGGAACGTCCCTAATTCTTCCATTTCGTAATCTTCCACTCTTCATGAGAATCCCAGATCTCGCTTCTCGGCCGACGTGACCGGACGACTCATTGGAGGAATACACGGTAGGCGGCGGCCAGGTGTCGTGGCGGTAGCTAGAATCTTCATAGTCATAGGACATGGAACGGCGTCTACGCTCGTTCCTACCTGGGGGCGATCTGTGTGCCCTGCTTCTTCTTGCCGGGGAGCGATGAGTAGTGCTCTCTCGGCGAGAAATGCTCCTTCGAGGAGGGGAGCGGTGTCTTCGCGCCGGTCGGCGGCGAGCAGAAGGTTCTCCGTCTTCCGCCCGTGGGCGGCCCGGAACTGAACCTCTCTCGTACTGAGAGATGAGCGCCTCTCGGTCTGCGATCACTTGATTTTTGTTTTGCAGGAGCTGCAAAACGGCTTGAGTGACATGATCTGGTAGAGGTTCCTGAATGCCCGCTTCAACCAAATCGGGCGGTAGGTCTCGAGAACGGGATGGATCTGGCGCGGAGGACCGGTCCACGGCCGCTGTGCACCGAAGGTTCCTGCGTGGAAGGCCTTGAGATTCGTGGATCGTGACGCCACACGCCCGGGTCTGCTGTTGATTGGTCGCCGGAGGATTGAGTCGGCGGCGGCCCGCGTCCTGGGGCGGCCGCGTGGAGCCATGAAAGAGGTAGGATAGCGCACGGGCTCCCACTGTGGTCGCCAATTGATCGTACCTTGACCAATGAAGTGTTGAAGTGTTGATTGATTCGTCTATGGGCCGGTCGTTGAAGGAGTGAAAGGACCGGTCCTGGCTTCACGCGTTGAGCACCTCGGGTGGTACCTGCAAAGACACTCCGACGATCTAGTGAGAGGTCGCCGCGGATAGCACAAGGTTAGAGAACGTACCTGATGCCATATGCGAATGGCGTATATATACTGCGAGGTCCGACCGTTAGCGAGATTTTCGGCCGGCGAGAATTGCGCTCCAAGCAGCGTGTATGGGCCGATCGAGATGGGCTGGGCCGCAGGTCCAATTGCTGTTGGCAGTCCTCGTAATTGCCAATACACCCAGAAACAGAAGCTTAGTCTGACAGTGAACGGGATGAAGCGATTATCAGGAGAAATCAGAACTGCCCCGGCTCCGTGCCCATACATGTTGGAGGCACCATCAAACACCACTCTCCATCTTTCATCTTCTGGGGATTTCCCTTCTTCAAACAAGGCCATGATATCCTCATCTGGAAAGTCATACTGCATAGGCTGATAATCTTCAATGGGCAGCGCACTACCTTTAATTGCTTTCTGGGTGACATATAGGAGATCATATTCTGATAACTGCATTTGCCAACGGGCGAGTCTCCCTGTAAGTGCGGGCTTCTCGAAGATGTACTTAATAGGATCCATTTTAGATACCAACCAAGTAGTGTGACTTAGCATGTACTGCCTCAAACGATGAGCAGCCCAAGCCAAAGCACAACAAGTCTTTTCTAGCAGCGAGTACCTTGTTTCACAGTCAGTGAATTTCTTACTCAAGTAGTAAATGGCATGCTCTTTCTTCCCAGATTCATCGTGTTGTCTAACACACAACCCATTGAGCTGTCTAACACGGTTAGGTACAGGATCAGGGGTCTGCCGGGTACAGGAGGCATCAAGATAGGTGGATTCTGAAGATATTTATTGATCTTTTCAAATGCTCTTTGACAATTATCGTTCCATTTAGTCTCTTGATTCTTGCACAATAATTTGAAGATTGGTTCACAAGTGGCAGTCAACTGGAATATGAACCTAGAGATGTAGTTCAGTCTTCCAAGAAAACCCCGAATCTCTTTTTCTGTTTTAGGAACTGGCATCTCAAGAATCGCACGCACCTTGTCTGGATCGATTTCTATCCCCTTTTGGCTGACGATGAATCCCAACAACTTTCCTGATCGCACGCCAAAGGTACACTTGGCAGGATTTAATCTGAGCTTGAATTTTCTCAACCGCTGGAAGAGCTTTTGCAAATTGACAATGTGTTCCTCATCAGTTTTAGACTTTGCGATCATATCGTCCACGTGAGACCTCTATTTCTTTGTGCATCATGTCGTGAAATAATGTGACCATAGCCCTTTGATAGTAGCACCGGCGTTCTTCAACCCGAACGGCATAACTCTATAACAGAATGTTCCCAAAGCGTTATGAAAGTTGTCTTCTCCATATCCTCGGGAGCCATCTTGATCTGGTTATACCCTGAATACCCATCCATGAAGGAGAACAGTGAATGCTGCGCCGTACTATCCACTAAGACACCAATATGGGGCTGGGGAAAATCATCCTTGGGACTAGCACGATTCAGATCTCTGTAATCAACACACATTCTAACTTTCCCGTCCTTTTTTGGAACCGGCACGATGTTAGCAACCCATTGTGGATACTTGGCTCGCTAGGGAACCCGCCGCAAGTCGCTTTTTCACTTCATCTCTGATCTTTAAAGACATTTCTGGCTTCATTCTTCTCAATTTCTGCTTTACCGGAGGGCATTCTGGTTTGACCGGCAACTTATGTACCACTATGTCAGTATCTAACCCTGGCATATCCTGATAAGTCCATGCGAAGACATCGACGTAGTCATGCAAGAGTTCGATTAGCTTCTTGCGCTCACTTTCTTTCATTGAGGTACCCACCTTTACTTCCTTCTTACTGTCCTCTGTGCCTAGGTTAATTATCTCAACAGATTCCCCATGCGCCTGAATAACCTTTTCCTCTTGTTCAACCATTCTCATCAATTACGGAGGGGTTTCCCACCATCCTCAACATCCTCCTCACTTTCAACGGGGTGATCAAAATTAACATATGAACCGTTGGCATCATTATTCTCAAAGATATTCATTTTAGATCTGCATTTGCGGGAATAGAAAGGAATGAACAAGCAAAAAAGAAACACAAGATGAAGACACATGACAATGAAAAGCAATTTTATTCATTTGAGAATCCAAAACAAACATTTTATTGATAGATGATATTCGAAGGAAAAACATGCATGCCCATATGAAATATTCTAAGGCCTTGGGCAGAGCCAAAGAATTTACATTACAAAATCATTACTTTGGAATAAAAATAACAGGGAAATCAATGATCTTCCAATTATCAAGCTCTTCATCTGCAGCACTGCGACGCACCAAGTCCACACCTTTGTCTTCCACAACTGATTCTTCCTCAATGACGGTCACGTGATCGGGATTCAGCATACCTGCGCTCCTGAAGCTCAGGGAGAAATCATAGATAGGAACCTTCTTCGAGCTTGGTTTCTGCCCCTGAAGCTTAGCCAGCCTTCCTTCTCGCTTTTCCTCAGCCATTTTCTTCTTATCAGCTTGAGTGGGCCAATATCCTAACCCACGCCTATCCTTGTACTCTTGCAGCTGTACCGGTGCCAGAATTCCTTGGTCGGACTTTCCTAAACCTTTTCCAATCTGGTAACCATTTTTCAGCATGACCTTGGCTACCATGATAGCGGCGTTAGATATCTTTGGTGCAGGCAATGGGGCTTCTTCCCCACGAAAGTGGCATTTGCAATTTCCGAAAGAATCGAAAGGCGATTCAAGTGACTCTCTGCGACCTCAATGTATTGAGGAGGATGGGGCTTGCTAATTAGGAACTCTTCTTCTCCACAAACGACTATCAGCTTGTCGTCGACTACAAACTTAAGCCTTTGATGGAGGGATGAAGGAACAAAGATCGGCAAAGATGAATCCGTGGTCTCCCAGAGACACCGTAGGTAGGATGATGCAATGTCCATGATCTGAAAATTCACATAAAATACTTCTGGACCTATCTGCATCGGGAACTCCATTTCCCCTATAACCTCCTTCTTGGATCCATAAAATGCCCTAACTAGTGTTGAGCTAGGCTTCATATACGAACAGTCTACATTTAGTCTGTTCATAGTAGATTTGGGCATGACATTCAAAGAGGATCCATTGTCGATGAGGACCCGAGAGAGTGTATATTCACCACATCTGACTGAAATGTGAAGTTCCTGATTATGCCCCTTACCCTCAGAGATGAGCTCATCATCAGTAAAGGTAATATAATTGGATGCAACAATATTCCCTACGATGCCATCGAGCTGGTCAACAGTGATGTTCTGGGCTACATGGGCTTCCACTACAAAAAAAACGTCATTTAGTGACCGATTTTTCGGTCACTATATGGGAAAAATCGGTCACTACAACGTTTAGCGACTGAATTTGCAACCAACAAAAATCGATCCAAGATATCACCGGTCGCTAATCAGAGCGACCGATTTTGTGACCGATTATAGCGACTTCCATTTTGTGACCGATTATAGCGACCGATTTAGTGACCGATTTTTATGCGAATTTCCATTTGTGACCAAATTATTTAGCGACCGATTTTGTGACCGATTATAGGGACCGATTTAGTGACCGATTTCAGCGACCGATTTAGTGACCTATTTTAGCGACCGATTTAGTGACCAATTTTAGCGTCTGATTTAGCGACCAATTTACTAACCTTTTTAGCAACCGATTTAGTGACTAATTTAGCGATTAGTGACCAACTTTGTAACTGATTGCAATAACTTCTATTACAACTTATTTAGTGTCCAATTTAGAGAGGGAAAGTTGTCTAGAGACCATATTGTGTGACCCAATTCATGAAAAATTGTATACCTAATTGATTCGATCTACAACATAATTTAAAACATAATAAAAATAGTTTGTTATACCTAGTTGATTCATGTTAACTTCTTCGCAAAAAAAGTAAAAAGAAAAATTATTACATTAAATATGTTAATGTGTTTGCTAAAATACATATTTGGTATTTAAATGATGTCCTACATAATATAGTCATGATAGAGTTTTTTAAGTGTTAACAAAACACATCTAATGTTCATCGAGTCTTGTTGTCTCTCTCGAGTCAAACTCTTCATCTTACAAGAACATGAACCGTAATAGTAAAGTCTCACTATCACTATTGTCGATGTCATCCAAGATCACAAATCCTTCATTTCTTTACTCCAATGCAGCTTAGGTGATAGTCCATATTCATCGGATAATAAAGCAAAAAAAAAATACATGTTGACCTTTTCATAACACATTTACCCAAAACAGAAAGTAAAAAATAAACTATACATAGAAGGAACAAAAAGAGACTAACATGTGAGTCTTTTTTAGTGGGTTTGAGTCTTTGTGTTCAGTAAAAAGGAAATGCACCACAAAACCGTTTAGCCAAGTTATAAACACAGGGCATAACAAATAGATATATTAAGTTACATGAAAAAACTGCTTGAACACCCAAATGAAGCAAGCACATATAAAAAAAACTAAATTTGTGCTTGCCATGAATTCCCAATTGGATCTATATTGGTTTACGTCCACTTTCCTCAGAGAAGTACTTCCTTAGCATCGCTTCATACTTCTTATGCTCAATATAAAAAAAAAACAGAATGCAGCTCCCATCCCATCTCTAGCTAAGTGTTGGGTATAGGCTTCACAATTATATGATTTGGCTCATACATTAATATGTAAGTGATATATACGGCACAAATGATATTGACAAACATCTTAGCAACATGCTCTGATATTTTCTTTTATTAGCAATTTATATGACTAAATACAATAAAAAGAACTTGCTAAAAAGAGTAGTAGTAACACATGAAGCACATATAAAAAGAACTTGCTATCTAGTTATACCTAAAAGTATAACCCAAAGGGGATAATTGGAAGGACAATTTTGCAGTAAAAAGGATCATGAATAAGACCTCAAATGTTGGAAAAACAAGACCTGCAAAATGAATCACATTAGAAACATCATAATAATTTACCCGTGTCCAAGAGTTTCAGAACTGGACTTATGACTCAATCCAATTTTACCTCAAGTTTTTTTTCCGCCAGGAAAATGTTTGCCAATAAGGTATTAATTCAACAATGTATTCACTAACACTAACAAGACATTCCATTCCAAGCCACAGTTGCCCAAATACAGTGGCTACTTGTTACATAAAAATTCAAATTCGAAACTTATACAACCTCAATAAAAGTTTAAATTTAAACCAAAAGAAAAATTCTAAGCATTTGCCAACTCAGACAAACTAAACAGTTCATCAATTTACAAGATGCGAGCCCGAGAAAGCATACCACGTAGATTAGTAATGGCATTAGAGATGGCCAAAGCGAAGGCAAACCCCTTATCCGAACTCCGACATATCTTCACCAAGCAATAATTTCCTTCAAATAATCGATTCAAACCCCTAATTGAACACCCCTAACCCATTAAATAATCGATTCATGCAAAGAGCAACATATAGTGTTAAAACAAATTAATCTTTTCCATTCTTTGATCCTGCTACTCAAGAAAAAAAAGAAATTGATTTTCAAATAGAATATAAATACAAAAACAAAAATGAAGAGATGCTCACATCTCAGAACAATCAAAACGCTTCATAACTGTTGCAGGCACACAAATTGCTATTCATGAAACTAGCAGTTAGAGAAAAAGGTAATGTTAAATTTTAATAATGGTTATGGAAAACTACAAGATGTACCAAGCCACTAAAAGCACAATCAAGTGAGCCACCCATATCACATTACAAGCATTAATCAACTTTCTAGCTAGAATAGACATTGGCCATACCAAATTGATCCACTTTCTCATGATAGCAAAATGCCACAGTTGCCCCCATATTTCAAAGCCAAAATTGCCTTCAAACTTGTTTACAACAAAACACAGAAGTTGTCACAAACATTGACACTGTTTGATAGGAGTTTGCGGGGAAATAAGTTTATAAATGATGGAAGTAGTAGGAATATAAGTTTGAAAAACTAACATTATCCATACTAATACCGAAATGGCCAAATCCAGTTCAATGCCATAAATGCCAATCCCATAATCTAAAGAAAAAAAATGTTAAAAGAGAATATCGGTATAAATGAAGAATATCCACTCTCAATAACGTAAACCGACCACACAAAGTCTCAGTATTCTATATTGATCGAGAATATCAAAAAGTTAATTATTCATTTGTATGCGCGTTCAATGACAAAGTGTGCATTCTTTCTATTTGAACACTTGTGCGCCTAATTTAGGTTTCCAAACTTGAATTTGTAAAATCGATTTTCCTTTACAATGAATCTCTAGCCTATGAGGTTCCAAAATCAAAACACCACAAAAGGAATACAAAGAAGATTGGGGATAAGCATAGCGGATGTAAGAAGATCGACGATTAAATTTATAAGTTTCATCTCGAGAATGAGTTGTGCTTACCTATTTTTGGAAAACCTAATAGATAAAAAGAGAGAACGCGGGTGAGCAAATGTCCCGCTTGGCTTTGGCGGTGAGAAGAGATGAACAAAGAACGCCGATGCTACTTGTTGGGCCGCGAATGGAGCGAGAGAAGTCGAACGCGATCTAAGCGGCACCGCAAGGTTATAGCACGGAGGAATGAAATAGGGTTTTGGGAAAGGAAAAAATAGAGGGAGAGAATGAAAAGAACGGAGAAATTCTTTATTTAGTGACCAATTTAGCTACCAGCTTGAAGGGTTAATAATTTCAAAGAAATCGGTCTCTAATCGGTCTCTATAGTGACTGATTTTAATTGGTCTCTAAATCGGTCACTAAATAAAGAATTTCTAGTAGTGTTCATTTAATTAGAGCTGCACAGTGGGCCTCAGAATTGAGCAGTAAGGACATGATAGAGATCTTTGCAGGAGTGTGGTGCAACTGGTCCACCACTTTGTAATCACTCTGCCGCATGATCTTCAAAAATTCGGTGGCCTCTTGCTCTGACACCTTCCTACTTTCCTTGGGCTCTTGGGTTACACCCTTACCTTTGCGAGTCCTTTCCTCATCCTCCTTTGAGGGCCCCTTTCCCAGGACTTCGGGGGCGTAAACACGTCCGCTTCTGGTTACCCCACTACTCCCTGCAATATTGGTGATGTCAAGAGGAGCTTGAGATTTCGGAGCCGAAAATGGCACATCGTAACTCCATGGGACTTTATTGTTCTTCTGGCTAGGAGCAGGAAATAGGACACTATTGCTATTCTGACTAGGAGCTGGAAATGGGATCACGATAGTCTTTGGCTTTTCCACAGCCGAATTCCGACTGTATGGCACCTCGATAGGTCTCTTCACAACTCTAACCCCTTCTGATTGGAAGGTCAGAACATCCTCCTCTCTCCCCTCCACACCCACCTGGATGATGTGGCGGTCTATCAGATCCTGTAACACCACCTTGAATGTTTCACATGCTCCCACACAGCTGACATTAGCACAAACTCCTTTCTACGAACACAACCCATTCTAATAATCCCGCATTTGCACAATTCGCATGAATGATTTCTAGAAGTCTGAATATCTTCTACTGATCTGATTAGGGATTGCTCCTTCATATCCATGATTGCATTAGCGGCATGCTTCCCATGACCAGGCAATGGGTTAGTCGTGATATTCGGATCCTCCTGCTTGAAAGTTATGCCTTTGGTATCAATCAGATCTTACACCACAATTTTGAAGGCTTTCCAGTCCTCAACAGTGTGTCCAACTGCCCCTTCATGAAATGCGCAAGTAACGTTGGGATTGTAGCCTCGGAAGTAGGGTGGCCGGACCGTTTCATGGGTCCGTATTGATGAGTTTGTTTGTGGCAAGATAGTTGAAAAGGTCAGTATAGGATATAGGGATGGGATCAAAGGTGGTCTGTTTTTTGTCTTGGTAGTTTTTGTGGTAGTTATTTGGCGGTGTACGAGTTGGTTGCGTTTGAGTGGGGACAGGGATGTTTTGTGGTTGATAAGGTGAGCTTATGGTGATAGCGTTGGTTTCTCCTTCTTTCTTCTTTGGAAATCCGGGGAATGGCTTCTTGTGGGTGGTTGCATTTGCGGAACTATGGGCAATCTTGCCGCTTCTCAGTCCATTTTCTAGTCTTTCACCGATGATTACCATGTCTGAGAAATTGGAAGATACGCTGCCGATCAACCGATCATAGTATAATGGTGGCAGGGTTTCCATGAACATGAAGACCAACTCTTTCTCCAACAAAGGGGGTGTTACCTGCGCAGCCAAAGCCCTCCACCGTTGGGCATACTCCTTAAATAACTCATTATCTCTTTTTGCCATACTCTGTAACTGTGTTCTGTCAGGCGCCATATCCGTATTGTACTGGTATTGTCTGAGGAAGGCATCAGCCAAGTCCCTCCAACAATGGATACGAGACGGTTCTAGCTGCATATACCAGTTGAAAGATGCCCCAGCAAGGCTCTCTTGGAAATAATGGATCAGCAACTTGTCATCATGAGAATGTGCAGCCATTTTTCTACAGTACATGGTCAGATGGCTTTTAGGGCAGGTCATGCCTTGGTATTTGTCGAAGTCAGGCACTTTGAATTTAGGAGGTAAAACCACATCGGGGATGAGACACAGATCCCGAGCTTCTCTTGCTCTAGAGCTCGACCCTTCAATCATTCTTAAGCGCTCTTCTAACATATGATATCTGTCTCTAGCTTGAGGAGTTTCAGCAGGGTAGTTGTGAGGAAAACCATTCACACCGTAGTGAGGATTACTCATCAACATTACGGCTGGGTTCACGTGTGGGTCACGTGAGTAAGTGGTATTCCCAGGAATTGATCCCTGAACTTGGGGATGGACCATTGCTGATGAAAATTACAAGCACACTTTATTCAAAAGGAAAGAGTACTACAATTTCAAACTTGAACAGAAAGCAAAGTACAAGATTCTGAAAGCAAAAAGTACAATATTCCGAAGAAAATTACAACTTTTAGAGAAAATTACAATTTCCTAAGGATTGTTACAATGTTCTAAAGTGAACTTCAAAGGCATATGGCTTTCAATTCCTCCTTCCTCTTCCTCTTCTTGCTTTCGGCTGCCCCCTTGGCCTTCTCCATGAGTTCTTCTGTCAGAATCTTGCAGTACTCGACAAACTCACACACCTTGGCTGGAGTGTTGAAAGGGCTCATTTCTGCTTCAACTCTTCTTAGCTTCTTAGGAACATTCCTCACAGCTTGGTTAGCTAGCCCTGCTAGCTTTGAAAATTTGCTCTTCCAAAGCTGGATCTCATCCCTTAGCTCCTTGACGATCTCTTGGTCTTCTATTCTGCCAATTAATGCCATGAAGCGTTCTTCCCAATACTGGCTTTCTACTTGCACTTGCTCATAAGATTCCCTTAGGCATCTGAGATTCCTCTTCAATTCGTCCGACCTTTCTTGTTCAAACCCTAAAGCTTGTTGGTACTCTTTCAAGATTCCTGTGATAGACTCTCTATCTTGCCTGATGCTTTCCATTTGGTTCCCCAACTCGAACTTCATCACTTGGAATTCTTTTCTTGACTTAACTAGTGCATCTCTGACCATTTTCTCCTTCTCCCGTGACTTGTCATATAGTTCCTTCCATTCACGTGCTTCTGCCATAGCTTCGTTCATCTTTGAGGAACACCTCTTTACTTCCTCTTTAGCACCTTTCAAATGTTTCTGAATATCCCTCTTGCTTTCTTCTTCTATTTCAAGTCTCTTGTTGGCTGCTCCAATAGCTGCGGCTTGAAGAGCATTTTCATTCTCTAGCTTCCGCTTATCTTGCATCACTTTTCCCAATCTATTTTGCAAGGCCCTTTTCTCTTTTTCCACTTTAGACAATGCCAACTTAGCCTCTTCTAGCTCTTCAATGAGGGGAACGCGGGGTTCTGGTATTTGCTCTTCGAGTGATGGCCCCTTTTGGGTGGATGATCGAGTTTCCTTAATCCTCTTTTCGAGCCATTGAGTGAAGGAGATAGCAGTGGTCCTTTTAGATAACTCACCTTTGCCTCTCCGCACTACGGTTTCCCAAGCTTGCAAGACTCGCCGAAGTAAGTCCTCGTCTTTAGGGATCCCCACATGGAGGTAAAAACGGAACAACATAGCTTCGGAGGGTGAGTCCCGCATAGGGTACCTGAGTTGCCTCAAGGTCAAAGATGGGTTATAATTAATGCATCCATGTGTCCCCATGAGAGGAACATTCTGGAAACTGCCACATTGGAATATCACTGAGGGTTTGTCCTCCCAACACTTGTGTGAGAACTATCGAATCTGAAGAGCGTCGAGGTTCTTCAAGGTATCTTTCCACTCCTGAGGGCTCATAGTCTTTGGATTGCAACCCAAGGCATAGGAAAGCAAATCTCCAACATCACTTTTGTTAATGCATACATGATTGATCAACCAAGCGTACAACACAGGGAAGGAACAACACATCTTATCCTTTCGGAACTCATGATGGCGGGTGAAGGCACGATAGGTCTCGGCGAGAATAGCGGGAACCGGATTGATGGGACTTTTCGCATTCTTGAAAGCTAAGAACACACCCACAGCAGTTTCATCTATATGTTTCTCAATCTGAGGGAAAAGAACAATGTCGAAGATGGTCAGAGCTAGTACTTGCTTGAAAGAAACCCAGTCCTTTGATACTACATAACTAGCCATCAAACTCTCGAAGTACTCTTGAGGAAACCCAGATATATTGTTACGCTTAACCTTGTGGGACCGCACTTCTTCCATACTGATTTGTAACAAAGAAGCCAATTTCTCATCCCCGAATAATCGCCTCGACATCGGTAAGGTCTAACCTCTGAGCGATCAAAACCTAGAATCTTCTCATACTCCTCTAGGGTAGGTGCCATTTGGAAGTTCTTGAAAAGAAAACACCTAATCTCGGAATCATAGAACCAACATAGGGCAGCGATGGCACTCTCTTGTACTTCTAACTGTAATAACTTGCGGATGTTCCCATAAGTCTTGTCGAAGGACCGAAGCTCAATGGGACCTAACAGGGAAGCATACTCCTTCAAACTAGTTACATCAATCTTCTTTACAATGGGGAACCTTGAATTGAATGCGGTTTTGCCTTTTGATTCCATATTGCTTCTTAAACACCTATGACAAGATTCAGTGTTATGTTGTGATCTCTGGCAAACAAACTTTAATGCATGAAAAATGCAAATGACGGAAGTTTTTTTTCAAAATTTTGTTAGATGCAAATGCAAATGCAAAATGATGTGAATGCGAAATGATGTGTTATTTACGTGGAAAAATGGTAAGAAAATGAGGTTATTGGTGGTACTTTGAACATTTTCAACGATACACGCTACATGCCACCCCATGTAGGTATTTATGAGGGGAAAAGAAAAATTACTTTCTACAATTTTGAAATGGAGTTTGAGAAAAGGAATGCCTAAGCTAATGCAACAAACAAAGGCGTGCCCCCGTGTCCTACAAAGGGTGGGAATCCTAGGGTCTAAAGTCGACGAAAAGGGTAATCCTCCCATGTAAGTTCTAATCACTTCCTCACAATGGCAACCAAGAGTTAAAGTCTCTCTCACAATGACACTCACAATCATAGAAAGCTATCGAGTGTGAGGCATCATGACAGAGCGTACTCTTGGGCGAAACTTTCATGAGAGCCATACAGACAAAGGTCTACGAATGGCAGTCACTAATCGTTCCCGTTCTCCTAGGTTTTTGTTCAGACCTTGGGTTTTAGGCCCCACTCAATGCTCACAAATATAGGGTGTGAAGTGTGTGTTGAGGGCACAACACCTAGAAATAACTATCCTTCCCCACCTGCAAGAAAAACCATGAACAGTCCAGACAGAAAGTCGTCTACCCTAAGGTTCAACATGCATACATCATTTCAATATACAAACCATTCTAAGAAGCCGACAATAATTACACGCATTGCTTACAAAGAAAGGGAGCGAAGAAGAGGGACTGTTCTAAAATATAACAAACAAATGACATAGGAAATAAAACAAAAGTAAGAAGAATGGAGGTAAAACAAAGCATATTAAATCAGCAAGGCAAATCACACATTCAATTAATCGGCTTGACCCACTTAAAAAAAAGTCCCCAGCAGAGTCCCCAGCTGTTGCACTCTGAAAAATCCTTGGAGGGACTTTTCTTCGCACAACGTGATTTTAGAGTCGCCACCAATATTTTTTAAAGGTAAAACATTGAAAAAACCTTTTTCCGGAAAGCAATGGTCTTGGAACCATTAGATTTGGGTTCGGGGTCTAGTTACGCATTTGAGGAAGGTATTAGCACCCTATAACGTCCCCTTCAAGAAGGGTTACCTTAATTAAATATGTGATTTGCGGAGTTGATTTGGAAAAATGCTTTGTTTTTACCTCTTTTGTTTATGAGTGACTTAATGAAAAATCTTTAATTTTTACGCTTGATGGAGGGGATTCACTCCTACGTATCTCCAGGTGCGATGGAGAATTCAAAGCAACGTATTTCTTGTTTTGGGAAAGGTTTTTGTTTTTTATCTTGTTTAATTGTGAAAATCGAGCATTCATGATGATCAATTGAGCGAAGGCTCCAAGTGACCAACATTAGCACTCCATTGTTAATAATCATGCAAGCAAAGGCTTCGCAAGATTACTAACAAAGTTTTTAATTTTAGTGAAAATCTTTAGGAAAATTAGGCATTCACAGTGATCAATCGAGCAAAGGCTCCAAGTGATCACCACTAGTACCTCATTGTTGGTAATCGTGCAAGCAAAGGCTTCACACGACTACTAACAAAGTTTGATTTCGAAGAATTTCCACAATTGGACTGAGTCTTGTTTATGGAGTGATTTATAAGTTGTTTTTGGTAATCGAAGCAATTGGTAAAGAAATGAAATTTAAATTTGCATCTTCGTTTACTAGGAAAGGGGAATAAAACACTAAAAAAACGGGAAGGGGAGTTCAGTAGCAAAATGGGGTGCAAATAGTTACAGGGGGTTGTATTATTAATGGAGGGGGTGTTATTAATAATCTTATGTAAATATAAAAAAAAATGCACACAGGCCCATAACACAACCCGCGACCCACACGACCCATTTGCCCAAAATAGGAAGAAATAAACCCTAAATTATTTCTCCTCCAACCAGCCGCTCCATTCTCAGAAAAAATAAGAGAGAGAGAGAGAGAGTTTTTTAAGAGGGAGAAAGAGAGAAAGAAAGAGAGAAAGAGAGAGAGCAAGGAAACCTGCGAGAGAGAGGGTGAACGGAAGAGAGGGAGGACGAACGGTGCCTTCTACGGCAGTGACGGCGGCGGTGGTTTCGGCGTGGCGGTGGTTTCGTTGGAGCGCGACGGTGGCGTGGTGGTTTGGCGCGGCGGAGGTCACGGTGGCGCGGTGGGGTTTCAGTAACAGGTTTGTTTTTCTGGTTTTATTTTGGTCTTCTTCTACTGTGCTTGTTCTTTTGTTGTGTGTTTGTTGGATTGGTGGTGGATGGTTACTGTTTGAGGATTAACAGTGGAGGAGACAATGGTGAGGTTTTTTTTTGAGTATTGTCCTGCTCTCTATTTCGTTCCCCTTCTCCTTGTTGTCTGTGTGTGTATTTTTTGTCTCTGTGTTGTGTTTTGTGTGTTTTTTGTTTCAGTGTGTTTGTTCTTGCTCTCCCTTTTTGCTTCTGATTCTCCTCCTCTTGTTCACTGTATTGAGGCTGATTTTATAGTCCAAAATGCCTAGATTAATGTATTATGTGGTCAATTTAGAGTTGCTCTCTGACCTGTGTTTTTTCCAAAATATTTCATGTTTTAGTGCTCTAATCTTCCTGAACAGATTTTTTTCCTTTCAAGCCAATGGTGCTTTCATAGATATAACCTTGTTTGACCATTAGCTAGCTGTCTAATTTTCTTTTTGTGTGTATGTGCAGAGAAAAAAAATGCAAGGATAGAAGGACCTCCCATTTAGAGCTTTGGAGCTGCTGCCACAAATTGGACTTTTCCTCTTGTTTGTACTGCTGGTCATTGATTCTGCTCTAGTATTATGTACTCTGTGATGCACTTGTAATATATGTTGCTTTTTAAATAACTAAAAATAACTAAGGGATCGTGTAGTTACGTGTATGCACTTGTAATATATATCTCGATTATGTGTAGTTACTGTATGTGTTTCAAGTCATTTTTCTACACATTGTGTTGCTTCAACAATCATGTATTATTATTTTTGGTCAAAATGTAGTTACGTGTATGTGCTGATACTTGATTAATTCAAAATATACTTGGTTAATCCACCATCATCACGTTAACATTCTTTTTTTCCTTTAATAGATTTTTTGGTTTTGGTTAAATGAAAAAATATTTAAAAGAGATGATCTCAATTAATATATTAGAAATAATAGTAGCGCTAATAAAACAAGACGGCTAACGACTATCAAATGACACTAGGACACGATTGGAAATTAAACACGCGTACTCCATTAGAAACAACGTGTACACGCGATTAATAATAACATGTGTACACAGTTAAACATAACGTGCCTACATGATTAGAAATATTGCGCGAGCACATTAAAATTTGGCGTTCACAAAAATACATTTTTTATTTTTGATAAATTAGTCGGACAAAATTGGGGTATGACAGTGATCATCTGAAGTTGCTTAAGGTAAGGGGGCTCTCTTCCATGCGTAATTTAGTGTTTATGTTGAGTGTTTTTGCATGAATGATTTCTGATTGAGTTCTGAATGTGTGCTTATGTGTTCTTTAAGTATTCTGGTTGTGTTACTTCACCTTGGTGAAGATTGTAATGGTTGATTTCTGAGCTGGTCACGTAAGTGACCATGGAGAGGAAATGAGAGCTGAGAACTCTCAGTCTAAGAGTGTGTTCTTGAGCTTAATCCTAGTCAGGAGCACCTAAAGAGAGGAAGGAGAAGTTAGGCGCACGTGATCGTAGAGAAAGCTGAAGTGCATGAAGGTTAACGCACGACGTAAGTGTTAAAGCGTAGTTCCTAGACTTGAAGAGGACGAGTTGAGTGTACTTGATGGACGAAGGTGCGTAGGTGTAATTAGAACCCGGTCACGAGTGTCGTCAAGTAGTTGCCGAGGTATAACATGGTTATGCCGAGGTGTTTGGGTCAAGACGTAGGGGCGTAGGCAAGTCTGCGTATGATAGCCGAGGTGAAGGAGTCGACTTGTAACATGTTATACCGAGGTGCGAGAGTCTTTGAGATAGGGCGTGGACTTAGGCGAGAGGCGTAACGGGTATAGTGGCGAAATGGTGTGAGCTCGGATGAGACGGGAGGCGTGCGTGGGAGTTACGCAATGATACGTTAAGTCTAGGCGTGGTGGGGACGAAGTGGCGCGCGGGTGTCTAGTCGAGGACGAGGCGTAAGGTAAGGCGAGATGAGGCGAAGGTATAGTCGGGGACAATAGGCGTTACGTGAGACGAGATGAGGTGAAGGTGTAATCGAGAACCTTAGGCATAAGGCGAGGCGAGATAAGTAGTGGGACTAGACAAGATCCTAGGCGTGAGGTTCCGGGGCGAGGTGGAGAACTTTACGAGTGGAATGCCAAGTGAGGTGCCACCGAGTTGAGTATTGGTGACGTAATGGGTAGCGATACTACATCGACTTAGCGTCTTAGGGTGACGAGTGAGCATACCGAGAAGAGTGAAGGTGCCGAGGTGACTAAGAGTGCCGAGGTGACCTATTTTTGACGCATAACGTAGAGAGTCATTGTTGCGCCACCGTGAGTGACGTTTAACGTCAAGAGTCGTTTAAGGGGACGAATTGGCATAGTCCAGTTTAGTCCCTACGTGATGGTTCAGTCCTAGGCGTTGTGAGGCCTTCGTAGTGATGGAGTGGCTCACTGCCTGAGGAGCTGAGGTGCCTGTGAGTGGACGAATAGCCTTTGTGCTATGGTGGTTGTCTAAGAGGACTAGGCAACGTAAGGCGACGGTGCGGTTTGCACAAAAGAGTTGTTTGTTATGAGTGAATGCATTTGTTCATTGAGTCTCATGAATTCATATGCATCGGCGACGGTTATAGACTTGGTCTCGTCACGAAAGACTTGGTCTCGTCACGAAAGACTTGATCCGAGTATCACTAGCGACGGATATGCCCGAGTGGCTTAAAAGAGATGGATCCTCATGCATTATACCACTGAGTTTGGGTTGCATTGCATTGCATGCATAACTCATGTGAATTATGTTGAAATGTCATTTTTATCGATCGAGTTAGCTATATGTCTTTGGTTTATACTTGAGTTCTTTATGCGATATGTGAACCGAGGTGCTTAATGCATTCTATGTATTTACATCAGTCATGAACCTTTATTACAAATGTTTAGAGACTCACCCCTATTTGCTTTCCATGTTGCTCTTTGTGGCAACTTGCAGTGTACCCACGAGTAGAGGTCGACTTTGCTTTTGGTTGTTGGAGTCGGTCTGCTCTCCGGTAGTTGTAACATCAAGTAGTCGAGTAGGGTAGAGTAGTGATTGTTTTGGGACTATTCAATTGTAATGTATATGTTCGACTAATATATATGAGTGTCCGTTGTGATGTAAACAATTGAAAACATGTTTGGATGGGCGTAGTCCCTTTGGCCGAGTTGCCTATGTATGCATGTATGTTGTTGTTTTAATTCATAGATATATGCTAAGGTGTTTGAGTGACAATGTAGCATCCTTCCCATGAGAATTTTATTAAACTCTGATTTTCAATTAGTTAATTAATAGAGATAGGAGGGGTGTTACACATTTGGTTATGGATTTAGGGTTGATTGAAGTGTTCTACTTGTTTTCAAAAATCTTTTTCCAAATCAAACCATATTTTAAACTAGTTTTTTTTCAAATCAAAAATCAAATGCTTTCCCAAATAAAGAACCTTTTTTTTCCTATGTTTTCCCTAAAAAGAACTCATAATTATGAGATATAAAACATGTAATTACCAACCTTAAACCCCTATTTCAAAAATGAGTAAGGAATCAAGTCGGATGTACGTCCGGGTTGGTTAGCGTCTCGGGGTTAGCGCGCTATACAGTTCGTGCGAGCCTGAGACACTTGCTCAAATAAAAACAGCCAGTTCAAACCCGAGAACCCCTACAATAAAAAACACCAACACGCTTCTTTTCAAAAAAATCACAAAAGCCGTCTTTAGACGCAAAAGCATCTTTTCAAAAATCATCAAAAGTCGTCTTCGGACGCAAAAGACAAGAACTACGTAGCTTTGATCCCTCTTCCCAGTGAGGGTACGTAGGAGCGGGTTCCTATCCCGTCAAGCACCCTTTTAAAAAATCTTTGTTTTGTTCCGCTTTTCAAAGATACCAAAAATGTCTCTTTCCCCGCTTTAATAAAACAATTTGCTCAAACGAAATAAAAAGAAAAGAAAAAAAAAGAACAAAATCATTCCAAATCAACTTTTCCAAAACAGCACATCAAATTAAAGGTTCTCTTTCGGTAGAAAGGAGTGCACGGGTGCTTATACCTTCCCGTACCTAACCGACCCCGAACCTACATCTCTTGTTTTCAAAAGACCACCCGCTTTGTACATAAAGAGCGTTTTTGCAATATTTTCGTCTCAAAACTAAAATATTGATGGCGGCTTCATAAACTTTCCCATCGTTAGTACATCGAGAAATCCAAATCGGATTTTTCGGGTGCAACAATGCGACTTTCATCGGGATTTTTTAAAAAAATAACGAGGGTCAAGCCTAATTAACTTGATGTGTGGTTTAAAATTGTTTGATTCAAATGTGATTGTTCTATTTCCTTCTTTTCTTCTCTTTCTTTTCTTTCCTTCTTTCTTTACCAATAATGATTGAATGTTCTCCACACTTTCATTGTATTGCATCCATGTGCATTTGCTTATTTCTACGTTTGCTTCTTGCTTCTTCTCCTACCCCTTTCTTTCTTTACTTATGCTCATGCATCTCTCCAAAATCCCCATGATCCCTTCTTCTTTGCTCCCTTTCTCCAAAAGGTAAGCTCATGCATCATATTCCCCTTATCTCGCATGTTCCCCTCTTCTTCGCCCCCTTTCTTTGGTAAGTTCATGCACTGTCCCCCTTCTATCATGATCCCCTCTTCTTAGCTCCTTTTCTTAAGGTAAGTAGAGTTTTAGATGATTGTTAGTACTTTAGGTTGATTTCTTGCTTAGACTTAAATGATATATGCAAAACCCTAGGGTAGATGATTTTCTTTGGTTTGATCGCTCGGATTTTCTTTGCAGGTGGGGGGGTATGTTTGGCATTGTGCTCCTACACACACGTTGCACTCCCTTTATTTTTTGTTTCTTGGTGAGACAACCCTATACCCGGGCTAGAGTATATCTTAGGCTAGAACGAAGTCATTAGTGGTTGCTCACTGGACGTACGTCTTGTTGGTGATTGCGAAGACTTCACCTAGAGTTTGGCTTTGTTTGATGACATCATCACTTGGACGTACGGCCCTGTGATCGGTGTTCTCAGACGAAGTCGTTGGCTCTAGGAACCTTATCTAGGGCCCCCTTTTAGTGCTTTCCTTGAAGTGTGCACCCTTAGAAAAGCCTTAGATCCGTGTCTCTAAGAAACCTCAGAGGACACAAAAAGGAGCCGCATACCCCCAAGATCAAACTTTTTGAAAAAATATATATATTTTTCCAGAAGTATGAAGTTCCAGCCTTTGAAAATCCTATGTTGTAAATAATTTTCTTTCAATCATCCTCATCATGCATTCATTTCGCATGCATTCTCACCGGTGTCAGGGAATTGTAGGTATCAGTGAAACATGGATCAGAATTTGAAAAGAACCCTCAAGTGGAATTTCAAGCAACAGGATGTCCAAAGCTTGGTCAGGCTCGGTAATTAATTCCCCTCGTGGCGAAAAGAGGCTTTTCAGAGCATGTATGGCAATCTCCTAGATCTGTTGGAGGTGAATGTCGGCATCAAGCCCTCATTTGCATTGGCCCAAAGATTGATCCCGAGTATCATTGTTTCACTTTCCAAGATTATCAGTTGGTCCCGGCCCTAGAAGAGTTTGAGAAGATCTTGGGCTTTCCTATTGCAAACTGCAAACCGTATTCTTACGTGGAGAAGTACTCATTAGCCAAAGCTTTGGCCGGTATTCTTCAAGTCAAAGAAGAAGTCTTAGCCAAAAAGGTGGAAGTCAAAGGTCAAAAGCAAGGTCTGTCAAGGAAATACTTAGAAGCTGAAGCTGAAGTCCTATTCGCCAAGAAAGAATGGAAAACTCTCTCTGATGTGCTCGCCCTCCTTGTTTATGGAATTGTCCTGTTTCCCAGTGTGGATAACTTTGTTGATGCGGCAGCTATCGATGTGTTCCTTGCATTCAAAAAGCGAACAAAACCCTACCTCTGTCATTTTAGCCGACCTGTACTATTCTCTTGTTGATCGTCATGCTAAAGGAGGAGGGGTGGTTATGTGTTGCTTGCCAGTGCTGTACCGGTGGTTTGTCTCGCATGTGTTCAGAGGGCATATTGAAGAAAAGGGGAAAGATGAGTGGAAGCAGTTCATTGCAAACCTCAAGGGATGTGATATTCAATGGTGCACTCTGGCCCGTGATGTATCAGAATTTGTTTTTCAGCTCAATGGTTTTCCAAATGTTCCTCTTGTCGGTACCAGGGGATGTGTCACTTACAACCCAGCTCTCGCCTTGAGGCAATTGGGATATTCTATGGCAAGTCCACCTTTGGAGGAGTCTTTAACCGGTTTTGTGCTGCATGATAGAGGTTCTGAAAACTTGAGTTTGCTAAGAAGGATTGTCCGGGCATGGGATAGACCAGCAAGGAAAAGGCGCGATGAATTTGGTCGCAGAGATACAAGTGTTGGTGAAGACTATTTACAGTGGGTCCGGCTCCGGGTTCAGACAGTTAAGCTCCCCTTCAGAGTTGTTCCTCTGATCGAGATTGAGATCCCTCCACCTGCTCCCATCCTTAATGAGGAGGTTGAGGGACTCAAGGTTGCTTTATCCCGGTCTCAGCAGAAGAAGCTAGAGTTGCAGGCCCAGATAGAAAAGTTACTCCAGGAGAAAAAGAGCTTAGAACAAGAAAATGAATGCAAGGAAAAATGCCTTGCCGACTGTAAAAAGAAAATCACTATTGGCAATCAGAAGTTCCTGGATATGCAAGGTGGTCTCAAGAGTGCTACAAGTGAGATCAGAGCTCGAAACCTAGAAAGAGACAGAGCGCTTGGTGATGCCCGGGCGTGGAAGGCTCAGTTGAGTGCGTCTAAGGATTTAGAAAGGAGCTTGAGGAGCCAATTGAGGGAAGCAAATGCACAGCTAAAGACCCTCACTGCTGATTATGAGAAAAGACTCCAGGATGAGATGCAAGCAAGGGAATTGGTGCAAGAGAGGCTTGAGGATTTTAAAGCAATGTTCCATGGAGAGCTCGTGAGATACACGACCTTGGAGGACCATGTAAGGCACCAGAATGGCTTACTAGAGAGGTTCAAGGCGGAGATGAATTATCTGATGGAAGAACACCGAAGGTTGGATGATCACTGCCGGTGCTTGCAAGAAAAGTATGCATACTTGTCCAAGTTGTGTTATGATACTATTACCGGTATTCCTAGGCGCTTGAGGGATGCTGAGCTTGCTGTGGATGTACTCACCACTCCAGCGGAGGTTCGGAGCTTCATTGAATATGTCAGAGGTCTGATTCAGGAGATGAGGGGTCGGGCAGATCATCCTTCCACTTCAAGAAAGAGAAAGAGAAACCAGTGCATGGACTTAGCTGTTGTTTGAAATTCCAGTTGTTGTAATTTTCTTTTAATGCTTTAAGAACTCTTTATGATGTACTCTTGTCTTTTCATTATGAATGAATAAAAGAATTGTGTGTTTCATTTTAAATATAAATAAGCAGTTCGTTTCATATTCTCGATCCTCGTTGCTTGTCAAAATAAAACGTGCAATTTCCCTGGCACTACGTGAGAGAAACGCATCCGCATTTCATACGCATACGTATATATTTATGCATCCATTCGTTCCATGCATTCTGACACTCATAAAAACATTTCTTTCCAAGTTCAGAGAAAAAGGCAAGCTGGTTCGTCCACATCGCTACTTCACCCGTTTGCAAGCGAAGCTGATGGCGTCCAACGAAGACAGTCTGGGTCCAGATGAAACAATGGTAGAGATCCTTAATCCTGAGCAGCTGGCTCAGGAGAACCAAGCTCTAAAAACTAAGATGGAGGCCATGGAAGCTCAGATGGCCGAGGTAATGAATATCTTTGCAAAATCGAGAAGTGGGGCGCCGCGCCGGCGCGCCGCAATCGTGAATCCGAAGAATCGTTACCTTTGTTTCTCCTCCCAGTATCACCGTCATAATCGTTCATCCTCTCCCGGGCCGTAAGTTAGTCATTCTCCGGGGACAAGCGGTCAGATACGGCCAAATGCACAAATATATCCTTGGGGGATGCCCATGAATTATACACCATCCACCGCTGAAGCCATTCCTATGGTGACAAGTCAGCCTGCTGTGGTTACTTCTAGTGGAGCTGGGGGTGTGCCACACATTCACATCCCTAGTCCCAGTATTATACTTCCAAGAAGTTCTCCTGCTCCTGCTCCGGGGATTACTGTGGATCCTCCAAATGCTGCTTATCAAATGGGAAACTCCGCTCAGTATGGGGGTTACTACTTCAGTCCAGGGAGCTATCCTCAGGGCCAGATGGTTGAAAGTTCACAGCCAAGAGATAGATATTATTTGCTAGAAGAACGATTGAGAGCAATGGAAGGGTCAGGTACAAGGGCTAAGGATGCACGGGACCTGTGTCTTAATCCAGGTGTTGTTATACCTCCCAAATTCAAAGCACCAGATTTTGATAAATATCGCGGCACTGGGTGCCCCTCCAGCCATCTGACGATGTATGTTAGGAAGATGGCAGCTTATGCTCATGATGATAAATTGCTGATCCATTTCTTTCAGAACAGTCTGACTGGAGCGTCTCTAGACTGGTATATGCAGCTGCAATCCTCCGACATCCATAGTTGGAAGGATCTCTCCAAAGCATTTCTTAAACAGTATCAGTACAATATGGATCTTGCTCCTTACAAATCTCAACTACAACACATGAGCAAAGGTGACAGAGAATTATTTAAAGAATATGCCCAGAAGTGGAGAAGTGTAGCAAAATTCTCGTAAAACCACCAGCGGCGAGAAAAGGAAATGGTGTATATGTTCATGGAGACTCTCCCAGGAATATACTATGATCGGTTGGTGGGTAGTGTCTCCTCTAGTTTCTCTGATATGGTGGTCATTGGGGAGCATTTGGAACATGGATTGCGTAGTGGAAAAATTGCCGGAGGTTTTGGCAATTCCGGTGGGCAGAACAAACCTTTTTCTAATTTCCCTAAGAAGAAGGAAAGGGAAACAAATGTCATTACTGCAGGGGGAGGCCAGTCCTTCAGCTCTCCACCACAAAAAGTTTCGTTCTCTGTTCCCGCTCAGCCGCAATAGGATAATCCAGGTCACAGGACTCAGAATTACCAGGAAAGGAGACGTACCAGTTTTGATCCAATTCCCATCACTTATACTGAACTGTTTAATCACCTCATTGCCAAGAATCTAATCAACACTCGCCCTATGAAGCCGGCCCAACCCCCCTTCCCCAGGGGATATAATGCTGATGCAACATGTAGTTTCCACAGTGGAGGGGTTGGTCAAACAGTTGAAGATTGCAAGGCGTTCAAGTATGTAGTCCAGGACCTAATTGATGCCAATTGGCTATATTTTAAGCAGAACAATCCGAGCACGACAATTAACCCCTTGCCAGGTCATGGGGCGCCGTCTGCCAATGCTATAGAGGATTCTGGGAGCCAAATCATGATAAAAAATGTTGAGAGTATCAAGACTCCTCTGGAAGACGTATATGCTGAGCTATGTCGCTGGGGAGTAATTCAGAAAAGCTGTGTGTGTGCTGACCCTGTGTGTGCAGGTTCTTGTGAGGTTTTTAAGTCTGTTTTACAAGATCTGATGGACCATTATGTGGTTCGGTTGGAGGTAGTTGAGAAAGAAGAAAGTGTGTTCATGCTACAGTTCAATGATGGCAAAGGGGCCAGAAAACCAATTGAGATACTATACAATCCGAAACCGGCTCAAGTCAAACCACAGCCGGTGGTTATTGAAATCCCATCTCCATTCCCTTATGAAAAACAACAGTCTTTGTCTTTGTGGATTTACAAAGACTTACTCCTCCCAGAGGGGTTCTCCAAGCACTTCATTACAAATATAATCGGGACAAGTGGCATGACGAGGAGCGCCGGATGTATGCAGAGAATCTTCAGAAAAGGAAAGGGGCAGAGCCAGAAAATGATGAGTTTCTCAAGATAGTGAGACAGAGTGATTATAAAGTGGTCGATCAGATGAACCAAACTCCCGCAAAGATCTCGATCTTTGTCTTTGTTGATGAGTTCGAGCGCATAGGACCGCTCTCATGAAGGTCTTGAATGAAGCACATGTGGCTCGAAATATTTACATTGCTTGATTTGATGAAGTAGTTGGGAATATTGTAACTGCCAACCACCTGACCTTCACTGATGAGGAGCTTCCCCCAGAGGGAAGGAAGCACAATCAAGCTTTTCACATCTCTGTTAAATGCGGGGATTTCGTGTTGGCTCGGGTCTTGATTGACAACGGTTCATCTTTGAATGTGATGCCCAAGTCAACCGTAAACAAGCTGGATGTTGATTGTTCCTTTATGAAGCCGAGCTCAACTTTGGTGAGGGCATTCGATGGGTCAAAGAAGGAGGTGATAGGGGAGATGGAGTTCCCCATTCAAATAGGTCCAGAAACATTCTATGTTAATTTTCAAGTCATGGACATTTCTTCTTCATACAGCTGCTTACTTTCGCGGAGGCCATGGATCCATATGGTGGGGCTATTCCTTCCTCTCTCGCATCGAGGGTTAAGTTAAGTAGTCAATGACAAGATTGTGGTGGTGTACGGAGAAGAAGAGATGCTGGTTAACAAGCCTTCCCCCTTCCGTTATGTGGAGGCGGTCGAGGAGTCTCTGGAGACTTCTTTCCAATCTCTTGAAATAGCCAACGCTGTGTTTGGTGGATCTGATTGTCACCGCCCGTGATAAAGTCACAAAGAATGGAGAGATGGTCGCGAGAATCATGTTGGACCAAGGTTACCAGCTAGGACGTGGTCTGGGAAAGGTAGGACAAGGAATTCTTGCCCCAGTACAGCTGAAAGAGAACAAGGATCGTTATGGTTTGGGATACTGCCCTAAGTGAAGATGAGAAAAGGAAGTTGTCTGAAGAAAGAAGAGATGAAAGGTTGGCCAAGCTGAGAGGTCAAGACCCCTGGTCGAACAAGATTCCAATCTATGATCTCTACCAGAGTTTCAAGAGTGTCGGTGTGCTGAACCCGGATCAGATCATTGCTATCGAGGATGATTCAGAGAATGAAGAAGCGCGGAGCGCTTTAGTCCGTCATTTGCGGTTACTCTGAGAGGAGCTCAAGAACTGGGAAGCTGTTGACTTGCCCATTACCTTTAGTTCAAAGTAATGATTGTAATGCACACCTTTGGCTCTGCCCAAGGCCTTAGGGAGTTTGTTAGGGCATGCATGTTTTTATTTTTAATGACGCCATCATCAATAAAAACGCTTGTTTTGAATTTCATCAATAAAATTTCTTTTTCTTCATTTGTCTCTTTGTTTTCTTTTAAGCTTTATTGTGTTTGTTTCGCTTTTCATTCTCACATGCTCGCTTCCGCGAATGCGCATCAAAAGTAATTATCTCTGAAAATAACGAAGCCAACAATCCTATTACGACTTCGATCATCCAATTAACCAAATTGAAGGGGATGTTGATGAAAATCGAAGCTCCTCCGAATTAATGAGATTAATAAAGCAGGAAGAAAAGATCATTCAATCTCATGGGGAGTCGATTGAGCTCGTCAACCTGGGTACAGAAGAGGATAAAAGAGAAGTTAAGGTTGGTACCGCCATGGAAGATAGTGAACGCAAAAAAGTTAATCCAAATTGCATGATTACTCGGCGTCTTTGCATGGTCGTACAAAGATATGCCAGGATAGATCTCGACATTGTTGAACACAAGTTGCCGATCAAGCCAGAGTGCCCACCAGTCAAGCAGAAATTAAGAAGAATGAAGCCAAAGATGTCACTGAAAATCCGGGATGAGGTAAAGAAGCAGTTTGATGCCGGGTTTTTAGCAGTTGCCAAGTACCCACAGTGGGTAGCCAACATCGTCCCTGTTCCGAAGAAAGATGGCAAGGTCAGAATGTGTGTCGACTACAGAGACCTGAACAGGGCTAGTCCCAAAGATGACTTTCCCCTGCCTCACATTGACATTCTGGTAGACAGTACAGCCCAGCACTCATTGTTCTCCTTCATGGATGGGTATCAGGGTACAATCAGATAAAAATGGCTCCGAAAGATATGGAGAAAACCATCTTCATAACTCTCTGGGGCACATTCTGCTACAAAGTGATGCCTTTTGGACTCAAGAATGCCGGAGCGACTTATCAGAGGGCAATGGTGACGCTATTCCATGACATGATGCACAAGGAAATTGAGGTGTATGTGGATGATATGATTGCAAAGTCCAAAACTAATGAGGGGCACATTATTAACCTACGAAAACTCTTCGAGCGTCTACGGAAGTTCAAGCTCAGACTAAACCCAGCAAAATGTACCTTCGGTGTAAGATCCGGAAAGATACTGGGATTTATTGTCGATCGGGATAGAAGTTGATCCAGATAAAGTTAAAGCAATCCTTGAAATGCCACTCCCAAAGACCGAAAAAGAGGTTCGTGGTTTCCTTGGGAGATTGAACTACATCTCGAGGTTCATATCCCAATTGACCGCCACTTGTGAACCTCTCTTTAAAGCTGTTGTGCAAGAATCGGAAAGCGAGTGGAATGATGATTGCCAAAGGGCCTTTGAAAGAATTAAAGATTATCTGCGCAGAATCCGCCAATTCGATGCCGCCAAGTGTCCGGTAGACCGCTTATCTTGTATCTAATCGTGTTGGGCAGTTCATTGGGGTGTGTCTTTGGGACGATGATGAATCGGGAAAGAAGGAGCATGCCATCTACTATCCGAGTAAAAAGTTCACCGATCATGAGAGCGAGATATTCAATGCTTGAAAAGACTTGTTGTGCCTTAGCTTGGGCTGCCCATCGTTTAAGGCAGTACATGTTGAGTCATACAACCCGGTTGGTATCTAAAATGGATCCAATCAAGTACATTTTTGAAAAGCCAGCCCTCACAAGATGCGGATCGCTTCGGTGGCGCGATGTTATTGTCGAGTATGATATCTGTATGGCACGCAGCGAGCGATCAAGGCGGTGCACTTGTCGAGTATTTAGCATGTCAGCCAATTCAAGATTACCAGTCAATGCAGTATGAGTTTCCCGATGAAGACATCATGGCACTGTTTGATGAAGGGAAATCTCAAGAAGATGAGAGGTGGAGGATGATGTTTGACGGTGCATCCAATGTATGGGGACACAGAGCTGGGGCGGTATGTCACAAATAACATAGCAGAATATGAAGCGTGCATCCTAGGTATTCAAGCAGCCTTGGAATGGAAAGTTAAAAGGCTAGATGTGTATGGGGATTCAGCCCTGGTTATTCATCAAGTAAGAGGCGATTGGGAGACCAGAGATCCCAAACTGATTCTTTATTGTGATTATATGCAAGAGTTGATGACTTTTGACGAGATCACCTTCAAGCATATCCCTCGAGGTTAAAACCAGTTGGCTGACGCATTGGCAACACTGTCTTCTATGTTCAATGTTAACTGTGACAAGAGCTTGACTAATATCGAAATTCAAAGACCGAGCTCGCTCACGCATCACTACTGCACAACAATAGATGAAGAGCCCGACGAGAAGCCTTGGTATCATGACATCAAGCAATACATCACTAATCAGGAATACCCACCTGGGGCATCAGAGAATGACAAGAGAACTCTCAGAAGATTGTCAAGGAATTTCTTCTTGAGTGGTGAAGTTCTCTACAAGAGAAACAATGATATGGTTCTCCTGAGGTGTGTTGCCAAAGAAGAAGCTGAAAGAATCATGAGAGATGTGCATGAAGGTTCGTTTGGAACCCACTCCAGTGGACACACTATGGCTAGAAAGATTTTGAGAGCTGGCTATTACTGGTTGCAAATGGAGTCTGATTGCTACATTTTTGTGAGGAAGTGCCACAAGTGCCAGATCTACGCTGATCACATTCATGTACCGCCTGCTAAATTGAATGTCTTGACTGCGTCTTGGTCGTTCTCAATGTGGGGCATGGACGTCATAGGTCCAATTGAACCCAAAGCATTAAATGGGCATCGTTTTATCCTGGTCGCCATTGACTATTTCACAAAGTGGGTTGAAGCTGCCTCATATTCGAGTATAACCAGTTCAGTGGTTGCCAAGTTTGTTAAGAAAGATATGATCTGCCGTTACGGTCTTCCCGACAAAATCATCACTGATAATGGCAGCAACTTGAACAGCAGGATGATGAAGGACCTGTGCGCCGAGTTCAAGATTCATCATCACAACTCATCCCTGTACCGTCCCAAGATGAATGGGGCAGTGGAAGCGGCCAACAAGAATATCAAGAAAATAGTGCAGAAAATGGTGGTAACCTACAAGGATTGGCATGAAATGCTCCCTTTCGCTTTGCATGGCTATCGTACCTCGGTGCGTACATCGACTGGGGCAACCCCTTTCTCTCTGGTATATGGCCAGAAGCAGTGCTTCCTATTGAGGTTGAAATACCCTCCCTGCGGGTACTAATGGAAACCAAGTTGGAAGAAGCGAAGTGGGTACAGGCCCGTCTGGATCAGCTAAATCTCATTGAAGAAAAAAGAATTGCAGCCTTGTGTCATGGGCAATCAGACGTGAGAGGATGAAAACTGCCTTCGACAAGAAGGTTCGTCCCCGAGAATTCAATGAGGGAGATCTAGTACTCAAGAAGATT
Organism: Oxytropis ochrocephala; assembly: GCA_020916435.1. NCBI lineage: Eukaryota > Viridiplantae > Streptophyta > Magnoliopsida > Fabales > Fabaceae > Oxytropis > Oxytropis ochrocephala. The sequence continues at coordinate 48,396,007 of CM037091.1, read as the reverse complement.
TTGCCTATTCAGAGTGATCCCCGCGGGAAGTGGACGCCCACCTATGACGGACCATATGTGGTCAAGAAAGCCTTTTCCGGAGGGGCGTTGATACTCACAAACATGGATGGCGAAAATCTGAAGAACCCAGTCAATTCTGATCAAGTGAAGAAGTATTATGCCTGAAAGAAATAAGTGAAAAAGAGAAAGATAAGCCAAGTAAAAATAGCTCGCTAGGTTGAAACCCCGAAAGGGCAGCCTAGGCAAAATCAGAGTGACCTGGTGGATTGAAAACCCGCAAAGGGCGATCCAGGCAAAAATTAGGGTCAGAAAGCTTGGGCATGAAAAGTAGACAAGGGCATGCAACACCCCAAAGGTCTGGTTAAAAGGGTGGTCAAAGTCATGGAAACAAATGGTTGCCTTGTCCCACGAGAGATGGGACGATCGACAATTAGCTTTTCTCTTTTCGTGTCTTTTGTAGTTTAAACTTTCAAATGTATAGAAACGATCGGCGTAACTTTCATGCGGCGGCGAAGCTTCTACATCAATAAAGTTCAATCTTTCTCATATCTGTTTGCTATTTTCTGCTTTTTCTGCTCAAAATAAGCGTTTTATGATGATGATGACATTGATCTGTAAAACATGGGCATAAATCATAAAGCATCACAATCATTGCGAAATTTCTAAAAGTCATGGAAAGGAAACAACTTTTCAAAGCAAATTAAGTTCGCAAGTAAACAAGTATGCTCGTAATCATCCTCAAATGGCAAAATTATAAAGCAAATCTGCACTTGGCTCATACGCTACCACTATCCTAATCAGTTCGACGGTTGTGTCACGGGTTGGTCGAACCAGCAAAGAAAAGCCAAAAGAGCAAAATAGCAAATGAAAAAGCAGATGATCAGAAAAAAGAAAGCTGATCAAGAAAAATCAAATCAAAAGGAAAACCTCAAGAGTGTTCCACCACATGCATCATCACACCAAAATCATAGCATTGCATGCACTCGCATAATATGCTCCTGCATAACATGCCCTTGCATAACATGCACCCATGCTTCATGCACCATTCCTTGCATCAACTGACGAATGCAGGTACCTCAATTCAATACGCCAGCATTGGCAACCTCAATCAGTCAATCAACAGGATTTACGAATCCCTTCAGGACCCACGTGTCCCTTCAGGACCAATTTATCCCTTCAGATCCCGTCGTTATCGAGCACCGACGAATCATCAGACCCTAGGGTCCTTCAGTTTAGTTCAAATCAATAGTCCAAACAGCGACTTTGAACTCGACCTTCATTTCGCCAAGTCATCACGAGCATGACGGATCGGCCCTCGCACTCGTGTCCTTCATTTTGCCAAGTCATCACCGAGCATGACGGATCGGCCCCGCACTTCGTGTCCTTCGGACTAGCCGTGGCCGATATAAAGCATAGCGTAAGTCCATCAAGGTAAAATGTATCACCCCACAACTTGATATTGAACCTCGGCCGCTCGAACAGGCCACCTTCGAGCCAGTGCTCCTTCAGAGCCACAAGTGCTCCTTCGAACCCAAGTTCCTTCCTTGAGCCACAAGCGCTCCTTCTTTACTCGCATTCTTTATCACTTTCTTTATTTCCCGCCGTTGTCGGCTTACAGTCGATACCTTCTTTCTTCGCTTTCTTTCCGCTTTATTTCTTGCTGCTTATGCCACCCGAGGTTGGCACCAATTTTACTTCCCCTTTTGCCGCTTTGAGGTTTGCACCAATCTATTTCCCGCTTTTGTTGGCTTACCGAGGGTGACACTTCATTCATTACAGATCATTTCGCCGCATCCATTCACCCAAAAAAACTAGAAGATAAAAAGGAAAGAAAATTCGGTTTTCCTAAGTAGACAAAATCGGTATGAATTACGAATTCTTTATCTCTATTTTGCCTCGTAATATGTTTCACCAATTCATATTCCTTGTTAAAATCTAGATAAAGAGGGGCAGCTGTCATACCCCAATTTTGTCCGGCTTAGGTCAAAACCCTAATTTTCCCTAAAAATAAATAAATAGAAGAGCAAAGAGCATCATGCATTGCATTTAGGTTTCTAAAAGTTGTTTCAAAGCCTCTAATAAGACAAAAGACCAAAAACAAGTTTTTTTTTATTTTTCCTCTCCCATTTCAGCCAATTATGTGCCACCCTCTCCCTTGTTTTCAATAAAAATCTTCTACACTCTTCTATTTCTTACTCATTAAGAATAGATTTGATATTATCCTTAACTTTGCCCCTTTTGGTAAATCCTCCCACCCACTCACACTCACTCCTTCACCAAAAAATTCAAAGTTCCCTCTTTAATAACATTTCTTCACAAAAATACCCTTAACCCTATTCTAGATCATTCCTCATATGAACCTTCATTCCAAAAATAGATTTTTTCACATAAACCCCTTCCCTTTGTATGCGCCACTTACACCCCCTTTCTCACCCTCACTTGTGTTTTCTTACTACCCCAATCCTTGTGCATTGCAATCTTGACCATTGATTTAAATTTTATCTCAAATCCTATTGGTTTGCAAGAAGCACATTGTCACAAATACCCTTAAGTTGGCTTTCATATAAAAACCCAAAAATAAGAGACAATAGAGGGGACACTCTCATTTTTACCCTAGCACCAAAACCTCTCCTCCCCTCTCTCTCCCTTGGCCGAAATCTTCTCCTTCTCCTCCTCCATTTTTCTTTTCAACTTTCATCCACCAAATCGCTTCAAACTCACTCCATATTCATATATTTTCTTCCTTTCATCCTTAATTCCACATTTACATCGTCAAAGAGGTTATTTCTTCAAGGTTTGTGTGGCTATTGTGGTTGATTATTGAGGATTGTTACTCTTGATTTTCATTTCTACTCTTGTTTAGCTTTGATCTAGAGGTAATTCTAATCTTTTTTGCATTTTTGAAGTGAGCCCTTGGCCTTGATGAGGGTGTTCTTGTGTTTTAACCATATGGTTTGCATTCTCACACCCATTTTTTTCATTTTTCTTTTCATTAAATATCATGTTGTAAATACAGATTTTTCTTACATATCATATGTTGCATGTTAATCTTGCATTTTCTTGTTTCATACCATGATGTGTAAATTTGGTTTTTGGCTTGATGTTGAGATATAGAGGCTTTGATTGTGAGTACTAAAAAACCTAGGGTTTTGTTGTTTTTCCCTTTGATTGGTATGAATAGGAAGCATGATTTTGTTTGATTAGTGCCTTGTAACATGGCATGATAGTTTACGGTTTAATCTTGTCTTTTGTTCAAAGTGTTGATTGTGCATTTTGGCACAAAATAATTTAGTGTTTTGTTCATATATGGTTTCGGCCTTAGAGGCCTTTTTTAGGGTTCATTTTGTGCTTGAAATGTGTTGTTTGATCTTGTGTAGATGAGTATAATTGTGTTAATGTGTTTTTTTTCACTTTTAACCACTCATTTATGTTTTTACCTTACCACTCATTAACTTTTTACCAAAAGTAAAAAAAAACATTTTAACTTTTTATTTTACCATCTCATTAAATAATTACCATTCACCTCATGCATTTTTACTTTACCCTTCACTAATTTATTTTTTTACTAAAAGTTTCACCACTTATCAATTTGCAAAAATACCCAAAACATTTTCTCACTTGCATTTCAAACTTTTTATCTTCATAAAATAAACCCCAAAACATTTTTACCACTTTCAAGACCAAAAACATTTCATCTCATTTCCAAAACACTAAAACCCAAAAAACATTTTACCACTTTCTTACCTAAACTTTTTACCATTCCTCACCAAAACACTTTCACATTCATGCATCTTCATTCATACTTAGTCTATGTGATATTCTCATGCATTCTCATATGTTTATGTCCCTTGCATCCTTTTATGCACCCTTGTATGCCACGCATTCATAAATAAAATGCTAGTCATCCATTCACTTGTATGTTTTGCATCCATTCTAAAATGCTAGCCACCCATTCACTTGTATGCCTTGCATCCATTCTTAAATGCTCATGCGTCCATTAATACCATGTCTTGCATTCAATAATGCACATTCATTCCTTGTATACTCATGCATTCACATGCTTGCCTAATCATGCATTCAATAATGCCATGTCTTGCATTCTATAATGCACATTCATCCTTGTATATTCATGCATTCACATGCTTGCCTAATCATGCATCCAATAATGCCATGTCTTGCATTCAATAATGCACATTCATTCCTTGTATACTCATGCATTCATATGCTCGCCTAATCATGCATCTTTGCTTACATGTTCAATCATCCAACTAAGAATACCCTATGCCTATAATTAATTGTATCGCTTGTTCATGATGTCACTTAAAGGTCTTGACTTGATTGTGTGCAAACCTCCCCCATGCATGTGCTCTTATATGAAGACGTAAGCCTACTACCTGTGTAGCATAGAATCATTAAGACAAATGCACCTCTCTCACACACACTCGCACAATAATTTGTAGAACTTTGTCTCGCATCGTTGACAATTGAATCCCTTAATTCTATGGGCATGCTTAATCTTAGTTGATGATTAACATGTTCTTGTCTGTGTGATTAATTGAACATGTTTGAACTTCGTTCATTCATCTCGCATTTGGTTATGGATTTAGGGTTGATTGAAGTGTTCTACTTGTTTTCAAAAATCTTTTTCCAAATCAAACCATATTCTAAACTAGTTTTTTTTCAAATCAAAAATCAAATGCTTTCCCAAATAAAGAACCTTTTTTTTTCCTATGTTTTCCCTAAAAAGAACTCATAAGGAGGTAAGTCGGACGTACGGCCGGTGTTGTTTAGCGTCCTAAGACCGAGTCAGCATGCGACTTCGACGTCTTAGGATACTTATGAGAAATAAAACATGTAATTACCAACCTTAAACCCCTATTTCAAAAATGAGTAAGGAATCAAGTCGGATGTACGTCCGGTTGGTTAGCGTCTCGGGTTAGCGAGTGCAGATAGCCAGTGCGAGCCTGAGACACTTGCTCAAATAAAAACAGCCAACTCCCAACCAATTTTTTCAAGTAAATTCAAATCAATTTTTTCAATAAGTAGGGGGCACGTCGTCCGTACGGGTTCCTATCCCGTCTTTTCAAAAAAATCACAAAAGCCGTCTTCGGACGCAAAAGCATCTTTTCAAAAATCATCAAAAGCCGTCTTCGGACGCAAAAGACAAGAACTACGTAGCTTTGATCCCTCTTCCCAGTGAGGGTACGTAGGAGCGGGTTCCTATCCCGTCAAGCACCCTTTTAAAAAATCTTTGTTTTGTTCCGCTTTTCAAAGATACCAAAAATGTCTCTTTCCCCGCTTTAATAAAACAATTTGCTCAAACGAAATAAAAAGAAACGTCCCTTGCATATATCAAAGATACCAAAAACGTCTTATTTCCGCCGCTAATTACCTAATTTGCGAGGGACCTGTTTCCCTCGCTACGTCCGTCGCTAATTTCTGATTTTGCGAGGGACCTAATATTCCCTCGCAACGTCCCTCGCTAATCCCTTGTTTTTTTGTAGTTATTAATTGATTTATGAGAGGAAAAATAATATTTTATTTTTGTGTTTGAATGTGAATGAAAAGTTGACAAAGAATAAAAATGAAGAGTGCAACTAGTAAAAAATAATTAATATTTAAAAATAAACTAATTAAAAGAAAAAAAATAAAATAAAAAGGGAGGGGGCGAGAGAGCGAGAGCTTCACTGGGAGAGAGTGAGAGAATGTGTTCAGTGTTCTTGTTGAATCACTGAGGTGTGTTTTTCACTGTGGACAAAGTCTCCTTTTATGGGTGAATAGTTAGATGAAGAGACTTGCTGGACAAATTGACTTGCTGGGCAGGCAGCTTATTGGGCTGGGCTTCTTAGAAATGCTGATGCTGCTGGGTGCACCCCTATTTTTACTATTTTTGTTTTTTATTAATTTTGATTTTTTGCAACTTTTTTTTTTGGTGTTTGTTTAAATGAAAGTGTTCCTGGGTGTATCAGCAAATACGAAATCGCCATCAAAGAACTGGGCTCGCGCTCCCGGCCAACTCGACGGGCCGACACGCTGCTTGGAGCGCAATTCTCGCCGGCCGAAAACTTCGCAAAACGGTCGGACCTCGCAGTATATATACGCCATTCGCATATGGCATCAGGTACGTTCTCTAACCTTGTGCTATCTGCCCGAGCGACCTCTCACTAGATCGTCGGAGTGTCATTGAAGGTACCACCCGAGGTGCTCAACGCGTGAAGCCAGGACCGGTCCTTTCACTCATTCAACGACCGGCCCATTTGACGAAACAACAACTACTTCAACACTTCATTGGTCAAGGTACGATCAATTGGCGACCACAGTGGGAGGCCCGTGCGCTATCCTACCTCATTCATGGCTCCACGCGACCGGCCCCAGACGCGGGCCGCTTCCCGACTCAATCCCTCCGGGCAGAATCAGCAGCAGACCCCGGAGGGCGTGGCCGTCACGGTCCACGAGTCTCAAGGACTTCCACGACAAGAGCCTTCGGTGCACAACGGTCGCGACCGCTCCTCCAACAGATTCAACCGCCTGTTCTCGAGACTTGCGCCGAGCCGATTGAAGCGGGCATTCAGAACCTCTACCGACCATGTTACTCGTGCCGTTCGCAAATCTGCGCAGAACAAAAATCGTGTGATCGCCGACGACGCGCCATCTCTCAATATGAAAGAGGTCAATTCGGCCGCCGCGCGGCGGAAGACGGAGAACCTTCAGCTCACCGCCGACCGGCGCGAAGGCATCGCTCCCCTCCTCGAAGGAGCATTTCTCGCCGGGAGAGCACCACTCATCGTTCTCCAAAGAAGAAGAGACAGGCACACGGTCGCTTCTCTGCGAGAACGTGCGTAGACGCCGTTCGATGTCCTACGATCATGAGGATTCCAGCTACCGCCCTGACACCGGCCGCTCGCCCACTAGATACTCATCCAATGAGTCGTCCGGTTCACGTCGGTCGAGAAGCAGGTCTTGGGATTCTCGAGAAGAGCTTGAAGATTACAGAGACGGAAGAATTAGGGGACGCCGCGATCGGCCAAGGAGAGGTCAAAGCGAGCGACCCAGAAGGCCTCCTCAACTTCCACCTACTGGCCCATCCGGAGGATTTTATGGAATGCCGGGCAACGAGGCATGCCTCGCAATGCAACCCTTTGGGTCGAACGGCATTCGAGCGAGCACGCCCGCTTCTCCGGGAGATCGGCGTTACAAAATTCCGAGAGATCTACGTAAAGTCGCCCAATCTCAACAAGTTTGACGGCCGAGGATCCGCATAAACATCTCTCACATTACTTCAATAATTACTGGCCATTATAGGGAATTGGGACCGACCATGAAATGCGTGCTTTTTCCCGGGCCGTTGGACGGCCGAGCATTGGAATGGTGGGAGTCTCTGCGACCCAATTCCATCTCCTCATGGGACGACCTCGATCGTAGTCTTTTTATCTCACTACACCGCCAACCGCGCCAATATCGCATGAAGAATACCCGGATTCTCGTTGTTCGAGGCGATAACGAGACGAGAGACAAGACATCGACCGGTTCAACACCGAGGCCGAAGTTCTGCTCGTGACTTGTCGACAAGGACAAGTTGAAATATCTCGAGCGCGTGGCATTCGAGCGGACCACGAGTTCGTCCGAAGAGTTTACATTGAATCATTACCAAGATCTCGGCTACTTCTTAACGAGGGCTAACGTCCACATGGCGTATGAAGAAACTTTGGCGAAAAGAAGAAAGGCCGTCCGTGTACCCACCTAAAGAAGAAAAAGCGAAGCAGTCGGCCAAAGGGCATGAAGGTCGCCACGCGACAATCGGTCGACTTTCGTGATAAGAAGTTCAATCATCGCACTCGGCTAAACACCTCTATTGCACGCATCTATAGCGAGTGCAAAATAATGAATTTGTGGGAGTAAGCGGCCCGATCCACTCGTGCTCAAGAAGGGGGCACGACCGACTAAAAGGTACTGCTGTTACCACAAGAGCAAGGGTCATGATACTAACGACTGTATGGCCCTCAAAGATGATATTGAAGAGCTCATTCAGAAAGGCAAGTTGGGAAAGTATGTGAGGTCGGAGGAAGGCGACCACCTCAAGAGAAGCGTAAAAGAAACTGATCCGGACAGAGGAAAGGGCGCTCTAGTTGTTTCAAGCGCCCAAGACAAAGATCGGTCTGAAGATCGAGACACTCCACGGTCCAGAGGTCGCAACGTTGCAATGGTCATTCACGGTGGAAACCCGTTGGACCGTAGAGAATCAAATAAAGCCACAAAAAGAAAGTGGGACGAGCTCCTGATGGTCGGTTCGACGTCAGCAACCCCACCGGTCTCGAATATACCTCCCATCTCGTTTGGAGATAGTGACCTACACGATGGCAGGACGAACAGTTATGTTCCATTGGTAATCAGAGCAGTTATGGCCAATACAGAAGTTCAAAGAATTCTAGTCGACCAGGGTAGCTCGGCCGACATCATGTTTGAAGGCTTGATTGACAAGATCAAGGTTGATCGGAGCGAGATAATTCCCCAGGCCGAGCCTACTCCCCTAACGGGCTTCAATGGAGCGATCACCTACCCGTTGGGAACAATCGAACTCATGGTCACATTTGGTGACGACACTGGAGAGAGCACTTTGTACAGGACGGTCCGTACGACGTTCCTCGTACTCCCCCTCAAATCATGCTATCAGTGTATCATTGGTAGGCCGACCCTCGGGCAAACTAGAGGTTGTGGCGCCAAAGACATCCAAGATGAAATTTACAAAGAAAGACGACCGGTAGTTACCTCGGCGGCCGACCTAGAGGCGGCAAGACGATGCCACGATCCAGACAAGCAAATTTGCGATGAGGTAGACCTTGGCCCAAATGTTCGGCGACCGTGAAGGCCATCAAGTCAACGCCACCGATTTGGATGCTCGGTATGATCCGCATGAAGACCTGCAGGATAACGATGATGACTTAGCCCGAGAGCCAAAAACAGTTGAAAAGGCCGAACCTCATGGAGAATCGATAGATGCGCTTGGGAGACGACCCAACAAAGACAGCTTAAGCTCGGTAGCGACCTACCGAGCAAGTAAAGCAAGACCTTGTGCAAAGGTTTGAAAGACTATGTTGACTGCTCGCATGGCGTGCATCGACATGCCCGCATTCCTATCGGCAGCACGCCACCAACTTTCACCGATGAAGGGGTGAGGCCGGTCGCGCAAAGAAGACGAACTCGAACGAGGAAAATCTCAAGCCGCCGCAAAGGCCGCTGAGGACCTCATAAAGGCCAATTTCATAGAAGAGATCAAGTACACGACACCGCTATCCAATGTCGTGGTTGGTCAAAAAGAAGAATGGCAAATGGAGAATGTGTGTAGACTACACCGACCTAAATAAGGCATGCCCGAAGGATGCCTTCCCCGTGCCCAACATTGACAAGCTGGTCAATGGGGCCTCGGGCTACAAATTGTTGTCTTTTTTGGACGCTTACTCAGGATACAATCAGATCACGATGTATCCCCCCGATCGACACAAGATGTAACACCCCGGAAATAATTTAATTAAATTGTTTAATTGAATTACTAAGTTCATTAGAGATGTGATTGATCAAGAAAAATAAATGTGTTATTCAGGAGATGGATCGAGTAATAGAAGGGGTGTTGGCGTGGAAGGCCCAGTGGTCACTGAGCCCACTGCTTAAACCCTAGGAGTCTAGCACAACTCTCTCATTTGTGCAAAAAAATTTGAGAGAGCTGCGAATTGAGAGAGAGAAAGAAAACTGAAATCAGAATTGAGAGAGAAGAAGGAGAAGCGCTACGCTAAGAAGGGAGAAAGAAGAGGAATCATCTCAAGTTTCGCTTGTAAGAGTTCTATGCCGCTGCTTCTTTTTCCATTGTGTTGTATCATTCGATCCTTACTCCATTGTATTGATTCCTCGTTGATCAAGAAGGTGAGCGAGATTACGGTTTCAAGGAGGAAGGAGACGCTCGCTCGTGGTTGCTTTGGGTTCTTGCACGTGATTCTCTTAACCTTGCTTCCTAACATCGAAATTCTCAAGGTAAGGGGAGTATTTCAGTTTAACATAATAGTTCATGTAGGAGAATAGGGCTATGTTGTTGATTGAGTATGTGACGATATCAATTGATGATTTTGATTGTTTTGAGATGATTGAGTGTGTGATGATATCAATTGATGATCTTGATTGTTTTTGAGATGATTGAGTAGGTGATGAACCTGGATGATGTTGATGAATTTTGATGATGTTTGTAATGCATGATTGCCGTGTGTTTTGTTGTAAAGCGTAAGGTTGCTGCTTGTGTGTGTCTTAGAAATCGATTTCTTGCTTTCAAACATAGAGCCAACAATCGATTTCTTGCTTTCAAACATAGAGCCAACAATCGATTTCTTGCTTTCAAACATAGAGCCAAAAATCGATCTCTTGCTTTCAAAAGGTAGGGTCCAAATCGATTTCTTGCTTTCAAATATAGAGCCAATAATCGATTGTCTGCTTTCAAAGGTAGAGTTCAGAATCGATTGCTTGCTTCCAAAATATAGAGTCCATAATCGATTACTTGCTTTCAAAATGCAGAGTCAATAATCAATTACTTGCTTTCATAATCGATCACTGTTTCTTCACGTTTTTGAAAAATTCATATCTTAAGAACCGGGAACCCGATTGAGGTGTTCTAAGATGCGTTGGAAAGCTTATTCAGAGGCCTAACTGAATATTCTACTTTTAAGGCAAAAATAAACTGTTTTGTGGTAACTGATGTAAGAATGAAATGTTATACTATTAGTGTGCAGATTGACTATGGCTAGATTGTGGTTTACCACTAAGGCCAAAATTTCTTTCACTGGTGTATTTACAAGGGCATCACTGAGAGCCTTGCAAAAGGTGGCCAATGCCTGTTGCAAGTAGTATCGCTTACTCGAGTAATCCCATAGTCACTACCACTATTTTATAACACCCTAAGCTAAAAGATAACCAAAAATGTATGTATGTATATATATATATATATATATATATATATATATGCTCAATGATGATGAGAAAAAGAATGACTGTGATGATGTTACAATATGACTTGTGATGTTTTGTGAAGAATATACTCTAGGAGTATAGGTTTAATAATGCTGTTGTGTGATTGTGATGAATTATGACTTTAATACACTCCATGAGTGTTTTATGATGATGATGGAGGTGCTCCAGTGAGTATTTTGATGAGATGCACATGTGGATATAGAATCTCATGGCATGTGCATAAATGTGAAGAATAGGCTTCGCCTCTTGCGAAGAATAGGCTTCGCCTCCAAAGGAAGAATAGGCTTGCCTCTTAATCGTGATGAATATGGTACCATCATGCATATGCCCTGGTGGGGGTTGCACTCTCATACATAATCATAACTGTGAATGGTTGCTGTTTGTGATTGGAGCTGGTGTTGTGTGTTTATGATGTGGCGATGATGATGATACTGTGTGATTGCTCGCTCTCATTTCTCTACTATGTATCCGATTATGTTTTATTGAAATTCTCACCCTTTACTCGCTTGGAATGTTGCTCTATTGTGGCAACGCCGCAGTAACCGCGAGTGAAGGTCCCTGCCGCCTTTCTTTGTTTAGTCGTTGGGATGTTTTGAGTCGCTCTACGATACCGTGACACCTAGGGGCGTAGTTGGAGTTGTTGTTGTTTAATTAACTATTTAATGACTATGTTGATGAAATGATACGTGTTTGAGAGGCATAGTGAGTCATTGTTTTATTTCCACGCGACGAGAGATTAATTTTGAAGTTTAAATTTCATGACGATTGTGTTTTTGGCACAAACTTTGATGGTGCGGATGATGAGTTTTATTAATGATGATGTGGCATTTCCTTTCTACTAATTGAATGAGTTTTTTGAAAAAGAGATTTCCATGATAATGACGTGTAAATTAAAGGGGTAGAAAGGGGTGTTACATTAGTGGTATCGTGAGCGCTTGGCCCGTCCGGCCGGTGGTTGAGTCGCTGTTGAGTAACATTTGAGCCGTGTTACTCGCTTCGATTTTTGTTTCGCTGGCAGGTGCTAGAATGGCGGGACGGAACGATGTCGCACTTGTCACGCCTTGCGCGCTATTATCACCGAGTTGTGGGTGACATACCCAATGCTATTGGTGATGGAACGCGTAGTTTGGCTAACGCTCCAAATGTGAGAACCTCCTACTTTTGAAGGCGGGTATAATCCTCGATGGTGCCCTTGAGTGGCTAAGTGAGATGGAGCGGATCTTCCGTGTTATGGATTGCACTGATGCTCAGAAAGTTCGTTATGGCACACACATGTTGAAGAAAGAGGCTTATGATTGGTGGAGGGCAACTAGTCGGGCGGTTGACGATCGCCAATGAGGAGGTTACTTGGGCGGTGTTTGAGAGGGAATTCAAGAGAAAGTACTATCCAGAGGATGTCCGCGGAAGAAGGAGGTTGAGTTCCTGAGACTTGAGCAAGGTAGCATGACTGTCACTGAGTATGCTGCAAAGTTCACTGAGCTGTCTAAGTTCTATCCTCATTATGACGGAGAGGGGGCGGAGTTCTCCAAATGTATCAAGTTTGAAAACGGGTTGCGTCTCGACATTAAGAGAGCCATAGGTATCAAAGCAGATCTGTGTGTTCCCATTGTTGGTTAATAGTGCGAGAATTTTCAAGAAGACAATAATGCCTTCTCCGTGAGCTACGAGGAAAAGCAAAAGAATTTTTCGGGTCGTGGTAAGCCCTATGAGGTGCTCGCCGGTAAGGGAAGGAAAGTCTCATTGGTAAATTTGTTGGTGGGTCTAAGCGAAGTGGGAGATGTTTGCCGCTGTTACTTGTTACACGTGTGGGAAAGCAGCCATAAGAGTCCGGGATTGCCCAAACAAGGAGAAGAAGAGATGTTATAAGTGTGGGAAGGAGGGGCACATGTCCTTCAACCGTGATAAGAAGGATGTGGTATGCTTCAATTGTGAAGAGAGTGGTCACGCCAAGACACAACGTTGTCCTAAACCCAAGAAAGAGAAGTCGTATGGAAAAGTTTTTGCTCTAGCCGTCCGACGTGGTGAACGAGATTCGAGGTACGTGCTATATCAATAATACTCCTCTTGTTGCTATTGTTGATACCGGTGCTACCCATAGTTTTATTGTTCTGCTTGCATGTGTTGAGAACTTAAGTCTTGTTTTATCCGATATGTCGAGGGGAGATGGTTATCGATACTCCACTAAGGGGTTCTTGACTACCTCCGTTGTTTGTGCTAAATGTCCCGTATCCATGTATGGTAAAGAATTTTTGGTTGATCTAATTTGTTTGCCGCTGAGTGGTATGGATGTCATTCGGTATGGACCGTTTAGTTGATAACCATGTTCATATTAATTGTCGTGAAAGGTCCGTGGAGTTTTGCTTCACCGAAGAGAAGTCCTGCTTTGCTATCCGCGGGTCACCACACAGATGATGAGAGAAGAGGTTCACTTGCTTTTCTCTATTAGCATCGTTGTCCGCGAGAGCCAAGCGAAGGTTGATGAATTGCCAGAAGTGCGTGAGTTTTCCGAGGTGTTCCCCGATGAGATTCCTGACGCACCACCGAGAGAGAGGTGGAGTTTACTATTGACCGGTTCCCGCACTAAGCCCGTGTCTATGGCACCATATAGAATGTCCGTGATCCGAGTTGGCGTAATTGAAAAAGCAACTTGAAGATTTGTTAGAAAAGAAGTTTGTGAGACCGAGTGTGTCACCTGGGGAGCTCCAAAGGTCGCTAGTGAAAAAGAAAGATGGGAGTATGAGGTTGTGTGTAGACTACCGCCGGTTGAACAAAGTTACAATCAAGAATAAGTACCCGCTGTCGAGGATTGATGACTTGATGGATCAATTAGTGGGTGCTAAAGTATTTAGCAAGATTGACTTAAGGTCCGGTTATCACCGCATCAAGGTCAAGGATGAAGATGTTCCAAGACGGCATTTAGGACAAGATATGGACACTATGAGTATTCTCGTTATGCCTTTCGGTGTGACTAATGCACCGGAGTATTCATGGGATACATGAACCAAATTTTCCGGAGTACTTGGACAAGTTTGTGGTGGTTTTCATTGATGACATTCTCGATTTACTCTAAGTCGGAAGGGAGCATGCGGAACATCCGAGGTTGGTGTTAGAAATTACGAGGAGTCGAAAGTTATATGCCAAGTTGTCCAAGTGTGAGTTTTGGTTGAAAAGGTCGGATTTTCTCGGCCATGTGATTTCTAGTGAAGGGATTGCGGTGGACCCTTCCAAAGTTGACGCAGTTGTTGCGCTGGGAGTCTCCAAAGTCGATTCATCAAATAAGGAGTTTTCTCGATTAGTCGGCTATTATAGAAGATTCATTGAGGATTTTCGGTTGGCTCGCCATTGACCCAATTAACTTGCAAGGGCAAAGCTTTTGTTTGGGATGACCGATGTGAAGAAAGCTTCAATGAGCTGAAAAGAAGATTGACTACATCTCCGGTGTTGACATTACCTAGTTCTTACGACCCGCTTGTAGTATAACGTGATGCTTCCAAGATGGGTTTGGGTGGTGTGCTTATGCGAGAATGGGAAAGTGGTCGCTATGCGCCGAGGCAATTAAGGATTCATGAAAAGAATTACCCCACCCATGACTTAGAACTTGCTGCCGTGGTATTCACATTAAAAATTTGGAGGCATTACTTGTATGGATCGAGATTTGAGGTGTTCAAAGATCACAAGAGTCTCGCGTATCCGCTCGATCGTAAAGAATTGAATATGAGGCAGCGCGGTGGTTGGAACTACCGAAAGATTATGATTTTGAATTGAGTTATCACCCGGTAAAGCTAACGTGGTTGCAGACGCTTTGAGCCGGAAGACACCTTACATATGCTCGGCATTGATGGCCGAGAGAGCTTGAGTTGATTGAGCAATTCAGTGGACATGAGTTTAGTTTGTGAAGTCACACCTCGAGTGTCGGAGTTGGGCATGTTAAAAATTGGCAATGATTTTATGACTAGTATCCCGGAAGCCGCAGAGGTTAGATGTGAAATTGGTGGATTTGATGAGTGGGATTGGTAAGCCTGGGAATGAAGACTTCGAGTTAGATACTCGTAACGTAGTGAGGTACCGTGGAAGAATTTGTGTTCTCGAAGATGAGGAAATGAAAAAAGCAATCCTTGAGGAAGGACATAGAGTAAATTAAGTATCCATCCCGAGCGACGAAGATGTATCAAGATCTGAGAAAGATGTTTTGGTGGCCTGGGTTAAAGCGAGATGTGGCGCAGTTCGTGTACTCGTGTTTGACTCCGTCCGGTCGTCGAAGGTCGAGCATCGGGAGCTCGCGGGAATGATGCAACCGTTGAATGTCCTGCAGTGGAAGTGGGATAGTATCTCCATGGATTTTGTGGATCAAGTTACCCAATACGGCGAGAGGACATGATTCGATTTGGGTAGTGGTGACGATTGACGGTCGGCTCATTTTATCCCTATCGGTATTAAGTATCCGTGTCGAGATTGGCTGAAATCTACATTCAGTGATCGTGAAGTCGCATGGTGTTCCTTTGTGCATTGTGTCGGATAGAGACCCAAGGTTTACTTCGAATTTTGGAGTAGTTTGCGCATGAGTTGGGTACGAAATTGAGGTCGAAGTTCGCTTATCATCCTCAAACCGACGCGCGTGACGTAGAGGACAATTCAATCATTGGAGGATCTGTTGAGGTCGTGGTATTCTAGAGCGCAGAGAGGTGCGTGGATGCTCATCTTCCCTTGATCGAATTTACATACAACAATAGTTATCACTCCAAAGATTCGGATGGCACCGCTTTGAGGCATTGTATGGTCCGGAGGTTTAGACTCCTAGATGTTGGTATGAGATCAGGGAAAGTTTAGTGCTTGGACTCGAGCCGTTAGGAAACCACCGAGAAAGTGAAGATGATCCGAGAGAAAATGAAGTGGTCTCGAGTAGACGTAAGAGCTACCATGATAAGAGAAGGAAGGATTTAGAGTTTGAGGCGGGTGACCACGTGTTCTCGAGGTCACACCTATGACGTGTCGGGCGCGCAACTGAAATCAAAGAAGTTGACTCCTCGCCTTCATTGGACCGTGTCGACACGGAGAAAGTTGGAAGTGTTGCATATCGGGTGGCCTTGCCACCTAATCTTTCGAACTTGCACGACGTGTTTCACGTGGTCGCAGCCTTCCGAAAGTATATTGCGCATCCGCCTCATGTGATTCAACCGATGATGTAAAGGTGCGGGATAATCTCACCGTGGAGACCGTGGCTCGCTCGACCGAGGATTGGGAAGTGAAGACCCTTCGAGGTAAGAAGATCAATTTGGTGAAAGTTGTATGGTTTGGGGCACCGGAGAAAACCTCGACTTGGGAGCCGGAGGATAAGATGCGAGAGTCGATCCGGAGTTATTTGAATCAGGTATGTTTTCGAGGACGAAAAATCTTAAGTGGGGGAGAGTTGTAACACCCCGGAAATAATTTAATTAAATTGTTTAATTGAATTACTAAGTTCATTAGAGATGTGATTGATCAAGAAAAATAAATGTGTTATTCAGGAGATGGATCGAGTAATAGAAGGGGTGTTGGCGTGGAAGGCCCAGTGGTTGTGGATATCTTGTGTTGCAGGTTAAGTTTTGATGATGAAGTAATCTAAGACAAAGTGACAAATGGAATTCCAAGGCACAACCAACCCAAGAAGTAAGTGTGTTAAGGGTAGTTGCTAGGAAGTCGAGTGTGTTTTAGGAATAAATTGTAAACCGCTTTTGAGGATCGGCTCAAATCACTCAACACACTAACACACACACAAGCAAACCTAATATATGTCTTCAATTGATAAAAGCATATCAAATAGGTTAGGCACTTGTTGAAATCGATTCATGGCTTGATTTTTGAGAGAACTTGTTTTTGGAAAGAAAGGAATCGATTCATGGCTTGTAACTTTAAAGCTAGAAATCGATTCATAGCTTGTTTAAAGCTAGAAATCGATTCATAGCCTATAAAGCTAAAGCTAGAAATCGATTTGCATATTGATGTTTTTAAAATAAACAATCGATTGATGGCTTGTTGTTCTTAAAGTGTAAAATCGATTTCTCTCTTGTTTTTAGAGTTAGAAATCGATTTCATTATTGTCTTTAAAGCTTGAAATCGATTTCACACTTGATTGGTTTTAAAAGAACTTATTTTGGAAAGAAACAATCGATTGATGATCTTGTCTTTATAAAGCAAACAATCGATTATATACTTGAGTTATTAAAGCACTAAATCGATTCCTCACTTGTTCCCACAAGCAAGAAATCGATTTTCATATTATGTTTTTCAAGCAACTAATCGATTTGTCACTTATTACAATAGAGTTAAAAATTGCTTCAACGGTTATATTTTTACAAACTCTATAAATAGAGACTTAGGGCTTCACAGATAGACAACAACCTACAATTCTAAAACGCAGAACACACCCTATCACACTGTCACACTTGCTCTTCATTGTTCTATCAATTTGAGCTGATCTCTCTCAAGGGTTAGGTTGGGAAGCTTCAATTTGTTGTATTCACCTACTTTAGAGGTATTTCTATTTTTGGTAATTTGTTCAATTTTTGTAATTGGTTATACTAGAGAGTGGGGAATCTCTCTAGGGTTTTGATTGCAACAAGGGTGGGGTATCTCTTGTTTGTAAATTGGTTGTACTAGAGAGTGGGGTATCTCTCTAGGGTTTTTGATTGTAACAAGGGTGGGGTATCTCTTGTTTGTCAATTGTAATTGTTTTGAGGGCTCTTGCACAAAGGTGGGGGATCCTAAGTGTGAAGAAGTGCCCGAGTTTTGTAAGGGTTTGAAAGCACCTGCTTTAAGCTTTGTTTTGATAGTGAAAATCTCACAAAGGGTTTGTGAGGACTGGAGTAGGTCACTAGGAGGTGGCTGAACCAAAGATAAATCTCTTGTGTTCTTTCATCGTTTATATTTCTAATTGCTCATTTCATAAACTCACGAAAATTAATCTAAGTCATTAAAAAGGGAAAAGTTTTTAAAGTCTCAATTCACCCCCTCTTGAGATCAAGCCACTTGGTAACAAGTGGTATCGTAGCTAGACTCTTGTTTAAAGGGCCTAGCACTTCAAGAGAAATGGCTTCAGGTTGGTGTATCGCAGAGGTGCATCTCTTACCCGCCCTCCGGGATTCAACGGGAAAGATTATGCATATTGGAAAGAAAGAATGAGAATATTCATAGAAGGGTAGATATAGATGTATGGGATGTCGTGGAAAATGGACCTTTTGTTCCCACTCACATGGTTAATGGCGCACTCACTATCAAAGAAAGAAATGAATGGACGGATAATGATAAACGAAGAGTTCAACATAATCTCCGTGCCAAGAACATCATCACTTCCAGACTCAAATTTCCGGCGAGTTCTTCAGAGTATCAAACCGCAAAACCGCCAAGAAATGTGGGACAATCTTCAAGTCACTCATGAAGGTACTAGTGAGGTAAAAAGAGCAAGAACAAACACTCTTATCCGAGAATATGAACTATTAAGAATGAATCAAGGAGAAACTATACAAGAAATGCAAAAGAGGTTCACCCACATAGTGAATCAACTGGGCTCATTAGGAAAATCATTTCCTGCCGAAGACTTGATCAACAAAGTCCTGAGATGTCTAAACAGAGAATGGCAACCAAAAGTAATCGCTATAGCTGAATCAAGAAATTTAGCTACTATGTCACTTGCCACTCTTTTTGGGAAACTACAAGAGCACGAGTTAGAGCTCGCTTCGCCTAGCGTAACATGAAGAAAAAGAAAACAAAAGAAAAGCTTAGCTCTCAAGGCTTCCAGTCAAATTCATCGATGATAGTGATGATTCTGAAAATGAAGATGATGAAGACGAGGAGAATATGGAGCTAATGGTTAGAAAATTCATAAAGTTCATGAGAAGGAAAAGCTTCCCAAGAAGAATTCTTCACCCAAAAGAGTCTCAACCAAGGAAAACTTCTCAAGTCCTCCAACTTGCTACGAATGTGGCAAATCCGGACACATGAAGATGGAGTGCCCGAACTTACAAAGAAAGAAAATCACAAAGTTTAAGAAAAAGGGATCCAAAGGAAACAAGGGTAGAAAAGCCTACATAGCATGGGAAGACAATAACATGGACTCATCGATGATTCGTAAAGTGAAGAAGCTCAAATTGCTCTCATGGCCACCACGATGTTGGAAAATGAAACCGAGGTAGATTCTAACTCAAACTTCACAAAATGCATATGATGAATTACATGAAGCATTTCTTGAATTGCATAATGATTCTTTAAAATTAGCTAAAGCATTAACCCAATCAAAGAAAATCATTGCTCATCTTCAAAACGGTTATTGCTTTAACTAAGGAAAGATTAGAACTTAGAAATGAAAATTATAGTCTTGGTTGCTTTAAAGAAAATTATGTATGTGATAAGTGTGTCGAATATGAAAAGAAAATTCGTGAGCTTGAATGGACAATAGGAAAAATGTCCAACATACAACATGTGCATCCTAGGTCTCCAAGAAATAATTTCATCAATAGACATGTGCATTATAGACCTAAGTTCACTACTAGTCCATATATTAGATGTTATTATCGTGCTTTGCACTAGGACATACTCAGATCCGTGTGCATGGCTAGAAGAAGACAAGTTGTGAAAAGGTGTGGGTTCCCAAAGGGACTCTACCAAGTACTAACCCACAAGGACCCAAAGAAATTTGGGTACCAAAATTTGCAACTTGATCTTATTGCAGGTATGCTTCAAGGTATGGGGGAAAATCAATACCTTGATAGCAAATGCTCAAAGCACATGACTGAAGATATGACAAAGCTCTTAACACTCACCCCCGTAAAAAGCGGTCATGTGACTTGTGATAACAAAGAAAAGAGGAAGAATCCTAGGTGAAGGTAAGATTGGTAAAGACTTATCCACCTCTATTTGCATTGTGCTTTATGTAGAATATATTAAGCATAAGTTACTGAGCATTAGACAAATATGTGATTATTATTGTCTGATTTAGTTTTATGCACCATTGAGGACTAATCAATAAGCAAGTTAGAATTGAGAGAGAAGAAGGAGAAGCGCTACGCTAAGAAGGGAGAAAGAAGAGGAATCATCTCAAGTTTCGCTTGGTAAGAGTTCTATGCCGCTGCTTCTTTTTCCATTGTGTTGTATCATTCGATCCTTACTCCATTGTATTGATTCCTCGTTGATCAAGAAGGTGAGCGAGATTACGGTTTCGAAGGAGGAAGGAGACGTTCGTTCGTGGTTGATGGGTTCTTGCACGTGATTCTCTTAACCTTGCTTCCGGAACATCGAAATTCTCAAGGTAAGGGGAGTATTTCACTTAACATAATAGTTCATGTAGAGAATAGGCTATGTTGTTGATTGAGTATGTGACGATATCAATTGATGATTTTGATTGTTTTGAGATGATTGAGTGTGTGATGATATCAATTGATGATCTTGATTGTTTTTGAGATGATTGAGTAGGTGATGAACCCGATGATGTTGATGAATTTTGATGATGTTTGTAATGCATGATTGCCGTGTGTTTTGTTGTAAAGCGTAAGGTTGTCTGCTGTGTGTCTTAGAAATCGATTTCTTGCTTTCAAACATAGAGCCAACAATCGATTTCTTGCTTTCAAACATAGAGCCAACAATCGATTTCTTGCTTTCAAACATAGAGCCAACAATCGATTTCTTGCTTTCAAACATAGAGCCAACAATCGATCTCTTGCTTTCAAAAGGTAGGTCCAAATCGATTTCTTGCTTTCAAATATAGAGCCAATAATCGATTGTCCGCTTTCAAAGGTAGAGTTCAGAATCGATTGCTTGCTTCCAAAATATAGAGTCCATAATCGACATTTGCTTTCAAAATGCAGAGTCAATAATCAATTACTTGCTTTCATAATCGATCATCGCTTCTTCACGCTTTTGAAAAATTCATATCTTGAACCGAACCCGATTGAGGTGTTCTAAGATGCGTTGGAAAGCTTATTCAGAGGCCTAACTGAATATTCTACTTTTAAGGCAAAAATAAACTGTTTTGTGGTAACTGATGTAAGAATGAATGTTATACTATTAGTGTGCGTGATGACTATGGCTAGATTGTGGTTTACCACTAAGGCCAAAATTTCTTTCATCGTGTATTTACAAGGGCATCACCGAGAGCCTTGCAAAAGGTGGCCAATGCCTCAGTGCAAGTAGTATCGCTTACCCGAGTAATCCCATAGTCACTACCACTATTTTATAACACCCTAAGCTAAAAGATAATCAAAATGTATGTATATATATATATATATATATGCTCAATGATGATGAGAAAAAGAATGACTCGTGATGATGTTACAATATGACTTGTGATGTTTTGTGAAGAATATACTCTAGGAGTATAGTTTTAATAATGTCATTTGTGTGATTGTGATGAATTATGCACTTAATACACTCCATGAGTGTTTTATGATGATGATGGAGGGTGCTCCAGTGAGTATTTTGATGAGATGCACATGTGTATATAGAATCTCATGGCATGTGCATAAATGTGAAGAATAGGCTTCGCCTCTTAAGAATAGGCTTCGCCTCCAAAGAAGAATAGGCTTCGCCTCTTAATTGTGATGAATATGGTACCATCATGCATATGCCCCAAGTGGGGTTGCACTCTCATACATAATCATAATCGTGAATGGTTGTCGCTTGTGATTGAGCCGTGTTGTGTGTTTATGATGTGGCGATGATGATGATACTCGTGTGATTGCCCGCTTCTCATTTCTCTACTATGTATCCGATTATGTTTTATAGAAATTCTCACCCTTCGCTTGGAATGTTGCTCTATTGTGGCAACGCCGCAGTAAATCGCGAGTGAAGGTCCCACGCTTTCTTTGTTTAGTCGTTGGGATGTTTTGAGTCGCTTCTCTAATACCGTGACACCTAGGGGGCGTAGTTGGAGTCATTGTTGTTTAATTAACTATTTAATGACTATGTTGATGAAATGATACGTGCTCGAGAGGCATAGTGTCGTTGTTTTATTTCCGCGCGATTTGTGATTAATTTTGAAGTTTAAATTTCATGACGATTGTGTTTTTGGCACAAACTTTGATGGTGCGATGATGAGTTTTATTAATGATGATGTGGCATTTCCTTTCTACTAATTGAATGAGTTTTTTTGAAAAAGAGATTTCCATGATAATGACGTAAATTAAAGCGGGTAGAAAGGGGTGTTACACAAGACAAATTCTTCATGACAGATCGGGAAAATTTTCAAGATAAGGTGATGCCTTTTCACTTAAAGAACGCTTTGGAGCGACCTACCAAATGAACGATGAACAAAATTTTCAAGAGGCAGATCGGCCGATCTCGTGAGGTGTACTTGGACGACATGATCATCAAAAGTGGACCGATCCGCATCATGTGAACGACCCGAGGAAATCTTTGAAGAAGCTTAGAAGAATTCACTCGATCAATCTCGAGAAGTTGTACCTTTGGGGTGAGGCCGGGCAGATTTTTGGGCTTCCACCTAACCGAAAGAGGATAGAAGCAAACCCCGAGAATGCGGGCGGTCGCCGATATGAGGCCGCCACAACTAAAAAAAAATACAACACCGAACGGCATGGTAGCCGCCTCGTCTGTGTTCATTCCCAAAGCGGCCCGCAAGTCGCCGCCATCGCTCAAACTCCTCAAGAAGGATGTAGATTTTGAATGGACCGACCAATGCCACAGCGCATTGATGAATTGAAGCAAGCTTTGGTTAGCCCATCGATCATGACCAAGCCGCTGTCGCGAGACGTCAGATCTGCATTTCTGGCTATAACGGAAGAAGTTCTCGAAAATCACTAGCTCGTCGAGAACGATCTAAAATGTAATCCGGGCTTACTTCATTAGTAAAGTAGTCGCGCGGGCCCGAGCCGAGGTACCGTAAAATAGAGAAGTTTGCTCTAGCACTCCCGATTGTCGCCAAGGTCGAGACCCTACTTTGTGGCCCACCGTGTCGTGGTAGGACCGACCACCATCGTCGCAAGTCCTCCATCGCCGACCAAGGGCGACGCCGAATGATAAAGTGGGCGTGGGAGCTCAAAGAGATGGAATTAAATTTGAATCCGTGATCGCCGCAAAAAGCGCAGTGTTGGCCGACTTTATAGCCGAAATGACTCCTACCCCGTAAGATCGTCGAAACGACCGGATCTTGCACGATGGGTCGCCCAATAGCAAGGGAAGCGGAGCAGCCTAATACTAGAAAATTCGTAAGGCCCGGTCAGGAGGTGTCTTTGACTTTCGCTTCCATACATCAAACAATCGTGCCGAGTACGCAGGCATGCATAGTCGCTCAGCAGCCGCCAGTGACTTCAATGTCGATCGTTGAACTTCGATCGCACTTTGCTTGTTGTCTCGCAGATCAAAGAATTATATGATGCTAAGGACGACGTGTCAAGAATTACCTAGCCGCAGTAAGAGAGCTTCTCGCGCTCGACCGCGTGTGACTCATGTGCCTCGACCAAAAATGTTCGGAGCGCACATTCTATCGAAACTTGCAAGTACAAACACCCCGGGAATCACGTAAGTTTGATTCAGAGACTTTAAATCGCCCGAGCGTGGTCGCACTGCCGCCGCCGCCGCTGGTCGCTCGGTGTCAATACGGATTCGATTGATCGCCTTATCCCGAGATACATTGTTGAAGGGAAGAGCCGAGCGATCCAAAGCAAGCTGTTGGTCGCCCGTGAGCGCACCAAGTATTCTGTGAATAGAAGGAAAGTTATACGTAAGAGGATTCTCCTCTCCATTGTTGAGATGCTTTACGCCTACCGGCCGACCATGTGTCGAGGGATATTCATGAAGGTGTTTGCGGTCACCAAGGTGCACGCCCATAGCCAAGAAAGCTCTCCGGCCGCGATTATCGCCGACCATGGACGAGGATGCTAAGAAACTTGTTCGTCGGCGCAAAAGTGTCAAGTACATGCCGACGCCCACATTGCACCATCCTCGTAATTACAAAGTCCGGTCTCACCTCGTCGCTCGCTTGGTGGGCATGGATCTGCTAGGCCCGCTTTCCACCGCCTGTGCTAGTTCAAGTTCTTGATCGTGGCGTAGATTATTTCACAAAGTGGATCGAGGCCGAGCCTCTTGCACCATCACATCGGCAAAAGTAAGCAAATTCTTTGGCCGTGTGTGTCGCCCGCTTTGGGGTCCTCAAAGAGCCTAATAACCGACAACGCACCTGGGCCGCGCAGACAAAAGGTTCGTGAGAAATGTTGGCCGACTTGGGGGTAAACAAATAAGCTTCACCCTGTCGAGCACCCTCGCATAAACTGGCCGTCGGCGCCAACAGAGTTATCCCGCGCGGGTTGAAGCGAAGACTGGCGAAGCGAAAAGGGAACTGGTCGAAGAGTTACACCGCTCTTTGGGCCTACAGACGACTCCTCATTCATCGACCGGAGTCCTCTTCGCATCGTATATGGGATCGATGCCGCGATACCCATAGAAATGGGTGAATCAATTGAGAACTCAATCCCCTACGCTGGTTGACAACGACCGAGCTATACGAGAAGAGTTGACTCGTGGAAGAGCCGCGCACTCCAAGCATCATTAAGAGAGCAATTAATCAAACGTAAGGTCGCAAACGTGATACAACGCCGAGTTCGTAAGAGAGATTTCTGGTCGCCACTGGCCCCGAGACGCGCAGATGTGGGAAACAAGAATGCTCGACAGGAAAGTCGACACCAAATTGGGAAGGTCCATACAAAGTCATCAAAAGATCGAAAGGGGCTTACGAGCCGCAAACCATGGATGGGGCGACTATCCCCGCAACATGGAATGCAGAGAAACTCGTAAAATATTACGCTTGAATGTAATGAACGATTTGAATGTAATGAACGATCGACCTATAAATGAAAAGCGTGCAGCGCTTTTTCCCATCGGGTTTTTACAAAGGCCCGACCTTTAGAAATATGATGTGTTCTTTACTTTCTCACAAGAATGTGTGACCGGTCGCTCAAGATTGCCCATGGCAAAGGAGCGATCAAGATTTAGCAAACTTGATCGCATCGTCCGAAACGATCTAAACCGAGCGACCATCGAAATGGTCCCAACCGAAAGCCATCGAAATGGCCCAAGCGGTTGCTAATAGCTCGCTATAGTAGGTCGTCAAACGACTCCACTCGAGAGACCATCGAAATGGTCCCAACCGAAAGTGCCATCGAAAATGGCCCAAAGATTAAGTAATAACCCATCGTGAATGTGCCGTCGAAACGACTCTACCTCGAGAGATCATCGAAATGATCCCAACGGTGCCATCAAAATGGCCCAATCGAGTGCCATCGAAATGGCCCAACCATAAACGAAGCGCTTTGGAATAGCACGAAAACGGCCGCCGAGCGCCTATAAGTTCAAAAACTTAGACAAATAAATGTACGAAATACACGTATATAACCACGCCAATTCAAGTAGACGTAATTAAAGACAAGTAAAAATGTCATTACAAAATAGAGACGCCTTGGCCAAGCCGAGCGCCTAAATATCCGATCGTCAAGGCAAGATTTAAATTGTCACGCTCAAGGCAAGCTAAACTATTACAAAGGTAACTCCGCCGCAGCGGTCTTCGTAAGAGAACTGTGGGTCGCGAACAACATTTCCTGCTCATCAACTTGCTCGCAAAGATAATCTTGTTGTCCGCAACATAATGGGCGGATTTATCATCTTCTCATCAAAGTTGATCTTCGTGTTCAGATTCATTCGCCCGCGCCGAGCAAGAGCGCTGTAGAATCGCCGATTGCCGCCTCCCCTACCGCCTGGGCTACCATTTGATTTTTGCCTCCACTTTCGCCTTCTTGGCCTCCAAACCGCTTTATCCTTCTTCCGTGGATTCAACGCCGGGCCTTCGATTGGTCACCGCCAAAGAAGTTCCTTGTTCCGCTGGGAGAGTTTGGCCCTGGCCCTCTCACCCTTCAAGAGCGCTTTCTTGGCTTCGGGCAAGCTTGTCATACCTCCGCTGCGCCACCAAAGCCTTCTTCTTATCAAGACGAGCCCTCATGGAATGCAGATCGCCCAACAATTAGTCGGCCGATTTAAGACAAAAGAACTAACTGACCGGGAAAGTAAAGTACCTTCACTTTCGCCGCAAGCTCGATCATGATTTTATCTATTCCTGCCAGCAGAAGGCTACAGCACTCCATTGGCTTCTTTCTCAACCACTCGAGTTCGACTCGCCCTAAACCTCGAGCGAGAATAGGGACGCCGGCTTTAGCGGAATCCATGTTTTGGCCGTTGCCTTATCCGCTTTGAGCGATCGCCAAGACGGGCGGGCGACCGGACGGTCAAGTTTGCTTTTTTCCTTGCTCTTGGGAGTGGGGGCACCTTTGAGGACGATTCAGAGCATCCTCGCCGAGGTCCTTCATATCTTTTGCCCCGAATTGTAGCAGTTTCAAAACCGACTAATCACGCCCAAGATTTACCTACCA
This sequence comes from Oxytropis ochrocephala, assembly GCA_020916435.1. Classification (NCBI taxonomy): domain Eukaryota; kingdom Viridiplantae; phylum Streptophyta; class Magnoliopsida; order Fabales; family Fabaceae; genus Oxytropis; species Oxytropis ochrocephala. The sequence continues at coordinate 48,369,599 of CM037091.1, read as the reverse complement.
TCCTTTCTCGCAAAACAACAAGTCAAAGGTTAGAAAAGAGTATTGACAACAAAATATAAAGGCAAAGTTCAAAAGCAAACCGATCTCACTCTCCGATCCCCCCGCCCGAGCAAGACAAAGGGACGGCAAGGTATGTCGCCTCTTGGTCCGGACGCATCATGCTCGCTAACGCCTTGATCATCTCCAAGGATTCCAAGTCGGCCTCCCCAAATCTTTGATAGAATAAATGTAATCGCCCGCCTCCCGCAGTAGTGAGCCTCGCTCCACATGATGGGGAAGTAAGGGGACTAAGCATTCCGTCCGGTTGACTCGATATGGCCTCTTGCCTTTACCCTCCTCATCGGGAGCAATCCAAAAGTATTGACCTCTCCAGCCGCTCCCAATGATTCTCGTATGCTTTGAAATACCGATGATGGGTTTTCTGCATCTTAAAGGAGACTCGCCCTCTTTTCTTTGTTAGCCTTCTCCATGAGCCACCAAATTTCAAAGAGAGTAAAGAATGCATGATCGACACCTACCGATCCAATTTAGTCAAGAGGACTTCAAAAGTTTTCGTAAACGCCCATGCGTTAGATGGAGTCGGTAGAAGGCGACCCCAATGTGACGCAGACGCCACGCTGAAATTCGCGAAAGGAGGGTGATGTTCATCCTCTCGAACACGAGCCGATACATCGTGAACTTAAGGTCGGGAGAGTAAGCTGCAATGTCTTCTCCGCCTTTTCATACCTTTCACCCTCCACCCGCACTGGTCGGGCGGCTCCGCTGACGGCAAGGCAACATGGCCGATGCAATGATACCCCGTGTGAACGAAGAGTTTCCGATACCCAAGACATGTCGATGGGTCTCGCCACGCCCGCTTGAACTTCGCCGACCCTTTCGCTCGATCCTCCTTCGTTGTTTACCTCTCGACCCGAGGAGCTAATCGCGGCCGAACTACCTCTTCTTCGCTGACTTCTTCACCGCCACCTTCGCCTCCACCATCCCCTCGTCCGCGATCGACGGCAGACTGCGCACTTCGCCGCCATCAATGATCACCACATCATCTTCTTCCTCTCCTTCCGCCGAGATACGATGTTCTCCGCCGGAGGAATGTTGTACGGGCCGCCATCGAATGGACGGACTCTGTAACTGTGAGTTTTTCGAGCTAGCCGATCCTCACCGTAAGAATGGGAACTCGAGCTCGCATCGCTCAAGAATCGCTGAAGAACTGTAATCTTTGTCGCCCAAGACGACTTAGACTCTCCTCATGGGGATTGCCTCACCCGCCTCATATAGGTAAAGAGCAAAGGATCGCGGTGGTTTTCCGAATACGCGCGGTCGGGCTTTCATTCGTGGCATGCAAAAACACTGCGATAAAAGGCTCGAGTCGTCGATCGAGCGGTAATACTATGAGAAGGGCGACGTGGCTATCCTCGACCGACACCCCCTATCACGAGGCGTGGAAAAGTACAAAATGCATTCAAAGAAAAGTGCTCAAATTTGGAAAGTAAAGTAGAGATCGATCCGCACCTTGAACAGATGTTGTGGATCGGCCGCGAGTAGTACGTAAACAAATACAGATGCAAGCCTCGCAGACGCAGCTCTGGCCGGGCAGAGCAATTCGTGAAAGTGTGAGAAATGATCTCACCGGCGGCTATTTATAGTACGGACCCATGGCGCCGGCGGACCGGAGACGGTTGCCGCAACATTTCATCTTCTCGCCAATGGTTGTCTCCGCACAACCTCTAAACACCAAACGCCATGTCTTGAATGTCGCGAAGACCAACCGCCATACAAGACGGCCGCACGGCGGCGAAGCGGGCGAAACCTCCCATCAAGAAAACAACGCCGCGCGTCCGCTTCGGCCAAAATAACTTCACTCCTCGGGCATCGATTCAAGCCTCACCGCTTCTAAGCGACCTAGGCTCGGGGGCAATCGCTCGGGTGTATCAAAGAATACGAATCGCCATCAAAGAATCGGGCTCGCGCCCCTTCCCACTCGACGCGCCCAGACACGCCGCTGAGCGCACTCGCCGCCGAAAACTTCGCAAAACGGCTCGGACCGCAGCAGATATATACGCCATTCGCATACGGCATCGTGCACGCTTCTAACCTTGTGCTATCCGCCTGAGCGACCTCTCACTAGATCGCCGGAGTGTCATTGCGTGTACCACCCGAGGTGCTCAACGCGTGAAGCCGTGGACCTGGTCCTTTCACTCATTCAACGATCGCCCATTCGACTTAAAACAACAACTACTTCAACACTTCATCGGTCAAGGTACGATCGTAAAGCAAAAATGATTTTTTGTAAAATAATTAAAAATCGCTTTTTTTAAATATAAAAGGTTATTTTTGACTAAAAGACAAATCTAAATAAAGAAACAAGTCCAAAGCCCAATCAAAAAAACGAACATAGGCTCAATAAAGTGAACTACTACGCACAGGCCCAATAAAACGAAAGTTAAGATCCAAACGAGTCCAAAAACTAACTCGCGGTAATAAGACTTGTAAACTGGTAAAAGTAAAGATGATTGTAGTAAAAAGAGCGGACAAAATTGGGGTATGACATCTACCTAAATACCTTGTTTGTGTACTAAGAAACCCAAAAAGTTCCCTACAGATACGCCAAAACCACATTTAGTGGGGTTGATCTTAAAACTGTGTAGTCTCATCCTCTTGAGAGCTTGTTCAATCTCAACGAGGTGGGCCTCAAAGTTCTTGGACTTGACTACCACGTCATCAATGTATACTTTCATGCTTTTGCCAATAAGGTCATGGAAGATGTCTTTCATCGCCCTTCGATATGTGTCCCCTGTGTTTTTGAGGTCAAGGGCACTACCAACCAATCCTAGATACCTAAGGAGTCGGGCACCGAAGCGCCTTATGGTTGTCACCGACCACATATATTGGATTGTAGCCACAATAGCCGCCCATAAAAGTCAAGATGGCATCATTAGTCGCGACATCGACCAAAGATGTTAGCCACACGCATACCATACTCATCTTTTGAGTGGCCAAGTTCAAGTCTCTCGTAATCAATACATACCCTCACCTTTCCATTCTTTTGATCATGGGGACTATGTTAAACAACCATTCTACGACTGAAGTTCTTATGAACCATGCTTTCGTAAACATTTCTACCTCTCGCTCGATCTAGGCATCACTTGATATCTGGTTCGGATGGCAAAATTATCAATTCGGCCCGAGGCTCCGCTGGACGACGCCGACGACATTCTTGAACGCCTGATGCTCCAACCAATTCTCGAGGTCACCGTGCAGCCAAAGTCAAAACTTCTATTGAGCCCGAGACTCCTGTTGGCCAGTAGGCCATTGTACTTTAAATTTTATAATTTGTACTTTTGAACGTGGTCGCAGCTTTGCTCGACCATTCTTGGTCCGTATGAACTATTTAAGGCGACGTCCTTCTTTGGCTTTTAGATATTTATATTTCCCTTGGTTATTTGTTTATTCGCCAACTCCGGATTAGTTTATTTCGAGCGCTGCGCAGATTTTGCTATGTGAATTACTATTTAAATGTCATGATTATTTGAGCGCTGGCCAAAAACCGCTATAGGTCATTTATTTTTACCAAGACTTAGTTCGTTGGCCTCGCGGCCGCTGAGTGTGATCAAACAAAGCATTGCCGGCGGAAGTCGCTAGGGCTTCTTCCTCCTGACTGGATGGAGATATTCAACTCGCAGATCGATACTGTGCTTGCTCACGTAACGCGAAACGGGGGTCGGTCGCCAGGACTTCTTCCTCCGCCTCTCGACGGAGCTTTGAGCTCCGAGATCGCAGAGGAGTCGACTCGCAAAGCGGTAAAAGGGGCGAGTCGATGTGGACTTCTTGCTTCGCTCTCCGATGGAGCTTTTTGAGCCCTGGGATCAAAGAGAAGGTCGGCTCGCACAAAGTGGAAAGGGGCAGGTTGTTGTGGACTTCTTCCTTCGATCTTTGATGGAGGTTTTGAGCTCGGGGATGAGAGAGAATGTGGCTCGCAGGGAGCAGTTGAAGAAGGCTGGCTCGCAAGAAGAAGTTGAAGCCACTGTGGGCTTTTTCCGACGCCGAGCAGGAATTTATTTGACTAGTGTGTTTCTCAAATCTCTTCTCGTTGATGTTTTATTGTGCGTACATTGATTTCTTCATTCGGTTCTTATTTAATCATGTTCCCTGCACACATTTTCCTTCAATTTCCAATCGCCTGCACCTGCTCTTTCTTAGCCTTGCGGTTCGACTTAAGGGACAGATAGTGACAACTTTTCGCGCCTTCCAGATCAGTGGTTATGGTGACGACTTCATTTTTCTCGGAGTAGAATCTCATTTTCAAATGCACAGTTGAGGCTATTGCTCCCAATCTGTCGCGTGGTCGATTTGTGAATGATGCAGCAGGTAGGCGATGCGCAGCAGTATAGCTAGAAATTGAGTCTTGATACCCCTCGACGGCTTGTCCTCCCATAGGTGACCATGAGCTCGAGGTTGCCTAGGGGTTTGGTCCTCGCCTCGTTGAAACCAATCAGCCTGACCTACTGTGATGGAGAGAGATCTCGTCTCTGAGATTTTCACTTTGGCAAGAGTTATCTAATAAAATATCCACCGAGCTTCATTGGTCTACCAAAGATCATTTCGACATCAACCCTACCATAATGGCCGAGATTATCAATGCAGCACATATTTTTTCTCTCCCCGCCCAAAGCAGATTCGTGTCGAGAAAACCAGAGGTGGTCTTGCCGATATCGCCAAGGCGGGGATCAAATTACCACTAAGGCTGAGGATTTCCTGCCACTGCGTTTTCACAGAGCGGTGTGTTTCTCCCAAGATCAACCGAAAGGCCCCCGATGATGACTAAAGCCACCGGCCGAGGTCGCTATGCGACATCGATGCTTCTTCTGGCAGAATCGCCGGTTTCTTCCTCGGGGTCTTTGCTACCTCGCTCACCACGGCTTTTCCTCTCGCGCGAGCGACGAGGTGAACAAGATCTTTTCTTATCTTCCACTTTCATGTATTGTTTTAGCTTTCCTCACAGATCAGTCTTCAATATCGCCCTCGAGGACTCCTAAGCAAGCCTCACTATCATGACGATGACTTCTATGGTACCGCAGAGGTGCGCTTTGTTGGTGTTGTCTCGCTATGGGATTGGGGTCGCCACTTTACATCTCTGAATTCAAAGATTGGCACATTCTCGATAGGATTTTGCATGCAAGCGCTAAGCTTGGAGTATTCCGTGAATCGCTTTCAAAACTCACGCGAGCTTGACCTGTGAACTTTCTTGTGCTTGCCATCCTGGATTCTTTCCTTTCTCCGCAATGACTGTGCCCGATGTCGCCAACAACATTTGCTTCCTCATAGTCTATATACCGCTGAGCTCTCCTACTAACTCATCAAGCGTGCAAGGTCGGCGAGGCCGACGCTGACTTGAAAGAGGATCCTCGCAAAGTCCGTGGTCTCATAAACATCACCGACATCGCCGCCTTCTTTGTTGTACCTTTCAATGTAGTCTCAAAGCGACTTTTTCTCGCTTTATTGTACGCTCGCAAAGACATCTTTCTCGACTTGGGCTTCACCTTGACGTGGTGAAGCGTGGCAAGAGAATAGTTTGCTAAATTGCCCCCAAGAGGAAATCGGGCCGGGAGATCCCGGAACCATTGCGCAATGCTCTTGATAAAGATAGAGGGAATAGTTTCATTTAACATTGTTCGTGGCATTGCGTAATCCAACATGAGGTGGAATTTGTCCACATTCTCATCCGAGTCGCTTTCCCGTCGCATATGTTCACTAGGAGGCTTCGAGGACCTCGTGATTCGACAATCGCAATCCAGAGTGAAAGCGGCTAGGCCGGATCAACGTATCTTTATCTGACTTGTCGTGTCTTGATTTCCCCTTCTTCGGGGAAGGTGATAGGCCGCAAGTGTACCGTTTCTACCGAGTAGTAAAAATGTATCGATCCACAGGAGTTTAAGTGATTACCAATCTAATTTTTAGTTTTAATTACTCCGAAAAGGAATGATTTGACAAGAGTTAATTGTTTGATTTAAAATTATAAATAAAAGAATCTCCGTGATTGTGGCTTCATCACAATGATAGAATGAACTCACAATCCTCATCCATTCCCTATTTTATATAAAATTGTATTTCTAAGGATGAGACATTCAATGGTAACTCAAGTTTCGTTCGTGGATACAAGAGTGTGCTCTTGAACCAATAATCAAAACCTATTCTCATGGTTGATTATTGCCAAGACCCCTTAAGTACAACCCTCTTTTATCCCAAGGGTCCCAAAACTATTCTCATGTTTTGTTTCCATTGTTTAATCCCATAGTTCTAATATCAAAACTTCTCCTTTCGGTACTTCGTTTGATATTTGGAATAAAACTTTAAAAGCAATGAGATTAAATTAGAATATAATTTTAACAAAATAGAGTTTAGACTTGAGATTTGTTTATGGGTCTATCATTGGATTAGTCCCACAATCCTAAGACTAAAAGGAGTCTACTCACTCATGATCATAGTAGACATAAACTTAGAAAAAGAAGAGGAGTACATAAAAGATAAATGGCAAGAAGATAAATGACGGAAATGTAAATTGCGGAATTGTAATGACAGAATGTAAATGACTTGGAATGTAAATGACAAAAAGTAAAGTGCAGAAAGTAAAGGTGCTGGAAAATAAATGACAGAAAGTAAAGTTGCAAGAATGTAAAGTGCAAGAATTATAAAGAACAATAACTTAAAATGAAGAAAGTAAATTGCATAAAATCTTAGAGATAAACTTTGAGTAGGGTTTGCAACTGCATAAGGTGCCTAGCACTCGTAATTTTCGTGCTTTTTACATAGGCAAAGATCGAGACAACCGCTTAAGGCAATTTACAAGCAATGAAGTTCAAATCAGAATCGCTTTCAAGATCCGAGGAAGTACCACGCCCTTGTTGACACCCACGGTGCCCGTGTTGAGTGCCACAAATCGTGTTGACCACCACGTACTGCAAGCAGCAAACTTGGCAAGCCAACTTAATTCTTCACTTTCTAATTTTGTAATACCAACACGGGCCGTGGTTGACCACCGTGGTTTCCCGTGTTAAGTTCGGGCCAATGTATTTTTGCTAAGTAAATTTTGACTGCTTTGATGCTTTGTAAGTCTCCTCTTGCTCATGACATGTCCTATAAAATCAAAATAAAAATAAAAGTAGTAAAATAGCCCTAAAAGAGAACTAAATTACCAAATAAACTACTTTAAACAAATACTAAAATAACATCTAATTTGGACTTATTAGAAGGACTTCATGAGGATGAATAATCTAAAGAGGAGTCGCCATCGCTACTAGAACCCGAGACAAGTGGCGTTGTCCTCTCTACGCCAAGGTGGAGAACAACGTATTCTTGATATCGCTTATCTCGGAGAGGCCGGCAAGATTGGCCCCGCAGAAGATGGCGGCGCGCAAGCAACAAATGACCACTTCCATTTGGCTCACCTCATCTCTTGGTCGGACGATGACCCTACCGCGCGCTCCAAAGATGTCAAGATATGGCTTATCGTCCGATCTCGTGCAAGTGCCTCGAGGGGGCGGCCGTAATCATGGAGGAGCCTGCAAGAGACATGAATGGTTTGTGGCTTCCTCGACAGGAGAGTTTTCACATGGCCTTTTGGTGTTTGCGTGAGTCGAGGCGTAGGCACCACAATGTCTTGGGTCGGAATCTGAGACTGAGCTCGGCTCGGCGGACGTCATCTTGGAGCCATGAGGGATTGAGATACAAGAATGAAGATTCGAGAGCTAGTGATGGTCCTCCCACCGTGGTCGCCAATGTTCGGATAGAAGAGCGTGGTCCGTATAGAAGAGCGTGGTCCGCATTCGAGGAGGTCCGCTGAGGTTGAGTCCAGCGGCGCGCGATACCTATAAGCCCTCCGATGTTTAAGTCAACAAGAGAAATGAAGAGGTATGCAAGAAAATGAGAACGTACCTGATCTTCGAGGGGTGCGGCCTTATTTATTGACATCGGAGCCGCTGCCGAACCGTCAGATGAGGCCGCTTCAATTTGGGCAGTTCGGAGGCATCATTCGCTTGCCGCCACGATCACCGAATCAATTCCGGCTGGGATGCACTCCAAACTCGAGTTACTACCGCCTAGTCCTAACACTTAGTAAGTCATTTTGATCATCTTTGTTAGTTTTTTTGGTCTTCACATGTATTTTTCGTTGATAAATTTAATCCATAAAATTACTAATAAAAAATACATTTTAGAACATGTTTGTTATTTCCATACATGCACAAACTTCAATGACAATATTTCACATAACTAGAGACAAAAAATGACTATCTACCTCGTTTGCGCAATCTATGTCCGCTTTTGTGGTCACTATGATTAACGAAGTTGTGTGTTAGAAAACCACACCAGATATTAAGATCGCTCATGGCTCGCCGGAAGTTCGAAGTTTCAGAAGTTTAGACGATTTATAAAACGTCACTTGCCTTCCATATTACATTGAAGCCATTGTCTCAAACAAGAAGACTTGCACTGTTGCACATAGATAGTAAAAGTATTCTTGTTATTTACACTCTCTCTCTCAAAAACAAAGTTATTGGGCTACCAAACACACCAAGGCCCAAGTCCATTCATCAAAGGCTCACAATACACCTCCTCAATAGATGGTCCGGATTCCTTCACTCAAGCACTCTTAGTCTCTATAAATATAGCATTTATAACCAAATTAAAGGTACACTTGATTTACCCACTAATACTTGCATTTAACTCTCCGACGCCTGACTTTAGCATCGGAGTGACTTTGCAGGTACACCCCAACTCATCTCGGCCACCCGGCCTCGGCCACCTCAGGCTCGGCCACCTCAATCTCGGCCACCTCAAGATCGGCCTCCTCAATCTCGGCCACCTCATCTCGGAATACTAACCTCAGCCGAAACCGTTACTGATCAATCTCATCTCCTACCTACTATCTAGGATCGACTGACCCTTAGATACGGTACAGAACAGGTTTCTATTTTCTCATCCATTAATTTTTTTGTTTCGTTTATATATGTGAGCATGTGAAATATATATACTGGTTAATTATCCCTATAAAAAGAAAGAAATATATATATCTTTGTGACGACGTAATATTCTTTTTTTAAAACTCAGATATTAATTGCAGAACCCTCCTTTTATGAGTGTTTAGGAAGCCAAATCGGAAGAGTTTTTAATAATAATAATAATAATAATAATAATAATAATAATAATAATAATAATAATAATAACTCATCAACATGAATAGTTAAAAGTCTCACATTATTAACGGTGGTTCAATTTATTAACGGTGTAACCATTGGAGAGAACTGAATTCTCCTCTATGAAAAAGTATTCTCCTCTATGAAAAAGTGAAGTAAAATACAATGAATCAATCTAATCATACATCTCGTTACCTAAAAGAAGATTCTAACTATTGTAATTTCTTTTGACCAAAAAAACTATTGTAATTTTTGAAACACATTATTTCTCATCAACATGAATAGTTAAAAGTCTCACATCGTATGTGATGTGGGAAGTGATTGGATGTTTTAGTATAGTGAAAGACACTCATACATTTAGTATATTGTGTCTATCTCTCTTCTTAATTATTTTCTCTCATCTTATACAATTTTCTCTCATCATTTTCCCTCCAAAATAAGCATAAAGGTACCAAAGGTATCTAATACTCAAGGCACCCAATCTTTTTCCGATGTGATATAACCCAAAAAAAGAGTTTAAAAGTGGAGACATCCTCACTCCACAAGCCGATTTTGTACTGGCTGAGTTAGGTCTAACTCTAAAGTATGAGACAAATGTCTACATGATTAAAGATAAGAAAGTTGACGATCTACATGCGATAAATGATAATGCAAATTTTGAAATCGAAATTCGCTAAGAAGACATGTCAAGAAGTGAGGAAGTCTCAAACATAATACATTTTGAAGGACGGCGTTATTTTCAAGCATACAGAGTCGTGAGCGGTTTTGGTGGTTATCTTAGAAGGTTTTCGCCGGCGGACAAAGGTAAAGCATCTAAGCGCCAAAAAGATGTGGCACCGTATCATCATAAATTATTAGTTTGTTATCGGATCAACCTCACCCCGCTTATTCTCCCGTGTTTGGCGATACTCCCGCCACTTAGAGAATGCTTCCTCGAATCATCCTTGGCCCTCTTCAGAAAATCACCTGTCCTCGCAAGATATGAAGTTGCACGTGTAACTCCTAAGCAAAGTAGGTGGCCACCAAGAACAGACACTCTATATATAGTATTAATTTAATATTAGTATTTAATAAAATATAAAATTTGAAGAATTAAAACAAAGATATGTAAAATATTACCAAAGCGCTTAGCATGTTCATACGAAATGATAGAACCGCCTGCATTTAAGCAACCACCTCTCTCTGGCCCGATTCACAAAGCACTTCTCCGACATTTTCGCTGATAATCCTCATGCGCCCATTTCACTTGGAGTTGATCCCATATAGGCGACCAATCCAATCCGACGACTCTAGATCATCTGCCTTGCCACGCTCTTCCTCAAAGATTTCGTAAAAATGGTGAGGTTTCTTGAATTGAAGACTTTCTTAATCGCATGGTCATCCTCGTGTTTCCATGCGAATGTTGCCTTGTTGCACAAATTAAAAATAAGTTGTTAGAAAAACAACTTCATGAATTCAAGAATTTGGCAAAAATTAAAAATTAATTAAATAGTAAAAACTTACCCTAAATTGATTCCACATTTTGACTCCTGATCTTTTTTAACCTCCACCAATCAATCCAAGACTTTGTGTAATTTGCCTTGATAATACTTGTTATCACGCGACACAATCCTCCCGTGATCAAAGTCAGACATAAGAAAGAAAATTAAAATGATATTAATTTAAAAAGAATTATTTAAAATACAAATACAAATATATATAATAAATACTTACAAATGTCCAACAACCTCCACAACGATACGACCGCCTTCCAAAACATCAACCACGCCGGCTTATGATCATACACGCTGGCGCCTATCCGATCAGCAGGTGCCATACTACCGGGTGGAGGCAAAGACGGTTCAACGCCTCGAGCTCGCTCCTCGATGAAGGCATACGCACATAGTTGCCATGAACAAGTCGATAAACTATCTTACGCTTACGCCGCAGTTAAGAAGTACATATCTTCTTTCCTTTTTCCCGAGGCGCACGCGTGGGTCCTCATGTGGTGAGTCACTATCCGCTAACGATGCCATAATCGTTTTCTAGCTATAAAATAAAGTTAATAACATAAATGATGAATAACATAGGCAAATATATATCAAGTCCGATAAATATAAATATTATTTGACAACAAATTATTTAAATAATGTATAACATCACATTAATTAATTAGAATCCCATTCTTTCTCAAAATCACCATCATCATCGATAAGTCAACTCCTCGATACACCGACGCGATCGACTACGCCCTCATGATCCGTATCTTAGTCTTCATTAACTTCATTAGCAAATGGTTGGACTCATCACATAAACGAGTAATGATCTCAACTTCAATCACTTCAGCTACATTGACATTTCTTCCGATCGATATGGCACATCTTCCATCGTGGTCATCATTTGTCTCAATGTAACCTCTGGTTTTGTCTTAATTGCAACACACCAACCACGCCGATCACCCGTGTTGATGGATAAGAGACATAGTAGACTTGTCTCACATTTTGTGCAATGACAAAAGGATCGTGATAAATGATATCTACCACTCATTTTAATGTCCACCGTATTTGTTCGGGTTAAACTTTGTTCCTCGAGGACTGATCAAACCAATTACAAGAAAAAACGACTATCTTTTGATGATAATCAAGATAAGTGGTATGCAAGTTCATAAATGTGTTCAACAACACCATAGAAATCATCTTCGCCTCCCCAAGGTCACCCTTCATGCAAACTCCACTATTCATCGCTTTCTACCTTCATTCCATTTGTTAGTGTGAAATTTGTATCCATTCACAAAGTATGTGTGCCATTCTTTAACACATCTTCGAGGACCATCAAATAAGTTTCTCGTGTGTTGGTTGGTAAGAGTCATGGAAGGGAATACATACGCCGCTTAAAACCACATTCAAAATGCGCATGAATATGAGCAGCATTTATTGTTCTTCACTTACTCCTCCGATGTCAAAAACTCCCTAATGAGAAATTAACAATTGTTACACACAACAGAGTACTTTAATTTATAAAGAAATTAAGATAACTAGGTTGAGAAAGACATACTCAATGAATGGTTGGACTTCTGCATGCTTTATCAAGACATGAACATGGGCTATAACTCTTCTTCTCATAGCTGAATTGACTCTTTCCGCATTTTGACGACTGTGTGAGACAAAAGACGCAAAGCTAAACGATGTCTTGTGGTTCAATGTTGATTTCATTTCGACTACTTCTAGAGCCAAATCATTGTTGAAATAATATGAACAAAAATGAGTTGTTTCACGATGCAAGTAAGACGCAACATATCGATCCTTCAACTCTAGCTTTATTTTTGACTCGATCTTTTGAATCACCCATGAACCTATAGAAAATTATATGTTAATAATAATGTGTTGAAATTGTAGTAAACTTCTTTCATATGTATATTAACCGACCTTTCAAACGTATACATCCATCCAGATTGACATGTCCACCAAGTTTAGCTTCAGCTATGTAGATGAACAACAAGATGCTCCATAGAATCAAAGAAACCAGTGGGGAAAATTCTTCCAACTTGCATAAGATAAGTGGGATGTCTTGTTCCATTTTTGTCGATCATCCGCTTTAAGCGCTGGCAGAACACAAATTCTTAAAGTATTGACTTATTTCAATGAGCGGATTCAAAACATGTGTCAGCAAATCTAACTAAAAGCGATAGGAAGTAAGCACTCCATGAATACATGACAATCATGGCTCTTCATCCCATGCAACCTCCCATTATCCACATCCGCATCTCTTGCTAAATTGGAAGAATAACCGCTCTGCATTTTCAACCGCTTTATCCATCGATAAACTTCTTTCGCTTGTTCGGTAGATAAAGTATAATTGGCTTTGGGTTTCAACGCCCTAGTACTTTGCTCAAGCAACGACAAATCCTTTCGCCACAGCATCGATCCACGCCCTTCCTAGCCTTCTCATTGTCTTTTGTTTTAACTTTCACATTCATAATAAGCAGTTAAATATGTTATCAAAGAAATTCTTTTCAATGTGCATGACATCCGTGATTGTGTCTCAAAGAGATTATCTTTCCAATATGGAAGTTCCCAAAAATACTCTTTTTGTCCAATTATGCCATACTCCATAATCATCCGGACGAAAACAACACCGCAACGACTTCTACCGGAGGGATATCCTCGACATTGTTCCAAACTTCTTCGTGTCACCACGGAGGTTCACCTGCTTCAATACTTCCTTTGATGAATGCATATTTCACCTTCTAAATGGATGATCGCTAGGTAAAACCTACTGCGTGAGTCAAACCATGATGTTTTTCCTCCATATTTAAGAGTAAAGCTCTGTGTCAACCATGCAAATCTGACACGCCATCTTACCATGTGTCCCCATCCCCGACAAGATTCCATAGGCAGTGAAGTCATTGATGGTCCACATCAAATCCGCCTCATGACAAAATTTTGTTTGTGTGTTGCATCATAAGTTAAAACACCATGCCACAACCTTTTAGGTCATCGATCAAAGGTTGCAATTATATGTCAATACCAGCTTGTTGGATTGTGTGGTCCTCGAATAATGGCATTTAAGAACATGTATGGTTTAGACATACACATTTCTCGGAGGAAGGTTGTACGGTAACAATAATCGCCAACAAGAATACTTGATGCCGATGCTTGAATATAGGTGTGAATCCATCGTGAGCATAAACCAAGTTTAACATTGCGTGGATCACTAGCAAAATCTAGATGAACACGATCGAAATTCTTCCAAGCTTCACTATCGATGGGTGGCGAATTCACTGTAATTGTTTCTATTCTCATGGTGCCATGACATTTTACCCGCAGCTTCCTTTCAAGTAAACATCCTTTGTAGCCTCGTATAAGAGGCGATAGAACATTGCTTTCCGTGGAACCGGCTTGCTCGCTGCCCCTTTCCTCGCTGCACTGTAGCGTGGTTTCCACACAACTTGCATTCCGACAACTCTCCATCATTTATCCCAAACTCATCGCTATAATATAGCATGCAAACTGCATACACAACAATCAATTCTCTTAGATTTTAAGCCAAGCTTCGACACCGCCTTTTTAGCATCATAATAACTCATGGAAAAGTCCTCTAACGGGGTTGCATCCAACATCATTTTCGCCATATATTCCATGCACAATTCAAAGAACATTAAATCGAGACTTGAGACCCAACAACCGAACACACATTGATAATTTAGATTCGTTAGATCCTTCAAATAATGGTTTATTTGTCTCACTCAAAAACATATAAAACCTCTCGAGCTTCTTCATTCTAACTTCTTCAAAGATCATATCAGTGGTTCCTCAAAATCCAAATTTACACCGATAGCATCACGTATCATCCCCGAACAACCTCAAACGGCTAATTTCCTATAGTCGATGAGCCAACAAATTTTCTACGATCGACTTGAAGTGGCACCTTCTACTTCTTGACAGAACACTATCAACCTGAGGAACATTAATTATATTAACATGAGAAACTCCACCGCCACTCTCGCCATGACGAGTCCATATCCAATAATTTGGCTTAAATCCATTGTTGTACAAATGAAGTCGAATGTCACCTTCATTTTTATAGCTCGAAAGATACATTTCAACAAGGACATCTAATTCCACCTTGTTGTTGCTCAAATTATTTTTGACGCTTAGCTAAAAGAACAAACTCTTCAACTCCTTCAACAAAACGCCGCTTTCAACCCCTCTCTTCCGTGATATAATCGATCATACATCCAACTACGATCCATTTTTTGTGGATGTCCTAATTAAATTTATTACAACATATATGTCTATCGTAACAATAGACATTTTCATTTTTATATTTTAGCTACTATTATCTTTATAGACTAACAAATAATATTACAACATATACTCTAATTTTATTAAGATACTAAATAATAAACAATAAATGAAACAAATATTAACAAATAACTAATCTAAATATTATACAAAATAATATTTACTATCACATAATATTTATTACATTAAATAATATTTACTATCACATAATATTTATTAACTATTTACATTAATGTTCTTCTAAAAAAACCCAATTAACGTGGTTCAAAAAATAACTATATTAATGTTCTTGTAAAATAACTCTATTATTGTTGTTAAAAACAATTATATTAATGTGTTTATATTAATGTTGGTCAAAAATTAATTATATTAATGTGTTTATTACATATAATAAATAATAAACAAGAAATATTAAGAAATATCTATTCTAAATATTACACAAAAATAATTTAAAAATATTTTAACTTTAAGTAAATACTAATGACATATTATATATTATTTTCACCTTTATTTTAACTGAAATATTATAATAACATAATAATTCGAATTTATTTTTTTAACAATCATAAACAATTTTGAATTTAAAATTTTATGAAAAATTTTAATTTTAAAATTAAAATAACAATCATAATAATACTACATAATTCATAATAACAATCATAATACTACATAATAATAGTACACAATTATAATAATAACAATCATAATAATTTTAGCATGAATTACATTTTAAAGATTAATTTTATTAAAAAAAATTAATATAATAATTATAATAACTTTATTATAAATCCTATTTATTTTTGTTAATAGTAATTTTAATTCTAATTTTATTAATAAAAATAAATTAATAATTTCGAAAATATCTATTTAACTAAATAATATTAACTATAGTAATAGTAATTTTAATTGTAATTTTTTTACTTGTACCAAATCAAATAATATTTATTATTACATAAATCAAATAATAATTACTATTACAAAATCAAATAGTTATTACTAACCGGTAATGCTGAGGAGTCTCTGACTTGACGCAAATAGCTTCGAACAAACTCAACCAATTGCGCAGAACATTCTCCAACTTTTCCTCAAAATCAATCAATTGCTAAACAAATAATATCATAAGTAGTAAATATTAACTCATATTAACAAAAACTAACACATATAAACTACATATGTATACAATAACATACCTTCAAACAAGAGATTTTGTAGAGAAATAAGAGAGATTTATAACAACATGAGAGAAATGTGTGAAGAAATTTGGAATGAAAGTGGAAGAAATTCGAACGAAGGTGTTGAAGAAATTGGAATGGAGGTGTTGAAGAAATTTGGAATGGAAGTGTTGAAGAAATGAAGGAAGAAATCGATTTATAAGGGAGAATTATAGCCGTTGGAAAATAAATACGCATCGCGCCATTTATTACTATCAAGCGATATTTTCAAATTACCATGGAAATTGACTACCGATGGACTAGCGATGATACCGCGAATTTTGAATTACCGGTGGATGACATTACCGGGCGCTTATATATGCGTATCGGGCGATTATTGCAATTACCGGCGGATAGTCATTACCGGCAGACTATTTGCGGTTACCGGCGGAACTTGTTTCAGTTGACTATCCACCGCTAATGGGCAATACCGGCTGAAATTCAAAAAATATTTTTTAAATCTTTTCTCTGTTTAAAAAACCGCCGGAAAATAACAAAATCCGCTTTGTAATATACCGCTTATTATTCCGCCGATAATGGTTTTAAATCCGCCGAACTTATCGGGATGACGAAATCACTTAATGCGCCGCTATTGAACGAATTTCTTGTAGTGAACTAGGTAGTTTCTGCTTGTAAAGTCTATAAATAGATGTTTGTAAGTAGTTTTAGGGGCGTATTTCATAACATTCAGTAACTCATACACATCTAACACATCTGCTCACACAAGATCTTTGGTAGTTGTGGTGAACAATGTATGTTTGAGTCAATCTTGTATGTATTTGAATCCTTACTTTTATCAAATCAATTTCACTTTGAAAATTGAGTGATCCACTCTTGTCTCTTTTTTCTTTCAATTCTGTACTTTGTTTAAATTAATACCCTTACACTTAAGGAATTTGTGTTGTTCTTTCCTTTCCATAGATTGTTTAGGTTACTTTTGATTTTAGACTTTGAAACCCATTTGTGCAGAATTATTTGAGGAATTCATGATGTTCAAACCCTTACAGGCTTGATTCCCATGTGTTGTTCAAGTTCTTTTACATTGGTGTTTTTGAAACTTAATCTGAATTAGATTATGTTATTGGTGTTGAGGCATTGATTCAATTGATAACATGATTGAATGCCACTGAATACCATTTTTGTTCTTTAAAAACGCATTAAAGAAAGTGGTGGGTTCAATGAGAAAAGTTTGTAATCCAAAGGTATCATTGCCCTCAATAGCCAGGTAGGTTCCATATCTCGAAACACCATGATTGTGGTGGTCCCTTTGACAACTGACTTCAATCTCTTGTTGGGGAAAGAGCGGGTCCATGATGTAGGGGCATTGCCTTCAACTTTGTATCAACAGATGTTCATTGGAATGATCTTGATGTATGTCAAATTATTGAGTAAAATCCTACAACTTTTAATGCTCCTGATGCTAAGGTTTTCCAGGCAGACAAGATTTGGGTAGATGTTGGCCCATCCAAAATTGAGCAGAACACTGATCTCAAAAGGCAGTTCAATGAAAAAGGTGAACCTCTAACCTTGGTTCTCAAACCTCCTGTTAGCTTTGAATGAAGCCACAAGGCTGTGACACAGTCGAATGGGAACTTGTATGATGGAATCGAGCTTCATAGCTCAAATTTCGGGCCTATATGGCGAAAATAAGATAAGAGCGGCCTCGATGCCACATGTGGTGTTTCTTATTTCCAACAAGAAGTGAGTGGAATATTGTCAAAGAACCTCAAAGCAAGCATACTTCAGAGATAAGAAATGTAGAAGCAGATGCTGACTTAGACCCATCAAAAGAACCTAAGGTAGTTTCTCAAACCTTTAATTCAGGAAATAATATTTTGTTAGAAATCATGACCAGTGCAGAGAAAGGAGAGACTTCAAAAGATGATGCATTCAAGAAGTATTCTGAAGAAGAGGTTACTGATGGCCTCTTGGATTGTATTTATGTTGAAGTAGAGAAAGGGGCTCGAAACCAATCTGAACCTACCTGCCTTAGAGAAAAAGTAGGGAAATAGGTTTTGAAATGGGTCATAGATTGAAATGAAATTAGATATTCAAGGAAGGCTTGTCTCGATATCCCATTTGGCGTTCATGTCGTAAGACCAAAACAAGTTATGTTTGGAAAATTGATGGAATAGTTGAAAGCATATGGCTCTGAAACATAGAGTTTAGCCAAAGTTGAAGGAGCCAAAGTGGACCTTTGATAATTTTAAGTTTTCCTTTATCCTCAAACTTTGAACGGCCTCAGTAAGCCCTTCATATAGATGAGCTAAGATGAATGAACCCAAACAAATTTTCTTACCTTCATGGAGGCATTGGGCTATGGGAAGTAGATACTTCAGAATTTGCATGGTCTTGCAGCAAATAACGAAATAAGTTAACCAGCATAGCAAAAACGCCACGTGTTCTGAACCAGGACTTCCTCTTTTTTGGTAAGCCATGGTGAATTCATTGATAGAAACTTTATCAAAATTGGGTTGAACTGAATCGTTCTGTGGCAAAAGACATGGGGTATATTGGAGATCAACTGGCGTGAGGCCAATAATGGTCAGACTTCAAAAAGGGTGGGGCTAAGCATTCCACAAGGAAAATGGAAATTGTTAGTTTCGGGGTGTCAAAAGTGAAGAGGGGCGAATATCTCTACTTCATTGAAATGAATATCGTAGGAGCTGAGTTGAATGAGATCATATATACCCTGTTGTTTCTGTTGACCGCCCTTAACTTTAGTTGCGCACATCAACCAAATACATAAAATGCTCTTTGCAATAGGAGGATTTTCCTTAAAGATCAATTTGAAATCCAAAGACAATTGATCTTCAAGATCTTCTTAGGCTCAAAGAATTAAAGGTCCATCTTCAGAAAACACCAAAGGAGTGTCCAAAGTATCAAGCATAACAGAGGTGAGAACCCAAGAATGAATGAAAAACCCCATCACGAACAAATGTCTGAATACAGATACCTTCTTGCGAGCCTTGAGAGAAGTTTCCAGCTAAGGGATCAGTAATTGCAGAAAATTCGCCATCAAGATTAAGTTTCTTGAAGTTTTGCGTTTTGGAGGAGCAAGCCATTTGAATGAAGAGCTAACAGTATGGTTTAAAGCACAAACTTTTGTTTAGATTATGAACGCAAAGAAAATTCAAGAAACAAGTGTATAATCTATTCAAAGATTAGGTATTTATCAGGTTAAAGTTTTAGCCGTTAGCAATGGATTGATGGCATTGTTGAAATGTTTAACGCAATTCTTGGAAATGACACTGAAAATGTGGAATGTCGTGTGTGTCATTGAATCGACTAGTAACGAATACTTTTTTACTACAAGAAGTGATGTTTTTCGACTGAGTTACAGTCAATAAAACTTGTCAAAATGTTTACTCTCTCTACTTTCGAGACCAAACATTTGTGGGGCATCTGTTACAGCCAAATTTAAAAATCAAAATTCGCTAAGAAGAATGGCAACAAGTGAGGAAGTCTCGAAACATAAAATATTTGGAAGGATGAAGCGGTTCATAACACAAATTCCAAGTTAGAATTTGAAGTCATTTTCGAAGCATGCATTAGTCAAGAGTGGTTTGGTGGTTATCTCAGAAGGTTTTCAAGCAAAGGGACATATGTAAAGCATCTAGACGCCAGAAGACATGTGGCGATGCATCATCAACAATCATTACTTAGTTTTTACTTTAGTTTATCTTCGAATGGGACATGTGTCCATCACGCAACTAGGTAGTTTCTCATGGTAGAATCTATAAATATAATAGAAGTTTGTAAGTAGTTCTAGGGGCACATTTCCTAACATTCTCAGAACTCCATACATGCCTAACACATCCTCACACAAGACCTTTGGCGATCAGGTGAACAAATGTATGTTTGAGCCAATCTTTAATGTATTTGAATCCTTGCTTTTATCAATTCAATTTCAATTTCACTTTGACAATCAATTGCTCCACTCTTGTCTATTTTCTTTCAATTCCGTGATTTTGCTTTAATTTAATACCTCTCTCGCACTTAAAGAATTTGTGATGTTCTTTCCTCAAGGATTGATTTTCATAGATTGTTTAAGTTACTTTTGATTTTAGATTTAGAAACCCATTTGTTAATAATTACTTGAGGAATTCATGATTTACAAACCCTTGTGGGCTGGATTCCCGTGTCTTGTTCAAGTTCTTTTACATTAGTGTTTTTGAAATTTAATCTGAATTTCATTATCTTACTAGTCTTGAGACATTGACTCGATTGATAACATAATTGAATACCACGTGAAAACCATTTTTGTTCTTTAAAAATGCATTAAATTTGGGGTTGGTACGTAAACATATCTACTGATGAACCCATGATCTAATTTGAGTCCTCTCATTTTATCTCTTTTAAATTCATTTGTTTAATAGTGAAGTAAACGAAGTTTACTGGAAAACAGACTCGCAATAATCATAACAAAGGGATTTTATGTGAACCCATGGACTAATGTTTTAGTACATGTTGGTTTATTTTTTATCTTTTAAATAAAATTTATTTTATTTGATTATTTTATTTTATCTATCTTGAAAATGTATGCGACTTGGCATAGGGTGGAAATTTCGCCCGAGAATAATTTATTGTTGGTCATCTAATATTTTTGTTGAATTGTGGTCTTCGGTTGGGGAATCATTAATTTGTTGTGTATGTGTATGTGGTTGACGTCATTTAAAAGTTTATCACACCAACAATATTGAAAAAAAAAACATAACCAATGGATTCTTCATACTTTAGTATGTCCCCACTTATACTGACGTCAAGTGTAGTCTTAGTTATGTATATTTTCCATTTTTTTCAAAAAGAAATCGCAAAGTTCAATATCCACTTTATTTTGATAATGTCACACCAATGAGTTTTAAAAGCATACATAAATTGGTGTTAATTTTTAAATCAAACTCGTGATGATACCTACATATAGTGTTTCACTTTCTAATTGTGTTGTCTTCTTTCGTATTCCCCATTTCTCGCTTTCTCTGTAAAGTACTTAACTTCTTCATCTTCATGTCTTTTAATTTGCTTACAAAGTTATTTTTTAGTTTCATTGATAAATGCATTGTTGTTGATTGGATTTATTCGTGTTCCTTCGATTAACCTTCAGGTTTTATTCATTTTTCTTCGATTGTTGCTTCCAGTTTTATGTATGTGTTCCTTCGATTGTTCTTTAGTTTTATTTGGGTATCTTTTTGTTGGAATGAAATTGTGAATGTCAACCTTTAAGCTTTCTTCCTAACCTATTAACTGATGTTTGCATTAAACTTCTTTTATTGATACTGCTATTATAATTTTTATCTCTAATCTCATCATATCCAGGAGTTCAAATTTTTTTCCATCTTCCAGCTTTTTGTTCACTCAAATTTTTGTTTTATGTTTTTTTATTTTTTGTTCTCGCCGCCTAAAACCTCGCTCGCTTTCTCTTGACATCTTTCCAATTTTTTTTTCAGCTTTTTTTTCTTCTTTTAGTTTTTTTACCATCTCATTGGTGTGCAATTTTTTCTGGCTTTACCGATGACTATCTACATAGGAGAAACTGGTCGCCACGAGTACTTTCTGGCTTTGTTTCATTGTGTGGTTATCTCCTCCGAACAGAGTTTTTGTCACACCTAAGGTTCTTTCTTTATATTTTAAAGCTTTGCATTTTTTTTCCATTTTTTATATTTCAAGAGGTACTTTACAAACTCGGTGTTGGACATGTTTAAATATGAAAATTTTCAAAGAAAAAATATTTAATTTCGTAAGAAAATAAGTAAAGTGAAATTCTAAACAAAGGTGCTTTGGTGTACTTGATGGGGACAAAATTATTTTAGAGCAAAAATGCGTAACGTTAAATGTTACGCAGTTGTGTTTTGGGATACTTTAGGATTCAGAATTTTTTAAGTCTTCAAATACTAGAAATTTCTTCAGAAATAACTCGGTTTGGTAAAAATTATAAGTTTGTGACAAAATACGTAAAGTACGATGTTGATAAAGTATTTTGGGAAACTTAAGAGTCCATGAAAAAATTTAGATGTTCAAATACGCCAAGTTCGCTCATCAATAACTGCTTGATGGAAAATATTCATGAAAAAATACATAAAGTGTGATTCTAGGTCAGTGTGTGTTTTCTGCAAGGTACTTTAGAATCAAAAATTACATGTCCAAATTGGTATTTTCTTCTTTATTTAGAAAATTTCACATCAACAAGTATTAGAAGCATCGTTAAATTGGTGTTTAGTTTTAAATCAAATCTGTATAATACCTACGCATTTGTTTCACTTTTTAATTATGTTGTCTTCTTTCTCTTTAATTATGGGTTAAGTTTTTATATTTACATTTTTTGGTATAAACTCTAGATCCTCTCATACAACTCTAGAGACTAATCTCTCTAATGTGGTAGGACCGTATTATGTGTTAAGTTTTTATAGTTACATTTGATGAATACGTATAACGTTATTATAGATTCACTACAACAAATTTGGTAACCGGCGCGACATTCTCATGCATGTTTGGGGTAAACCGCCACTTATCATTTAGCGCGTTATCTTGGTCGCTTCTGCTAGTAAGTAAACGGCGGCGTTATTTGCAAACCGCGCGGCGGTTTGAGTTTTTTAGTCAAGCTACAAGCATTTTGGGTTATATCATAATGTTGAAAATTTTTTGTCTCAAAACAATTCTCCATCTAAAAATCCTCCCTTTTGTTTTTGTCAAAAATACTCTCCTTTTTTTTCATCGGCTACTTCTTTTTTTTTTTATTTTTATTTTAATTAAAAATGTAAAACAAATTAAAGAAGCAAATTTTCTCTCTCACGACGACTACCAAAGAATAGCTAGTGTAGCAACCGAAAAATCCGAGGAAAGGATTCTTCAAGTTCGAATGGAAGCCGCCACCGAATTTTAGTTCAAGGAAAATTCTTAAAATCCCTTTAGGTTTTAGGACAAAGCGCTGTTAGGGTTCGAGTCATTATGTGTGGAAATGTATTAGCACCCTACCTACATCCTATTGTCTAATTAATTTAAGATTTATTTAATAATTACCCTTTTATTTGTAGAAAAAAAGACTTATTTAGGTTTTTGGTTTTAGTGCTTGACAAGGGTCGAGCCTTGCTCCTACGCATCTCCTGATGCAATGGAGGAATCAAATCTACGTAGTTCTTCCCAAAAAGTTTGTGGGTTGGTATTTTTAGCGTAGGGTCCTAGGATTCCTTGAACTGCATGTAAAACATCGATTCTAGGACGACGACTAACCCGATTGTACAACCGACTTAGTCCCCACTTTTTGAAATAATTTTAGAGTTTTTTGAAAGAAAGTGGTTTGGTGTGAGGTGGGTCCGCTTTAGAATAGGTATTCTAGAACTCCCGAATCAGCATACCATTAGTTCTAGAACGCTGACTAACCCATGCTTGTACAACCGACTTAGTCCTCGCTGCTTATGAAAAAAATAATTTATTTATATTTTATTAAGTTTTTTGTAGGATTACCGAACTGCATGTACCATTGGTCCTAAAATGATGACTAACCTGACAGTATAACCTGCTTAGCCGCTTATTTTTAGAGAAAAATAGTTTATTCAGATTTATTAAGTTTGGCAGGGTTACCGAATCAGATAAATTTATTGGCCCTAAATAATGACTAACCTTAAGCCAGTACAACCGATTTAGCCGCTTATTTGATTTCGAGAGAAAAAATTATTTATGTTTGAGTTTGGAAAAGAATTAAAAAGAGAAACAGGTGTGCATTGTAAATTGGGGTTTTATTAACCGTAGGTGTTGTATAATTAATTTGAGGTGCAAAAGGAAAGCCCAAATAGATAGGAGAGCCCAAGATGCTAAATCGGGCTTAAGTGAGGGAGGTGTGCGCTGAATTAGAGGGGTGTAATTAGTATTCTGAACATTAAAATAAAAATAAAATAAAATAAATATAAAGGAACTATAAATAGTTAGACCTAACCCAAGAAAACCCTAAAACCGACTCCACCCTTTTCATCACCAAATGCGCGCAGCCTTCTTCCAAATGGTAGAGGAGAGCGAAATTCCGGCGAGGTTTCCGCTGGCTGCTCGAGGGAGGAAGAGAGAAAAAAACAACGATGCTCATGCTTTCCATGGAGACGAAGCTGTGGGTGGCTCGCGATGAGAGGGAGAGGACGACGGCAGAGATGATTCCACCGGTGATGGGTGGCCGGTGACGCGAACCGAACTCGCGATGGTGAGGGGGTTTCACGGTGGTGGCTCGTCGGAGGTCACAGCGACGATGTTGGTGAGCTGTGATGAGAGTGGGATGCAAACACGAAAAGATGGTGTTTCACTTAACGCAAAAGGAGGGACCGCTTACGACATTTAGATTGGGGATACGACATTGAATTAGAGCAACCACCGCATACATGTGGTTGTGAGGTCACTTCGATTCTTTTGTTTTTTCCTATATTTTGATTTTTAACATGTATTCATCTTTCATTTTTGATTCCTTGAGTATCTATACCATAACTTTTTTTACAACAAACAGAGTTACAATTTATTATGTTTGTATTCACTAAGAAATCTACCGGTAATACTATACAGATCCTATTTGCATATTAAGTACGTAAGCTACACTAATAACCAATAATAGCTTTATGTACATATTTTTAGCATCTATACAAAGACCAACCTAGTTTCCAAATTTTCCGAATAAGTCGCTTGTGTTAGGCTCTTAATCGTTGTTGTATGTGATCGATCGCAACTACCATCGTGGATCGCTGATCGCTACCGCTTTTCCTTTTAACAACCGTAACTTCGTAATCAGTTTTTTGTGGATTGTGGTTTCACGTGAAACTCTAATCCTATTTTTGGGTGATTTTAGCAAAGAGTTTTCTGCCTTGATTTCTCGTGTGTTTGATCACGATTTATCGCTTATTTATAGTCTAAAACTAGGTTACTGTGATTAATTGAGTTTTGGCTGGGTTTGATGATTTTTCGTGTTGGAACCTGTGCCCAATAAAGAAATGCAGCAGCCTTGGAATGCCGCCTGAAACCCTAGATTGTCGCTTATCGTGTATTTTCAGATCTCATATTTTTTGTATTTTTAGATATCTGCTTTTTTGTATTTTTGGACTTTTTGACTCTTAGAGCTTTTAAATTGTAAATTTAACTAAATACAATTTTTTTGACATTTTTGGACTTATTTGACTCTTAAACACTTTTAAATTGTAAATTAAACTAAATAGAAATTTTGACATTTTTGGATTGTATATATGCTTAAATAAATTAAATAAACAAAATAAGAATAAAATAATAATAAGAAAATGAGTCAAAGCAAATACAAAGACGAGAACGGGCCTGACTTGACAAATACGCTAAAACGAGACCAAAATGGGCGCTATTAACTAAAAACACTAAAATTAACTCTAATCGCATTCTTAAGTGAATTTAAACCAATTTTTTGAGAAAATGACTTTAGGTAGACTCGCTTCATATACGA
This sequence comes from Oxytropis ochrocephala, assembly GCA_020916435.1. Taxonomy (NCBI): domain Eukaryota; kingdom Viridiplantae; phylum Streptophyta; class Magnoliopsida; order Fabales; family Fabaceae; genus Oxytropis; species Oxytropis ochrocephala. Next base: position 48,343,981 of record CM037091.1, on the reverse strand, counting down.
CTAAACTCAAATACGTATATTAAATTGAAGAACGCACTAAAAGATTGATCATTACAAGGCGCCTAATTTAAACAACGACATTTCGATTTAGTTGAACAAGGTGATTGAAATTGGTTCTGTTAGTAGCCGAGACGCTACACTAATAATCCTCGTAATCATGCGACTCCAAAACACGCCCTAATAAAAATAAACGACTAAAACAAGAAAAAGAAGACGACAAAATCGGGGTATAACAAATGAATGCTCATTGCTTTCTCACTCAAATTTCTTCTCTCTCTCTCTCGCCTCCGTCACACCAAAGCGCTCTCTCTCTCCTCTCTCTCTCTCTTTCTTTCATTCTCTTTCTTTAGCTGCTTTCTTCTTTCTTTAGCTGCTCACTTCACGATTTAGATTTACTTCTTCACCCTAATTTTCCTTTTCAAATACCATTTTCCCTAATTTTCCTCTCTCACACTCTCACTCATTTCATTCTCACACTCTCTCATTCCATCTCCTTTCAAATACCATTTCCTCACTCTCACTCATTTCACTCCCACACTCACTCACGCTTCATACACAAAGTCTTCTTTGCAACAAGAAAAGCTCACAATTCCTCCACACCGCCACCACCGCAGAAAACCCATTTCTTCTTTGCGATCGCTTCCTCAACCATTCCATCTCCCTTTCAGCAAGCCCTGTAGAGTTCCTCTATTTCTTATCTATTTTCGCTTTTCCCAAATTTCTCGCCTCTAGAATTAAACACTATTTCTTCTCTATTTTTAGTTTTCCCTAATTTCTCGCACCTTAATTTGATTTTTGTTCTTTGCTTATTTCAGGAGGTACTTGGTTGATTGGTGCCGGCTCGAGGTCCTTGTTGAGAGGTACCGAAAGCTACTTGTTTTTGTCGAGAGGTTCTCACGAATATAATTTAGGTTTTGAGTTCGTATAAGCTTGATTTAGGTCAATTTTAGCTTCAATAGAATGATTTGCTTGTTAATTGGTTGATTTGCTTGTTAATAGTTGTTAAGTGTTTGCAAAATTTGTGTTAAATAACCCTATTGTATTGCTTTGTTCTTAGTGTTATATCTTCTTCCATATTTTGCTAATCAAGTTATATGTGCCGGGTATTAGCTTGTTCTCTATTTTAATAGCTTGATTTGTTTGATTTGCTTGTTGGTTAGTAGCATGATGTGTGTTGAGAACCGAGAGTGTTGTCCGAACCTCATATGAGTGTTGTGTTGGGTAGTGATGAAGGGGAATTTGGGGAATTGTAGAATAGAGGGGTTTCTGTGGATTGATCTCGCAATAGTTTTGTGTTTAGTGTTGAGACATTTATGGTTCACACTTCAAAATTTAGAGTAGCAATTCACTTTGAGTCATGTCGTTGAGAGTAGTTTTATTCAATCACCAACTCCATATCGTTGAGAGTAGTTTTATTCCCAAAATCTTATTTCTTTAATTATTTGTGTGGAGAATATGTATAGCACTTTGTTTGCATAAGTATCTTTTCTTTGCACTGACTTAGTTGGTTTCTTGCTTTTACTATCAAAATATTGTTGTGCTAGAGAAGTAAACGAATTTAGGTGGACATGGTACTTGATCATTGAAGACTCTTTATTGCTTTTGGTTTCTTGCTTTTTGCTATCAAAATATTCAGAAATTTGAATAAAAACAACAAACGAATAGAGATCAATTCAAAGAAGCCATTTGTAATGTTGGAGTTTCTTGTTCGAGTTTATCTAGTATTAGTATTAGATGTAGTGTAACTATGTGTCCGTGATATGAGTGGAATTTATGGTAAGGGTAAAATGAGTTTAAACTCTATTTTGAAGAATTATAATTCATGATTTTCATTGTTCACTTTTGCTCTTGATTTTGATTTTTCATTTCTTCATTTATACTTGTAGATCAAGTTGTCGCAAAGTTTGTTTGCTCCACTGCGTCACAAGCGCAAAAACATTGATTCATAAAATTTTGGATCCTAATCCTAAAACAAAGTTGAGTACATTGATTCATTTGTGACCACTTAGTATTGGCTAGTGCATTAATGCATTCATTATGGTATGAAGTGCATTTCTTGTCGATACCCTCGATACATTTTTATTATTATTATATTCAAGTTCGGTGTTCCTATTACATATGTAAATGTGGAAAGGAATGATAGACCAAATTAGCTACATATCTATTGAGTCTCTCCAACAACTACTAGAATCGATCAGTGGTCCCACAATGACTCGACTATAATAGGTCAAGCAATGGAATTACAAGCGTAGTAATGCAAGAGTTCAAGCTTTAGAGGCGTATTAGTAAAGTTCGAACATTAGAGGAGCAAGTAGTTTTTCTAATGCAAAGTAAGTCGGGTGGTCAATTTCCATCTAGATCTAATCTGTATTTGAGCTTTAGTTAGCTTCTTATTAGTTTTGTGGTGATTTCATAGGTACACCGTAAGTGGTAAATTTGACATGAAAATCTATAGTTTGTCAAGAATGCAATCTGGCCAATATATTGATTGCAAACCTACACTTTGAATGATCTCGCATTTCTTAAATGTAGGACTTGTTGATTTTGTACTTGAGGTTTTAAGCATAACCTTGTACTTATTGTCTAATATATGATTTATGTTTGAAAATTGTGTAGTATATGGTGTTTGAGACACCCTTGTTGCTTAATGTATTTGATGCTCCACAAAATTCTCATTTTGATCTTGAATTGGTTTTAGAAGGATCATCAAATTTTCCAACATTGTTGGAAACAAGACTGGCCAAGCAAACATTGAATTATTAGGCTTTGTTTTCTTGGTTCTTCTATATCCGAAACTTTAGGAGAAGCCATTTAAATGATTGTTTCATATAAATAAACCGGCATGTAATTAGTGTTTCTAAGTATTATGTTAAACTAGTTTTATGTGTTGGCAATGCACTAATGATGAAAGACAATGTGTGTGGAAGATTTGAGCAATGGTTATGGATAGTGTCTTTCTAGTTTTATTTTGGGTTTGTTAACATTCCAACCCAAACAACAATTACAGTAAATAGAAAAGTAGATAATTAGTTATATGGGAGAGAGTTAGTTTTTTGTTTTTTCAAAAGAATTGAATTGAAGTTTATGTTAGATTGTTAGTAGGTATGGTATTCGTGTGCATAGCTTATGTTTATGCTATTTGTTATAAGCATCTAGTACAATTTCTTTTTCTTACTTTTGTTCCTTTCCCCTTTCTCTCGCTGTGTGCTGTAGATTTACGCTCGCCTCACAAGCAATACCTCTTCATCCGCTACCATGTACCGCACATCGTGGACCTACATCTAGTTTTTAGTTTTCTGATTTGTTATTTTTAATGTTCTTATTTTGGGGAGCTCTTACATTCCTAAGCACTCAGACTTTTAATCTTTTGGAGCGCCAAGATTTTTGATATATTTTGAAGCAACAAATTTTTTGATATTATATATTGTGTTATTTTACTTTAGAAGTATGAATGAACTTTTTGTCATTGTGTATGTTTAAATTATTTGAAGCATTCTTGCATTTTTAGTTTATGTTTTTAAATAATTTAAGAAAAAGTTGTTATAAATAACAAAAAAATATTAGGCTTTAGTAAAAGATCTGCTTTTTCTCTCTCGCTTTAAAAACACAACAAAGAAAAACCTCAAAGCCAAGCGCTAAGTTATACATTTTTTCTAAAACAGACCTATTTGGGGGCGCTTATAATCATGGTAACAACCCAACCACAGAAAAACTTTAAAACCGCCAAAATTCTACATTTTTCTCTAGACAGATCTATTTAGAGCGTGTTGCAAACCACCAGAATCGCAAAACCGCCGAAAAACCTAAAACCACCGCAAATCTCTACATATTTTCCTAACTCAACAGCTTTATTTAGGGGCGGTTTGTAATCGCCACCATAACCGCCGCCACCATTCTCCTCCAAAGTGCTTATTCCAATGCTGCTAAAACCGCCATCAGAATCCTTGCGCGAGAATACCGCGACGATTTGAAACCGCTGGGAGGTGCATCCTGCGGCGGTTAAAACCACCGCAGAATTCTTTTTGAACCGCCGCTGCTTGCCTGTATTGTTTTAGTGATTGTTGTTTTTGTTACAACTTTAAGTTGTTTGTGTTATGATTTCATCTAATATATGTGTGATTAGGTTGTTGTTTATGTTTCAACTCTAAGTCGCTTGTGTTATGACTTCGAGGTCGCTTTGGATTGGCTTTATTTGAGCTTATCTACCGTAAAAGAACTTGTGAAACCGCTTTGGGAGAGTTTATAGAAACAACTTATGACATGTTCATAAGTCGCTACCTAATTTCCATAAGCTCCAAATAATAGCTTATGGCTTATAGAAAAATAGTTTAAACATTATTTCATCCTTTATTATATAAACAACTTATGCATAAGCACTTATATGATAAGCGCTATGTCATAAGTACTTAATTAAGCTATTTATCCAAACGAGCCCCTATATGTGTGACTTTTGTCTTTAATCGCGATGCCTTTCTAATACTTAAATTTGTTACTACATCTACGCTATTGTACTCCACAAGTCTTTACACACTCACTACAATCGCTTAAATGTTAACGCTTATTGTTGCAACAATGTTGTTCCTTCTCGATTTTCTTACTAATTGTTCATATCCCTTTTCCCATTTCATTTTTAATCACATCTCCTAGACTTTTCCACCTATCATCATTAACTTACGCACAAATTATAACACCTCTCCACGCCAAGTATCAATCTATCTTCATTAGAACGAAACACTAGTCAGCCCGTCGCTAGTGTTGTTTTAATATCCAATCTAAAGTTTTATTTAACTTTTATTTCTTGGAAACGTCTTTATCTCTTGTCCTTTACGAACACTATCATATTTCTTGTGTACTTAAGCAAACGTTTGACAAGCAATGCCGAAGGACATCATGGATGTTACTCGAGAAAACTAATGGGTGAGAGAAATATATTTGATGAGAAGAAAATAGAAACCACGTAGAGGAGCCGACCAAACTTGATTGGGTGAGAGAAGTAGGTCGGATATGATAATCAAATCATCTAATTGGTGTTGGAGCATGTAGACCATCACTGCTTCATCGCTTCAAGGAACTAAGTGATATGGCTTCTAGTGAAAACTGCCTTGAGTTATCCCACTTGTCCATATGGTGAAAATAAGTTTATATCCGCACGGGTAAATATGTTCTTGTTATTTACAACCCCCTTCTTCAAAACAAAGTTATCGGGCCACCAACCAACCAAGCCTCGCGCCCATTCATCAATGGCCACAATGCACCTCCTAACCGAATCTGCTCGGATCACTTCACTCAAGTGTCTTTTGACTTATAAATACAAAGACTTATTACTAACAAGAAGACACACATTAATTACTACATATATTTGCATTAACTCTCCAACTTCGACTTTAAGATCTGAGTGGCTTTATAGACACCCCACCTCGCCCTAATATCAAGATCGGACGTGACATTCATCGATCAATCCCATCTCCTACCTATCGCCTAGATCGACCGACCCTAAGATACTGCATCAAGAATATCAATTTCTAGAAACTTTATTTCCTAAGTAAATATATCGTGTTTTGAGCAATATGCTTACAATAATATTAGATATTAATTTGCTTCATCAAATTGTTGAATGGTGTATCAGTTGTAACACCCTATTTAGGTTTCATAGACTCTAAACTCTTTATCACTTTTCAGCTTAATTTTTTAGGCTTAAATACGCTTTTTCCTCTCGCAAATAGGGGGTGTTTTGGTTTTACCTCAGAAAATTTTTTTTTTTGTAAAAGCCCTTTGCAAAATACCAAAATTTTGGCGTAGTCCTTCATATACTCAAACGTTAAAAACATACGTGTCACACAAAATTTTGGTTTTACCTCAAATTTTTTTTTTTTTTGTAAAAGCCCCATGTTCTTCTTTTTCCTTTCTTCCTTCTTCTTTCTTCTTTTCTTCTTCATCTCTGCTTTCTTTCTCTCTTCTTTTATTTTAATTGCCCATGTTCTCGATATACCCATGCTTCCAAATCTTTCTTCCTAGGTAGATTTTTTTGTCGGATCTGCTTTATTCTCATTATAACACGTTAAACAGGTTGCAAAATATACCAACAAGTTACTCCACAACGTTAACCAATTCATATTCAATAAGGGACAAGTTGTTTTCTTCCTTAACCGTGAATTCATCAAACAGGTTCTGTGACTTCAACACGCCCCATTTGTCCACCTGCAAGCCTCATTGATCGCTTAAACATGGAATTATACGCCATAAAAAAATTAGCACCAATTAGCCTCATTGATCCTTTAAACATTTACACATCTTAACTTCTCAACAAAGATTTAAGAATTATACAAAACATGGAATTTTACGCCATAACAAATTAGTTTTGCAAATTATAGATAAAAATACATAATTGTAAAAACACGTAACCATTGTCATTTAAAGCACATCTAAGAAGGAGGAAGGTAAGAAGGAAGAAGAATATGGGCAATTAAAATAAAAGAAGAAGAGAAGAAAGAAACAGAGGAAGAAGAAGGAAGAAGAAGGAGGAAGAAGAAGGAAGAAGAACATGGGGCTTTTACAAAAAAATTTGGTGTGGTAAAACCAAAATTTTGTGTGACACGATGTTTTTTTAACGCCCGAAGAATGTATGAGAACGCCAAAATTTTGTATTTTGCAAGGGGCTTTTTACAAAAAAAAATTTGCAGTGTAAAACCAAAACACCTCCTATTCATAGGGGCAAAAACGATTTAAGCTTCATTTTTTAAAACTTCACTCCACACAATATTTATGAAACATCTTAAACAAGTTAAAAATTTACTTCCAGACAACAACTCAATCATTCACCATTGATCACAAAACTATCTTCGTCACAAGGCGTACAACTTTCAAACTTCAAAACAATATGCTTAATCAAGATTTGAGGAACGAATTAAGAAGACATTCTTATGAGTTTGTCTTAAAATAAATCTAAGTCTACTGACCTATATCACAAGTCAGAGATGCTAGAAACATGATGACAACCCTTTATGGACACATATCTAAACATAGACTCTTATTAAACATATATTTCATAAGTTCAGAAAACCCAACGCTTCTTCAAAGAGACGTTCTTCTTGATTCCTAAGGACTTTGGAAATTTCCATGCTTTCAACCGCATCGCGAAGTGGCTCGACAAGACTTCTTTATCATCCTTGGGATTCATTTCCATTGCACATGAAACAATGTTCTCAAGTATTCCCTACATGGGTAGACAAACAGACTGGCAAGGGTGAATCTCCTATACACGAGTTCATCGCAAGCTACCCCTTGTATACATATTGTTCCGACCTGGGCCAAAAGCCCCATTGAACATTGGTCCTGACCCAATAACTTCCAAGAAGCGCAGCCCAAAAAGCAGGACAACGCGACTCGCCGTATCTAAAGAGGCCGACGATCTAGATCAAACCGCCAGATCCGACGGACAAGACCAGCGCCGCGCCTATAAAACAGAGGCCCCGCCTCCAAATCCAGTATCACGCCTCATTCTTGCAGATTCTCGCCTATTCCTCTACCGACTTAGGCATCTGAGAGTGTCTCGGCAGTATCCCCACCCAACGTGGGAAGGATTGCAACCCTGAGCTCCCGAGAACAACTAACCAACGCCGACTCACACTTTTGACTTCGAGAAGCTTTAACCCCACGCCTCCTCGATAAGGTAACTTCTAATTTGAGATCAACATTGGCGACTACAAAGGCGTAACTTAATCATTCTCTCACTCTGACCGCTTCTATGAGCATTACTATGGAGCTAGCCTGAGGATTCTCCACTTTATCCGGCATGTCTAGGCACGCCACAACCGCAAGTGGCGTGAGATTGCACATGTAGCCACCGCCCCAACCCGAGGGGGATTTCTCGAAAGAAACCTCTCTTTTTCCGAGGAAGATTATCTCCTGAGAGCCAACAAGTACATCCTTTGATCATATCTCCACACGATTTCCGAGTGGAAATAGAGTGAGTCCTCGCTGACCATGGAGCACTACCGACATAATCTTTCAAGATCTCGCCTCCCCCCTGCTTTTTTCGCCGAGAGGCCTAATCCTCTATTCGGGTCTCAACCTCACCGTCCCTGAGAAAATATTGCCGTGCCCTCGACTACTTCAAAACTTTTGTCACCTACGGAGAAAGAGGCTCGCCTCGAGCAAGAAAAACCACCTTCGTGGTAGTCCCCATGCTCTCCCTATCATTGCATCGCCGAAAGGCCAACGCCATCGGCTCGGGTCGAGCCTCTGCAGCTCACCTTGTTAAAATTTCATTCCTCGATGGCGACGCAGAACCATACCCGCCGACTTGAAGGTCGCTAAACACCGCCATATGCTCACTTTCCTTGAGCTCACCACAACCGCAAGAATTGCCGATCCCCACAAACGCTTCGAGGTAAATCTCACCGAGGTAGATGCCCGCATTACCCTGATATCCCTAAGAAGAGTCCGACGATGAGTTAGCCAGAGAACTCAAAAGAAAAACAAACGTGCCGAGCCCTAAGAGGTGTTCTCGAATTTCTCGGGCAATGACCCAGAAGACCGGCCAAGATCGTGAGCGCATCTCACTCCGATGTGCGAGAGAGGCCTCGTCGCTTGCCTATAGCAATGCCGATCTTTTCGCTGTCCGCCTCTAAATGCCCAGATCCCCTCAAGTTGCATGTCACCACTTGGTCGTGAACCCGAATGCTAAATATGTGGCCCAAATACGACGGTTCAAAGCGAGGAAAAGCCGGCAGCCTTCCAAAGCAAATGACGATTTGATTTCGGCGTTTCACAAAGAAGTTAAATATACAACCCGCTCTCCAACGCCGCCTTGGTTAATATCTTGGTATCCCCGCAGAATGGGGTCATTCTAAGAATCAAGCTCTTCAATGGATAAAAGAGAAGATGTTTTCAAAGCTAGAAGGATGAAAAGAGCAATACGCATGTCCGTAAAGAAGTTCTTATTAAGTCCGTTATTCAGCTATTCCCTCCTATGTTATGTCTATTGTAAGGTTACTAAAGAACTTTTGCCAATCTTTATGCTCACTATAGCTAAATTTTGGTGGAGTTCTAAGGTTAGAAATAGGGTATTCATTGGAAAATTGGTTATTTATGTGCTCTCTCAAAAGTCAAGGAGGTATGGGGTTAAGGTATTTTTCTTACCAAAACTCTTATTTGTTATCTACAAGCAAGCCTAGAGGTGTATTTAGAAGCATTTATTTTGCAAAAGAAGATATTTGGAAGGTTAAACCTAAGGTCGATATATATCTTGGGCTTGGAGAAGCCTACTACAAAGGACTTAACTTCGATTTTGTGAATTTGTGAGACTTCTCATGCGTGAATTATGGTGGAGTTTTGGAGAGATTGTGGTGGTTGCTCACACTGATTAGGGTTTCTTTGCATCGCTTTCGAAAGTCGTGATTATTTTGTTTCTCTTTGTGATAGTGTCTCTGTCTATATTGGATTGGGCTGCTATGCTGAGGCCCATTTTACATTTTGCTATTCACACCTGTAGTTATTACTAATAGTTCCTAGTTTATTTGTTGTAATCTTTTGATTGGGCTGGTCTGCTGTGGCCCAAACAATTTCTCCTATTGTAATGGTTTTGAGGCGTTACCCAATTTCGTAATGAAGCCATATCAAGTTGATAAAAAAAATTGAACTGATTCGCTCTGAAGGGAGGGATGTTTTAATGCAAACTCCCTGTTTTTTCAACAAGTTTATTTTCGAATTCTTCTCATGCTCTTTAGTTTTTGACTTTTCTTTTTTGGATACATACTTTTTGACTTTCTATTTCCTTCATAAACGTCACGAGTACATTATATTTATTACAGTAGTTTTTATTACAATACTGTTTATTAGTTACTCTTAGTTATCATTACTATATAAAATAACACTTTAAAATACTGTTAAATAATCATACAAAAATAATTTGGAAATAAATAAATTAATATATCCTCTTTCAAATAATAAATTAATATAATGAAAATGTACGGTAATAATCTAATATCTATATATACAAAAACATCACCACTAAACTTCCAAAATTAGCCCTCTCCATTAATTGACACATGTACTACCTAATACAAAGTCAAAGGGTATTAATGTCATTTTACGAAACAAACTTTTCACTTTCCTAACTTTTCACTCTTCCCAACTTTCACTCTTCCCAATTTCACTTTTTCCAACTCATTTTCTTTCTTTCCTCCACCTTTAATTCAAATTCAAACTCCTCACAAATTTATTATCATTATTATCTATCTAATCTAATATTAATATCTTCTAATATCTATCTATACTAATAAACTATACTTAAAATTCCACTTAAAATTTAATTTTTTTGACCAAAAAATTTAAATCTTTACGCATATCCATACTACTAAATAATAAAAAGACAATTATTTTTTTGTCAATAAAAATTATAAAACTACTATAAAAAATTAGTGACAAATATTTGTTCCATATTTTTTTAAGACTATTATAAACCTACTATATAAAAATACGGATTAATGTTTGTCATTGATAAATCTACTATTTAAAAACAACAAGGCTTCCACAAAACAAAAAAAAAGAAGGCTTAATGACTATTTAAACTATTGATTAATATTTAAAATAAATATTTTTATTGATAATCTACTATCTATATTTTACTATCAGCTATAATCTATTATTCAACTAAAATAATCAATTGAAACTATGAAATAACCGCAATGATATATAAGAAAACACACGATAACCGCATCCGATATATAAAAATACATGATTAATATTTCTCATCGAAAATTATAATTTTTAAGACTACTATTTAAAAACAAGAAGATTTAATGAGAATTTAAACTACTCGATTAATATTTAAAATAAATATTTCTTATTGATAATTTACTATCTCTCTTTACTATCTACTATAATCTACTAATCAACTAAAATAATCAATTAAAACTACGAGATAACAACATCGATATATATATATATATATATATATATATATATATATATATATATATATATAAATATAAAACACGGATTAATATTTGTCATTGATAATTAATGTTTTTGAATACTATTACAAACCTACTATCTAAACAACAAGAAGATTTAATTACTATTTTAACTATCGATTAGTATTTAAAACAAATATTTCTTATTGATAATCTACTATCTATCTTTTACTATGTACTATAATCTAATAATCAACTAAAATAATCAATTGAAACTATGAGATAACTACAATGATATATAAGAAAACACATGATAACCGCACTGATATATAAAAAAAATCCATGATTAATATTTCTTATTGAAAATTATAATTTTTGAAGACTACACTAGAAACCTACTATCTAAAAAACAAGAAGATTTAATGAGAATTTAAACTACTGATTAATATTTAAAACAAATATTTCTTATTGATAATTTACTATTCTACTATAATCTACTAATCAACTAAAATAATCATTTGAAACTAAGAGATAACAACACTGATATATAAAAAACATGGGATAACTGCATTGATATATAAAAAACACAGGATTAATATTTGTCATTGATAATTAATGTTTTTGAATACTACTACAAACCTACTATCTAAAAACAACAAGAAGACTTAATTACTTTTTTAACTACTGATTAATATTTAAAACAAATATTTCTTATTGATAATCTACTATCAATATTTTACTATCTACTATAATCTATTAATGAACTAAAATATTCAAAAAACTACGCAGATAATCGCAGACCGATATATATAAAAACACGATAGCCAGACCGATATATAAAAACACAGATTAATATTTGCCTTTTTTAATTATAAGGTTTGAAGACTACTATAAACCTACTATCTAAAAAAACAAGAAGACTTAATGACTATTTAAACTACTGATTAATATTTAAAACACACGCGACAAATATTTGTCACTAATATCTAAAAAGAGCAAATAATTGTCACCGATATATTAAAAATACTGGATAAATATTTTTATTGACAATCTACTATCTATTATAATATACTAATCAACTAAAATAATCAATTGAAACTATGAGATAACCGCATTGATATATAAAAACACGGATAACTTCACCGATATATAAAAATATGTGATAATCGCAATGATGCAATCGATATATAAAAACACTTTGATAAATGCATAGATTATTTTCAAATGATACTTTTAAATTTTTAGATTTTAATATTTATCTATTTTTTATTTGAAACTCATTTTTATCTCTTTAAATTTGTCTTTATATGTTTATTAAAAAGAGTATTATAGATTTATAACCATATATTTTTTGACAAAAATTATTTAAATATCTCCTTCATCTCCTTCCCTTTTTTCTTACATTTTCCTTCATCTTCTATCTCTTCATTATTCACTTTCTCTCATCATTATCTTTCAATTATATTAATGATGAAAGAGAATGAATTTAAGAGAGTGATAAGAGGGAGATGTAGGAGAAATAGAAAGAGAGAATTCATGGTGTGACTTTTGATATATTGTTGTGTTGCTGAACTTAAGTTATACCTAGTTTAATTTTTGTGGTGTGAGTTTATGAATATTATTATTATTATTATTATTATTATTATTATTATTATTATTATTTATTCTTTATATATTGTAATGAAAATTTTAAACAGTCTATTTAATAAAATCAGTTTCAATTTCGATTCATTCGGTCCGACTCAAAACGTTATATTACTCCCTCCGTCCCAAATTGTTTGTTGCTTTAAAGAAACTAATTTGTCTCAAATCGATTGGTTGCTTTAGATTTCCAATTTAAACTTTTAATGCTTCTTTTACACTTATACTCCTATTAATTATGATAACTTTTATCAACAAGAAAATATTCACATTTATCTAAGAGAGAGATAAAGCTAAATTGTAAAATAGACAACATTTTTTAAAGACTTAGACTCTCAATCATTTTTCTTAAAGAATGCACAAAACTTTAAACCGCAAATAAACGGTACTTTATGGGAGTAGTAGTATAATAAAAAAATGGAGGGGATAGTTTGGGTTGGGTAGAAAAGATGAGAAGGTGGGAGACAAAAGAGGGGTTTGTTTGAGATGAAGACAAGTAAAGGGGAAGGGGGGAAACGGATTTGAATGATCGTACGATAGTTGGCATCAGCATGAACAGAGCAGCAGGATAGCAGAAACGCGGAAGCAATAGCAAGCAGAATAGGCTATGTGCTATGGTCTGCAGCTGTAGTACTATTTATTGTGTTGCAGAAAAGCCACCAGACCACCACGTTGCACTGCCCTATACCCTGCTACTCTGACCACTTTGCTACATTTCAGCATTTGCTTTTCTATTCCATCACTTTCTATGCCTTCCCACACTCCCTCACAAATCATTGCGTTTCCATGTTGTTTGAAAGTTTCAAGATATCAATTATTAAAATATAAGTAAATAACTTTTTCTTATTAGTCATACAAAATAACTATTTTTTGATTAAAATGTTAAGTACAAAATTGGTGTAAGTACTTCTCAAAAATGGTTTTAAGTTGGACCTTTACCACTTTTACTAAATAAAATTGGGAATAAAATTAATATTTCATTAAAAATTTACTAAAAATAAAAGCTTCCACAATGAGATCAAATCTTTATCTTTATCTTTATTAAATAACTCAAGTAAGTTATGTATAGTTTTAAGAGTTAATTAGGTTTTCGGTCTTTAGAAATATTGGAATTTTGATTTTAATCCATTTAAATAAAAGGAGATGTTTGCAATCCCTAAAGAATTTAAATTACAGGATTGCTATATAAGTGGAAGTTACGAAGATATAATAATATTTGTTGTTTTAAATTTTTATTCCTATTATTTAATTTTTTAGTTGACTTATATCTCACGTTAAATACAGATATCAAAGAAGTTTTAGTAATTAATATGTTTTAAAATGTTTCAAAAAAATATGCTTTAAAAGAGGTCATTCTACGTTTTACAACTCTTGTAAATGTAATGGTCATTTTTTCTAAAATTGTAAATTTTTCCACGATGCAGAAATAACTCTCAGAATCAAATGCAAAATTTCTAAAGATGAAACATACTCTTCAATTGTCTCGAGAAAATGTTGCGCTCATGATATAAGTTGGCCATTCCAAATTACAAGATCCTAGTGTGGCTTTGGTAGATGAAGAGAATGACCCTAATCGCTTTCAAAGGTAGGAATAACATTGTTATTTTTCCGAGGAGATGATCGGGAGCCCAAACCCGCTTCTTGGTGTAGAAACTACTAATGGTAATGTTATACAAAATGATTCTTTCGATTTTATCTACCTCATCGTGAAATCAAGTATGAGAAATCTCCTTTGTTCATAGTTCTCGTGCACGCTCCCACTTTAGGGGTTGTGGCACCTTCAACAATAACTCTTAGAGGAGGTTCATTCTTATTCCACCCAATCTCCCACGACTCTGGCCAGATGTCTCTCCTCCTCTAACACAAAGGATGCAATCGACAAGAGAATTTTAGAGAAGAATTGGGGGAATGTCTCGATGAGGATGTGTCTCACGCTCGCATTCTCTGCTACATCGAACTCTGTGAGTTGAATCTAACATGAAAATTTTAAGAAAGCTTTGGTGAGAGTCTTCCGACGATGCTGGTGATCCCGTGACTTTTGATTCCCATCGAGCAATCACACACATGCTTACTTTGAACTACTAGCTTGTGTTCAAAACTCAAAAAATAAATTACGACAACAACAAATAAGTTTGTCATGATACACAATACTAGTTCAAAAGCTAATTTGCTTTCTAAATCTTTTGATATGATTTTGTTTTTTTTTGTTGTTTTTGTTCTTTTTATTTTGCTTAGTTGTTTTGCCTTCTTGCTTTGGGTGTTGGTCTAATCCCCACTTGGTTTATTTTTTGTCTTCGCTTTTTTTTTGCTAAAAAGCGATTTTTACCTCGCAAACGCCAAGAAAATCCAGCTTTAATTTCTCGCAATTCCAAAAATTTTAAAATAGTCCATGCAATTAGTAAACGCATTACTTTAGTCCTCGCACACATACTTTAGTCCCCGCAATTCCATTTAAAAGCAGTATTTTTAATCCCCGCAAACGCCAAGAAAAATCCAGCTTACCTCCTTTTTTAAGAGTAAAGTAATGTGCAGAGACTAAAGTAATAACGCTTACTAATCATAAGGACTATTTTAAAATTTTTAAATCATATGACTAAACCGCATTTTCGACATTCATATGACTAAAAGACTTTTTTAATTTTTTTATAAATTCAATTTTTTTAGTTAAAAAAATGTATATTATCATTTTAATACAAGGACTTGATAACAACTCATCACGGGTGTGTGACAGAAATCACAGAAGGAAAGGTATGTTCGTGTGATCGTGTCGTACTAAACGACGTTATACATTTTTTGTAGGCAATTAATTTCGGTACTTCTCATTCCCTCCCACACCCCCATAATGTCCTAAATGGACGAAAATACCCCTGAAATTTACAAAATCACATTTCACATTTCACAAAACATAATTTCAAATAAGTAAGAAATTCGAAAGCGATTTTCTAAATTACTATGTGAAAAAAGGACATTATACTTTTACTTTGGTAAAAAAAGGACATTATACTTTTTCTTTGTACTAAATAATCAAATTATATTTGAGGTCTAGTTCCGAATTACTTCCTCCGCTTTTGGGTAAATAGCTATTTTGATTTTAATCTCAAAAATAAATAAATAACTATTTTGATTCCCGAAAGTGTAATTTGCTATCAATTTTACCCTCAATCAAGTGAAAATACAAAATGGTTCTTGAAAGTGTAAACCGCTCCGTCACGTTAGTCTTTCTCGCACGCGCATTGTTAACTCATAATTTATCCGCATCGCGCTTTAATCCTCGAAAGATGTCACCATCACGCTTTGGTCCTCAAACATATACGTGAATTCGCTTTTAATTCTCGAATTTTAAGTTACTTTTAGCAAAATTTTAAATCGTAATTTACTAGTCTTGGCTCAATTTGTGTCTTTCGGCTTTGGGACTAGTTAACACCTCGCAAAATGTATCATATTCTCTTTTACTTTGAGTTGTTACTATCATTAATCATTATGAGTGTTTATTGATTCAATCCGAATCAAATCAATTCATGTTTTGAATATCCTAAAATCAATTTCTAAAATCAAAGTCCTCTCTAATTTGTCAAAATTAAATATGATGTCGAAGTTCTATTAACTTATGTGGCAAGCCACATGGAATGCCACATAGTTTTTATATTTTAAAAACATTATTTTAATCTATGAAATAAATAAAATAAAATTCATTGTAAACAAAGAGAAATTAAAATTAATAACCATAATTTATTAAGTTCGAGCAAAGGAAGCTTTCTCAAT
Source organism: Oxytropis ochrocephala (assembly GCA_020916435.1). Taxonomy (NCBI): domain Eukaryota; kingdom Viridiplantae; phylum Streptophyta; class Magnoliopsida; order Fabales; family Fabaceae; genus Oxytropis; species Oxytropis ochrocephala. Next base: position 48,327,662 of record CM037091.1, on the reverse strand, counting down.
TAACATCAAATATACAATTGCTCTTCTAATTTCAATATAGATCAATGATTATACAAAGTTATGTTGATTAATTTTCTTAGAGTAAATAAGGTCACACTTAACCATCGATTTTCCAATTACAATAGATTTGTGTAGTCCATCAGTCTATTGGTGTCCTTAATCAGCCATTTTAAAATTTTGCTGAAGTAACTTAAGATTCGAGAGACTAAAACGAATTCACGTATATGTTTCAGAGAACCAAATTGACAGTAAGTGACATCTTTCAGGGACTAAACTGACAGTAAAGGATGGATTAACAGAGTTAACAACGCACATTGACGGGAGGGACTAACGTGACGGATGGATTACACTTTCAAGGACTATTTTGCATTTTTGCTTGATTCAGGGACCAAATTGACAGCGAGTTACACTTTTAGTGACCAAAATGACTATTTACCCCTCCGTTTTTTTTAAGGGTTCTCTTTAGAATTTTTCTATCTCAAATTATCTGTCACTTTAGATTCCAATACTACATTAATTATTACTTTCTAACAATACTCTTACTTTAGAATATCAATAACAGTGTCTTTGATTAAATCAAGAAAAGTGTAAGGGCATTTTTGTCCTACCACATTTTTTTTACAATAAAAATTAGCATAACCGATCATTTTTTTAATACCCGCTCATAAACTTAAACGATATTTAATATGAGACGGAGGGAGTAAGATACACCATTTTGTTTGATGAATTGAATAAACAAACTTATAATTTCTCTTTCTTCTTCAAGTTTTCGTAGTGTATTTCATTTTGATGGAAACAAAGAGAGCAAGCAGTAGTCACATCAACCATTTTGCTTAGTCAATTAAATTGAATGAAAGAGGCGGCTGCAACCTGCAGATCAACAAAATTCATACGCAAATGTAGAAAGAAAAAAAAATAAAAAGTAATAATTAAATAAATGAACTAGGCATAGACATAGACATAGACACAGTGATAGTATAACTCGAAAGCATATAAAAAATCCACTCGTGTTCCCAAGATTTCCTCCTTTGTCATAGCAATTCCTTATCCTCATAGCTCAAGTCTTTCCTGAAGTGACTGCTTGTCTATATCAACCATGCCTGCATGGTCAAACTCAGATTTACCCAGATTTTCACCCATAAATGTTTACTGCACACTACTTCTTCTTTTCTTCCTATCAAGAAACACCAATTCCCATTTATTTAATAACACGATGCAATTGGTTTTCAAAATTAGCTAACTAATTAGACAAAGTTAAAGTTGCTACGCTCTCCTCCCTGGGCAATTTTCGCATCTCCATCCCATTTATTTAATAACACGATGCAATTGGTTTTCAAAATTATTTAATAACACTATTGACAATTTATGCTTTTAGTCTCTCATTATTTTAATAGTGTTTAAGAGTGCTATTAAAAATTCTAAAAAGTGGTATTAAAAATCTTGATAGGCTAAAAGTGTTGACGGATAAAAACGTTAGGAATATTGGGAATAATTAAAGCTTTACTAATAGAGATATTGCCTCAAAAAATTTGTAAGTTGAGCTGAGAGATCTCCCACTTTACAAATCGATTTTACGCATTGAGCTAGTTCTCAAATTCTAACACTGTGATCATACCTTATCCTGATTTTTCGGCCATCCACCATTATTATCTATGCACTGTTCAATAGTGTTGGCTGTAATAAGAGTGTAGATATTTAAAAACTCAAGCACTCACATCGAAAAAAAGATATTGGCTTCAAAAGAGCTTATGTCGGTAAACATCTCTAATCTTATGCTCCAATTTTATGGAGTTGAATTATGTCAAACAAGATTCGCAAAAACGATATGGTGCCAAAAAAAAATTACTCAAATAACCCACTTTTTACATTATATACCAAACTATACTGCATTTTTTTGATGTGGTGAACTCGCCCCACTTGCCCGAAGTTCTACACCGCAAAATTTAATTTTTTTTTATTTGTAGTGCAAGAACTCGCCTCTCACTGTGGTGAGTTCTCAGATCAAGGCTTTTGATTTTTTTATTTTCTTATATTTAATTTTATTAAAATGTAAATTAATTTAATTTAATTACAATAATTAATTTAAATAATTAGAATAATTAGTAAACTTATTTATAAAGTAATTATGTAAAAATAAAGATATTAAAAATTGGAACAATTTAATATAAGATAAGAACAGAAATGAAAAACACAAATTTCGTAAATACAAGGATAAAAATTTTAAACGAATCGATTGCGAAAACATAATACAAGAAGAGACAAACATGATGTAAACTACTTCGACTTCCACCATGGATTCTTAGGTAAAGGGGCCACTCTGATGACCGAGGGATAAGCCTACTGACGATGGATGCACTAGACTGTGGTTTTGACGCACACCGAGGTAAGTTTCAAAGGTCTCGCTTGATTGGCGTGGAAGGCTACAAACGCACGCCTACTATGTAAGAAGCGCTTTATGTTTGGATGATTTTCAATAGGGTTTCAAACGCGGCGGCAACTTCAACAAAACCACGCAAGTCCGGCTTCAAATTGAGCTTCAAGGCCCACGCTTTGGAAATTCACTAAAAAGACACTTCATTTCTCCTTCATCAATTCCCGAAATGCCCTTCATTCCTTCACCCATAAATTTCTTTTTGCCATAACTCCTCCAAATTAGTTCAGACGCTCACCACCAACCTTTTATCACCATCCTTCACCAACCTTCATAACTCCTTCATCACTTCCTTTAATAAATTCATTCACCATCTCTCCGATTTAATTCCTTTCAACACCATCCTTCACCAACCTAGGATTACCTTCATAAATTCTTCAATAAATTCCTTCAACCATAAATTCCTATATAACATCGTGAATGTATCCAAAGAAACCACTCACCAAATAAGGAATTTGCAAAGCTTCAAAGAAAGGAATTTCCAAGCTTCCACTTCCTCCAATTGAAGGTTAGTATGGTTATATGCTTAGATAATTTAGATTTTTTTATTAGATAAGCTTTATATGCTTTGATAATTTCCACATTTCCAACGTAAGGAATTTCCAAGCTTCCACTGGGTTTATGACAATTTAGATTTTTTATTAGATGTTTATATGTCCGATTGTGTTTTTATGTTTATATGTGTCCGATTGTCTTTTTGATAAGGTTATAAGCTCACTCATGTAAATAAATATATGTTTGTTTATCCATGCCTTTATTGTGTTTGATAAAATGTGTAAAAGAGTTTGGTAAAAAAATAAGAGAGATTATTATGTGTAAAAGAAAATAGTTGTGTCTTTTATAGTTTCTATTATGTGCTTGTTTGGTTTAAATAGAATGAGTGGATCAAAAGTCGTTTGGGATAATAGAGGAACCGCCATTTTGTCAAAGCATGTCCGACTGCTGCTATGGGAGAGCGTTGGGTACTAGTTTTACAAAAAAAGGATGGCAATGTATTGTTTCCAGTTTAATGAATCAACTCAAAGGAATTACGATAAGGCTCATTGAAGAATAAGTATGACAAATTTTAGAAAGGAATGGCGAGTATGGTATAATTTATTTGGAAAAGAAATCGATTAGGATGGGATCATGCTAAAAATACAACTTGATGCACCGATGAGTGGTGGACAACAAGCAACCGTATGTTCTAATCATTTTGGTGTTTTCTATTATTGCATAATATATTTATAGTTTATTAAATGATGGGTGAACTCTAAACATGCAGAAAACCCCTCTATGGAAAATTTAGGACAAAGGACTCTGATTCGCCTCCCAACTAACCATACTCTTCAAGGATGTCATGGCTAATGGAGAGTTTATGTTTGCACCATCATTTGTTGAATCTTTGCCTAATGATCCTAATGACAATGATAATGATGGATATGACCCACCCCTTGAAAATATGGTCCCGAAGAAGGCTCAGTGATAGTGAAGATATGAGCATTGGGGCAAATGTTTCTCAAAAGAGTGGAGAGAAGAGGAAAAGAAGAACCGGGGCTCCAAAGACAAGTAAGAGAAGAGAAAATGGTTGCTCAAAGATAGCTGATGCTGTTAGTGTGCTTGGAGAGATATGCAAGTCTCTGCAATGATGCTATAATTGACGGTTCTATTGGTGAAGTTATGGCTGAGATTCAAAATATGGATGAAGTTACAAATGATCTTGATTTTCATGCAAAATGTTGCCAGTTGATGATCTTGAAGCCAGCTAGGAGATGTTTGTTGCCTTACGAGGTTCGGAGGAAATGAGGTTGAATTGGCTTAAACATGCAATAAACGATCCTTGGCCATTTAAGAATTGATCAAGTTAGTATGACATTAGTATGGTATTAGTATTGCAAGTTAGATTTCTATTAGTATCACATTAGTACTACAAGTTTAGATATTTTCAATCTGAAATTATTAGTACTGCAATTGGGACTTAATCATTAGATATTTTCAATGCTTAATCTGAATTGATCAATCTGAAATTATTAGATATTTTCTATGCTTAATCATATTTTTTTACTTATTGAAGGAAGGATGAATAATAGGAATGAACAATTGGGACTTAATACAAATGAAGATGATGCTTTTTTGAACAAGTTTTCTTATGTGGCTGCACAAATTGGTATATATGCAGCAAAATATTTATGCAAAGAGCCATGTAGAACTAGTGACCTATCGGTCATGCATGGGTGCAAGAATTATTGCGTGGGAATCCCACCGCTGCTATGAGATGTTTCGATGGGAAAACATGTTTTCCACACACTTTGTAGTGAACTAGTTGAACTTGGTTTGAAGTCCAAAGAATCGCATGGGGTTGAGGAAATGGTTGCAATGTTTTTGGTTGTTGTTGGTCATGGGTAGGGGAAATGTAATGATTCAAGAAAGGTTTCAACACTCGTGAGAGACCGTAAGTAGAAATTTTCATCGTGCCTCTTGTTGCTTGCCTTAAGTTGTCTGTTAAGTATATTAAACCTCAAGATACTATATTTCGTGATAGTCATGCAAAAATTAGAAGTGATCAACGGTATTGGCCATTTTTTAAGAATGCTATAGAGCTATCGATGGTACACATGTGCCATGTGTCGTTAGTGCCGCTGATCAAACCCGCTTATTGGAAGAAAAGGACACCCAACACAAAACATAATGGCTATATGTGATTGGAACATGTGTTTCATTTTGTGTTAGCTGGGTGGGAAGGTAGCGCTATGATGCTCGCAAAAGTGAAACACAAAAGTGACTTTTTAAATAAAAGTGCCTATAATGGCTATCCAAACAACAATGCTTGGTCAAAATCACTTTTCTAAAATGTATCCAAACAAAAATCACGCTATATTCAACTCACTTTTTAACTAAACTCAATTCTACAAAATCAATTCTCGCTAAACTCAATTCTCCTCACCGCAACCAAACACACACTCAATCCAACGTTGGAACCTCTCATGTTCCCAAAACATTTCTTGAACGCCCTTGTCTTTCTTTGGATAGGCGTGGGTACCACCGAATACGATTACGCCTACCGATGTAGGGGCAACGATAAACGATACTAGTGATTTCTTGCTCCACACCCTCTACGCATGCGTGTTTTCCGCTAGTTTTTCTTTCATTTTGGCGAAGGTGATGTTGTTATTAAGCGTGAAATGTTGTGTCAGACTCTCAAATTACACACCATCTTTTTCAAAGGTTCCATGACAAAGCGTTCCGATAGTTGAATTCTGCAGTGTGCGAATGACTCTTTCCAGATGATGGGTTGTCAGGTGCGGTGGTCTTTGCTGCGTAAGATGAATGACTTCTTCCGAGTGCGATTGTGGTCGACGCATGTACCTCTAAGACTTGTCGCCCCATGGGAAGTGTAGCATGATATTCCATCATCAGGCGGGACGCCGCCGTCCCAAAAAGTTTGTGTTGGGAGCTTGAGAGGATCTCTCACTTTATAAGTCGATTTCATGATTTAGTTAGACCTAAATTCTAACACAGATCGTGAGCTTATCCTGATTTTTCTGGGCCATCCACCATTATTATCTACGCACTGCTCCAATAGTGTCATGTAATAAGAGTAGATATTTAAAAACTCAAGACTACATTGAGAAAAGATATGGTTTTAAAGAGCTTTATATGTTTAAAACATCTCTAATCTTACAAACCAATTTTATTGAAATAATTATAAGAACTAAGATTCTACGAAGAAAAAGTCAATGACGTTTTTTATAAGAAGTGAATGAAAATTTTGATAGAAACTAAAAGTAAAATTCTCAAACAAAACAAAAATATTTAACTCAAACTTAAAATTGAAAGTTATATATAAGAAGTTTAAACTCAAATAATACAAACAATATATTCACTAATCATTACAAAAAGTAGTACAAACTAAAATATCAAATTAAATTTTTTTATGTCAAGCTATCATAGTTTGAAAACTCAGAGTGAATTGGCCTGTCCGACCAGTTCGACCGAAACCGGACTCCTAACCGGTTTGGTCATGTTATTTGATCGGCCTTCATATGATTTGGTCAACTCATTAAAATTCGCTTGACTCGGTAAACCCTGTTGGCTCGATTCATGATTTTGAACTGAATTAATTAACTGTGTCATTAATTTACTCAATTATTTTATTAATTACTGTTATTATTTATAAATTAAGTTTCCAATATTCACATTTTCAAAGCATGTGCGCGTGCCAATGTTATTATTGAAATTTCCAATTTCTGCTGAGTGTTATTAAATTCAATTTTTTAATAATTAAACATCTTGTACTCAATTACGGATCCGTAAAATTTCTTCGTAAAGCAGTAAATAAACTATCTATAATATTTCATAATAAAATAAAATAAGGCTTTACAAAATACATAATCACCTATATGACAAAAAAACACTAAAAAGATAATAGTGCGATGCTTGCTCCACTTGAAGAGTGGGGTGAAATGACTAAGTTCGAAAGGAACGAGAGAGTTTACAAATTTTAAATTAGGATTTAGGTAACTCTCTAATTGTATGGACCAGAATGTGTGGACTATATAAAAATAGATTTGGGCTTGATCGATTATTTTCGATAACTGAATACCAATGGGGTCAAACCTAATTTTTTATTGGGGGCAAATAACTTTTATTGGGTATATTAGAAGTAAATTTTTTTTCTTGAGGGGTCAAGTGCCCCCACTTCTTATATGATGCATCTGCCACCACTTGTACCCAACAATTTTGAGCCAAGGGATCGATCTTTGAACCTCTAGCATTGTCCATGCGAATTTTAACGCTGCACCCAAGACAAGTTGTTCATATTGACTTAGGAATTTTGTTATATATTCTATAAAAATCGATTTTGCAGTTTAACCGCTACGCTTTCTGGCTTTGACCCTTAACCCGACCTAGTACTCTTAATCGACTCAATCACCCGTCCCAAATTTTAAAACACCGCTTGCAATTGTCCAACATATAAGGTTTTTATTATTTTATAATGAATGGACAGATGACACAAAGTGATTACAAACTGTACAATAATTTCACCACCACAACATGATTAATATTTAATATTTCTGGTTAAACATACATTTAAAAGATTAAATCAAATATTTATAGTATAATATATTTATAATAAGAGTAATTATATGCAATGTACTTCAAGGTATGGATAAGGTATGGTCCCAACCCCGCCTCCGAATTGACTATATAGGATTTTCTTCGCCAACGCCGACTATACAAAGACAAATCTTATGCAGTAGTGGGGCTTTTGAATGGGAAACCTCCTCAAGATCCTCACTCAAGGAAAGAAATTGACACCCCTATCGCATCTCTCGACTCCTACGTGGAAATTAAAAGATCAAGAAATTTAATTGTGTGGGTTAGCATCACACTATTTACTAAATAGGGGTCGATGGTGTAACATGGCGGCTTTAGAAAGTTTTTTTTGAAACATCATCTTCTTTAATCCTTATTAGTTTGAATGAAAAACATTTTGCAAAGTTTTCAAAATGGGAATTTCCATAAAATTTATTAAGTTTAAAAGCTGAATACATAATCAATCCCTTTTCTTATGTATTTTGATACCTTTAGTTTCATGGTGGATTTGTGGACGTTTTCGTGGAGAGAGGTACATGATTGCATGCATCTTTCTCATCACGCGACCATTAACAGCCAAGAACAATACTTGAGAGTCAGCTGCAACTTGAAAACTAGTAATAGTAAATGAGAGAGAGAAAGAGAGAGAGAGAGAGAGAGAGAGAGCAAACATCGATAAAAAGAGATAAATAATACCACATCAATAAGAGGTGGTTAAGATAGTGGTCCTAGTCATGGCACTCGATAGGCTGCCATGGGACGAGGGGGAGGAGGGCTTCAAGAAAGAGTTATAGGTTCTTTTTTGTTTTCATAAACAAGATATCAGCTTTTTGAGGTAAAAAAATACTAGAAGGTGTATAACCACAATTCTAGGGGTGTATGTAGTACGAAAGTGGATTAGTATTAATGTATTACCGGAACAAGCGGGTACATCTAGTAAAAAGTCCACAATTCTTTATTTGGTTTTTTTTACCCCCACCCCCTTCCTTCATACCCCCCACATACCCCGTGAAAATACCCTAATACCCCTCCAACTTTACAAAATCCCAATTTCCTTACCCATTTGGTCATATCTACAATTGACCAACATCTCACTCGTGATTTACCTTCCAAACATATATACGAAAGCGCACTAAAATCACACCACTCGTGATATACATCTTTGCCCACCTATATACGATCCACACTAAAAGCACCATCATATATACGCTTTCACACGTATATACGATCGACTTGATCACGAGCACCATAGATACATCCTCAAGACATATATACGATGTTCAAGAGTAAAGTCGATATACCTTACCTTTGATGTATATAATGATGGTCATCGGGTTTGTTTTTTTTACTAATTGTTTTTTTCTTTGCAAAGGTCCTGAGGTATCGCGGCGTAGGACCATCGTTAGAGAGGAGACGGGAGGTATCTCCATCCGAGAGAGAGAGGAGGCATCCACTTTTCTGGCTGCCCGAGCACGAGGACTCTGAGGCATAATGAGTCGCATGCTTCACCCAAATATGCGAGGACTCACTAGGAGACAGTCGACCCAACTCAAGACGAGCCCCACCCACCCCGACATGATATGCAAACCAGCTGATTACCATCAAGAACCACCTAGTATGAGATGTAGCATCGCCAAGATTTCATTCCTAGCCTCCCAAAGATCATGACGATGGAGAGTTTTATCACGGGGATTACCTACAGCAGACTCGGTGATGAGGATTACTATCGTGGAGGCAACCTCCTCGCACCATCCCCACCTCCCCAAAGATCACTACGAGCAAAGATGTCGATCGTGAGCATACAGATATGTCGATGAGTCTATGTTTGAGCATCGAGGAGCAAATTTCAAGAGGATCAGTGGCCATCGTGAGGAGCCTCGCACTCACCTCGTGATTTTTTCTTCACCGATCCGGCGTGATCATGTCTCAGACCGCTATACGCTTAACCCGATAAGTTGAATTTTTGCTTACATAGCTTATTTAACGCACATAGTTTGCACTTCTTGCTTACATCATTTATTTTTAATTCAGATTATCGCCGTGTTGTGAAAGTCTGGGCACATGGAAACAAAATCCATACCAAGTCGCAAGTACAAAGACGCGCCCTAGTTCAAATAGCCTGCAGAGCTCGTGACTCCGATCGCCACCCCACAAAGAGACCATGAGTCATTGCTTCGCTTTTATCAAGAGACGACACTCAGATACTTCGCCATTTCACTTACCATTTGGTGAAATGACGCACTCGATGACGCTCTCGCTTGATGAATCTTCCCATCCGTGGGAACTATGCCGCACTCCTACGCCATCGCCACCTCTGAGTATGCCACACATCTTGCGTAGACGATCCGGGTGTTTCACTGATTGGCCGCTAACAACACCCGTGAGCGTTCAGACATGCTTTCTTGTCACTGGACATTTTTAGCGTAATAAGGCGGAGGGTGATACGGCAATTGTTTGTAAGTGGCTTATCTCGCTTTACTGACCTACAACATCTTCACTACGCATTTAAGATCAAGACAGTGGCTAAGGCTAAGTGGTCGCTTCTACCTTGATGATCTCGAGTGCAAATATTCTTAGAGGCTATGCACGGGTGCAGTGCACTAGTCGCCATGTATGAGTCCTCAACACCGCGCTCTTTGAAGGTCACGCAGCAGCAGGAGTGGTATGCTACTATTCCGTATAAATGTAAACTTAATTTTTTCTTAATTCAGATTGTCTTTGGTAAATAGTTTTTAATTAAATATGTTGTTTATTTTGCATTTCGTGGTCGATATGTGGTATTTCCTCTGATGGCATGAGAGAAGCCTGGTCATATATGTAACACCCTCTTCTAATTAACAACTATTTAATTATTAAAATCAAAGTTTTCAAAACCACTCACAAGAGAGTGCTACATTTACTTCATGAAAACCAAACAAACATCAATGGCGCAATACAACAACAACAAATTAGATATATAGCACTCACCAAAGGGACGAAGTCCCAACCACATCGGTTCAAGGACATAATACCACATAATATTCACGCAGTTATAATAAAACATATTCAATTACATCACCAAGTTACGCTTTAACATATTAATTAAAACGACTACTAACCTACGAGCAATATATCGTAGCAAGAAAACAAGACACAAGGATCACTCGATCACGCTACCGGTCAAGCAACATAAAAGCAGTAATGGTGAGTCTCTAAACACATATAATAGGATGTATGATAAACATCGTGTTAGAGAAAACAACTAGAAACACCTCGCTCACATAAACAAATACACCTCATCAAGTTATAACACCTCGCTTTATAAACAACAAGAAAACATCACCAATTGCATGAATGTATGCATGAATGCAACCCAACACCAAGGATATCATGCATGTGGTACCATCACCGCTATTATTTCGCCATTCGCATAACCGCCTTAATGATAAGAAGACCAAAGTCTATAATATCGAGGCCGGCCTATAACCGCCCTTAATGCATATGAATCATGTGACTTCATGAACAATGCGCCAACCACAATCCATCATGCCATGTATGAAATGACACCGCCACTACACCGTTTTTACACCGCTGTCTAATTCACCAAGACAACATTATAGCTCTATGGCTAACATCAACACCTCACCAATAGCTCTATGGCTAATGTCCAACTCACCGGACACATCGACACCAAAAGTAGTAGACTACATTGTCACTACAAGGCTCAAACGCCACCTAAGGACTAAACCGGCCACTTAAGACCACACCGGTTCCACCATTCAGCCACTTAGACGCATTTCGCGGCTTAAACAACACGCATACGCTTGCGCCGACAAAGAACTCGCGCGCACATCGGGCGCCAAAACGCAGCACCTCTAAGACACTCACTTTGCACTCCTAAGACTCACACCGCACTCCTGCAGACACTACACCGCACTCCTGCACACTATACTTCACACACCGCGCTCGATACTCTTACACTTCAACACACCTACATCTCGACAACACTAACTTCGACATACATATACTACACCTCTAAGACATTCACACCTCTGTGATGTACACTAAACCTCGACAACTACACTTCAAAGAACTATACTTCTGTGATATATATATACACTACACCTCAAAGCTAAGTACACTTCTGTGATACATACTCTACACTTCTACAACTACAAGTCGACACCTATACTTCGACTCACACACCGCACTCCTTACACTTCGTCACCTACACCTCGCCGCCACACGCCGGCTTCCATAGACTTCGACTCATCTACACGCCGACTTCCATAGACTTCAACACGCCTACACGCCGACTTCCATAGACTTCAACACAACTACGCTAGGTAACTACACCTCGGCCCTATGTCGCCTCTAGACACCTAACCTTCGTCCTCCTCTTCTTTTGATTGATCAAACTTAAACACAACTACTACACACCTATTCATTCAAGATTCGCTCACACCTCAAGAATCAACGGGCACTAACACCAACCATAACGCTCGGGACTGAGAGTTCCTCAACTCCCATTTCTCTCCTAGGTCTCTCATATGACCAACTCCTCAACAACACATCACAACTTCACCAAAGTGAAGCAAACACAACATCAATCACACATCAAGCAACACAAACAACTCAAAAATCATCTTAAAGTCTAACTCACACACAATACTCATTATATACACTATTATCGATGATAGAGAGCCCCTTACCTCAATAGATTGAAGAACTAGCACTCTCTCCACCAAGACTTCAAGATCTATCAACAATCAGCTCCTCTTCCTTGAATTTGAGCTCTCCACGCCAATATTTTTTTTCTTCTCTCTAAAGCTTTCGCAACTCTCTCTCTCTCTCTTACTTTACTCTTTGACTTTTCTTAGAATTTTGTTGCAAATGAGCTTCTCCCCATCGACACTAAACATATATCAAGTATATGGGCCTCTTAATGGATCATGGGCCTCTAATCTCACCTCCTCCATTACTCAAACACCTCCTAAATGAAATAAAACTCCAAATTAATTATTTGACTTAATTAAAATGTTGTAAGCCTTAAATAACCCAATTAAATAAATAATTGAACTATTTTTGGGCGTTATAATATACGCGTGCAGAGCCACCGGTCAGGCGCTTTAGGAAGAAGAAGACAGATCATTTGAAGTCGAGCCACTATAGGAAGATGGTTGATGAGTCGAGACTGTGCGGATGTCCACCGCGACCATTCGAGGAGCACCGCCAGTAGACTCCTGGAGCAGATCCCCATACAAGGGCTTAATCACCGGGTCGACTTCGTAGTTTGCTACATGCCCGATGTTGCTCATGATGGCTTTGGGTACGCTCGTGTCATCCCACGTGACCTCTTGTAGGTCGTCCGAGCCATGCGGACGCGCCTACGAGATCACCCACTTCATGGTTAGTGTGGATCGATGTTCTGCAAGACTACTGTGGGTCAGCCAACGCGCGATGAGATCGCAGATCGCGATTTAGACCGGTATGTCCGCAGCATCTATCCTGCAGACTATTACCGGCCCACCAACACCACCAGGGCTTGACACTGAGCCGCAGAGCTACGATTCCATGATCTCGAGTGGATGCAGGAGGTCAGGTACTTGTGTGCGAGGAGGGGCTTACTTAGAGGCGAGATCCGCTATGGCGCTTCGACTTTTTTCAGAGACTCTATCACCGTGGGGGTTGGCACCACCTGATGAACCACCACCACGTAGCGCGACGCTAGGGGATTTTTGCCGATGTTTGTACTCGACTCTATTCGTACTTTGATGTTTCTACTTCGTTATGTCTTTATTATTAGGTGTTGCACTTTATTACTACTTGCTGTTATATTTTAACAGCTTCATAAATTTTTGATTTCATTGATTCGATAAAACAAACTTACACAAGCGATAAAACATAAACAACTAGAATAAAAATAGACATGATAAAAAAATACAATAGAAACTACCGAGTCATGGAGTTAATCGACGAAGGATCTCACGCCGACTCATTCCTTCCGGTTTCACGCATGTGATGAATATAATTCTTCCATTTAAACATAATATGATTGACATCATGTGTCGAGGTCATCCTCGTTGTTGACATCCATGGTAGACCAAAGAAAGACTCCATCACCCATTCCGCTTCCGATAAACGATACGAATTATCTCATGCTCGCTATTCTCTCGCTGAACCATCCGCAGTGAGTTTCGCTAAGAGCAAAGAAAAGATATGCAGTTTTTAACTACATCGCATAACATCTCTCCCATCGAAATTTACATCATCATCTTGCAAGATGATGCCCGATGATCAACAAACCCTGCATTAGAATGAACGATAGTGAGGGAAGAAGGCTTGTAGTATGACATTAGCGTAAGCCCGCATAATCTTGACTTGTGTTGTGTGAGAGAAGGAAGTTGAATTTTTGGTGTGAAAATAGTGAGGGTGGGACTAGGTATTTATAGTTGAGGTAAAAGATTATCAACCGTTGATTTTGTTTGCAATCTACACCGCTGATCAACTTTGAAAGTGAAATCCTAACAGCTTAAAATTAAAAATTTTTTTTAACCCATCGATATATGTTCTAAAAACTTATATACGATTGAATCATCCGGTTAATCGTGATATACGCTTTTTGGACATATATACGACGCGTTAAATGGTGCCATCGTATATATGTCCCAAATACATATATATGATTGGGTTTTTTTAAAAAAATACATTTCAAATGGGTATTTTGGGGATATCCTATTCTGTGGGGTGGGAAGGAAGGGGTGGGGGTATGAAAAACAACCCTAGTGAACCTTCTTTATTTTGTATTCTAATGCCCATTTTAATTACAATCACCATTATAACAATTCTTTAATTCTTGAACAAAAATTCTTTAACCTAAATATTCTGGGATGTCTAATATGGACTCACCCAATGGTAGACCCTCCTATTTTTAGTAAGTTTTAATAACGTATTGTTTTTGTTTTTCATTTTAATTACCGTAAAATTCATTTTTTACTAAAATGGCAAAGATCCACCTCTGACCTTCTTTGAGAGGTTCATATTAGATGCACCCAAATATTTTTCCAATTAAATAATATTTTAGATACTAAGCTTCATAAAATATAATAATAAAATAATATATTATAGGTATTAATACTAAAATTAGGTGTTACACCTGCATGTTGTTAGAAAGTATTTGTTCTTTTTAAATATAAGCTATTGCAATTGCAATATTACTGCTAAAACCCCTTGTTGCATTTTTAACACCCCATCCCTTGACTTGTTTTTTAATGCATTATCAAGCAAACTTCAATGTTGATGATTTCGTCAAATTAATTATTGGTTTGTTCAACACAGACATTATTATATAAAAATTAAAACTTAACTTATGTAATGACTGCCCAAATACATAATTAAAGAAACACCAACAAACAATTTTTTTACGAATAATTACTACAGTGGTCAACCTCTTGTCACATGGCTAATAACATCAAAGAAAAACATGTAGAGTCGACTGCAACTCGTGGTTCATGACGCCCATGGCTAGTGACCATGTGTGTGCGCGAAAGAGAGAGCAAGACAAATAGAGAGAAAAAAAGACCACAATGATAGTGAGCGGATGAGATGGTGGTCCATGTCAAAGCACCTTGCAGACGGCCATGGGAGAAGGGGGACTGGGACTTGAAAGAAATAATTATGTTTCTTTTGTTTTCAAAAACAGCATTTCAACTTTTTGAGTGAAGTAGCGCGGGGTATAATGACAAATCTGGAGGTGTATGTAGCATGAAAATGGAACTATAAAAACATGGGGTATACACGGTGAAAGGCCCAAATATCTTATTTACACTTTTTTAAAGGCTCATTCTTCTTACCCACTTCCTCCTACTCACCGCCCACCCCAAAATTTCAAAAATACCCCACTTTTTAAAGGCTGCGTTCTTCTTACACACTTCCTCCTACTCAAAGACTCCACCCCAAAATTTCAAAAATACCCTGCAGTAGTTTATGTATAATAATCTAATCAACTCTAAACTGGTAAATCACTATTCAAGAGCTCTAAGCCTAAAAATTCATAGTCATACATGCGGGATGTTTAAACAATGTCATCCTTTCACCCTAAATTTTATATAAAAAAAGGCCTTCATGAAATTTATATAATAATAATAATAATAATAATAATAATATACATTAAAAAATGGCGTCTTAACAAGGAATTATATTTGGTAAAAAAAATAGAAATTATAGAGGGTCCCACCACACCTAATTTAACACCATTGTTGATATAATCCAAGATGGATGCATATTATTATTATTTTTTTGCCCAAAGGATGCATATTATTTTTACGGATCACCGTTCAGCTGTTTTCTTGTTTATGAGAATTAAAGAAGAAAATGAAACAATTTTTAAGTAATCGTTCTTTAATCCTTGTTAGAGGTGCCAATTTTATCGAAAGATGAATGCATTAAAATGAACGATTTAGGTATTTTGAGAGTGGCTCATGTGTATCGGAAGGGAGATGAATGCATAAAAACCAATGAACCATTAATTAATATATATGCTCTTTCTATTAGAAATATAGTTAGTTTGTTAGGTAATGCGATTAGAGTTAGTTTTCTAGTTACTAGTTTTTGTTAGAATTCGGTTAGAGTTAGTTTTCTAGTTACTACTTTGTTACATATTAGTTAGGTGAGATTGAATCTATATATAAAGACCAAACTCTCATTGTAATCAATAACCTTTTGTATCAATTTCACTTTGATGAATATTAGAGTTTCTTAACATTTTCTCTCCTATCTTCTATGGATACCATATTCTTCAATATGGTATGAGAGCAAACATGGTATCCTCCATGAAGATTGCTTCCACAGATTTCGCTATAGGTTCTTTATTTTTCTTTAATCAATTTCATTTTTGTTTCAATTTTAATTTTACTTTCATTCTTTCTTCTTCCGGTGTCTTTCTAATTTTTTCCTATGTTCTTGTCTAATATGTGATTCTTTGCATTTGTGATTCCTCATTTGCGACTTTCATATCTTGTTATCACAATTTTCCTTGATAGCTCTTTTTGCGCTTTTGCAATTTCTCGAGTTTGCGATTCTCCATTGCGCTTGCATTTTCAATTTTGCATGCATTTTGCTTTCCTCTTTGTTAATCGTTCTTGATTTCGTTTTCATCTCGCTTCGCTTCTTCAATTCTTGTTCAAACTCTTGCTATTGAGGTCTTTGTTTTTGCTCTTCAATTCATGTTCAAAATCTCTTCAATTCTTGACCGCTTTCTCCTTCCTCTCTCGCTTCTTTGAGAGTGTGTCTATTTCTCGCAAATTTCCTTCTCCAATTCGATTCTTGAAGTCTCTAAATTTCTTTCAACTCGCTTTATGATTCTTGCGCTTCAACTTTGCGATTTCGCTTCATTGTCCTCCTTTCATTCTTATTCCCGATGATTGTGATCTGAAGCGGAGTTCTAATTTCTTTTGGATCGAGTTTCGATTTCGCTTTTCGATCTCCACTTTTGTTACCAAACAACATTCAAGTTGTTTGTTGAAATGCCTCCAAGAGATAGAATTTTTCTTTGATGATTGTCTCTCGAAAGTTTATCAACAAGGTTCAAGAAGTGGTATTATATACTACCTATCGGTTGATGCTTCATTACGTTAATTTTCTTGCATCCAAAATCACCAAATTAATTGAGAAAGAAGACATTTTAATATTGGTTTGGAATTTCTTGATAGAAAATGTCTCAGATTGGTGTCATTTCCAACTTAGAGACATAGTTTCCTATGATGATGATTGATGTAACGCCCCAAAATAATTCAAGTATTTAATTAATTAATTTATTTAGGTGTTATATTGGTTGGTTATATTAAAATAATAATAGGGTATTTGATTTAAATAAGGAGTGGTGTTTAATAATTAAGTAAGTGGTAGAAAAGGTGGTGTTTAGTAATTAAGTAAGTGGTAGAAAGAGGTGGTGTGTAGTAATTAAGTAAGTAGTAAAAGAGACCCGTGACCCAAGAGCCCAATGATATAAGCACTAGGGAGTTAGAGCCAATTGCTCATTTAGAGAGCAAAAGAGAAAGAAAGAAAGAAAAGAGAGAGGAGCGGTAGAGAGAAGAAAAACGGCGCAAGGGGAGAAGAGAAGGAGAAGGAGAGGAAGCTAGTTATGGTGGTTTTCCTTAGAGCTTCGTGGAAGAGTACCTATTCTACAAATTCCAAGGTAAGGGTGGGTTCTAATATTATAATGGGTTGTATGATGGGGTGTATGTGGGAGATTAGGGACTATAATGCATGTGATGTGTTTGATAATATGATTGAATGATTCTTGCATGTATATATGTGGTGTTTGATTTCGCTTTTGGTGTTATTGATTAAAGAATGAATCGATGGTGAATAGATGCACATTAGGTGTCCGATAAAATGTGTAAGTGGTGTCTAGAGTGCATGTTAGGTCCTAGGTTGCGATTTGATTATGTTTTATGTGCTATTTGATGATTTTGATTGTATTTGTGATGATTATAATTGGTCTTGGTGATTGATCATGATGAGTTTTACTTGCTTATGGTTTTTTGTGCGCTTCTCGACACTGTTTTGGTCTTTCTAAGGTACTGTTTGGTTGATCTAAAAATTATGTGGCTGATTGTTTTTGAAAATAGACTTAAGGCCGGCCGTTTTGGCACTCGGTTTCGCTCAATTTGGAGTCGTGTAGCTCAAGCTATGAGTCTCCAAAGTTAGGTCAAATTTCTCGAATCAAACTCGTGAGTAGGTTCGGTTTTTGCAGTTTTTGTGTTCTCAATTGAACTCCGCTTTGAATGATTTTGATTTCATTAAAAAGTAGACTTAATTCTCCACGAAATAGGCATTGGTTTCACGAAATGTCATTAAGAAATGAGAAAGAAAATTTGGTTGCAAGTTGGGTAAAGAGTTCTGTCCGATTTTGGTACTCTCAGTGTAGTGTTTTGAAAAACTGTACCAACTGGATACTTATTTTGAAAAACTAAAATCATAGGTAGAAACTACACTCGTGAGAGCTTTCCAATGAGTGGTCTTTTGTTGAAAACCGATGTCGCTTTGCTATTTTAATTAATTCGCCGGCGTAGGTGCATCATTGTAGGAATTCAGCACTTGTCCGCGGTGGTTGCTTGGTGGTGCTTGTGTTGCCACCAGCGCCATTTATGTACGCTTTTGGCGCCAGGGTGCCGAGCGCCCTAGCGCCAGCTTTCTTCTGCTTGGCGCCTGGGTGTGCCTCGTGTTGCCACCAGCGCCATTTTATGTCTTGCCGCGCGCGGTGCAACAGTTGTTGCCGCCGCGCCAATTTGTGGTAGCTTGTTTACGCCGGTGTACAATGTTGTTGCCGCCGGCGCCAAGTTGTGGCTTTGTGGGCGCCGTGTGCAATCGTGTTGCTACCGCGCCCAGCTGGGGAGCCAGGCGCGGTGTGCAATCGTGTTCGCCGCCCGTGCGCAAGCCAGGTCGTGTGTTGCGCCAGGCGCGCGCAGCGTGGCGCCAGCGCCGCTTTAGGTGTGGTTTGGCGCTCAGGCGTGTGTTGTGTTGCCGCTTTTGGCGCCAAATGTGTGCCGCCAAAGGTCCGTGTTGCTGCTGTGTTGCCGCTCGCGCCAAATGTGTGCGCCAAAGTGTCCGTGTTGTCTGCTGCGCTGTCGCAGGTGCCAATGCTCGCGCCCATGTTGTCGGGTGTTGCCCTAAGGCTCCACATAGTGCCGCTTTGGTGCCGTGATGTTTCGTCGTGGTCAAATATGAAGAATTAATTGATGATGATGTTGTCGGGTCGAATATGACCACACGTTGATGATGATGTTGTCGGGTCAATATGACCACATGTTGATGATGTTGTTGTTGGGTCTAATATGACCAAAAAGTTGAGGTAGATGACGCTGTGTCATGATGTATGACCATTGTCGCTTGTTGCTTGTTTGATGTTGCTATTCACGATGGGTCCTTGACCAAATAACGATGTCGATCGCTTAATGTTGTCGCTTGATGTTGATTGTGATTGTTGTTTGGTTCTTGAGTTGTTCATGGTGTCTCATGCATGGCATAATGCATATTACGTTGTTGTAGGCTTCGCCATAGAGCTTTGCTCAATGTTGATGATGAAGCCACAAAGGCTATTTACGATGATTGGTACCACATGCATATGCCCGCTCTCGCAGTGGGTTGCATTTCATTCCCCATTCATTACATTGATGACTTCTTTTGGGTGATGGACATTGACGATGTTGTTGTATAATGCCGTTGACGTGTAATAATGTTGTTGTTAAGGTTGTTGTTGTGTGATGGTGTGGTATTATAGTTGCCCGAACTCTAGTATACCGCTTATCATACATGCTTTTATACTTTTGTGAGACTCACCCATTCTGCTTGAATGTTACCCTATGTGGGTAACGTGGCAGTGATAGTGAGTGAAGGTTTGTCTACCTTCACCACCGAATTTGAGCCTGTCGTCTCCCGATACGTAACACTCGTGAGGATGAACACTGCTTTATTAGTTGTTTTATTGTATTATTTGAATTGAAATCAAGTTGTGGATTTTGAAATGTCTCACAATTTTGGTGGTGTGTACATAAACGGCGTGTTTCACGCTTTATTTGATTTCGCATCGCTTGAATTTTAAACGCCGAATGTGACACTCCATTGCATGCTTAGTTTTTAAATTTCCGCACTGATTTTTAATAAAACGAACGGATATATTTGGGGTGTTACAATTGACCTCACACCGCAATGGCTTTTTGGTTATTTTGTTGTAATTTTCTTTTGATTTGATCATGTAAATTTGTATTGTTCATTCTCGAGCTAGAAGCCTTGTGAATGCCTTCTAGCTTATGGGGACTATTAGAAATATAGTTAGTTTGTTAGGTAATTCGGTTAGAGTTAGTTTTTAGTTACTAGTTTGTTAAGTAATTCGTTAGAGTTAGTTTTCTAGTTACTAGTTTGTTACGTATTAGTTAGGTGAGATTGAATCTATATATAAAGACCAAACTCTCATTGTAATCAATAACCTTTTTGTATCAATTTCACTTTGATGAATATTAGAGTTTCTTAACATTTTCTCTCCTATCTTCTATGGATACCATATTCTTCAATAACATCCAATGAATTCAAAAATCTAAGATTTTGTGGGTCAAATATGTCTATCTATTTCTTTCCAATTTATCTCCTTGTTAACTTCTTCTTGTTCCTTCTTCTCCTTTCTCATGATTTTCATTACTTGATTAACTTCCTTATGAAATGAATCCTCAAAAGAATTTAAGGTCTCATTGAAATACTCCCTCCAATACACAATATAAGTAAAAGTCAACACTTTTATTTGTAACACAATATAAGCAAATGTTACTTTTTTCAACCTTATTTAATGATGACTTTCCAATATTGTCCTTCATTTATTTTACATTTAGTTTCAATAAAAGATAAAAGAAATGAAACAACTTTCCATATCATAAATAATTTCATTGAAAACCTAAAAGTTCAATGTTACTCAAAAACATGACATCCATGACAATTAGAGAGAAAAAGCTTTAGAGGTCTATTATATTGAAAGTGCTAAAAGTTACAAATGAAAAGAGATGATCACAAATTAGATCTAGCATCTACCTTAAATACTAATAAACTAATAGACCTATGACCTAACATTCTAATGGGTCTTACTATAACTAATGGACTTACTACCAATATTTTAATAGGCTCTCGCAAGCTGGACGGTGTTCACAACACTTCCAGCTTGAGATAAGCAATACAAAGATACTATATAAAAAAATAAGGACCATAAAGAACAATCCGAATTGGTAGCAGTTGAGGTGCATAGCTCCTAGAAGTTTTCGACCAACTATCGGGCCCCTTCAAGCTTCTTCCAGCGTCTCCACAACATTCACTCCCAAAAGAACCAACAAACTTCACTCTTGGACATAACCATCCAAGTGCCAAAGAAGTCATCAAATGCTTAACCATCGGACAGAAACTACAACTCAAGGTTTTACCACTCGGAGAAAGCAACAAACCAACACTTAACCATCAAGCAAAAGCCACAACTCAAGGCTTAATCACTTGAAGGAAGCAAAACGCTTAACCACCATAGGGTAGAAGCAAACATCAACAAAGGCATAAAGCCAAAGGCTTAACCATTAAGCGTAAAACTATACCTTAAAGTTTAACCACTCGCGTAAGCACATCAACGCTTAACCATCAAGAGTACTCAATCACTCAAGATAGAAGCAAAATCTCAATGCTTAACCATTTATACCAGAAGCATCATACTTAACCACCATAAACAGAAGCTAAAAACAAGCCAATATGGCTAATCAAAGTGTTCATCAAATCAGAATAAAGTTGTTTTGCACTACTAACCGATGCTAGGTCAACAAATCAACAACAAGATTCACAACTTTCGATACCTTGAAAACAAACTCCAACCTATTAGAAACGAAGATACAACCTCCACATAAACTCGTGTGTCACTTCTATGCAACGTGCTTTACATAAAAACTCCAAAAAATACACTCCTTTGCCAATTTGAACTAGTTCGGCAAAGGGAAATCTAGAGTCCTCAAGATTCCACCAAATAATGAAGCAATCAAAAGCTTTAGAGGTCTATTATATTGAAAGTGCTAAAAAGTTACAAATGAAAAGAGATGATCACAAATTAGATCTAGCATCTACCTTAAATACTAATAAACTAATGGACATATGACCTAACATTCTAATGGGCCTTACTATAACTAATGGGCTTACTACCAATATTTTAATAGTTACACTCCACCTTTCTTCATTGAAAATCTGAAAAGTTTCATGAAACATGAGAGTTAATGAATGGTACACATTCATCAAGTTGATTTTTTAGTTAATCAAGAGGAGGATTAATGAATTCCTACGAAAATGCACTAGTGCAGAAAAGACATTTAGTATCGGTTATTTTTCACATTTAGTATCGGTTATCTGTCGATACTAATTCGACCGATACTAAATGTATGACATTTAGTATCGGTTAAATAACCGATACTAAATGTCACTTTTAGCATCCGTTATTCAAAATAACCGATACTAAATGTCTTTTCAACATTGTGTTTGTCGTTTAAAATGACATTTAGTATCGCTATTTAAATAACCGATACTAAATGTCACTTTTAGTATCGGTTATTCAAAATAACCGATACTAAATGTCTTTTCAACATTGTGTTTGCTGTCTAAAAATGACATTTTGTATCGGTTATTTAAATAACCGATACTAAATGTCACTTTTAGTATCGGTTATTCAAAATAACTGATACTAAATGTCACTTTTAGTATCGGTTATTCATAATAACCGATGCTAAATGTCTATTGCTTCACATGAGAACTAAAGGAGAGCAGAACATAATTTTAATCTGAAAATCTGATCTGATCTTTATTGCTTCACTTGAGAACTAATATATACAATTGTAAGTGAGCTAAGATGGCTACAGAACTAACAATAAGAGGTTAACAAACTACTTATCTTTCTAACTGAATGTAAACTAACTAATGACAGCTATTAAGTTAAGCTAAGCTAGTTTTTACAAGTAACACAAAGACCAAGATCAGTATCTTCTAAAGTTTTAATCAAACAGATAACTAAGAAATCAAATATAATAAAGTAGTAATAGTGACACATTCTATGCTATAACTTAAGGAGAAGTTAAATGAATTAAAGTGAAGTTCTGCTATCACTAACTCTTGTTGGAATCCAAGATAGCCTTCGCCATTTATGTGAGTAGGCCTTATGCTCGATAAAATCCACACCATGACTCCAATCCTCTCCAAGTCGTTGTGGTGTTCTAATATCGTGAAAGGAAAGACCTCCCAATGGGGCAATACCTTTAGAAAACGCAATCTTTGTAAGATAAACAATATTTTGACTTGATATATAAAAGTGGATTTAAAGGAGAACAGATCCACCATAACAATAGATCATTGATTACAGGACAAGAATAGAAGAACAACAGCAGCTAATGCAAATTTGATATCCAACCAAAGGGAATCAATCAAAGAATAGCAAAACATCAAAATATGTCAAATATGAATACAATACAATGTGCTATAAGACTACTGACATTTCTATGCATTTAAGATCACAAAAATCAAATCAGATATAACAATGTTAAATCAAAATCATGACTCAAACTTCAAAATAAATGATATAATTACTAACAAAAATCAAACAAGTTTAGGAATAAAAAGCAAAATGCATGCAAGCTGATAAAATTGGATCTAAGCTACCCACTCCAAGGTCTTTCAAGCATTTAAGGGTCTCAAGTGATCATTGTTACTAGAAGCACCTTTATATCAAGAGATACACATTCAATGTCAACAATATATATATCATGCAGGTTACACTCCCAATGAAATTTTGAATCCCCAAGGTAATGTTCATGGCTTTTGAAAGTGGAACAAATATCTATCATAAGAACTATCCTAAAGTTCTAGTAACCCAACACTTTTAAAAAGCATTTCACTAATACTCTACACCCTTGAACACACTACCGGTGACCCAACATTTAAAAGCCAAGTGCGGAGTCATCGTAATTAGTTCAAGATTACACCCAAAATAAAGGAATGCATAAACAAATTGCTAACCAATCATACAAAATTTGTGTTACCTTTCCCCGTGGGGAATAAGAACTGTAGTTGAGGAGACGTTGTTGACAAAGACAAGCTACAAGCTCTGAATTGAAAAATTGGTCACTTCTCCTCCTGAAAAAGAAATGATCTCCACGATGCTTGCAACAAGTCGTGTCAATACCATCCACACGTGATGTCGAACTTTAAGACCTCTTCAGTTTGGAAACATCCAGATAAAAATTGAAAGTTGTATTTTTACTTCCCGATACAACAAACAAATATTTCTTGCTCTCGGAAGTGTAAAGGCCAATACCAAATGTATCATCATTTTCCACATAAAGACATGTATCCTTTGATTGTTCCGCTCTCAAAGACATGAAGCCATGCTCAGATAACTTAAGGGATTAGCATAATGAGATGACAATTATGATATTCCATATGCCACAAAAATAACGGCCAATCATAAACTAATATAGATGAAAGGTAAGTGATAATGATTGAGGTGTGGCAGAGAAAAAGGAAATTTGTTATCACAAACAAAATTCTCGTAAAACTAAACCGGTAGAACTTATAATAAGGAAAGGGCTTCAATTGCCCATTAAATAACTCATCCATATCCCAACAAACTAATTCCCCATTAACTAACTCATCCATATCCCAACAAACTAATTGCCCAATAACTAACTCATCCAAATACTAACAAACTAACAACTCCAGATCATATCTTATCATTAACAACCCCTTATTATAAGTCCCAACATAAACCTTGTAAAACCATGTTGAAGCAAGACTTGGGGTGCATTTGTTTCACTTTGGATAAAAGCAATTTTATATCACTTTTCCCATAAAACCAAAGAGTTAGATGTCAAGGCGTAAAGGAGAATCTCCCACCTTGTAAGGCCGAGAGTATCATCCATTGTTACATAAGCTAGAGCACCATCACCGACTCCAATCAATGTTTTCATGTTGTACCAACAAGAGGCTCTCCAACTGAGCTCGAGTCTCAAAGATCAATGACATAAACAAAGGTATATTTCATCTCCTTTAGTATCTTCTCGTGATATGCTACCAACTTGTTATTCGGGCTAACCTCGAAAGAAATAAAATTAAAGCAGTCGAAAGTTTGGAAGCAAAACATAAAAAAGCAAAATAAAAATGCCATGATATGGAGTGTAACCTTAATAGAATCGATACTTTTATTGGCCCTTATATGATAATGGAATCAACACACTTTTCTCAAGTTATGATAATGGAATCAATCTCACTTGGGCATTTCATCAAACACTACATCTACAATAAGAAATCGATTCTAGAAGTTGATACTTAGGGTTTATTCATAACTCAAAATCGTAAATCGATTCCGTAGTTGATACTTAGGGTTTATTCACAAATTGAAGAAGAAATGATGAAGAGAAATAGTTAGGGTTTATTCATACCAAGATATGATGAAATCGTAAGAAATCGATTCCGTGTTTCAGAAGAAATCGATTCCGTAAGTCGAGAAGAAATCGATTCAACGATTCCATTGAATTTGTTGAGAAGTCAGACTTTGTTGAGCGTGAAACGAGACGACGCTGTCGAGAGAAGACGAACAAGACTACGAGAAGAACGAGAAGAACTTCGAGAGAAGGAAGACGAGTGAGAGACTTTAGAGAGAAGACTTTAGAGAGAATGGCGCGTGAGAGAGAGAGGAGGAAGACAAGAGTTTAGAGAGAGTGAGGAGCGTATATGTTCGTGAATGAGAGAGAGAGAGACTTCGCAGAGAGAAGGAGAGAACGATTTAGAAAAACTTAACTAAGCCTTTAGTATCTGGTTGTTTAAAAGACCGATACTAAATGTGTTTGAGATACACATTTAGCATCGGTTGTTTAAACAACCGATACTAAATGTAAGCGCTAAAATTGAAAACTTCCATTTAATTTCAAAATTGCCACCGCTAATGTAATGTACCCTTACTTTTAATACTACTTAGCTAAATTAAATCGAGTTTTCAAAACCACTCAAGGAGTGCTACATTTTTCGACATGAATTTAACCAAGCAAAACAATAAAACAATTTATGCGCAGCCTAAACAAAGGGTAGTAAGATGCACATACGCACTCTACTAAGAAGAACCGAGCTCACAAGAATAAGTTATTAGTTACAACACAGTCAAAATAATACATGTTCCAAAAGACATAGGTTTACAACTCAAAATAAAACCTACGTAACAGACCACTACGCTACTCGGCCCCCAGTGTTACACGACCAGAGCAAAACGACACCAAAAGACACTGAGTGAGGACACCTCTACTCGGGGATACCTGCAAGTTGCCAACATGAGAAGCAACATAAAAGCAGTAGGGTGAGTCTCTAAACACATATAAATAAGGTTTATGACAAGCATTATGCTAAGCAAAACACATATGAACACCTCGACACAACACACAAATAACACAATCATTGAGTGCATGAGTTATATGCATGATGCAGACCCAAAACACCAAGGGCATATGCATGATGGATCCATTAAGACCGAAGTCTTCTGCTATCACCTTAGGACCGAAGTCCTCTGCTTTCACCATAGGACCGAAGTCCTCTGCTTTCACCATTATGCTTATGATTTATGCGACACCATGAACAATGCATAACACACAGTGTAACACCCCAAAATAGTTCAATTAATTATTTAGTTGAGTTATTTAAGGTTTACAACTTTTTAATTAAGCTAAGTATTAATTAGGAGTTTATTTCATTTGTGGACGCTTTAAATGAATGGAGAAGGTGGGCGTAGAGGCCAAGAGCCATTGAGGCCCATGAGTCATTAGAGGCCCAAGTGTGTGCCTTAAATGAAAGTGTCGAGGAGAGGAGCATGTTTCCACCAAAAGGAATCTAAGAAAAGTAAGTGGAGAGAAGTTGGTAGGTGAGATCATTTTCTAGAGAGAGGAGGAGCTTCAGCAAAAGTTGAAGCTCAAGTTCAAGGGAGAAGTTGTTGTCAAGCGAAAAGCAACTAGAGGATTTCTTGTAAAGAAAGAGTGTTCTACTCAACCGAACAAGGTTAGGGGGCTCTCTTTTCACGTATAATCATGTGTTATGATGAATGGTTATGTGTGAGTAGATTGTAGCTATGTTTGCTGAGTTGTTTTGCATGCCTGATGTGCTTTTATGTTTTGATGTTGTGTTTGGCTCACTTCAAGGAGTTGTGTAGAGTGGATGAGAGAGCCTGGTCATACGGCGGAAGAAGGAGCGAAATGGGAGTCGAGGAAACTCTCACCCCAAAGTGAGCGAGAGTGAGTGAGGGTGGGTAACATAATCTTGGAGAGGTCCTTAAAGAATAGACTTAGGATAACAAAGTAGTAGCCGAAAACGTATAACATAAGGCGCCGAGTATGCGTTGAGTTAAATGGAGTAGTCGGTTTAGGATTGCCGAGGTGAAGTTATTTTCCCATACGTAGTTCGGAACTTAAGTGAATATGTAAGTGTCGAGAGTGTGTGCGTCAAGTATGTAAGTGTCGAGAGTGTGTGCGTCGCAGTATGTAAGTGTCGAGAGATGAGTGTGTATGTCGGGCAAGCATGTAAGTGTCGAATATAGGTGACTGAGCGTAAGTGAGGATGTATAGGAGACGGCGGATAAGGAAGTGTGTCGCCGAGGTGCTTGGTGAGAGTGCCGAGGTGTTATTTCCACGCTAGTGTAGCACAGCCGGGTGCAGACACGACGGTGAGCGCCGCTGAGTGCTAGGTGCGTAGGCGGGCTAAGTAGCATAGTTATTTTAGTCCCCATTTGACGCTTTAGTCCTAAGTTACAGGTAGTCCTCGTGGGGACTCTTTGGTCCACCACTTGGAACCGAGGTAATCTATGAGTTGAGGCGACACCCTAGTGGTCAGCAGTAGGTCATGGAGACGTCGGCCTTAGTGCCGTAATAATGTATGAGAGTTGTTTTGGGGTCGTAGGCTACGAGCAGAGAATTAAATAAACGCTGAAGTCCCCGAGGGGCATTGAAGAAATGAAAATGGTGATTGCAGAGGACTTCTGGCCCTAGAGGTGAGCAGAGGACTTCGGTCCTATTATGAATAAAAGGTCGCGTCTAATTGGTGAGTGACTCAAAATGGTGTTATGATTTAATTGAATAATGTATATGTTGTGTGTTATGCATTGTTCATGGCGTCGCATAAATCATAAGCATAAGGTGATAGCAGAAGACTTCTGGTCTTGGACTTCGGGCCCTAAGGTGATAGTAGAGGACTTCTGGCCCTAAGGACTTCTGGTCCAAGGTGATAGCAGAAGACTTCTCGGTCTTAATGGATCCATCATGCATATGCCCTCGAAGTATGGGTCTGCATCATTCATATAACTCATGCACTAAATAATCGTGGTTATTTGTGTGTCGTGTCGAGGTGTTTATATGTGTTTGCTCAAAGATGATACTTGTCATAAACCTTATTATATGTGTTTTAGAGACTCACCCTAGCCGCTTTTATGTTGCTCTCATGTGGCAACTTGCGTATCCCCGAGTAGAGGTCGGGCTCACTCGTAGTCGCTGGCGTTGTCAATTTGCTCGCAAGGTAACACCGGGGCCGAGTAGTGTAAAGGGTCTGTATGTAGGTTATGTTGTGTTGTAAACCTATGCCTTTTTGGACTTGTATTATTTTGATTATGTTGTAACTAATAACATATGGCTTGTGGAGCTCTGGTTCTTTCTTGACCGAGGCATCGTATGTACATTACACTACCATCGCTTTAGCCGCAAGAAATGTGACTTGTTGTGTTTGATTGTTTTGCTTGGTTAAGTCATTGTAGAAAAATGTAGCACTCCTCGAGTGGTTTTTGAAAACTCGATTTAATTGCTAAGTAGTATTAGAATTTAAGGGGTGTTACACACAAAGATATACATCATTCAATTAAATCATAACACAATTCCAAGAATCTCACCATTTAGACCGCAAATTTTCTGCTCATAAATAAGACCTAAGTCCTCTCTTTCACCTCTAGACCAAGTCCTCTCAGATCCACCCTTTTCATTTATTTTAATGCCCTCGTGGACTTCACCATTTAATACTCCTCTACTGTAGAGCCATAAGGCCAACAACACACGATGTCATTTTTCTGCTAAGGCCGACGCCTCTACATCGACCAAAGAGCCTCTGTGTGGTCGCGCCTCACCACCAAACACCTCGGCTCCAAGTAGTGGACTAAAAAGTCACCACGAAGGACTACCATGTCACTTAGGACTAAAACGCCAATTAGGGACCAAAATGACTAGACCATTTAACCCTCACGCATTGGCACTCAAAACGACGCACACGCCATGGGCCCAAAGAACAACCTCGCGCTTACACTAGCGCAAACAACACCTCGGACCTATAGCACTCCTAAGACACTCGGCACCTCAAGACGCTTGGCACCTCGGCACGCCTACACTCTACTCCACTCATAGTCACTTCACTTCGCACGAAAAACGCATTTCACTTCCTCTATAATACCACCGGTTACTCACGCTTGAACACACCGCGCTTTAAACGCAACATCTCACCTCTAAGTACACCTAGGTATGATATACTCTACATCTCGCCATAACACCTCTAAGCATTACACGCCATAATGCTATCAACGACACTTCAAAGCCTACGCCTAAATACTCTATCTCGCCCCTAAGCATCTCTGGCAAGTACAAACCGACACCTATACTTAGTCTCGTATACTCTTACACTTAGTCACTTTTGCTCTATCATTCTCGGCTCCTATGACATCGTTATTTACGCTCTCGACACTTACGATCATTCACTTAAGTTCCAACTTACGATGGAATGTAACTTCACCTCAAATCCTAAACCGACTACTCCATTTAACTCAGACGCACACTCGCCACTTCATGATGTACGCTTTACTCCTCTCATATCCTAAGCCTATTCTTTAAGAACCTCTCCAAGATTATGTTGCTCACTCTCACTCACTCTCGCTCACTGGGACTGAGAGTTTTATCAGCTCCCATTTCACTCATTAGTCTTCCGTATGACCAACACCTCAACATCTCAACACAACCTCACTAAAACGAAATAAACATAACATCAAGCACAATCGTAACACACAAGACATGCAACATAGCTCTAAAAACACAACTACAACTACTCACACATAACACTCATCATACTACAAAATTATACGTGAGAAGAGAGCCCCCTAACCTTGATCAGTTGAGTAGAACACACTCTCTTCACCGAAATCTTCCCGTTAACACTCGCAGCAAACTCTTCTCCTCGAGCTTGAGCTTCTTCCACGCCAAATGCTCTTCCTTCTCTCTCTAGAAAGTTATCTCACCTACCAACTTCTCTCTCTTACTTTCCCTTTGACTTTTCTCTCAAAACACTTGCATGCATGCTCCCTTTCCTTCGACACACTCCTTTATGAGTCAACAATTGGGCTTCTAATGGCTCATGGGCCTCTTGTAACACCCCATTTCTACCCTAAATTTAAACCAAAAATCGTAGTATACAAAAATCATTTCAGTCATCTTTTAGTTTAGTGTGTTATAAAATAGTGGACTGATTGACTATGGGATTACTCAGGTAACTGATACTACTTGCAACAGGTATTGACCTCCTTTGCAAGGCTCTCAGTGATGCCCTTGTAAATACACCAAATAAAGAAATTTCGACCTTAGTGGCGAACCACAATTTAGCCATAGTCATTCAAAGACACTAATAGTATAACATAAATCATTTTCACTAATGGAATGTTACGCCCTCTCTCAAAAACTCAACAATGGGCCTAAACATGCATAGATACATAACACCATACAACACGCTGGGTAAAATCTCAGTCAAGCAATGAAACAAACTACATCTCAAAGTAATACTCAAGAATCTCAAAGCAAATACATATAAGGCTCAACATGGAGCAAAGCAAGCACAATAGCTTAAACCCCAACCCCTAGGTGCTACGTGATCGAGCAGCACCGACTCTGGGAGTAGTGAAGGTAGAAAAAGCCCTCACTCCCGACTCACCCGTGGTAAATAACAACAGTAAAGGGTGAGTCTCGAACTATATAATAAAAGTGATAATAAGCAATATATAATCATAGTTTGCAAAGATACTCGCACACACCAACCATCAATCAACAATATTCATGCACTAATGGAAATGTATGCAATGTCAAGATGCATGTGGTACCATTTGCCCACCTATTCTCATCAATAATGGAGTCTCATGACTGCCCCTCCGCCGCCCCTCAAGCTTCACAATCATTTTATAAGGCCCCCGCGCCTCTCAAAGCTTCACAAATCATTTTATAAACTCTACGATCATGACCAATGTATGCACGAGACTCCATGTACATCACAAACACCATTTCAAATGGCTCAATACACCCATTAACTCTTACCTCGTTGTTAGTCTCATTTTATAGCCCTCCCGGCTTGGCTCTCCGCCCATGCCCCCGTGGCATGCTCAATCACCTCATTATAAACTCAACACCATTAAGTCCCACCTGACTATTCTCCTCTAGGGTACTCAACCTCACCTGTGGGCCTAAACCACCATTTAGGACCAAAACAATCATCTAGGTTCACCTAGGGACCAAAACAAAGACTCTCTTAGGCACTTGGCAAAGACTAGCGCCATTTTCCCCA
This sequence comes from Oxytropis ochrocephala, assembly GCA_020916435.1. NCBI lineage: Eukaryota > Viridiplantae > Streptophyta > Magnoliopsida > Fabales > Fabaceae > Oxytropis > Oxytropis ochrocephala. The sequence continues at coordinate 48,296,011 of CM037091.1, read as the reverse complement.
CATTCTCGGGCGCCCGTGCAACACAAAGACTAGCGCCAGAACTCAAGATTTTGGCGCCCGTGGCAACACAAAACACCGGGCGCCACTTTTCTAGCAACTGCGCTCGGGCAACACAGCACTCTAGACACAAACTCGCATACGCTTTGACACACAAACTAAGACACAGCAAAGACAAGCCATACCCCTCACACCCACCACCCAACACTTTCAAACCAAAACCACCCGAGCCAAAATGTTTAAAAATGAATTTGGGCAGGTAAACACAAAATTTGGCACAAGTTGAAATATGCCTAGAAAAGTAAGTTTCACTCCCGCCCCAAAACACACACAAAACAAGCCCCACCGACATTTTCAAAATAACACACCGCAACTGTAAAAACCACTCGAGCCAAAACACTTAAAATTGAAAGTCAAGTGTGTGAATACAAATTTTGCACGAGGAAATATGTTTAGAAATACAAGTTTCACTCCCTGCCCCAAAACACACACAAAACAAGCCCCACCGACATTTTCAAAATAACACCTGCAACTGTAAAACCACTCGAGCCAAAACATTTAAAATTGAAAGTTGGCAGTGAATACAAAATTTGGCACGAGAAAATGTGCCCAGAAATGCAAGTTTCACTCCCTGTGCTCCAAAATACCCACATTCTCGCGCCAGACAAAGAACTCACTCACCTGCAGACATCAAGCATAAAGGACACACAGCGCCATTCTCGGGCACCTCTGGGCAGCATTTGGCGCTCACACCGCACACACGCACCTAACACACAAACAAAGGCACGTGGCGCCATTTTCCAAAGAACTTGGCGCCTCGGCGTAACACACTGCACAGAACACATTCCAAAGACATGAACAAAGGTATTGCGGCGCCATTTCTCAAAGAATGTGGCGCCCGGCAAGAACATTCCCGCACAAACTCTCAATTCAACTCGTGAATGCATACACGTGGCGCTGCATCCTAGCATCTTGGCGCCCCAACCCCAAAATCCAAATTTTCTCAATTTATTTCAATTCAAATCATGTTATATCATTCCAAACCACTCAAGAATCATTAAAACACATCCAATTTCAGTCCATACATTCAAATCATGCGCAACACTCATCAAGAACACAAAATACCCAAATCAAAACCCTAAGTCGATTCCTATCATGCTATTTCTCAAATTCAATCAACAACAACTCAATTAACAATCAATTAACATCAAATTAACCTTCTATGATCCCTATACAACCCATTATACCCTCTATTATAGAGTGAGACTCCCTTTACCTCAAATTAACCAGAGAAGAACCTAACTGAGTCACTAACAAAACCACCGCAAATAATCCAAGCTTTCAAGACACGAAATTGCTCTTCTCCTCCTCCTCTTCTCCTGTGGTTCGCGCTGCTCTCTCTCTCTCTTTCTCTCTCCTCTCTTTCGCAACTTTCTTTCTTTCTTCACAAATGAAAGAAAATTCCACTTTTTGGGTATATGTACATTGGGCCAAGCGCACCTTGGGCCCTTTTTTACACCCCTTGTCCATTTCTTCCACCACCCCTTCAATTAAAATAAATTAATGAATTATAAATACTATTTTATATGCTATTATAATTTAAAACAAAGGTAACACTTTAAATAATTTAATCAATTGTTTAATTAAATCATTTAGGTGTTACACCTCTCATGGCTCATGGGCCTCTACGCCCACCTTCCACATTCACCTAAACATCTCCTAAATGAAATAAACTTCTAATTAATATTTGACTTAACTAAAATGTTGTAAACCTTAAATAACTCAATCATATAATTAATTGAACTATTTTGGGGTTTTACAACCTCCCCACTTAGAATATTTCGCCCTCGAAATCTTACCAAGCAAATAACTCTGATAGGCTTCCTCGCATCTTGCTCTCCACCTCCCAAGTAGCATTCTCACCAAAGAACCCAAACCAAACCACCTTCACTAGCTTGATCTCTTTTCCTCTTAAAGTCTTCACTTCTCACCTTCAATCTCGACGCAGACTGCCTCCACAAATAAGTTCTCCTTACTTGCACGTCGTCCATCCGAATTACGTGGGACTGGTCCGAAAATATATTTCTCACCGAGACACATGGAACACATTATGCAAATTTGACAGTTAGGTGGCAAAGCAACTCAGAAGCCACCTTCCCAACTCTCTCTAGGATCCGGTATGGACCAATAAAACGAGGGGACAACTTCTTAGGCTTCAATGCTCTCACCGACTCTACCACCGGATTAACTCTCGTAAACACATGCTCACCGACTTGAAACTCCAAATCCTTCCTCCTCTTGTCATGGTAACTCTTCCGCCTACTCGCGAGGCTTTCATCTTCTCTTGAATTAGCTTCACCTTCTCTGGTCTCTCGAACGATCTCTGTCCGAGCACCACATTCTCACCAGACTATACCAAAGACAACGGAGTCCTACACCTCCGCCCATACAACGCCTCAAATGGTGCCATCCCAATGCTAGAATGACACCTATTATTGTAAGTGAACTCGATTAAATGAAGATAAGAATCCCACGCACCACCATGCTCGAGCACACAAGCCCTTAACAAATCTTCTAAGGATCGGATGGTCCTCTCTGACCGACCATCACCTGTGGATGATATGCCGAGCTCAAACTCAACTTGGACCCCAACGCTTCTTGCAAACTCTTCCAAAATGTCGATGTAAACCTAGGATCCCTATCTCAAACAATGCTTGAAGGGACTCCATGAAGCTTCACAATTTCTTTGATGTAAATTTCTCGCTAACCTCTAAGATCGATACATGATGTTAATAGGAACGGCGTGCCGACTTAGTTAGCCTATCAACAACTACCCAAATAGCATCATACCTCTTCACAAGACTCGACGCACCAATTACGAAATCCATAGCAATATCGTCCCATTTCCACCAAATCAGTAATGGTTGCATCAACCCTACCGGCCTCGTGCTCTACCTTGACTTCGACAAATCGCATAAGCATAAACGAACCGAGCTACATCCCTTTTCATACCTTGCCACCGTAATAGCCTCTTCAAATCTTGGTACATCTTTGTAGCTCCCGGGTGAATACTCAATTTACTCCAATGACATTCTTCCGCACTGCCCTCTCTTCATTTCCTCTTCATTAGGAACACAAATCCGAATTCTGCACTTCAACAAACCCCGCGTGATCCAACTCAAAATCTTTATTTTCACTTCTACCAATTCCCACCGCTATGTCAACAAGCTTGACATCCAAATTTTCCGAGCCTCCTTAATGCTAACCAAGAACTCATTAGTAATCTTCAAAGATTCCCAACTTAACACTCGAGAAGTTACTTCACGCACTGCTTAAATCTCTCGAATTGCTCAATTAATTCCAGCCCCTTAACCATCATGGCCGACACGTGCAAGGACTTCCTACTCAAAGCATCGCCTACTACATTAGCTTTTCCCGGTGGTAGTTTAGACCAAGTCATAGTCCTTCAACACTCCAACCACCTCCTCTCGCCTCATGTTCAACTCCTTCCGTCAAACAAATACTGTGAGACCCTTATGATCACCGAACACTTCAAATCGAGAACCATAAAGATAATGCCTCCATATCTTCAACGCAAACACCACAAAGAAAGAAGCTCCAAATCATGTGTAGGGTAGTTCTTCTCGTGAATTCTCAATTGCCTTGAAGCGTAAGCAACTACCTTACCGCCTTGCATCAAGACGCTAGCCCAAACCCAACTTAGACGCATCACAATATACTACAAAAGACTCATTTGGATTCGCAAACGCCAAGATTGAGACGCCGCAAATCTCTTCTTTAGCTCTTGGAAACTTTCTTCACAATTATCATCCCACACGAATGCCTTACCCTTGCAAGTCAATCGAGTCAATGGTAAGTGCAACTTGAGAAAACCTTCAATGAATCTCCCGTAGTAACCGCCAAACCTGTAAAACTTCTTATCTCGTTGATCGACTTCGGCGCTCTCCCATCAGCAATACACCTTCAATCTTCAAGGATCTATCGCAATACCACCACCGGTAATTACATGATCATGGCGCCTAAAAATCCGGGCCAGGGACTTTTCGGGCTTTGACAACGCTTGAAAATCAAGAGAGCCGCCACCAATATTTATTTAGGAAAACATTGAAAAACCTTTTAAGGAAAGCGGTGGTCTTTCAAAACTTAGAGATGTAGGTTCGGGGTTCTCACATGCATGGGGAAGGTATTAGCACTTCACGCGCTCTTTTCTACCGAAAGGGAACCATTAATTTGATGTGGTTTTGAAATGTTTGATTTGAAATACATTGTTCTATTTATTTTTCTTTTCTTTTTGAGAAATCACTTTATTAAAAATGGAAAAAGGGATGTTTTTGGTATCTTTGAAAAGCTTTAACAAGACAAAGATTTTTGAAAAGCGTGCTTGACGACAGAACCCGGCCCTACGCACTTCACCGGCCGAGGATCAAAGCAACGTAGTTCTTGGTTTTTATGGGTTTTTTTAAAGGTGTGCTTGACGGGACATGAACCCGGCCCCACGCACTTCACCGGCCGAGGGATCAAAGCAACGCAGCTTCTCGCTTTTGCGCAGAAAACGACTTTGTGATTTTTGAAAGTGCTTTTGAGTTTTTGAAATAAGACTCGAGTGTTCGCAAACACCAAACAAGCAAAGGCTTCGAGTGGCATTCTGTGATTAACTCGAAGAAAAGGGGTTGGAGCCAGAATCAAACAAGCAATGGCTTCGAGTGATTACAAGCGACAACGCCAGTATTATTCTTTTGAAAATAGTTTTGAAAAAGGGGGCGAGCTAGTAGCTCGTGTTATTTTGGAAGTTTGAATTAGTTGTCTTTTGTTGTTTAATTAATGTGTGGAGTTTTCATGATAGCCAAACAAGCAAAGGCTTCGAGTGACTACCACTAGTAGCTCCTCATTAACGATCAAACAAGCAACGGCTTGAGTGATGGTTAATGATTTTTATTTAGAAAATGCCTTAGGTTTTTTTATTTGAAAAACATAGGATTTCAAGCTTGAAAAGAAATATAACATTTCAAATTCTTCTTCCAAGTCAAAACCAAAACAACCATTGGGACACAAGCAAAGCAATCAAAAGAGTATTTACAATTTGCTATGAACAATTGGATGCACCATGATACAAGTATATGAGTGCAAGAGTATGCAATTATGGAATGCAAAATACAACATTATTGAATGCATGAGTATTTTAATTTATGAGATGCAAAACATGGTATTAATATGTGCATATTTAAGAGAGCATGGAAATGCAAAAGATATAGATATACATGAATGCATGAACATGTGGGCAAAATCTAAACTAGCATATGAAATTGCCAAATGGGCATCTAGCAAGGCATTATTATTCAAGCTAAAAGTTCAAGAAAACAAAATAGTAACTTAAACCTCAAAACCTAAAACCCTAATCCCAAGAACACACATTAGGGAACCAAAACCAAAAAAAAATCAAAACCCTAACACTATAGAATATGCAATAGGGAATTTTATTCAATGAGATGGGCTCATGGCCTAAACCAAGTATGCAAAGAAAACTTTGAACATTAAGCAAAACTATGATTAATTCACAAGAACTATTTAAAAGATAAAGTAGAGAATGGAATGACAATTTATACAAGATTGAATCCCTTCTGCAATCTTCACCACTTTGAATAAAATGCACTAGGCATGTAGTGAGAATCACTTTGCAAGATCATCAACAAGTGGACAACAATATAACTAGACTACAAGAACACATAAACACATAAACTATGAAATAGATTGAATCTTTTCTTGCAATCTTCACCACTTGAATGAAATGCACTAGGCATGTAGTGAGAATCATTTTGCAAGATCATCATTAACTAAACAATAATATAGCTAGATCATAAACATATCAACTATGAAATAAATTGAATCCTTTCTTGCAATCTTCACCACTTGAATGAAATGCACTAGGCATGTAGTGAGAATCATTTTGCAAGATCATCATTGACTAAACAACAATATACACAAACCATAAGAACACATAAACACATAAACTATGAAATAAATTGAATCCTTTCTTGCAATCTTCACCACTTGAATGAAATGCACTAGGCATGTAGTGAGAATCACTTTGCAAGATCATCAATAAACAAAAGGTAAATTAAAACACAAGAAATAATGAGCACATAAACTAATATGTTAAACAAAAGTCATTTCTAGCTCTCTTCACTACTAAGATCAAAGTGCACTTGGCACTAGTAGGAATCATAGAGCCAAATCCTCAACAACTTACTAAAGAGAAATACCAACAACAAGATTTAAACAAAGAAACAACAAAATCAATTTTGAAGACATTTTAATCATGTATATGCGAAACCTTGCTCCATTTTATTTAACAAGAAAACTCAAAAATTAACATGAAAACAACACTAATCAACTTATTTTAGGGTGAGACAACAAATCTCACCCTCAACCACAACAAACTACATTGAAAAGATGATGCTATGCGAAAGGAATGAGGGAAAGAAAATGAGCTTCAATGCAAAATATTTGGAGATGATGCAAAGAGGGTTATGGATTTTACCTTTTCTCTAAAATGGAAGAGAAAATTGAAGAAATGGAGGGGAGAAAAATGCAAGAGGGTTTCGCCTTGCAAGGGAAGTGGAGGAGATAAAGGTGGTGTGATGAACTCCTCGAGTGAGAAAGGAAGGTTAAGGGTGTGAGAGGTGGATTAAAGGTGTTTTGGTGGATGAAGGTGAAGTAATGGAGGAGGGGGAAGGAGGAGAAGGCTTCGCCTAGAGGGTGGAGAGGAGGAGAAGTATGATGCTTGATTTTCTTGAAGGTGAGAATGATAGCCAAAGCTTGGTGAAGAGAGAAGGTGTGAGCTATTTATAGGATTTTGAGGCTTTAGGGTATTTAGGACTTTTTGCTTTGATTGGGCTCTAGGATTGGATTTTAATTTTGAATGGATGGTTAGGATTGTTGGTCACATGGATCAAGGGTATTTAGAAACACAAGTGTGTGAGAGAAATGGGTGAAGGTGGCGATAAAAGGAGGAAAAAAGGGAAATTTATGAACAAAAATCTAATTTGGGAATGGTGATTTTTGTAAAATAGGGTTAAGGGTATTTTGGTGAGGGAATGTTCTCAAAAAGGTAAGATGGGGTTTTTGGTGGAAAGGTTAGTGTAAGTGTATGGGTTAATTTACCAAAAGGGCAACATCGAGGATACGATCAAATTAAAACTTGGTGAGTAAGAAATGGAGTGTGTAGAAGCTTCTTGAGAGAAATAGAGAGAGGGAGGAACGCATGATCAGCTGATCATGGAGGGAAAAAATAAAAAAACTTGCTTTTTTTGTTATTTTGTCTTATTGAGACACTTCCTCCTTTTATTTTTGAATTTTGAATCTTTTGGGCATGTAATTGAGAGTGCACCTATTAAAAACATGTCACATATTTTGGACACCATGAAATAACCTCCCTAATTATCCTAGACAATCAAAATTGTCACTTAATTAATTGGGGAATTTTTAATGGTCTTTTGGCATTTTTATGCACTAAAAATAGGAAAATGCATGTTTAATTATTTTGACTAGGAATTTCTCTTCAAAATTATGCAAAAATTATTTTGGATGGAATAAAATATATTTTTGTGGATGTATATTTTTAACGAGAAAATCATCCTGTTGTGAAAAATGACCAAAATGCCCTTTACCCTAAAAAGTCCTAATTTGCTCAAAAATGCATTTTTATTCTAAACATGATCTTAAAAACTCTTGGATGACTTTAAAACCCTAAAATGCATGCCAAGCCTTAATTTATTTATTTTTGGTTGAAAATTAGGTGTCGACTTTGCCGACAAAATCGGGGTATGACAAATGCCTCTCTTTATCTAGATTTTAACAAGGAATATGAATTGGCCAAACATATTCCGTGGCAAAATAGAGATAAAGAATTCAGAAATTATACCGATTTTGCCAACTTAGGAAAAAAATTTTTTTTTTTTTTTTTTTTTTTTTTTTTTTTTTTTTTTTTGGGTGAATGGATACTAGCCGTAAAACTACCGCAATGAACGTGGTGCTAACAAAACAGAAACAAATTGGCGCCGACTTCTGTGGCGTAAATAAAGAAGAAGTAAAACAATAAATAGAACAAAGAGAGAAGGTACCGCCTTTGATAAGCCGACACCTACTGGGGAAGAAAGTAACAAAAAGTGCGCAGATGAAGGAGCGCCACTACTCGGGCGAACACTGGTTCTCAAGGAGCGCTCGCGCTCAAGGAGTACTTGACTCAAGGAACACTTGGGCTCAAGGAACACTTGGCTCAATGAACGCTGGGCTCAAGGAACACTTGGGCTCAAGGAGCGCTCGCGCTCGGGCGAGTACTTGACTCGGGGTGGCCTTATTCGAAGCGCTCGAGGTTCTCGTATCGTTGTGGAGACCGATACATTTTACCTTGATGGACTTGCACTATGCTTTACACCGCACACCGTCCAAGGACGCTAAGTCTGGGGCCGATCCGCTATGCCCGTGATGACTTGGCGATGAAGGTCGAGTTCAAAGTCGCCGTTGACTGCTGATTTGAACTAAACCGGCGACCTCGGTCCGATGATTCGCTTGCGCTCGATAACGACGGATCTGGCGGACGCCTTGGTCCTCGGCGGATGCACGTCTCCGGCGGATTTGCAAATCTCGCTGATTGATCGATTGAGATAATCGCGCCGGCGTATTGAATCGAGGTACCGTGATATGTCGGGCTGATGCAAGGAATGATGCATGAAGCATGGGTGCATGTTATGCAAAGGCATGTTATGCAGAGTATGTTATGCGAAAAGCGCAATGCTATGATTTTGATGTGATGATGCATGTGGTGGATCGCTTTCCTTTGTTTTTGATTCTTTCTCGATTGTTTTCTCACCAAATTTTTCTTTTCTCGTTATTTGTTTTTTCATGTTTTTTTTTTTTTTTCGATCGCCTTTCTTTTCTCGACTGCTCATTTTTGCTTTTTGACAAGGCTTATTTTTTTATCGGGTCAACCGACTTCCGATACTCCTGTATGAGACCAAAAGCCGAGGAAATCGCATAGGCTTGTGAACCGAACGCTGCTTGCTCTTTTGGTTCGCCGTCTCGAACGGTTTGCCAGAACGAAACCCTTTTTGTAAGGTTAATTATCTCTAGGAATTTGCTTATTTCCCATGACTTTTAAAGATTTCGTAATGATTTATAATGCTCTATGATGTATGCACATGTTTTACAACTTCAAGATCACCATCATCATAAAAACGCTTTATTTTGAGCGTAAAAACGTAAATATCAACAATCACGATATGAGAAAAGTTGAGCTTTATTGACATGGAAGCCGATCGCATGCACGTTACGCCGATCGCTCAAGACATTTGAGAATTTTAAAACTACAAAAAGACACGAAAAATAAGAGAGAAACTGACTTTCGATCGTCCGCCTCTCTCAAGGGCAAGGCCGACATTTGTGTCCTCGACCTTGATCACTCCTCATTCAAGTCTTCGTGGAAGTTGTATGCCTTTCTTTACTTTTCATGCTCAAGTTTTCTCGACTTAATTTTTTGCCTCGATCGCCTTTTGCGTTTTCAATCCACCGGTCGCTTCCGATTTTGCCTAAGTCGCCTTTTTCGGTTTTCAACCTAGCGAGCTAATTTTACTTGGCTTGCATTTCTTTTTTCGCTTATTTCTTTCGTGCATAATACTTCTTTATCGAGTCCGAATTGACTGGTTTTTGAGGTCTTCGCCATCCATGTTGGTGAGTATCGCCGCCCTCCAGAAAGGCTTTTTGACTACATACGGCCGCCATAAGTGGGTGCCCACTTCCTGAGTCACTCAATAGGCGATCTTCTTTGAGTACTAAATCTCCTTCATTAAACTCACGCGCCGACTTTCCCCGCCGAAAGCTGTTCTCATTCTTTGTTGGTATAGCTGCCCATGGCACGAGCCGCAATCCTTTTCTTCAATGAGGTTTAGTTGATCCAAGCGAGCCTGCACTCCACTCGCTTCTCCGCTTTAGTTTCCATCAGACCCGCAGGAGGGTATCTCAACCTCGACGGGAAGTACCGCTTCGATCCATACACCAAGGAAAAGGGGTTGCCCTACAATGATGTGCGACCAAGTACGGTGAGCTATGCAAAGCAAAGGGAAGCATCTCATGCCAATCCTTGTAGGTTACCGCCATTTTCTCGCACTATTTTCTTGATATTCTTGTTGGTCGCCTTCAATCGCCCCATTCATCTTTGGGCGATACGGGCGAGGAATTATGGTGCTGAATTTTGAACTCCTCGCACAAGTCCTTCATCATTTTGCTTTTCAAATTACTACCGTTATCTGGTGATGATCTTGTCGTAGACCATATCGGCAAATCGATCTTTCTTCACAAACTTAGCAACCATCGAACTAGTTATGCCGAGTATGGGCGCCTTCAACCCACTTGCAAAGTAGTCAATTGCAACCGTAATGAAGCGATGCCCGCTTGACGCCAGGGCTCAATTGACCTATGACGCCCATGCCCCACATGGAAAACGCCAAGATGCGCTCGTAACATTTAGTTTGGCAAAGCGCACATGGATATGATCGGCATAGATCCGCATTTGTGGCATTTCACGGTTATAATACCGATTCCATCCGAGCCGCAATAACCCGCCTCTAGGATTTTTCTAGCCATGGTGTGCCCACTTGAATGGGTTCCGAACGAGCCTTCATGCACATCTCTCATGATTCTCTCACTTTCTTCTTTGGCAACACACCTTAGAGAACCATATCATAGTTTCTCTTGTAAAGAACTTCACCACTCAAGAAGAAATTCCTTGACAACCTTCTCGAGAGTTCTCTTGTCATTTTCTCGATGCCCTGTGGGTATTCCCGACTAGTGAGGTAACGCTTGATGTCATGATACCAAGGCTTCTCGTCCGCTCTTCATCTATTGCCATGCAAGAGTTGATGCGCAGCAGTGCTCCTGCCGATTCTCGATCTTAGTCAAGTTCTTGTCACAAATTAACATTGAACATAGAAGACAATGTGGCTAATGCGCTTGCCACCGATTTTCACCTCGAGGATATGGGCCGAAGGTGATCTCATCAAAGGACTTCATCAACTCTTGCGTAATCACAATAAGGAATCGCTTTAGGATCTCTCGGTCTCCCAATCGCTCTTGCTTGATAAATAACTAGAGCTGAATTCCCGTGATACATCTAGCCTTTTAACTTTCCACTCTAGTGGTCGCTTGAATACCTAGGATGCATGCTTCAGATTCTCGCTATGTTATTTGTGACATAGAAGCTTAGCCTTGCAAAGGATGTGAATGAAGCGATTATCGTGGAGATTAACACCGCCTCACTCCGTGTCCCCACACATTTGACGCACCATCAAATATCATTCTCCATCTTTCACTTTCGTGGGACTTCCTCGCCGAATAGTGCCATGATGTCTTCATCGGAAAATCATGCCGCATTGGTCGGTAACTGAATCGGCCGACATGCCAAATATTCAATGAGTGTACTACCTTTAATCGCCAGTGTGACATACAGATATCGTGATTCTCGATAATTGCATCCGCCATCGGCAATTCGCCCCGCGAGAGTCGGCTTCTCAAATATGTACTTGATTGGATCCATTTTTGAAACCAACCAAGTCAGTATGACTCAAAGATGTAACGCTTAAACGATGAGCAAACCAAACTAAAGCGCAATGTGTCTTTTCCAAAGATAGAATACCTTGTCTCACAACGCTGAACTTTTTGCTTAGGTAGTATATTGCATGCTCCTTTTTCCGATTCATCATGTCGACCCAACACGCAAATTTCATTGAATTGTCTAGCACCGTAAGGTACAAGATGAGCGGTCCGCCTCGCCATTGTGGGCATTAAGATCGTGGATTTTGCAAGTACACCTTGATTTTCTCAAGGTCGCTTGACACCGATCATTCCACTTCGGCTTCTTGACTTTTGCACAAAGAATTTGAAGATTGGCTCACAAGTAGCAACAAATTGAAAAATGAATCGAAATATAGTTCAACCTTCCGAGGAAACCACTGATTTCTTTCTCTGCTTCGTGCACCGCATTTCAAGGATGGCTTTTACTTTGTCCGATCCACCTCAATTCCCTTTTGGTGACAATGAAGCCTAACAACTTCCCCGATCTCACCCCAAACGTACTTGGTCGGGTTTAATTTGAGCTTATATTTCCTTAACTGCTCAAAGAGCTTCGCAGATTGACAATGTGCTCCTTGTCGGTTTTAGATTTTGCAATCATGTCATCAACATAAACCTCAATCTCTTTATGCATCATATCATGGAATAAGGTAACCATGGCCCTCTCGATAGGTTGCGCCAAAGATTCTTCAATCCGAATGGCATGACCTTATAACAGTAATGTTCCCAAAGTGTTATGAAAGTTGTCTTTTCCATGTCCTCGTGGTCCATTTTGATCCGATTATATCCCGAGTATCCATCCATGAAGGAGAATAACGAGTGTCGAGTCAGCATCGCCCACTAAAACATCAATGCGAGGCAAAGGGAAGTCATCCTTAGGGCTAGCACGATTCAAATCCTTGAATCGACACACATTCGACCTTTCCATCTTTTTGGGAACTGGACAATGTTGGCAACCCATTGCGTATTTGGCCACCGCCAGAATCCCGTGATCGAATCGCTTCTTCACTTCGCTCTCGATTTTGAGGACATCTCTCGTTTCATCCTCCTCACTTTCTGCTTGACAGTGTGGGCATTCTGCTTGATCGGTAGCTTGTGTACCACAATGTCTGGTGTCCAATCCCTGCATGTCCTCGACACGACCATGCAAACACATCCACGTAATCCCGCAACAACCGAACTAACTTTATGCGGTCTTCTTCGCTCATGGTGGTGCCTACTTTAACCTCTTTCTTATCCTCTCATTGCTCCCAAGTTGATCACTTCAAAGGACTCTTCGTGGTGGCGGATTACCCTTTCTTCTTGTTTCATTAACCTCAAAAGTTCTCGAGGAGTTTCCCGCTTCTTCAACATCCTCACCGATTGACGGGTGATCAAAGTCAAAAGGTGGATCATCGACACTCGCCATTTTCGAGAGACCATTGTTGTGGATCCGCATTTTGCCGGGCTAAAAAGCGTAATGAAAGGCGAAACAATAAAACAAACAGATAAATAAAGCGTAAAAAGACTCATGCAAATGAAGAGAAATTGATTTTTATTGATTGAGGAATTCAAAACAAGCGCTTTTTATTGATGATGATAATTTTGAAAATAAAAACACGCTGCGTCTCTAATAACCGGTCCTATGGCTCGGGCAGAGCCACGGGTTGCATTACAAATGATTACTTTAAATTAAGAGTCACAAGAGAATCAGCAGCCTTCCAATTCTTTAACTCTTCACCGATACCGCAACGACGAACTGCTGACTTCGCCGCTTTTCTTCGATTCGTGAACATCTCTCGATGACAAAGAACTTGATTGGGATCCTACAAGCCAAGACTACAAAACTCGACTAATGTCGCAAATTGGGATCCTTCGGGGCCATGGATCTTCGCCTCGATTTGGCCAACCATCGGGCGCTTTCGCCATCCGCCTTTATCCGCCTTTCCTCCTTACTGGGTGTATCCTAGCCCAAACGGTCTTTGTTTTCCTTCGCTGGATAGAGCTAGAATTCCTTGACCAGCCTTTTCCTGCCGTAACCAAATTTTGTACCCTGGGCTATTATAATTTTGGCAACCATCTCCTCCTCTTTGGTCTTCCCAAACACCGCATTGGCAATCTCTAAAGACCAAAAGTCAGTTTCCAACGACTTTTCAATGCTTCTACATATTTGAACTCGATGGCTTATTAACCGCAGTCTCTTCCTCACCGAATACTACGACCACCTTGTCATCCACCATGAATTTGACCCGCTGGTGTAGAGAAGAAGGAATTGCCCTGTACCATGTGGATCCGTGGTCTTCCTAATGCATACCAGATGAAGAGGTAATGTCCATGATTTGGAAATTGATACGTAAAACTTCAGACTAATCTGATAGGAAATTCCATTTCTCCTAGCACTTCCTTTTGGACCCATCAAATGCTCGCACTCAAAACGAACTTGGTTTCATATAGAACAATCAACATCTAGCTTGTCCATGGTTGACTTTGGCATTACGCTCGCTGAAGACCGTTGTCAATCAAGACTCGCCAAAGACATAGTCCCCACACTTTACCGAGATATGAAGAGCTTGATTATGTTCTTTTCCGCCAAGGCAACTCATCATCGCCAAAGTTAGGTGATTTGCAGCCACCACACTCCCGACAATTCCATCAAAATGATTCACCGGAATGTCCTCTCGCAACGTGAGCCTCACCGAGCACTTTCATCAAGGTCGTTTCGTGTGCTTCCGAATCGAGCAACAAAGATAGCATGGATATCTTTGAGGGCGCCTCGTTTAACCGATCAACTACTCAGAATCGCTTTGGGACGAACTTCAAGAATTCATTGGCTTTTTTTCATTACTTTTTCGAGCAGCCTCCGCTTCTTTTCTTTATCTTTGCGCCTCTCTGCTCACCTCTCTCTAGATGCTTCCGCCGAGGGTTCCCCGGAGCATACACTCTTCCACTTCGTGATCCCACTTGATCCTCGCTATGTTGGTCACTTGGTGGTAGCATTTGGAGAGCATTCGCCGTGTATTTCCAGTGGAACCGCTTTATTTGACTCATAACGAAACGGAGCCGGGTACTTAATCACTATTGGGTCGAGCATTTGCTCGCTGCACCCTAGGATTGAAATCATAAGGGATCTCAATGGGTCTTCGATTCCTCTATCATTGTCGTACACGCTGTCCACACTTCTCCGCATTCGAACCATCCATGATGACACCACTTGGTCGCGACCGCTTCATCTACTCTCACCCCATCCAAAGGGGTCGATATCTTCTATTCGGATTAGAGCACTTTCGTGAGCATCATATCTCACTGGTAATCAAACTTTCCACTGGGCTCTCCTAGAGTATCCCAACGCCCTTCTTTAGTAAAGCGATCGCTACCTCTTCACCGATCTCTTCCTTGCATGAGAAGGGAACCGTGTCTTCATTAGCTACTGGCCTGGGTCCCGGCTTGAACCAATCTCGTGAGCGCACTGTGCACTTTCAATTGGCTTTTTGGCCTCTCTACCACCGCCTCAATATAGGGTCCACACTTCATCTTCCACACCGTAGGTCCCTATCTCGACCACATACCGATCCATCAGTCTTGCAGATCATTTTGAAAGTTTCACAACCTCCCCACACAGAGAGTCAAGACACCCTTCTTCATGGCAACACCCTTTTTAACAACCTTGGCCCGACATAACTCAAAGATAAATGACACTTAGAGGAGTCTTGATCTCTTGTACCTTTTTCAAAGAATTGCCAACAAAGACTTTCTATAGCATTGGTAGTCGCTCCTCAGTGACTGTAATGGATTGATTGTTGTATTTGGACTGGTTCTGTTTAAACGATATCCAACCAAAGATCTATCAAATCTTGCACCACATGCTTGAAGGCTTTACAATCTTCCACAAATTTGACCGACCCCCATTTTCGTGGAAACCGCAGTGGCATTAGCATTGTATCCTCCGGGAAATGGTGGCTGCACTACTTTCATGGGTCGAGTATTGATCGATTATTGGAGGTCAAGTTGATTAAATAGCTCAAGATATGTCATCTAATTGGATCAAAACTAGTCCGCTTCTTGAACCGATAATCTTGAGTCTTGGGACGGCCATCGCCTTTTTGACGAGATGGCACCGAGCAGTAGAATGGAATAGTTTGGGGTGGAGGAGTACCAAAAGATGAGTTTCCCGAGATGACATTAGTTTCTCCTCTTTCTTTTTAGGGAAATGGGGCTGGTACTTCTTTTGGTCATTGACCCACCGCACTCTCCTCGCATTACCAAGGTGATTCAAAATCTTCCCGCTTCAAGGCCATGCTCAAGTCTTTCCCCAAGACTATCATGTCGAGAAACCGGTTGAGACACTTGTGATCGCCTTGTCATAATAGATTGGCCGCAGAGTTTCCAGAACATGTACACCATCTTTCTCGCCAAAGGGGTTGAACTCAAGCGGTCAGGCTTCGCCATTTTTGAGCATATTCTTTGAAGGTCTCTTTCTCACCCTTACTCATGTGTCGCAATCACGACCTATCCGAGCCATGTCCATGTTGTACTTATATCGCTTCATGAAAGCTTCGCACAAATCTTTCCAACAATGGATTTCAGAGGATTGCAACTTCATATACCAATCCGCAGGAGCTCCCACCAAACTGCTCGAAGCAATAAATCAAGAATTTGTCATCATTGGCATAGGGACCCATTTTTCTGACGAACATTGTAATATGGCTCTCTCGCAGGCACCGATCCTCTCAGACTTGTCCACCTCTCGAGCTTTGAATTTTGGTGGTAGAACCAAATCGACTAGGCATAGCTCACGCTTCTTTGGCTCTAACACCGCATTCTCCATAGCTCTCACTCTTTCTTCAAGTGCTCTGATCGATCATTTGGCCGAGCCCCTCAAACGCTGCGTGCCCTCGGGGTGACTCCCATGTCAGAGTAATACCCTCCTCCCGGCCGAGGAACATTTTGAGGCCGTGGCTGCGGAACCCCGGCGTGGAATTGTGCATGGCATGAGGATAGGAGCCTCGATTCTCGAGATCCTCCCAGCCTCTCGTATGGTGACAAAGTGATTTGATTAGGTGCAATTTACACCAACGGGAGTAGATCTAACAGTCATGGCAGTACCCAGCAGCATACCCCAAGGGGTATCTCTCAGCAAAGGTAATCGGTTTGACACATTCATTTCTCGAGCGAACACGGATGACCGACCCCCGCATCCCGAGGAACTGTGGTTGCAGCAGCCATCGACACCGAGGAGGAACGAAAGAAGTGACCCCATCTCGACCCACTACAACGACGGCCAAAGCAGCTTGTCCCACTCTTCAAACCTTGCAAAGATTACCATCATTTCATGGACTTGGGCCTCCATGGTACCCATCTTATCCTTCGTAGTCCGATTTTCCGAGCCACCGCCGGATTCGTAATTTGTACACCCATGTCTTCTTGTTCTCGGTTACTCTCAATTTCAACCTCCGATGTTCTCGTAGCCGAGCCATTAGCTTGGCTTGCAATGGGTGAAGTATCGGTGACGGAGAACCAAATATGCCTTTTCTCGCTTATTCACCATTTATTGCATAAGAAACAAAATAAATTTATGAATGAATGTATGAATGCATGCACAATGTTTGCTTGATGCCGGAACCGCGGATACCTTGCCTTGTCATACGCTACAGAAACTTTTTGGTTTACGAATTGAAGTAAACAAGGAATCGAAATAGCACACTTCAATCATCAAGATTTCAAAGCTTCACCAATTTTCATTAAAGGGAAAAGACGTTACAATGTTCATAAAGAGAGCAGTACAATATTCTTGAATACAAAGCTCGAAACAAACTCCTAAATCGAAGAACACAAATAGGCAACTTAATTACAAATAACTCCAAGCTCCCCAACTCTCTTCCTCTTCTTGCTTGCACTTGCACTTTGAGATTGCTCTTTGAGTTCTGTGATCAACGCTCGCAAAGATTCCACAAACCGATACACTTCAAAGTGGTATTGAAGAAGTGCATCCCGCCTCACTAACCTCGGATGCTTGGGGATTCCCAAAGATAGCTTGACGGGCCATCTCTCGATGTACTTTGAGAACTTGTTCTTCCACAAACAGATCTCATCCTTGAGTTCTTTAATGACCTCTTGATCTTCGATCTTTCCCATCAACTCTAGGAAGCGTTTTTCCCAATACTGGCTCTCTACTCGGACCGCCTGTAGGCATCTTCTAGACAAATGAAGGTCTCTCTTCAATTCACCAAATATTTCTCTTCAAAGCTCAAAGCTCCGCTGGTATTCCTTGAGAGTTTCATTAATGGCCACCTTTTCTTGCTTGAGGTTTCTCAACCGACTCCTCAACTCGCCACTAAATGTGATTCTCGCCCCGATTTCATGGCTAATGTCTTCCACTCCCGAGCTTCTTCAAGTGCTTTTCTCGCCTTTTGTTTATACCTTTGGAGCTCCTCTCTCGCCCCTTCGGATGCTTCGGCTTCTATCTTGCTTTGTTCTTCCTTCTTGAATCGCCCCGACGCTTTCTTCCACAAATGATCATCTTGACATTGTTTTCCTCCTCTAGCTTTTCTTTCTCTAGAGCTATCTCTTCTATCTTAGCTCGCAAAGCGTCTCTTTTTCCTCTTCTCGCTTTCGCTAATGCGGATTTGACTTCGCTTAGCTCTTCATGGGTAGGGACATAAGGCTCGTATCTCTTCTTCAAGGGAAAGCATCCTCGAATTGGTGATTTTGCACTTTGAAGCTTCTCCTTGAGCCATTGATTGAAAGTGATGTCACCGATTCTCTTTGACAACTCTTCACTCCTTTCCGCACTACTTCGATTCCCATGATCGTTGAACTCTTCAAGCAAGTCGCCGCAATTAGGCATCCCCATATAGAGGTAAATGCGACAAAGATGCTTTCGAGGGTGAGTTCCTCATCTGGTAACCGAGCCGCCTCAAGGTCAATGAAGGGTTGTAGTTGATACACCCCCGAGTCCCCATGAGAGGCACGCTCAAAGCTTCCACAACCGAACACTACCACCGGTCCATCATCCCAACAAGCAAAATGTGTACCACCGGATTTGGAGTTCATTGAGATTCTTCAAATACTCAACCCATTCCATAGCGGTTTTGACCTCTACCTCACAAACTTAGGGCATAAGAGATTAGCTCCCTAACATTAGTTCTTGGCCAGGGATCACATGGGTAATAAACCAAAGTGAGAATGTGGGAGGAAAGACATAATTTCTTTTATGGAACCGGTCAGAGCGAGTAAGAGCGTGGTACGTGTTAGCGAGGATAGCAAAACTGGGATTGATAGGGTTCTCGAGTGTCTTTGAAGGCCAAGAATGCACCGATTGCATCTTCATCAACATATCTCTCTATTTGGGGAAAGAGGACCACCCCAAATATGGTAAGAGCGAGCACTAATTTGAACGGTCCCCACTTCTTAGCCGTGGCATAAGATTGTAATAGGCCCTCGAAGTACTCTTGTGGATACCCGCTACACCATTTCTCTTTAACTTCGCAACCTCAATTCATCCACACTAATCCCGAAAGCCGCAAGTGAGCTTTTCATCGAGATAAGATCGCTCGATATTGGTAAGGCCTAGCATGTGATCTGGCGAACCCCAAAAGCTGCTCATACTCCTCTAATGTGGGTGACAACTGAAAATTCTTGAAGAAGAAACACCTCACATCAGAGTCGTAGAATTGACTCAAAGCCGTAAGAGCGTCCTCTTGAACGTTTAATTGCAGCAATCTACGAACATTCCCGTATGCTTGATCAAAGGACTCTCTCTCAATGGGGCCCATAAGGTCTGCACACTGCCTCAGACTACCGATCTCAACCCTCTTCATAACTGGGAAGCGAGAAATGAGCGAAGTCTTGCTACTCAACTCCATTTTGATGCACCTATGACAAGACGGTATGTTACTCAAGGGCTCCCGGCAAGCAAATGCAAATGAGATGCAGTGTGAATGCAGATGCTTACAACATTTAATTTTAATGAATGCGGCATGATGCGATTATGATATGAATGATGTATGTAGAGATGATGAAAGCGATGCATAAGGATGGAGGTTCAAAATTCAGGGATCGGTTTATTTGAAAGAAAGGAAATATTTTTGTATTTTCTTGGAGGTTTTTTTTTTTTTGAAAAAGTTCCTTTTTGAGGAAGACATGCCCTAAATTACCATGCAGCACACAATTCGTATGCCCTCGTGTCCTACAAAGGTGGGAATCCTAAGTTCTAGGGCAACTTCAAAGGTTCCTCCCATGTAGCTCTAATTCACACCCTCACAATGGCTACCAGAGCTATAGAATCCCCATGCCGACATCCACAAATGTAGAGAACTACCAAGTGTGAGCGTCATGAGAAAGCGTGCTCTGGTTGAGACTTTCATGAGTATCGCATGCATAAAGGTCTCGAATGACACTCCACTAATCGCTCCCCACTCTCCTAGATGTTTGTTGGATCCGGTATAGGAGCCCACTCAAAAACATAAATCATAAGGTGTGAAAGTGTGTGATCGAGGGCATACTTCCTAAAATCTACCCACCCCACCCGCAAAGAAACCAGAATACCCGTATAAAATGGCTTGTCTACCCTAGGGTTCAACATGCATACACTAGTTTAATATACAAACCATCCTAATAAGTCCACGTAAATTACACGCATTGCTTACCTCAAGAAAGGGAGCTAAGAAGGAGGGGACATAATAGAATGGGGGAATGCATGTTTTACCTCAAGAAAAGGAGCGAAGAAGAGGATCATGGGAATTGAGGAATGCATGTATAAGCACAACCATAAACATACAAAAGAAGAGAAAAGAAAAGAAAAGGAAAAGGAAGAGATAGAACATAGTTTTTTCAAATCAAACAAATTAAACCACATCAAATTAATTAGGCTTGACCTCATCTCTCTTTAAATAAATAAAGAAAGAAAGTCCCCAAGAGAGTCGCCACTGCTATACCCCGAAAATCCGGTTTGGGACTTTTCATTTGACAACGCTTGAAAATCAAGAGAGCGCCACCAATATTTTATTTTAGGAAAACATTGAAAAAACCTTTTTGAAAGCGGTGGTCTTTCGAAAACTTAGAGATGTAGGTTCTGGGCTCTGCTTGCATGGGGAAGGTATTAGCACTTCACGCCACTTCTTTCTACCGAAAGGGAACCATTAATTTGATGTGGTTTTGAAATGTTTGATTTGAAATACATTGTTCTATTTATTTTTCTTTTCTTTTTGAGAAATCACTTTATTGAAAACGGAAAAAGGGATGTTTTTGGTATCTTTGAAAAGCGGAACAAGACAAAGATTTTTGAAAAGCGTGCTTGACGGACAGAACCTTGGCCCTACGTGACTTCACCGGCCGAGGGATCAAAGCAACGTAGTTCTTGTTTTTATGGGTTTTTAAAGGTATGCTTGACGGGACATGAACCCGGGCCCTACGCACTTCACTCACTAAAGGATCAAAGCAACGTAGTTCTCGCTTTTTATGCGTGAAAACGGCTTTGTGATTTTTGAAAGTGCTTTTGGAGTTTTTGAAATAAGACTCGAGTGTTCGCAAACACCAAACAAGCAAAGGCTTCGAGTGGCATTCTGTATTAACTCGAAAGAAAAGGGGTTGGAGCCAGAATCAAACAAGCAACGGCTTCGAGTGATTTACAAGCGACAACGTCGTATTATTCTTTTGAAAATAGTTTTGAAAAAGGTAGTGAGCTAATAGCTCGTGTTATTTTTGAATTAATTGCCTTTTGTTGTTTAATTAACGTGTGGGAGTTTTCATGATAGCCAAACAAGCAAAGACTTCGAGTGACTACCACTAGTAGCTCCTCATTAACGATCAGCTATGGCAGCGTCATTCCTCCCAGCTCTTCCAGCCATTACACTAAACATATAAACAAAATTTACTTAGAACGAGCCATAAAACTCGAAATTCTGGGAACTCAAGAATCAATACTTGGTCGGACAAGACCGGACTTTTGCTCTGATACCACTAATGTAACACCCCCTTACTTTTAATACTACTTAGCGAATTAAATCAGAGTTTTCAAAACCACTCAAGGAGTGCTACATTTTTCGACATGAATTTAACCAAGCAAAACAATAAAACAATTTGCGCAGCTAAACAGTGGTAGTGTGATGCACATACAAGACTGATCAAGAAGGAACTGAGCTCACAAGAATAAGTTATTAGTTACAACACACCAAAATAATACATGTTCCAAAAGACATAGGTTTACAACTCAAAATAAAACCTACGTAACAGACCACTATGCTACTCGGCCCCTAGTGTTACACTACCAGAGCAAAACGACGCCAAACGACACTGAGTGAGGACACCTCTACTCGGGGATACCTGCAAGTTGCCAACATGAGAAGCAACATAAAAGCAGTAGGGTGAGTCTCTAAACACATATAAATAAGGTTTATGACAAGCATTATGCTAAGCAAAACACATATGAACACCTCGGCACAACACACAAATAACACAATCATTGAGTGCATGAGTTATATGCATGATGCGCACTCCAAAACACCAAGGAATATGCATGATGGATCCATTAAGACCAAGTCTTCTGCTATCACCTTAGGACCAAGTCCTCTCGCTTTCACCATAGGACCAAGTCCTCTCTTTCACCATTATGCTTATGATTTATGCGACACCATGAACAATGCATAACACACAAAGATATACATCATTCACTTAAATCATAACACAATTCCAAAGAACTCACCATTTAGACCGCAAATTTTCTGCTCATAAATAGACCTAAGTCCTCTGCTTCACCTCTAGGACCAAGTCCTCTGATCCACCCTTTTCATTTATTTTAATGCCCCTCGGGACTTCACCATTTAATACTCCTCTACTCGTAGCCATAAGGCCAACAACACACGTATGTCATTTTTACGTGCTAAGGCCGACGCCTCTACATCGGCCAAAGAGCCTTCAGGTCGCCGCCTCACCACCAAACACCTCGGCTCCAAGTAGTGGACTAAAAAGTCACCACGGCGGACTACCGTGACATCCGGGGCTGAGGAGGGCGGGGAGTGATCGCCAAAGCCCAAAAAGGTGGCATGGCAAAGAGCGCTCTGGCGCCTTCAAAGCGGCGGGCGCGTGAATGAACCGAATACGCACTGCTAACGAGAGGATCCCGAGGCAATCAGATTCTATCGAGTTTTTAAATTTAAAATCACGAAAGTGGAATGTCGATTTCGACGCTTATAAAAACAATCACTCATAGTCAAAATCATAAGAAGTTCATAAAATATTAAAATGATACGCAAAGACATAGTTTAGGGTCGGGCCTCAAACACCGCTTTAGTTTACGCCCAAATAAATGACGCTTCCCACACAAATGAAGAATTAATAGGTTTTCACAAATTACTTAATACATCATCAATGAATGTCTAAAGCATCAAGTAATAAAATAAAATACGACTACACCTCCCCTGGTGCTACATATCGAGCCGAGACACGACTACTAGTGTATTGCATAAGGGTGCCTTCACTCGCGAGTACTGCAGCTGTTGCCACATGAGAGCAACATTCCAAGCGTAATGGGTGAGTCTTTATATACAAATAATAATAGATAGGATAGGCATTACATATTGGCAAGGCAACAGGCACAATTAATTCACCACATTATCAACACATCATCAATAAATTCATTAACATGGGTATGATGTTTATGCATGTATGCAACATGCATGAGGATCCTTCATCACCACTATTTGCCCGAGGGCACTCATCGCTTTGGACCGAGTCCCACGTCGCTTTGGCCAAGCCTACACATCGCTTTATGCATATGCATCATGAGGTTCTATGTTGATGCACCACAACACACATATTGTCACAACTTATTAGGCTCACCATTTATTCAATTATTTACTCATCTCTATCTCTTCAACAATTAGCCTTGAGGGCTGCCCATCACTTTTTGGACTGAAGTCCCACTTCGCTTTCACCCTCCGCTTAAATTACAACTTAATTTATACGCTTACGCTAGTATTTTAGCTCACAATCACTTCACAACACAAGAATTGCACCAACTAACCCCCTAGGGACCCCAAGGCACCTAGGAACCACACTAGGCGCCACCTGGCGCCACGGGGCAGCCACTTTGGCGCCCCACCGCAACACTCTCACACACCCTCCTCGCACTACTACTCTAACCGCGCACTTGGTCGCCATATTTGGCGCCGCACCCAAGACACACACACACACACACACGCCCGCCAACAAAGCGCACACGTTCACGCAGGCAGCCACATTTGGCGCCCGCTGCATACACACACACCCAGAAGCATGAATTCAAGAACTCGGCGCCATTTGCACTGCAATTTGGCGCCCCTTTACTCAGACACTCCACGCAGCAATCCAAAGAAGACACCAGCGCCAACCGCCTCAAAGACTTGGCGCCCCTCTTCCCAAAGACTCCCAAACCAAAACTACACATTCAAATTTCCTAAAACCGACCCAGCGCATCGTGGTCGCTCATTTGGCGCCTGCACTCGCATAACACGCCCAAAGACTCACACTCTGTCATGGGCGCCAGATTGCTAGGCAAGTGGCGCCTAGTCCGTAACCAACCCTCCTACTTGCACCGCCCTTTACACTTCAACAACACCCATTTACGCAATGTTTTGACACGTAATTCACATCGCTCAAACAACAATCGAGTGTGCATTTCATCGATATTTCACAATCACCACATATTCACATACAACATCGCTGAGGAATTTGCATAATAAATCTACATGCCTATTCCACAACACACCCCTTTCAAATTACAAAGAACCATGACATTCCAATTAGACTCTCAACACAAAGAAGTAATTTCGCCACAAAGAACAATCAACATTCACCAAATCAACAATTATACTAACCTATAACTCAACCAACACCTAACACAAATCCTAGGAATTATTATAGGTATAGAAAGAGTCCCCATACCTTGAAGGATTGAAGAGCTCAAAATCAACAAGCCACTTTAATCACCACAACGCACGCTCCTCCTCTCTTCTCGAACGCACTGAGTAAATGCAGAGAAGAAAAAAGAAAAGGGAAAAACAACAACGATGGAGGTGAGGAATTGAGGTTTACAACGTGAATAGGAGGAAAAAGGAAGAGAAGGGATTAAAATTCATTACCTATTGAAGAGTTCGAGAAGAAGAATTCGCTTCCTCCTCCCCGGTTCGCGTCGCTGCTCACTCGCAGCTCTCTCTCGCGATTTTCGCTCACGCGTTCCTTTGATGGTGAATGAGATCCATCGTAGGGTTTGGGGTTGTTAGTGATGGGCCCGGTCACTTAATGGCTTGGGCCCTAATTGCACCCCTTTAGTTACTCAACCTAGACCCCTCTCGCAATAAAAATTAATTCCAACATTATTACTCGCTTTAAATAAATATCAGAATCCTCAAATAACTTAATTAAATAAATAATTAAATTATTTTAGGCGCTACAACTCTCCCCACTTAAAGGATTTCGTCCTCGAAATTACCCGAGTCAAACAACTCCGGTATGCTCCTTTCATCTTACTCTCCAATTCCCAAGTCATGCTCTCACCCACGGCTCCTAACCAAACCACTTTCACTAAATTGATCTCCTTGCCTCTTAACACTTTCACCTCACGGTCTTCAATTCTAACTGGCATAGTTTCCATCAGGAGGTTCTCCTCACCTCCACATTATCCATCCGAATTACATGTGACGGCCTGGGACATACTTCCGCAATTGAGATACATGGAAGACATCATGCAGATTAGACAGGTTAGGTGGTAAGGCCACCCGATAGGCAACCTTCCCAACTCTTTCCGAAATCTGGTATGGGCCAATGAAACGAGGGGTTAACTTCTTAGACTTCAAAGCACGACCCACACTGCCACCGAGTGACTCTCAAGAATACATGATCACCACTTTGAAACTCTAGATCTTTCCTTCTCTTATCGTGATAACTCTTCTGTCTACTCTGCGAGGCTTTCATCTTCTCTCTAATCATCTTGACCTTCTCTGTGGTCTCCCGTACAATCTCGGGGCCTAACACCACACTCTCTCCCGATTCATACCAACACAAGGGTGTCCTACACCTCCTACCGTACAATGCCTCGAAAGGCGCCATCCCGATACTCGCATGAAAACTGTTATTATAGGTGAATTCAACCAATGGCAAATGAGAATCCCAAGAACCTCTCGCTTGCTCAAGAACGCATGCTCTCAACAAATCCTCTAGTGATCGAATAGTCCTCTCGTCTCGCCCATCCGTCTCGGGGGTGATAAGCGGAACTCAATCTCAATTTGGAACCTAAGGCCTCCTCGCAAGCTCTTCCAAAATTCGAAGTAAATCTAGGATCCCGATCGACACGATACTCACAGAACACCGTGCGGCTTCACAATTGTCTTAACATAAATATCTCGCCAACTTCGGGCCGGATAAGTCATATTTATCGGCAAAAAGTGAGCAGACTTTGTCAACCTATCAACAATCACCCATATAGCATCAAACCCCTTTATCGTACTCGGCAATCCAGCTTACAAAATCCATAGAGATATTATCCCACTTCCATTCTCGGTACCTCCAATGGTCGCATCAACCCCACCGCTTCTTCGATGCTCTACCTTAGATTTCGACACGTCAAACAAGCATACACAAATTGGGCTACATCACGCTTCATGCCAGCCACCAAAACAGCTTTCTTCAAATCTCGATACATCTTTGTGGCTCCCGGATGAATGCTCAATTTACTCCGATGTCCTCTTCCGCAATTGATTTCTTAATTTCTTCATCTTCGTGGATACAAATCCTTCCACGGTATCTCAACACGCCTTGTGCATCTATCTCATAATCCTTACTCTCTGGAATGATCAATCCCCACCGCTAACTCAACTAGTTTAATGTCTTGCTTTTGAGCCTCCCGAATAACATCCAAGAACTCATTGTGAATCTTCAACATTCCTAGCCTCACACTCTTAGGCGCCACTTCACGCACCAAACTCAAATCCCGAACCGCTTTCAATCAATTCGAGCTCTTTCACCATCAATGCATATATGAAGGGACTTCTCTTTCCAAGGCATCGGCTACAACATTAGCCTTCCCCGGATGGTAATTCAAACTAAAGTCATAGTCTTTCAATAATTCCAGCCATCTCCTTTGTCTCATATTCAGCTCTTTCTGGTCAAACAGATACTGCAACCCCTTATGATCACTGAACACCTCAAACTTAGAACCATACAAATAGTGCCTCCAGATCTTCAAGGCAAACACAATCGCCGCAAGCTCCAAATCGTGAGTAGGGTAGTTCTTCTCGTGAATCCTCAATCGTGCTCGACGCATAGGCTACTACCTTACCCTCTTGCATTAGCACACCTCCCAAACCCATCTTGGAAGCATCGCAATATACTACAAACGGTTGGTCTGGAATAGGCAATACCAAAATAGGAGATGTTGTCAACCTCCTCTTCAACTCATTGAAGCTCTCTTCGCACCGGGCATCCCACACAAAAGCTTTTCCTTTACACGCCAATTGAGTCAACTAAGGGCTAGCTTAGAAAAACCCTCTATAAACCTCCCGTAGTAACCACCAACCCCAAGAAACTTCTCGATCTCGGGCACCGACTTCTGCTCTCCCACCGCAACACAAAGATCCACCTTGGCCGGGTCTACGCCTATACCATCACCTAAATCACATGCCCAAGGAAACTCACCTTATGCAAACTGTAACTCACACTTTGACAATTTCGCATAAAGCTTCTTTTCTTTTAGCACCTCTAGCACTAACCTCAAGTGTTCCGCGTGCTCTGCTCCGTCCTTGGAATAAATTAAAATGTCGCCTATAAATACCACCACAAAACGATCCAAGTGACTATGGAAGGTACGGTTCATATACTCCATAAACACTCCGGGTGCGTTAGTAACACCGAAAGGCATCACAAAGATATTCATAGTGCCCATATCTAGTTCTCGAAAGTCGTTTCCGAACGCCATCATCCTCACCTTGATTTGGTGGTAACCCGACCTCAAGTCGATCTTGTCGAACACTTTAGCACCCACTAGTGATCCATCGTGTCATCAATCCTGAGCGGATACTTGTTCTTGATGGTCACCTTGTTCAACCGCTCATAGTCTACGCAAAGTCTCATACTCCCATCCTTCTTCTTCACTAACAACACAGTGCTCCCCAAGGCGACACACTAGGCCTTATGAACTTCTTCTCAAGTAACTCTTCTAGTCAAGCTTTCTTCAATTCGGATAATTCAGACGCCGACATCCCAGACGGTGCATAGACACGTGCCTGCGTGCATCAGACAAGATCAATAGTGAATTCAACCTCCTCTCTCGCGGAACACTCGGAATCTCATCGTGGAATACCTCCGGAACTCGCACACTACCTTCAACCCTTCAATGATATCTTGACTCTCAACAGATAGAGACGCCATCAAGGCAAATAGATGAACTTCCTCCTTCATTAATTTACGCAATTGGCCAGCAGGCAGCAAAACAGATTCTTCCTCCTCAGGGGCGAGGAAACTCACTGATCTATCGGAACAATTGATATGCACATGGTTATCAACTAACCACCCATACCAAGGATAACATCTAATCCTCTCCAAAGGTAAACAAATAAGGTCTACAATAAAATCCCTGCCGAAGACTGACAGAGGACACTTAGCACACACTAGGGAGGTAGTTACCGAACCCTTAGCTGGAGTATCAATAACCATCTCCCTCATCATGGAAGACAAATCAAGATTTAATTTCTCAGCACACAATGAAGCAATGAAAGAATGAGTGGCACTCAGTATCTACTATAGCAATCAAAGGAGTAGCAAAATAAGACAAGTACCTCGAATCTCGTTAGCATTCTCGGTCCTCTGCTAGAGCAAACACCTTCCCTTTAGCTCTCTCTCTCTGGGCTTAGGACAGCTTAGCACTTATATGTCCCGCTTCATCACAATTAAAACAAATGACCCCTTTCTTTTCACAGCTTAGTAGCCATGTGGCCTTTCTTACCACACTTGAAACAAAGGGCCTCGTGACACTCACTACTCTTATGACCAAAGCTTCTTACAAGTAAAACACACCATACCCGACGCAGGCACCTCCCCACTTGAACTCTTACCAAAGACTGCTTCCACTTGCTCTTACCTCCAAAGAACATCATAGGGTTTTCCTCTAAACCGATTATTTCTCTTCTCCTTCACAAATTTGTATGCAGCAGCTATCCTCCTCAAAGATTCTACACTTATCAACCAAATTTAGCAAAATCCCTAATCTCCCGATATCCAATCGCTTTCTTTATGTCCGGCGCAGACTCACTCTCAAACTTGACGACTTGGAAAATTCAGAGTCGGCTTCATTGGCATAGTAAGGACAAAATTTGGCCAACTCTCAAATTTGGCGATACTCACCATCGTCTTATTTCCTGCTTTCACTCCAGAACTCCACTTCCTTCTTAGCTCGCACATCCTCAGGGTAATACTTTCGCTTGAACTCTCTCGTGAAAACCTCCCAAGTAACTTCCTCACCAGCACCTTCCAACCTTCGCGATACTCCCAACCACCAGTCGTCAGCTTCCTCTCCCAGCATATGGGTCCCCAACTTCACTTTCTCAAAGAAGAAGTGCAATCCATGACCCTAAGATCCGCTCTATCTCCTTTAACTGTGCCAAGGCCCCATCGGGGTCATACCGACCCTTGAAGGTGGGTGGGTTTTCCCTCTGGAACGTTGCTAAGTTACGAGCATTCACAGCAGCACCAACATTTTGATTCCCAACAGCTTGGGCTATGGCTTGCAAGGCAGCAGCCAACGCAGCATCATCGCGTCTTGCCATCGAATCGAACTTCTACACAAAGGAACACAATTAGCTACAACAGATATAACACTTAGACACTTGGCCTGATGACACTAACTTCACTCGATACCACTAATGTAACACCCTTTCTAGACAACCGTTAATCATCAGATTCTATCGAGTTTTTAAATTTAAAATCACGAAGTGGAATGTCGCATTTCGACGCTTATAAAAACAATCACCATAGTCAAAATCATAAGAAGTTCATAAAATATTAAAATGATACGCAAAGACATAGTTTAGTGGTCGGCCCTCAAACACCTGCTTTAGTTTACGCCCGAAATAAATGACGCTTCCCACACAGCGGAAGAATTAATAGGTTTTCACAAATTACTTAATACATCATCAATGAATGTCTAAAGCATCAAGTAATAAAATAAAATACGACTACACCCTCCCCCTGGTGCTACATATCAGAGCTGAGACACGACTACTAGTAGACAGGCATAAGGGTGCCTTCACTCATGAAGTACTGCAGCGTTGCCACATGAGAGCAACATTCCAAGCGTAATGGGTGAGTCTTTATATACAAATAATAATAGATAGGATAGGCATTACATATTGGCAAGGCAACAGGCACAATTAATTCACCACATTATCAACACATCATCAATAAATTCATTAACATGGGTATGATGTTTATGCATGTATGCAACATGCATGAGGATCCTTCATCACCACTATTTGCCTGGAGGGCACTCATCGCTTTGGACCGGAGTCCCACGTCGCTTTGGCCGAAGCCTACACATCGCTTTATGCATATGCATCATGAGGTTCTATGTTGATGCACCACAACACACATATTGTCACAACTTATTAGGCTCACCATTTATTCAATTATTTACTCATCTCTATCTCTTCAACAATTAGCCTTGAGGGCTGCCCATCACTTTTTGGACTGAAGTCCCACTTCGCTTTCACCCTCCGCTTAAATTACAACTTAATTTATACGCTTACGCTAGTATTTTAGCTCACAATCACTTCACAACACAAGAATTGCACCAACTAACCCCCTAGGGACCCCAAGGCACCTAGGAACCACACTAGGCGCCACCGGGCGCCACTGGGCAACCACTTTGGCGCCCCACCGCAACACTCTCACACCTCCCGCACTACCACACCTAACCGGCGCACTTGGTCGCCATATTTGGCGCCGCACCCAAGACACACACACACACGCACACGCCCGCTCAACAAAGACACAGTGCACACGCAGGGCAGCCACATTTGGCGCCCGCTGACACACACACACACCCACCGAAG
Source organism: Oxytropis ochrocephala (assembly GCA_020916435.1). Lineage (NCBI taxonomy): Eukaryota > Viridiplantae > Streptophyta > Magnoliopsida > Fabales > Fabaceae > Oxytropis > Oxytropis ochrocephala. The sequence continues at coordinate 48,265,316 of CM037091.1, read as the reverse complement.
AATTCACAGCAACTCGGCGCCATTTGCACTGCAATTTGGCGCCCCTTACTCAGACACTCCACGCAAAGAATCCATCAAGACACCAGCGCCAATCGCCTCAAAGACTTGGCGCCCTCTTCCCAAAGACCCCAAACCAAAAACCACACATTCACCTTTACTAAAACCGACCCAGCGCATCGTGGTACGCTCATTTGGCGCTCTGTACCTGCATAACACGCCCAAAGACTCACACTCACATGGGCGCCAGATTGCTAGGCAAGTGGCGCCTAGTCCAGTAACCAACCCTCCTACTTGCACCGCCTTTACACTTCAACAACACCCATTTACGCAATGTTTTGACACGTAATTCACATCGCTCAAACAACAATCGGCAGTGCATTTCATCGGATATTTCACAATCACCACATATTCACATACAACATCGGTGAGGAATTTGCATAACAATCTACATGCCTATTCCACAACACACCCTTTCAAATTACAAAGAACCATGACATTCCAATTAGACTCTCAACACAAAGAAGAAGTTCTTTCGGTTTCCACAAAGAACAATCAACATTCACCAAATCAACAATTATACTAACCTATAACTCAACCAACACCTAACACAAATCCTAGGAATTATTATAGGTATAGAAAGAGTCCCCATACCTTGAAGGATTGAAGAGCTCGAAATCAACAAGCCACGGAATCACCACAACGCACGCTCCTCCTCTCTTCTCTCGAACGCATCTGAGTAACAGAGAAGAAGAAAATGAAAAGCGGGAAAACAACAACGATGGAGGGTGAGGAATTGAGGTTTACAACGTGAATAGGGAGGAAAAAGGAAGAGAAGGGATTAAAATTCATTACCTATTGAAGAGTTCGAGAAGAAGAATTCGCTTTCCTCCTCCTCGGTTCGCGCCGTTCTCACTCGCAAGCTCTCTCTCGCGATTTTCGTTCATTGCGTTCCTTTGGATGGTGAATCAATGTGCATTTCATCGATATTTCACAATCACCACATATTCACATACAACATCGGTGAGGAATTTGCATAACGGTCTACATGCCTATTCCACAACACACCCCTTTCAAATTACAAAGAACCATGACATTCCAATTAGACTCTCAACACAAAGAAGTAATTTGGGCCACAAAGAACAATCAACATTCACCAAATCAACAATTATACTAACCTATAACTCAACCAACACCTAACACAAATCCTAGGAATTATTATAGGTATAGAAAGAGTCCCCATACCTTGAAGGATTGAAGAGCTCGAAATCAACAAGCCACTAATCACCATTAACGCACGCTCCTCTCTCTTCTCGAACGCATCGAGTAAATGAGAGAAGAAACAGAAAAGGGGAAAACAACAACGATGGAGGGTGAGGAATTGAGGTTTACAACGTGAATAGGGAGGAAAAAGGAAGAGAAGGATTAAAATTCATTACCTATTGAAGAGTTCGAGAAGAAGAATTCCGCTTCCTCCTCCCCGGTTCGCGCCGCTTTCTCACCCTCGCAAGCTTCTCTCGCGATTTTCGTTCACGTTCCTTTGGATGGTGAATGAGATCCATCGTAGGGTTTGGGGTTGTTAGTGATGGGCCCGGTCACTTAATGGCTTGGGCCCTAATTGCACCCCTTTAGTTACTCACCTAGACCCCTCCGCAATAAAATTAATTCCAACATTATTACTCAGTTTAAATAAATACTGTAATCCCTCAAATAACTTAATTAAATAAATAATTAAATTATTTTAGGGCGTTACAACTACCATGTCACTTAGGACTAAAACGCCAATTAGGGACCAAAATGACTACACCATTTAACCCCTCACGTACTTGGCACTCAAAACGACGCACACAATTGCGTCCAGCAACAACCTGCGCTACACTAGCGTTAAAACAACACCTCGGCACCTATAGTTTAACACCCTCATATTTCTATCTAGTAGAAATACTAAAGTGTACCTATTTAGCAGACATCAGAGATACATTTCCTGCTTAGATTTACAATCTTTACAAGAATAGCGGAAACGATACATAACTTAGAATAAATTCAAGTTATATAAATCGAATACAAAGATAAAAAGGGTAAACATAAGTAAAACTAGAAGAACTACATCTTCAATTTCCTTCTCGAGCACTCCATCCACTCGAGCCATAAAGGATCTTCTTTCCCTGTTTCTCTGAAAAACAACAACATTTGTAGGGTGAGACAACTTGTCTCAGTGAGTCTTACCGTGACCCCTTACCTATCACTCGGTCCATTTATAAAACCATAATTAGTAATTCAAAAGAATTACAATATACAATCAATCATGTGTAATTCGATAAATGAATTACATAAGAGTTCATAGTCCGATTCTTGATGACTATGTACAACTTAAATTACTTATCTATAGTTCATAGCCCCATTCTTGATGGCTATGCACTATCCTTTTTATTAATCACTTGTGACATGTCACCAACAACCTAAGGAAGCTTGAGTGACAAAATCACAATATACACATTTAAGAGTTTTATCAATTCTTGTACATCACCAACAACACATAAGGAAGCATGGGTGAACCCCAACATAGCCAATAAGTGTACAACTCTTAAAGCGGATAGCTATAATTTTAACATGGGGGCTAGGACCGTGCGCATGACTTCCTCTCCTAGTATACTAAATGCATGGAGGTCGTCACCTCAATTCGATATTTCTTATATATCGTGAAACGTGGGCCGGTTTAGATGAACATTGTAACACCCCATTTCTACCCGGTAATTTAAATCAAAAATCAGAGTATACAAAAATCTTTTCTGATCATCTTCTAGTTTAGTGTGTTATAAAATAGTGAACGATTGACTATGGGATTACTCGTAATCGATACTACTTGCAATGTATTGACCTCCTTTGCAAGGCTCAAATGATGCCCTTGTAAATACACCAAATAAAGAAAATCCGACCTTAGTGGCGAACCACAATTTAGCCATAGTCATTCAAAGACACTAATAGTATAACATAAATCATTTTCACTAATGGAGTGTTACGCTCCTCTCTCAAAACTCAACAATCGGTTCGAAACATGCATAGATACATAACACCATACAACACGTGGGGTAAAATCTCGTGTCAAGCAAATGGAAACAAACTACATCTCAAAGTAATACTCAAAGAATCTCAAAACAAATACATATAAGGCTCAACATGGAGCAAAACAAGCAATAGCAGTCTAAACCCCAACCCCTAGGTGCTACGTGATCGTGAGCGAGCACCGACTCGGGAGTAGTGAAGGTAAAGCCCTCACTCCCGACTACCGTGGTAAATAACGACGTAAAGGGTGAGTCTCGAACTATATAATAAAAGTGATAATAAGCAATATATAATCATAGTTTACAGCATACTCAAACACACTAACCATCAATCAACAATATTCATGCACTAATGGGGATGTATGCAATGTCAGTATGCATGTGGTACCATTTGCCCACCGGATTCTCATCAATAATGGAGTCCTCATGACTCGCCCCTGGCCGCCCTCAAGAGCTTCACAATCATTTTATAAGGCCCCCGCGCCCTCAAAGCTTCACAAATCATTTTATAAACTCTACGATCATGCCCAATGTATGCACGAGACTCCATGTACATCACAACACCATTTCAAACAAAATTTCAATACACCCATTAATTCTTACCTCGGTGTTAATCTCATTTTATAGCCCTCCTGGCTTGGCCCTCCGGCCCATGCCCCCCATGGCATGCTCAATCACCTCATTATAAACTCTCAACACCATCAAGTCCCACCTGACTATTCTCCTCTAGAGTACTCAACTTCACCTGTGGACCTAAACCACCATTTAGGACCAAAACAATCATCTAGGGACCAAACTCACACTAGTGGGACCAAAACAAAGACCTCTTAGGCACTTGGCAAAGACTAGGCGCCATTTTCCCCACATTCTCGCGCCCGCGGTGCAACACAAAGACTAGCGCCAAACTCAAAGATTTTGGCGCCCCGTGGCAACACACCCACTGGCGCCACTTTTCTAGCAATCTGGCGCCCCACAGGCAACACAGCACCTAGACACAAACTCGCATACGCTTTGCACACAAACCAAGACACAGCAAAGACAGTTTGGCGCCCCTGCCACCCAGCTCACCCAACACTTTCAAACCAAAAACCACCCGAGCCAAAATGTTTAAAAATGAATTTGGGCAGTAAATACAAAATTTGGCACAGTGAAATATGCCTAGAAAAGTAAGTTTCACTCCCGGCCCCAAAACACGCCCAAAATCACCCCCACCGAGACATTTTTAAAATAAGACTGTACTCGTGAAACTACTCGAGCCAAAACATTTAAAAATGAAAGTTGGCGGTGTGAATACAAAAGTTGTACGAGGAAATATGTTCGTAAATACAAGTTTCACTCCCTGCCCCAAAACACACACAAAACAAGCCCCACCGACATTTTCAAAACAACACCGCAAACTAGAAACTACTCGAGCCAAAACACTTAAAAATGAAAGTTGGCGGTGAATACAAAATTTGGCACGAGGAAATATGTTTAGAAATACAAGTTTCACTCCCGGCCCCAAAACACACACAAAAACAAGCCCCACCGACATTTTCAAAATAACACCGCAACTGAGAAAACCACTCGAGCCAAAACACTTAAAATTGAAAGTTGGCGGTGAATACAAAATTTGGCACGAGAAAATGTGCCCAGAAATGCAAGTTTCACTCCTGCTCCAAAATACCCACATTCTCGCGCCCAGACAAAGAACTCACTCACCTGGGCCATCGCTCATAGTGACACAGCGCCATTTCTCTAGGAAATTGGCGCCCGCACAAAGAACACATCACGAAAACCCTCACATAGCAGAATCGCGGCGCACCATCCCTAGCCATATGGCGCCCCAACATCAAAATCCTCAAATTCTACCAATTCTCTCAAACCAATCCACATTATAATCATTCTAACACCTCCAATTTCACAAATTAACAAACAATTGCACACCCAAATCATCAATTACCTCAAAATCACGAAATCATACATTGAAAAACCCTAACTCACGCCTAAATCAATTTTTCATGCAATTTCATCAAATTCAATCAATCATTCAATTATCAATTAATAGAGACCCTATGACTCCTATCCTCTATTATAGAGTGAGACTCCCCTTACCTCAAATTAACCGTAGAAATGAACCTTTATGGAGTCACGAACAAAACCACCGCAACAATCCAAGCTTCAAGTCACGAAATCCTCTTCTTTTCCTCCTCTCGCACTACAAGTTGCATCACTCTCTTCTCTTCTCTTTTCTTTTTCGTTTACTTCTCACAAATGAGAAGTGATACCTAATTTAGGTATATAAACATTGGGCCATGCGCTTTTGGGCCCTAGTTGCACCCTTCTCCATTTCTCCTATAACCTCCTTCAATTAAAATAAAATGCTACATTACAATTTAATATAGTTAAATAAATAATGTAACACTTTAAATAATTTAGTCAAATAAATGATTAAATCATTTAGGGTGTTACAACTCTCCCCCACTTAGGAAATTTCGTCCTCGAAATTCATACCGAAGCCAAACAACTCGGATAGGACTCCCGCATCTTGCTTTCCAAATCCCAAGTCATACTCTCACCAAAGCAGCTCCCAACCACACTACCTTGACCAAGGCAATGTCTTTCCTCTCAACACCTTCACTTCTCTATCATCAATCCTCACCGCATAGTCTCCACAAAGAGGTTCTCACGCACTCTCCACATCATCCATGTGAATCACATGAGACGGTTCGAATATACTTAGAAGTGACACGCGAAAAACATCGTGCAAGTTCGAAAGATTAGGCGGCAAGGCCACCCTATAAGCAACCTTTCCAACTCTCTCGATTTGGTGCGGTCCAATAAACCTTGGAGTTAACTTCTTTGCCTTCGAGCACGCCCAACGCCACCATAGCGTGACCTCAAGAACACATGCTCACCACTGAAACTCCAAGTCCTTCCTCCTCTTATCATGATAACTTTTCTCGCCGACTCGAGACTCTTTCATCTTCTCTCTCGATCATTTTCACTTTCTCGATAGTCTCCCTAACCAACTCTGGTCCAAGAACAACACTCTCACCTGACTCATGCCAACACAAAGGAGTTCTCGCACCTCCGCCCATACAATTGCCTCAAAAGGAGCCATCCCAATGCTCGAGTGATAGCCATTATTATAAGTGAACTCAATCGCTGGAAGATGCGTATCCCACGCACCTCCCTCGCTCTAGCACACAAGCTCTCAAAAGATCCTCCAAAGACTGGATGGTTCTCTCTGCAGCCGACCATCGGTCCGAGGATGGTAAGTCAACTCAACCTCGCCTTGGACCCCAAAGCCTCCCGCAAGCTTCCCCAAAACTCGATGTAAACCGCGGGTCTCTATCCGACACAATACTCTTCTAACCCCATGAAGCTTCACAATCACCGAATGTAAATTCTAGCCAACTTTGGCACAGAAAGGTGATGTTGATAGGAATAAAGTGAGCGGACTTGGTCAACCTATCTACAATCACCCAAATAAGGTCGACTTCTCTCACGATTTTTGGCAATCCGGTCACAAAATCCATGGAAATGCTGTCCCACTTCCATTCCGGAATCTCCAAAGGTTGCATCAACCCCGCGAGCTTCGGTGCTCAATCTTTGACTTCCGCAAGTCAAACATGCATATACAAATCTGCAAGAACATCTCTCTTCATACTGTGCCACCAAAATGCAGGTTTCTTGGATCATGGTACATCTTAGTAGCACTGGATGAATGCTCAACTTACTCCTATGACTCTCCTCAAGTATCATCTTCTTTAACTCAAGATCATCCGGAACACAAATTCGTCCCGAACCTCAACACACCCCAGGGAATCCAACTCAGTAATCCCCATCAACGAACTTGCTCACCAAAGAACCAACAAATCGACCAACTTCACATCTAGCTTCAGGCGGCGTCTCGATGCTAACCAAGAAGTCGCTCCCAATCCTCAAGATCCCCAACTCGACACTGGGTGTCACCTCACAAACTGGACTCAAGTCACTGAATCGCTCAATCAATTCCAATTCTCTCACCATCATAGCCGACATATGCAAAGTTTTCCGACTCAAAGCATCGCCACGACATTAGCTTTGGGGTGATAGTTCAAGCCGAAATCATAGTCCTTCAACAAATCTCTAACCAACGCCTCTGTCTCATATTCACTTCTTGCGTCAAACAAGTACTTCGCTCTTGTGATCACCGAACACTTCGAATCTAGTACCATAGAGATAGTGCCTCCAAATCTTCAACACAAACACAATCGCAGCCCAACTCTAAGTCATGAGTGGGGTAGTTCTTCTCATGGGTCCTCAACGTCGGGACGCATAAGCAACCACCTTCCCATCTTGCATCAATACACCTCCCAAACCCATCTTGGAAGCATCACAAGACACAACAAATGGTTGCTCCGCACGCAACACTAACACTCGAGACGTGGTCAACCTCCTCTTTAGCTCTTGGAAGCTCTCTTCACACTTTGCATCCCACACAAATGCCTTTCCCTTACAGTCAATCGGGTCAATGGAAGGGCTAGCTTAGAGAACCCTTCAATGAACCTCCTGTAATAACCACCAACCCCAAGAAACTCCCGATCTCGATCCACGACTTTGGGCTCTCCCAACTGTAACATCGCATCTACCTTGGCCGGATCCACAGCTATACCATCACCGTAAATAATATGACCCAAGAAGCTCACCTCATGCAAACTAACTCACACTTTGACAACTCGGCATACAACTTCCTCTCTTTCAAGACCTCTAGCACCAACCTCAAGTGCTCGCATGCTCTTCCTCGATTTTTGAGTACACCAAAATATCATCAATGAAGACCACCACAAACCGATCTAGATAGCTATGGAAAATTCGGTTCATGTACTCCATAAACACCCCGGTGCATTTGTGACACCAAACGGCATTACAGAGTACTCATAATGCCCATACCTTGTTCTCAATGTCGTCTTACGGATATCCTCATCCTTCACCTTAATCTGGTGATACCCGACCTCAAGTCAATCTTGCTAAACACTTTAGCACCCACCACCGATCCATTAGATCATCTATCCTCGGGAGAGGATACTTATTCTTGATAGTCACTTTATTCAACTGCATCAGTAGTCCACGCACGCACGCATACTCCCATCCTTCTTCTTTACCAATAAAACCGAGCTCCCAAGGTGATACACTAGGCCTCACAAACTTCTTCTCAAGAAGCTCCTCTAATCGCTTCTTCAATTCAAACAACTCGGAAGTCGACATCCCAGACGGCCATGACACGTGCCTAGTACTGTGCACAAGCTCAATCCCAACTCAACTTCCTCTCTCTGGGGCACTAGGAATCTCATCCTAAACACTTCAGTGGAACTCACACACCACCAGTAACCCATCAACCACTCGGTTCTCTCAGCAGGACATAGACGCCATCAAAGCAAACAACCGACCACCCTCTTTCATTACCTCACGCAAATTGCTCGTGAGACAATAGAGAGCGACTCTTCCTCTTCGTGAAGGAGAAAACTAATAGACTTATCGTATCAGCTTGATGTGCACGTGGTTATCTACTAACCACCCATGCCCGTAATCACATCTAACCCACCCAAAGGCAAACAAATCGAGATCAACTGAGAAAATCTCTGTCAAGACCGACAGAGACACCTAGCACACATCGAGAAGTAGTTCTGCACGGACCCTTTAGCCGGAGTGTCGATAACCATCCTCTCTCCATAGTAGACAATACTAAATTTAACTTTTCAAAGACAAACAGATGCAATAAAAGAGTGCGTAGCACCCGTGTCAACAATAGCAACTAAAGGTGTACGGAGAGATGAAACATGTACCTCGGATATCATTAGGTCCTCCAACTCGCCAATGCAAACACTCTCCCGTAGATCTTTCCTTCTTAGGCTTGGGACACTTGAAGCTAATGTGACCCGCTTCACCACAGTTGAAACATACAGCTTCCTTGCGATCACACTCAGATGCCATGTGACCACTCTTTCCACACCTAAAACATCTCTTCACTTCCATCTTACAGTCAAAGCTCTTGTGACCTGGCTTGTCACACTTGAAACACACAATATCAGATGGGGCGTCTCCCCCACTTGGCTTCTTGCCCTCATGGTGCCTCCTACCTCTCAGCAGACTGCTTTCCACCATTGTACTTGTTACCACCCGAATACCTTTGTTTCCCACTTGTCGCCAGACGCCTCATAAGGCTTACCTCTGATGAAATTTCCCCCTCTGGTCTCTCATGACCTTGAGCGGGCATTGCTGTCTTCCTCATATATCCTGCAGCAATCTACCAGATCAGCAAATACTCTAATTTTCTGATACCCCACAGCCTGCTTGATATCAGCTCTCAGTCCATTCTCAAACTTGATGCACTTTGAGAATTCAGCCCCAGCCTCAGCATAGTGTGGATAGAATTTGGCCAACTCCGTGAACTTGGCAGCATATTCAGTAACAGTCATACTTCCCTGCCTCAGTTCAAGGAATTCCAGCTCTTTCTTACCTCTCACGTCCTCCGGGAAATACTTTCTCAAGAATTCCCTTCGAACACAAGCCCAAGTGATCTCTTCCCGTGCAGCGACCCAATCTCTCACGGTCTCTAGCCACCAGTCAATCGCCTCTTCAGATAAAGTATGAGTACTGTGACTGACTTTACGCTCATCGGTCAAAATGCAATCACCTCGAAGATCCTCTCAATCTCCTTCAGCCAAGTCAAGGCACCATCCGGGTTGTACCTCCCCTTGAAGGTAGGGGGGTTCTCTCTCTGGAACGTCGCCAGACTGCGGGTCTCATTATTCTGTTGGGTACCCACAGTCTGCGCTATAGCCTGCAAGGCCTCAAGAAGAGCAGTATCGATCCTTCTGGCCATATCAACCTAACACTGCAGCATAAACAACCAGTTCAGAATTACTTTAAGACACCTAGTTGTCATACACACTATGACAGACTGACACACTTGGCCGGACAGACCGAACTTTTGCTCTGATACCACTAATGTAACACCCCATTTCTACCCGGTAATTTAAATCAAAAATCAGAGTATACAAAAATCTTTTCTGATCATCTTCTAGTTTAGTGTGTTATAAAATAGTGAACTGATTGACTATGGGATTACTCAGGTAACTGATACTACTTGCAACAGGTATTGACCTCCTTTGCAAGGCTCTCAGTGATGCCCTTGTAAATACACCAAATAAAGAAAATCGACCTTAGTGGCGAACCACAATTTAGCCATAGTCATTCAAAGACACTAATAGTATAACATAAATCATTTTCACTAATGGAGTGTTACACTCTCTCTCTCAAAACTCAACATCGGTTCGAAACATGCATAGATACATAACACCATACAACACGTGGGGTAAAATCTCGTGTCAAGCAAATGAAACAAACTACATCTCAAAGTAATACTCAAAGAATCTCAAAACAAATACATATAAGGCTCAACATGGAGCAAAACAAGCAATAGCAGCTAAACCCCAACCCCTAGGTGCTACGTGATCGAGCGAGGCACCGACTCTGGGAGTAGTGAAGGTAGAAAGCCCTCACTCCCGACTACCGTGGTAAATAACAACAGTAAAAGGGTGAGTCTCGAACTATATAATAAAAGTGATAATAAGCAATATATAATCATAGTTTACAAAGATACTCAAACACACTAACCATCAATCAACAATATTCATGCACTAATGGGTATGCAATGTCAGTATGCATGTGGTACCATTTGCCCACTGTAACACTCCAAAATAATTTAATTAATTATTTTAATTAAATTATTCTAATGTCAAGTGATCTAAAATATATTAAATAAATTATACATGTTTTGTTGTAGTAGGAGGTGGTGGAAGTAATGTTGAGGGGTGTAGAAATAGGCCCATTTAACATGAGCCCAATCCACACACTTAGGTTAAGTGGATTTTATAAACAAAAAGAACAAAAGAAAGAGAGAACCCGAGAGTGAGGGAGAACGCGACGGAAGAAAGGGAGAAAGGAACGGAACACGCGATCGAGAGAGAGAAGAGAAACGGAGGTCGCGACTGAAGGAGGAGGGTTTTCGGTTGCTAAATTCGGTGGGTGGTTCAAGAGGAAGCTTCACCTTCAACTAGTTTCAAAGGTAAGGGGAGTTAAATTTCATAAGGGTTTCCATGATGAGTTTTATGTGGGGAATTAGGGAATATGATGCTAGTTAGGATTTTGATTAATTGTATAACTGAAATATGATGCGAATTTGTTGCTGGTCTCGTTGGTAATTGAATACCTATGGTGGAGAATTTGTTGTTGAAGTTGTGCTCACCATATGTTTGGTGTTATGTGTGAGTGAACCTTAGAATGCTTGTTACATGATTGTTGAAATGCATGTGTGACTATATTCGGTGTTTGATGGTGTGCATAGGCGATAAAAATCAAGAAAACGTGTTTTAGGTGCCATTAGGCGCCACTTAGTGTTGCTGTTTGGCACATTAGTGCTTTCTTTGTTTGGTCCGTTAGTCTTTGTTGTTTGGTCTTTAAATGTCTTTGTTTGGCACCTTAGTCTTCTTTGTTTGGTCTTAAATGCCGCTGTTTGGTCTTGAATCTTCGCTGCTTTTGGTCTTAAATGTTTGCATTGTTTGGCGCCAAATGTCTTTGCTTTGGCGCTGAATGTGTTCATGTTGCTGTTTGTGTTGTTGTAGGGCGCCGCATAGTGCTGCCTGGTCCTGCGAGGTCTAATGTGTATTAATAACGATAAGAATGACACTGTGTCAAATATGGCTAAAATAATTGACGATGTCTTGATGTGTCTAATATGACTAAGTGATTGATGACATTCTTGTTGTTGAAGTGGTGCATACCACATGTTTGGTAATATATGTAAATGGAAACACAAGGGCATGCTAGGTAATTTTTAAGGAATCGAATTTGTTGGTTTGATGTACTTTTGGCGTTTGGATGTTGACGGTTGCTAGTTTTTGGTAAAAGAATAGAAGAATGAGGATTGGGCACTCCTAGCGCCATTGTGTTAGATTTAGCGCCATGGCGCAACAAGGTTGCCGCCGCGCCATTTTGTTCGTTGTTTTGGCGCTCGGCGCGCAACAATTGTCTTGCCGCCAGCGCCGAAGTTACTTAGTTGTTTTGTTGCTGTTTAGGCGCCATGGCGCAACCGTTTCTTTGCTCGCCGCGCCACTTTGCGAGAATTTCGGCGCTGCAGTGCAAAGAAAGATGCCGCCAGCGCCACATCGCTAGAGTTTAGGCGCCACGATGCACCAAGTTCTTTGCTAGCGCCATCAGGCTCGTGGGATTTGGTGCCCCGTGCACCCAAGATGCCGTAGCGCCATCGTGTCTTTGAGTTTTGGCGCCTCGCGCAACCGAGTTCTTTGCCAGTGCCTTTTTGTGGTTATTTGTGACACCCGAGTTGCCCAAGTTACCGTAGGGCACCAATAGGTGTTGTTTGGTGTCACCTTATGTTGTGTTTGTGTCGTTGTGAGTTGTCGTGCCTAAATGTGGATAAATGTTTCTTTGTTGATGTGATTGACTAAAACTATAAAGTTGTTGTTGTTGATAATGTTAGTGAAACAATCGACCACGCTGTTGTTGTTGATGGATTGCGGTCTGAGCTATGCTCACCACGTTGTTGTTGTTGATGGATCGCGGTCTGTAGCTATGCTCACCACGTTGTTGTTGTTGATGGATCGCGGTCTGAGCTATGCTCACCACGTTGTTGTTGTTGATGGATCGCGGTCTGTAGCTATGCTCACCACGCTGTCGCTTGTTATAGGTCGCGGTCTAGAGCTCTGCTCACCACGTTGATGTTGATTGGTACCACATACATTCATATCCGTGTTGTTGCTTATCGCTGTGTGGTCTAAGTGGTTGCTAATTGTGTTGTTCAAGTTATTGCTCGTTGTGTAGTCTATAAGTTGTTGCTTGTTGGGTCGCTTTATATTATTGCGCGTTGTGTTGCCCAAGTAGTTGCTTGTTGTATTGTCTCTATTGTTGTCCGTGTGTGTCGCCTAAATTGCTTTGCTTCTTTGTTGTGGAAGCCGTGGTTTAATGTGGTTACTTGTTGATCTTTGCTGCGTGAGTCGCCTCTATGTATGTTGTTATGGTTGGTATTTATAGTTGCTGAGTTCTTAGCATATTACTTATCATATATTCCTTTATGTTGTTGGACTCACCCTTTCTCTGTTTTAGTGTTACCCCTACGTGGGTGACATGCAGGTAGTCGCGCATGAAGGACCTTCTCTCCTTCCTATTTAGAGTCGATGTGTCGAGTCGCTCCGATACGTAGCACCGGGGATAGATTTAACACTTTGTTGTTTTTGCTATTATATTTTAGACCATCGTTCTATTTGGGTTATTATTTTATATGATGTGAATTTATACTAAGTTGCTGGTTGAGATTATGCATGTGATGGATCATTATATTCCGTTGCTTTGTGATGAATTTTGAGTGCGTACTACGTGCTTATTCGTTGTCTTAATGAAAGACCAAAGTTGACTATTAAATGTCGTGTTAAGTGTTGTCTAAAAGTTGATGTGTAACGCCCGATAGCATGTTAGTTGTTTTTTCGCACTCTGATAATTAAATAAATAAAGGGGTAGAATCGGGGTGTTACACCCACCGACATTCTCATCAATAATGGAGTCCTCATGACTCTGGCCCCCCGGCCGCCCTCAGGCTTCACAATCATTTTATAAGGCCCCCGCGCCTCAGAGCTTCACAAATCATTTTATAAACTCTACGATCACGACCAATGTATGCATGAGACTCCATGTACATCACAACACCATTTCAAACAGCTCAATACACCCATTAATTCTTACCTCAGTGTTAATCTCATTTTATAGCCCTCCTGGCTTGGCCCTCCGGCCCATGCCCCCCATGGCATGCTCAATCACCTCATTATAAACTCTCAACACCATCAAGTCCCACCGGGCTATTCTCCTCTAGAGTACTCAACTTCACCCAGGGACCTAAACCACCATTTAGGACCAAAACAATCATCTAGGGACCAAATCGTCACCTAGGGACCAAAACAAACACCCTCTTAGGCACTTGGCAGCACTAGGCGCCATTTTCCCCACATTCTGGCGCCCCCTGGTGCAACACAGCACTAGGCGCCAGAAACTCAGCATTTTGGCGCCACCCAATCAAATAATTAATTGAACTATTTTGGGGTGTTACAGTCTACATTTAGTATCGGCTGTTTAAACAACCGATACTAAATGGTGCTGTCTAAAGTCATTTTTGCACTAGTGATGATTTAATGAGGGTAATTTGGGTAGCTTAAGTAATTTTTTACAAAAATAAATGGAAGTTAGTAGTTATCTTAATATGTGTGATATAGTTAAATTTGCTTATATTGTATAAAGAAAATTGTTATTTTTCAAAATATGAATTAATATGGAAAATTATTGATAGATTAAGATACAATAAATTCCAAAAGATTACATCCTTCTTGCAAATTTGCTTGAACACATAAATTGACATACAAAATAGGCTTAAAGGTACGTTTGGTCCCTGCAAATATCTAAAAAATCCAGTTTAGTCCTTGCAATTTCAAATTTTTTTAAAAAGTCATTGCAAATACAAAACGCTTCTAATTTGGTCCCTACCGTTAATTTTTGGCTAACAGTGTTAATAGTTGGGTGACATGGCTGCCAACATAACACGTCATCACTCTTTATGTGGCATTTTTTTTGTTGCTCTTTCTCTGAAATGACTAAAAAAAGCTAACATTTAAGGGAATGAAAGTGTTGAACTCGAATCGAGCTGCTTCAGCGGCAACGAAAGAAAGGGGCAGTGATTAGAAAGAGAGAGGTCTTGAGTAGGAAAAACCCTAATTCCGGTCCATGCTTTTCTCACACCCCCTCCATTCCATTTTACTGTCAAAAAAAAAGAAAGTGTTGAACTCGTAATCTTGTAGTCAAGCCCACTCCCTAATGCCATTAAGCCACATCAATTGTTGTGATAATTAAGCCAACCTTTAGCATATAATACATAATTCCCAATTATTATTATTTTTAAAAAAAAATCTGCAACCAACCATTCTTCATCTTCAACCCATCAACATTCATCATCTTTAACCCAAAAGATAAACCCAAAACCCAGAAAACCCACAAATGTCTTCATCTTCTCTTATGTTCTACTAACTACTAACAATGAAATTTAAAGACTTACTAAGAACAAATCATCCTCTCAACTACCCATGGAAAATGATACCCACTTCACTATACTTGTTACCAAAGTCCCCATGTTTTGTTTCAAGAAATTAAATTGAAGCTACCCACAAAGTATCCATAGAAGATTCCCAGTACTGAAGAACAAATCTCTCCTTTTTTTTTAATTAAATATCCTTTTTGATCAGGGTAAAACCTTTGATTTCGTGAAAACCCAAAACGACCATGAAATTAAAAACGAAATAAAAAACGATCTGGGTAATTTTTTACAGATCAATCTCGTTTCATGTCATGTTCAATTTCGTTTTCCGCTTTTCATTTCGTTTCAAATCGATTTAATCTTCGTTTTCATTTCATCGTTTTTGTTTTCTCAGATTTCTTTCCAAATCTGTTTCAAATTTGTTTCGGATTTGTTTAATGAAGATTTGGGTATTCAATAATTAAACTTAATTTGGGTATTGAAGATGTATTGAGGGACATGGAATTGGAATCGCAGAGAAAGGGAGTGAAAGTAGAAGGTAATGATGACCTGTTTACAATTTTTTAATTAAACTTAATTAAAAAATAATGACTCGGCAAAAATATGCCACATAAGGGGTGATGACGTGTCATGTTGGCAGCCATGTCACCCAACCATTAACACTGTTAGTCAAAAATTAACGGTAGAGACCAAATTAGAAGTGTTTTGTATTTGCAAGGGCTTTTTTAAATTTTTTGAAATTACAGGGATGAAACTGGATTTTTTGGATATTTGCAGGGACCAAACGTACCTTTAAGCCTATAAAATATTAGTTTTTCTACGATATTCAATAACATATGTGTACCGAATAGATTGTACGGGACAAACCCAAGGGATACTTAATAGTAATTTATTTGCATCAGTTATTTTCATCTACTAAAGAAAATTGACTAATTAAGATACAATAAATTTCATAAGAATACATTCTCGAAATTGTTAGTGGGGGTGGGATACAATTAAGAGGTCCAAGGTTCAAATCTCGAAAACTAACATTCTCCCACCCCCACTAACATTTGCTTATAAAAAAAAACATCCACAATGTACCAACAAAATTGTTTCACTTTATAGATAAAAAGAATTATGATTTGAATCTGTACAATAAACTATTATACTTTTTTTCAACTTTCCCATGTTCATCTGTAGCAAGCAGCAGCAGAGATATATATAAATTCATCATCATGGTCGACGTTGTTCCTCTACTGTAGAATGGCTTACAAGAACTTTCTTGTTAAGATCACTTTTAGGGGAAAGGCTACTACGAAGCCCTTGAATGCTAAAAAAATTCTGTGCCCTTCGAGTAATAAGAACCCCAAACATGGTCCCCAATGAAAATGTGAAAATAGTTCTCAACATGCTTATATTAATTGCCTTCTATTTACTTGATGTCAATTAGAAGTTCTTAAGGATTCTCAAAGGCTTAAATAATGCATGAGTTGAAAATTAAGATGTTGTGTCCTTTCTTCAAGCCCAGCCACATCCAAACTTCTGGTTCAGAATTGAAGTTAAAACTAGTGGCTTACGTTAGAAACACTTTTTTTATTCACAATTGATACATATTAAAGGCAAAGTTGTGTTTAAGGTCTTTTAAGTTTATTTAAAATTTTATTTTTTTTTCTTTCAGTTTTTTTCTCTCATTAATCCTTTATATTTTCTTTCTTTTTGATAGAAAATCTTTTATATTTTCGTTTATGTTTTAATTTTTTTTAACAGCAAAAATATATTTTATATATAAGATATGTATTTAAGAAACACAAAAATATATATATCAACAACAGACGAAAGAAACTACAACTCAAACGTTAAAAAACAACACAAAATCCCAACCAAGCAGATTAATAAACACACTTTAAACAGAGATAATAAAAACTACACAAAATTACTTCTATCTCCTAGAAATACGGTGCCACACTTTAAATTGGTTTTCAATTAATGTTTCTGTTTATGTACATTAATCCTTTACGTTTATGCTTCTCTTTTGAATTTATCCTTATATTTAGAACACATGGAAGACCAATTTGAAATTGACGCAATTTCCTATTGAAGATGACATCAAGAGATGGGTTACCACTTTAGAGCAGTGGTGGCTCCTACAATTTGTTAAAAGAAGAAATAAACTTGTGGTAATTTTTCTTACTTTTATTCATCTAGCCACAGTTTAAATATATAGCAAACTAGGCTAACAAACAAATCTAGTGGTGACACATGTATGGTGATGCACCCTGTTCCGGACCGGGCCTAACTTCAAAAGACTTGGACCAGGCCCAATCCAGCGTTAGAAATGGCCCAATTGGCGCCATTCAAGAAGGAGCGCGTTTCAACAGCTGGATCTGATGCCTCAGATACGGTACTTCCGTCTATAAATAGAGTTGCATCCCTCCATTTTTAGGTATGTTCTCATTTCAATCATACCTCTCCTCTCTCTTCGACTTAGGCATCGAGTGTCTGCAAGACAAGCTACCTCGACGACAACCTCGTGCGTCCGAACTACTTCTTCAACCATCCGGTACATCTCCAAATACCCGGGTCTAATCTTCATCCGAGATCCAGGTACTGAACATCCGAGGTGTGCATCTCTATTTATAGGCGGAGGAGCCTTATTTGGGGTGTGGGATCCGACCGTTGCAATCTGGACCGTTGAAATGCGCTCCTTCTTGAACGACGGTAATTGGGCCATTTCCAATGCTGGATTGGGCCTGGCCCAAGTCTTGTGAGGTTAGGCCCAGTCCGAAACAATAGCCCCCAAGTCGAGGTCGGCCAAAGGATGAGACCGGTCTCGGCTTGAGTTACAAAGTGTCTTCGACGGGAGAGAGTAATGATGTTGCGCCATGTGTCATCCTGTTGTTACCTCAAAATTCCGACAAGGGCATTAAATTAAGCTTTAAATGGTATTGACCGCACATTTAATAGTATTCGTGGGCCACGGTCAATGTTCAAGTCAATGTACCATAAATTCGACAAGAAAAAGTTGTACAAGTGCGACAACGCAAGCAAACTTCGGCGAACTTGGTTCTTCAAGCTACGAAACAATGTCAGAAACCTTCGACAGGAGAGGGCCCAAATTGTTCGACAAAGCTGGGTCCAATACATCGCGAGATCCTTCGACAACAAGCGGTCGAGCGCGAAGGAGCAGCGATTAGTGGGCGGTTATCTCCACAGTTTTTAGGAAGTAGTTATCGTGCTTGCCCACGATTGTATCCGAGAGTATAAATACTCCTCATAATAGGAAAACAGGTCACCACATTTTACAAAAACGCGAGAAACTCAACTTCCAAGTCAAAGCGAAACAAGAGTGAATCGAGATCAAATTGTGCGTGTCGGTGGACCACCTTCTTCTTTCTATCATTTTAATGCAATTTTTACTTGTTTTTACGTTTGTTGCATTTCTTGCTTTTATCCTGCTTTCAAACTATCTCTTTCTACTATTTTTACGTTCTTACGCACGCTAAAAGACACAAAACCTAAAGGCAATCGTCAAAGAGATTTTCTAGTTTGATCTCACGATCTTAATATTGAAAACTAGTGATTGTTTGCTAAAAACACCAAAGAAACAAATTGGCACGCCTGATGGGACCTTTGCGATTATTTTGTGTCGTTTACGTTAAGTGTACAAACTTGTATGCACTTGAGGAGTGGTAGGATGGTACGCACCAATTCTAACAACGCCTCTAGTTCCAGCCCTGTGATATCACAAGTGCAAGGAACAACGGTAGATTCTGCCAATGCCAACGTTGGAAATGTTACAGGGACTACGGCCCCAGTGACATCAATAACCGTTCCCACGATGTCAGTGACCAATGTTGGTTCGACATCGTCCATGGCCTTGCCACAAAGTATGGGACTTCCTTCTAGTCCTTATGTGGCAACAGGGAATAGTTTGGAAACACGTTTCCAAAATATGAGTCTACCACCATACCACTTTTGGGGTATATGGCATGCTCTTTGGAATGCCACATGTCTCGACCTTTTCTCCTTCACACGTCTCTTCTGAGGGCGTACTTGGTCGAAATCCTACTGCATTAACCAATGCGTCCTTGTTGGCGTTAAGACAACAAGTGGACGAAAGCAATCATGATATGGTTAATATCTTTGACTCAACAAATTGGTACCGTGTTCAATCCTTTGATTGAACACAAATACCGCTTATCGGATGTTAGCGGACCAAATGGGTAGGATTGCGATTTCTTTGGGGCTCCTACGGGAAACAATAGGCAGTTACCAAATTGCGGAAACAACATGCCTAACACCCCACAGAGATCAGTAACTGTCGAAGCCCAGGCGGTTATGGGCGAACAACAAATGGGAAATCACATCCCTGAAGTAGTCATGGTGAATCGAAACCAAAACGCTGATGAAGTTGTTCGACAAGTGCAACGAAATAACGTTTGTGCTCAAGACAACATAGCCACTTTGGTCGAAACCATAATGGCGCAAAATGGCCTTAACATAGGTTTACACAGGCCTAATTTCATATCACCATTGTGTGAATACGTGTTACAGACAGAATTGCCAAGAGGTTGGAAAATCCCTAAATTTACTAAGTTTGGGGGTGATACCAATGAGTCCACTGTCGAACACATTGCCCGTTACATGACATCGAGGCGGGGACATAGCCCAAAATGAGAATTTGAAGATGAAATATTTTCCAAATTCTCTAACTAAGAATGCCTTTACGTGGTTTACCACTCTACCCCCTGGTTCCATGTACACATGGGGGCAATTAGAAAAGGCTTTTCATGAGCAATTCTACATGGGCCAGTCGAAGATTAGCCTTAAAGAATTGGCCAGTGTTCGACGTAAAGTACCTGAGGCTATTGATGATTATTTGAATAGATTTAGGCTACTGAAGGCAAGGTGTTTTACACAAGTGCCTGAACATGAGCTTGTCGAAATGGCTGCAGGTGGCCTTGACTATTCAATTCGAAAGAAATTGGATACGTCTCATTTGAGAGACATGGCCCAACTAGCCGATAGAGTTCGACAAGTCGAAAGACTTAAAGAAGAGAAGGCTAGAGTGAATAAGTACAATAAAAAAGAAAACTCAGTGGGTTTTCACAAAAAAGAAAAGATAGCCTATGTAGATGAACAATTCGACTTTGCATTTAGTGATGTCGAATCGGAGGAAATAGACGTGGCTGAACTTAAGCTCAGTCCTCCTTATGCTTGTAAATTATTAAGGCACGCAAATGGGAATAATCTGTAGAGCCTAAGAATGATAGATTTGTGCCTAAAACGCATACACTTTTGATGTTACTAAATGTGATGAGATCTTCGATTTGCTAGTGATGATGGCCAAATAATAGTGCCAAATGGCACGAAAGTTCCTCCTCTCGAGCAGAGAGGAAGAAAAAGGGTTATTGTAAGTTTCATAATTTTTGGGACATACAACCGACCGTTGTGTACTTTTCGGGGATATGGTTGACGATCGAAGAAGGAAGGCTCAAGTTTGGAGATAAAAAGAATAAAGCACCGATGCAAATTGATCTTTGACCTCTCTCCATCAAGTGCGAGCTATGTACGCAGAACCAATTGAGATGAGTATCAATATGGTAGATGCGAAAAATGGTGGATTCTCCAAAGTCTACCAAACCTCCTGCTGAAAAAAATCAAAAGTGTTGTACAAAGAGTGATCTTTGTGCAGCAGTTACTCGGGAAGAATATGAGGAGAAGGTGCGACCTGTGTACCCCAAGGTGAGGAAGATTTGATAGACTTCTGAACCAGGGTGTAAATTGAGCTCGAGGTCATGTTATGTCCAAGGTGCGATCTTTGTGTTTGATAAAGAAGCGGCTAAAAGTGTCGAATCTTTGTGAAGTTCGACAACCCCTAAAAAGGAAATGGCCAGATAAGAGGCCAAATTTCACTTCAAAAGAGGGGACCTTCCTTACAAGGTAAAGAATTCGAGCAAAGCTTGACAAGCAAGCGCATGATTTCTTTGGTAAGGGTATAGCCAAGAAGGAGTTTGTGCTATCTGCCTCTGCGCTAAACCATTTTTTCCAAGAGCGAGATCCATCCAATGAGAAGTGGATACATCTTTGGATGCTGACACTATAAAGTCTTTGCTCAGGCAGTTTGAAGCAGTCGAAGCCAATCACGGTGAGGCCGCTAAATATAATTATAAAAACAATTATAAAGGGAAGAATCCCATGACGAAGACCGGTGGCGTCGTTACGGTAGCTCGAAAAAGAAGGCAACATCGGTTGCTAACGAGCAAACGCCAAAAACGGTTAAGGGTGTGACTCCTAAAACCGTGGGAACACAAAGATAAGTATAGGTGCTTTGCCAATCAAGTGAGGTTGGAAATAAGGCTAAAGGGAAATCTATTGTGATAGAGGAACCAAGAAGGCTGCTATGGAGAGGATTTTTCCTCCATTAACATCTTTAAAGAAGAAAAGTGCTTCATTCGACATGGATGAAGATGTTACTTCGATTTCGGCGACTCGAGGCTAGCCGGCGTCGCCATCCGCAGCGTGGTGTCCATTCGCCAAGTGAGTATGATCTTTATTACTGGTCCCAAACGACGTCGAAGAAGACTTCATTGGGGATATGGCTAACCACAAGCCGGTATGCTACTATGTCATGAACAATGGCTGCGTAGAAGAACAGATGGCCACTTTCGAGAGGCGGACGAGGCATGCAACACCATCCGAAGCCGCCATGCGTCCAAGCCAAAGTTAATGGCGTAGGTATTAATAAGATCTTGGTCGATGGAGGAGCTCTTTGTTAACTTAATGCCTCAGGCCATCTTCAAGACAATAGGGTTGTTTGATACGGACCTTAGACCTCATAATATTATGTTAACCAATTATGAGGGAAATCGCCTGGTCGTTGAAATTTTGTCGAAGTGGAAGTGGTGGTAGGAACTGTCAGAAGAACCACCACGTTCTTTGTCATAGCTTCAAAAGCAAGCTACAATCTACTCCTTGGGAGAGAGTGGATACATGGCGTAGGAGCTGTCCCCTCAAGCCTACACCAGAAATTGGTAATGTGGAGGGATGATGGTCTGGTGGAATACGTCGAAGCAGACCAAAGTTATTTCCTTGCTGACGTGAATAATGTCACCAGGGAGAATTTTGAGAAGCAAATGGCGAATATTGCGCCATGTTCATCTTCTAGCCAAGCATATATCTCTTCAGATAATGTGCTTTCCTCCATTCACCTATACCCAACACATGGTTTTGTGTGGGAAAGAGAGGAAATAGAAGGTGCAAATGTCTATCCTGATGGTGTGCTACCTCCAACGGGATGGGACACCGACTCTTAGAAGGTTTAGATGTCGATTACCGGTCGTGGGATAGAATTACGGCTTACATGGCCGAAAATAAAATAAAAACGGCTTTGGAAGCCGAGTTAAATCAACAAACAATGGCTGTCGAAGCCATAACTTCATCTGAAGAAAATGGTAAAGCCATAAATGACAAACTGGATTGCATTTATGACGACGAACCATTGGGTTTTGAAAAAGACCCTAGAGATTCTACAAAGCGCATGCAAGCTCAAGATCCAGTCGAAGAGGTGGATTTGGGAAATGGCTTGATCAAAAGGCCAACATATATTAGTGCACATCTTGATGTCGCCTTGAGAACCCAAGTTATTTCATACTGCGGGAGTTCAAAGATTGCTTTGCTTGGGAGTACAAATGAAATGCCCGTTTGAGTCGAGAAGTGGTGGAATTACAAATACCCATTCGACTGTGGGAAGAAACCAATGAAGCAAACGCCAAGAAGATTCGCTCCTCGGATATTGGCTAAGATCAAGGAAGAAATAGAAAGGTCGTTCAAAAGCAAATTCATCGAATCGCGAGTACGTTGATTGGTTAGCTAATATAGTTCGATGAATGAAGAAAAATGGAAAACTTAGAGTTTGCGTAGACTTTAGGGATTTAAACAATGCAACACCTAAAGATGAATACGCTATGCCCGTGAGCGAAATGCTAATAGATTCGGCAGCAGGATTTGATTATCTCGGTTTGCTAGATGGCTATTCGGGTATAATCAAATCTTTATTGCCGAAGAGGATGTGTCGAAAATGACTTTTCGATGTCCGGGGCATTAGGTGTTTATGAATGGGTAGTCATGCCCTTTGGTTTAAAAATGCTTGGTGCCACTTATCAAAGGGCAATGAATTCTATGTTTCACGATTTTATTGATGATTTTATGCAAGTATACATAGATGATGTGGTGGTTAAGTCATCCTCGAGAAAGTGGTCATTTAGACCATCTTCGACGTTCTTTTGAACGAATGAGGAAATATGGATTGAAAATGAATCCAACCAAATGTGCTTTCTACGTATGCGTGCGGTGAATTCTTGGGTTTTGTAGTACACAAGAAAGGCATAGAGATCAACGAAAATAAGACTAAAGCAATTATGGAAACGAAGGCTCCTTCGACCAAAAAGAACTTCATCCACTACTAGGGAAAATCAATTTCCTTGAAGATTCATCTCAAATCTAAGTGGCAAAACACAAGTTTTTTCGCCATTCTTGAGATTGAAGAAAGAAGATGAATTCAAGTGGGAGCGAGTTCACCAAGATGCTTTCGACGCAATCAAGTCTTATTTGGTCAAGCCACCAATTTTATTGCTGTTATTGGAAACAAATTGCTAAAATTGTATATAGCGACTTACGATAACACAATAGGTAGCATGTTAGCGCAAGAGGATGATAGTGGTGTCGAAAGACCCATTTATTACCTTAGTAGGGTTTTGATTGATCTTTGAAACTAGGTATAGTCCAATAGAGAAATCGTACCTTTGCTTGTATTTTTCTTGTACAAAATTGAAGCAATATATAAAATCAAGCAGATGTTTATGTTTATTCGCATTTTGATGTTATTAAACATATGTTGTCAAAACCAATGTTGCATAGTCGAATTGGCAAATGGGCTTTAGCTTTGCTAGAGTACAACTTAACTTACCAACCCCTCAAATCAATTAAAGGACAAGTGGTTGCTGATTTTATAGTAGACCATTCTGTTGTCGAATGTGAAATACATTCATTAGACATACGTCCATGGAGATTATACTTCGATGGCTCAAGCCATAAAAATGGAGCAGGTATTGGAATTTTGATTATCTCGCCAGAAAATACTCCAACGAAGTATAAATTTAAAATTCGAGACTCTTGCTCAAATAATGAAGCTGAATATGAGGCTTTAATAGTAGGCCTTAAAATTCTACTCGAATTAGGGGCAAGTTATGTCGAAATAAAAGGTGATTCTCAACTGGTGGTCAAACAATTGACAAAAGAATACAAATGTATTAATGAACACCTTATCAAATATTTCGTTATTGCCAATACGTTGCTAAAAAGGTTTACGTTCGTTCACCTAGAACATTTACCACGAATTGAAAATCACGTGGCAAATGAACTGGCACAAATTGCCTCCGGTTACAAAGTATCGAAGCAAAGCCTGGAAGAGTTAATTGAGATAAAAGATAAACTAATCTCAGAAGACTCTCTCTATAATACTCCTTCGACGATATTGTCAACACCAAAAATTGGGGGCAATGAATACAAATGAAATCACGCGTCAAAACGTCACATTTTTGACGATATTGACTTGGCGTAAATTTTTGCTATTGACAATATGGTTGATGATGATTGGCGAAAACCCATTGTAGAGTATTTGCAAAATCCTACAGGAACACTAATAAAAAGTAAAGTCTGAGCTCTAAGCTATGTGTTAATTGAAACGAATTGTACAAACAAACTCCTGAAGGGTACTACTCTTGAAATGTCTTAGCGAAAAACGAGGCATATTTGGCGCTTTACGATACACATAGTGGAGCATGTGGCTCACATCAAGTAGGCCACAAAATGAAATGGTTGTTATTTCGACAAGGAATGTATTGGCCAACTATGCTAAAAGATTGTATAGAATTTGCCAAAGGTTGCCAAGAATGCCAAAAACATCTTTGAATACAACATGTGCCGCAAATGAGTTGCATTCTATAGTGAAACCTTGGCCATTCAGGGGTTGGGCTTTAGATGTGATTGGAGAAATAAAACCAACCTCGTCGAAAGGCCACGGATACATTCTAGTAGGGATTGATTACTTTACTAAATGGGTAGAGGCAATACCTTTAGCCAATGTAGATCAAGAAGCGATGATAAGGTTTATTCAAAATCATATCATTTATAGATATGGAATTCCGAGAAACCATTACTACGCACCAAGGTGCTTTATTTTCACTTTGGTCGAAAAATGGTAGATTTATTTCTTGAAATTGGTTTCAAGTTATTGACTTCGACACCATACTACGCACAAGCCAATGGTCAAGTAGAGGCTGCGCCAATAAAATCATTATTAACTTGATTAAAAAGCACGTTGGACGTAAGCCTAGAAGTTGGCACAGCTTCTCTCTGACCAAGTGTTATGGGCTTGTCGAACTTCACCTAAAGAGTCTATAAACACCACTCCCTACAAAGTTAACATTTGGGCATGATGCGGTGTTACCGTCGAGATTTGTTTACAATCAACAAGGATTCAGAAACAATGTGAAATTCCTTTTGATCATTATTGGAATATGATGATTGATGAATTAGTTGATTTAGACGAAGAGAGGTTGTTAGCTTTAGAGATGCTTATTCGACAGAAAGAAAGAGTAGCTAAAGCCTACGATAAAAAGGTTAAGTTAAAAACCTTTGAGGAAGGGGAGTTAGTGTGGAAAGTCCTATTACCCATGGATAAAAAAGATAGAGTTTTAGGCAAATGGTCACCAGGGTGGGAAGGCCCATTTTGCGTGTTGCGATGCTTTTCGAATGGCGCTTATGAAGTCGAAGAGTTAGGTGACGAAAATAGGACCTTTAGAATAAATGGCAAGTATTTAAAGCGATACAGGCCAACGTTAACTGAGATAAAGATTGAGCAATTATAAGTAAACGAAAGTTGTTCGTAAATGGCAATGTATAAAGAAATTGTTAAAGTTACACAGCCATTTTTAGAATGCTAAACTATTACAGTCTCAGAAGTTCGACAAGGTAGCCTTATGCCTCTCCATAATGCCAACACTTAGAGAAATAGAGGTGTCGAGAAGGTACAGCTCTTTGTCGAGGTCGGCGAGAATAGCTTGATGCTTGTCAATCTTCTCCAAGTGCTCTATAGCTGCCAATGCTTTGGTGGTTTTGGTGGACGAAGAAGCAGCACTCATGCGTTCGACGATCAGGCCCTTCTGATGCTCTGCGTTTGACAGTTTAAGTTGGAGTGTCTTTATCTCCTCGTCAATGCGCGCAATCTCTGCATCCCATTCAGCGATTGCTTTCTCATCATTAGCTGCTTGGGTTTCAAGAGCCTCGATGTCGTCTTGATCGGCCTTAAGAGAGGCGAGTTCTACCTCACAGAGTTGAGTCTCTTGAACCTTGCGTTTGGAGGTGGTCGACCGTTGGTTGATTAAAAGAGAAAGTTGCTCAAAAATGGGGCCAAATTCCATGAAGAACGAAAGGACGTTTTGGGGAGGATCTAATTTGGTGATCTTGTGAATGAGGGATTTTACCTCAAGATACACAGATGGGTCATTCTCAATGGTCGCCACCAAGTCCCCCTCTAACACCTTCGTCTTCAGCTGACAAAGCAAGCTTTCGACCGTCTCTTGGTTGATAGAACTTAGAGAGTTGTTCGAGGAACTGCAAATCAAACGGCTTGACGAGCTCTTGAGACTCAACATGATCTTCAAGGCTGCCAAGGGATTCGTCTTCTTTAGCTCAGCCAACTCTTGATCGCTAACAGCGCTGTTGGATGACTCTTTGGCAGAAGCACTTTGATCTGCAGGTTCCCTCACTCTAGGTGCCTCTTGTTCTTGATCGACCATATTCTCTTCAGGTATTTCGACAGAGATACCCACTACTTCTGGTCCTTCATTGTTGGAATGTTAAGTTACGGAACTTGGCGGTTTCTCCAACAACGATCTCCTGCTCGACTCTACTGCAGCGATTGGAATAGCCTCCTCCATAGCGAGAGCATTCTCTTCGACGACCGCCTCTTGTTCGACATTTCCGATGACTTGGAGCAAACTCCTCCAAACAGGATTTCGGGGTTATCCAACGCTTGGAAAATTTCTTGACAGCTACACCACGAGGAGATGAAGGAAAATGGAGCACGAGGGATCCCGATAACTCTAGATCGCCAGCCTCAACCATAGATCGAACTTCGAGTTTGTCCACGAGCGAGTCCACCCACCTATGCACAAAGAAGGTATATCGCTTAAGTTAAGGATTGGAAAGGTGAGACCGGATAAGTCTAAACTAATGTCGAAAGGAATTTACCTCTTGTACCTTAAGCCTCTTGATTGGAGGAGAAGAAGGTGGTTCGGAGCCTCATCAATAATGATGCCTTGAGTGCCCTTTGAATCTCGGGAAGGTTTCTCTTCTTCGACCTGCGGGTGAGGGGATGTTATCATCACTTTCGATTATCTGCAAAAAAAGAATTTGGGTTATGACGAGAAAGTGAAGGACAAAGGGCGAGAGAAATTTCGACGGATTAACAAGGCAAGAGTCTGATGCCTCATCATCGGGAAGGACCATTTTCTTTTTAGCCTTGGTCCTGAGAGGATTTTGCACTGGTTGTGTTCTAAAAGAAGGTTTTCGACATAAATAAAAGTCGTAACCAAAAATAACTTGAAGCGAATAAATGGCAACATACCTTTAGGACAATGTCCGGAGTAGATCTCGCGACCACTTGTTTTCTTGGTTCTTTGGAGGAGATTTTCTTTGTGGTAGCCTTGCTTACTTTGGTCTTGACTTGGTGTGCGAGTTGACTGACGTCGAAAACATTGATAAGCAAACGAAATAAAACTAAGTTCTGAGATGTTTAAGACTCGAGAAAGATTTGGGTATCAAAGTAAATACAGGTTGTTTGAAGGGAAGGCCGCCACCAATTTCTTCATAATATTTTCTCGCAAAGGTGTCACTAGCCTCTCCAGTGAAATGGTAGTAATCATCCACCATTCATGAAATTTCTTGGTGCATGAGAATCAGGGTTGAATTTGAGAGGTTCAAGTTCAAGGCCCTATAGTGGAATTTCTTGAAGGCTTGTTTGTAGTCGCCATCTTTTACGGATTCGAAAATTCGCGCCTATGAAAACACTGCTAATCGCGCAGTCGAATTTGACAAAGGCCAAACTGTCTGGCAGAATAACTTGGGAAGTATTTCTTGATTCCGAAGCTATTTTTAGTTTTGCCAGGGGTAAGTCTGGTGGAAAGAACAGCAGGAGAGAGGTAGGTTTGCCAGATTTGGGTAATCTCCTCAGCTTGTTCGACAGAGGAAGAAGGAAATGGTTGCCGAAACCAAGTTGGACCGAAAGGCCTTTGCACAAAGGGAGCCATAGAGTCTACGAAACTTGTGCACTTCAAGAACATGTCGAAGTGAATTTCGAAAGACTCTTCTGGAGGAATATTTATCTGCTTGAGTTTCAACTGAGCTAGTCGAATCCCTTCAGTCCTCCTAGACTTTAAGGTTGGTTGAGCAGACTTAGGGATATACAGACCTAGTCGAGACTCAAAAGTGGCTAGCAGCCACAATTGCAATAGCCACAATGGGCCAGAGGCCAAGAACTTGTTGGTGGGTTCGTCCTCTTTCAGTTCTAGAACAGCATTATCAAGCTCCTGATAGAGAGAACCCAACAACAGTTTGGCGAGACTAATGTTTTCTTTCTCGTGGAGTTGAAATGCCAGTGGAATATAGGTTTTAGAAACACGGAGTGAGCAGTGCGAGAAAACAAAAAGGGATAACCAAAGGGTTAAGAAGGCTACGTGTTCTTTAGCGTACAATCGTATCGATTGTCACGATTGTGGTGTTCGTGATGTAAGGAGCAAAAGTGGCATTGTTGAAAGTGAGCGGGTATTCATAATCGTGGATTAGCGGTCAAAAGTCTCACCTGGGGTTTTGGACTGTGATGGCGACAACGTCTAGTAAAGTGGGAGTCGGCATGCCACATCTCAAGTGGAGGCTATGAGTGGCACAGTCCCGAATCGCATAGCGACCAATATCAAGTCTTTGTCATACTTAGGCCCATACCTAGACAAGCTGGATAAGGTCAAAATACCTTGTTTTTTCAGTTTTCGCCTTTTTAGCCTCTACCTTGTCGAGCCAATCTATGTAAATCATTTGGTCGAGCCTAGGAGCGACCTAAAAACCACGGAAGGACTATTCGAAATTCCAAATGAAAAGGGGTCTTAGTGAAAATTCAGGTTGAAGCGGGCATGGTCGGGGAAAATTTGAAAACTTCGTGTTTTCTAACGAGGATATCGTGTAGAGGACCTAGATATGCATGAGTATAAACCCTAGTAGAGGAATCAATACAGGTTTGCCATTGAACCGCTTTCATTGTCGTGAATGTCGGGCTCATCAACGAAGCCATCAAGGGTTTTAGGTCCATTGGGTTAGTCGTTCTTCATTGAACATTGGCCGGATGAGGAAGCCATGAGAGATAAAAAGCAAATGCGAGGCGAAATTCAAGCGTAGATTGAAGGAAAGGAATGAAAGTTTGAAACTTTAGTGATTTTGGGGATTTTTGCAAAACGCAGAGAATGAAGAATGCAGAGAGGCTTCACAAGAGTTCAAACTGAGTAAAAAGGAATATGAAGGGTTGTAGCCGTTTATATATGTTGGGAAGCTACAGTTATTGGCACGTTCGCCATAACTCGCACGTTCGCGACGTTTGAAAGACGTGATGGCCCACCAACTATGCAACGTGTGCCAATAAGACGGTTCGTTTTACTGTGCAAGTAATGATGGTTGTCTTTTAAACCCACCGTGGTGAAATGCAAAAGGTAGAAATGACCATTGCGATATTCAAAAATGCCTTTTCTTCCCTCCATTCCTTATTCCGTCGAAAAAGCATTTTTTGGGGGGCAATCTGTTACCTCAAAATTCCGACAAGGGCATTAAATTAAGCTTTAAATGGTATTGACTGCACATTTAATAGTATTCTGTGGGCCACAGGTCAATGTTCAAGTCAATGTACCATAAATTCGACGAAAAGTTGTACAAGTCTTGACAACGCAAGCAAACTTCGACGGACTTGGTTCTTCAAGCTCTGAAACAATGTCGAAACCTTCGGCGGAGAGGCCCAAATTGTTCGACAAAGCTGGGTCCAATACTTCGCCAGATCCTTCGACAACAAGCCGGTCGAAGCGCAAGGAGCAGCAGTTAGTGGGCGGTTATCTCCCTGGTTTTTAGGAAGTAGTTATCGTGCTTGCCCACGATTGTATCTGAGAGTATAAATACTCCCTTGTAATAGGAAAACAGGGTCACCACATTTTACAAAAACGCTGAGAAACTCAACTTCCAAGTCAAAGCGAAACAAGAGTGAATCAGATCAAATTGTACGTGTCGGTGGACCACCTTCTTCTTTCTATCATTTTAATGCAATTTTTACTTGTTTTTACGTTTGTTGCATTTCTTGCTTTTATCCTGCTTTCAAACTATCTCTTTCTACTATTTTCTGTTCTTACGCACGCTAAAAGACACAAAACCTAAAGGCAATCGTCAAAGAGATTTTCTAGTTTGATCTCACAGTCTTAATATTGAAAACTAGTGATTGTTTGCTAAAAACACCAGCAAACACCTGTGAGCAGATCATTGATTGACATGACGTTTGGGAGACTGAGGCAGGGTTGTCATAATTGCGGTGCAGTCTCCAAAGTCAGTGTATTGAAGTGACAAATTGATTTGATGCGTCAGTTCAATTTCCGAACTTTGGGAATATATATAAGTTGTGCGAGGAGCTCAGTTTTCGCTTCGCAAATTTGAGTCAGCTAGTGTGCTTTTTAACTCTGGTGATCAGAAGCTTCATTCTCTTTTCTGACCACCGTGCCGAGTTGCATCTTCCTCGTGTGCTATCACATTATTCTGGGTTTCTTTCCAGTCTGAGTTCATCGTTCATCGACCCGAGTTGAATCTTCTTGCCGAGTCGATGTCGAGTTGTATCAGGACGGGGTCGTCCTCCGAGGATAACCAAGGTCATGATTCCCCTCAAGCATCATCATGTACGAAATCCGAGTTCGAGGCAAAATGTTCGAACTCGGCGGGGAACGCGCTTGCTGAAGTTTTTTGGGTTGACGACATCAGGGCTAGGTCAGAAAAAATTGAGCGCCTGCTGAGGCCGAGGGATATTTCGACGACTCAGAATCATACTACTGGGTCTCGACTAAAGTCATTGGTGCCAAGGCGGTATTTAAGAAGGATGCGCCTCTGGTTTCTGTAACACCCCAAATCTACCCGTTCGTTTTATTAAAATCAGAGTGCGGAAATTTAAAAACTAAGCATGCAATGGAGTGTCACATTCGACATTTAAAATCCAAACAACGTGAAATTAGATAAAACGTGGAATCACTTCTATAGAGTCTACACCACCAAAAATGACAGACGTTTCAAAATCCACAACTTCAGGTTCAAATCAAACAATGCAATAAAACAACTAAATAAAATAGTGTTCATCCCTCCCCAGAGTGTTATGTATCGGAGAAGACAGGCTCAAACTGCGAAGGTAGACAAGCCTTCACTCACTATCACCGCGTTACCAACAGAGGGGTAACATTCAAACAGAAGGGGTGAGTCTCTAACAGTATAATAGCATGTATGATAAGCAGTATACTAGAGTTAAGGCAACTATAATTACCACGTCATTACACCACAACATCATTACACAACAACTTCAATATCAATCACCCAAGGAAAATCATCAATATAATGAATGGGAGATGAAATGCAACCCACACCGACGGGCATATGCATGTGGTACCATCACCGAAAATAGCCATCTCGTGATACCACTAATGTAACACCCCCTTCTAACTAAACTACTATTTAATTAATTTAAAAATCAGAGTCTCAGAAAAATTTCAGTGCGACCGCAAGAGGGTGCCACATTTAAAAGAAAACCACACTTAATAACTCCAAATTAATTCTTAAAGACTTAAGGTACGAGATACATAGCACCACAGTCAAGATAATGTAAAAACCATCGCAGCGGAAATATATCACAACTTAAAATATAGAAATATAAAACCAAATGGAAGTCTAAAACATAAAATAAAACTGGTGCCCTACACCTAGACACAGGCGCACACTGTTGCGCCATGGGCTGCCAAATCTGGCGCCCTTCACCTAGACACAGCCTGCCAAATCTTTACACAGCACGCTTGGGCACCCAAAATGGCGCCCTGCACCTAAACACCAGCACACACACGCACTTGGGGCAGCCACAGTGGGCACCTGCGACGCAACACTGCGCACACGCACACACAAAGCCAACACGCCTGCAGCGCAGGCTGCCACACTTGGCGCCCCTGCCCGTGCCACACACCAGCACCCACACGCCACACACCTGGCGCACGGGGCACGCCAATTTGGCGCCTCTCCCAGCGCCACCTTCCACGCAGCACACACACACAGGCGCACATAGGCGCACAGGGCATGCCAATTAGGCGCCCCCCTTCCCCACAACATACACTCGATTGCAACACCAACACCACACCTTCAATACATCATTCATTCATGCAATTTGACAAACACCTAACAACTATCATATTTCTCCCATTTAATTACATTGAATTAACACCATAAACACCTCAACACCAATTGACATAAACCAACAATTCAATTCAACATAAAAAAATATCTTCATTCAACAACAACACCACATAGATCATAGCAATCAACAACACAACCATTCAATTTAATGAAATCACTCCTAAAACCTAACTCCTATGATTACTAGTCAAATAAGCTATTAAGAATGAAAGAGAGCCCCCTAACCTTTGGTAATTGAAGAGAATACCCAAGCTCCTAGCAATTTCTCCAAGTCACCAACGATCCAAGCTTCCTTCTCCCTTGAGTTCTCGCGATCTCCCTTCTCTCTTCTCCTCTTCTCGCGGCGCGTTTTTTCTTTCTCTCTTCTCTCCAACAGCTAATCCGTGAAATCACGAGTTTCCCAGCCCTCAAGCGAGATCTAATTTCAACGTCATAATGTTTGACTCGAACACCATCTTCACCTCTCACGAGCTAGGTAACTCATCTCTATAATATTCATAAACCAAATTCCAAGTCGTATAAATAACAAAATACGTATTCTAATTTAATCACAAAACGATCCACGACTTAGGACTAATATACTTAAACTAAGATTAATGTCACACACTTTGCTTCCCCCAATTGAAGAAATATCACTACCTATTATTTATAAAGTCATTAGATATTTACATCGTCTTATTTATAACTTCAGCTCACAAGACTTCTTATTTAGTTAAACCTCATATTTTGAACCCTAAAAGTCACAACTCCTCACTGGTTAGTATCTCAGCCTAACTCATCTACACTAAATGACCAAAACTTGTTTTATAACTTCTGTTTGTATAATTAGATACCACAACCATTTGCATACCACGCTAACCAAGTTGGTCTCTTTTACAAAACTTAATTTTGTGTGTCTGCCTTACATCCATTCCTAAGCCCATTCTTTTTGTCACTTAATTATTTGCTAGCGTTCCGCACCTGCACTAGTTCTTTTATTAATATACGAACATATATCTATAAAGGTAAGCATACCCTTACAACCTTAGTCCAATTAGCAAATACTAATACTAACAAAAAAACATTCTAGTAATATTACCATTCCTAAGTACTTCTCTTTATCTATATATATAACATGATTTGGATCTTCTATCTATTTCATTACTAGTGTGGGGCTGTTTGCTTGCACACCACAAATCATCTTCTAGGTCCTTCAACATTTCTAGTTATAATTCATAGCCATAAAATATGAATCACTACTTCACCCTATATTGACATCTCAAGACACCAAAAAGAATAAAACAACAGTAAGTTATCATTCACCACAGCAATATACGGGGAGCACAAAATATCACGACAAAATCAACGTTATTTTGACACACAACTATTTCATTATAATTTATATAGAAGTTAGAAATACTAAAATAGAGATGGAATTGGGGTCTAAGGCTAACCCCTCTACCCACAACCATTGTTATACCCATGAGTAAAGTAATCTCCCCTTACCTCAAAAGAGAAATTATCGCCTATGAGAGTTACGAGGGGTCTGACGTCAACTTCGCCGAAACGCACAAAGGGCTAGTGCTTCTCGAAGAGCTCGGCGCGAGGAATCCAAAAATGGTGTCCGATTCTTCGAACGACAATCGTGGTGACCTTAATCTCCAAAACACAATCCGCCTGGAGTATTTTGAATGCTGTCTCTTTGCCAACTCAGAGGTCAGAAACAGGTTTGGGGGTGGATTTCGACTTTGGTTGTAAAATTTTAGGTCAAACCGAGGTGAAATTAGTGAGAACGAGGAAGAGGTTTGGAAGGTGAGGTTTTGGAGGCTGCTGCGTTTCTTACTCTGCCAAGGACTTGGGTGAGGCCGACCTGGAATCCCTATAGATGATCAAGGCGTTAGCGAGCATGATGCGTCCAGACCCTAAGGGCGACATACCTTGTCGTCCCTTTGTCTTGCTCGAGGGCCAAGATCTGGAGGCCGAGATCGGTTTGCTTTTGAACTTTGCCTTTATATTTTTGCTGTCAATTTTTTCTTCTAACCCATAACTCGTTATTTTGCGAAAAGAATGGCCGCAAAAAAACGGGCGTCTTTCGAGTCGGGCTTTGAAGCTCTTCCATTCCAGGGGCGAAATATGACGGATCTCGGCGAGGGTCGATCGGGAAGGGCCATCAAAGGTACCCCAACTCCAAAAAGCCAAGGGAAGAAACCGGTCAACGAGCCCGCGCCTCTCCCTCGCTCTGTGATCGCTCCCCAAGCGGGCCAAGCACCGGGCGGAGCTTCGGTCCTTACTAAGGACGCGACCTTCCTATTCTCTCTTGAGGACTTAGGGCGGTCGAATTCGAGCGATTCAAGAAAAACCCATGTCATGCATGCAGGCTTCTCTCTGTATGGGAATAGACAAGATCAATGACGAGATGGCGGGCGAACTTCAAGGTACTTTATCTTTTGGTCATTGCACTGTCATGTCTTTGTTCGATTGGTCGACCGCTCGACGACCTACATTTCTGAGGGCTCGGGCGAAAAAGAAAATCTTGGTAGGCGCGGCAAAAATACGACAAGCTTGCCAAGGCCAAGAAAGACGCTCTTGAGGCGAGGAGGACGGACAAGCCAAGCTCGCCAAGAGGAATAAGGAGCTCGGTGGGCAAGTGACAAGTCGAAGAACGACGTTGAAGCCTTGGAGAAGGATAAGGCGAGTTTGGAGGCCGAGAATGCCGAGCTGCGAGCAAAGGTCCAAATGGTTGCCCGTGCCGGCGGGAGAGGTGGCGATCGGCGGTTCTACAACTCTTGCTCGGTAGCGAACGAACTCTCGATCTGCAGATCAACTTTGATGAGAAGATGATAAATCCCGCCCGTTTCGTTGCGGATAACAAGATCATCTTTGCTGAGCAAAAAGATGAACATGGAAATGTCGTTCGCCTCGACCACGCTTTCTCTTAAAGCCTCACGAAGCCGCTGCGGCGGTGTAATTCTTGTAATTGCTTAACTTGCCTTCGGCACAACAATTTTCTGCCTTACGTGCGATTTTGATTAGTGGGCGCTCGGCCGGCCAAGGCGTCCTTGTTTGTAATGACAATTTCTTTTCATTTAATCCGTTTTTCATTTCATCTACTTCGCGTGGTTTCGTCTGCATATTTTGTACATTTATTTGTCTAAGTTTTTTCGAACTTATAGGCCGCTCGGCGACCGTTTCGTGCAATTTCGAAGGCGCTCGTTTATGGTTGGGCCACTTCGATGGCACTCGATTGGGATCATTTCGATGACCTCTCGAGGTAGGTCGTTTCGACGGCCTGTTACGATGGGTTACTACTTAACCCTTGGGCCATTTTTGATGTCGCTCGTTTGAGTCAACTCGGTGACCGTCGTTTGTGCCGGCTCGGTGGCACACGCTACAGATCGTTTCGACGACCTGAAGTTTGCGGGTTATCGAACCCTTGGGCCATTTCGATGGCTCTCGAGGTGGATCGTTTCGACGATCCGATCAACTTTGATAAATCTTCGACCGCTCCTTTGCCACGGGCAATCTTGAGCGACCGGTCATACATTCTTGCGAGAAAGTAAAGAACACATCATATTTCTAAAGGTCAGGCCTCTGTAAAAAACCCAGTGGGAAAAGAGCGCGCCGCGCTTTTCATTTATAGGTCGGTCGTTCATTACATTCAGATCGTTCATTACATTCAAACGTAATATTTTCTAAGTTTCTCTGCATTCCATGTTCTGGGGATAGTCGCCCCATCCATGGTTTCCAGCTCGTATGCCCCCTTTCCAGTCTTTTTGATGACCCTGTATGGACCTTCCCAATTTGGTGCCAGTTTCCCTTGGCGTGCATTCTTGTTTCCTACGTCGGCCCGTCTTAGAACAAGCTGACCGACCGTGAGGTCTCTTTTTTGCACGCGAGTATTGTATCTGGCTGCGACCTTCTGTTTGATCAACTGCTCTCTTAGTGACGCTTGGGTGCGCAGCTCTTCAATTAGGTCCAGTTCTTCACGAATAGCTCGGTCGTTGTCAACCACTGTAGGGGGATTTGAGGTTCTCCAATTCAGCTCGCCCATTTCTATGGGTATGACGGCATCGGTCCCATATACCAGTCTGAAGGGGGACTCCCCGGTCGTTGAATGAGGGGTCGTCCGGTAGGCCCAAAGAACGGACTGTAGTTCCTCGACCCAATTCCCTTTCGCTTCGTCGAGTCTTCGCTTCAAACCTCGTAGGATAACTCTGTTGGCCGCTTCAGCTTGGCCGTTTGTCTGAGGGTGCTCGACCGAGGTGAAATTTGTTTACCCCTAAATCGCCAACATTTCTCTGAACCTTTTGTACGTGGAACCGTGCCGTTGTCGATTTATTAGCCTGGCGAGGATTCCAAAACGGGCCAACACACACCGGCCGAAGAATTTGCTTACTTTTGCGGAGGTGATGGTCGCAAGAGGCTCGGCCTCGATCCACTTTGTGAAATAATCTACCGCCACGATCAAGAATTTGAACTGGCCTGGAGCCGGTGGAAACGGGCCTAGCAAATCCATGCCCCACCAAGCGAACGACCAAGGTGAGACAAGACTTTGTAATTCTGAGGATGGTGCAATGTGGACATCAGCATGTACTTGACATTTCTTGCACTTCTGAACAAGCTTCTTAGCGTCCTCGTCCATGGTCGGCCAATAATAGCCGCCCACGAGCACTTCTTCGCTATGGAACGAGCGCCTTGGTGACTTCCACAAACACCTTCATGAATGTCCCTCAGTACATGGTCGGCTTCGACCGACGTGAGACACCTTAACAATGGAGAGGAGAACCCTCTTCTGTACAACTTTCCTTCTATCACCGAATACTTGGTCGCTCTAAGCCTGACCAACTTTGCTTGCTTCGGATCGCTCGGTTCTTCCCCTTCAACAATGTATCTCAGGATAGGGGCGATCCAATCTGAATTCGCATTGACACACAAAAGCGGCCAACGATCGGCTTGGCTTGGTCGACACGCTCGGCGGTTTAGCGTCTCTGAATCAAACTTACGTGATTTCCGCGATCTTGGTACTTACCCGGCTTTGATAGTATATCTGCTCGAACATTTTCGGTTCGAGGTGCGTGCGCAACACTTCACTTTCGGTCGAATCGCTGAGCGGCTTTCTCTTACTCGGCGGATAGCTTTTGGCCGCGTCATCCTTGGCGTCGTATAATTCTTTAATCTGCGAGACTACAAGCAAGGAATCTGATCTGACCTCGACTTCGGCCGACACCGAAATCTCTGGCGGCTGCGGGCCGGCTATGCACGCCTCATACTACTGCTGATTGTTCGAAGTATGGAAAGCGAAAGTCAAAGACACTCTCCACACCCGGCGCCTTGAGTTTTCTAGAATTAGCGTGGCTCCACTTCCTTTGCTGTTGGACGACCCATCTACGTGCAAGATCCAGGTCGTTTCAGCTTGATCTTCTGGGATAGGAGTCATCTCACTTTATCATTCGTCCCGCCAGGTCTGGCCGATGAAGGACTTGCCTGATTGGCTGATCGGTCCTTACCACGACCTGGTGGGCCACAAAGTAGGGTCTCAACCTTCGAGCGGAATCGAGTGCAAGAGCAAACTTCTCTATTTTCTGGTACCTCAGCTCGGGCCCTTGCAGTACTTTGCTAATGAAGTAAACCGGATTTTGTTTCAGATCGCATTCTCTGACCAACACAGCGCTCAGGACTTCTTCCGTTATAGCCAAGTACAGGTACAGCGTCTCGCCCGACAGCGGCTTGGTCATAATTGGCGGGTTGGTCAAAGCTTGCTTCAATTCATCCAATGCACGCTGGCATTGGTCGGTCCATTCAAAATCTACATCTTTCTTGAGGAGTTTAAACAGTGGCAGCGACTTGCAGGCCGCTTTGGGAATGAACCTGGACAGAGCGGCCACCATGCCATTTAGCTGTTGTATTTCTTTTTTAGATGTGGGCGGCCTCATATCGGCGACCGCCCTGCACTTCTCAGGGTTTGCTTCTATCCCTCTTTCAGTCAGGTGGAAGCCCAAAAATCTGCCGGCCCTCACCCCAAAGGTACACTTCTCAGGATTCAGTCTGAGTGAGTTCTTCCTTGCTTCTTCAAAGATTTCCCTCAGGTCGTTCACATGATCTGGGTCGGTCACACTTTTGATGATCATGTCGTCCAAGTACACCTCTGAGATTCGACCGATCTGCCTCTTGAAAATTTTGTTCATCATCCGCTGGTAGGTCGCTCCAGCGTTCTTTAGGCCGAAAGGCATCACCTTGTACTGAAAATTCCCCCGATCTGTCATGAAGGTTGTCTTGTGTCGATCGGGTGGATACATCGTGATCTGATTGTATCCCGAGTAAGCGTCCAAAAAAGACAATAATTTGTAGCCCGAGGCACCATCGACCAATTTGTCAATGTTGGGCACGAGGAAGGCATCCTTCGGGCATGCCTTATTTAGGTCGGTGTAGTCTACACACATCCTCCATTTGCCATTCTTCTTTTTAACCAGCACGACGTTGGATAGTCAGGTCGTGTATTTGATCTCTTCTATGAAATTGGCCTTTATGAGGTCCTCAACGGCCTTTGCAGCGGCTTGAGATTTTTCCTCGTTCTGAGTACGTCTTCTTTGAGCGACCGGCTTGACCCCTTCATCGACTGAAAGTTGATGGCAGGCTAACAGCGCCTATTGACTCAACAATCAACTTCATTGATTTTTCACCATTACCCATCCCCAAACACCCAATACAATCAACAAAACATTTCTTCAAACACCTAACATGCACTCTAGACACCACATACACATTTTATCAAACACCTAATGTGCATCTATTCACCATCCATTCATAAGTCTTTAACACCAAAACGAAATCAAAAACCACATATATACATTCACAAATCATTCAAACATATTATCAAACACATCACATGCATTATAGGTCCTAATCTCCCACATAAACCCAATCATACAACCCATTATAAGATTAGAACCCACCCTTACCTTAGATTTTCGCCGAATTACGATATTCTCCCCGCGAAACACCAAGAACCACCGCAACACGATCTCCCTTCCCCTTTCTCCTCACTAGTGCAGAAAAGGCTTTTTGTATCGGTTGTTTTGCACTTTTAGTATCGGTTATCTATCAATACTAATTCGACCGATACTAAATGTCTGACATTTAGTATCGGTTAAATAACCGATACTAAATGTCACTTTTTGTATCGGATTTTCAAAAAACCGATACTAAATGACGTTTTTTTGGTGATTTTTATGTCTTGAAAACGTACATTTAGTATCGGTTATTTAAATAACCGATACTAAATGTCACTTTTAGTATCGGTTATTTAAATAACCGATACTAAATGTCTTTTCAACATTGTGTTTACTCTCTAAAAATTGACATTTAGTATCGGTTATTTAAAAACCGATACTAAATGTCACTTTTTAGTATCGGTTATTTAAAAACCGATACTAAATGTCTTTTCAACATTGTGTTTACTCTCTAAAAATTGACATTTAGTATCGGTTATTTAAAAAACCGATACTAAATGTCACTTTTAGTATCGGTTATTTAAAAACCGATACTAAATGTCACTTTAACATTGTGTTTCTTTGTCTAAAATGACATTTAGTATCGGTTTTTAAATAACCGATACTAAAAGTGACATTTAGTATCGGTTTTTAAATAACCGATACTAAAAGTCTATTTTCTTAAAAAAGAGGTTCTCGGTTCACATTTTACCACACACACTACATATAGTAGTGTGTGGTAAAATGTGAACCGAGAACAAAACTAACATCAAACAACTAAAATTGAACATGAAATTCATAAAATGAGTCAATTAATCATTCATTCAAAAGCTTAGTGAACACTAAATAGGATATCCAACAAATCCATTTTATCTCTAAATCACAATTACCAAATTGTGAGAAAAACAAAACTCACGGCAAGTGCAAGTGAATTGTCAATTTACATGACATAGACACTATCGATCGTACCTTGACCAATAGAGTGTTGAAGTAGTTGTTGCTCGTCGCCGAATGGGCGGTCGTTGAATGAGTGAAAGGACCGGCCCCGGCTTCACGCGTTGAGCACCTCGGGTGGTACTGCAAAGACACTCAGACGATCTAGTGAGAGGTCGCTCGCGGCGGATAGCACAAGGTTAGAGAACGTGCACGATGCCATATGCGAATGGCGTATATATATCGCGAGGTCCGACCGTTTCGCGGAGATTTCGCGGCGAGAATTGCGCTCCAAGCGGCGTATTGGGCCGCTCGGTTGGCCGGGACGCGAGTCCAGATTCTTTGATGGCGATTCGTATTTCTTTGATACACCCGAGAACAGTTGCCCCCGCCTAGGTCGCTAAGAGCGGTGAGGCTTGAATCGATGCCCGTGGAGTGGTCATTTTGACGGCCCGGGCCGCCGCTTCGCTTTCTCGATAGGGCGGTGTCGGCCGCCGCCAACCATCGATCGTCGTGGCGGTTGGTCTTCACCGATATTTAAGGCGTGGCGTTTGGTGTTTCCGAGGTTGTGCGGAGACAACCATTGGCGAAAGATGAAACGCGTTGACGCTTACTCCCGGTCCCCTTCGCGCCATGGGTCCGTACTATAAATAGCCCTTCAGCTGAGTTCATTTTTCACACTTTCACGAATTGCTCTGCGGCGACCGACTCTCTCCGCTGCCGACTTGCATCCATAGCCGCTACGCTCTACTCGCGGCCCGATCCACAACATCCTGCTCAAGGTATGGGTCGATCTTTACTTTTACTTCTTAAACTTGAGTTTTTACTTGAAAGTACTTTGTGCTTTTCCACGCCTCGTG
This sequence comes from Oxytropis ochrocephala, assembly GCA_020916435.1. Lineage (NCBI taxonomy): Eukaryota > Viridiplantae > Streptophyta > Magnoliopsida > Fabales > Fabaceae > Oxytropis > Oxytropis ochrocephala. Next base: position 48,223,813 of record CM037091.1, on the reverse strand, counting down.
ATAGGGGGTGTCAGGTCGGGGGATGGCCAAACCGCCCCCTCTCACGAGTATTCTGCTCGATCGACCTGACTTGAGCCCTTTATCACAGGTGTTTTTGCATGCCACGGGCGAAATCCCGACCGCGCGTATTCCCGAAAACCACCGCAATCCTTTGCTACACATATGTCGAGGCCGGGCGAGCCCAATCCCCACGAGGCGGAGTCTAAGTCGTCTTCTGGCGACAAAGGTTCTGGTTCTTCAAGCAGTTCTTCGAGCAGTACGAGCTCGAGTTCCCGCTCTTCCGGTCGAGGATCGGCCACCAAAGAGCTCGGTTCAAGGTCCGTCCATTCGAGAGGAGCGTGGTGCAACAACTCCACCGCCGAGGACATCGTTTCTCGCGGAAGGAGGAAGAAGATGTCGATGTGATTATCATTGATGATGATAAAGCGCAGAGTGCCGTCCCAGTCGCAGACGAGGAGATGGTGGAGGCCGAAGGCGGCCGAGTTGAAGAAGTCCACGGGGAAGAAGTGGCTCGGCCAGCGACTAGTTACTGCGTGCGGAGGTAAACATCGGAGGATCGAGCGGCGGTCGGCCGAAGTTCAAGCGACGTGGCCCGAGATGTATCGACATGTCTTGGGTATCGAAACCCTTCGATCTCACAGAGCATCATTCTTGCCGGACATGCCGCTTGCCGACCGGGCGAGCCGCTTCGACGACTCGCCGGGCTGGAGGGTGAGAGGTATGAAGGACGGAGAAGACATTGCAACTTACTCTCCCAACTTCAAGTTCACGATGTATCGGCTCGTGTTCGAGAAGATGAACATCACCCCTCCCTTCACTGAATTTCAACGTGACGTCCTGCGTCACATCGGGGTCGCCCCTTCTCAACTCCACCCTAACGCATGGGCGTTTCTGAAAACTTTTGAAGTCCTTTTGACTAAGCTGGGTCGGCCGGTGTCGATCATGTTGTTCTTTACTCTCTTTGAGCTGAGCTGGCTCAGGGAGAAGGCTAACAAAGAGAAGAGGGAGCAGGTCTCCTTTAAGATGCAGAAGACTCATCACCGGTTCTTCAAAGCGTACCAGGAATCGTTGGGAGCGGCCTAGAGAAGTCAGTATTTTTGGATCGTTCCTACCGAGGAGGCCGGTAAGGCCCTATCTGAGGTCCAACCGGACGGTATGCTTGGTCCTCCTTACTTCCCAATCATGTGGAACGAGGCTCACTTCTGCAGGAGGCCAGGCGATTACATTTACTCTGTCAAGGACTTGGGTGAGGTCGACCTGGAATCCCTAGAGATGATCAAGGCGTTAGCGAGCATGATGCGTCCAGACCCTAAGGGCGACATACCTTGTCGTCCCTTTGTCTTGCTCGAGGGCCAAGATCTGGAGGCCGAGATCGGTTTGCTTTTGAACTTTGCCTTTATATTTTTGCGTTCAATTTTTCTTCTAACCCATAACTCGTTATTTTGCGAGAAAGAATGGCGCAGCAAAAAGCGACGTGCTTTCGAGTCGGTTTTGAAGCTCGCTTCCATTCCAGGGGCCAAGAAATATGACGGATCTCGGCCGTGGTCGATCGGAAGGGCCATCAAAGGTACCCCCAACTCCAAAAAGCCAAGGAAGAAACCGGCCAACGTGCCCGTGCCGCCTCGCGCTCTGCGATCGCTTCCCAAGCGGGCCAAGCACCGTGAGCGAGCTCGGTCCTCTACTAAGGACGACCTTCCTATTCTCTCGCTTGAGGACTTAGGCGCGTCGAATTCGAGCGATTCAAGAAAAACCCATGGCCGTGCAGGCTTCTCTCAGTATGGGAATAGACAAGATCATGGACGAGATGGCGGGCGAACTTCAAGGTACTTTATCTTTTGTCTGTTGCACTGTCATGTCTTTGTTCGATTGATCGACCGTTCGACGACCTACATTTTGCGGGGGCTCGGGCGAAAAGAGAAAATCTTGACCGAGCGCAGCAAAAATACGACAAGCTTGCGAAGGCCAAGAAAGACGCTCTTGGGGCGGCGGAGGACCGGGCCAAGCTCGCCAAGAGGAATAAGGAGCTCGGTGGGCAAGTGACAAGTCCGAAGAACGACGCGTTGAAGCCTTGGAGAAGGATAAGGCCGGAGTTGAGGCCGAGAATGCCGAGCTGCGAGCAAAGGTCCAAATGGTTGCCCGTGCCAGCGAGGAGGCGCGACGAGCGGCTTCTACAACGCTCTTGCTCAGCGCTAGCGACCGAACTCGATCCGCAGATCAACTTTGATGAGAAGATGATAAATCCCGCCCATTTCGTTGCGGATAACAAGATCATGCTGCCTGAGCAAAAAGATGAACATGGAAATGTCGTTCGCCCGGCCACAGTTCTCTTCTGAAGCCTCTGAAGCCCGCCTGCGAGCGGTGTAATTCTTGTAATTGCTTAACTTGCCTTCGGGCACAACAATTTTCCTGCCTTCGTGCAGTTTTCAGTTAGTGGGCGCTCGGCTTCGACCGGGCGTCCCTTGTTTGTAATGACAATTTCTTTTCATTTAATCCGTTTTTCATTTCATCTACTTCGCGTGGTTTCGTCTGCATATTTTGTACATTTATTTGTCTAAGTTTTTTCGAACTTATAGGCCGCTCGGCGACCGTTTCGTGCAATTTCGAAGGCGCTCGTTTATGGTTGGGCCACTTCGATGGCACTCGATTGGGATCATTTCGATGACCTCTCGAGGTAGGTCGTTTCGACGGCCTGTTACGATGGGTTACTACTACCCTTGGGCCATTTTTGATGGCGCTCGTTTGAGTCAACTCGGTGGCCGTCGTTTGTCTTGCGCTCGGTGGCACACGCCATGCATTGTTTCGACGACACGAAGTTTGCGGGTTATCGAACCCTTGGGCCATTTCGATGGCTCTCGAGGTGGATCGTTTAACGATCCGATCAACTTTGATAAATCTTCGATCGCTCTTTGCCACGGGCAATCTTGAAGCGACCGGTCATACATTTTGCGAGAAAGTAAAGAACACATCATATTTCTAAAGGTCGAGCCTCGTAAAAACCCGATGGGAAAAAGCGCGCTGCACGCTTTTCATTTATAGGTCGATCGTTCATTACATTCGGATCGTTCATTACATTCAAACGTAATATTTTCTAAGTTTCTCTCGCATTCCATGTTACGGGGATAGTCGCCCATCCATGGTTTCGGCTCGTATGCCCCCTTCCGGTCTTTTTGATGACCTCAGATGGACCTTCCCAATTTGGTGCGGTTTCCTTGGCGTGCATTCTTGTTTCCTACGTCGGCCCGTCTTAGAACAAGTCGACCGACCGTGAGGTCTCTTTTTGCACGCGAGTATTGTATCCGTTCACGACCTTCGCTTGATCAATCGCTCTCTTAGTGACGCTGGTGCGCAGCTCCTCAATTAGGTCCAGTTCTTCACGAATAGCTCGGTCGTTGTCAACCACTGTAGGGGGATTTGAGGTTCTCCAATTCAGCTCGCCCATTTCTATGGGTATGACGGCATCGGTCCCATATACCAGTCTGAAGGGGGACTCCCCGGTCGTTGAATGAGGGGTCGTCCGGTAGGCCCAAAGAACGGACTGTAGTTCCTCGACCCAATTCCCTTTCGCTTCGTCGAGTCTTCGCTTCAAACCTCGTAGGATAACTCTGTTGGCCGCTTCAGCTTGGCCGTTTGTCTGAGGGTGCTCGACCGAGGTGAAACGCTGTTTTACCCCTAAATCGGCCAACATTTCTCTGAACCTTTTGTCTGTGAACTGGGTGCCGTTGTCAGTTATTAGCTGCTGAGGGATTCCAAAACGGGCCAACACACACCGGCCGAAGAATTTGCTTACTTTTGCGGAGGTGATGGTCGCAAGAGGCTCGGCCTCGATCCACTTTGTGAAATAATCTACCGCCACGATCAATAATTTGAACTGGCCTGGAGCCGGTGGAAACGGGCCTAGCAAATCCATGCCCCACCAAACGAACGACCAAGGTGAGACAAGACTTTGTAATTCTGAGGATGGTGCAATGTGGACATCAGCATGTACTTGACATTTCTTGCACTTCTGAACAAGCTTCTTAGCGTCCTCGTCCATGGTCGGCCAATAATAGCCGGCCCTGAGAGCCTTCTTCGCTATGGAACGAGCGCCTTGGTGACTTCCACAAACACCTTCATGAATGTCCCTCAGTACATGGTCGAAGCCGACCGACGCGAGACACCTTAACAATGGAGAGGAGAACCTCTTCACGTACAACTTTCCTTCTATCACCGAATACTTGGTCGCTTCTAAGCTCGACCAACTTTGCTTGCCGGATCGCTCGGTTCTTCCCCTTCAACAATGTATCTCGGGATAGGGCGATCCAATGCGGTCGCATTGACACACAAAGCGGCCAACGCGGCGGCTTGGCTTGAGTCGACACGCCACGGCGGTTTAGCGTCTCTGAATCAAACTTCGTGATTTCCCTGAGTCTTGGTACTTGCCGGCTTTGATAGTATATCCGCTTTCGAACATTTTCGGTTCGAGGTATGCGTGCAACACTTCAGCTCGGTCGAACTGCTTGAGCAGCTCTCTTACTCTGGCCAGATAGCTTTTCAGCACGTCATCCTTGGCGTCGTATAATTCTTTAATCTGTGAGACTACAAGCAAGGAATCGATCGACCTCGACTTTCGGTCGACATCGAAATCTCTGCGAGCTGCAGGCCGCCTATGCACGCCTCATACTCGCCGATTGTTCAAAGTATGGAAAGCGAAAGTCAAAGACACCTCCACAGCCAGGCCTTCAGAGTTTTCTAGAATTAGGCCGGCTCCACTTCCTTTGCTGTTGGACGACCCATCTACGTGCAAGATCCATTTCGTTCGACTTGATCTTACCGGGATAGGAGTCATCTCACGGCTATAAAGTCGGGCCAACACTGCGCTTTTTGCGGCCGATCCGGATTCAAATTTAATGACAAATTCATCGAGCTCCACTGCCCACTTTATCATTCGTCCCGCCAGGTCTGGCCGATGAAGGACTTGCCTGATTGGCTGATCGGTCCTTACCACGACACAGGTGGGCCACAAAGTAGGGTCTCAACCTTCGACGGCAATCGAGTGCAAGAGCAAACTTCTCTATTTCTCGGTACCTCACCGGGCCTCTTGCAACACTTTGCTAATGAAGTAAACCGTATTTTGTTTCAGATCGCATTCTCGACCAACCAACACAAATACGAGACTTCTTCCGTTATAGCCAAGTACAGTGCAGTCTCGCCTGCGGCGGCTTGGCTTGGTCATAATTGGCGGGTTGGTCAAAGCTTGCTTCAATTCATCCAATGCACGCTGGCATTTGTCGGTCCATTCAAAATCTACATCTTTCTTGAGGAGTTTAAATACAGGGGCGACGACTTGCGGTCGCTTTGCTGGGAATGAACCTGGACAGAGCGGCCACCATGCCATTCAGCTGTTGTATTTCTTTTTTAGATGTGGGCGGCCTCATATCGGCGACCGCCCTGCACTTCTCAGGGTTTGCTTCTATCCCTCTTTCAGTCAGGTGGAAGCCCAAAAATCTGCCGGCCCTCACCCCAAAGGTACACTTCTCAGGATTCAGTCTGAGTGAGTTCTTCCTTGCTTCTTCAAAGATTTCCCTCAGGTCGTTCACATGATCTGGGTCGGTCACACTTTTGATGATCATGTCGTCCAAGTACACCTCTGAGATTCGACCGATCTGCCTCTTGAAAATTTTGTTCATCATCCGCTGGTAGGTCGCTCCAGCGTTCTTTAGGCCGAAAGGCATCACCTTGTACTGAAAATTCCCCCGGTCTGTCATGAAGGCTGTCTTGTGTCGATCGGGTGGATACATCGTGATCTGATTGTATCCTGAGTAAGCGTCCAAAAAAGACAATAATTTGTAGCCCGAGGCACCATCGACCAATTTGTCAATGTTGGGCACGGGAAGGCATCCTTCGGGCATGCCTTATTTAGGTCGGTGTAGTCTACACACATCCTCCATTTGCCATTCTTCTTTTTAACCAAGGACGACGTTGGATAGCCAGGTCGTGTATTTGATCTCTTCTATGAAATTGGCCTTTATGAGGTCCTCAACGGCCTTTGCGGCTGCGCTTGAGATTTTTCCTCGCTCGAGTCGTCTTCTTTGAGCGACCGCTTGACCCCCTTCATCGATCGAAAGTTGATGGCGAGCTACTTCGATAGGAATGCCGGCATGTCCGATGCCCGCCATGCGAACAGTCGGCATAGTCTCTCAAACATTGCACAAGGTCTTGCTTCACTTGCTCTCGTAGGTCGCTACCGAGCTTAACTATCTTCGTTGGGTCGTCTCAACCGCACATCTATTAGCTCTCCATGAGGTTCTCGCCTTTTCAACTGTTTTTCACTCTCGGGCTAAGTCATCATCGTTATCCTCCGGGTCGCATTTATCGGATCATACCGAGCATCCAAATCGACGTTGACTTGATGGCCTTCACGGTTAGCTTCAACATTTGGGCCAAGGTCTACCTCATCGCAAATTTGTTGATACGGTCGTGGCACCGCTTCTTGCCGCCTCTAGGTCGGCCGCCGTGGTAACTACCGGTCGTCTTTCTTTGTAAATTTCATCTTCGGATGTCTTTGTTGACGCCACGGCCTCTAGCTTGCGTGTCGGCCTACCAATTATACAATCGATAGCATGATTTGAGGGGAGTACGAGGAACGTCGTGCGGGACGCCCTGCATAAAGTGCTATCTCGGTTGTCGCCACCAAATGTGACCATGAGTTCGATTGTTCCCAACGGGTAGGTGATCGCTCCATTGAAGCCCGTTAGGGAGTAGGCTCGGCACGGGAATTATCTCGCTCCGATCGACCTTAATCTTGTCAATCAAGCCTTCAACATGATGTCGGCCGAGCTACCCCGGGTCGACTAAAATCCTTTGAACTTCGTGATTGGCCATAATCGCTCGATTACCAACGAGACATAAGCTCGTTCGGCTGCCATCGTGCGTGTCGCTATCTCCAAACGAGATGGGGTCTATTCGAGACCGTGGGGGATCGTTGATGTTGAACCGACCATCGAAGCTCGTCCCACTTTCTTTTGTGGCTTTATTTGATTCTCTACGGTCCAACGGGTTTCCACCGTGAATGACCATAGCGACGTTGCGACCTCTGGATCGCGGGGCTTCTCGATCTTCAGATCGGTCTTTGTCTTGGACGCTTGAAACAACTAGAGCGCCCTTTCCTCTGTCCGATCGGTTTCTTTCTCGCTTCTCTTGAGGTCGGTCGCCTTCCTCCGACCTCACATACTTTCCCAACTTTCCTTTCTCGAATGAGCTCTTCAATATCATCCTCGAGGCCATACGGTCGATAGTATCACGACCCTTGCTCTTGTGGTAACGGCAATATCTTTTAGTCGGTCGTGCCCCCTTCTTGAGCACGAGTGGATCGGGCCGCTTTACTCCCACAAATTCCTTATTTTGGCACTCGCTATAGATCTGCAATAGAGGTGTTTAGCCGAGTGCGATGATCGAACTTCTTATCTCGAAAAGTCGGACCGATTGTCGCGGCGACCTTCATGCCCTTTGGCCGCTTTTTATTTTTCTTCTTTAGGTCGTTACACGGACGGCCTTTTTGTCGCCAAAGTTTCTTCGTATGCCATATGGACGTTCGCCTCTTGCTAGGAAGTAGCCGAGATCTTGGTAATGGTTAAGAGTGAATTCTTCTACGAACCTGGTCCTGTCGAATACCACGCTTCAAATATTTTAACTTGTCCTTGTTTGACAAGTCACGAACGGACTTCGGCCTCGGTGTTAAACCGGTCGATATCTCGCCTCGGCGTCTCATTATCTCCTTGAACAACAGAGTCCAAGTATTCTTCATATCGAAATTGGCGCGTTGGCGGTGTAGTGGGGCGAGAACATTCGACCAGTGTCGTCCCATGAGGAGATGGAATTGGGTCGCAGAGACTCCCACCATTCCAATGCTCGTAGTCCAACGATCGGGGAAAAAGCTCGCATTTCATGGTCGGGCCCAATTCCCTATAACAAAGAGTAATTATTGAAGTAACGGAGATGTTTGTGCGGATCCCCGACCGTCAAACTTGGTGAGATTGGGCGGCTTGCGTAGATCTCTCGGAATTTTGTAACGCCTGATCTCCCTGGAGAATGGGCCGTGCTCGTTCTGAATGCCGTTCGACCCAAAGGGTTGCATTGCGAGCATGCCTCGTTGCCGGCATCCCATAAAATCCTCCGGATGGGCGGTTGGTGGAAGTTGAGGAGGCCTTCGGTCGCCGCTTTGGCCTCTCCTTGGCCGATGCGAAACGTCTCTGATTCTTCCATCTCTGTAATCTTCCAGCTCTTCTCGAGAATCCCAAGATCTACTCCTCGACCGACGTGACCCGGACGACTCATTGGAGGAGTACCTCGTGGGTGAGCGGCCGAGTGTCGATCGGTAGCTAGAATCTTCATAATCATAGGACATTGAACGGCGTCTACGCTGCGTCCTCGCCAGAAGCGATCTGTGCCCCCGCTTCTTCTTGCCGGAGAGTGATGAGTAGTGCTCTCTCGGCGAAATGCTCCTTCGAGGAGGGGAGCGGTGTCTTCGTGCGGCCGGCGGCGAAGCTTCCCGTCTTCCGCACGCGGCGCCCGAATTGACCTCTTTCATATTGAGAGATGGCGCGCGTCGTCATGCGATCACTTGATTTTTGTTTTGCAGGATCTGCAAAACGGCTTGAGTGACATGGTCCGGTAGAGGTTCCTTAATGCCCGCTTCAATCAGCTCGGGCGACAAGTCTCCAGGAACGGCGGTTGAATCTGTTGGAGGATAGGTCCGCGATTGTGCAGCACCGGGCTCTTGTCGTGGAAGTCCTCGAGACTCGTGGATCGTGACGCCACGCCCGGTCGGGAGTGCATTCTCGGTCTGCCGGAGGATTGAGTCGAGAAGTGGCCCGCGTCGGGGCCGGTCGCGTGGAGCCATGAATGAGGTAGGATAGCGCGCGCGCCCTCCCATCGTGGTCGCCAATTGATCGTACCTTGACCAATAGAGTGTTGAAGTAGTTGTTGCTCCGCCGAATGGGCGGGCCGTTGAATGAGTGAAAGGACCGGGTCCCGGCTTCACGCGTTGAGCACCTCGGGTGGTACTGCAAAGACACTCCGACGATCTAGTGAGAGGTCGCCGCAGAGATAGCACAAGGTTAGAGAACGTGCTGATGCCATATGCGAATGGCGATATATATCGCGAGGTCCGACCGCTTTGCGGAGATTTCGCCGGCGAAATGCGCTCCAAGCGGCGTATTGGGCCGCTCGAGTTGGCCGGGCCGCAGTCCATTCTTGCCGCTGGCGCTTCGTATTTGCCGATACACCCGAACACTATCAAAGCGAACAAAACCTAGTATTATGTGTCCGGATCTCAAGATACCACATTACGGTGAAGGTCCGTGAGAACGCACAAATTTCGATAGTAATCCAGTGCTGTCATGCCCGCCAAGTTCAATAACAAAGTGTGCTCTTGAAGAGGTACAACCGATAATGTGCAAGCTTTTATTGAAGATGCAAAGCTGGGATTCTTTTCAAGCCTCTACAAAATTAGAAAAACAAAGGGAAAGATTAGAAACTACAAGCTTTTTTGACAACCGATAATTAATCGACCACATATTAATTGCAAAAGATTAGTATCATGAGATTAGCGAGATCACTAAAACAAAGAACTTATATCTTAAGGGACCTAAATTTGGCATTGTGATGTAGGGTGGGTATCGATTACTAACTATACTAGTATTAAATTAATCTAATGGCGAAGTGACGCTGAAAACACAAGCTTATCAACTTCATTTACATCCCCATCCACTTCAAACAAAGTGTGTCCACCGGATGAATCCGCACAACCTTTGCTCGAAGAAGACATGAAACCAACTCAATATTGATTCAAAAAGTAGTTCATCATCGAAAATGAAAAGTGAACATCGCTTATGAATGAGCATGATCTCCTTAAAATCATCCACTTAGGTAAGTAAAACAGTTCCTAGCGCGCAAGAATGATGCAATCCAGAACGTAGTAAACAGGGGGTAAAAAGGATGCTTAAGTTATCACACGTACTTTTCTTATCAAAATTGAAACCAAATTCAAATTAGCATATCCTATTATAGGTGTCCCCTACTTAACTAGAGGATTTCTAAAGTTGGGAAAAATAGAAGACCCTTCCACAGAGATGCAAAGAACAAAAAAAGTGTCAAGTGAAGCAATCTAATTCTAGAAGAAATTAGAAATATACAACTTCATACCCTCCGAATATAATCAATGACTTCTTATCTTTGATCTTGTTTCCATTACGATCAATAACATTGAACACTGAAAATAAAATCAAAGTTAATAATAAAAATATATCTTCATTCTCATGAGGCAAAAGTTAATAAAAGGTACTATTGCACTGGAATCAGCAAGAAAATCGCAATAAGAAACAATATTTCTAGGCATGAGCATAACAATTAGAACTCGAATGATAAACACCAAATTCAATCAAGTTTTAACCTTTACTTGCAAAACATTAATTAACTAAAAATTCAAATAACCATGATTACAATCATGACCTAATCTAATTCTCAACACAAAATTGCAAATCAGATTCAGAAAAGGAAAAAAAGTTACCTCTTTGTTCTTGTTCTCAAGCATGACATTGAGCCTTGAAATCTCCTCCTCTTGCTCCTTATTAATACTTAGAAGTTCCCTCTCACTCCTAAGCACCATAGCCAAGGTCCTAGTATTTCCCTTAACTTCAGTTAATGCCTTAACCTTCTCTTTCTTCTCCGAAGACGCATTCTTTCCGAAGAGTTTCTTCTGCAGGGCAGAGAAACCAGTAACTCTCTTAGCATCCTTCTTCAAATCTTGAGCAAAAACATCAGAAAGAATTATCAACTTTGTTGCAGGTTGATTGACTGACCTATATGTAGATGCCAATAATTATAGTTCATGAGTGATTTAGCAAGGCAAGGCAATCAATAAACTTCATCTCATTCAACAAATCTATACCAAGTCAAAAGTACCCAAAACTATCCATGTATAGAATCAAATCATCCAGATCAAACAGATTCAACTTCTAGAAGTTATCTTTTGCTCCCTGACAACAAAGATTAGTAAATGAATATGTTTTGCATTCCAATTTCATCTGTTAACAACAACATTCAAACGTCTACACACTTTAGGTCCTTGTTTTCTCTTTTTTGGGGTGGTGATTGGGAAATGTGAATATGGGAAATTGAAGTTTAATGCTACAATATGTGGTTAACCTTTTCTAATTATCATTAACAACCAATAAATTAGAACATAGCACAGTCATCTGAGCCAAAAAAAACCAGTGAGGGAAATGTCTGCAAACCATATAGGCTCATACTTGACGACCAAAAATTGAACTATCAAACACCGATTTCACCAAAGAAGAACTAAAAACTAATACAAAAATAGTGCAACCATCAACTGCTACATTATCATAACATTACCAACACCACAAATCTAACTATTATAGAAAAATAAGATATTACTGCATATTTAGAAACAAATACATTTCTCCTCCCATGTCACCAACACATTTCTTACATGCCCATTCACAAAAATATCAGCCCGGATACACAAAACTCCGACCAATTAAACTCCATCAGAATGAATCTTGAACCCAATCTTCAATGCAACTCATCAAACTACTCATTAAGATCTAACCCTAGTAATCAAACTCATATTAAAAACTAAACAAATATATTCCATTCACCACAAAGAAGAAGTGTTTGGCCAAAATTAATTATCGAAATAGACTCAAATTGTGGAAATAATTAGCTTGTAATGACATATGAAAATTGTCAAAAGTCTTTAGGCAAAAGATCACTAAAATGATAGATGTTAAGTTGAATATGTACTTTGATACTGTTAATTGACAAATAAATTATAGTCATAAGCAATTGGATGCATTTGGTTAAATGAATTAGATGCTGCCTCATGTAACATACATCAATATTTACTTGCAACTCAAAGATTGGCCTCGAACTGGGCTCGAACTGGAACTCTTCTTCCACCTCGATCACGTCTCTTTGGAACACCCCAATCACAATTCCAAAAGAAAAAGAAAATAGAGCAAATAGGAGCCACCTTGCACAGATCACATCCCTTTGCCTCGCATCTCTCGTGATCGTGCTCTTCATCATGTCATCCAAATCACCTCTTAATGTTATGCTTCACACAAGTGTGGCTGCTCCCAATTTGAAACCATTTAAAATTATGGCTAGTAATAATCGATCACGATTCACAAAGCAAGAGCCAAGCTCATAACATGCTAAAAAGGGATAACAGATTCAGATTAGAGAAAAGTAAGTAGTAGTAAAATGTACTAGAGAAAAAAAATTGAATAATAAAATTAGATTAGAGGAATTGAGCAAGAAATTATGAGCAATGACACCATAAACTCTCATCACGCCATGAGTCTACCCTCTCCCATGACAAATGATCTTCCGCCTCTCTCGGCCAAAAACAAATCTCTCTCTCTCTCTCGGTCCTCACCCTCTCTCTCTCTCCCTCCTTTCCTCTCTTTCTCTCCTATCGGATCACTCTTTCTTCTCTCCTATCTCTCTCAGTGTGTGATTCCTCTCTTCTCTCTTTGTACGAACACCTCTCTGTGAAATCCAAACAACATATATAAAAATAAACTTCAAAATCACCATCCTCAAAGTATCATTATCAAATAACAAAAGTAACATCAAAACGAAAATCTAAAACATTTGAAAACAAAACCCTAGATAGACGGTGAGCAAGGCGACGGCGATCGAGGAAACGGCGATAGCGGCGGTGTTCGGTTTGCTTTTTTGCGCGCTTTTTATGTAAGGTGGGGTTTTGGCATTTCCGGGTTCGCGAGGAAGAGTGAAACATTGCAAGGGTTTTGGTATTTCTAGGGTTTCGATTTGAGAGAGTTCAGAGAACAAGAGGGTTGATGGTGGTGATGAACGGAGGAAGAGGAAGAAGACGTGAAAACGAAGGCATATCGTGAACTGGAAATGGTGGTGATGAACGGAGGAAGAGGAAGAAGACGTGGTGCCGCTTGTGAGTGAGAGGTTGAGAGCGCAAGAGTTTCAGAGAGTGAGAGATGTGAAACACGAGAGAGTTGTTTTGGGATTGAAAAATAGAAGGAAAAAGAGGAACTTTAGTATCACTGCTTCAACCACCGATACTAAATGTGTTTTAGAACCTACATTTAGTATCGGTTGTTTAAAAACCTGATACTAAATGTGTTAGAGACACGCATTTAGTATCGGTTGTTTAAACAACCGATACTAAATGTAAGCGTGAAAATTGAAAACTTCAATTTAATTTCAAATTTGCCACCGCGCCTACATTTAGTATCGGCTGTTTAAACAACCGATACTAAATGGTGTTGTCTAAAGTCATTTTTGCACTAGTGCCTCTTGCTTGTGCGCCTCCCTCTCCCTCTCTTCTCCTCTCCTTGCGCCGCTCCCTCTTTCTTCTCCTTTCTTTCTTTTTCTTTTGCTCTCTAAATGAGCAATTGGCTCTAACTCTAGTGCTTATATCATGGGCTATTGGGTCATGAGCCTCTTTCTACCACTTACTTAATTTCTAAACACCACCCCATGATTTAAATGAAACACCATATTATTATTTTAATATAACTATACCAATAAAATACCTAAATAATTTAATTAAATTTATAATTAAATAATTTGGGGCGTTACAGTTTCTTTTGAGAAGTATATTGTAGCTCTAGAGGGGCAGCGATGGAGGTTGGAGGAGGCCAATCAACTTGCGGTCTGCACCAATCTTCTAGAGAAGAAATAGATAAGCTTCTTTTTCTATGGGAAATTTATGGATACTATGGGATTCCGAATCTCGCTGAACTAGTTTCAGCAGAGGGACTACTGGAGGTTGGCCCATACACAATTGGCCCCCAACGCGTGGGGTTATATTAAAACGCTTGAGCTTGTGATGGCGTACATAGGACAGACTCCTTCGGTGCAAGTCTTCTTTGACATCTTCTGAAGACCAGACAAAGACGATGACCAGTGGCAGGCTCATGTATGTCTTCACATCTCCCGAGGTCGAGCTTTTTTCGTCCCAGTTAATAACTCCAATAAGGGCTTCGAATCTGTTTTCTTTTATGTGAGAACGGTGAATCGGGAGGCCAAGAGAACTATTGCCGATTACGAAGGTGCCAATCTGATCAGAACTAACAGTGTACACGTTAAGTAACTTAAAGGACTTAGTTGGTACGAAAAAATTATAAAGGTCACTAAATAATTATACAGTGAGAACTATTTCTTACCGTGAAAAATGAGAACTCTTAATTATAAGCGTTTGATTAAAATCAACGGTTAAGATTACGTCATTAATTACAATATCTCGTATGATTGTTTCCTTATTAATTAAAGATCACACAAGATCTTGTAATTGACGGCCCGAGCGAAATCCTCAACCGAGGCCCTAGCAACCTCAAAATCCCATTTTTGATTAGATACAGCCTATCCTTCAAACAATGCAAGCTCAGCAAGAAATGAACCAACAGATGATAAACAATCGGCAAGCCATGATGCAACAGATACTTAATGCTCAACAACACCAATTTCAGCCACCTCTAGTCCATCCGGCTCCACCTCAACCAGTACACCTGCGCCAAGTTTGCACTCAGTTCTAAAAGATGAAGCCCTCAGAATACAGAGGAGCGACACATGTGATGGCAGCTCAACATTGGGTAGCTGACATCGAGAAGATTTTTCTCACCATGCAGATTGATGAGGAAGAGATGGTGAGGGTGGCCTCTCACATGCTTAAGGGAGAGGATGATACGTGGTGGACCAATACTAGAGCTATCATGAGGACTCAGAGAACCCACGAAACTTGGGAGAACTTCTGAAGAAAGGTTTGGGGAAATTCTTTCCCACTACTGTGAAGATGGAGAAGGAGAATGAATTCCTGGCTTTTACTTAAGGAAATCTGACAGTGGGACAATATACTGCCAAGTTTGAAGAGCTATATCAGTTCTTCGGATTAGCTACATATGCTCCCAATGATGAGTGGAAGACTCAAAGATATAAGTTTGGTTTGATAGAAGACATAACATAGAGTTTAAGTTCCTTTGCTTGCACCATTTATGAATCCATGGTTCAGCAGGCACATATAGATGAAGGGGATCTAAAACGGTTATATGCAAAAAGGAAAAAGTATGGGAAGAACAAGAAGAATGTGGGATCATCCAGTGGTCAGATGGATCTGAAAGGAAACATCAATAAGGGGAAACAAGTTCAGAATTATGAGGCTCCGAAAAATGGTGCATGTTCAAGATGTGGGAGGTTCCACAAAGGGGAGTGTCGTCTTGGTTCTAACCAATGTTTTTATTGCAAGAAGGAAGTCCATTACATGCATGAATATCCGGAGAAAAAGAAGAACCAGGATGGATATACCACTCCAACTCAAGGGAGGGTATACACACTGGATTCAAAGAAGGTCAAGACCTCCGACAACTTGTTTAAGGGTATGTGAACTCTTTTCTATAACCCTATTTGTATTCTATTTAATTCGAGTGCTACACACTCAATTATCTCTCAAGCATGTGTAGAACGGTTAAAAATAGCTTTAACTCAATTACCTCACTCCATCACTATTACTAATGCTGCCAAGGGGAGTGTGAAAACACAATCCTTGTGTGAAAATTGTCTTCTTGCAATAGGAGATAGGACTTTTGTTGTTGACTTTATATGTTTTCCAATGAGGGATGTAGATATTCTTCTGGGTATGAGTTGGTTATCTTCCAATCAGGTCACATTGGATTGTTTTAACCGAACCATTAATTTCTCCCCGCAGTCGGTAGAAATTGGTCAAAACCTATTCTCAAGATATGATTTCCTTTACTACGCAAGTCATTGTTTGTTCCAAGGAGCGGAAGCTTTTTTACGATTTTGTCAATGTTAGAGAAGCGGGGTTGCATTTAACTTTCGTATAAGTAGTGAATGAATTCCTTGATGTGTTTCCGAGTAGCATCATTGCCTCCAGACCGTGAAGTTGAATTTTTTATTGAATTGGTTCTAGGAACAAGACCGATTTCAATTGCTCCCTACCGAATGTCCCCATTGGAGTCGAAAGAACTCAAATCCCAATTTGAAGAGTTGATTTCCAATAAGTTTATTCGACCGAGCGCTTCAACATGGGGTGCTCCAATTTTTTTATTGAAGAAGAAATATGGTAGTATGAGGTTGTGCATAGATTATAGACCGTTGAACAAGGTGACAATAAAAAACAAGTACCCATGTCCTAGAATAGATGGTTGGCAGCGCTACCATATGGTGAAGAATATGACAACATCCTGTTCTTCTTAACAAAGAACCCAATTTCAAGAAGCATCTAATTTTAGAACAACTCAACTAGTGCATTATCTCAGCGCAAGGCATTTAGCAAAGCAAGCATCTGATTGTTTCAAGCTACTCAATACAAGCTTTTGATTCTACTCACTCCACCAGAAGATAAGGAGACACTTTTTTAAGATATTTTAAATGATCATATGAGTACAAGGAATCAAAGGGGAAAATAAGGAATATTAAAAGAAGAATAATTCACAAAGAGACAATAACATTTTCTAAGCCGATGACTCAAACCTGTTGTGTAGTACAAATCAAGCGCTGATAGCACAGTACGACAAATCAAAAAAAAAGTGCAGGACTTCAAGTCAAAGGATGTGGCTACAATCAACGTGACTCTAATCTTTACAGATAGATTTGCATTATAGATGAAAGCATCACGTCTAGAATTCATATATATATCTATAAAAAGCATACAAAATGTTTGGATAAGTTAGCGATGCTATTCCAATCAAAATATACAAGTTATCAAACTTTGTTCAAATACAATACCAAAAACACTTTTGCACTTGGAATGAAAATATTCATTGAAGCAACTCAACTGAAGCCCATAGAAGAGAAAACACGGACATATTTTTCTACGGGCTTTTGTAAAACGCTCTCTATTGAGAGTAACTCTATTTTTTCTGATTAATAGTAACTCTCTTCTTTTCATTCAAGCTCTGTAATCATCCCGATAGTGTCTTTTATTCATTTAATTCTATACTTCAAGTAGGTATAAGAAGCTGGGAGTCTAGCCAAGGTTGGCAGATAGGCTCTTGGGGTTGTATTGTGATAGGTTGTTTGTGGATTAAGCCTTTCGAGTGAAGAAGGAAAAAAATAAACCATAGCAGTTTGACTGGACAAGCTATAGTTGGTAGTAGACTAGGATAAATTTCTATTGTGTATTTTACTTGTTTTTTGCTCTAACGCAATTTTATTACAAACATTTTCCTTGTCTTTCATAACTTTTATAACAAACTTGTGATTAGAAGCACGGTCCTCCATCTCTTGTCTTTGCCAAATAAGATAGATATTACAAGATTAGTATTATTTTATTCTTTTTAGAGTGTGAAGGTGACTGATGTGTATATATATATTTGGTTTGTTAAAGTAGCCTTACTTTTAGGATTGTTTTGAGTTTATTTAGTTTTTACCCTTCATAAAAATAGCTGCATACCATTATTAGGAGGTTAGAAAAAGAAAGAAAGTAAAAACAAGATCAGGTGCCACAAATAAGCCTTAGTGTGATGTGAAGAAATTGAAGAAGTGAATATTCTGAGATTTCATTGATTGAATTAATGAAAGGTACAAATGATGAATTTATACAAGTGTGTTGTGCAACTGAATCATAACAGAGATTATAACTGATTCAGTTGCATCTCTAACTGCAACAACCATTTTCTAACTGCTCTCAATGAATCTACCCTAAATTCGATTACAAAGGGGAAAGTAAAGTTCCACTTGACTTATTAATTTGCACCGTGGCAACCTTGTCAGCTTGATGACTCAGCATGGTCTTTGACTTTTGACTTTGACTTGTTGACTGCAGAGTATTCTCTATTACTCCCCCCTCAAGCTTAAGGGGAGTCAAGGGATGAACCTTGAGCTTGCTCTTAAGAGTGTGAAACTGTGGAGCTGGCAAGGGTTTTGTGAGTGCATCAGCAAGTTGGTTTGTCCCTGGAACATGCAGAATTTTGAGCTTATTTGCTAGAACACGTTCCCTTACAAAGTGGATATCCAATTCAATGTGTTTAGTGCGTGAGTGAAGGACAGGATTGTGTGCAATTGCCACGGCACTCATGTTATCACACAGCAGAACAGGGGTGTGATGCTCAACTCGAAGTTCTCTTAGCAGTGACTGTATCCACTGTAATTCTGCAGTGGCATTAGCCATCCCCCTGTATTCAGCTTCTGCACTGCTCCTAGCTACTAAGGATTGCTTTTTGGAGCTCCATGATACCAAATTAGGACCTAGAAATATGCAAGATCCCGAGGTTGACCTTCTGTCATCAGGGTCACTACCCCAGTCCGAGTCACAATAGGCTCTTAAAGTGAGAGGACCAGCCATATTAGCAGGGTGCAGAACCAAACCATGATGTTTAGTGGCAGAGAGATATCTGAGGACTCTCTTAACAGCTTTCCAATGTGTGTCAAGGGGACTAGACATGAATTGACATAGCTTGTTGACAGCATATGCAATTTCAGGTCTAGTTAGAGTCAAATACTGTAAAGCACCAACAACTGATCTGTAGGTGTGTGAATCTTGCATCTTATCAGAACCACACTTGCTTAGTGTAGTACCTGAGGCCATAGGAGTAGCAATCCCTTTACAATCTGACATTGTAGTCCTTTGAAGTAAGTCTCTGATATATTTGTCTTGAGTGAGGATGAGTGAACCATTTGGTTGATACTTCAATTCAATCCCAAGAAAATAATCAGGTCGTCCCATTTGCTTAAGAGCAAAGGTCAGGTTGAGCTTTTTGATGAGATCCATGATGAGTGTAGATGCTGATCCTGTGATCAGAATGTCATCTACATATACCAGTATAAATAGCTGTACACCTGGTTTGCTATGCACAAATAGAGAAGGGTCAGATTTGCTAGGAGTGAACCCGAATTGGAACAGTACTTGTTTAAGCCTTTCATGCCAAGCCCTTGGGGCTTGTTTGAGTCCATAAAGTGACCTGTGAAGCTTGCAAACCTGACTTTTATCACTGCTGCAGAATCCTGGAGGCTGAGACATGTAGATTTCTTCTTGTAAGAAGCCATTGATAAAAGCATTATTAATGTCAATTTGTTGAATGTCCCAGTGATTTGACAGAGCCAAGGAAAGAAGGATTCTGATTGTTGTAGGTTTCACCACCGGGGAAAATGTCTCACCATAATCTTTTCCCCGAAGTTTGGTTGTAACCCTTTGCTACCAACCTTGCTTTGTATTTGTTGAGTGACCCATCTGGGTTTTCTTTGACTCTGAAGACCCATTTGCATCCTATTGCCTTCCTATTTGGAGGTAGAGATGTGAGAGTCCAGGTCTTGTTTGATTGAAGAGCTTTGAGCTCAAGTTCCATAGCTTCTCTCCACTTGGGATCACTGAGGGCTTGCTTTGTAGTAGTCGGCTCGGTGTGGTGAGCTAGGAATATCTTTGGTTTAAAGAGCACATGCTCAAGCCTAGTCACCATGTGGTGAACCTTGTTGATAGGTACCGGTGCAGCAGGAATTGGTGTGGAAGGTGGAGTTGAGGGAGGGTGAGAGGAGGTACTGGTTGGAGAGTTGAGGGTAGGTGATGTGGAATTCTGAGCAGAGTTAGGATTAATTGGTGAATTTGGACAAAGGTTGCGTGGTCAGAGGTGTGCTTGTGGTGGTTACGGTGTGATTACAGATTGGTGGTGGAGTATTTGTAGCTAGAGAGGGTGTTGCTGTTGTAGAGGTGAATGTTGGGATAGGTAATGTAGGTGACTCACTATGAGGAGTAGACTTGTTTGGGTTAGGGATCAGAGTTGGATAGGGGAAATTATTCTCATTGAACTTGACATCTTTGGTAATGATGACTTTACCTTCTGGAGTTAAGCATTTATATCCCTTGTGAATGGCAGAGATTCCCAAATTGATGCACATAGTACTCTTGAATTGAAACTTGTTCTTGTTGTAGGGCCTCAAAAGAGGAAAGCAAGCACACCCAAAAGTCCTTAGTTGTTGATAGTTAGGTACAGTGTTGTATAGTGCCTGAAAAGGTGAGATAAAAGAAGACAGGCCAGCAGTAGGGCAATCTATTGATGAGATGCACAGAGGTAGTAAATGCATGATCCCAAAATTTGAGTGGCATGGAGGCATGAGCTAGTATTGTGAGCCCCATTTCAGTGATGTTCCTATGTTTTCTTTCAACTAGGCCATTTTGATGAGATGTGTAAGGGCATGAAAATCTATGGATTATGCCTAGACTAGCTAAATGCTTGGTAAATGGCATGTATTCCCCATTATCGATCGCAAGACTTTCAGATTAGCGTAAAAAGCGTGTTTGAATTAGCTTGTGAAACAATAAGAAAGCTTGAAATGCATCAGATTTCTGTTTTAAGAAATAAATCCATGTGAACCTAGTACAAGCATCCACAAAGGCAATATAGTAGAAATCTCCAGCACTAGAAGACATTGGAGAAGGTCCCCAGAGATCAGTGCAAACTAATTCAAATGGTTTGGTATAGAGTGTTTGGGAAGGAGGGGAATACAGTTTATGAGATTTGCCAAGTTGACAAGAATTGCAAAATTCAACTGTAGATTTATTCAAAGATGGAATATTACAATGTTTTAAGACTTGAGTTACAGCATTTGAGTGGGCATGACCGAGCCTAGCATGCCACAGAGAGGCTACAGATACAGAATTTAAAGTTTTTACATTAGAAACAGAGCATGAATTGTTTACAACAGTAGTATTTAAAGCAATGCAGGTTTCATTAGGCCTAGTAATAGGTACAACACGCGGAACTTTGAGCAAAGGTAATCCTTTGAACACATAGAGACCATCTTGCCCAAGAGTTTCACGCAAGACCACTTGATTAGAGTCCTGTGATTTCACCAAACAATGAGGAATGTGAAATTCAAAATACACTTTGTTATCAGCAGCAAATTTGGAGACTGACAGTAAATTCTTCTTAATGTTAGGCACGTGTAATAAGTTATTAAGAACTAGGTTAATGTGAGGATGAATTGGTGAAGTGAATGTAGATGAACCTATGGATTCTATCAATGAACTAGCACCATTTCCCATTCTAACTCTAGATGTTCCTTTGTAAGGCTTGCTACAATGTAAATTAGCGGAATTTGTCGTAACATGATGACTAGCACCTGTATCACCATGCCAGTCATCATATTCATCAACACTAGGTAAAGGAATATTAGACAAAGTACCTGTGCTGTCAAGAGACAGAGCCTCGGCAAGGTTTACAGTGGGAGTGGCATTCTCAGTTGTGATGGCCTGCTTTTCCTCACCAGAAGTAGATGGTTGGGCTGCACTAGGTGGAGGCACGAATGTCGGTACCAACACTCCAGAACTGAATGGCCATATCTTCCACACAATTGACATGTTGGACGAGGACCGGTGTTCACAGAGCCACGAGCACGACCTCTGTCGCGTGAATTGCGACCACGGCCACGCGTGAAGTTATGACGACCTCCCTGTGCGCCTGGATTCCCATTGGAATTGGCTTGAGGAGTGACTTGAGTAACGTTTGCAGATGCATTTGCAACGGCCAATTCTTGACGATATTTATCCAGTTGAGACTCTTGAACGAGTATAAGCGATTCAGTTTGTGAAACAGACGGAGAATCACTCCTTCCAAATATCATCATGACAAACGGATTGTATTCCTCCGGTAAACCATCAAGAATTACATCAGTAAGATATGAATCGGTGATTACCTCACCGGTTGAGGTTAATGCATCAGCCACAGAGTGGATCTTGCTGAGAAACTCGGAAATGGATTGTGATCCTTTCTTTGTGTTCTTCAGTTCATTGCGAAGTTGACGAACACGAGCTTTGAGATGCGAGAAATAGTGAGATTGAATCTTCTCCCAAACTTGCCAAGAATGATGACAAGTGAGCACACGAGTTAGTGCACTCTCCGATAAGGTTGAAAGAAGCCATGTGAACAATGTTTGGTCCTGCACGAGCCACTTCTCAAACTCGTCGGACACAATGTCGGCAAAGCGCGATCGTCGGTGGCGTATTTCTGAGGGATGATCGGATTCACCAAAAGGCGATGCAATTTGTGCATCTTGACGACACCTTCTACTTGCTGGTTCCATAGTAGAAAGTTCTTATCGTCAAGCTTCACGGAGAGTTTGGGACCGGAAGCAAATTGATTTGATGAAGATTTGGATAACCCTTGAAACCGAGTCGGTCTTTTAATGAACACCATCACCATCGGGGCTTTGATTTTGAGATGAACCAGCCATGATAATGGAAGAAGAAAGGAATCAATGAAGGGAAGCGGAAGTATGGTTGATCGAAATGGCGAATGATACCATGAAGAAATTGAAGAAGTGAATATTCGAGATTTCATTGATTGAATTAATGAAAGGTACAAATGATGAATTTATACAAGTGTGTTGTGCAATCGAATCATAACAGAGATTATAAGCGATTCAGTTGCATCTCTAACTGCAGCAACCATTTTCTAACTGCTCTCAATGAATCTACCCTAAATTCGATTACAAAGGGGAAAGTAAAGTTACACTTGACTTGTTAATTTGCACCGTGGCAACCTTGTCAGCTTGATGACTCAACATGGTCTTTGACTTTTGACTTTGACTTGTTGACTGCAGAGTATTCTCTATTATGATGGATTAGCACCAATGGATTTAAGCAAATAATGCCTTGGCCCAATCATATAACATAGAGGTACTAAAATACTAGGTTTTGAGAACCCTAAACCACACATACGTAAGCAGCGCCGCTGAGAAAAACTACACACAGGGAGAATGACTAACGACAACCAATAGGAAATTGGATTTAGGAAAAAGAAGCAAGCAACTATCACTGCACACAAATCAAAGGTTTCAATGGTACATTAATTTTTAGGATTTGGATGGAAAGAGAATTACAGTTTTCAAATTGTTTGTTGTTTTAGTAAAATCAATTTGTCCCAAATTGATTGTTGTTTTAGATTTCTAATGAAATTTTTAATGTTCTTTTACATTTATACCTCTATTAATCATGACAACTTTTTTACCTCTAATAAAAGTTTCATATTTATCTAGGTAGAGAGAAAAAGAGTTAAATGGTAAATTAGACAACACTTTTTAAAGAATTTATACTCCTAATCATTTTTCTTAAAGGGTGTGCCAAAACCTTAAACTGCAAACAAAATGGAACGGAAGGAGTAGTAGGTTCTGTCTTGATGAAAATCCCAATTCGGTTAAGTTGGGAATTTTATGAAACATAATTTCTTTCATCATACACAAATTTCTTATTTATTTAAGGTTCTGAATCCATTCTGATTTGATTGCACTACCAGAGGAATTCATCCATTGTGTCCAACTCAATGATTGTTTGAATTATAATCACTCTTATATATATAATCCCTCTGTCCCAAATTATTTATTGTTTTAACAAAATCAATTTGTCCCAAATTTATTGTTCTTTTAGATTTTCAATGAAACTTTTAATGTTCTTTTACACTTATACACCTATTAATCATGACAACTTTTTTACCTCTAATAAAAGTTTCACATTTATCTAGGTAGAGAGATAAATGGTTAAATGGTAAATTAGACAACACTTTTTAAAGAATCTATACTCCTAATCATTTTTCTTAAAGGGTGTGCCAAAACCTTAAATTGCAAACAAAATGGGACGGAGGGAGTAGTATATATAATTTAAGTCTAGAATAAAATAAGAGTGATTTCGGTCAACGTCTTCCCTGTCTCTCTCTGCCCAACCATCCTTCACAGATCGCACTTTTCTTCTTCCTCCAACTTTCTCCATCTCTTACCGTTATCGAATACTCCATCTTCTACTACATACTTCACAGTTCGCAGTTCGCCATTGCTCCGCTGTATTCTCTCGCTCACCAACTTCTTTCCCCAGTTTGGTTAGGAACTGCAAACCCTAACTTCCCAAATCACTTTTTATTCAGTTCTCCATCTCTTGTTTTCTAGTCTCCCCGTATCAGTGGTCACCGTGAAGCACGGTTCTTGGAAGGGTTTGTGACTGACTTCAATTTCGTGTGCATGTTTGTATTATTTTGGCTATTAACAATGCACCGGCTCTTTGTTGACACTTGACAACAATTATTCTTATCAGGCCTCAAGGTACAACACAAATGGGAAGGCAGAAGGTCCATTATTAAGGTTATTAATTATTATGGTATCTATCTGTTTTTCTTTTTAAGACTAAATATTCATTCATTTCTCCACCAATCCCATCTGTTGAGTATACCCAGAACAATATCGTTCAACTTCAATGTGACCATGATGCACTAGCAAGTAGCAACGCTGTTGCTTATTACTTATAAAAGGGAAAATAGTGCACACATGTAAAGATAGTCTTACGTAATATTGCAATGCACCTCACCATTTTTATCATGACAGAAAATTTTGGTGACTTCCCAAATCCATGTCTGAAAAATGAAAATCCTATAACTCAAATACATCCAAATTCAAGAATTAATAGCCACAGAAGTGTGAATGGGAGAATGTTTCCCATCCATGTTCACAATTTGAAAGATATCTTAAGCAATACTTAGGCATCATTGTGACAATTATTTCAGAAATTTTCAGCCTTTCAATAGTCTTTTCCATCTTTGAGGCAATTTTACAAACACATCAGACATTATGTGACGTTTTGGAAGACATGGTCGCCAAGGGGGAGAGCTTCTAGAAGTATGTAGTGGAAAGATGATAAGTTCAATAAGACGAGAGCACTGGAAGTGGTAGAGGACCAGTGAGCAAATGTTGGATGAAGAATGAAGAAGAAGATGGTGACAGAGATTTGTGGTGGAAGGTGGATGTTTGAGAAAAGCTTTCCGATTAGCTAGGGAAGAGTGAATCAAGCACGCAGTACATCTTTTTGGGAACAGTAATGCTATTGGGACAATGAAACATGTACAATGAGGGACAAATGAAGTGATGTCGTTCGTGGCTCCTACGCTAGGTCGTTGATGAGGAATAGGGACCGGCCTTGAGAGTACCTCGGGTGGTACCTGCAAAGACACTCCGACGCTCTAGTCAGTGTTCGCTCACGCAGGGGTATCACAAGGTAGAGAACGTAACTGAAGCCACATGCGAATGGCGTATTTATACCGTTGAAGGCGAGCGTCCTGGCCGAAATAAGCGCAACGGCCAGGAGCGCAACTTGCGCTGCAAGGCTAGCATGTTTGGGCCGTTTGGGCCGGCCATAGTGGGAATGGGCCGCTGATCCCTTTCTGTTAGCACCTCCTGGTGTTGTTGGTACACCCCAGAACAGTTGCCCCCCAAGCCTAGGTCGCTTCAGAGCGGGTTGAGGCTTGAATCGTTGTCCACCAGCGGGCTAGTGTACCTGCATCTTCGATTGACATGGGTCAGTCGCTGTTTGGGCCTTTCGAAGGCGCCCGCTCTAAGCCAATCGTAGCCAATATGCCTTTCAAAAACATCTGTTGCTCGAACCTTGGGTCATTTGACGACACTCGTTTTGGGCCGACTTGGCGGCACTCGATGTAGGTCGTTCGACGGTATTGATGGTTATAGGCCAACTCGGTGACCCTACGGTCGCTCTGCTGCCAGGGGCATGATGACCAACCGAGCATGTGGTCGCTGCCAATCATGTGGTGTGGACGCTGCCACTCATGTGGTGTGGACGCTACCACTGCCGAGCATGTGGACACTGCTACTACCGAGTACGTGGTAGCTGCCACTGCCGATCATGTGAACACTGCCACTGCCGAGCATGTGGTCGCTGCCACTGCCGAGCATGTGGACACTGCCACTGCCGAGCATGTGGTCGCTGCCACTGCCGAGTACGTGGACACTGCCACTCATGTGGTGTGCACGCTGCCACTCACATGTCGGGGTGTGATTCAATTAATCGGAACTCGGCCGACCTCCTTAGCTTACGAAGTCTACTTGGATCTTGCTCGTCTTAGGAGGTGCGATCATTCTCAGGTCGCTTAAATTCGTTTAGGCGTCTTTGGATTGTCCATGCTCTTTAGGTCGGCCAACATCTTAGGTCGCTCCACAAGCATGGTCGTAATGTGCTCAAGAACGGCTTGCATGGTCGAGAGATCGATTATCCGAGGTGAACCTTCAAGCCGAGGTTGAGGCTTCCGAGTTAGCTCTTCATTCGAGGCGGATGCCGGTGGGAGTGGTACCTTTCGCTTCCTGAGCTCGCCGTTGGTTTCCACTTTTGGGGATGTCCTCGCCGCGCGAGTGTGTGGTCACGGCCCACGCCGGGTAGGGGTGTACCTCAGCATCGGCCCAAGGAATGAAAAAGAGACGGATTAGAGATCCAGCAAGTTGGACTTGTATGAGATGCCAAGCCACGCCACATTCGTTTGGTGTTGGGAAGCACTGCCGGAGAAGAGTGGATGGCTTGGAGTCGGCATCAAGCATCAAGGTCGGCGTCGAGGTCGACGTGGCGAGAGTTTGCAACAAGGTCCTGACATCGTTACGCACCTTCGATTCGCAATTGTGGGGACGATTAATTAAAATTGGAGAGTTTCCTAGGTCCCTTGCTGGTGCAGAATCTTGATGAAGAATTGAATTCCTTCGACGTGTAGACGACGTCGGCAATGGTTCCTTCATTCGCAAAGCTGAAGTCGGAGCCGAGATTAGGAACATATCTTTCACGAAGTGATCGAGATCGGTGGCGAGTGACCTCGGACAGGAAATCACAGTAGGGCGACATCGCCGACATCAAGGTCAGCGCGTCGTCCGACGTTAAGGTCGGGGCGTCGTCCGACGTTAAGGTCGGCGCGTCGTCCGACGTTGCATCTGAAGTGGAGTTACACGCCCGCGAGTTGCTTTGAGATTGCATCCGATATTGCTTTTGGAAGGAATTGCGATGATTCGCACGTTTGAATGGATAGTTGATGTTCCCTGATGCACTTGCAGGTAATGCAAGGAACTGATGCGAATGCAAGATCCGGAACTATCCTCATCTCCAAGCTTTAAACAGAATTTCTCGAATCTCGGAGCCACCACATGAACCGATTTCGGCAACGGGTTTACTAGATTCGATCTAGGCGGCCTTTATTGCGATATTTGTGGCCGGTCTCTTCTGGCCATGTTCGGTGGAGCCATAGTCGGGGTAGGATAGCGCTCGGGCCTACCACTGTGGTCGCCAATTGATCGTACCTGACCAATGAAGTGATGTCGTTCGTGGCTCCTACGCTCGGTCGTTGATGAGGAATAGGGACCGGCCTTGAGAGTACCTCGGGTAGTACCTGCAAAGACACTCTGACGCTCTAGTCAGTGTTCGCTCGGGCAGGGGTATCACAAGGTAGAGAATGTACCTGAAGCCACATGCGAATGGCATATTTATACCGTTGGAGGCGAGCGTCCTGGCCGAAATAAGCGCAACGGCCAGGAGCGCAACTTGCGCTGCAAGGCTAGCATGTTTGGGCCGTTTGGGCCGGCCATAGTGGGAATGGGCCGCTGATCCCTTTCTGTTAGCACCTCCTGGTGTTGTTGGTACACCCCAGAACATGTATAGTCTACAAAAATCATCCACATGGTCATCATCCTTAACCGTCATAAGCTTAGCATAAATTCCTGAATAATTACTTTTCGTCCTCCTACCCAATTTAGGGTATATGAAGTAAGGTCGTCCTCAAATTTAACTTCTTCACCAACAATACAAAGTCCTACTGTATAACATACATCTAGGGGACTAAAATCAATTATCCTATTCTGAATTCTAAATCCCCCCTTTTTTCATCCCAACAGTTGACTAATTCTTCCACAAGATCCCAGATACATTAATTTTCTCTGGCAAAGACATTAACCATCTAAAAGGCGTTCCACCAATCCTTGTTTTTTGAGGATTTGTAAGATTTTGATTAACTTTCCCAATCCATTTGGATGAACATCTGTGTCGCAAACGCATCTACAAAAACATCATAAACAAAACTCTTACTGGCTTATATGTTACAGTAATTGCGAATAACTAAACAAAGATACAAACCTCGTACGAATGGATAAAATCATACCTTTTAACTTCAGCCAACGATTGGCAAAGTTAATCAAAATCTTAGACAACGATTGCTTAATCCAATTAACTTCAGCCATAGTACCTACAAAATTCAGAGTTCTTATTTAAAATAACAAATAAAAAAATTAATCAGTTTACATATACCCAACTCTCAGATACAATGAATGGATAAAATCATACCTTTTATAATAATGATGTTTCCATCCTCAAATGTTGCGGAAGTTTCGCTTTCTCTAATACTTCTTCTTTACATGAATTTCTTGGATGAAGTACCCATTTGCATACAAATTCTTTACGAAATCTAACTATGTCACCCTAAACAAACAGATTTGTATTAACAATTTTTTAGTTTTCCCTTAAATTTTTATTTAACAAAACAAAATATATAATCAATATTAATTTACCTCTGAGTACTCATGCATCGTATTTTCACCGTTCCACAATTCCAAGTACTTCAACACATAAATACCACAATCATGGCTGTAATGACAAATAATATGTATTTCAAACTATCAACATAAATGAAATGAAAGACTAGTATTAACATTGAATTTATACCAAACAGCATCCAACGAATCAATTACTTGTTACGTTGTTTGGGCATGTTTTCATAAACGGTCAACAGAGGGTTACACCTTTCTTCCCCTTCAACAATATAATTCAACAACTCTTCGAAACGAGTGTGCTACAAAATAACGATTACAAAGCAATTCAACCTTAAATACGACTTAAACTATACCATATTTTACGTATAACCATAACCTTAACAATTAAAATTAAGAGTTGCTAAATAAAATCAATTACCATTGCTGAATCAAGCAACAACCAACCATCTTTCATTTCATGCCCCAAAAAGTCCAAGATGTACATCTTTCTTTCGTCTTTAACTAGAACGTAGCACACCCAATGTTCTTGAAATACGGCTGGGGCAAAAATCTATAACATGTATAGACAATTTACACGTACTATTCAAAATACAAATATCAACACTTAAATTTAGATGAACTTATATTACCCACTTACCAAATTGCATGACTTTAACATATCAATGGGGATACTTCTCAAAGAAATGTATTTACAAAATTCTCCTAAACCCCAACTCTTGTGGGTTCCATTTTTGAATGATGGTAATTCAATAACCACCATATCCTACATTAGAAAATCAGTACGTTCATTGGAAACTATATTAACCAAATGCTTTTTAAAGGAAATTTCTTCAATAACACGTGTTTTTAGTTATACTCACAGCAAAGTATGAATTAAATAGGAACCGCGTAAGAACACCAGTTTTTTCAATTTCCTCTACCATTATGAATGTTGTAGCAAAAGACAATACCTGCAAACAAATTATTCATTTAAAATACAAACTGTTAACAAATTATGGCAACCAATTGAAATACCACATCTTAGTAGTCAAAAAGGATATTAGTAGTTACATAGTTGTCCATCCATTTCCTTGGGCCCAGATATTGCATGCTATGTCTTGTAAGAAACCTCATTCAACCTAACTATAGTCCTGCTTTCATTACAACACCCTTTGTGTCAATAAATCTAATGATTAGCAAATAAACGTGCATCAAAGTAGTTTCAATAATGAATTTCACAATCACATTTACACGTACTCGTCCTCCATTGATCTTCTCATTTGGCGGGTGCAAAATCTATACAAATCACCCAGCCATTTCTTTACTTTTTTATTATTTTTTGCTGTTTCAACACTTTCTACTTCTTGCACATCACACGGTTTTGTGACATTCTCACTTAAACTTATTTCATTGCTTGTTGATGCCATTCTACAATCAGCTTTTTCATATACTTTCATTTCATCCTCAATCATCAAATCCTCATCCTAAATTCCTTTGGTATGCCCCTATTGTTCCATATCGCTTTCGAACCTTCTCAATAGCTTCTTTCACAATTTCATTTTTATTGTCTTCATCGTTCAAATCTATATCTTCAATAAACTAATAACAACAAAATATTACAAATCTTCTCCATATTTTCCAAATTTAAACAAAACATCATTAAAATCTAATAAACCAATAACTTAGATAACTTTTTAATGAAAGTAATAAACACTGCTAACCTCTTTTGTTTGAAAAATTCTGGAAACAATACACTTCCCTGGCGGTACCACAATCCACTCTTTCATACGTGGAAAACTTTTGCTTTCTGAATTTCCCGTCAACAACAAATGCTCAACTGCCCAAAGCTATAAAACAAAATAGTTCACTTTTGTAACATAACCACATATATGACCAAATCAATTTAATAAAGTTGTGAAGAAATCTAATTAAAATATCTCATTTTTACCTGGAGTGAGGCTGCACAACCGGCAATATGATGCGCGTCACGGTTCTTCCGTTCATTGAACTTGGGAGCAATACGATTGACGCTACAAAGTAAAAACTTATAAACATCACCACCCCAATCATATTTATCCAGGCTACCTAAATCATCTAATATCCTAAATGGTAGGCTTTTCAATTTGGAGGTTGCACGAGGAAAGTAGAAAGTGGCGAAACCAAGGATAATGTATAGCCTACAAAAATCCTCTACATGATCATCAGATGTCAGTTCTCTCAATTTTTGAACAATACTTGAGACATTAATAACCTCCCTATTGAACAATTGTCTTACTCTAGACCCAACTCCATCATCTTCATAAACGGGTTCTCCAACAACGCGAAGCCTCAACCCAATACAAACATCTAAAGTTGTGAACGGAATTATCCTATTGGCAACCCGAATGCCTGGACTATGTATATCCCACCTACTTACTAATTCCCGAAGTAACACTCCACAAATTAAGTTATTTTTTTTTTAACATCGACTAACCATTTGAAAGGTGTCGTTAGAAGAAGTTTCTTTTGTTGTCCTGTCAAATATTTGTTAATCTCCACAAATTCCTTTGTATTCACAAAGTGCCTCACTCGTATCTGAAATGAAATCAATGAAAAATTAATAACCAATACAGAAATATACAAGTTGTACAAAATTTCAAATTCTGTCATAACAAACTTACATTCAATTCTTTTGGCTTATTCTCTTTCAAACTTCCCATTTTCAGATCAACATAAATAATAGTATCCAATCCTGAAACATTATAGAGCGTTCATTCAATTTATTTTAGACCAACATGAAGAATCGTCAATTGGTTCTCGGTACAAAGTGTGGATTCAACTTAAAAATGTTTCTGCTACATTGATGACAAATTTTAAAAGCAAAGGCTTAACGATGATGCCTGTTAAACAGAATTTCAAATTCAAATCAATTGACATCGAGACCTATTAGATATAAGTAAACATACAACTCCGAATGGGGAAATAGGTTACTGCAATGGGGGAAAGGTAGCCTGATATCTCTAAACCAAGTAATAGACTAATAGTTATAGTTCATTTACCGTAAATCCAACATTAAAGAATAGTATTGAAATAAAGGATTTCTTTGATGCAAAAACCTAAATACCAACCGAATGGGAGACATTTCAACAAACACCATTTCTTATAGGTTAATTAATTAAACGACTTATAAATAGCAGGAATTGGCATTGAGAAGAAAGAACATACTATTACATTATGCTTGTAATATCAGAACCTTTACATTAGATGCAATAACTCAAGCATAAGCAAATACTTACAAGTATTACCCGTTAATCATCATCAGGTACTATACCAGACACAATTACACCAAATTTCATTCTAAAATCGATTAATAAACTATATAACACTTATCTCTCTGTATAATACAACAACGTCTCCCATAATCCTATAAATTGGGGATTTCAAAATGATATTACCAAATTTAACCTATCCAACTTCTTCAAAATAGTCAAATTCATCAGAACCAACCTAAGCTAATTCCTTAGCACAATAACTAACCACACAAATGCACGGTGGTTTGATTATCTGATGATGGCTTTTTTATTTTAATTAAAACAATGATTTTATTATTCATTTATATAAATAATGTTTATTTGTAACAAATGTGGGACCCACCGTATATTAACTGTAGTTGTCCCTGATTGTCCGTTTTTTTTGTCTGAATAGCATTTCTGTTTTGGGAATGAACGAAAGAAAACGAAAAGCAGAGTCACATGACTCATTAAAGGATGCTTTTTAATCTCAACCATCCATTTGGATCTAATGGTTAATAATTGATCCTGTCACTCTCACATAAGAATGGGTTTTCTCACTTGATATGCCTATATATATATATATATATATATATATATATACACTAGTATGTATCACTCGTGCGCTGCACGGGTGTACATATCATTTGGACTTATATTGTAGCAATTTTGTAAAAGAAATACAAATTATATCTTGGTAATAAGTTGACAAAATTATATGTAAATGAATATTTTTGTAGTGTATAGCATTATTTCAACGAAAAAGAAATTGCAATTTATATATATATATATATATATATATATATATATATATATATATATATATATATATATATATATATATATATATATAAATCAAATTAATGCAATGCTCAAGGGCGAAATTTTATTTTGCACCACAACAGTGCAACTACAACATTGTTTGTTTCTCCAGCTAAGATAACCTCCTTAATTGACCTAACATATTCTCCGAATAATGTGACGGTAAAATGATAACTGTGTATTAATTAGAAATATATATGGCCATTAGGTAAACTCATCCAAATCAAAAGGCACCACACAATGTATTAAATATTGTAAAATAATTCTAACCCTAGGTTCTCCAAATCAATCTTCATGAAGATTTGCTTGATGGTTTGGTGAACTCATACTCTGCCTACACTCTAATTAGGATACCGGCAATATCTACGAATACGGAAATTTAAAGATCACAATTTAATGCCAAACACCAAGACATCATCAAAATATTAAATTAATTAGGAGAGAAACCATACCAACTAAGTAATCTTGGTTAAAACCCAACTCAAAGCAATCAGCTTGTGGGGTGAAGATAAAATTGGGATCCGGGATCAAGTCTCTACGGGCAGCAGAGCGTATTATGGTCTTCATGTTGAGGTTCAACCTGTAATTGTGCCTTGTGGCACGAAACTTCCCCTCATTCAGTGCTACCACGTAATTTGATATGAGGTACATGACCTTCTTGAAGGTTCTTATCGTGATAGTAGATGTGCATCCTGTCAATATGGCCTTGTATATTCGTTCCCTGTTATTTCAAGCAGACAACTTAAATGGTCATACACATAAAATATGAGTCTGTTTAGATAAACAGCTTAATTAAACGCTTATGCATAAGTTGTTTTCATAGTAAAATATAAAAAAAATGTTAAAACTGTTTTTCTATAAGCTAGTTTCATAAGCTATCTTGAGGAGCTTATGGAAATTAACTATAAGCTATTTTATGTGCTTTTTTCTGAATTAATAGTATTGAGATATATTGCTTTTTAGGATTGACAATATGTGTAGAACAAGGATCCTAATCCTAGTTATGTATAGTTGCATGTGGTAGCTTGATAGTCTTTTTTGAATTGCCACAAATATAGTGATCTTCTCTATTAATCCCCAATATTAGACAATCAAAATTTGCTTATTACTATTAAATGTGGACGTTCTAATTGTCAGTATCCCTATGATTGAGCTGCTGATCAATTCCTATTAATTCATGTGATTTGACTATTCAACTGTTAATTCCATTTGATTTAAAGATTTTATTAAAACCAATTAGAATTCAAATGATTCGGCAACTCATATATTAGTGTTAGTTTCACATTGTGATCATACTAATTTTAAAAAATATTTTATCATTTAAAATTAGCAAAGCCTGATATGCCCTATTAATTGCTTAATTATCATTTGGCAAATAATTAAGTTTTACTTAATTATCTTTTAATTTTGAATTGAAGTGATAAAATTCTTGATTATTCACAGCAACAGATTTGCATATCAATGATAATTATTTGTGACAAAAAAATCTCAATGAATTAATTAAGATTTTTTTGAGATTATTTGTACTACCTCAATTCTTTGAGATTATTTGTACTACCTCAATTTTTGAGATCAATGCGAGGTTCGATTCCCGGCTTTGGTACTTTTAACTAATAAAAGATTTATCCTACGTATAAGCCGACGTGGAAGATGCTAAAGAATGCATGTATGACGTGGAATTACGTGGCAAATTGAGGTATTTTCCATGAATTGTTGACGTGGGCGCCTATGTGTCGATTCATGGTTATAATATATATATATATATATATATATATATATATATATATATATATATGTTTATTTATTTATGTTTGAGATGAGCTTGAGCTCCTATGGATGGGTCTTGTGCCCTATTAGACGCAGTATGGTGCTCCACATGGATGGGTCTATTGCCCCTATTAGACGCAGTGGTGCTCCATATGAACAGATCTTAAACCCCAAATGAGACGAGCTTCGAGCTCCATACAGATGGGTCTTATACCCCACTAGACGAGCTGGTGCTCCATACAAATATGCTATACTTGATTCTAATTCATTTATTTTCCATAGATCAATTGTGTGTGATTGGCTTGTTGAATTATTATTTTTACTATTATGGTTCAGAAGTATTATTGATTTTTAGTGGATGGTCCCAATTTGGTTTTCGTGATCTGTTATTCAGTGTGCGATAAGTGTTTGAACTACTCATATTATTCTAAAGACTATTTTGAAGAACGCGGTTACCATGATTGATTTTTCCGGTTACCGCACCGGCTAAGAACAATACTTATTTAAGAACCGTGTGTATTATTCACTGGGATCTCGTATCTCATTAGAGTGTTGTTTTCAGGGACTAAGATTGAGACTATTGAGGACGTAAAGAGTTCGCTGACACTAGAGGGGTTTAATTATTTTGGGATATTTATTAGACGCCTGATTTTGTAAACACTTGTATTATTCTTGAAAATTTTCAAAGAGACGATTTGTTATCTTTATTTTAATTTTTATGAATAGAATTTTCCAAACTATCCATTATCTTGCGGAATATCTATTTTATTTATCGTAATTTTCTACTAATTTTATTTGTTTTGACCCCCAAAAATCTGGGTGTTACACTAATGGCGAACAATGATAAAATACTGCATACAAACCATGTGCATTAGTGTTAAATATTTGGAAACCAAGTCAATGTTAATATTACATATAAATCACCTTGAAGAGATATATAGGACTAAACTCTTTTCTCCAGAACATGACTGCGAATAATACTTACCTCATATGTGGAAGACTCTCCAAGAATTAACCTCATATGTGGAAGACTCTCCAAGAATATCACCGCAAATTGTAGTCTTTGAAATTTTGTCATTTGCAGAAAGAATGCAAATAGCATGGAGTGCTTGCAGAAACAGAGAGATATAATTTTGACAACCACAGATGGAGGCACCGAGGAGGAGTGACAGGCTGAGGTTGAAGAAAGACAAGATCAGTAACTTGCCCAATGTCATTCTACTTTATATAATGTCATTTATATGATGATTAAAGATGTTGTCAAGACAAGTATCTTGTCTAAAAGGTGGAAGAACCTCTGAAAATCCCTCCATGATATCAAGTTACATACTTGTGACCTCGGAAAGTCTTGGTTATTTCTGATGGTGTGTCTGCCATTGTATCATCTCATAGTCGTAGTGTCATTTATCTAACAATGGCAGACACACCATCAGAAAAAAAAACCAAGGCTTTCCGAAGTCACGAGTATGTAACTTGAGATCAGGGAGGGATTTCCAAAGGTTCTTCCACCTTTTATACAAGATACTTGTCTTAACAACATCTTGAATCATCATAAATGACATTATATAAAGCAGAATGACATTGGGCAAGTTACTGATCCTGTCTTTCTTCAACCTCAGCCTCTCACTCCTCCTCGGTGCCTCCATCTGTGGTTCTAAAAATTATATCTCTCTCTAATTAGGGTCACTCCACGCCTTCCAAGTTGACACGTGAAACATCCTAGTATTTCAAACCTCATGGAAATACCAAGACATACATATATAGCATACATCAGAGTACTAAACCTGTTTAATGCATTGAACACAATAACTTAGATGAATAAATTCGTCTACTAAACTTGAAGGCACAAAAGCCAACCATAACTAACTGACATAAAAGCTTAGCCATAGTCCTTAGTACAATCCTTAGTGTTCAATATCTAAATGACATAACTAGTTACATAATGTAACCCTAGGATAGGCTAAGCAAACATAAAATCTTGATCTACAAAGATCCCTCTAACTTCGTGATCCGAGAACAAAGCGGCTACATCTTCCTCGTTTGCTTGACCTGTCTATGCTTATCTGTAAAATACCACAATTTAAAGGGAGAGATTACAAATCTCGGTGAGTTCTTTCGGAACCCCTCACCATATAACTCTCGGTGTATTTATTTCTTTTCTTTTCACTTGCCTTAGCATAACATCGAACAACCACTGCACGGTTCCCCCGATAAACCCACCCGATAATAGCTATTACCGAGTTATGTTCTTTGGGTCCAAGCTTAGGGAAAATTACCTCCCCTCCCTTGGTATTTTAATGTTTAGCTAGGACTAATTATATGTCCATTACTTGACACTTAATAACTTCCTCACACGATAATAATATCTATACGGTTTATTTATACAACCATACAATTTGCACATTTGAAAAACAATCCAAAACTAATCAAAATCAAGATATTCATGGTTCAATGTCATAGGGGAAGGTTGGGAATAGAATTGGGAGAGATTTGGAACACCTTCGATACCCAAAGGAATGATAAAAATAAGTTTTAAATCTGTTAGATGCGCCTGGGTGCATGGTCGTGCGCTTGAAGCATCAAGCAAGTCATTAAATCATAAAGCAAGTCATCATTTTACCATTCAATTTCAACAATAAACAACACAATGCTTCCCCAATGAACCTCTAAATTCTCAAAGCATTTCAGCAAACATAAACTATCAAAAGGAGAAGGTTTTCAATATTCATGAACTACAACTTCACATAACACACATATAAGTGAAGAACTCACCTTTAGGTGATGAAAATTTTGAATCCCACTCATCAAAACCCTTGATTGAACCCTTGATTGAACTCTTCTAATCACAATGTAGCTCCTAATTTACACTTAGAAACCCTCCAAGATGACATGCAAGCCAACATGGAAGTGTTTGTGGAACCAATCCCCCAAGCTTCCATGTTTCTCTTTTTGAAAAATGGTGGGTGGAGAAGAAGGAATGTTTGAGTTTATTCAGCTCCCAACCTTAAAACATAAGGGTGTGAATGATGTTCTTCAAATGGAGATTGGAAATGGAAGTGAGGGTTTGGGTTTCCTCTATCTTCTCCTTTCTCTCTCTTTCTCGAGCTCTCATTCTCTCAATGTGAGGGTGTGTGTGTTTTTAACTTTTGACAAATGGAAATGAAGTAATAAAGAGGAGTGTGTGTAATTAAGTGATGTTTCAGCTGAGGGTATCTATTAGTAGTCATGAATTGCCCTTTTTACCATTGCTAATGCTAATCTCACCTTAACTTCAACTTCTACACTACCCCAATTGAAATAAAGAACCATCACACATACACACAATTTCATGGCATTTTATTCAATTTCATACAATCATTAATAATCAATCAATCATAAATAATTCAATTACTCAAGTATCTAAGTAATTAAAATAATTACTTTGATTTTTAGAAAAATGAGAAAATGACTGTTTTGCCCTTACTCTTACTTTCTCACTTAAAACCCCATTTTTATCCTATAATCAATCAACAATGCACATAATCCATATCATTTGGCAACTAAATTTATCAATCATTCACTCAAAGATATTCAATCAATTAGATTAAAAATCAATTAAATTAAATCACCTAGCTAATAATCTCAAGAATTGAGATTAGCCACTTTAGGGATGTTACAACATGTGTCACGTCGCAGATCTAGTCATTCCCGTTCATGACACCTGACATCTCAAGCCGAGGCCTACCTCATCCTCTGTGGCCAACCTCGACTTGGGGGCCACTATTCAGGACTGACTCGGAGTTGGCCGTGGCCCGATCTGGCCTTGGTTTCGGTCCAACCAACATCACTGAGCGAAGGACACCTGTGGACGACTCAGATGGAAGCGACCTCATCGAATCTGGTTCAAATAGGGGCTCCAAAGTCTATAGATAGGGTCACACCCCCTCCGATTCAAGTATACTCTCATTCCCACCACACCTCTCCACTTCTAGTACAAACTTAAGAATCGAAGTGTATGCAGGTACCACCACCGCGACAACCTCAACCTCAGAGGATCCTTTCTGACTCAAACCACCGTCTATCTAGCCGAGCCACCGCAACAGATTACCCCGGGCCGGATCTCCAAACCGACCTAGGTAGGAACAAGACTGTTATGAATTCCTTTCATTTTCCCTTACTTGATAAAATAAAATAAAAAATTCACTTATTTCTAAAACATGTAAGAATAATAGAAAAGTAAAAAAAGGAAAGGTAAACTACATTATGGTGCCCACAATAGATAAAGGAAAAGATGAAATAAATTGAAAAGTATTTTCTATCAATTTCTTTCAAGTAATTTAAAACGTCAATTTATATATACGTAATTTGTAACATCCCAGACTGCTTTTTAGAACTATGGTTTTCCCCACAAGACAACATGTGTCTTTTCCTGTAAGCTTTGCAAGAAACTTCTGAGAAGGTCACCCATCTCACTACTACTCCATGTCAAGCACGCTTATCTTTTGAGTTCTTAAGGGAAGACTCCTCAAAAGTTAATGCATTATGTTGATATAAGTAGTCTAAATCGATTCTTTTGAAGGTCCCATAACTGCATAGCCTCATGATCCCTCTCATGAGGCCATACTATCTTAGGAGAGGTCTACTGCTCTGATAGCATTTGTTACATCCTGCATCGCTTTCAAAACGCGATCGCCCTCACAAACCAACACGTGTGTTCCCAGCATGCATTGTCTTCACTTGCATGCTTTCTAGGAAACTTTCTAGAAGGTCATCCATCCCACTTCTACTCACATTCAACTATATATTCTTTCAACTCCCGAATAGATAATGCATTATGTTGGTATAGGTAGATCATATAAATTCTTTTAAGTCTTCTTCAACTATATATTCGCTACTCCGCACAACCTCGGATCCTCTCATTTTAGTGTGTATTCAGTTCATCCATGTGTCCCTCCGCCTAGAAGCATGCTAGGAGCCGCTATTTATTTGTGCAAACTTTTTAGGCACCGACGCTCACTCCTCGCCCTCGTAAGCCACGGGTGTCACATTCCCACTAGCCGTGGATGCGAGGGTGGGGAATGATCACTGATGCCGAAAAGTTGGCAAGGACAAAGAGCGGGTCCTAATAGCTTAGTGTTGAATGAAGGCTTAAAAGAATTGATTTTGACTAGCTATACCAATAAAGTTGTTATCTTTTCGGATCTCTTGAACATAATAACTCCATAGTTAAGCGTGCTTGATGTAAAGTAATAGTGGAATGAGTGACCTTCTGAAAAGTTTCTCAAAGACCGTGTGAGTGACACTACAAGAAAATCGCTGATTTGCCACAGACATTTCCGTCGCAAATGTACAAATTTCCGTGGCAAAACAACATTTGCCACGGACAAAAATTGGCAAAAAAACGCTGTCGCCGTCGTTTGCCACGGAATTTCCGTGGCAAATTTTTCTGTCGCAAATCCGTCGCAAATATCCGTGGCAAAGTCGTCGCAAATTTCATCGCAAATTCGTGGCAAATCCGTCGCAAAAATTAAAAAAAATTAAAAAAAAATTAAATCTTCAAACATATATACATGCTGCATAAAATTAAGCTAGCTAAATAAGATAAATTTATTTACATCAAAGATAAATTCACTTCTCTCAAATGGGAAAGATAAATTCACTTTCTCATAAAAATCAAAATGAACGTGGCATATATAGCCAACATCTAACACACTGCTTAAAAAAATAAACACTAAATTTAGCAAGAAAGGATTTACAAAGATACATTTCATTACAATAACTTGAATTTGAGAGCTATCATTTTATTTTAGCCTTTGTAAATACAATAACCAACGTCCTCATAGCTTTCAACTGTTCTCCTTTTGGCTTCTCTGCAAATTCAATTATACGCCTCTTCATCAATCTTCATCGGACCAAAAGCAAGTTGGCACGTTTTCATCCATTGGCAATGCAACCACAAAGTGATATCGGCATCGGTTTCCTGTGTGCTTGGAAAAATTTCTCGTAATCCATTCGATACAAATGGTCACCTAAGCAAGAATTAAGAACTCCAAAACATTGTGCTCTTCAAATAGCCATAAATATTGCTCACAAAGATCTGCGGTGCCTGCAAATGATGATACGTGATTTGTTGAAACACCACTTCAATGTTCGATAAAAGCCATCAACAAATGCCATAAACTCAAGACAAGTAATAATCGAAAGGTACCAAATTCCCAAAATATAACACAGTTCAATCAAGATCAACATAATACTATAGTCATACATGGAATTCAAAACTCGTAAGTATAAAGAGGAAGCTCAAGAACACATAGTTAAGGCGGTATAATTATACCTGAACCAATTAGGATTCTCGTGGACTCTGTGAAAGCAAAGAAGAACCTCAACAAAACCCTCATTTTTGTAACCACCCATGTTGCTCGCATAAGCACGAGAAAGATGCCGGTTGAGGGAAGGGGAAGAACTGGCATTAATAAGTTCACAAAATCGCAGGCATGCTTTGCAATTGCAATTACCACGGCACACAGGACATGCGTCGGCAATATCATCCTCTTTCAAATGAGGATACCTTAACAAGACACAACAAAAATACATCAGTCAATATTCCATCTTCCAATTCCAAGGTATATTCAATCACAAGATAATGGACACAAGGTATATTCAATAACAATATTCCATCTTCCATATTGCCGGTTGTGCAGCGCTTCCCCTGGTATAATGTGCGTCAGGTCCTTTTTATAGTGCACACTTAGGTTTTGTGCATGACTTTGCTTCCAAGTCACATGCGCTGATTCCTGTCATTGTTGGGCCTTCTTCTACAATTTCTTTCCTCTTTGCAAGTCCATATAATATATATATATATATATATATATATATATATATAAATATAAGTAAATAATTTAGGCCTTTTAGTGGCTCAAAATTGGATTCTTATTCTTTTTCATCTTTCTGCAAAATAAAGAGCAAACTAAGTCAATGATATATATAATTAGTAATAATTGCTCTAAAAGTGATTCAAAAGTATCTCTAAAAATGCACTAAATTGGAGTTTATCAGAGATACTATCCCATTTCCATTCCTGAACATTCAATGGTTGCATCAATCCTGCTGGCTTCGATGTTCTACCTTCGATTTCGACACGTCAAACAAGCATACACAAACCGAGCCACATCACGCTTCATACTGTGCCACCACCAAAGCAGGTTTCTTCAAATCTTGATACATTTTAGTAGCTCCCGGTGGATACTCAACTTACTCCGATGACCTCTTCTAGAATTGCCTTTTAATCTCCTCCTCACTAGGAACACAAATCCTTCCACGGTACCTTAACACATCTTGCGATCTATCTCATAATCTTTACTCTGGATTGATCAATCCCAACCGCCAATTCAACTAGTTTAATGTCCCACTTCGGGCTTCCCGAATAACATCCAAAACTCATTATGGATCTTCAAAGACACCTAATCTAACACTCTTAGGTGTCACCTCACGCACCAAACTCAAATCCTCAAACCGCTCAATCAATTCAAGTTCTTTCACCATCATTGCGCACACATGCAAGGACTTCCTACTCAAAGCATCGCCTACCACATTAGCTTTTCCCGATGATAGTTCAAGCTAAAGTCATAGTCTTTCAACAATTCCAACCATCTCCTTTGCCTCATATTCAATTCTTTACTCGTCAAACAAATCTTTGCAATCCTTTGTGATCACCAACACCTCAAACTTAGAACCATACAAATAATGCCTCCAAATCTTCAAAGCGAAAACAATTGCCGCAAGCTCCAAATCATGAGTGGGGTAATTCTTTTCATGGATCCTCAACTGTCTTGAGGCATAAGCCACTACTTTACCATTTTGCATCAGGACACCTCCTAGCCCCATCTTAGACGCATCACAATATACTACAAAAGGCTCTCCAGATTTAGGCAATGTCAAAACAGGTGATGTCGTCAACCTCCTCTTTAATTCTTGGAAACTTTCTTCACAACGGGAATCCCACACAAATGCCTTCCCTTTGCAAGTTAACTGAGTTAGCGGGAGTGCCAACTTAGAAAACCCTTCAATAAACCTCCTGTAATACCCA
The DNA here is from genome assembly GCA_020916435.1 of Oxytropis ochrocephala. Lineage (NCBI taxonomy): Eukaryota > Viridiplantae > Streptophyta > Magnoliopsida > Fabales > Fabaceae > Oxytropis > Oxytropis ochrocephala. The sequence goes on along the minus strand of CM037091.1, from coordinate 48,181,564 downwards.
GCCAACCCAAGAAAACTTCTAATCTCCGTGACTGACTTAGGAGCCTCCCACTGCATCACTGCATCAACCTTAGATGGATCTACTGCAATCCCATCACCAGAAATAATATGACCTAGAAAGCTCACCTCCTTCAACCAAAAGTCACACTTTGACAATTTAGCATACAACTTCTTTTCTTTCAACACCTCTAGCACCAATCTCAAGTGCTCTGCATGCTCCTCCTCAGACTTAGAGTACACCAGAATATCGTCTATAAAGACCACCACAAACCGATCCAAGTAGCTATGGAAAATGCAGTTCATGTACTCCATAAACACCCCTGGTGCATTAGTAACACCAAACGGCATTACGGAATACTCATAATGCCCATACCTCGTTCTGAACACTGTCTTCTGAATATCTTCTTCTTTCACTTTAATCTGATGATAACCTGACCTCAACATTTCAGCAGTGGGCACCAATGGCCAGGCCACAAACGTATCCCGTCCTCATAACTCTGGTCCCAACACTCAGGGTGTGCAATGGCCTCAATGGGGTCTACCACAAGGTTACACGCCTCCAACAGCAGATGATGTCTATGAAGGAGATACTTCTGGGGTTGCTGCACAGAATCAAGATGGAATAGCAGAAAACAATGTTGGTGATGAGACAGAACAAATTCAGCACAAAACTTCTGGCACCCCCAAAGGGCTTTCTCAAGTTCTCGAACCTGACTTCAAGAATCATACTCGCCCTGTCCCTCACAATGTGGTTGGTCTATCTCATGGTTACCAAGCTGAAGATCCCCAAGCAAGAGATAAGCTGCAAATGCTAGAAGAGCGTCTAAGGGTTGTGGAAGGATCCGATGTGGGACTAGGGGACGTGTATGACCTATGTCTCGTCCCCAATGTGGTCGTTCCTTATAAGTTCAAAGTGCCAGACTTTGATAAGTATCGAGGGGCAACATTTCCTCTTAGTCACCTGACTATGTACTGTAGGAAAATGGCTCAGTTTGCGCGCAATGATCAGCTGCTTATTCATTACTTCCAAGACAGTCTAGCTGGGGCAGCTTCGAGCTGGTATACACAGTTGGAACGTGCTCATATCCAATGTTGGAAAGATCTGGCCGATGCTTTTCTTAAGCAGTACAAATATAACATCGATATGGCTCCTGATAGGACACAGCTGCAAAATATGACCAAAAGAGACAACGAGTCCTTCAAGGAATACGCCCAGCGCTGGAGAGGGTTGGCCGCACAGGTAGCACCACCTCTATTAGAAAAAGAAATGGTTGCCATGTTCATGGAAACTCTTCCATCCCCCTACTATGACAAATTGATAGGGGGAGTATCTTCAAACTTCTCAGACATGGTCACCATATGAGGAAGAATAGAAAATGCAATGAAGACATGGAAGATCACTCATAATTCTGACGGGACTCCTACAATGTTCAATAAGAAGAAGGGGGAAGTCAATGCCATGGTAAAGAATCAAGGAAATTCGCACCATAATTCTCCAGCACCATCAAGCCGTCAAGGGTCATCCCAATACGACCCCATTCCCATATCATACACTGACCTGTGCAGCCAACTTATCAGCCACAATGTGATTTCTCCTCGTCAGATGAGACCAGTTCAGCCTCCATTTCCAAGAGGACACGACCCAAAAGCCAGCTGTGAGTTCCACGCTGGGGCAGTCGGTCACTCAGCTGAAAATTGCTATCCCTTAAAGCACATTGTTCAAGGCCTCATTGACACAAAGCAGCTGAACTTTAAGGAAGGTGATGATTAAATAGCAGTTGGTGAGAGTTATCAAAGTACCGAAGACGGTGTCGTCAATCATGTGCGCTTTTCTCCTACAAATAAAGAGTTCAAGAACTGAGAGACTGTTGATTTTTCTGTGATTTTCAATTCAAAGTAATTTTCTGTAATGCAAATCCTATGGCTCTGCCCAAGGCCTTAGGAGATTTCAATAAGGGCACGCATGTTTCATTTCAGTATCATTATTAATAAAATAGCATTTTTGAATTCTCTAAAATTCTCCTTGTATCTCTATCATTTGTTCGCTTTGCCTTCTCCTCTATCCGTTTTCACTTCCAATGCAGATCAAATTCTTGAAAAGAGCAATATCGGTAACTCATATCATAACCTTGATCACCTCATTAATCAAACCGAGGAAGATAACTGGGAAGTCCCATGAGAATCTAGCTGGAAACAACTGAATCTACAAAGCTGGGGCACGAAAGAAGGCAAAAAGAATACAACATTTAAGGACAGCAAACCAAGAAAATTCACACTAATCTTGTATGATCGGGTCAGCGTCATGGCATGGATACATCAAGTCACAAGAGGCTATTAAACGCCCACCGGTGTAACAAGATCTGTGATTGTTAAAATTCAGTCTGCCGTTACGGCCTTCCAAAAAGATCGTCACAAGCAATGGTGGTAGGGTGTTTGTAGACCTCGTGTCATGCTCATAGCCCTCCCATACCTCCCGAGAGGTGAATGAGGCAATGCAGCAAGAACAAACAAAGAATACCAAAGAGATCCTGCGAGAATGCGATCCATGAAACACTCCCTTTGGCCTCCCATGGAGGTTAGACCTCATTTCACACCTCAACAGGGGCAACCCAACACAACAAAAGAAGTGCTCCCATTAAACCTCATCAAACAAAATGGTTGCCCCATGTCATGACCAGTTGTATCAGATAAGAACAAAGAAAGCTCAAGAAAGTCTGTCTTCGACAATTTCAAGAAAGAGACCTGTTGCCCAAGAAAATCATACCTATCCAAAAGGATTCTCAAACCTCAAATTACGAAGAACCTTACGCGTTAAAGAAATCGTTCTCTAGAAGAACCTTAACTCTCACAACGGTGAAGACCTCCCAATCAACTCAAATGCAGTCAAGAAATACTATGCCTAAAAGAAATGATATAGAAAAAAGAGAAAAATGAGCCAAGCAAGAATAAGCTCGCTAGGTCGAAAACCCAAAAGGGCGGCCTAGGCAAAAGTTAGAGCGACCCGATGGATCGAAAACCCAAAAGGGCGATCCAGGAAAAAATTAGGGTCAAAAGATTGGACCAAAATACTGAGGCAAACAACACTTCTGAAATTCGGACAATGAGGGGATCAAGGTTGTGAACATGAGTAGCCGATGGCGTTATCTCAAGGAAATTAGTTACCAACAAATCTGCTTAGTATTTTTGGCTTTTATGTTTCTTTCAACTCGGTTACTGATGTAATCTTCAGTCAGTGTGCCTTCTGCATACTCGGCTTCCAATATTAACATCAAACACTTTCCCTTCTCTTTCATTCTCTCTCTTTTTGAAATGATGTTTTACGATAAATGATACTGAATTGTGAAACATGTGGCATAATCATAAGCATTACTATCATTACGAAATTTTTGCTAATCACAGAAATGACATAATCTCCTACAAAAGCAAATATCATTGCGAAAGGCGAATAGCTCGTCACGACAATTCGCGATCAACAACATGTCGATCCAAAGAAGACAAATACACAAGATGGCTTCATATCTCACACTGGAAGTCCCGTGAGTTGATGAAATAGTAAAAAAAAGATTGCAAAAAAAAAAAAAAAAAAGAAAAGGTCATCCCACATTTCATTCATCATCCCACCACATATCAATCATTGCATATGCATACATCACATACAAGCAAATACCTTTCATCGCATTGTTAAGTACACCAAGCGTAGGTTGCTTCTTCATTTTAAAAACACAACAAGTGTCAATCCCTATATTTTGTTCCTCTAAAATCAGCGCTTTAAGCGTTGATCTCATATCATATCACGGATCACCAGGTTGATCCCTATAGACCCCGAGTGGTCCTTCTGAGCAGTGCCCTAAGTGGCCCAGGTCGCAACGCCGGAGTCGAGCCCGACGGACCTTCGCACCCCGAGTGGTCCTTCGGACTAGTTGTGTCGACCTAAGACACGGTGGGCGTCCTTCATGGTCAACATATCGATTCTAGACCGATCTTGACCCATCATCGCCGCCGAGTATAAAGGCCCCTCGCATCGTTTAATTAGTACTGTAGCTAATTACGCTCCTTCAGACCACGATGGTCCTTCAATTAAGGCCTAGGCAGCCTTTCAGACCTTAAGTGGTCCTTCCGAGCCTTACGCTCCTTCAGGTCTTTGACGACCCTTCGTTTAACTTCCGGTTAATGCACCGACTGTTAACCATTCCTTGTTCCTCTTAAAACTTTCTTGCTTCCCCATTAAACGGACAAAATTAGCGTCTATCTTATCTTTATTCCTATTTCTACTATGAAAGTTCGAGAGCTCCGCACTTTCTAGTAAAATATTAATAAAGAGGGGCAGCTGTTATACCCCAATTTTGCCCGCCTTCTTTTTCTTGTTCTAGTCGTTTACTTTATTAGGGGCGTGTTTCGGAGTCGCATGATTACAAGAATTATTAGTGGAGAGTCTCGGTTACCAACCCAAACCAATTCCGGTCACTCCGTTCAATTAAATCGAAATGTCGTTGTTTAAATTAGGCACGTGCGCGAATGATCGATCTTTTCGTGCGTTCTTCAATTTAATATCCGTATTCGAGTTTAGTCGTACATAAACAGGTCTACCTGAAATTACTTTTCTCAAAAATTTGGTTTAAATTCAGACTTAAGAATGCGATTCCGAGTTAATTTTAGTATTTTTAGTTAACGCACCCATTTCTTTTATTCTGGTCTAGTTTTAGCGTATTTGTCAAGTCCAATAACAGTCAAAGACACACAAATCAAGACAGCAAAAAGCTGCGAAAATCACTAAGAAATTAGGATTAGGGCTTCACATCGAAACCCTAATCCACAAAAACACGGCTTTTCGAGATCTGAGATTTGGAAAAAGGTTCGAGTAACGACAGCAGTTCGGAAACAACAGTAGCAGATACAACAACAGAGTAGGAATTCAATCATAAGCAAACAGAAGCCTAACAGAAGCTGGATAAAAGGTTGGTTCATTCATGTTATTAGGTCTCAACATATAAAACTAGTCTGCATGAAAGCTGATAATGTTATTTGTATTAGTTGAATGAATAACATAATCTAAAGATTCAGCCTGTTAAAAATTAGAAGTTAAGTTGGTCAAAAAACTTTGGTCTGTTCTATTCATATTCTGTTTGTTATTACCAAATCAGAACTATATTTTTTATTAGAAAGGCAATCAGAACTAGAACAAGCAGTGGTAGATTAATTCCATGTTTATTTCAAGAATAATAACAATCAGAATGAAAAAATCACATAGAGTAAAAGTAGAGAGAAGAATAATAGGGTAGAAGAGAACCAGACCATAGAAAGCTCTAAAAATCAAACAGAACCAAAAATAAAAAAACTCACCTCCGGTGACCCTCCGGTCACCTTCTCCGAGAGCTCCGGCGAGACTCACAGAAACCGACCCAATAATCACTATTCCACCACCACTGAAACTGCCTTCAAAATCGAAGCTTCCTTCAAACCAGCTGCCACCCAAAACCGAACCTAGAAGTCAAAAAATACCCATATCAGAGTTAGAGCTGTGAACAAAGAAGAAAAAAACAAAAAAAAGCCAAAAAAGGAATAAAGAAGAACAGAGGAGAACGACGCTTACCCCGTTCTCGCCGGTGTTTACGTCACCGGCGCCGTCACCCTCACCACCCATAACCGAAACCGAAGCCGTCCTTCTCCCTCTCTCACTACTTCGCTCTCTCCCAGTAAACCGGCGAGCTTCTCGCCCTTAACCGCGCCTCCACCGTGAAAGGGGGCGAAAATCTCGCCCAGGATTCACTTCCTCTCTCTGCGGCGCCGCTGGCAAGGGTAAAGGGGGGGATCAATTTTTCGGGTTTCAGTATGTTGGGCTTAGGGTTATATACCTGTTTTGTATTTTATTTATTTTTTAATATTCAGATTATTAGTTACACCTCTCTCTGTTCATGCGCGCATCCTCCCCACTTAAGCCCGGGCCAGTATTGCAGGCTCCCGGATCTGAACCGGGCTTTCCTCTTTGCACCCCTTATTAATTATACAGCACCCTGCCATTAATAAAACCCAAATTTACAATCTGCACCCCCTGTTCCAATTTTTAATTCTTTTCCAACTCAAACGTAAATAATTTTTCTTGCGAAATTAAATAAATGGCTAAGTCGGTTGTACAACCGGGTTAGTCATTGTTTTAGGGCCAATGAGTCATGCATTCGAAGAACCACGAAAACTTAACAAATACGAATAAATTACTTTTCTAAAAATAAACGGCTAAGTCGGTTGTACAACCGGGTTAGTCATCATTTTAGGGCCAATGAGCTGTACAGTTCAGTAACCCTGAAAACTTAATAAACATGAATAAACCATTTTTCCTAAAAAATAGGGGATTAAGTCGGTTGTACAACCGGGTTAGTCAGCGTTCCAGAACTAATGGGCTGTACAGTTCAGGAGTTCTAGAATACCTATTCTAAAACGGACCCACCTCACACCAAACCAATTTCTTTCAAAAACTCTAAAATTATTTTCAAAAGTAGGGGACTAAGTCGGTTGTACAATCGGGTTAGTCAGCGTCATAGGAATCAGTGAGTTGTATAGTTCAAAGAATCCTAGGACCCCTACACTAAAAAACACCAACCCACAAACTTTTTCAGGAAGAACTACGTAACTTTGATTCCTCCATTGCATCCGGAGGTACGTAGGAGCAAGACTCAACTCTTGTCAAGCACTAAAAACCATAAAACTTAAACAAGTCTTTTTCTATACAAATAAAAGGGTAATAATTAAATAAATCTTAAATTAATTAGACCATGGATGTCGTGGGGTGCTAATACCTTCCCAACACATAACGATTCCCAAACCCTAACAATGCCTTGTCCTAAAACCTAAAGGGATTTTCCGAATTTGCCCTTAAACTAAAATTTGGTGGCGGCTTCCTTTCGAATTTTCGAAGAATCCTTTCCCGAATTTTTCGGTCGCTACAACTGGCGACTCCACTGGGGACTTATTTATTTTTAGAGAGTCAAAACCTAGTCTGATTAATTTAGGATTAATTCAATTTTTACCCTTTATTTATTTATTTACCTTTGCATAATTATGTTATTTATTTGTGTAAACCCTAGGATAGAAGACGATATTTGTATGAATGTTTGTTTTGCAGCTTTGGTTTATTTTAGAACTGCTCCTACACACACTTCACAACTACACATCACACACACATCACACACATGTGAGAAAAGTCCTCTTCCCGGACTCGAGCATAAACCTAAGTTAGAAAGAGATTGCGTAGTGATGGCCTGCGGGACGTACGTCTCGTTGGGTGGTCACGAAAATCTCACCTAGAGTTTGATTCTTTTTGAGGATGCTATCCCTTCTAATAGCTTGCCTATTGTTGGGGTCAGTGTTCTTGACTGGGGTCCTTGGCTCTAGGATGATCACTATAAAGAAAACTTTAGACCCACTCCATAAGATACCTTCCTAGGTTCACAAAGGAGCTTAACACCCTTGCATTCAAAACAAACATTAGTGCATACCGTCTTTTACAAACACAAAAATCAAAATAATCAAATCAAAAAAAAAAACAAGAAAAATCAAAATTGTTATTTCCTCAAAGTTTTTAGAGAGTATATTACATGCATTTTTTCCCTTTTTTTTGCATTACAAAAATATTGAAATAAGCATTTTATATTACATGCATTTTTATGACCATCACGGAGTTAAAAGTTTTATTTTGGAGAGAAGCCATGCATGCTAAAGTCAAAATCAAATTTTGTTCTTTACTCTCCAAGTGAAAGTTTATAACTCCCCAATGTGATAAAATCAAATTATATGTTAAACTCTGATATTTTTATTATAAATTGCCGGGTAGAAATGGGGTGTTACACGATTGGTCCGAGGTAGCTTGAAGATCCACATCGAGTGGGGGGTACCTGCAAGACACTTTGACGCTCAAGTCAGTATGAGACCGAGTTAAGGAAAGGAGAGAGTGAGAGAGAGAATTTCAGGCGTGGAAAGGGAAGTTCAAAATGTAGAGAGTGTGGAACGCATACCGTGGTAGAGGGGTTATACCTCTATTTATAGAGGAAAGAAGCGTACCAGAACCGTCAGATATGGGCAGAAGATCCTGACCGTTGGAGGCGTCTCGAGGTGATGCTTCACAGATCTGGAGCGGCCTTATCGCGCATAATTGATTAGGCGTGTTAAAGGTAGGTGTCGATTCACCTTCCTGTCTGCAGGAAGAGTATATAACGCGGAGAGGAGACCTCATTTGCTACTTTTCCTGAATTCCCAAAGACCTTGCGCCCAGAGTATTCTGTGAGAGAGAGATTTCCGACCACCGTCTGAGATCAAGCTCGCCGCGCGAGATCATTGTAACACCCCCTTACTTGTAATACTACTTAGCAAATTAAATCAGAGTTTTTCAAAAACCACTCACAAGAGAGTGCTACATTTTCTACAAGACAATCAAACAAGCAGCAATGGCGCACATCAACAGTTATCAGCGTGACATATAACACCTCGGCTAAATGGAACGAGTTCATAAAAAAACACATGTTTTAATTTACAACGCAGTCGGAATGAAACATGTTCCAAAATAACATCAAGATACATTTCAAAAACCAACCCAAAACGACCTCTAAACTACTCGGCCCCCAGTGTTACATATCAGAGCAATGACGACGCCAAACGACACTGAGTGAGGACACCTCTACTCGGGGATACCTGCAAGTTGCCAACATGAGAAGCAACATAAAAGCAGTAGGGTGAGTCTCTAAACACATATAATAAGGTTTATGACAAGCATTATGCTAAGCAAACACATATAAACATCTCGGCACAACACACAAATAACACAATTATTTAGTGCATGAGTTATATGTATGATGCAGACCCAAAACTCCAAGGGCATATGCATGATGGATCCATTAAGACCGAAGTCTTCTGCTATCACCTTAGGACCGAAGTCCTCTGCTTTCACCATAGGACCGAAGTCCTCTGCTTTCACCATTATGCTTATGATTTATGCGACACCATGAACAATGCATAACACACAGCATATACATCATTCAATTTAATCATAACACAATTCCAAAGAACTCACCATTTAGACCGCACCTTACATTTCATAATTAGGACCTAAGTCCTCTGCTCACCTCTAGGACCGAAGTCCTCTGCGTTCACCCTTTTCGTTTTATTTAATGCCCCTCAGGGACTTCAACATTTATTACTCCTCTACTCGTAGCCCTACGGCCAAACAACTCTCATACATCATTACGGCACTAAGGCCGACGTCTCTGTAAGACTGTCGCCCTCAACTCACCGAACACCTCGGTTCCAAGTAGTGGACCAAAAAGTCACCACGAGGACTACCATGTCACTTAGGACTAAAACGTCAAATAGGGACTAAAATGACTACACCATTTAACCCCTCACGTACTTGGCACTCAAAGCGACGCTCACAGTTGCGTCCAGCAACAACCTGCGCTACACTAGCGTTAAAACAACACCTCGGCACCTATAGCACCTCGGCACACTCGGCACCTCGGCACGCTTGGCACCTCGGTACGCCTACACTCTACTCCACTCATAGTCACTTCAATTCACGCGAACGTACTCTACTTCCTCTATAACACCACCTAGTTACTCTACGCTTGGACACACCGCGCTTAAACGCAACATCTCACCTCGACAAGTACACCTAGGTATGATATACTCTACATCTCGGCCATAAAACCTCGGTTACTACACGCTATACGTTATCAACGGCACTTCAGCATCTATGCCTAAGTACTCTATCTCGGCCTAAGCATCTCGGCCTACTTACCCTACACCTCAACAAGTACAAACCGATACTTATACCTAGTCTCAGGTACTCATACACTTAGTTACTGGTGCTCACTCACCTCGGCTCCTATGACCTCGTTACTTACGTTCTTGACACTTACGATTATTCACTTAAGTTCCACCTTACGTATGGAAAGTAACCTCACCTCGGCAATCCTAAACCGATTACTCCATTTAACTCAAACGCACACACTCGTCACTTTATGATGTACGTTTTCACTACTCTTCCATTATCCTAAGCCTATTTTTAAGAACCTCTCCATGATTATGTTGCTCACTCTCACTCACTCTAGCTCACTTTGGGTGAGAGTTTCCTCGACTCCCATTTCACTCCTTGATCCCTCGTATGATCAACTCTCTCATCCACTCCACACAACTCCTCTGAAGTGAGCCAAAACACAACATCAAAAACATCAAAACACACCAAGCATGCAAAACAACTCAAAGAAACATAACTACAACCTACTCACACATAACAACTCATCATACTACAAAATTATACGTGAGAAGAGAGCCCCCTAACCTTGTTCAGTTGAGTAGGACACACTCTCTTCACTGAAACCCTCCAGTTAACACTCACAGCAACTCTTCTCCCTTGAGCTTGAGCTTCTTCCACGCCAAAAGCTCTTCCTTCTCTCTAGAAAGTGATCTCACCTACCAACTTCTCTCTCTTACTTTCCCTTTGACTTTTCTTGATAATTTTTTGGTAATGAATGCTCCCTCTCCTTCGACACTCTTCTATGAGTCAACAACTTGGGCTTCTAATGGCTCATGGGCCTCTCATGGCTCATGGGCCTCTACGCCCACCTTCCACATTCACCTAAGCATCTCCTAAATGAAATAAACTTCTAATTAATACTTGACTTAACTAAAATGTTGTAAACCTTAAATAACTCAATCAAATAATTAATTGAACTATTTTGGGGTGTTACAATCATCTTTCAGCATTCCGAGTTCATCATTCACCGTGAACCCAAATTTTCTACAAAAGAGGTTGGTTCTGTAATACTTTAATCTTTAAAGCATTAGTTTTTACCTTAGATTTTGTTCGATTCCTAGAGCCGACTTCGTCTTTGGAAAGAGTGTCGCCTTGTGGAAAGATGTAGTCTCGCCTCGGCTTATCCGAGGAAGGCATTTGATAAGTAGAGTTTAGATTAGTGATGGAAGCACCTTCTCTTGTAGATGGCCCGGACTAAGAGCGAAGAAACCCAAAGCTTCGTTCCACCTGGTAAGCCGATCTTGAAGAGGTTGGTCGAGGGACACCCCGTCCCGGACCCAAGGGATCGCGGTCTTTATTCTCCACCACCTACACGAATAGTTTGGCGAAGTCGAGTTTCTCGGCCCAGTTCATAACACGGAGAAGCAGCTGTCTGAGAGCACTGAAGGAGGAGACAGTGACGTGAGTTCCCGACCTTATCCTGGAGAAATTACCATGGAGGATCACGACGAACCAGTGGAGGAAGTATACAGGTGGTTATCCACCAAGGTCTGCAGCATACATGCTAAGCTGAGCCCGGACAAGCCTGTTTCCTATTTCGAGAAGTATCTCATTCCTCCTGAGGGACAGAAGTGGAGGTTGACGTCAGTGCCCGGGGTGCCTGTGTGCAGTTAACACAAACACCTAAGATTTTTCTTTTATGGAGCAGCGTTGGAGGCGATGAATGTTCGTCTTCCACTGAATTTGTTCCAGCAGTAAGTTCTGAGATACCTAAGAGCAGCCTCGTCGCAACTATTGCCGAATTGTTGGGGATTCCTGTGAGGGTTCGAGCTGACCATGGAGTACCTTGGGAGAAAGTCTACTGCCCGAGGCTTCTTTACTTTATTCAACATGACTCGCAACTCAGAGTCGGGGTCGGATGGAACCAGACAAGGTCACATTGGATTCCGAAGCAAAGGCGAACGCTCGTACTTCTTGCCGGCCAACGATTCGAATAAGAACTTAAAACCAGTCTTCTTCTTCGTCCAGGCTATGAATGGTGCAGGCAAGAGATCCATCGCCAAGTTTAACAACGAACACTTGGTCAAACCACGCTTCCCACATTGCTGGAGCCGAGCTCATGGTTTTACTCGTAGTGGAATAGTGATTGAGAACCCAGATTACCCGGTGAAAACCAACAAGCTAACAGGGGACGACGTGGAGACGTTTAAGGTAACCAATCAATGGGGGAAGAAGCTGGCCGAGAAGGGTCTAAAACTTCACTGCGGTTCCATGTTCGATGAGTTGGCCAAGTCTAAGGCCAAGCTCAAGGAGTATTTTGATAGTTGTAGTTCCCTTAGTCATGTGCATTAATCATGATGTTAGTTTTTCATGATGATAATGCTGAGTTTGACGTTGGTTCATTCATTTGCAAGTAACATGGACAGATTGGATGCTCTTATTGTTGGCAGCAAAGTTGACACAACCATCAAAGTTCTAAAATCCTCCGACAAGAAAATTGCCGCCACGAGCTCGAGAAAAGATGGGGAGTCGGGCTCCCGAGCTGACGCTGGCAACTCCAAGGAGCTGGAGAACAAAGGGCAACAACTCTGGCAATGGCTCGAAGTCTGGCCATGAGAAAGAACTAAAGCTGAAGGAGCTGGAGAAATCCAACTCCAAGGCGCAGAAACGTGGCCGACATGCGGCCAAAAATGCCGAGGGGGATGGCAGCGGTAGCAATCCCAGGGATGCAAAGCTGCAAAAACTATTAGAACAAAGGAACAAAGAGAAAGTTCTAGAAATTACCTCTGCTGACTTCGACCTGTTGGCTAAGGTTTCCAAGTTTGGGGTTAAAGCCTTTAAGATGATGTAGAGTTCGGCTAAAGAGAACTCCTCCGCTAATCTCTGAGGCACAAATTCTAAAACCTAAGCTTATAATCGTGCTATTGAGGCCCAGTTGGCTCGTACTTCCACAGATTTGAGGATTTGCCTGAATTATTGGTTTATAGAGCTTGCTGAAGAGAATCGCCTATTGAAGGTGAAGTCTGCAGAGAATGCCGAGTTAAAGAAGAAGTTGTCTGAAGCCCATGAGAAGGAGAAGAAGCAGAACGAGAAAATAGAGAGTCTTTCTTCGGTGGAAGCTGAGCTGAAACTTTCCAAGGAGGATCTTGACCGGGTCAGGAAGGAGAGTGAGGAGGCCAAGGTCCGAACCTCAGCTCGGATTGAGGAGCTTGAAAAGGACAATCAACAGCTGAAGGATGGCGCTATTGTGATGGCCAAGACTGAGTTTGAGCGATGCTTGAGCACATCCTTGGTTCTCGAGCCCAACATTCGAAGCGAGTTCATGTAGCTTTCATACAAGGTGGTTGATGATCCAATAGTAAGCGTTGATGGCGTTGTCTACCCTCCACCTGTGCAACTCGGGGAAGAGGAGGTCAACAATGCTGGTGACACCACTTCAGAGATGCAGGTGAACGTCGGCGTTGAGGAAGATACTTCCCCTGCCAAGGTTGATGTGGATGTCGAGATGGGGGAAAACTGATCATTAAGCCTCTTGTAATTTACTTCTTTTGTCTGAATAATTTATTTTGAAGCTAGCTTCGGGTGTGTCCGGGGCCAGCCCACACTTGTAAAAACAATAGGCACCATCCTTTTTCCGGCACTAATTTCCTACACTTGGTTATATTTTCTTGCCAAATACAAATATGCACGAGTATTTAAGTGCGCTTTACCTGTTATGTATGTCGATGTAGCACGTAGACAATCGAGGTAGCAGAGAGAACGTGAGGTCGTAGAGATCCTTGAATAAGCCGAGTCAGAGGCACCTAATAGAGGGTGCTTGACTTGATAGAATTTGCACAAGTGTTCAAAATTGTGGATTAGAGCCAACGTGGCAAGTAAATGAGTGACGAGATGGTAGATTCCTTGAGTCGAATTCAATGTTGAGAAAGCCGCTGTGGGGCCCCTGGCTCATTTAGATTGGAAGGCCGCTGTGGGCCCCCTTCTCCTCCAATCTTCTTACCAATGCAGCTGTGGGCGACCTGCCTTCGTACCGGAGTTGTTACGGGTGCCCGACCTTCACTGGATCCTACTGAGGCCGCTGTGGGTACATCGACCTTCTTACCGGAGTCGCTGGAGATGTCCGACCTTCTTACCGGAGTCGCTGGAGACGTCCGGCCTTCTTACCGGAGTCGCTGGGGACGTCCGGCCATCGGGGGCGGAGGCCGGGAAATGGGTCTCCTTCCTTCGGCCTCTGATGGAACTTGTCAGTTTAGGCATCAGAGGGAAGGCTGGGCTTGCGTAAAGCAAAATTGGGAAACCTTCGACCCTTGATGGAGTTCGTCAACTCAACCATTAGAGGGAAGGGCAAGTTCGCGCGAAGCGAAATGAAGCCGCTGCGGAGCTATTGGAACCAGATTAGGCTATTCAGCGACGAGCTCAGAGAGACGACCTATTGGAGCCAGATAGGCTATTCGGGCGACAAGCTCGGAGAGACAAGCTATTTGATCCAGATTAGAATATTCAGCAGCGAGCTCGGAGAGACGAGTTATTGGAGCCAGATTAGGCTATTCAGCGACGAGCTTAGAGAGACGAGCTATTAGAGCCAAATTAGGCTATTCAGCGACAAGCTCGTGCGTGTAGATGGAAGAATATCCCGAGGAGGGAACGCTGCTCGAGGAAGGAGAGGTAGAAGTCCTTGAAGAGAAGAGTTAAATCTTGGCGGTTGAAGATGAAGCCCGGTTGGTCCGGGGTAGCTTGAAGATCCACATTGGGTGGGGGTTACCTGCAAGACACTCTGACGCTCAAGTTAGTATGAGACCGAGTTAAGGAAAGGAGAGAGTGGGAGAGAGAATGTCATGCGTGGAAAGGGAATTTCAGAATGTAGAGAGTGTTGAACGCATACCGTGGTAGAGGGGTTGTACCTCAATTTATAGAGGAAGAAGCGTACCAGGAGCGTCAGATACGGGCAGAAGATCCTGACCGTTGGAGGCGGTAGTCCACTGCGGGGTGCGCGTTGGGCTACGCTCTGAGGCTGGATTGGGCCAAGGCCGAAACAGAATGTATGTTCGCATTTTTGCTATATAGTTCAAAAAGGGTCTCATGTTATTAGTATCGTATATAGTAAAGAGTTTTTTTTAGGAAACTAAGTTAGATTCCAGAACTTTCTTTATTTTTGATAATAAAGGAATTCAATCGTATTTTATTTTGATTTCGAAGAACTTATATCTAGTTTATTATGTGTGTGTGTATATATATATATATATATATATATATATATATATATATATATATATATATATATATATATATATATATATATATCTCGGATGGACTTCATAACTCTTACAATTTTCTCGAAAAGGATTTGTGTTTATTATCGATGTGATATGCAAGGTTGTTTTTATTGAGTCATTGAGAGTCGAATTTAATTCACTCGGTCCAAAAATGCTTACGCTTTCACTCATATTCAATATGAAAGTAGATTCTAATATTTGAAGTCGACTAAAAGATTAGGGATGTTACAAAAAGATTTGTGTTGATTTGTGGGAACAGTTGACAATCCTAAAAAGCAGTCTGAGATGTTACGCAACTCATGTAGTCATTTTATCTTTTTGCATTTATCCAAAGAAAAAAAACTTTGACAATTCAATTGATATTCTCAAAGTCTAATATTGTAATTTGTATTATATTCCAATAAAATTAAGTCCACTTTTATTTTGACAAAATAAAATTTATTTACTTAGAAAAATATTGAAAAGTAGTAGTTAATATATTGGATACAACATATCTATTTTAAGTATAATTATTTCAGTTAAACTAAAATCACCTAAAAAAAATAAAAAACGGCCCGAGCTAGGTTGTGGGCCTAAGACATTGGCCTTAGTGGCCTAGCCCTGTACAAAACCCTAATTTGACCTAACATCCTTTCGTTATAAATGTGTGTTTGCACCGTCACTTTCACAATACTTGTGATTCCGCGGCGTTTCTCAAACCTTACGAAGGTCTCTCTCTCCCCATCGTCTCTCACTATTTCTCATATTCCTTTCTCGCATTACTTACAATGTGCTTACATTGTCACTTTCTCAATACTTGTGATCCAGCGGCGCTTCTCAAACCCTACAAAGGTCTCTCTCTCCCCTTCCTCTCTCATTATTTCCTCTCTTCCCTTCTCGCATTACTTACCGTTTGAAAATTATCCATCATCAATTCATATATTATATATATAGTTGGTTATTATTTTTATTAAGAAGATTTGGTAGGCCAGGCACAAATTTATTATTCCCATACATATACTATGAATACGAGTAATCTTATATTAACCTTGATCTGATTGATTGTATATTTTTTTGCGGTATTTTATTCCTATTATTTAATGTTGCGTAGTTTTTTCTCCAATAGATTCATGAGGAAAACTCCAACACTTAATTCTTGGAAGAATATAATAATTGGTTTGATCAAACATGAATCATCTATATTGTCTTATCTTTCTTTACATTATTGTTATGTTCATCTCTACTGTTCATTTTGACAAAGTCCAACACATATGATCTCTGGCGGCTGTGATTTCCTTGATTAAACATTACACAAACATTCTTCATATTTAAAGAAGGTAATATATTTGAAATTTATATGTTCATATTTTCTACTATAATTTGGTATGATTTACTTTCGATTATTTGATGAATTAATTACTTTTTTTTATGGATGTTGTCTATTTTTATTTGAATTAGTACATTTAACCCTAACAACATGGTCTAAAATGTCTACTGATAATGTTTTATATATTTTTTAACCATATATAAATTTTTTTCAAGTAAACTTTGATCAATTTTTTTGTTATTACAAAAAGAATTGATTTACAAGAATATAGAGTTCATATTGGTATCTTCATTAAACCTTTCACGAGAATGGATTGAAAAGTTTGGTAATTTTATTTTCATTTCAGTTTTTGATAACTATCTCTATTTCACACTCGACCAATGACCAATAAACATTTATAAGTTATGATAATAAAATGGTTGTTCAAAACTTTTTGTGCATTGTGTAAGGGTTGAGATGTGGAGTAAATTCCATTTCAAACTTAAGGTATTTTTGACTGGTGCATTTTTGTAATGGAGAGTTTGAGCCCCTTAATTATATAGTTTTGGTCTCCCTCTTCCTTCACAAAACTTAGCAATGTGGAACTTCTTCAAGATGCTCAATTTCTAGTCAACTCCAACAATCTCCACCTTGTCTATAATTGATACACGAGACGTTTCCCACCTTCATTGTGTAAAGTCATCTATATAATTTCTTCAAGATGCCCAATTCCTATAAATTCCATCAATCTATACCTATTGGTAACTTTATTTCTTCAAGGTGTGGATTGTTTGAAAAACTGTTTTACAGTAGCAATACCTGTTTTTTTGTGGGAGAGGGTGATTATTGAATATATTTAAGTCAAAATTTTTTACTTTTTTGGGGCATTTTCCCCCATGGTATGAAAATGCATCAGCGATAGATAGCAAGAAAGTGTGAAGATGTATTATTATATATTTATGTATACTCTAATTAGTGTATTGTATTTACAATTCTTTATTAATATAGGACTCGTGGACCTTGGAAGAAGATAATAATAATAAAAGCACACCAAGAAGTTGAAAATAAATGGGCAAAATTGCAAGGAGGTTGCCAAAGTAGGAGTGAGAACGTCGTCAAAAACCATTGGAATACCAGCAAAATAATTGAAGATAATGAAGTCCAAAACTATTGAAGATAAGAAAGGATCACTACTTCATGCGTACATCTTAAAGATCACGGTAGCTAACGAGGCTAAAAGATGTTGAAGAATAACATAAGTGAAATGAATATGAATATGTCGAGTGCTGGTTGTGAAATACAAACCAATTCGGCTATTGAATTCAACTCCAAAGGTTCTATGCGAAATAGACAGGGGACCCTAAATGGGTCTCTATTAGGACATCAACTATCTAATTATTTTTTCATGGTGTTCAAATTAAATATTTGTATTCTTGGGCATATCATCAATTAAACTTTATCTTAAAATAATTGTTTGCTATCATGAATGATGTATATAAATTATCTTACCAACTCTGTAAGAATAATTATTATATTCTTGAACAATTTTATAGTCTTTTTATCCTAAGTGCACTAGTGTAACTTTTCATGAATAACACTAACCCCCTATCAGGTTTCAAACACAATAAGCTAGCTATATCCATATACTTCAAGTTCAAGTGAAAGTTAGAATCATTTAGGGTTTGTTTGGGAGAGGAAGGGAGGGGAAGGGAGGCTTGTGGGGAAGGAACCTCTTGTTTGATTCCCCCAAATTGGGGGGTTTTGGTTGTGAATAGACAAATTTGCCCTCAGTGAAATTGAAAATGCCCAAAATGGACAGAACCTAATTTCATTGTTAATTTGGCAAGTAATTGAAAAAAAATTAACAAGTAATTGCAAAGTAAAATAAATCTGAATTTGAAAAAAAAATTGCTGGCGAATCTCAGTAAGTTCCTCTTCAGTGTATGCCTGTGGCTGTGGGTTTTCAAATACCTACAGAACACAGAAAACTATATGGATCAAACTTGATTTCAATAACCCTTCTCATGTTCAATACAATTGTGAGTGAAACACCTTCTCAAACTATATGCAGAAAAAATGATTTATGCACTGTCACACTCGATCATTACTTGTTTCATTCCTTTTCACTAGCAACTCATGTGCCACTATGTAATGAACTATTTATAAATCTAATGATACATGTTATCTCACTTTATAAACCATCCTAAATCAAGTGTTGTAGCTGATTAGGGAGCAACAAATTTCTGGTTAATTGTAAGCCCAATACCAGTAATTAAGTATATAAACTCCATTATGAAGAATTCACAACATGTATTCCCTCAAGTTTTTATATCAAGAATTCATAAATTAATCTAGGAATTTATGAAGACATGTTCTGGAGAAAATTAAAAACCACAAGCCTTAAAATTTCACACCAGCACTCCAAATCCAAATAATGCAACATACCTGTTATTATAATGCAAAATAATGCCACACATCGTATATGAATATAAATTAGTTTCTATTGTTCACTGACTTGCTGAAACTCCAATGTATATGAATATAAATATATACCTCTGCTAACGCCTGCCGAACGCGGTCTTGCACAATCACTTCCATGCTCTCCATGATTTCTTTCTTGAACGTCGTTGTGTCAACTTCTGAGTTACTCGAGCGGCAATAAAGAACCGGTTCAAAGTATTTCTTTAGTCCGACAACTTCTGAGTTACTCTAGTGATTTAGTAAAATAAGCTGAACAATAAATTATAAAATGAATAGATCAATGCGCTACCAAGTTAAACAACTAACTAAATATTCTAATGCTTATGCTTTATAAATTTTAGAAACAAATTAATACTGAAATTTCTATTACAAATAGATCTTATATGCTATTAAACAAGAAAATGGTAAACACAAAACAGAACAAATTCTTTTTTTTTGACAACAAAATAGAACAAATTCTTTAATGCTACACTTAATGGAAGGTTACTCAAAGTCAATATGTTGAGGAGCGCGCGAGGGTTACTCAGGTAAATACACAACTTGAATTGTATTATATATACGTATGTTGCTTTGTTAAAATGAATGGAGCACTAATTATGTTATGTTTTGTGGTTATACAAAACAGGAGGCACATACTCAGGAGATGGGTTCGGCGACTTAGGGGACCTGGAACTCTGAAACACCTGGTCAACTTACTCCTGAGTTAATATCTCTGTCGAATGCACATTGGGAGAAAGTAGCGGGTTGGAACAAGAGTCGCCTGTATGCTACGGGGCCCTTGGCTCCATTAATGTCCCCGTCTGGTGTTGACCCCAGTAGAGCTTCTAGTAGACGAAGACCATTTCCTATTCAATCAGATTCGGAGAGAGAGCGGTTTAGGAAGATGGAGGAGGAGTTGCATGCTACGCAGCCAGGCTGCAAGAGAGTGAGATGCAAAAGCTAGAGTGGCGAAGAAATGATGGAGATGCAAAAGCAAGAGTGGCGAAAGAAAAGATGGAGAATGACATAAAGAGGTGATAGAGCTTCTTGGTCTAAGGAGAGTATGTCTCGACTGCTTGCAGAAACTTGGGGAGTCGACTCGTGCGAGTATCGAGTTTTGAGAATCCGAGGAGTCGATGACGGTCCTTTTAGTATCTTGTTTGTATTATTTGTTTTACATTTGAGTATTTTGTTATGACATTTCAGTATTTTGTGTTGTACTGACATTTGATTTTACATTGTGTTGATTCGGATTCTGATATTTCAATATTTTGTTCTGACGAAACATTTTAGAAATGTTTGATTTATATTGATTTAGGTATTTGATGTTTTATTATTTATTAATAAATAAGCAGGTTTTTAAAAAAAATTATTTTTTTTGGACTTTAGCGAGGGAATTAGTGAGGGACGTGCAGACACGTGGCACTCACCAATGGGTTGTGCAGTCGTGGCAGTTAGCGACGGAATAAGTGTCCCTCGCTAATTAGCGAGGGAATTAGCGAGGGAATTTGTCGTGGGTAATTAGCGACGGAACACTATTTCTCTCGCTAATGGCAATTAGCGACGGAATTGGGCATGTTAGCCACCGAATATTCCCTTGCTAATGACCGTGTTTTTTGTAGTGAGCAAGAGAGGGATAAGTACAAAGCTCGCTTTAAAGAGGCAGTCGCCAAAGCTTTGTGGGCGGCCCAATATCAATTTGAGTACGCGGTCAGCCAAATTAAGTTCGCCCATCCTGACCTGGTGATTAACGAGGCCGTTGTGAATAGCGCCCACTGCGTGGTCGACCAAGAGATTGTGCGTCCCAAGAAGGTCGAGAAAGGGAAGGTCGTCCATGAGCGGGCCGTTGTTATTCGTGCTGGTCCCTCCTTCTAAACATTAATCCTGTTTTACTTTTGATTTGAACAATTTTCCCGCCTTCGAGCGGTGGATATTAAGGGCGCTCTGGTTACGACCTTGGCGTCCTAATTTTGTAATCAATACTCTTTTAAGCTATTTTGCCTTCGAATGCATGTAAATTTTCTGCCGCTCATAAATTTTGCACGCTTACTTATCATAAATTTGCATGCGTGCGCTTTAACTAAGCGATCGTTTATTATTTGTGGGCCGCAACGCTCAGCGGCTTTCGTTTTGCCATTTGATGGCACTCGTTAATTTTATAGGCCGCTACGCTCAACGACTCACATTTTGCCATTCGATGGCGCTCGATTGGGCCATTCGATGGCACTCATTAAGTTTGTAGGCCGCTACGCTCAGCGACTCACATTTTGCCATTCGATGGCGCTCGATTATACGCCAACGCGTTGGCGCTACGGTCGCTCTACTGCTACTCGCATGATGATCGACCGGTCATACATTCTTGCATGAAAGATGAAATACACACGTCTTTTTAAGGCCGGGCCTCTGTAAAAAACCCCCGTGGGGAAAAAGAGCGCCCGTCTGGCTTTCATTCAATATTTGATCGTTCAAAACAACTTTGAAGCATTACACATAGTATTTTCTCAATTTCTCAGCGTTCCATGTCATGGGTATGGTCGCCCCATTCATGGTTTCCAGCTCATAGGCTCCTTTGCCGGCCTTGTTGACAACGAGATATGGTCCCTCCCAGTTGGGGGCAAGCTTTCCTTGGCGAGCGTTCTTGTTCCCTACATCAGCCCGCCTAAGAACGAGTTGACCAATGGAGAACTCCCTCTTCTGGATGCGAGAGTTGTATCTTGCAGCGACCTTTTGCTTGATAAGTTGCTTATCTAGGTCTCCACGACCATCAAACTTATTCAATTTGGGCAGCTTCCTCAAATCTCTCGGGATTCGGTAACGACAGATTTCCCTCGAAAATGGTCCATGGCCGGTCGCCATTTCACCCTGTCCAAACGGCTATAGAGCGTGGTATGCCTCATTGGCTGGCACTCCGTAGAATCCTCCGCTGATCGGTTGACCATATAACGGTGGGATCTGAGATGACTGCCCTCTGCGCCGTTCAGGTTCGTACTTCTTTGACCGTTGGGAGACGTCTCTGATTTCACCATCGCGATAGTTGTCTAACTCATCGTATGAATTCCACGATCGGCTTCTTGACCTGCGGGAACCAGAGGACTCGCAAGAATATCTTGTGAGCGAGCGGTCCGATTCGGGGTGATAACTGGAGTCTGCGTGACCGTGATCATGAGATCGAGACCGACGACTGCGCAAGCCCCTGCGAGCGGGAGATCTCCGCGCCCTGACTCTTCGTGCCGGAGATCGGAAAGATGTGCCTCCACGGTGGCAGTCGTTCCTTCTAGGTGGAGTTGAGTGCCTGCGGGAAGGATGCGCTTGAGCTGAGGGCCCTTCATTGCCCGCTCGCTGGCGGACTGGGATTGACCCTCTTTCGAAACGTGAAATCATCTCATATCGGTCGGCAATGAGTTGGTTCTTGGTTTGAAGTATCTGCATGAACGCCCGAGTCACGTGCTCGGGTAAGGATTCATTAATTCCTGCATCAACTAGCTCGGCCGGTAGCTACTGTTGTTGAGCCGGCCGCTGTATTTGTTCTAAGACTGGTCCTCAGCCACCTTGTACGGAGGGCTCTTGGTGAGGATTATCTTGTGATTTGTGAATAGTTTTAGGCACGCCCTCTGGGGTTTGCTGCGGATGGTCGTTTCGCCCAGAGGGGTTGACTTGTGATGAAGCCGCGTCTGCGGCTTCCTCGGTACCATGATGAAGGTAGGATAGCTCTTGGGCCTCCCACTGTTGTCGCCAATTGATCGTACCTGACCAATAGAGGTGTAGTGCTGATGTAGTCTTTCAGCTCGGTCACTGATTGTACCGAGGTCCTTGAATCTTGGTCGCACGCGGGTGATATCTGCAAAGACACTCCGACGCTCTAGTTAACAGTGAATAGTGAACAGGACCACAAGTGAGAATGACGTACCTAATTCTCGAGATTTGTGCCGCATTTATAGCTACAGTAATGGGCCATGTTGGGCCTATTGGACTGTATTGGGCCTTGAGTTCACTCCAAAGCAGGCCCCAGTTTTAAGTTCGCACAGGGCCCCTCAATTGTTTGGGCAACCCTGACCATGGGGAACATGGGCAGCAAAAATTCACGATCCATCAAAAGGAAAATGATTTTGGCTCTTTACTTTCAAAACACAAGAACTAACAGCAAGAGATTATGATAAAACTTCTTTAAGAATCCATGGTCGCAAAGCAAATCTCAACTTCCCATAGTTGCCTTCGATATTATCGGCGCTCAAGAAATCTAAGTGATCAGAGAGGAAAACCTCCTAGGAGCCGTGGAATTGTTGCCTACCGCCGATTGACTCCTCCGGCCGGTAGTACCAACAGACTTGAACCTTCGCGTTAGCGCCTCGAGAGTCAGCTTCGATATCCTCGATGGTTCAGAGGGACGCATGAGCACAAAGTCGCCAACTGAGACAATAAAATACGGTTATTAGGAAAATCATGTGAGCACAAATAGAATGCATATAGCATGGAGTTATTCTATAGAGAGATAATTTCATCATAACATCCTAATATGGATCATAGGAAACTGTTATTTATATAACACACAATACATATACTATTTCACAACTAAATATAAAAACATAAGATGGTCATGGCTTCTTATTTGTGTAAAAGGATTGGAAAATGTGTTTTGCCTCCATGCAAGTACATGTCACCTTCAGCACTCAATGTCAGCATAGCTAACTCAAGGCAATAAAAAAAAATTCTAGCTGTATGTAAGGGTTTGAGGGAAACGCGTAAAGGGGGCATTTTTTCTGCTAAAATACCAAATTGTGTGTTTGTGGTGTGTTGGGTAAAATATCTTTGTTGGAGGTGGGAATTTCGTCATTTTATTGATGCCATGGAAGTTGTTGAACCACCGGTCTTGGGGAAACAATTTTCATGGTTTGGATGGGATGGAGAAAGCATGAGCAGAATTGACAGGATGCTTGTTAGCGCTAATTTATTATCTGAATCAAGAATATCTACACAATGGATTGGTGATCGGGATATTTCGGATCATTTCCGGTATGGATTGTCTCGTCGGTAGCAAATTGGGGCTGAACCATTCAAATTTAACAATTGTTGGCTTGATCATGACAATTTAAAATTTGGTGAGGAGGTTTGGAATTCTTCTATAGTTTATGGTAATGGAGCCTTTGTTGCAAAGGAGAGATTGAAGCTCTTGAAGGGAGAGTTGAAGAAATGGAATAAGGAGATCTTTGGCATGCTTAATCTAAATCGATAATGCAGTAAAAGAAACTAATTGTATTGAAGACGAGGCAGCAAATGGGGAAGTAATTGATGTTGACAAGTTAAAAGCATTGAATGGGGAATTTTGGCAGCAAATCAAGAGTAAAGAAAGTCTTTTAGCTCAAAAATCTAGAGCTAAATGGATTGCTAAAGGGTATTTAAATACCAGGTACTTTGATATGTGTATTAAGAATAACATTCGGAGGAATCAGATCGTAAAAATCAAGAGGAATGACGAGTGGCTGGAAGGTCCCGAGAGCATCAAGACGTGGGCTAGGGAATTCTTTGAGCAGAAATTCGTGGAAGAAAATTTTAATAGACCAGTTCTTGATGGTGTGCATTTTAAGCGGATATCAGAGGAGGATAATCACTATCCGATGGCCCATTCTGGGTTGAGGAGGTCAAAGAGGTAGTTTGGGATTGTGATGGAAATAAGAGCCCCGGACCGGATGGTTTCAATCTCAATTTTTTCAAAAATTGCTGGCATATTGTCCAATGCAAATATCCTGAAGGCTATTAGTGCCTCTTTCTTAGCACTTATCCCAAAAAAGGCAAATGCACAAGAGGTTAATGAGTATAGGCCTATCTCTCTTATTAGTAGCTTATATAAAATTTTATCTAAGTTGTTGGCAGGAAGATTCATAAAGGTGCTAGGGAATGTTATCTCAGATTTCCAGAGTGCTTTTGTACCAAGAAGACAAATTTTAGAAGGCGTTGTTGTTTTCAATGAGATCCTGGATGTGGCGAAAAGAGAGAAGAAGTTGTTGAGGCAAAATCCCTAATAAAGTTTTGATGTTCAAAAACCTCAAGGATGAGAAGCTTAAGGTTTCTGATCATATGTATTACTAATGCTCTTGTTGAGTGTTTCATAAAGAACAGAACTTCAAATCACTCTCAACAAGATACTTGCTTATGAGAAGCATCAATTCTAAGAGAAAACAGAAGAGAAACATTGCCTCCACTACTACTAGAAAGGAAGCTTTCTTAAGCATAAAGGATTAAAGTCAAGAAACACTTGGAATTCTTGGAAGAATTCTGCTTGAGAAGATTCATCAAGTGAAATGGCAATATGAGAGATATAATTTTTACAACAAAAGATGGAGGCATCGAGGAGGAGTAACTTTCCCAATGCCATTCTGCTTTATATAATGTCATTTATGATGATTAAAGATGTTGTCAAGACAAGTATCTTGTCTAAAAGGTGGAAGAACCTCTGAAAATCCCTCCTTGATATAAAGTTAGATAATCGTGACCTCGGAAAGCCTTGGTTCTTTTCTGATGGTGTGTCTGCCATTGTGTCATCTCGTAGTCGTAGTGGCAATTATCTAACAGTGGCAGACACACCATCAGAGAAAAAAACCAAGGCTTTTCGAAGTCACGAGTATGTAACTGATAAGGTTGTGATTTCCAAAGGTTCTTCCACCTTTTAGACAAGATACTTGTCTTAACAACATCTTTAATCATCATCAATGACATTATATAAAGCGAATGACATTAGGCAAGTCACCGATCCTGTCTTTCTTAAACCTCGACCTCTCACTCTTCCTTGGTGCCTCCATTTTATTGTCATTAAAAGAATGGTGCTCGGCCTCAGCAACATCGTTACAAAGAATAGGTTCCATAGGAATGTCATCCGGAATGGCATAAAACCCATTTAGTTAAAGAATATTAGAAAAGCGGCATAATGAACAACTTCTCATTTCAAATAAAAAGTTATATTGTTTGATTTTGACTATTCTAAATAACTAAAGAAACACAATCAAATTATTTAGGATTCAAATTTTTTAGTTTCAAAAGTTATTTTTACCAATCTGCAACAAAAAAAATGTTAGTTAGATGTATTGATTGATATTCAAGCTTATATACATTAGAGTGTAAAACTGAAAGAGGGAATACAATAAAAACTTGTGTGAGCATAAGTTGACAAATCACTTAACTGACTACTTGTCTACAAATCACTTTTGTATATGCGAGTGCCTAATGAAGTCTGAGTTTTATTCATCACCCTCATTCTGAAGATGGAAGAGGCTAGGTGTCATACCCCAATTTTGTCCGGCTTAGGTCAAAACCCTAATTTTCCCCAAAAATAATCAAATTAAAAAATAAAAAAAGCATCATGCATTGCATTTAGGTTTCTAAAGTCATTTCAAAGTTTCTAAAATCATTTTTGGAGTTGAAATGCACTTTTTAGACAAATTAGGGTTTTTCAGTACAAAAGGGTATTTTGGTCATTTCACAAATAAGGGACAATTCCTCAAAACAAGTCATCCAACATGCATTTCAAGGTACTAGAGGTCACTACTAGGGAGAAAAATCGGTTTTGAAGTGGAAATGTGTTTGAGGGCAAAACTAGGGTTTTTAGAGTGAAAGGGTATTTTGGTCATTTCACAATAAAAGCGGTTTTTGTCCCAAATCCTTGGATAATCATCAATGATTTATTTAAAGGATATTTGTGCTCCATTGTGATTATTTTTGTGATCGACAATTAAACCTTTTGGTCTAAAAACCTAGTTTTTGGATAGAGGGTAAAATGGTCTTTTCCTTTGAGGTGGGGCAAATAAATCAATTTTGGGATTGGTGAGATCATAAAATTCAGAGCCCAATCATTGAATCATGGGATATAGCCCAAAATGGCATGAAGTAGGAAGAATAATCTAGAAGGGAATATTCTACACTCTTTTGAATTTTGAAAGGATAAGCATAGTACAATAGTACAATTTGCAATTCCACTCACTCTCCATTCCCTTAGCTGCGCATAAACAGCCATATACACCCCATTTTCATTTATTTTTATTGTTTGCAAATTGTGTTAAATCATGGCCATCCATTCAAGTGTGAAAATCAATCCTCACCCTTCATTTGAATCAAAATGGCACTTGTGTAATAAGCTTTATGGAAAATTACATTTTTGTAAATGAGTTTATCCTTCACCACCCTTCCTAAGCTGCGCCTCAGCCCTCTCTCTCCTCACTTTATTGCCCTTAATCCATGTGATAATGCATCTTGACCATTGATTCAATTTCTTTCTCAAATCCTATTGATTTACAAGAGATACATTGTCACAAAAATACCCTTAAGTTTTCACTTCATATAAAAGCCCAAAAATAGGAGACCTCACACACACTCTCTCATTTCTAACCTAGCACTTATACTCAGCCTCCATGCTCTCCTCTCCTCCTCTCTAAATTTGAACCACCATCATCAACTCTCCTTCCATCTTTCCTTCATTCTTTCACCATCAAAACTCCATAATTCATTCATCATTCAAAAGATCTCCTCATAAGCTTCAATAATCATCCAAGTTTGATCAAAGAGAGGCTATTTGCGTGGGGTTTCAAGTTTGTTGAGGTTGTGTTCTTCAAGTTCTTGCTCTCTTTTCATTTCCTAGTTATTTTGTGAGGTAAATAAATTCTCCTTTGCATTTTCTTCACCTTTCACCATGTAGATCTCTTCATCTCTTCTCTCCTTCTCGAAAGAAGCTTTGAGGACTTGTTTCAAACATTATGTACAAGGACATTGGGAGCCTTGGGTGTTTGAGACAAGTCCTTGGCCTTGAAGGAGAGATTCTTATGTTTGTTTGCATTTCTAATCATTTTTAGCATGTTTGCATCATTTTCATGAAATAAAATGCCACTTTCCTCATGTTTTTGCTTTGGCCTTGGGTTAAAAATTAGGATCCTCATGTTTTCTTGCCTATTTCATGTGTCAAAGTTGAATAAGAATGGTATATGGGACCAATAGTGCATTCGGGTTTAGGTCCCTAAATTAGGGTTTCATCATCTTTTATTTTCTTTGATTTTGTGTGTTGAATAAATGATGAAATGATGATTGTTTGAGTGTGATATACATGTGTAAATCTTAGGGTTTATGTGTGTGTGTCTAATGATGTGATTTGGTTGCAAGAAATTTGTTGAATTTGAGCCTTATTGTGTATATGTATGTTTCGGCCATAAAGCCATTTTTTGACCAATTTACTTACTCAAATTTGTTGTTTGATCTTGTTTGGTAAATTAATTGTTGTGAATTGTGTTTTTTTTACTTTTTACCTTTTAGTTTTACCATTCACTTAAGTGTTCCTAAATAGTAAAAAAAACATTTTCTTACCTTTTCTTACCTTTCACTTAAAACCCTAAAAAAAAAAAAAAACATTTTACCTTTACCATTTACCTTCACTTAAATAATTCACCACCTTCACTTAAATAAGTTACCATTTCATTAATAATTTACCTTTACTTTTTACCTTTCTTAAATTACAAAAAGACCCAAAACATTCTCTAGTTTACATTTATAACTTTTCAACTTTATAAAATCAACCCAAAAATACTTTTTACCACTTTTTCATAAGACTCTAAAAACACCAAAACATTTCACCATTTCCTAAGAATAAGGTAACTAAATTTTTACCACTTTTTATGACACACTCTCACACACTTGCACTTAAATAAAACCTTATTCACTCTCTTGCATTCTCATTTGCTTGTATCTCTTGCATACTCTCTTGTTTTAATCTTCATGCCTTTTCATATATTCATATCTCTTGCATATTCATTTGCACTCTCACTTGTTAGTACCTCATGCATCCTTACTTGTTTATACATGCAATAATGATGTGCCTTGCATATTGTAATTGTATGTTCATGCACCCACATGTTAGCTCAATCATGTATTCAATTGGTTCATTACAATTTGTGGATATTCTTTATGATTGCTATGCTTGTGTTCTTATTGTTGCCTTGGTTTGGACTTGAAAAGATTTGAAATGTTCTATTTCTTTTTCAAACTCGGAATCACATGTTTTTCTGATAAAAAACCCTAAGGCATTTTTTTTCATAAACAAATCATTGGCCATCACTCGAAGCCGTTGCTTGTTTGATCGTCAATGATGGAGTTACTAGTGGTAGTCACTCGAAGCCCTTGCTTGTTTGACTATCACGAAAACTCCCATACCTTAATCGAATACAAGTTAATGTAAAAACTCAAAAAAAATATGAGCCATTAGTGATAATCATCACTACGACTCATCCTTTTCCAAAACAATTTCAAAAAGATAATAAAAACGTTGCAACTTGTAATCACTTGAAGCAATTGCTCGATGATTATCGGTTCCAACACTTTTCTTTAAAGTTAGTAATGAACGCCACTCGAAGCCATTGCTTGTTTGGTATTCATGAGCGCTTGAGTCATATTTCCAAAACTCAAAAGATAAGATAAAGACAAAACACAGATTTTCTCAAGATTAAGAACCAAGAACTACGTAGCTTTGATCCTCATCTCATTGAAGTGCGTAGGAGCGGGTCACATCCCGTCAAGCACTCTTTTAAAAAAATCTTAGTTTAGTTTCACTTTTCAAAGATCCCAAAAAGATTTCTTTCTCCCTTGTTTTCTAAAAACTCTTTCAAATAAAAAGGAAAAGAAAAGAAGTAGAACGATTTATTTCAAATCAAACAATCCAAACCACACATCGAATTAATGGTTCCCTTTCTAGTAGAAAGGAGGTGTGGGGTGCTAATACCTTCCCCACACCTAACCGACCCCAACCTACATCTCTCGAGTTTTGAAAAGACCAGTTGCTTTCAAAAGGTTTTCCTAATATTTTCCTTAATAAATATTAGTGGCGGCTTCATTGATCGATTTCTTTTAGAAAAGTTGTAAACGAGGAAGGTTCTCCTCTGGGACTTTTTCGCGTATAGCAGTTGGCGACTCCATTGGGAATTTTTTTATTTTTTAAAAAAAAAATAAGTGGGTCAAACCTAATTAATCCGTTGTGTGGTTCAAAATGTTTGATTTGAATTATTTTTCGTTTTACTTCTTCATTTCCTTACCTTTTTCTTTTCTTTCTTCATATGCTTTTAATTATGCATGCTTTCCCCATCTATTATAATCCCTTCTTCTCTGCTCCTTTTCTTGAGGTAAGCTATATATGGTTGTTGATGACACCTTAGGTTAGTTCGTTTGTTTTGAAGTGATGCTAAACCTTAGGGTAGACGACATGTTCTTGCTTGCTTCTATCCGGGTGATGCAGCTTTTTCCTTGCGGGTGGGGAGGGTGGATTTTAGAAAGTATGTCCTCAATCACACACTTTCACACCTTACATTTTGTATGTTATGAGTGGGCTCCTATACCCGGATCCAACAAATACCTAGGAGAGTGGAGACGATTAGTGATCGTCATTCGAGACCTTTGTCTGTCGACACTCATGAAAGTCTCAACCAGTGCAGCTTTCTCATGGCGCTTCACACTTGGTAGTTCTCTACATTTGTGGATGTCGGCATGAGGATTCTATAGCTCTGGTAGCCATTGTGAGGTGTGAATTAGAACTACATGGGAGGAACCTTTGAAGTTGCCCTAGAACTTAGGATTCCCACCTTTGTAGGACACGAGGACATACAAATTGTGTGTTGCATTGTAGTTTAGACATGTCTTTCCTAAAAAAAAAAAAAGATTTTCAAAAAAAAGAGAAAGGGTTGCCGTTGTAGCCTTTTCTTTTGCCGTTCCGTACAAAGCGACATATGACCCACTTTATTTCAAAAAAGGGAAGAAAGAGTTACTAATGTAGCTTTCCTCCTACCGGTCTATATGAAGTAGTGTACGGTCCGCACTTTCAAAAAAGGAAACCTGAGTTATCGCAAATAAAGTTTTTTTTTCTAACCTTGCATTTGCATAAAGCATCATCGTCATTTGCATACATTCCCGCATTGCATAAAGCTTAAGATTCTGCAACTCATGCATTCATAGAGCATCTCATTTGCATTTGCTTGTCAAGGACCACTGAATAATGCATCATCTTGTCGTAGGTGTGTCAAAATGGAATCAAGTAGCAAAGCTTCACTTACTCCTCGCCTCCCGATTGTGAAGAAAGTGGATGTTGGTAGCCTGAGGGAATTGTGCAGCCCTTATGGGTCCAATTGAGAGGATTCCTTCGACTTAGCATATGGGAATATCCGTAGGCTCTTGCAGTTGAATGTTCAAGAAGATGCTCTTGTGGCTTTAAGCCAATTCTATGATTCTGATATGAGGTGCTTCTTCTTCAAAAACTTCCAGCTTTCGCCCACACTAGAAGAGTACGAGCAGCTTTTGGGATTCTCCAGGTCTCATGCTAGGCCCTATCAATTCCAGGGACTGTATTACACAGATGAGAGGTTAGCAACATTGTTGAGGATTGGTAAGGACCAGTTGAAGTTACAGAAACTAAAAAGAAATGGTGTAGCTGGGTATCCACAAGAGTACTTCGAAGATCTGATGCAATCTTATGCTCTGGCCAAGAATTGGGGTCCATTCAAGTTAGTATTAGCCCTTACCATATTTGGGGTCGTTCTTTTCCCTCAAATAGAGAAGTATATTGATGAAGATGCAATTTGTTCCTGGGTGTATCAGCAAATACGAGAACTGCCAACAGCAATTGGACCTGCGGCCCAGCCCAACTCGATCGGCCCAAACACGCTGCTTGGAGCGCAATTCTCGCCGGCCGAAAATCTCGCTAACGGTCGGACCTCGCAGTATATATACGCCATTCGCATATGGCATCAGGTACGTTCTCTAACCTTGTGCTATCTGCCCGAGCGACCTCTCACTAGATCGTCGGAGTGTCTTTGCAGGTACCACCCGAGGTATTCAACGCGTGAAGCCAGGACCGGTCCTTTCACTCATTCAACGACCGGCCCATTTGACGAATCAATCGACACTTCAACTCTTCATTGGTCAAGGTACGATCAATTGGCGACCACAGTGGGTTATGGCCAATACTGAAGTTCAAAGAATCTTGGTCGACTAGGGTAGCTCGGCCGACATCATGTTTGAAGGCTTGATTGACAAGATTAAGGTTGATCGGAGCGAGATAATTCCCCAGGTCGAGCCAACACCCTTGACGGGCTTCAATGGAGCGGTCACCTACCCGTTGGGAACGATCGAACTCATGGTCACATTTGGTGACGACACTGGAGATAGCACCTTGTACAGGACGGTCCGCACGACGTTCCTCGTACTCCCCCTCAAATCATGCTATCAGTGTATCATTGGTAGGCCGACCCTGGGCAAGCTAGAGGCCGTGGCGTCAACAGTACATCTGAAGATGAAATTCTACAGTAAAGACGACCAGGTAGTTACCCTGGCGGCCGACCTAGAGGCAGCAAGACGATGCCACGACCTGTATCAGCAAATTTGCGATGAGGTAGATCTTGGCCCAAACGTTCAAAGTTCTGGTGAAGGCCATCAAGTCAACCTCACTGATTTGGATGCTCGGTATGATCCAGACAGCGACCCAGAGGATAACGATGATGACTTAGCCCGAGAGCTGAAAAACAGGTTGAAAAGGCCAGAACCTCATGGAGAGCTAGTAGATGTGCAGTTGGGAGACGACACAACAAAGGTAGTCAAGCTCGGCGGCGACCTACCAGAACAAGTGAAGCAAGACCTTGTGCAATGTTTGAGAGACTATGCTGACCTGTTCGCATGGCAGGCATCAGACATGCCCGGCATTCCTATCGAAGTAGCCTGCCATCAACTTTCAGTCGATGAAGGGGTCAAGCCGGTCGCTCAAAGAAGACGTACTCAGAACGAGGAAAAATCTCAAGCCGCTGCAAAGGCCGTTGAGGACCTCATAAAGGCCAATTTCATAGAAGAGATCAAATACACGACCTGGCTGTCCAATGTCGTGCTGGTTAAAAAGAAGAATGGAAAGTGGAGGATGTGTGTAGACTACACCGATCTAAATAAGGCATGCCCGGCGGATGCCTTCCCGCACTCCAACATTGACAAATTGGTCGATGGGGCCTCGGGCTACAAACTACTGTCCTTTCTGGACGCTTACTCTGGGTACAATCAGATCACGATGTATCCGCCCGATCGGCACAAGACAGCCTTCATGACCGATCGGGGAAACTTTCAGTACAAGGTGATGCCTTTCGGCCTCAAGAACGCTAGAGCGACCTACCAAATAATGATGAACAAAATTTTCAAGAGGCGGTCGGTCGAATCTCAGAGGTGTACTTGGACGACATGATCATCAAAAGCGTGACCGATCCAGATCACGTGAGCGACCTGAGGGAAATCTTTGAGGAAGCTAGAAAGAACTCCCTTAGACTGAATCCTGAGAAGTGTACCTTTGGGGTGAGGGCCGGCAGATTTTTGGGCTTCCACCTGACCGAAAGAGGATAAAGCAAACCACGAGAAGTGCGGGCGGTCGCCGATATGAGGCCGCCCACGACTAAAAAAGATACACAACAACCAATGGCATGGTGGCCGCTCTGTCTGTGTTCATACCCAAAGCGGCTGCAAGTCGCCGCCATCGCTTTAAACTCCTCAAGAAAGATGTAGACTTTGAATGGACCACCAATGCCGGCGTGCATTGGGCGAATTAAACAAGCTTTGGTTAGCCCGCCCATCATGACCAAGCCGCTGCGGGCGAGAGGCCAGATATCAGTATTTGGCTATAACGAAGAAGTTACGAGCGCGATACTAGTCAAAGAGAGCGATCTAAAGCGTAATCCGGTCTACTTCATAAGTAAAGTGCTACGAGGCCCGAGCCGAGGTACGAGAAGATAGAAGTTTGCTCTTGCACTCGATTCTTTGCTCGAAGGTTGAGACCCTACTTTGTGGCCCACCAGGTCGTGGTAAGGACCGACCAGCCAATCAGGCAAGTCCTTCATCGGCCAGACCTGGCGGGACGAATGATAAAGTGGGCGGTGGAGCTCAGTGAGTTTGGCATAAAATTTGAATCCAGATCGGCCGCAAAAGCACGGTGTTGGCGACTTTTATAGCGAAATGACTCCTACCCCGAAGATCAAGCTGGAACGACCTGGATCTTGCACGTAGATGGGTCGTCTAATAGTAAAGGAAGTGGAGCCGGCCTAATACTAGAAAATTCTGAAGGCCTGGCCGTGGAGGTGTCTCTGACTTTCGCTTTCCATACATCGAACAATCAGGCCGAATACGAGGCGTGCATAGCTGGCTGCAGGCTCGCCAGGACTTCAATGTCGACCGGGTTGAACTTCGATCCAACTCCTTGCCTTGTCGTCTCGCAGATCAAAGAATTATATGATGCGAAGGACGACGTCTTTGAAGAATTACCTAGCGAGTAAAGGGAGCTTCTCAGCGATTCGGCCGGGCCGAGTGACTCATGTGCCTCGGACCGAAAATGTTCGAGCGGACATACTATCAAAGCCGGGCAAGTACCAAGACCGGGAATCACGAAGTTTGATTCAAGAAACTCTCAATCGGCCGTAGGCGTTTCAACCAAGCCAAGTCGATCGTTGGCGTTACGTGTGTCGTCGACGGTTCGATTGGATCGCCCCATCCCGAGATATATTGTTGAAGGGGAAGAACCGAAAGCGATCCGGCAAGCTAAGTTGGTCGAGGCTCGGAGCGACCAAGTACTCGGTTATAGAAGGAAAGTTATGCGAGAAGAGGATTCTCCTCTCCATTGTTAAGGTGTCTTCGTCGGTCGAATCCGACCATGTCTTTGAGGACATTCATGAAGGTATTTGTGGGAGTCACCAGGGCGCTCGTTCCATAGCTAAGAAGGCTCTCAGGGCCGGCTATTATTGGCCGACCATGGACGAAGATGCCAAGAAGCTCGTTCAGAAGTGCAAGAAATGCCAAATACATGCTGATGTCCACATTGCACCTTCCACAGAGTTGCAAAGTCTTGTCTCACCTTGGCCGTTTGCCTGGTGGGGCATGGATTTGCTAGGCCCATTCCCACCTGCTCCAGGCCAGTTCAAATTTCTGATCGTGGCGGTAGATTATTTCACAAAATGGGTCGGGCGGAGCCTCTTTGCAACCATCACCTCGGCGAAAGTAAGCAAGTTCTTTGGCGGTGTGTTTTGGCCCGTTTTGGGATCCTCAAAGAACTAATAACGGACAACGGCACCCGGTTCCGCGCACAAGAGATTCGAGAAATGTTGGCGACTTGGGGTAAATAAGTTTCACCTCGGTCGAGCATCCTCGCATGAACGACCAAGTCGGCGGCCAACGGGGTAATTTTGCGTGGGTTGAGCGAAGACTTCGATGAAGCGAAAGGAATCTGGTCGAAGAGCTGCAGACCGTTCTATGGGGCGATGCGGTGATACCCATAGAGATGGGCGGCTGAATTGGAGAACTTCGAATCCCCTACGGTGGTTGATAACGGCCAGGGCTATTCGAGAAGAGTTGGACCTAATTGAAGAGGCTGCGCACCCAAGCGTCGCTAAGAGAGCAATTGATCAAACAGTAAGGTCGCACCGGATACAACACTCGCGTGCAAAAAAGAGACTTCACGGTCGGTCAGCTCGTTCTAAGACGGGCCGACGTGGGAAATAAGAATGCACGCCAAGGGAAACTCGCACCAAATTGGGAAGGTCCATACGGGGTCATCAACAAGATCGGAAAAGGGCTTACGAGCCGAAACCATGGATGGGGCGACTATCCCCAGAACGTGGAATGCAGAAAAACTTAGGAAATATTACGTTTGAATGTAACAAATGATTTGAATGTAATGACGACCGACCTATGAATGAAAAGCAGGCAGGCGCTCTTTTTCCCACTGGGTTTTTTACAGAGGCCTGACCTTTAGAAATATGACGTGTTCTTTACTTTCTCGCAAGAATGTATGACCGGTCGCTCAAGATTGCCCGTGGCAAAGGAGCGATCGAAGATTATCAACTTGATCAGATCGTCGAAACGATCTACCTCGAGAGCCATCGAAATGGCCCAAGGTTAGATAACCCGCGAACCTCGGTCGTCGAAACGATGCAGGCGTATGCCGCCGAGAGACGGCACAAGCAGCGATCACCGAGTTGACTCGAACGGCGCCATCGAAAATGGCCTGGGGTTAAGTGATAACCCAGCGAACAGCCGTCGAAACGACCTACCTCGAGAGATCATCGAAATGATCCCAACGGATGCCATCGAAATGGCCCGACCGAGTGCCATCGAAATGGCCCAACCATAAACGAGCGCTATCGAAATAGCACGAAACGGCCGCCGAGCGGCCTACAAGTTCGAAATGACTAAGGCGAATAAATGCAAGAAGTACGCAGACATAGCAATATAAGTTTGAACAGGCGTAATTAAAGGCAAGTAAAAATTGTCATTACAAACACGGGACGCCCGGTCGAAGCCGAGCGCCCACGAATTGAAAAACTGCACGAAGGCAGAAAAATTGTTGTGCCCGAAGGCAAGTTAAACTATTACAGAAATTACTCCGCTCGCAGGCGGGCTTCAGGGGCTTCAGAAAAGAACGGTGGCCGGTTGAACGACGTTTCCCTGTTCGTCCACTTGCTCGGGCAGCATGATCTTGTTATCCACCACGTAATGGGCGGGTTTAATCATCTTCTCATCGAAGTTGATCTTTAGATCTGCATTCAAGGCTCGCGCCTGAGCAAGGGCGTTATAGAATTGCTCAATTGCCGCCTCCCGACCGGCCTGGGCCACCATGTGGATCTTCGCCTGCAGCTCGGCATTCTCGGCCTCCAGCCTGGCCTTATCCTTCTCTGCGGATTCAAGGTCAGCTTTTAGACCGTTCACCTGGCCAGCTAGCTCCTTATTCCTCTTGGCAAGTTTGGCCCGGTCCTCCTCGCCCCGCTGAAGAGCTTCTTTCTTGGCCTTGGAGAGCTTGTCGTACTTCACCTGCAGCTCGGCCAAAGACTCCTTGGCAGCGCGAGCCCCTGCAAACAGAGATCGTCCGGCCGTTAGTCGGTCGACCTAAAACGAAAGAAATAACGGAGTGAAAAAACAAGTACCTTCAGCTTCGGCCCCGACCTCGGCCATGATTTTGTCTATCCCGAGCGAGAGAAGCGCGGACCTCCATCGGCCTCTTCCTGAACCACTCGAGCTCGACCTGTCCTAGCTTCTCAAGAGAGAGAATAGGGAGGTCGGCTTTGGCGGAATCCATGTTCCGATCGTCGAGCCTTATCCGCTTGGCGGAGCGATCGTCGTTACGAGCAGGCGACCGAGTAGTTTGACAGTGCGCGCCGCTTCTTCTTCTTCGGCCTCGGGGGTGGGGGCACCTTGGTGGGCGATTCAAGGAGATCTCGGGCCGAGGTCCTTCCCACTTTTTGGCCCCAGGATAGTATCGGGCTTGAAACCGACTCGAGCACCGCCCAGTTTTTGCCGGCCATTCTTTCTGCGAAATAGCGAGCTATGAGTTAGAATAAAAGATTGACAAGACTGACAGCAAAAACATAAAGACAAGGTTCAAAAGCAAACCGATTTCGGCCTCCAGTTCCTGGCCCTCGAGCAAGACAAAGGGTCGACAAGGTATGTCGCCCTTAGGATCTGGACGCATCATACCCGCCAGCGCTTTGATCATATCCGGAGATTGCGTGTCGGCCTCCCCAAGTCTTTGACGATTGTAAGTGTAATCCCGGTGCCGCTGCGAAGTGGGCCTCGTTCCACATGATGGGGAAATAAGGGGACCGAGCATGCCGTCCGGTTGGACCTCCGATACGGGCCTTACCGGCCTCTTCAGTTGGAACGATCCAAAAGTACTGGCTTCTCCAGGCCGCTCCCAAAGATTCTTGAGTACGCCTTGAAGAACCGGGTGATGAGTCTTCTCGTGCATTTTGAAGGAGACACGCTCCTCTTCTCCTTGTTGGCCTTCTCCACGAGCCACCACTCGAAGAGGGTAAAAAGCAGCATGATCGACACGGCCGACGACCCAAATTAGTTAAAAGAACTTCAAAGGTCTTGAAAACGCCCAGCGCCGTTAGGTGGAGTTGTGAAGGGGCGACCACATGTGACGCAAGACGTCACGTTGAAATTCAGAAAAAGGAGGGGTAATCTTCATCCTCTCAAACACGAGCCGATACATCGTGAATTTGAAGTTGGGAGAATAGGTTGCAATATCTTCACCGTCCTTCATGCCTCTCACCCTCCAGCCCGGTGAGTCATCAAGGAGGCTCCGCAGATCGGGTAAAGCATCGTGGCCGACGGTAATGATGCTCCTATTAGAGCGAAGAGTTTCCGATACCCAAGACATGTCAGATACATCTCGGGCTACATCCGCCTGAACTTCGGCCGACCCTTCGTTCAACCCTCCAATGTTCACCTCCTGACCAGAGCATCTGGCTGCGGGCTGAGCCGCTTCTTCCTCGTGGATTTCTGCAGCTCGGCCGCCTTCGGCCTCTGCCATCTCCTCGTCCGCGACTGGGACGGTACTCTGCGCTTCATCATCATCGATGATAACCACATCGACATCTTCTTCTCCTCCCTCCGCTCGAGAAACAATGTCCTCCGGCGGCAGAGAGTTGCTCGGCCGCTCCCCAGAATGGACGGACCTGGAGCCAAGACTCCTTGAGCTGGCCGACCCTCGACCGGAAGAATGAGAACTCGAGCTCGTGCTGCTCGAGGAACTGCTTGAAGAGCTAGAACCTTTGTCGCCCGAAGACGACTTAGGCTCCGCCTCGGGGGAATTGAGCTCGCCCGGCCGTGACATGTAGGTAGCGAAGGATTGCGGTGGTTTTCCGGGAATACGGGCGGTCAGTTTCGTCCGTGGCATGCAAGAACACCTGTGATAGAGGGAACGAGTCAGGTCGATCGAGTAGAGCACTCATGAGAGGGGGCGATGTGGCTATCCCTCGACCGGACACCCCCTATCACGAGGCGTGCGAAAATACGAAACGCTTTCAAAGAAAAAACTCAAGCTCAGAAAAGAGAAGTAAAGATCGATCCATACCTTGAATAGATGTTGTGAATCGGTCGCGAGTGTAAGCGAAACAAATTGTGAATGCAAGTCGGCGGCGAACAAGTCGGTCATTGTGCGAGCAATTCTTGGAAGTGTGAGAAATGAACTCAGCAGGCGGCTATTTATAGTGCGGATTCTTGGCGCGAAGGGGGGCCGGGAGGCGGCGTCGCAACGCGTTCACCTTCTCACCAATGGGTGTCTCGAGCACGACCTCGGAATCCCCAAACGTCATATGCGGAATGTCGGTGAAGACCAACCGTCGCGTCGGCCGACGGCCGATGGTTAGGCGGCGGTCGACACCGTCCTATCAAAAAGCAAGCGGCCGCGTCCGTTTCATCAAAATAACTTCACTCACTGGGGGCATCGATTCAAGCCTCGGCCCGCTCTTAGCGACCTAGGCTTGGGGGCAATGTTCTGGGGTGTCGGCAAATCGAATCGCCAGCAAAGAATGGACTGCGGCCCGGCCAACTCGACGACGGCCCAAACACGCCGCTTGGAGCGCAATTCTCGCCGGCGAAAATCTCGCTAACGGTCGGACCTCGCGATATATATATCGCCATTCGCATATGGCATCGTGTGCACGTTCTCTAATCTTGTGCTATCTGTCCGGCGACCTCTCACTAGATCGTCGAGTGTCTTTGCGAGTACCACCCGAGGTATTCAACGCGTGAAGCCGGGACCGGTCCTTTCACTCATTCAACGACCGGCCCATTTGACGAATCAATCGACACTTCAACTCTTCATTGGTCAAGGTACGATCACAATTGGTGCGTTCTTAGCCTTCAAAGACGCCAAAACCCTATCAATCCCGTGCTCTGCCGTTTCTTGCTAACACATATCATGCCTTCACTCGCCACGATCGGTTCCATACAAAAAGATATGCCTTTACATTCACGTCCTCTATTCCTGGCTTATTCTTCATGTGGTCCATAACCGTCTAGATGTCAAAGAGTTAATTTCCTATGCTCTAAGTTGTGAGGTGAAGGTCAGAACTTCTCTAGAATGGGTTGAGTTTCTGAAAAACCTTAATGATCTCCAAATCCGATGGTACACCATTGCATATTGGAGTGACAGGACCTATGGTGGTTTTCACCGCGGAAGCTTTCAAAACGTGCCTCTCATGGGGACTCAAGGGTGTGTCAACTATAACCCTTCATTGACTCTAAGGCAGCTCGGTTACCCGATGAAGAACTCACCCTCCGAAAGCATGCTGTCCCGTGTTTACCTCTGTAAGGGGATGCCTAAATGCGGTGATTTGCTTCGAAGAGTTCAACAGTCATGGGAATTCGTAGTGCGAAAAGGAAGTGAGGAATTGTCAAAAGAACCGGTGACATCACCTTCAATCAATGGCTTAAAGACAAGCTTCAAAGGGTGAGATCACCAAGTCAAGGAATGCTTACCCTTGAGGAGGAGATACCAGAACCCTATGTCCCTACCTATGAAGAGTTGAACGAAGCCAAACTCGCTTTAGCAAAGGTAGAAGAAGAGAAGAAGGCATTGCAGGCCAAGTTAGAAGAGACGGTTCTAGAGAAGGAAAGGCTAGAGGAAGAAAATGTTATTAAGATGATGGCTGTGGAGGAAAGTGTTAAGCGATTCAAGAATGAAGAGCAAGGCAAGATAGAGGCCCAGGGATTTCTGAAAAGAGCAGGAGAAGAACTCAGGTACAAACAGAAAAAGCAAGGAAGGCGCTTGAGGAGGCCCAAGAGTGGAAGACACTAGCCCACCTGGTCGAGCAAGAATCACACACAGTGAGGGAGTTGAAAGGTCAGCTGAGGAACCTCGAGATGGAGAAAAATGCTGTTGAGGAGATCCTCAAGGAATATCAGCAAGCCTTGAGTTTTGAAAGAGAAATATTTGGTGAATTAAAAGGTAACCTTCGCGATGCGGAGGAGGCTACAGCGAGTTCGAGTTGAGAGTCGATGTTGGGAAGAGCGCTTCTGAAATTGATAGGGAAAATTGAGGAGCAAGAGATCATTAAGGAGCTTAGAGAGAGATCCGGATGTGGAAGGGTAAATTCTCAAAGTTATCCGAGTTGGCTAGTCAAGCTATGGCGAGGAGTTCCCAGAAATCTAAGGCGTAGAAGGCCGAAATGTGTTTCTTCAACACCCCTCGAGGTGTACAAGTTTGTGAAGTATTGCTGGGCATTGGTCATGGAGTTCAAGGAACAATCTCGAGGAGCAAGAGTCAACAAGAAGAGGAAGAGAGCCGAGGAGTTTAAAGCCATTTGTAATTGAGTTGATTAGATGTACTTCTTTATCCAAAACATTTACTCCGAATATTGTATTACGAAATATTGTACTCCTTTACTTTATTTAGTTATGAATATGGTACCACCTTTTCCTTTGGCAAAAGTCGTTGAAGCTCTTTGTCCTTGATGAATGAAGTGTTTGGTTTGCTACTTTGATTCCTCGTTCATTTCACTTTCTAAAAAAAAAAAAAAAAAAAGAGAAAAAAGAAGGATAATAAATAAAAAATAATAATAAAAGGAAGAGAAGGAAAGTTGACGCGCCTAAGACAAGATGAGGCATTACGTGGTTCTTGACGTCGAGCAAACATTATGCATACATTCATGCATTCATTCATGCATTTTTCTTTTTTCGCTCTTATGTAATAAAAGTCTAAATAAAATGAGAAAAGGCAAGTGCGGTGCGACAACATCGGTATTGGACACGCTCACGGGCGGAGGGATGGCAATCTTAGCAGATATCGATCCACCTCAGCCAGCAGCAGAGAATCAGAATCCTCCTATTCCAGACTCAGCAAATGGAAGTGGAGCAAACCCGACCCTCACGCATGCAGAATCGAACCGATCGGCTCTCACGGTAGCTCCAGTCAGAGTGATCCTGAAATGAGGAATGAGATGAATGCTTTAAAAGCGCAGATGAGCGAGGTGATGAGGCTTTTGTTGTCCTTGAAAGATGGGAATGACTTTCAGACTGCCCAGTGGCCCACTTATGGCCTTCCTTTGGGATACACTCCCCCAAGTCAAGAAGCAAATCAGGAGGCTGGTCTTGTGTCGACAGTCGAGAATGTGCAGCCAACGTCTGTTGGACCAGAAGGAGTAACTGCTGAACCCCGGGTTCAAGTTCCCCATCCAATTGTTATACCTCAGTCCACTCCTCAGAATCTCACTACACCGCCAGCTGTTTTTCCGCAGACTCAGGGCTTCGTGTCTGGCAACTCTGCTTATCCCCAGGTTCAATACTCAAGGCTGCCACCGCAATATGTTGTAAGCAATTCTCCCCCGGGTTATTCTGCTGAGCACCAACAGACCAAGGAACAGTTCCAAATGTTAGAAGAAAGGTTAAGGATGGTTGAAGGTTTTGGCTTCAGAGCTAAAGAGGCCAGATATTTGTGCCTTATCCCCGATGTGGTGCTGCCCCCAAAGTTCAAGGTCCCTGTTGCGCCCCGAAAAATCCGGTTTGGGACTTTTCAGTTTGACAACGTTGAAAATCAGTAGAGCCGCCACCAATATTTTATTTTAGGAAAACATTGAAAAAAACCTTTTTTGAAAGCGGGTGGTCTTTCGAAAACTTAGAGATGTAGGTTCGGGGGTCGGTTGCGCATGGGAAGGTATTAGCACTCACGCGCCCTTTCTACCGAAAGGAACCATTAATTTGATGTGGTTTTGAAATGTTTGATTTGAAATACATTGTTCTATTTATTTTTCTTTTCTCTTTGAGAAATCACTTTATTGAAAACCTAAAAGGGATGTTTTTGGTATCTTTGAAAAGCGGACAAGACAAAGATTTTTGAAAAGCGTGCTTGACGGGGCGAGAGACCCGGTCCTACGTACCCTCACCGGTGAGGATCAAAGCAACGTAGTTCTTGTTTTTATGGGTTTTTAAAGGTATGCTTGACGGGACATGAACCCGGTCCCTCACGTACCTCATTGTGAG
Source organism: Oxytropis ochrocephala (assembly GCA_020916435.1). Taxonomy (NCBI): domain Eukaryota; kingdom Viridiplantae; phylum Streptophyta; class Magnoliopsida; order Fabales; family Fabaceae; genus Oxytropis; species Oxytropis ochrocephala. The sequence goes on along the minus strand of CM037091.1, from coordinate 48,139,015 downwards.
GATCAAAGCAACGTAGTTCTCGGCTTTGCGTGTGAAAACGGCTTTTGAGATTGAGTTTTGGAGTTTTGAAATAAGACTCGAGTGTTCGCGAACACCAAACAAGCAAAGGCTTCGAGTGGCATTCGTATTAACTCGAAAAAAAAAAAAAAAAAAAAAAAAAGGGGTTGGAGCCAGTAATCAAACAAGCAACGGCTTGGTGATTACTGGCGACAACGTTGTATTATTTTTGTTTTGAAAATATTTTGAAAAGGTGGTGAGCCTCGGTGATGATTATCACTAATAGCTCATGTTATTTTGGAAATTTGAATTGGTTTTTTGTTGTTTAATTAATGTGTGGGAGCTTTCATGATAGCCAAACAAACAAAGGCTTGAGTGACTACCACTAATGACTCCTCATTAACGATCAAACAAGCAACGGCTTGAGTGATGGTTAATGATTTTTATTTAGAAAAATGCCTTAGGTTTTTTTATTTGAAGAAACATAGGATTTCAAGCTTGAAAAGAAATATAACATTTCAAATTCTTCTTCCAAGTCAAAACCAAAACAACCATTGGGACACAAGCAAAGCAATCAAAGGAATATTTACAATTTGCTATGAACAATTGGATGCACCATGATACAAGTATATGAGTGCAAGAGTATGCAATTATGGAATGCAAAATACAACATTATTGAATGCATGAACATTTAATTTATGAGATGCAAAACATGATATTAATATATGCACATTTAATTTATGAGATGCAAAACATGATATTAATATATGCATGAGTAAACTTGAAAAGATATGGATATAAATGAATGCATGAACATGTAGGCATAAACCTAAACTAACATAGGAAATTGCCAAATGGGCATCTAGCAAGGCATTTTTATTCAAGCTAAAAGTTCAAGAAAACAAAATAGTGACTTAAACCTCCAAGCCTAAAACCCTAATCCCAAGAACACACATTAAGGAACCAAAACCGAAAAATCAAAACCCTAACACTATAGAATATGCAATGGGGAACTTTATTCAATGAGATGGGCTCATGGCCTAAACCAAGTATGCAAAGAAAACTTTGAACATTGAGCAAAACTATGATTAATTCACAAGAACTATTTAAAAAATGAAGTAGAGAATAGAATGACAATTTATACAAGGTTGAATCCCTTCTTGCAATCTTCACCACTTTGAATGAAATGCACTAGGCATGTAGTGAGAATCACTTTGCAAGATCATCAACAAGTGGACAACAACATAACTAGACTACAAGAATACATAAACTATTAAACTATGAAATAGATTGAATCCTTTCTTGCAATCTTCACCACTTGAATAAAATGCACTAGGCATGTAGTGAGAATCATTTTGCAAGATCATCAACAAGTGGACAACAACATAACTAGACTACAAGAACACATAAACTATTAAACTATGAAATGGATTGAATCCTTTCTTGCAATCTTCACCACTTGAATGGAATGCACTAGGCATGTAGTGAGAATCATTTTGCAAGATCATCATTAACTAAACAATAATATAGCTAGATCATAAACATATCAACTATAAAATAAATTGAATCCTCTCTTGCAATCTTCACCACTTGAAGGAAATGCACTAGGCATGTAGTGTGAATCACTTTGCAAGATCATCATTGACTAAACAATAATATAGCTAGATCATAAACATATCAACTATGAAATAAATTGAATCCTCTCTTGCAATCTTCACCACTTGAAGGAAATGCACAAGGCATGTAGTGTGAATCACTTTGCAAGATCATCAATAAACAAAAGGTAAACTAAAACACAAGAAATAATGAGCACATAAACTAATATATTAAACAAAAGTCATTTCTAGCTCTCTTCACTACTAAGATCAAAGTGCACTTGGCACTAGTAGGAATCATAGAGCCAAATCCACAACAACTTACTAAAGAAGAATACCCACAACAAGATTTAAACAAAGAAACAACAAAATCAATTTTGAAGACATTTTAATCATGTATATGCGAAACCTTGCTCCATTTTATTTAACAAGAAAACTCAAAAATTAACATGAAAACAACACTAATCAACTTATTTTAGGGTGAGACAACAAATCTCACCCTCAACCACAACAAACTACATTGAAAAGATGATGCTATGCGAAAGGAATGAGGGGAAGAAAATGAGCTTCAATGCAAAATATTTGGAGATGATGCAAAGAGGGTTATGGATTTTACCTTTTCTCTAAAATGGAAGAGAAAATTGAAGAAATGGAGGGAGAAAATGCAAGAGAGCTTCGGCCTTGCAAGAGAAGGAAGGAGATAAAGGTGGTGTGATGAACTCCTTGAGTGAGAAAGGAAGGTTAAGGGTGTGAGAGGTGGATTCAAGGTGTTTTGGTGGATGAAGGTGAAGTAATGGAGGAGGGGGAAGGAGGAGAAGGCTTCGGCCTAGAGGGTGGAGAGGAGGAGAGGTATGATGCTTGGTTTTCTTGAAGGTGAGAATGATAGCCCAAAGATTGGTGAAGAGAGGAGGTGTGAGCTATTTATAGGGATTTTGAGGCCTTAGGGCATTTAGGACTTTTTGCTTTGATTGGGCTCTAGGATTGGATCTTAATTTTGAATGGATGGTTAGGATTGTTGGTCACATGGATCAAGGGTATTTAGAAAACACAAGTGTGTGAGAGAAATGGGTGAAGGTGGCGCATAAAAGAAGGAAAAAAGGAAAAATTGTGAAAAAAAATCTAATTTGGGAATGGTGATTTTTGTAGAATAGGGTTAAGGGTATTTTGGTGAGGGAATGTTCTCAAAAAGGTAAGATGGGGTTTTTGATGGAAAGGTTAGTGTAAGTGCATGGGTTAATTTACCAAAAAGGGCAACATTGAGGATATGATCAAATTAAAACTTGGTGAGTAAGTAATGGAGTGTGTAGAAACTTCTAGAAGGAATAGAGGGGGTATGGGACGCATGATCAGCTGATCATGAAGGGGAAAAAAAAATAAAAACTTGCTTCTTTTTTTGTTTTGTCTTATTGAGGACACTTCCTCCTTTTATTTTTGAATTTTGAATCTTTTGGGCATGTAATTGAGAGTGCACCTATTAAAAACATGTCACATATTTTTGGACACCATGAAATAACCTCCCTAATCATTCTAGACAATTAAAATTGTCACTTAATTAATTGGGGAATTTTTAATGGTCTTTTGGCATTTTTTATGCACTAAAAATAGGAAAAGTGCATTTTAATTATTTTAGGCTAGAATATTCTCTCTAAAAATTGTACAAAAATTCTCTTGGATAAGAGAAAAATGTACTTTTGGTGTGTGCATATTTTTGACGAGAAAATCATCCTTTTGCGAAAAATGACCAAAATGCCCCTTACCCTAAAAAGTCCTAATTTGCTCAAAAATGCATTTTTATTCTAAACATGGTTCTAAAAACCCTTGGATGACTTTTAAAACTCTAAAATGCATGCCATGCCTTAATTTATTTATTTTTTGGTTGAAAATTAGGGTGTTGACCTAAGCCGGACAAAATTGGGGTATGACACTGCGCCTCTTTATCTAGATTTTAACAAGGAATATGAATTGGCCGAAACATATTCCGAGGCAAAATAGAGATAAAGAATTCAGAAATTATACCGATTTTGTCAACTTAGGGAAAAACCCGAATTTTCTTTTCCTTTTTGGGTGAATGGATACTAGCCAGAAAACGGCTGTAATGAATGTGGTGCTAACCCTCAGTAAGCTAACAAAACAGGAAACACATGGGCGCCGACCCTCGGGTGGCGTAAACAACAAGAAGTAAAACAATAAATAGAATAGTAGAGAAGGTACCATCCTTTGATAAGCCAGACACCGCAGTGGGAAAGAAAGTAACAAAAAGTGCGGTGATGAAGGAGCGCTCGTCACTCTGAAGGAACACCTGGGTTCTGAAGGAGCGTCTGCGGCTCTGAAGGAGTACTTGGACTCTGAAGGAACACTTAGGCTCTGAAGGAACGCTTGGGCTCTGAAGGAGCGTCTGGGCTCTGAAGGAACGCTTGGGTTCTGAAGGAGCGTCTGGGCTCTGAAGGAGCGTCTGGGCTCTGAAGGAACGCTTGGGCTCTGAAGGAACGCTTGGGCTCTGAAGGAGCGTCTGGGCTCTGAAGGAACGCTTGGGTTCTGAAGGAGCGTCTGGGCTCTGAAGGAACGCTTGGGCTCTGAAGGAACGCTTGGGTTCTGAAGGAGCGTCTGGGCTCTGAAGGAACGCTTGGGCTCTGAAGGAACGCTTGGGCTCTGAAGGTGGCCTACTCGAGCGGCCTGAGGTTCTGTATCAAGTTGTGGAGGCTGATACATTTTACCTTGATGGACTTGCACTATGCTTTACACTGGCACAGCTGGTCTGAAGGACGCGAAGTCTGGGGGGCCGATCCGTCATGCTCCGTGATGACTTGGCGGGATGAAGGTCGAGTTCAAAGTCGCTGTTTGGACTGTTGATTTGAACTAAACTGAAGGACTCCGGGGTCTGATGATTCGTCGGTGCTCGATAACGACGGGATCTGAAGGGACGCCTTAGTCTGAAGGGATGCACGTCTGAAGGGATTTGCAAATCTGTTGATTGATGATTAAGATGACCATGCCGGCGTATTGAATTAGGTACTGCATATGTCACCGATGCAAGGAATGATGCATGAAGCATGGGTGCATGTTATGCAAAGGCATGTTATGCAGGAGTATGTTATGTGAGTGCATGCAATGCTATGATTTTGATGTGATGATGCATGTGGTGGACTGTTTTCCTTTGTTTTTGATTCCTTTTTAATTGTTTTCTGACCCACTTTACGCTTCGCTTTATTTGTTTTTTCTCATGTTTTTCTTTTCGATCAGCTTTCTTTTTTCTGACCATTCACTTTTGCTTTTTGACAAGGCTCATTATTATTTTTTTACTGGTTCAACCGACTTCCGATACTCTGGTAGGAGACCCGAAAAGCCAAGGGAAATCAGGCTTGTGAACCGAACGCGCATTTGCTCTCTGGTTTGCCACTTGGAACGGTTTGTGAATGCAACCTTTTTGTAAGATTAATTATCTTTAGGAACTTGCTTATTTCCCATGGCTTTTAAAGATTTCGCAATGATTTGTAATGCCTTATGATGTATGCACATGTTTTACGATTCGATATCACCATCATCATAAAAACGCTTATTTTGAGCAAAAAACGAAATATCAATAATCACGACATGAGAAAAGTTGAGCTTTATTGATATGGAAGCCGATCGTCTGCAGAATGTTACGACGATCGCTCAAGACATTTGAGAATTTAAAGCGCAAAAAGACACGAAAAAGGAAAGAAGCGATTTCATTCGTCCGTCTCTCGTGGGGCGATGTTGACATTTGTGTCCTTGACCTTGATCACTCCTCATTCAAGCCTTTAGGGAAAGTTGTATGCTGTCTTTACTTTTCGTGCTCAAGTTTTCTCGACCCTAATTTTTGCTGGATCGCCTTTTGCGGGTTTTCAATCCACCGGTCGCTCTGATTTTGCCTAAGTCGCCGCTTTCGGGTTTTCAACCTAGCGAGCTAATTCTTACTTGGCTTGTCTTTCTCTTTTTCGTTTATTTCTTTCGGGCATAGTACTTCTTTCATGAGTGCAGATTGACTGGTTTCGAGGTCTTCGCCATCCATGTTGGTGAGTATCGCGCTCCTCGAAAAAGGCTTTTTGACTACATACGGGCCGTCATAAGTGGGTGCCCACTTCCTCGGAGTCACTCTGAATAGGCGATATCTTTTTGAGTACTAAATCTCCTTCATTAAACTCACGCGGCGGATTTTCTGTCGAAAGCGGTTCTCATTCTTTGTTGGTACAAACCCCATGACACGAGCTGCAATCCTTTTTCTTCAATGAGGTTTAGTTGATCCAGCGAGCCTGCACTCCACTCGCTTCCTCGGCTTAGTTTCCATCGAAACCGCGAGGAGGGTATCTCAACCTCAATGGGAATACTGCTTCGATCCATACACCAAGAAAAAGGGGTTGCCCGGTCGATGTGCGCGCGACCGAAATACTGAGTAGCCATGCAAAGCAAAGGGAAGCATCTCATGCCAATCCTTGTAGGTTACCACCATTTTCTCGCACTATTTTCTTGATATTCTTGTTGGTCGCTTCATTGCCCCATTCATCTTTGGGCGATAAGGAGAGGAATTATGGTGCTGAATTTTGAATTCCTTGCACAAGTCCTTCATCATTTTGCTATTCAAATTGCTACCAAGTTATGATGATGATCTTGTCGGAGTAGACCATATCGGCAAATCAGATCTTTCTTCACAAACTTAGCAACCACTGAACTGGTTATACTGAAGTATGAAGCAGCTTCAACCCACTTGGTAAAGTAATCAATTGCAACCAGAATGAAGCGATGCCCGTTTGACGCTTTGGGCTCAATTGGACCTATGACGTCCATGCCCCACATGGAAAACGGCCAAGATGCAGTCAAAACATTTAGTTTGGCAGGCGGCACATGGATGTGATCAGCATAGATCTGGCATTTGTGGCATTTCCTTACGAAGCTATAACAGTCTGATTCCATCTGGAGCCAGTAATAACCCGCCCTTAAGATTTTTCTAGCCATGGTGTGCCCACTTGAATGGGTTCCGAACGAGCCTTCATGCACATCTCTCATGATTCTCTCAGCTTCTTCTTTGGCAACACACCTTAAGAGAACCATATCATAGTTTCTCTTGTAAAGAACTTCACCACTCAAAAAGAAATTCCTTGACAACCTTCTGAGGGTTCTCTTGTCATTTTCTGATGCCCCAGGTGGGTATTCCTGACTAGTGATGTACTGCTTGATGTCATGATACCGGGGCTTCTCGTCAAGCTCTTCATCTATTGCCATGCAAGTAGTGATGCTGCGAGCGAGCTCCGGTCTTTGGATTCTCGATCTTAGTCAAGTTCTTGTCACAAACTAACATTGAACATAGAAGACAATGTGGCTAATGCATCGGCCGGTGATTTTCACCTCGAGGATATCTTTGGAAGGTGATCTCATCAAAGGACTTCATCAACTCTTGCGAGTAATCACAATAAGGAATCGGTTTAGGATCTCTGGTCTCCCAATCGCCTCTTGCTTGATAAATAACTAGAAATTTGAATCCCCGTATACATCTAGCCTTTTAACTTTCCACTCTAGGGTCGCTTGAATACCTAGGATGCATGCTTCAGATTCTGTTATGTTATTTGTGACATAGAAGCTTAGCCTTGCAAAGGATGGCGGGAATGAAGCGATTATCGGGAGATTAACACGCCCGACTCAAGTGTCCCCACACATTGGGCGCACCGTCAAAATATCATTCTCCATCTTTCACTTTCGTGGGACTCCCCTCGTCGAATAGTGCCATGATGTCTTCATCGGGAAAATCATGCCGCATTGGTGTGTAACTGAATCGGTGACATGCCAAATATTCAAATGAGTGTACTACCTTTAATCGCCTTTTATGCGTGACATACAAGATATCGTGATTCGATAATTGCATCCGCCATCGGGCAATTCGTCTGTGAGTAAGCTTCTCAAATATGTACTTGATTGGATCCATTTTGAAACCAACCAAGTTGTATGACTCAAAGATGTATCTTGCCTTAAGCGATGAGCGCGCCCAAACTAAAGCACAACGAGGTCTTTTCCAAAGATAGAATACCTTGTCTCACGATCGGTGAACTTTTTGCTTAGGTAGTATATTGCATGCTCCTTTTTCCAGATTCATCATGTCGACCCAACACACAAATTTCATTGAATTGTCTAGCACCGTAAGGTACAAGATGAAGCGGCTGCGCTCGCCACAGTGGCATTAAGACTGGTGGATTTTGCAAGTACACTTTGATTTTCTCGAAGGCTGCTTGACACTGATCATTCCACTTCGGCTCCTGACTTTTGCATAGCAATTTGAAAATTGGCTCACAAGTAGCAGTCAACTGGAAGATGAATCGAGAGATGTAATTCAACCTTCCGAGGAAACCACGGATTTCTTTCTCTGTTTTAGGCACTGGCATTTCAAGGATGGCTTTTACTTTGTCTGGATCCACCTCAATTCCCTTTTGGCTGACAATGAAGCCTAGCAACTTCCCTGATCTCACCCCAAACGTGCACTTGGCTGGGTTTAATTTGAGCTTATATTTCCTTAACCGTTCAAAAAGCTTCTGCAGATTGACAATGTGCTCTTTGTCGGTTTTAGATTTTGCGATCATGTCATAAACATAAACCTCAATCTCTTTATGCATCATATCATGGAATAAGGTAACCATGGCCCTTTGATAGGTCGCACCAGCATTCTTCAACCCGAATGGCATGACCTTATAACAGAATGTTCCCCAAAGTGTTATGAAAGTTGTCTTTTCCATGTCCTCAGGGTCCATTTTGATCTGATTATATCCCGAGTATCCATCCATGAAGGAGAATAACGAGTGTTGAGTCATCTCATCCCACTAAAACATCAATGTGAGGCAAAGGGAAGTCGTCCTTAGGGCTAGCACGATTCAGATCCCGGTAATCAACACACATTCTGACCTTCCCATCCTTTTTGGGAACTGGGACAATGTTGGCAACCCATTGCGGGTATTTGGCCACTGCCAGGAATCCTGCATCGAATCGAATTGCTTTACTTCGCCGTCTACGATTTTGAGGACATCTCCTGTTTCATCCTCCTCAATTTACTCGTTTGACAGTGGTCATTCGGGCTTGACCGGTAGCTTGTGTACCACAATGTCGATTGTCAACCTGGCATATCCTCGATACGACCATGCAAACACATCCACGTAATCCCGCAACAACCGAACTAACTTTATGCGGTCTTCTTCGCTCATGGTGGTTCCTACTTTAACCTCTTTCTTATCCTCTGCATTGTACCCAAGTTGATCACTTCGATGGACTCTTCGTGTGGTGGATTACCCTTTCTTCTTGTTTCATTAACCTCAAAAGTTCGGAGGAGTTTCCTGGTCTTCTTCAACATCCCCACGGCTGATTGGCGGGGTGATCAAAGTCAAAAGGTGGATATTTGACACTTTGTCATTTTCGAGAGACCATTCTTTGTGGATCTGCATTTTGCCGGGCTAAAAAGCGAATGAAAGGCGAAACAAGAAAACAAACAGACAAATAAAGCGAGAAAAGACTCATGCAAATGAAGAGAAATTGATTTTTATTGATTGAGAATTCAAAACAAGCGTTTTTATTGATGATGATAATTTTGAAAATAAAAACACGTGTGCCCCTAACAATCGGTCCTATGGCCTTGGCGAGCCACGGGGTTGCATTACAAATGATTACTTTAAATTAAGAGTCACAGGAGAATCAGCGGTCTTCCAATTCTTTAACTCTTCACCGATACATAGCAACGACGAACTGCACTCGCCTCGCGCTTCTCTTCTGGATTGAAACATCTCTCGATGACAAAGAACTTGATTGGGATCCCACAAGCCAAAGACTACAAAACTCTCGACTAATGTCGCAAATTGGGATCCTCTCGGGCCATGGATCTTCGCCTCTGGATTTGGCCAACCACCGGGCGCTTTTCGCTCATCCGCCTCTTATCCGCCTTTCCTCCTTACTTGGGTGTATCCTGGCCCGAAACGGTCTTTTTGTTTTCCTTGATTGGATAGGAGCTAGAATCCTTGACCAGATCTTTCCCAAGCGTAACCACCTTGTACCCTTGGGCTATCATAATTTTGGCGACCATCTCCTCCTCTTTGGTCTTTCCAAACACTTTGCATTGGCAATCTCCAAAGATGAAAAGTCAAGCTTCCAACGACTCTTGGCAAAGCTACATATTTGAACTCTGATGGCTTATTAACCAGAGTCTCTTCCTCACCGAATACTACGACCACTTTGTCATCCACCATGAATTTGACCCGTTGGTGTAGAGAAGAAGGAATTGCCCCAGCCATGTGGATCCAGGGTCTTCCTAACGCATACCAATTTGTATGAAGAGGTAATGTCCATGATTTGGAAGTTGATACGAAAAACTTCAGACCAATTTGGATAGGAAATTCCATTTCTCCTAGCACTTCCTTTTGGACCCATCAAATGCTCGCACCAAATGTCCGAACTTGGTTTCATATAGGAACAATCAACATCTAGCTTGTCCATGGTTGACTTTGGCATTACGTTCAGCGAAGACCCGTTGTCAATCAGTACTCTGGCCAGCACATAGTCCCCACACTTTACTGAGATATGAAGAGCTTGATTATGTTCTTTTCCGCTCAAGGCAACTCATCATCAGCAAAAGTTAGGTGATTTGCAACTACCACACTCCCGACAATTCCATCAAAATGATTCACTGGAATGTCCTCTGCCACGTGAGCCTCACTGAGCACTTTCATCAAGGCTGTTCTGTGTGCTTCCGAACTGAGCAACAAAGTGATAGCATGGATATCTTTGAGGGCGTCTGTTTCAACTGATCAACTACTCGTAATCGCTTTCTTGGACAAACTTCAAGAATTCATTGGCTTCTTTTACATTACTTTTTCCGGAGCGACCTCGGCTCCTTTCCTTTGTCTTTGCGGCCTCTGCTCGACCTCTCTAGATGTTTCCGCCCGGAGGGTTTCTGGAGCATACACTCTTCCGCTTCGGTGATCCCACTTGATCCTGCTATGTTTGGTCACGATGGTAGCATTTGGAGAACATTCTCGTGTATTTCGAGGAACCGCTTTATTTGACTCATAACGAAAGCAAAGGCCGGGTACCTCAATCACTATTGGTGAGCATTTGCTCGCATCGACCTAGATTGAAATCATAAGGGATCTCAATGGGCCTTCGATTCCCTATCATTGTCGAGTACAGCGTCCACACTTCTCGGTTCGGAACCATCCATGACGGCATGACCACTGGGTCGTCTCGCTCATCTTCTTCATCCCACCACAGTAGGCCGAATATCTTCTATTCGGATTAGAGCACTTTCGTGAGCATCATATCGACCAAGTAATCAAACTTTCCATTGGGCTCTCCTAGAGTATCCCAACGCCCTTCTTTTGTAGGCGTACTTTTTACCTCTTCTTTCACCGATTTCTTCCTTGCATGAGAAAGGAACCGTGTCTTCATTAGCTCTTGGTCGGCCCCCCCGGCTTGAACCAATCTCAGAGCGAATTGTGCAGAATTTCAATCGGCTTTTGGCCTCTCTATCACCTTTGTCTGAATGTAGGGTCCACACTTCATCTTCCACACCATAGGTCCCTATCTGGACCACATACCGATCCATCAGTCTTGCGGATCATTTTGAAAGTTTCACAACCTCCCCACACAGAGAGTCAGCACACCCTTCTTCATGGCAACATCCTTTTTTAACAACCTTGGCCCGGCATAACTCAGCATAAATGACACTTAGAGGAGTCTTGATCTCTTGCACTTTCTTTACCAATCGCCCACCATAACTTTCTATAGCGTTGGTAGTTGGCCTCTGATGACTCGGCAATGGATTGGTTGTTGTATTCGGTGTTACGCTTGAATGAGATCCAACCAGGCGTCTATCGGATCTTGCACCACATGCTTAAAGGCTTTACACTCCTCCACAAAGATGGCCTACCCCGTTTTCATGGAAACTGCAGGTTGCACTAGCATTGTATCCTCTGGGAAATGGTGGCTGAACGACTTTCATCGGCCGAGTGTTGATCAGGTTGTTGGAGGTCAAGTGATTAAACATGTGTACGTCATCGGAATTGGGTCAAAGCTGGTTCGCTTCTTGAACTGGTATCCCTGGGCCTTGGGACCATCATTGCCTTCTTTGGGGTGGCATAGGAGCGAGAGAATGGAATAGTTTGTCTTTGAAGGAGTACCAAAAGATGAATTTCCCCACAAATGACATTAGTTTCTCCTTCTTTCTTTTTAGGGAAATGTGGTGGTATTTCTTCTAGTTCTTTGGACCCACCAGAGCTCCTTGCATTACCGAGGTGATTCAAATCTTCCCGCTTGGCGGCGTGTTCAAGTCTTTCTCCAGAAGACTATCATGTCGGAGAAACTGGTTGAGACACTTGTGGATCGACTGTCATAATAGATTCTTTGTGAGTTTCCAGAAACATGTATACCATCTCTTTCTCGATCAAAGGAGGTTGAACACAGGCAGTTGTGCTTCGCCATTCTCGAGCATACTCCTTGAAAGTCTCTTTCTCACCCTTACTCATGTGCTGCAACTGCGACCTATCCGGAGCCATGTCCATGTTGTACTTATATCGCTTCATGAAAGCTTCTGGACAAATCTTTCCAACAACGGATTTTAGAGGATTGTAACTCATATACCAATCTAGAGGAGCTCCCGCCAAACTGCTTTGGAAAGCGATAAATCGATGGTTTGTCATCATTGGCATAGGGACCCATTTTTCGGACGAACATGGTAACATGGCTCTCTGGACAGCCAACCCCTCTGTACTTGTCTAACTCAGGAGCTTTGAACTTTGGTGGTAAAACCAAATCAGGGACTGACACGACTCACAAAGCTTCTTTGGCTCTAACACCTGTGCCTTCCATTGCCCTTACTCTTTCTTCAAGTGCGCGTGTATCGGATCATTGGGCTGAGATCCCTCGAACATGTGCCCCTGGGGGTGACTCCCCATACTATAGTAATATCCTCCTCCTGGCTGAAGAACATTTTGAGGTTGTGCTGTAAGCCCTAGAGTGGAATTGAGCACAGCATGAGGGATAGGAATCGATTACGGGATCCTCCCAGGTTCCCCCTGCATGGCGACGGTGACTTGATTAGGTGAAGCTATACCAACGGAGTAGTTCTAACGAGTTGCGGCAGTACCAGCAGCATACCCCAAGGATATCTTTGTGCGGTGTATTGGTTCGACATGTTCATTTACAAGCAAACACGGATGACCCGACCCGAATCCGGAGGAAACTGTGGTCATTGCGATTCTTGCCGATCTTCGGAGGAGGAACGAAAGAGGTGACCCCATCTGGACCCACTACTGGCGACGACTTCAATTTGTCCCACTCTTCAAACCTTGCGGCATGACCATCATCTCATGGACTTGGGCCTCCATAGTACCCATCTTATCCTTCGAGCTGGTTTTCCCGAGCGGTACTCGGATTCGTAATTTGTACGCCCATGTCTTCCTGCTGCGATTACTCTCAATTTCAACCTCCGATGATCTTGCGAGATGAGCCATTAGCAGCTTGCGATCGGGTGAAGTATCGGTGACGGAGAACCAGCGTGCCTTTTCTCGCTTATTTAGACACTTATTGTATAAGAAACAAAATAAATTCATGAATGAATGTATGAATGCATGCACAATGTTTGCTTGATTCCGGGAACCGCGGGATGCCTTGCCTTGTCATAAGCGCACAAACTTTTTGATTTACGAATTGAAGTAAACAAGGAATCGAAATAGCACACTTCATTCATCAAGATTTCAAAGCTTCACCAATTTTCATTAAAGGGAAAAAGACGGTACAATGTTCATAAAGAGAGCAGTACAATATTCTTGAATACAAAGCTCAAAATAAACTTTTAAGTTGAAAAATACAAGTAGACAACTCAATTACAAATAGCTTCAAGCTCCCCAACTCTCTTCCGCTTCTTGCTACCACTTGCACCTTGAGACTGCTCCTTGAACTCCGTGATCAACGCTCTGCAGTATTCCACAAACTGATACACTTCAGGCGGGGTATTGAAGAAGTGCATCCCGGCCTCAGCCAACCTCAGATTCTTGGGGATTCCCAACATAGCTTGACGGGCCAGCTCTGACAGCTTTGAGAACTTGTTCTTCCACAGCTGTATCTCATCCTTGAGTTCTTTAATGACCTCTTGATCTTCGATCTTTCCAATCAACTCCAGGAAGCGTTTTTGCCATCATGGCTCTCTACTCGGACCGCCTGTGTAGGCATCTTCTAGACAAACGAAGGTCCTCTTCAATTCACCAAATATTTCTCTTTCAAAGCTCAAAGCCTCTTTGGTATTCCTTGAGAATTTCATTAATGGCCACCTTTTCTTGCTTGAGGTTTCTCAACCGACTCCTCAACTCTTGCACTAAATGTGATTCTCGCCCGATTTCATGGCTAATGTCCTCCACTCCCGAGCTTCTTCCAGTGCTTTCCTCGTCTTTTGTTTATACCTTTGAAGCTCCTCTCTGCCCCCCTCGGATGCCTGCGGCTTCTATCTTGCTTTGTTCTTCCTTCTTGAATCGTCTCGACGCTCTCTTCCACAAATGATCATCTTGACATTGTTTTCCTCCTCTAGCTTTTCTTTCTCTAGAGCTATCTCTTCTATCTTAGCTCGCAAAGATTGCCCTCTTTTCCTCTTACTGCTTTCGCTAATGCGGGATTTGACTTCGCTTACAGCTCTTCATGGGTAGGGACATAAGGCTCGGTATCTCTTCTTCAAAGGAAAGCATCCCATGAATTGGTGATTTTGCATTTTGAAGCTTCTCCTTGAGCCATTGATTGAAGGTGATGTCACTGATTTTCTTTGACAACTCTTCACTCCCTTTCCGCACTACTGATTCCCATGATGTTGAACTCTTCAAGCAAGTCGCCACATTTAGGCATCCCCTTATAGAGGTAAATGCGGACAAACATGCTTTCGGAGGGTGAGTTCCTCATCGGATGTAGAAGTGCCTCAAGGTCAATGAAGGGTTGTAGTTGATACACCCCACGAGTCCCCATGAGAGGCACGCTCAAAGCTTCCACAACCCGAACACTACCACCGGTCCGCCCCTCCCAACAAGCACCGTGTACCACCGGTTTGGAGTTCATTGAGATTCTTCAAATACTCAACCCATTCCATAGCGGTTTTGACCTCCACCTCACAAACTTAGGGCGTAGAGATTAGCTCCTAACATTAGTTCGGTTGTGGATCACATGGGTAATAAACCAGCGTAGAGAATGTGAGAGGAAAGACATAATTTCTTTTTATGGAACTGGTGTGTAGCGAGTAAGGCGTGGTGCGTGTTAGCAAGGATAGCGAGCACCTGATTGATAGGGTTCGAGTGTCTTTGAAGGCCAAGAATGCACCGATCGCATCTTCATCAACATATCTCTCTATTTGAGGAAAAGGACCACCCCAAATATGGTAAGAGCGAGCACTAATTTGAACGGTCCCCACTTCTTAGCCGCGGCATAAGATTGTAATAGGCCCTCAAGTACTCTTGTGGATACCCGGCTACACCATTTCTCTTTAACTTCTGCAACCTCAATTCATCCACACTAATCCTGAGCAGCGTTGCGAGCTTTTCATCGATATAGTCTCGCCTCGATATTGGTAAGGCCTAGCATGTGATCTGCGAACCCCAAAAAGCCGCTCATACTCCTCCAATGTGGGTGACAACCGAAAATTCTTGAAGAAGAAACACCTCACATCGTGAGTCGTAGAATTGACTCAAAGCTATAAGAGCATCCTCTTGAGCGTTCAATTCGCGCACAATCTACTTAACATTCCCGTATGCTTGATCAAAGGACTCTCTCTCAATGGGGCCCATAAAGCACACTGCCTCAGACTACCAATCTCAACCCTCTTCATAACTGGGAAGCGAGAAATGAGCGAAGTCTTGCTACTCAACTCCATTTTTATGCACCTATGACAAGACGGTAAGTTACTCAAGGGCTCCCGGCAAGCAAATGCAAATGAGATGCGGTGTGAATGCAGATGCTTACAACTTTTAATTTTAATGAATGCGGCATGATGCGATTATGATATGAATGATGCGTGTAGGGATGATAAAAACGATGTGTAGGGACGGAGGTTCAAAAATTCAGGAGCGGTTTATTTGAAAGAAAGAAAATATTTTTTTGTATTTTCTTGGAAGGTTTTTGAAAAAGCTCCTTTTGAGGAAGACATGCCCTAAATTACCATGCGAAGACACAATCAGTATGCCCTCGTGTCCTACAAAGGTGGGAATCCTAAGTTCTAGGTCAACTTCAAAGGTTCCTCCCATGTAGTTCTAATTCACACCCTCACAATGGCTACCAGAGCTATAGAATCCTCATGCCGACATCCACAAATGTAGAGAACTACCAAGTGTGAAGCGTCGTGAGAAAGCGTGCTCTCGGTTGAGACTTTCGTGAGTATCGCATGCAGAACAAAGGTCTCGAATGACAGATCACTAATCGTCGTCTCCACTCTCCTAGATGTTTGTTGGATCCGGGTATAGGAGCCCACTCAAAGAACATAAATCATAAGGTGTGAAAGTGTGTGATCGAGGACATACTTCCTAAAACCTACCCACCCCACTGCAAGGAAACCAATGCAGTCCGGATAAACATTGTCTACCCTAGGGTTTAACATGCATACACTAGTTTAATATACAAAACATTCTAATAAGTCCACGAAATTACACGCATTGCTTACCTCAAGAAAGGGAGCTAAGAAGAAGGGGACATAATAGAATGGGGGAATGCATGTTTTACCTCAAGAAAAGGAGCGAAGAAGAGGGATCATGGGAATTGAGGAATGCATGTATAAGCATAACCATAAACATACAAAAGAAGAGAAAAGAAAAGAAAAGGAAAAGGAAGAGATAGAACATAGTTTTCAAATCAAACAAATTAAACCACATCAAATTAATTAGGCTTGACCTCATCTCTCTTTAAATAAGTAAATAAAGAAAGAAAATCCCGATGGAGTCGCGGTATTTGCGCCCCGAAAATCCGGTTTGGGACTTTTCAGTTTGACAACGTTGAAAATCAGTAGAGCCGCCACCAATATTTTATTTTAGGAAAACATTGAAAAAAACCTTTTTGAAAGCGGGTGGTCTTTCAAAACTTAGAGATGTAGGTTCGGGGTTCGGTTGCGCATGGGGAAGGTATTAGCACTTCACGCGCCCTTTCTACCGAAAGGGAACCATTAATTTGATGTGGTTTTGAAATGTTTGATTTGAAATACATTGTTCTATTTATTTTTCTTTTCTCTTTGAGAAATCACTTTATTGAAAACCGGAAAAAGGGATGTTTTTGGTATCTTTGAAAAGCGGGACAAGACAAAGATTTTTGAAAAGCGTGCTTGACGGGACAGGAACCCGGTCCTACGTACCCTCACTGGCTGAGGGATCAAAGCAACGTAGTTCTTGTTTTTTATGGGTTTTTTAAAGGTATGCTTGACGGGACATGAACCCGGTCCTACGTACCCTCACTGGCTGAGGGATCAAAGCAACGTAGTTCTCAGCTTTTGCGTGTGAAAACGGCTTTTGAGATTGAGTTTTGGAGTTTTTGAAATAAGACTCGAGTGTTCGCGAACACCAAACAAGCAAAGGCTTCGAGTGGCATTCGGTATTAACTCGAAAAAAAAAAAAAAAAAAAAAAAAGGGGTTGGAGCCGGTAATCAAACAAGCAACGGCTTCGAGTGATTACAAGCGACAACGTTGTATTATTTTTGTTTTGAAAATATTTTGAAAAAGGTGGTGAGCCTCAGTGATGATTATCACTAATAGCTCATGTTATTTTGGAAATTTGAATTGGTTTTTTGTTGTTTAATTAATGTGTGGGAGCTTTCATGATAGCCAAACAAACAAAGGCTTCGAGTGACTACCACTAATGACTCCTCATTAACGATCAAACAAGCAACGGCTTCGAGTGATGGTTAATGATTTTTATTTAGAAAAATGCCTTAGGTTTTTTTATTTGAAGAAACATAGGATTTCAAGCTTGAAAAGAAATATAACATTTCAAATTCTTCTTCCAAGTCAAAACCAAAACAACCATTGGGACACAAGCAAAGCAATCAAAGGAATATTTACAATTTGCTATGAACAATTGGATGCACCATGATACAAGTATATGAGTGCAAGAGTATGCAATTATGGAATGCAAAATACAACATTATTGAATGCATGAACATTTAATTTATGAGATGCAAAACATGATATTAATATATGCACATTTAATTTATGAGATGCAAAACATGATATTAATATATGCATGAGTAAACTTGAAAAGATATGGATATAAATGAATGCATGAACATGTAGGCATAAACCTAAACTAACATAGGAAATTGCCAAATGGGCATCTAGCAAGGCATTTTTATTCAAGCTAAAAGTTCAAGAAAACAAAATAGTGACTTAAACCTCCAAGCCTAAAACCCTAATCCCAAGAACACACATTAAGGAACCAAAACCGAAAAATCAAAACCCTAACACTATAGAATATGCAATGGGGAACTTTATTCAATGAGATGGGCTCATGGCCTAAACCAAGTATGCAAAGAAAACTTTGAACATTGAGCAAAACTATGATTAATTCACAAGAACAATTTAAAAAATGAAGTAGAGAATAGAATGACAATTTATACAAGGTTGAATCCCTTCTTGCAATCTTCACCACTTTGAATGAAATGCACTAGGCATGTAGTGAGAATCACTTTGCAAGATCATCAACAAGTGGACAACAACATAACTAGACTACAAGAATACATAAACTATTAAACTATGAAATAGATTGAATCCTTTCTTGCAATCTTCACCACTTGAATAAAATGCACTAGGCATGTAGTGAGAATCATTTTGCAAGATCATCAACAAGTGGACAACAACATAACTAGACTACAAGAACACATAAACTATTAAACTATGAAATGGATTGAATCCTTTCTTGCAATCTTCACCACTTGAATGGAATGCACTAGGCATGTAGTGAGAATCATTTTGCAAGATCATCATTAACTAAACAATAATATAGCTAGATCATAAACATATCAACTATAAAATAAATTGAATCCTCTCTTGCAATCTTCACCACTTGAAGGAAATGCACTAGGCATGTAGTGTGAATCACTTTGCAAGATCATCATTGACTAAACAATAATATAGCTAGATCATAAACATATCAACTATGAAATAAATTGAATCCTCTCTTGCAATCTTCACCACTTGAAGGAAATGCACAAGGCATGTAGTGTGAATCACTTTGCAAGATCATCAATAAACAAAAGGTAAACTAAAACACAAGAAATAATGAGCACATAAACTAATATATTAAACAAAAGTCATTTCTAGCTCTCTTCACTACTAAGATCAAAGTGCACTTGGCACTAGTAGGAATCATAGAGCCAAATCCACAACAACTTACTAAAGAAGAATACCCACAACAAGATTTAAACAAAGAAACAACAAAATCAATTTTGAAGACATTTTAATCATGTATATGCGAAACCTTGCTCCATTTTATTTAACAAGAAAACTCAAAAATTAACATGAAAACAACACTAATCAACTTATTTTAGGGTGAGACAACAAATCTCACCCCTCAACCACAACAAACTACATTGAAAAGATGATGCTATGCGAAAGGAATGAGGGAAGAAAATGAGCTTCAATGCAAAATATTTGGAGATGATGCAAAGAGGGTTATGGATTTTACCTTTTCTCTAAAATGGAAGAGAAAATTGAAGAAATGGAGGGGAGAAAAATGCAAGAGAGCTTCGGCCTTGCAAGAGAAGGAAGGAGATAAAGGTGGTGTGATGAACTCCTTGAGTGAGAAAGGAAGGTTAAGGGTGTGAGAGGTGGATTCAAGGTGTTTTGGTGGATGAAGGTGAAGTAATGGAGGAGGGGAAGGAGGAGAGAGGCTTGGCCTAGAGGGTGGAGAGGAGGAGAGGTATGATGCTTGGTTTTCTTGAAGGTGAGAATGATAGCCCAAAGATTGGTGAAGAGAGGAGGTGTGAGCTATTTATAGGGATTTTGAGGCCTTAGGGCATTTAGGACTTTTTGCTTTGATTGGGCTCTAGGATTGGATCTTAATTTTGAATGGATGGTTAGGATTGTTGGTCACATGGATCAAGGGTATTTAGAAAACACAAGTGTGTGAGAGAAATGGGTGAAGGTGGCGCATAAAAGAAGGAAAAAAGGGAAAATTGTGAACAAAAAAATCTAATTTGGGAATGGTGATTTTTGTAGAATAGGGTTAAGGGTATTTTGGTGAGGGAATGTTCTCAAAAAGGTAAGATGGGGTTTTTTGATGGAAAGGTTAGTGTAAGTGCATGGGTTAATTTACCAAAAAGGGCAACATTGAGGATATGATCAAATTAAAACTTGGTGAGTAAGTAATGGAGTGTGTAGAAACTTCTAGAAGGAATAGAGGGGGTATGGGACGCATGATCAGCTGATCATGAAGGGGAAAAAAATAAAAACTTGCTTCTTTTTTTGTTTTGTCTTATTGAGGACACTTCCTCCTTTTATTTTTGAATTTTGAATCTTTTGGGCATGTAATTGAGAGTGCACCTATTAAAAACATGCCACATATTTTTGGACACCATGAAATAACCTCCCTAATCATTCTAGACAATTAAAATTGTCACTTAATTAATTGGGGAATTTTTAATGGTCTTTTGGCATTTTTTATGCACTAAAAATAGGAAAAGTGCATTTTAATTATTTTAGGCTAGAATATTCTCTCTAAAAATTGTACAAAAATTCTCTTGGATAAGAGAAAAATGTACTTTTGGTGTGTGCATATTTTTGACGAGAAAATCATCCTTTTGCGAAAAATGACCAAAATGCCCCTTACCCTAAAAAGTCCTAATTTGCTCAAAAATGCATTTTTATTCTAAACATGGTTCTAAAAACCCTTGGATGACTTTTAAAACTCTAAAATGCATGCCATGCCTTAATTTATTTATTTTTTTGGTTCAAAATTAGGGTGTTGACCTAAGCCGGACAAAATTGGGGTATGACAGTCCCCGACTTTGACAAATATAGAGGTGCTACTTGCCCAAAGAGTCATCTGACGATGTACTGCAGGAAAATGTCTACATACTCCCGTGATGACAAACTGTTAATCCATTGCTTCCAAGACAGCCTAGCCGGGGCATCTCTTAATTGGTACATGAAGTTAGAGCCATCCCAAATCCGCTGCTGGAAGGATTTGGCAGATGCTTTTCTCAAACAGTATCAATACAATGCAGATATGGCGCCAGATCGGACACAGCTGCAGAACATGAGTAAGAAAGACAGTGATATGGAGGGCTTTGGCTGCGCAAGTTACACCCCCTCTGCTGGACAAAGAGTTGGTTTCTATGTTCATGGAAACCTTGCCGTCGATGTATTATGACCGCCTGATCAGTAGTGTCTCGTCCAACTTTTCAGATTTGGTGATTGTGGGAGAGAGGTTGGAAAGCGGATTGAGAAGTGGAAAGATTACACAAGGATTCACCGATAATGCAAACCCCGAGAAAAGTCATTCTCCCGCTTTCCCAAAAGAAGGAAGGAGAAACCAATGCCATCACCATCAACCCACCATATCGCCCACCTAATATTCCGGTCCCTACTCCCGCACAAACAAATTGTCCCATTCCAAAACAACGATCAAAGCAACTACCAAAAGACCTACCAAAAGCAGAACAACCTTTGACCCAATCCCCATGTCCTACACAGGACCTTTTAACTACCTCGTCACCAACAAGCTCATCAAAGACAAGGCCCATGAAACTGTCCCAACCACCTTACTTCAAGGGGTACAATCCCAATAGAACCTGTGCTTTCCATGAAGGAGCAGTGGGGCATGTTGTGGAAGAGTGCAGAGCCTTCAAGATAGTGGTACAAGATTTGATAGATGCAAAAGGCATAACTTTCAAGCAAGAGGATCCAAATGTTACCACTAACCCATTGCCTGGTCACGGGAGGCATGCCACTAATGCAATCACGGATACGAAAGAGCAATCCTTAATCAGATCAGTGGAAGGTATCTGGACCCCCCTTGAATTCATTCATGCAGAATTGTGCAAATTCGGGATTATCAGAATGGGCCATGTTCAGAAAGAAATTTGTACTGATGCCAGCTGTACGGGAGCATGTGAAGCCTTCAAAGAGGTGTTGCAGGATTTGATGGATCGCCACATTATTCAGATAGGTACACAAGAGAGAGAAGAGGATGTTCTTACTTTCCAATCGGAGGAAGTAGAGGAGGCGAAAACCTATTGAAGTGCCATACAGTCGGAATTTGGCTGTAGACATACCAAGAATCATTGTGGTTCCAGTTCCAGCTCTTAGTCAGAAGAACAATGATGTTTCAGTTCCTAACCAGAAGAACAATGAGGTTTCATGGAGTTACAGTGTGCCTTCTCCGTCTCTGAAATCTCAAGCTGCTCCTGACATCACCAATATTGCAGGGAGTAGTGGGGTAACCAGAAGTGGGCGTGTGTATGTTCCTCAAGTTCAGGAGGAGAGCCCTTCTAAGGCGACGGAGGAGAGAATCCGAAAGGGAAAGGATGTGGAGGCAGAGCCTGTGAAAAGTAGGAAAGTGTCAGACTCAGAGGCTGCGAAATTCTTGAAGATAATGCGGCAAAGTGACTACAAGGTGGTGGACCAGCTACACCACACTCCAGCCAAAATTTCCATCATGTCCTTGTTGTTGAATTCAGAAGCTCACCGTGACGCTTTGGTTAAAGTACTGAATGAGGCTCATGTAGCTCAAGATATCACTTTGTCAATCAACCCCGGGCGGCATAGTCGGGAACATCTTTGCATCTAACTACATTACTTTCCCAGATGATGAGCTCACCCCAGAAGGAAAGGGACACAATAAAGCATTGCACATCTCAGTGAAGTGCGGTGAATATACGCTCTCCAGGGTTCTTATCGACAATGGATCCTCATTGAATGTTATGCCCAGATCAACAATGAACAAGTTAGAGGTAGATTGCTCCTACATGAAACCCAGCTCAACCCTGGTCAGGGCCTTTGATGGGTCAAAGAAAGAAGTCATAGGGGAAATGGAGTTTCCAATGCAAATAGGGCCTGAGGTGTTCTATGTGACTTTTCAGATTATGGATATTGAATCCTCATACAACTGCCTCTTGGGAAGACCTTGGATCCATGCAGCGGGCGCTGTTCCCTCTACACTTCACCAGAAACTCAAGTTTATAGTCGACGATAAGCTTGTAGTTGTCTTTGGAGAGGAAGAGTTCACGATCGAGCCAAGCCCAGTCCTCTCATTATATTGAAGCTGAAAAGAATCCCTTGAATTTGCTTTCCAATCCCTAGAAATTGCGAATGCGATGTTTATGTGAAGAATCCCCACTACCTGTGCCCAAGTTGTCCAATGCTGATATTATGGTAGCAAAAGTTATGCTGAAGAATGGCTATCAGATTGGGAAGGGGCTAGGGAGATCTGAACAAGGAATTTTGTCACCTGTGCATCTGCAAGAATATAAAGACAGGCGTGGGTTAGGCTATTGGCCCACTCAGGCTGATAAGAGAAGAATGGCTAAGGAAAAGCGTGAGAAGAGGTTGGCTAAACTTCAGGGAAGAGAACCCAGATTGCTGATGGGTCCCATAGGTAATCTTAAGCAGAATTTCAGAAGTACTGGCATGTTGAATCCTAAAGAGGGTCGGGATATGGTTTGTCGCAGTGTTGCGGGAGAAGAAGTTGGCAACTGGAAGATCGTCGATTTCCCTGTTGTTTTCATTTCAAAGTAATGATTTTTGTAATGCAAATCCTTTGGCTCTGCCCAAGGCCTTAGGACATTTTCATAAGGGCATGCATGTTTTCTTTTAAAATACCATCTATCAATAAAATGTAGTTTTGAATTCTTAAATGAATAAAAATTGCTTTTTTTGTGTCTTCATTTTGTGTCTCTATTTTTGCTTGTTCATTGCTTTTCTATTCCCGCAAATGCAGATCTAAAATGAATGTCTCTGGAAATAATAGTGTCAATGGTTCATATGTTAATTTTGATTACCCCGTTAATCAAGCTGAGGAGGATGTTGAGGATGACTGGGAGACTCCTCCAGAATTGATGAGAATGGTTGAGCAAGAAGAAAAGGTTATTCTACCATGTGAGGAAACTGTTGAGACCGTCAATTTAGGCACAGAGGGTGAAAAGAAAGAAGTCAAGGTTGGCACAGAGGGTGAAAAGAAAGAAGTCAAGGTTGGCACTTCAATGAAAAAGGGGGAATATGAGAAGTTGGTCCAACTCCTGCGTGATTATGTTGACGTCTTTGCATGGTCGTGCGAGAGATATGCCCGATTAGATCATCGATATAGTGGTGCACAAGTTGCCGCTTAAACTCAATGTCCTCCTGCTAAAGCGAGTTAAGGAGGATGAAGCTCGAGATGTCTTTAAAGATCGAGAGATGAAGTGAAGAAAGCAGGTTTGTGGCTTCCTAGCCTAGTAGCTAAATACCCACAGTGGGTTGCTAACATTGTGCCGCATCCAAAAAGGATGGAAAAGTTAGAATGTGCGTTGACTACGAGATCCGAATCGGGCGATCCCAAAGATGACTTTCCATTGCCTCATATTGATGTTCTAGTAGATAGCACAAAGACATCATCACTCCTTTTCTCCTTTCATGGGCGGGTATTCGGGTTATAATCGATTAAAATGGCTCCCGAGGATATGGAGAAGACGACTTTCCACGACCGCTTTGGGGGCGTTCATTCTGAGAGTCATGCCGTTCGGTTTGAAGAACGCCGGTGCCACTATCAAAGGGTTATGGTCACATTGTTTCATGACATGATGCACAAAGAAATAGAGGTCTATGTGGATGATATGATTGCAAAGTCCAAAATCGATGAGAACATATTGTTAACTTGCGAAGCTCTTTGAGCGGTTGAGAAAATTCAAGCTCGGAGTTAAACCCGGCCAAGTGCACTTTCGGGGCGAGTCGGGAAAAGCTGTTAGGGTTTATCGTCACCAAAAAGGGATAGAGGTGGACCCGGACAAAAGTACGCGCAATTCTCGAAATGCTGCTCTAGAAACAGAGAAAGAAGTTGGGGTTTTCTTGGAAGATTGAATTATATTTCCAGGTTTATCTTCCAGTTAACTGCCACATGTGAGCCGATTTTCAAACTGCTGTGCAAGAATCAAGAGACTAAGTAGAATGATGATTGCCAAGAAGCTTTTGAGAAGATTAAGAGATACTTGCGAGAATCCACCTATTTTAATGCCTCCGGTCTGAGGCGGACCTTTGATCCTGTGATCATTGTGTTAGAAAATTCGATGGGTTGTGTGCTAGGGCAACATGACGAAACTGGCAAGAAAGAGCATGCAATTTATTATCTGAGCAAGAAGTTCACTGACTGTGAGACAAGATACTCATTACTAGAAAAGACTTGTTGTGCCTTGGTTTGGGCTGCTCACCGTTTGTTGCGCCCCGAAAAATCCGGTTTGGGATTTCTCAGTGTACAACGTGAAAATTGTGAAGCCGCCACTAATATTTTAAATTTTAGACCAAAACATTAGAAAAGGTCTTTTTACAAAAGGCGGGTGGTCTTTCAAAACAGTAAATGTAGGTTCGAAATTCGGTTAGGTGTGGGAAGGTGTTAGCACCCCACACCTCCTTTCTACCGAAAGGGAACCATTAATTCGATGTGTGGTTTAGATTGTTTGATTTGGAAATAGTCGTTCTACTTCTTTTCTTTTCCTTTTTATTTGAAAGAGTTTTTTAGAAAACAAAAGAGAGGAATGAATCTTTTTGTGATTTTTGAAAAGTGAAACTAAACTAAGGTTTTTTGAAAGAGTGCTTGACGGGATATGACCGGTCCTACGTACCCTCAATGACCGAGGGATCAAAGCTACGTAGTTCTTAGTTCTTGATTTTGTGATTTTTTGAAAGCGAGCTTGACGGGATATGACCCGTCCTCGTACCCTCATTGGTGAGGGATCAAAGCTACGTAGTTCTTAATTCTTAATCTTGAGAAAATCGTGTCTTATCTTGTCTTGTCTTTTGGGTTTTGGAAATATGACTCAAGCGTTCATGAATACCAAACAAGCAATGGCTTCGAGTGGCGTTCATTACTAACTTGAAAGAAAAGTGTTGGAACCGATAATCGATCGAGCAATTACTCAAGTGATTACTAGTCGCAACGTTTTATTATATTTTTGAAATTGTTTTGAAAAAGGATGAGTCTTAGTGATCATTACCACTAATGACTCACATTATTTTTAGGAAATTTGAATTGGGTTTTGTTGTTTTATTAATGTGTGGGGAGCTTTCATGATAGTCAAACAAGCAAAGGCTTGAGTGACTATCACTAATTACTCCTCATTAACGATCAAACAAGCAATGGCTTCGAGTGATGGTTAATGATTTGCCTATGAAAACACCTTTAGGTTTTTTATTTGAAAACAAGTGATTTCAAGTTTGGAAAAGAGATAGAACATTTCAAATCTTTTCAAATCCAAACCTAGATAATAATGAAAGCATAAGCAAAGCAACATGAAAAATATTTACAAGTTGCCATGAACAATTGCATACATGATTAATTGAACACATGATTGAACAAGTATATTAATGCATGAGCATGTGAGGATGCATGACTATTTAATTATGAATGGACATGTGAGAATGCAAGAAGTATAGACAAGTAAGGATGCATGAGGTATTAACAAGTGAGAGTACAAATGAATATGCAAGAGATATGAATATATGAAAAGGTATGAAGGTCAAAACAAGAGAGTATGCAAGAGAATGAATGAGATTTTATTTAAGTGCAAGTGTGTGAGGGTGTGTCATAAGAAGTGGTAAAAATTTAGTTACCTTATTCTTAGGAGATGGTGAAATGTTTTGGTGTTTTTAGAGTCTTAGGAAAAATGGTAAAAGTATTTTTGGGTTAATTTTATAAAGTTGAAAAAGTTATAAATGTAAACTAGAAAATGTTTTGGATCTTTTTGTAATTTAAGAAAGGTAAAAAGTAAAGGTAAATTATTAATGAAATGGTAACTTATTTAAGTGAAGGTGGTGAATTATTTAAGTGAAGGTAAATGGTAATTATTTAATGAGATGGTAAAGTAAAAGATGCATGAGGTAAAATGTAATTATTTAATGAGATGGTAAAGTAAAAATGTAAAAAGTAAATGGTAAAATATTTTTGAGTTTTAGTAAAAGGTTAATGAATGGTAAAGTGAAAAATAAGTGAATGGTAAAAGGTTAAAAACACACTAACACAATTGCCACTATCTACACAAGATCAAGCAACACATTTTAGGCACAAAATAGGCACCAAAAACAGCCCCTAAAACCGAAACATATACATGCTTAATCAATCAATTATTTCTTGCTAAATTTGCACAATCAACACATAGAACATACACAAGATAAGACCCTAAATTAATATGCTATACTACTAAACCACAATTAAGCAACTCATATATTTTATTCACACTAAACATTAAGAAACACAAGAGAAAACATAGCCCCTAATTTCTAAAACCAAAACCTTAAACTACACATATTCACAATCAAGCCATTTTGTACCTTCAACCCATGAAATGATCAAGAACACATATGAACCCTAATTTTTGCTCTAGAGGCCGAAACCACAACCATGAAGAGATGATCTTATTTGACTCAAAAATCATGCAATCAAAATAGTATATGCAAGGAAAACATGATAAAATGAGTGTGAAATGCAAACAACAAAATGAAAACACAAGAAAACCCCTCTCTAGGCCAAGGACTCATTGCCAACACCCAAGGCTCCCAATGTCCTTGTCATAATGTTGAAACAAGTCCTCTAAGCCTTTGAGAAGGAAAAGAGGAGTAGAAGAAGAATCTACATGGTGATAGTTAAAGAAAATGCAAGAGATTAAAAATTTACCTCTAGAACTAGTTAGCAAAAGAAGAAAAATGCAAGATGAAGCAAAATAACTTGATGAACAGCCCCTATCTCCACGCCAAACACCTTTTCTTGGAAGGATCTTGATGGAACTTGAGAGATTATAGAAGTTTTGAAGGAGGTTTAGTGCTAGGATCAAAAGTAGTGAAGGTTTAGTGATGAAAAATGAAGAAAATGGAGGAGAGAAAGGGGAGAGGGCTGCGGCTGAAGCTAGAGGGAGGAGAGGAGTGTCTTGTGCTAGGGTAAAAATGAGAGTGTGTATGTGAGCTAGGTCTTATTTTGGGCTTTTACATGAAGTGAAAACTTAAAGGGTAATTAGGACAATGTAACTCTTGTAAATCAATAGGATTTGAGAAAGAAATTGAATCAATGGTCAAGATGCATTATCACATGGATTAGGGGCAATAAAATGAGGAGAGAGAGGGCTGGGTGTGCAGCATAAGGAGAGGTGGTGAAGGATAAGCTCAATTACAAAATTGTATTTTTCTACAAAGCTTATTACACAAGTGCCATTTTGATTCAAATGAAAGGTGAGGATTGATTTTCACACTTGAATGGATGGCCATGATTTAATACAATTTGCAAACAATAAAAATAAATGGAAATGAGGTGATTATGGCTGTTATTTCGCAGCTAAGGGAGTGGGAGAGTGAGTGGAATTGCAAATTGTACTTTTGTTCTTATCCTTAATTCAAATGAGTCTAGAATATTCCCTTCTAGATCATTCTTCCTAATTCATGCCATTTTGGGCCATATCCTATGATTCAATGATTGGGCTCTGAATTTTATGATCTCACCAATCCCAAAATTGATTTATTTACCCCACCTCAAAGGAAAAGACCATTTTACCCTTCTATCCAAAAACTAGGTTTTTAGGCCAAAAGGTTTAATGTTTATGCGCAAAAATAATCACAATGGGGCACAAATATCCCTCAAATAAATCATTGATGATTATCCAAGGATTTGGGACAAAAGACCGTTTTTATTGTGAAATGACCAAAATGCCCTTTCACTCTAAAAACCCTAGTTTTTTTTACCTGAAACACATTTCCACCTCAAAAATGATTTTCCACCCTAGGAGTGACCTCTAGTACCTCAAAAATGCATGTTGAATGACTTGTCCTGAGAAATTGTCCTTTATTTGCAAAATGACCAAAATACCCTTTTGCACTGAAAAACTCTAATTTGTCTAAAAAATGCATTCTAACTCTAAAAATGATTTTGGAAGCTTTGAAATGACTTTAGAAACCTAAATGCAATGCATGATGCTTTTTTACTTTTTAATTTAATTATTTTTGGGGAAAATTAGGGTTTTGACCTAAAGTTTGACAAAATTGGGGTATGACAATTGCCCTCTTTATTTGGATTTTATCAAGAAATATGAATCGCAAGAAGACATATTTCAAGATAAAATAGAAATAAAGAATTCAGAAATCATGCCAATTTTGTCCATTTGGGAAACTTCGGTTTCCACTTTATTATTTTTATTTTTATTATTATTATTTTTTATTTATTTTTATTTTATTTTATTTTATTTTATTTTATTTTTTTGATACTTGAGTGATCAATTCAAGCGTCCTATTGTGATGACTACTTGAATGCACATCCGACTTAGCCTTCTATATTTTGAAAAAGCGATAAATGAAAACTTTGGCGTGCTAACGAGAAAAGATAAAGAAATACCGACGTCTTTGAAGCGGTAAATGGGCACTTAGCGTCTTTGAAAAGTAGATGGGGCACTTGGCGTCTTTGAAAGTCAGTAAAATGCAGTGCCTAAAACCTGTAATCCTTAAACGAACCATTGGCGAATCCGAAGTTTGCACGCGGCTTGGAGGAGCACGTTCTTCCCCGAAATCTCGGTCTTTCGAGCGGCCGGGGATCGTTATCGACTCGAAAGCGATATACGAGATCAATCTGCGGCGTCCATCGTATCTTAGGCTTGATACAACTATTCCATCTGCGCCTCGCATGGGCTGCGGTCCATCGCGTTGCTCGCATACGATGTGAGACCTCTCTTTTGCACACTTGGCGCTCTCTTTTCTCTTTTGCGCGCACTTGGGCGCTCTCTTTTCTTTCCTCTTTTGCGCGCTTGGGCGCTCTCTCTTCTCTTACTGCGTGCTTGGGCGCGCTTGGGCGCTCTTTCTTCTATTCTGCGTGCTTGGGCGCTCTCTTTTTTTTCTTTTGCGCGCTTGGGCGCTCTCTTTTCTCTTCTGCGTGCTTGGGCGCTCTCTTTTTTCTTACTTCGCGCTTGGGCGCTCTTTTCTTCTCTGAACTCTTCCTCTTGCCTCTTTCTTTCCTCTGAACTCTTTCCTTTTCCTTTTTCTCTTCCTTTCTTTTTCTTTTTTTTTCTAAACTCTTAACTAGGGAAGCGCTTTCTAGAAATCAAGGCGAGCATTAACACCGAGTGTTTATCCTCTCCCACTTATTTGCAAAATGAAAAGAAAGAAACAATGCATGCAATGCAAATGCCATGATTGTTATTTTCTTTTCCTTTTTCTTATGATGAATGTAATGCAAATGCCTAAATTTCTCTTTTCTTTATTTTCTATGTCTGATGAGTGCATGGTTTTATGCTTGATGAATGTAATGCATGACTTTATTTGTTCAGGTATGCTAATGCAAAATTTCCGGTGTTTGATAATATGTAATGCTCGTGTCTTGATGAGATGGCGGATGACATGCAATGGAAAACTTTTCCTTTTTCGCCTTTTTTCTATGAAATGTCTTATGCAAAATGTGATGCTCTAATGATGAATGACATGCAATGATCTTATTTTTTCCTTTTTATGAAGGGCGAACATTAATATGATGCCAATGCAATGAAAAGATTCCTGCTTTTTATTATTTTCCTCTATGAAATGCAAGTATTAATATGGCGCAACTGACGTGGACCATTTTTGTTATGTGATGAATGCACAAAATGTAATGTTTTGATGCATATGCTGTAATGAATAGATTGCAATGCCTAGATTCATGAGGCAAACCGCTAGCTGCTCTTTATTTAAATTTTACCAAGAAATACAGATATCTATATGATGCAAATGCAATGCAAAGACGGGTTATGCGAATGCATGTGATGCGATGATCTTAGTGGAATGCTGGATGGTATGTTTTGATTTTCTTCTTCTATTGCTTTTTCTCTTTTTTTTTTTTTTTTTTGGTGAGAGTCAACACTTTAAGCCTACCAGTTATAACCTAGTCCCAAGGATGAATCACGAGCACCAAGCCCTAAAAGATACAACCTAATCCCTAAGGATCGAGCGCGAGCACTAAAGCCCTAAAAGATAACAACCTAATCCCTAAGGATCCAGTGCGAAAGCACTAAAGCCCTAAAAGATAACAACCTAATCCCTAAGGATCCAGGCGAGCACTAAAGCCCTAAAAGATAACAACCTAATCCCTAAGGATCCAGGCGAGCACTAAAGCCCTAAAAGATAACAACCTAATCCCTAAGGATCCAGGCGAGCACTAAAGCCCTAAAAGATAACAACCTAATCCCTAAGGATCCAGGCGAGCCCTAAAGCCCTAAAAGATAATAACCTAATCCCTAAGGATCCAGGCGAGCACTAAAGCCCTAAAAGATAACAACCTAATCCCTAAGGATCCATGCGAGCACTAAAGCCCTAAAAGATAACAACCTAATCCCTAAGGATGAAGGCGAGCACTAAAGCCCTACAAGATAACAACCTAATCCCTAAGGATGAAGGCGAGCACTAAAGCCCTACAAACGGTCGACTTTAAGCGACCTCACACGCGCAAGATAAGCGGTTAAAGAATTTCTATACTTTGTTATGTGATGCAAATGCCATGATTGCTATATTTTTTTTCTCATGGTGAATGTAATGCAATGCGAATGCCATGAATGTATGATTTTATGCTTGATGGATGTAATGCATGCGATGCGACGATTTAATGGAATGATGAATGCAATGAGATGCTACTTTTAATTTTCTTTGGTGTTTCTTTTTTTCGGCGGTTTTTTTTTTTTTTTTTTTTTTTTTTTTTCTTGCTTCTTGCTGGTTCGCCAATCCGCAACATTCATGGCATGAGGCGAGGAATATATTGAACTTGTGGGGCTCTGGGCGGTGCATGTGGGCTTTAGCTTTGTCGTTCGAAGCAATCACGGGCTCGATCACTTTCTCTTGCATGACTAACTTGTTTTGGGGAATTGCCTCCTTAGTGATCTTTAAGAACTTCATAATGATTTGCAATGCTATATGATGTATGCACATGTTTCACGATTCAAGATCACCATCATCATAAAACGTTTATTTTGAAAGCGAAGAAGAAGCAAAAAATAATCAACAAACAGACATGAAAAAGTTTGAGTCTTATTTTTGTTTTGTTTTTTTTTTTTTGGCGTAGAAGCCGATTATGCAGAATGTTACGACGATATTCAATACATTTGAAAGTTTTAAACTACAAAAGGACACGAAAAACAAGAGAAAACGAATTACATTTGTCAGTCTCTGTGGAGCAATGCCAACATTTGTGTCCTTGACCTTGATCACTCTCTCATCCAAGTCTTGGGGAGTTGTATGCCTTTCTTTACTTTTCATGCTCAAGTTTTTCGACCTAATTTTTGCTGGATCGCCGCTGCGGGTTTTCAATCCACCGGTCGCTCTGATTCTGCCTAGGCCGCCGCTGCGGGTTTTCAACCTAGCGAGCTAATTCTTACTTGGCTTGTCTTTCTCTTTTTTTGTCTATTTCTTTCGGGCATAATACTTCTTCACTTTGAGTGCGCATTGACTAAGTTCTTGAGATCTTCACCGTCCATGTTGGTAAAGTATCGGTGCTCCTCCGAGAAGGCTTTTGACAACGCATGGCCCATCGTAAGTGGGTGCCCACTTCCTGCGGGATCGATGCGGACGGGCAAGATCTTCTTGGCGCGAGTTCCCCTCATTGAATTCTCGAGTCGGACTTTCTTGTCAAAAGTCGTTCTCATTCTCTGTTGAGTACAATTTGTCCATGACACAAAGTCGCAATCCTTTTTCTCTATGAGATTCAAGCCCGATCTAAACGGGTTTGAACCCATTCACCTCTTCTAACTTTCGGTTTCCATGAGCACCGGAGAGAGGGGTATCTCGACTCCAATGGGAAGAAGCGCCCGACCCATACACTAGAGAGAAGGGGGTTGCCCAGTCCTGACGAAACATAGTTGCCCCAATTCTAGCTTACGGTAGTTGTGAATGAGCGACTTGCCTGTTTGGAGAGTATATTGACAAGCTGGAGTGACATGAAATGGGAGGCTGAGCAGACTTTTCTAAGACCGGGGTGGGTGGGTGGTGAAAAGAATGCTGACTTTTTGAGCGGTGTTCCCGGTGCAAACCTTTGGTTCTCTGTGAATGCCTCGGCTTTGGAATGAAAGAATCTTTACTTGGTGATCACTAATCCTGTTTTAATGCGGCTTGAATGGGTTTGGAGTGCAAGTCCCTCTTTTTATTTTGTCACCTTTTCTTTTTCTCGACTATTTGTTTTGTTCCCTCCTTTCTTTTTACCTGAGGGTTTGTTTTTTCTTGATCAGCTTTCTTTTTTCTAATCATTTGTTTTTCTTTTTTTTTTTTTTTTTTTTTTTTTTTTTTTGAGCAAACACATTGTAGACAAATAAACTTAGTTGTCCTAAGATTTAAATCTTGAGAAAACAACAGCAATCAGTCATTGATCGGAATGGACTTTTTGGGATTGTGGTGTTTTGTGGAGGAAGGATGATTGGGCTTAATGAGGTGCTTAGGGTTGTTGGGGAGAATGGGTCTTATTTGGTGTGGGCTGACGATTGATGGTTTATGACGGTTATTTGGCTTGATGAGGTGTTTGGAATTTTTATTCCTGGCTAAGGGTTTGTGCAGGGCAAGGTACCTGAGGTAAAAGGGAAGTGTTTGCGGTTTATGGAAGGAGGGTGTATGGGAATGATGAAATATTTGAAGGTTTATTGAGACAAGGATCTCTTATATATTGTGGTAACATGTATCACCACCACTTATCTTTCTTTTGTATTTTTGGGATCTTCATTTTTAAATCCCTTTTTCTTCTTATTATTTTTCTTTTTGATCTTTTTTTCTTTGATTTTTCTTTTTTGATTTTTCCTTTGACTCGGGTGAGCTTGATAAAAAGTGATGCACCTTTTTGATATTTGAGGTGATCCTTGTCTAGGGTGATTTTAGGATTTTGCTTTTTCTTGGCTTAAGGTGGGTAGGAAAGGTTTTTTTTTTCGAGGATATGGGAAGATGGTCAAACTTTATTTCAAATCATGATTGCTCGTTTTCTCAAAAATTAACTCAAGGACAATAATCTATTTACTCCTATATATTTGCCCTTTTTATTTCTATTTTTTTTTGTTTGTTTTCTGACCAGCTTTCTTTTTTCTAGTCATTTGTTTTTTTGTGTTTCTTTTTTGTTTGAAGGGGAAAATCATCTTTGGGACTAGCA
This sequence comes from Oxytropis ochrocephala, assembly GCA_020916435.1. Taxonomy (NCBI): domain Eukaryota; kingdom Viridiplantae; phylum Streptophyta; class Magnoliopsida; order Fabales; family Fabaceae; genus Oxytropis; species Oxytropis ochrocephala. Next base: position 48,105,128 of record CM037091.1, on the reverse strand, counting down.
CGATTCAGACCTCTGTAGTCAACGCACATTCTGACTTTACCATCCTTTTTCGGAACCGGGATGATATTGGCAACCCACTGCGGGTACTTGGCCACTGCTAGGAGCCTTGCATCACATCGCTCCTTCACCTCATCTCTGATTTTGAGGGACATCTCTAGCTTCATCCTTCTCAACTTCCGTTTGACAGGCGGGCATTCAGACTTGACCGGCAACTTGTGTACCACAATGTCAGCGTCCAACCCAGGCATATCTTGGTAGGACCATGCAAACACATCCACATAATCGTGCAACAGATGAACCAAATTCATGCGAGTTTCATCACTCGTGGTGATACTCACTTGGACCTCTTTCTTGCTCTCACCGTACCCCAAGTTGATCACTTGATTATATTCCCGTGAGGTTTGAATAACTCTTTCTTTTGTTTTATTAACCTCATGATTTCCGGGAGTTTCCCGGTCTTCCTCAACATCCCCTCGAAACTTTGATTGATAGGGTAATCAAAGTCAAAATACGATTTGTCGACCTTTGTTGTTTTGAGAGACTATTGCTATGGATCCGCCTTTTGCCGGCTTAAAAAAGCGAGAATGAAAAAGCGAAACAAACAAGCAAACAATAATAAAACAGGAAAGAGGACACATGAAATATGGAGAAATGATTTTTATTGATGGAAATTCAAAACAAACGCTTTTATTGATGATGATGATTACGAAAATAAAAACATGCGTGCCCTAACAACTTGTCCTATGGCCTTGGCGAGAACCACGGGGTTGCATTATAATCATTATTTTGAACTAAAAGTCACGGAAAATTGGCGACCTTACGGTTCTTTAATTCTTTCACCAACATCGCGTGACGCACGGACTTGCACCATCCTCTTCAACCTCGGATCCATCCTTGATGACAAAGAACCAAATTGTAATCAAACAATCCAGCGCTCACAAAGCTTTGGCGGATATCACAAACGAGGATGTTCGGGAAGGATCATGAATAGGGACCCTCCTCCGATTAGTGCCCCTCAAAGCTTAGCTAGCCTCTTTTCTGTTTTTCCTCGGCCATTCTCTTCCTATCGGCAGGCGGTGATATCCTAACCACGCCTATCCTCGTACTCTGTACCTGTTTGGGTTACTGACGATCCAATAAGTTTTGCAAGACTGTCTTGAAGGCCTCGCATGCCCAGCGCAATTAACATTAACACGCACCCCGCTTCACGAGTGCAACCCCTCTTGATGACTCGAATTTGCACATCTCGCATGAATGACCTCTAAGGGAGTCTTAACCTTCCCAACCTTCCTTACCAATTGTCCACCGGGGATCTCATTGCCTTAGTGATTGTCTTTTAGTGGCTGGCGATGAATTGATTGTTGTATTCGGACCATTCGAGATCCGGCCAAAGATCTACTGCAGTCTTTCACCACAGCTTGAAGACTCTGCATTCTTCTACAATATGACCAACCCGCCTTCATGAAAGCTGCAGTGTCATTAGCGTTGTAACCACAGGGAAATGGCGGTGACGGGCTTTCATTGGCGAGTGTTGATCAAGTTTACGGAAGCGGTGATTGAACAATTAAGCGTATGTCATCGATGTTGGATCAAAGTTAATTTGCCCTTGTCGCGATAACTCAGAGCCTCGTCCGTCATTGCCTGCTTTGGGCGACACGAGAATAGCGGATGGAACCGTTTCTTTGTGGAGAGTACCAAAGGCCGGATTTTCTTACGAGATTAGATTCGTTTCCCCTTTCTTACCGCTTCGGAAAGGGGAGTGGTGCTTCTCTTGATGTGGTAACACCCCATCTTGAGTAGGGTTTTCCACGTGATAAACTACTTTACGGGATTCACGGCCAATTCCGGGGTAGGACTAGATGAACTTCTTGGCGGCATAATACCGGGACCGGGAGTATGAATTTGTGGTCCATGGTAACTCCTCTAGGTGTAACCGTGGCAAGTTGACTTGACCCCACCCCACGGGGACCGCTTTAGTCTTGAGATAACTCATGCATCTACCCCCCGGATGATGGGTGAAATGCTTGTCTCCTTGTCCATGAGAAATGGGAGTGGTTGTAACCAGCGGATCTGGGAGAAGAAAGCGAGTGACAACTCCTTCGGGATTTACAACGGCGATAGCCCGATAACAGCCCCACCCTCGATCTGCAAAGATACTCATTTCTTGACCATTTGTGCTTCCATTTCACCTTGAGCTGATCTTCTGAACTAAGCGCTCGGGGTGAGCCCTTCCCAACTTTCTTATCTCGACTCGGGGTCTTCATTCTCGAGATCCTCGATTGCTAGCCATCGGTCTTGCTTGTAAACGGGTGTAATATCGGTGACAGAGAGAACCGGTCGCGCTTTTCCTTTTATTTAGACATTTATTGTATAAGAATCAAGATGAATGCATGAATGATTATGTGAATGCATGTACAATGTTTGCTTGATGCAGGGAACCACGGGATGCCTTATCTTGTCATAAGCGCAAAAACTTTCTCTTTGATTTTGGAAGAGATAAGCGAGGAATCGAAATAGCAAATCGACATACTTCCTTCTTCATAATTGGGAAGCGAGAAGTAAGTGAAGCTTTGCTACTTGATTCCATTTTGATACACCTATGACAAGATGGTGCATTATTCGGTGGTCCTCGACAAGCAAATGCAAATGGGATGCACTATGGATCGCGTGAGTTGCGAAACTTAAGTTTTATGCAATGCGGGAATGTATGCAAATAGCGATGATGCTTTATGCAAATGCGGGGTTAGAAAAAACTTTATTTGCAATAACTCGGGTTTCCTTTTTGAAAATACGGACCGTACATAATCGCTTCATATAGGCCAGGTAGGAAAAAGCTACGAAGTAACTCTTTCTTCTTTTTTTTTTTTTTTGAAAAGTGGTTTATATGTCGCTTTATGCGGACCAGGCAAAAAAAAAGGCTACAATGCAACCCTTTCTTTTCTTTTCTCTCTTTTTTTTGAAAATTTTCTTTTTTTTTTAAGAAAGACATGTCTAAACTACAATGCAACACACAATTTGTATGTCCTCGTGTCCTACAAAGGTGGGGATCCTAAGTTCTAGGGCAACTTCAAAGGTTCCTTCCATGTAGTTCTAATTCACACCCTCACAATGGCTATCCACAAATGTAGCGAACTACCAAGTGTGAAGCGCCATGAGAAAGCGTACTCTGGTTGAGACTTTCATGAGTATCAGACAGACAGAGTCTCGAATGACAGATCACTAATCGTCTCCACTCTCCTAGGTTTTGTTGGATCCGGGTATAGGAGCCCACTCATAACATATAAAATGAAGGTGTGAAAGTGTGTGATTGAGGACATACTTTTCTAAAAACTACCCTCCCCACCTGCAAAGAAAAAACCAGACCAGTCCGCATGAAGCAAACAATAATATATGTCGTCTACCCTAAGGTTTTATCACTTCAAAACAAATGAACTAACCTAAGGTGTCATCAACAATCATATAGAGCTTACCTCAAGAAAGGGAGCAGAGAAGAGGGGATTATGATAGAATTGGGGAGATGTGTAACACCCTAAATAATTTAATTAAGTAATTGATTAAATTGTTTAAGTGTTACTATTTTAATTATACTAAATTATAATATAGTATTTATAATAAAGTATTTTATTTAATTGAAGGGAGTGGTATTGGAAATCTAGGAGCGCAAGAGATTGGGCCCAGGAGCCCAAGCCCAATGACTTAGGCTCCTAGGGTTGGTGTAATTCGCACCATTCACCAAAGAAAGAAAGGAGCGAATAGAGAGAAAGAAAAGAAAGAGAGAAAACGCAGCAAGGAGAGTGAGAAGAGGGAGAAGTGGATCGCACTGAGCAAAGAGAAGAGGAGAACTCATTTGTTGCTGTGGTTTTTGCACGTGACTCAAGGAAAATCAATTTCTACGGTTATTTCGAGGTAAGGGGAGTCTCACTCTATAATAGAGGAGATAATGGGTATTATATGTGTCATAGGGGCTGTTTTGATGTTATTTGATGATCACATGTTGATTGGTTTCTTGAATTTGATGAAATTGTTGGTAAAAATTGATTTAGGCTTGAGTTAGGGTTTTGTAATATGTGAATTGGTGATTTTGATGTTAATTGATGATTTGAGTATGCAATTGGTTGTTTGATTATGCAATTAGGAGTGTTAGAAGGGTTATTGGGTGAATTGGTTTGGAAGGTTTTGGGAAAATTGGGGTTTTGGGGTTTGGGCGCCAAAATGCTAGGATCTGGCGCCACAGTAATATGCTCACACGAGTGAAATTTGGAGTTTGTGCGGGAATGCTACTTTGCCGGGCGCCACATTCTTTGGGAAAATGGCGCCACAATACCTTTGTTCATGTCTTTGGAATATGTTTTGTGCGAGGTTGTTGTTACGCCAGGCGCCAAGATCTTTGGGAAAATGGCGCCACATGCCTTTGTTTGTGTGTTGGAGTGCGTGTGTGCCGATGTGAGCGCCAAATGCTGCCCAGGGGTGCCCGAATGGCGCTGTGTCAGCTATGCTTGATGTCTGGGTGAGTGAGTTCTTTGTCTGGGCGCGAGAATGTGGGTATTTTGGGCCCGGGAGTGAAACTTGCATTTACAGGCACATTTCCTCGTGCCAACTTTTGTATTCACACGCCAACTTTCAATTTTAAACATTTTTGGCTCGAGTGGTTTTACGATTGCAAGTGTATTTTTGAAAATGTCCCGGTAGGGCCTCGCTGAGTGTGTTTTGGAGCCGGTGAGTGAAACTTGTATTTCTAAACATATTTTCTCGTGCCAACTTTTGTATTCACTGCCAACTTTCAATTTTAAGTGTTTTGGCTCGGGTGGTTTTCGATTACAAGTGTATTTTTGAAAATGTCCCGGAGGGGCTCGTTTTGGGTGTGTTTTGGGCCGGGAGTGAAACTTACTTTTCTAGGCATATTTCATCATGTGCCAAATTTTGTGTTTACCTTGCCCAAATTCATTTTTAAACATTTTGGCTCGGGTGGTTTTTGGTTTGGAGGTGTTGGGTGAGCTGGGGTGTGGGCGCTAACTGTCTTTGCTCTGTGTCTTGGTTTGTGTGCAGCGTATGCGAGTTTGTGTCTAGGTGCATGTTGCCCGAGCGCCCAGTTGCTAGGAAAGTGGCGCCAGTGGGCATGTTGCCACGGGGCGCCAAAATCTTGAGTTTACGGCGCTAGTCTTTGTGTTGCACCGGGCGCCGAGAATGTGGGAAAAATGGCGCTGGTGCTTTGCCAAGTGTCTAAGAGGGTCTTGATTTGGTCCCTAGGTGACAGTTTGGTCCCTAGATAATTGTTTTGGTCCTAAATGGTGGTTTAGGTCTCTGAGAGTAAGGTTGAGTACCCAGAGGAGGGACGATCCGGTGGGGACATAATGGTGTTGAGGGTTATAATGAGGTGATTGAGCATGCCATGGGGGCATGGGCCGGTGGGCCAAGCCAGGAAGGCTGTAAAATGAGATTGACACCGAGGTAAGAGTAATTGGGTGTATTGAATTGTTTGAAATGATGTTGTGTTGTACATGGAGTCTCATGCATACATTGGCTGCGGTCGTAGTGTTTATAATATGATTTGTGAAGCCTGAGGGCGGCCGGGGGGCCTTATAGAGTGATTATGAAGCCTGCGGGCGGCCGGGGGGCCTTGTATGATGATTGTGAAGCCTGAGGGCGGCCGGTGGGCCAATGGTACCACATGCATGATGACATTGCATACATTCTCATTAGTGCATGGATAGTATTGATTAATGATTGGTGTGTTTGAGTCTTTGTACACTATGCTTATATATTGCTTATTATCACCTTGATTATATAGTTCGAGACTCACCCTTTACATTGTCATTTACCACGGTGGTCGGGAGTGAGGGCTTTCCACCTTCACTACTCCCAGAGTCGATGCTGCTCACGACGTAGCACCTAGGGGGTCGGGGTTTAGATTTGTTGTTACTGTTTTGCTCCTTGTTGAGCCTTTATGTATTTGTTTTGATATTCTTTGGATTATCTTTGTTGAGATAATGATTGTTTCCGCTGCATTATGTGAAACTATATTTCTATGAGTTATCTTCTGGTGTTACGTATCTGGTTTTGTTTAAGAGAAAGAGTTGTGACGCTCCATTTCATTGAGTATTAAATTATGTTATACTATTAGTGTGCTGAATGACTATGGCTAAACTGTGGTTCGCCACTAAGGCTAGAATTTCTTTCGCTGGTGTATTTACGAGGGCATCACTGAGAGCCTTGCAAAAGTGGCCAATGCCTGTTGCAAGTAGTATCAGTTACCTGAGTAATCCCATAGTCAGCCAGTCCACTATTTTATAACACACTAGACTAGAAAATGATCAGAAAAGATTTTTGCACACTCTGATTTTTGATTTAAATTACCGGGTAGAAATGGGGTGTTACATTAGTGGTATCAGAGCAAAAGTTCGGTCTGTCCGGCCAAGTGTGTCAATCTGTCATAGTGTGTATGACAACTAGGTGTCTTAAAGTAATTACAGGCCCGGTTGTTTATCTTTGCGGTGTTAGGTTGATATGGCGAAAGGATCGATCTTGCTTTTCTTGAGGCCTTGCAAGCCATAGCGCAGATGTGGGTACCAGCGAGAATCGGAGGCCCGCAGTTTGGCTACCTTTGAGAGAGAACCCTCCCACCTTCAGGGAGAGTACAATCCGGATGGTGCAGCTTGGTTGAAGGAGATCGAGAGGATCTTCCGGTAATTGGTCGTAATGATGAGCAGAAGGTAAGGTATGGTACTCATACCCTATCTCTGAGGTCGATGGCCGTGGTTGGAGACCGGTGAGAGACTAGGGGCTGCCCATGAGGAGGTTACAGGGTTTGTATTCGGGAGGGAGTTCTAAGAAAGTATTTTCCAGAGGGCGTCGGAGGGCGAGAAAGAGATAGAGTTTTTGAGTGAAGCGAGGGTAGTATGTCGATCCACGAGTATCTTTGCTAGATTTGCTTGACCTTGCTAAGTTCTACCCACATTACTCGGAGGTCGGGGGCTGAATTCTCAAAGTGCATCAAATTTGAGAATGGTTTGAGAGTGATATCAAGCGGTGTAGGGTATCGAGAAGATCGAGTGTTCACGATCCGGTTGGTGTTGTAGGATCTATGAGGTGATAGCAATGCCCGCTCTAGGGTCATGAGAGACCAGAGGGGGAAATTTCATCACGGAGGTAAGCCTTATGAGAAGTCTGGCAGCGGAGAGGGAAGCAAAGGTATTCGGGTGGTACAGTACAATGGTGGGAGCAGTCTGCGAGGGTAGGAGACACCATGAGGGCAAGAAGCCAAGTGGGAGAGACGCCCATCCGATATTGTGTGTTTCAAATGTAACAAGCCAGTCACAAGAGTTTTTGGTATAAGGTGGAAGTGCGAGAGATGTTTTAGGTGTGGAAAGAGTGGTCACATGGCATCAGGTGTGATCGCAAGGAACCTGTATATGTTTCAAGCGTGGTGAAGCCGGTCACATTAGCTTCAAGTGTCCCAAGCCTAAGAAGGAAAGATCTCTTGGGAGGGTGTTTGCATTGGCGAGTTCGGAGGGACCTAATGATATCAGAGGTACATGTTTCATCTCTGGTACTCCTTTAGTTGCTATTGTTGACACGGGTGCTCACGCACTCTTTTATTGCATCTGTTTGTCTTTGAAAAGTTAAATTTAGTAATGTCTACTATGGAGAGGGATGGTTATCGACACTCCACTAAGGGTCCCAGTAACTACTTCTACGATGTGTGCTAGGTGTCCTCTGTCGGTCTTGGCGAGAGAGATTTTACGGTTGATCGATTTGTTTGCCTTTGGGTGGGTTAGATGTGATTACGGGCATGGATTGGTTAGTAGATAACCACGTGCACATCAAGCTGATACGATAAGTCTATTAGTTTTCTCCTTCACGAAGAGGAAGAGTACGCTTTGTTGTCTGTGCGAGCAATTGCGCAAGGTAATGAAAGAGGGTGGTCGGTTGTTTGCTTTGATTGCGTCCATGTCTGCTGAAACGGTGTGTGATTGATGGATTCAGGTGGTGTGTGAGTTCCACTGAAGTGTTTCCTGATGAGATTCCTAGTGTGCCCCGAGAGAGGGAAGTGGAGTTGGGATTGAACTTGTGCACAGTACTAGGCACATGTCTATGGCACCGCACTGGGATGTCGACTTAGAGTTATGCAATTGAAGAAGCGATTAGAGGAGCTTCTTGAGAAGAAGTTTGTGAGGCCTAGTGTATCACCATGGGGAGCTCGATTTTGTTGGTAAAGAAGAAGGATGGGAGTATGCGTGCGTGCGTAGACTACAGATAGTTGAATAAAGTGACTATCAAGAATAAGTATCCTCTCCCGAGGATAGATGATCTAATGGATCGGTGGTGGGTGCTAAAGTGTTTAGCAAGATTGACTTGAGGTCCGGTATCACCGCAGTTAAGGTGAAGGATGAGGATATCCGTAAGACGACATTGAGAACAAGGTATGGGCATTATGAGTACTCTGTAATGCCGTTTGGTGTCACCAATGCACGGGGTGTTTATGGAGTACATGAACCGAATTTTCCATAACTATCTGGATCGGTTTGTGGTGGTCTTCATTGATGATATTTTGGTGTACTCAAAATCGAGGAAGAGCATGCAGAGCACTTGAGGTTGGTGCTAGAGGTCTTGAAAGAGAGGAAGTTGTATGCCAAGTTGTCAAAGTGTGAGTTACGTTTGCATGAGGTGAGCTTCTTGGGTCATATTATTTCGGGTGATGGTATAGGCGTGGATCCGGCCAAGGTAGATCTTGATGTTACGATGGGAGAGCCCAAAGTCTGCGGCCCGAGATCGGGAGTTTCTTGGGGTTGGTTGGTTATTACAGGAGGTTCATTGAAGGGTTCTCTAAGCTAGCCCTTCCATTGACTCGATTGACTTTGTAAAGGAAAGGCATTTGTGTGGGATGCAAAGTGTGAAGAGAGTTTCCAAGAGCTAAAGAGAAGGTTGACCACGTCCCGGTGTTAGTGTTGCCGTGCGGGGCGGCCATTTGTTGTGTCTTGTGATGCTTCCAAGATGGGTTTGGGAGGTGTTTTGATGCGAGGATGGGAAGGTGGTTGCTTATGCGTCCGACGGTTGAGGACCCATGAGAAGAACTACCTACCCGTGACTTAGAGTTGGGCTGCGATTGTGTTTGTGTTGAAAATGCGGAGACACTATCTCTATGGTACTAGATTCGAAGTGTTCGGTGACCACAAGAGTCAAAGTACTTGTTTGACGAGAAGGAGAGTGAATATGAGGCGGGCGTTGGTTAGAGCATTGAAGGACTATGATTTCGGCTTGAACTATCACCCCGACAAAGCTAATGTCGTGGGTGATGCTTTGAGTCGGAAGACTTTGCATATGTCGGCTATGATGGTGAGGAGTTGGAATTGATTGAGCAATTCCGTGACTTGAGTTTGGTGCGTGAGGTGACACCTCGAGTGTCGATTGGGGATCTTGAGGATTGGGAGCGACTTCTTGGTTAGTATCGAGACGCCCGAAGTTAGATGTGAAGTTGGTAGATTTGTTGGTTCTTTGGTGAGCAAGTCTGGCGATGGGGATTACTGAGTTGGATTCCCGTGGTGTGTTGAGGTTCGGGGGCGAGAATCGTGTTTCGGATGATCTTGAGTTGAAGAAGATGATACTTGAGGAGAGTCATAGGAGTAAGTTGAGCATTCATCCAGTGCCACTAAGATGTACCATGATCTGAAGAAACTATTTTGGTGGCTTTGGTATGAAGAGAGATGTTGCGCGATTTGTATATGCATGTTTGACTTGCGGAAGTCAAAGATTGAGCACGAGCTGCTTGGCTGATGCAACCTTTAGAGATTCGGAATGGAAGTGGGACAGACATTTCCATGGACTTTGTGGTTGGGTTGCCAAATCTTGTGAGAGATTGCGACACTATTTGGGTGATTGTGGATAGGTTGACCAAGTCTGCCCATTTCATTCCTATCAACATCACCTTTCTGTGCCCAAAGTTGGCTAGGATTTACATTCGAGGTAATTGTGAAGCTTCATGGGGTTCAGAAGAGTATTGTGTCGGATAGAGACCCGCGGTTTACATCGAGTTTTGGAGTAGCTTGCGGGAGGCTTTGGGGTCTAGGTGAGATTGAGTTCACTTATCATCCTCGGTGATGGTGAGCGAGAGAGAACCATCCAGTCTTTGGAAGATCTTTTGAGAGCTTGCGTGCTAGAGCGAGGAGGTGCGTGGGATACACATCTTCCATTGATTGAGTTCACGTATAATAACGGCTATCATTCGAGCATCGGGATGGCTCCTTTTGAGGCAATTTGTATGGGGAGTGCGAGAACTCCGTTGTGTTGGCATGAGTCAGGGAGAGTGTTGTCCTTGGACCGAGTTGGTTAGGAGACTACGAGAAGGTGAAAATGATCGGGGAAAAGATGAAAGAGTCTCGAGTCGTGAGAAAAGTTATCATGATAAGAGGAGGAAGGACTTGGAGTTTGGTGGTGAGCATGTGTTCTTGAGGTCACGCCTATGGTGGTGTTGGGCGTGCTCGAAGGCAAAAGAAGTTAACTCCAAGATTTATTGGACCGTGCCAAATCACTGAGAGGTTGGAAAGGTTGCTTATAGGGTGGCCTTGCCACCCATCTTCGAACTTGCACGATGTCTTCCACGTGTCACGGCTTGAGTATATTCCAGGACCGTCCCATGTGATTCACATGGATGATGTAGAGTGCGTGAGAACCTCCTTTGTGGAGACTATGCCGGTGAGGATTGAGGATAGAAAGTGAAGGTGTTGAGAGGAAAGACATTGCCTTGGTCAAGGTAGTGTGGTTGGGAGGCTGCTTTGGCGAGAGTATGACTTGGGAGCTGGGAAAGCAAGATGCGGGAGTCCTATCCAGAGTTATTTGACTCGGTATGAATTTGAGGACGAAATTTCCTAAGTGGGGAGAGTTGTAACACCTAAATAATTTAATTAAGTAATTGATTAAATTGTTTAAGTGTTACACTATTTTAATTATACTAAATTATAATATAGTATTTATAATAAAGTATTTTATTTAATTGAAGGGAGTGGTATTGGAAATCAGGGCTGCAGGATTGGGCCCAGGAGCCCAAGCCCAATGACTTAGGCTCCTAGGGTTGGTGTAATTCGCACCATTCACCAAAGAAAGAAAGGAACGAATAGAGAGAAAGAAAAGAAAGAGAGAAAACGGCGCAAGGAGAGTGAGAAGAGGGAGAAGTGGATCGCACCAAGCAAAGAGAAGAGGAGAACTCATTTGTTGCTGTGGTTTTTGCACGTGACTCAAGGAAAATCAATTTCTACTGGTTATTTCGAGGTAAGAGAGTCTCACTCTATAATAGAGGAGATAATGGGTATTATATGTGTCATAGGGGCTGTTTTGATGTTATTTGATGATCACATGTTGATTGGTTTCTTGAATTTGATGAAATTGTTGGTAAAAATTGATTTAGGCTTGAGTTAGGGTTTTGTAATATGTGAATTGGTGATTTTGATGTTAATTGATGATTTGAGTATGCAATTGGTTGTTTGATTATGCAATTAGGAGTGTTAGAAGGGTTATTGGGTGAATTGGTTTGGAAGGTTTTGGGAAAATTGGGGTTTTGGGGTTTGGGGCGCCAAAATGCTAGGATCTGGCGCCACATGTCGCATTCACAGTGAAATTTGGAGTTTGTGCGGGAATGCTCTTGCCGGGCGCCACATTCTTTGGGAAAATGGCGCCACAATACCTTTGTTCATGTCTTTGGAATATGTTTTGTGCGAGTTGTTACGCCAGCGCCAAGATCTTTGGGAAAATGGCGCCACATGCCTTTGTTGTGTGTTGGAGTGCGTGTGTGCGATGTGAGCGCCAAATGCGCCCAGGTGCCCAGAATGGCGCTGTGTCACCGTATGCTTGATGTCTGGGTGAGTGAGTTCTTTGTCTGGCGCGCGAATGTGGGTATTTTGGGCCCGGGAGTGAAACTTGCATTTACGGGCACATTTCCTCGTGCCAACTTTTGTATTCACACCCAACTTTCAATTTTAAACATTTTGGCTCAGTGGTTTTCTGATTGCAAGTGTATTTTTGAAAATGTCCCGGTAGGGCTCGCTTTGAGTGTGTTTTGGAGCCCGTGAGTGAAACTTGTATTTCTAAACATATTTTCTCGTGCCAACTTTTGTATTCACACACAACTTTCAATTTTAAGTGTTTTGGCTCGGGTGGTTTTACGATTACAAGTGTATTTTTGAAAATGTCCCGGTAGAGCCTCGTTTTGGGTGTGTTTTGGGCCGGGAGTGAAACTTACTTTTCTAGGCATATTTCACATGCCCAAATTTTGTGTTTACCTGCCCAAATTCATTTTTAAACATTTTGGCTCGGGTGGTTTTTGGTTTGGAGGTGTTGGGTGAGTGGGTCACAGGGGCGCCAACCTGTGTCTTTGTGTCTTGGTTTGTGTCTGAAAGCGTATGCGAGTTTGTGTCTAGGTGCATGTTGCCCGAGCGCAGTTGCTAGGAAAGTGGCGCCCGATGGGCATGTTGCCACGGGGCGCCAAAATCTTTGAGTTCTGGCGCCTAGTCTTTGTGTTGCACCGGGCGCGCCAGAATGTGGGGAAAATGGCGCTGGTCTTTGCCAAGTGTCTAAGAGGGTGCCGATTTGGTCCCTAGGTGTGACAGTTTGGTCCCTAGATAATTGTTTTGGTCCTAAATGGTGGTTTAGGTCTCTGAGTAAGGTTGAGTACCCAGAGAGGAGGACGGTCAGGTGGGACATAATGGTGTTGAGGGTTATAATGAGGTGATTGAGCATGCCATGGGGGCATGGGCGGTGGAGCCAAGCCGGAAGGTCAGTAAATGAGATTGACACCGAGGTAAGAGTAATTGGGTGTATTGAATTGTTTGAAATGATGTTGTGTTGTACATGGAGTCTCATGCATACATTGGGCTGCGGTCGTAGTGTTTATAATATGATTTGTGAAGCTTTGAGGCGGCGGGGGCCTTATAGAGTGATTATGAAGCTGCGCGGCGGCCGGGGCCCTGTATGATGATTGTGAAGCTTCGAGGCGGCGGTGGGCCAATGGTACCACATGCATGATGACATTGCATACATTCTCATTAGTGCATGGATAGTATTGATTAATGATTGGTGTGTTTGAGTCTTTGTACACTATGCTTATATATTGCTTATTATCACCTTGATTATATAGTTCGAGACTCACCCTTTCATTTGTCATTTACCACGGTGGTCGGGAGTGAGGGCTTTCCACCTTCACTACTCCCCGAGTCGATGCTGCTCGATCACGTAGCACCTGGGGGTGGGGTTTAGACTATTGTTACTGTTTTGCTCCTTGTTGAGCCTTTATGTATTTGTTTTGATATTCTTTGGATTATCTTTGTTGAGATAATGATTGTTTCCATTGCATTATGTGAAACTATATTTCTATGAGTTATCTTACGTGTTACGTATCTGGTTTTGTTTAAGAGAAAGAGTTGTGACGCTCCATTTCATTGAGTATTAAATTATGTTATACTATTAGTGTCTTTGAATGACTATGGCTAAACCGTGGTTCGCCACTAAGGCTAGAATTTCTTTATTTGGTGTATTTACGAGGGCATCATCGAGAGCCTTGCAAAAGTGGCCAATGCACATTGCAAGTAGTATCGATTACGAGTAATCCCATAGTCACCAGTCCACTATTTTATAACACACTAGACTAGAAAATGATCAGAAAAGATTTTTGCACACTCTGATTTTTGATTTAAATTACCGGGTAGAAATGGGGTGTTACAAGATGCATGTCTTACCTTAAGAAAGGGAGCAAAGAAGAGGGAACATGGGGATTGGAGGAATGCATGCATAATCATATAAGCATATAAAGAAAGAAAAGAAAAAGGTAAGGAATTGAAGAAGTAAAACGAAAACTAATTCAAATCAAACACTTTGAACCACACATCGGATTAATTAGGTTTGACCCTCTTAAAAAGTTTTTGTCCCAGATGAAGTCGCCATGTTTGTTGCGCCCCGAAAAATCCGGTTTGGGATTTCTCAGTGTACAACGTGAAAATTGTGAAGCCGCCACTAATATTTTAATTTTTAGACCAAAACATTAGAAAAAGGTCTTTTTTACAAAAGGCGGGTGGTCTTTCGAAAACAGAAATGTAGGTTCGGGGGTCGGTTAGGTGTGGGGAAGGTGTTAGCACCCCACACCTCCTTTCTACCGAAAGAGAACCATTAATTCGATGTGTGGTTTAGATTGTTTGATTTGGAAATAGTCGTTCTACTTCTTTTCTTTTCCTTTTTATTTGAAAGAGTTTTTTAGAAAACAAAAGAGAGGAATGAATCTTTTTATGATTTTTGAAAAGTGAAACTAAACTAAGGTTTTTTGAAAGAGTGCTTGACGGGATATGACCGGTCCTACGTACCCTCAATGACTGAGGATCAAAGCTACGTAGTTCTTAGTTCTTGATTTTGTGATTTTTTGAAAGCGAGCTTGACGGGATATGACCGGTCCTACGTACCCTCATTGGTGGTGAGGGATCAAAGCTACGTAGTTCTTAATTCTTAATCTTGAGAAAATCATGTCTTATCTTGTCTTGTCTTTTGGGTTTTGGAAATATGACTCAAGCGTTCATGAATACCAAACAAGCAATGGCTTCGAGTGGCGTTCATTACTAACTTGAAAGAAAAGTGTTGGAACCGATAATCAGTCGAGCAATTACTCAAGTGATTACTAGTCGCAACGTTTTATTATATTTTTGAAATTGTTTTGAAAAAGGATGAGTCTTAGTGATCATTACCACTAATGACTCACATTATTTTTAGGAAATTTGAATTGGGTTTTTGTTGTTTTATTAATGTGTGGGAGCTTTCATGATAGTCAAACAAGCAAAGGCTTGAGTGACTATCACTAATTACTCCTCATTAACGATCAAACAAGCAATGGCTTGAGTGATGGTTAATGATTTGCCTATGAAAACACCTTTAGGTTTTTATTTGAAAACAAGTGATTTCAAGTTTGGAAAAAGAGATAGAACATTTCAAATCTTTTCAAATCCAAACCTAGATAATAATGAAAGCATAAGCAAAGCAACATGAAAAATATTTACAAGTTGCCATGAACAATTGCATACATGATTAATTGAACACATGATTGAACAAGTATATTAATGCATGAGCATGTGAGGATGCATGACTATTTAATTATGAATGGACATGTGAGAATGCAAGAAGTATAGACAAGTAAGGATGCATGAGGTATTAACAAGTGAGAGTACAAATGAATATGCAAGAGATATGAATATATGAAAAGGTATGAAGGTCAAAACAAGAGAGTATGCAAGAGAATGAATGAGATTTTATTTAAGTGCAAGTGTGTGAGGGTGTGTCATAAGAAGTGGTAAAAATTTAGTTACCTTATTCTTAGGAGATGGTGAAATGTTTTGGTGTTTTTAGAGTCTTAGGAAAAATGGTAAAAAGTATTTTTGGGTTAATTTTATAAAGTTGAAAAAGTTATAAATGTAAACTAGAAAATGTTTTGGATCTTTTGTAATTTAAGAAAGGTAAAAGTAAAGGTAAATTATTAATGAAATGGTAACTTATTTAAGTGAAGGTGGTGAATTATTTAAGTGAAGGTAAATGGTAATTATTTAATGAGATGGTAAAGTAAAAAGATGCATGAGGTAAAATGTAATTATTTAATGAGATGGTAAAGTAAAAATGTAAAAAGTAAATGGTAAAATATTTTTGAGTTTTAGTAAAAGGTTAATGAATGGTAAAGTGAAAAATAAGTGAATGGTAAAAGGTTAAAAACACACTAACACAATTGCCACTATCTACACAAGATCAAGCAACACATTTTAGGCACAAAATAGGCACCAAAAACAGCCCCTAAAACCGAAAACATATACATGCTTAATCAATCAATTATTTCTTGCTAAATTTGCACAATCAACACATAGAACATACACAAGATAAGACCCTAAATTAATATGCTATACTACTAAACCACAATTAAGCAACTCATATATTTTATTCACACTAAACATTAAGAAACACAAGAGAAAACATAGCCCCTAATTTCTAAAACCAAAACCTTAAACTACACATATTCACAATCAAGCCATTTTGTACCTTCAACCCATGAAATGATCAAGAACACATATGAACCCTAATTTTTGCTCTAGAGGCCGAAACCACAACCATGAAGAGATGATCTTATTTGACTCAAAAATCATGCAATCAAAATAGTATATGCAAGGAAAACATGATAAAATGAGTGTGAAATGCAAACAACAAAATGAAAACACAAGAAAACCCTCTCTAGGCCAAGGACTCATTGCCAACACCCAAGGCTCCCAATGTCCTTGTCATAATGTTGGAAACAAGTCCTCTAAGCCTTTGAGAAGGAAAAGAGGAGTAGAAGAAGAATCTACATGGTGATAGTTAAAGAAAATGCAAGAGATTAAAAATTTACCTCTAGAACTAGTTAGCAAAAGAAGAAAAATGCAAGATGAAGCAAAATAACTTGATGAACAGCCCCTATCTCCACGCCAAACACCTTTTCTTGGAAGGATCTTGATGGAACTTGAGAGATTATAGAAGTTTTGAAGGAGGTTTAGTGCTAGGATCAAAAGTAGTGAAGGTTTAGTGATGAAAAATGAAGAAAATGGAGGAGAGAAAGGGGGAGAGGGCTGCGGCTGAAGCTAGAGGGAGGAGAGGAGTGTCTTGTGCTAGGGTAAAAATGAGAGTGTGTATGTGAGCTAGGTCTTATTTTGGGCTTTTATATGAAGTGAAAACTTAAAGGGTAATTAGGACAATGTAACTCTTGTAAATCAATAGGATTTGAGAAAGAAATTGAATCAATGGTCAAGATGCATTATCACATGGATTAGGGGCAATAAAATGAGGAGAGAGAGGGCTGGGTGTGCAGCATAAGGAGAGGTGGTGAAGGATAAGCTCAATTACAAAATTGTATTTTTCTACAAAGCTTATTACACAAGTGCCATTTTGATTCAAATGAAAGGTGAGGATTGATTTTCACACTTGAATGGATGGCCATGATTTAATACAATTTGCAAACAATAAAAATAAATGGAAATGAGGTGATTATGGCTGTTATTTCGCAGCTAAGGGAGTGGGAGAGTGAGTGGAATTGCAAATTGTACTTTTGTTCTTATCCTTAATTCAAATGAGTCTAGAATATTCCTTCTAGATCATTCTTCCTAATTCATGCCATTTTGGGCCATATCCTATGATTCAATGATTGGGCTCTGAATTTTATGATCTCACCAATCCCAAAATTGATTTATTTACCCCACCTCAAAGGAAAAGACCATTTTACCCTTCTATCCAAAAACTAGGTTTTTAGGCCAAAAGGTTTAATGTTTATGCGCAAAAATAATCACAATGGGGCACAAATATCCCTCAAATAAATCATTGATGATTATCCAAGGATTTGGGACAAAAGACCGTTTTTATTGTGAAATGACCAAAATGCCCTTTCACTCTAAAAACCCTAGTTTTTTTTACCTGAAACACATTTCCACCTCAAAAATGATTTTCCACCCTAGGAGTGACCTCTAGTACCTCAAAAATGCATGTTGAATGACTTGTCCTGAGAAATTGTCCTTTATTTGCAAAATGACCAAAATACCCTTTTGCACTGAAAAACTCTAATTTGTCTAAAAAATGCATTCTAACTCTAAAAATGATTTTGGAAGCTTTGAAATGACTTTAGAAACCTAAATGCAATGCATGATGCTTTTTTACTTTTTAATTTAATTATTTTTTGGGGAAAATTAGGGTTTTGACCTAAGCCGGACAAAATTGGGGTATGACACCGTTTAAGGCAGTACATGTTAAGTCATACCATTTAGTTAGTGTCAAAGATGGATCCTATCAAGTATATCTTCGAGAAGCCTGCGCTCACAGGAAGAATCGCCAGGTGGCAGATGCAGTTGTCAGAATATGATCTTCTTTATGTCACTCAAAAGGCCATAAAAGGTAGTGTGTTGGCCGAATATCTGGCGCATCAGCCTATTGAAGATTATCAGTCAATGCAGTGTGATTTCCCTGATGAGGACATTATGGCTCTGTTTGAAGAAGAAAAGTCCCCAGAGAATGAAAGATGGAGAGTAGTGTTCGACGGTGCTTCCAACAGTTATGGGCACGGAGCTGGGGCAGTGTTGATTTCCCCTGACAATCGTTTCATACCAGTCACCACTAGACTAAGTTTCTATGTCACAAACAATATTGCAGAGCACGAGGCATGTATTCTGGGTATTCAGGCAGCTCTAGATTGGAAAGTCAAAAGACTAGATGTGTACGGAGACTCAGCTCTAGTCATTCATCAAATGAACGGAGATTGGGA
Source organism: Oxytropis ochrocephala (assembly GCA_020916435.1). Classification (NCBI taxonomy): domain Eukaryota; kingdom Viridiplantae; phylum Streptophyta; class Magnoliopsida; order Fabales; family Fabaceae; genus Oxytropis; species Oxytropis ochrocephala. The sequence continues at coordinate 48,086,842 of CM037091.1, read as the reverse complement.
GGCCAGAGATCCCGAGTTGATACTCTATAGGGATTATATCCGAGGATTGGTTGAACCCTTTGAAGAAATCACATTTCAGCATCTGCCTCGTAGAGAGAATCAGCTGGCCGATGCACTAGCTACTTTGTCTTCAATGTTTAATGTCAGCTGTGATAAGAACTTGACCCAAATCAGAATTCAAGATCGAAGTTTGCCAAAGACATTATCACCACTCCCGCACAAAGAATTGAAGATGAAGAAGATGATAAGCCTTGGTATCATGACATCAAGCGGTACATCCTAATGCAGAGTATCCTCCGGGGGCATCGAGAAAATGATAAAGAACACTTAGAAGGTTGTCGATGAATTTCCTTTTGAACGGTGAAGTGCTCTACAAAAGGAACCATGATAAAGTACTCCTTAGGTGTGTGGCAAAGGAGGAAGCAGAAAGGATCATGAGGAGGTGCATGAAGGCACGTTCGGGACTCATTCCATGGGCATACTATGGCAAGAAAGATATTAAGGGCAAGCTATTCTTGTTTGCGGATGGAAGGTGATCACTACTGATTTTGTGAGAAAGTGCCACAAATGTCGATTTATGCGATCATATTCATGTTCCACCAAGCCGTTAAATGTCTTGACCGCATCTTGGCCATTTTCAATGTGGGGCATGGATGTCATTGGTCCCATAGAGCCCAAGGCGTCAAACGGGCACCGCTTCATCCTAGTTGCAATTGATTACTTCACTAAATGGGTTGAAGCTGCCTCATATCCCAGCATAACTAGTTCCGTGGTTGCCAAGTTTGTAAAGAAAGACCCAGTGTGTCGCTATGGTCTCCCAGATAAAATCATCACAGACAATGGTAGCAATTCTGAATAGTAAAATGATGAAAGAGTTGTGCACGAGTTTAAGATTAAGCATCACAATTCCTCTCCCTACCGTCCAAAGATGAATGGGGCAGTTGAAGCGGCCAACAAGAATATCAAGAGAAATTGTGCAGAAAATGGTAATGACTTCTACAAGGATCGCACGAAATGCTTCCCTTTGCTTTGCACGGTATCGTGCTTGATCGCGCACTTCGGCCACGGCAACCCCTTTCTCTCTAGTGTATGGGTGAAGCGCTTCTTCCTATTGAGGTTGAGATACCATCTCTCCGAGTGCTCATGGAAGCCAAGTTAGAAGAGGTGAATGGGTTCAAACTCGTCTAGATCAGTTGAACCTCATTGAAGAGAAGAGAGTTGCGGCTACGTGTCATGGTCGGTTTGTACCAAAGAAAGGATGAAAACGACATTTGACAAGAAAGTTCGTCACCGAAAATTCGTGAGGAGACCTTGTGCTCAAAAAGATTCTGCTATATTCAAAGTGACCCCGTGGGAAATGGACTCCTACCTATGACTGACCATATGTGGTAAAGAAAGCCTTTTACTCGGAGGAGCATTAATACTCACCGGCATGGATGGTGAAGAACTTCGAAACCAGTCAATTCAGTTCGATCAAGAAATATTACGCTGAGAAAAATAAAAGAAAAAGAGAAAGATGAGCCAAGCAAGAATTAGCTCGCTAGGTTGAAAACCCGAGAGAGGCGGCCTAGGCAAAATTGAGCGACCGGTGGATTGAAAACCCAAAAGGGCAATCCAGCATAAATTAGGGTCGAAAAATTGGACATAAAAGGAAAAAGAAAAAGGGGCAAGCGGCGCCTCCAAAAGCTTGAATAAAAAGGTGATCAAAGCCGCAAGTATGAGTAGTTGGCATCAATGCTCGAGAGGCAAAGAATATTCATAAGATCTCATCACGTCCATTTCTCTTGTTTTTAGTTAGTTTCGAAAAAGTTTCCAATGTACTCCTTTCGATCGTGACATTCGCGCATGTCGACTTCCATATGAATAAAAGTCCAAATTTTTCACTCTATCAGTTTGTTGTATTATCATTGCCTTCTTTTCATTTCTGCTTTAAAACTACGTTTTATGGTAGATGATAGATAAATCATGGAAATGTGCATAAGTCAGAGCATTAAGATCATTGCGAAATTTTTGAAAATAACGAAAAAAAGAGAGACGATCCTTCATCAAGTAAACTCGCAGAAATCAAATAAGAAGCGCTGATTGCGTTAGAACAAGAGGACGAAGCTCGGCTCTCGAATCGTTATCATAGATGGTTGTGGTGTCCCATGATACAAATTCCGAGTTGGTTGGGCCAGCAAAAGAAAAGCCAAAAGAGAAAAAGAGCAAAAATATATATTAAAAAAAAAAAAAAAAAGGACAATGAACAAACAAAGTCATGCATTGCATCCATCAAGCATAAAATCATGCACTCATCAGTCATGCACTATGAAGTAAAAAAAAAAAAAAGAAATTCAGGCATTTGCATTACACCATAAGGAAAAGAAAAAGAAAATAGCAATCATGGCATTGGCATTGCACGCGTTTGTTTATCTTACTTGCAGGTACAAGGATGGATAGGTACTTCGGTGTTAATGTTCGACTTCAGGTTCCAGAAGGAACTCCCTCAGTGGAGAGATCAGGAAGAGAGAAAGAGAAAAGAGAGCGCCCAGGCGCGCAAAAGAGGAAAAGAGAGCGCCCAAGCGCGCAAAAGAGGAAAAGAGAGCGCCCAAGTGTGCAAAGGAGAGGTCTCACATCGTATACGAGCAACGCGATGGACCGCGACCCGCGCGGCGCAGCGGAATAGTTGTATCGACCCTAGAGATCACGATGGGCGCCGTGGATTGATCCGTATATCGATTCGGGCGATAACGATCCCCGATCGCTCGAAAGACCAAAGATTTCAGAAACGTGCTCCTCCAAGCCGCGTGCAAACTCCGGATTCGCCAAGAGTTCGTTTAAGGATTACGAGTTTTAAGCAACTGGGCATTTTACCGCTTTTTGCACGCCAAGTGCCCATTTATCGCCAAAGACGCCCGAGTACCCCTTTTATCGTTTCACAAACACGCCAAGTTTTCATTTCTTCGCTTTTTCAAAAAAATACGAGAAGGCTAAGTAGTCATCACGATGGGGCGCTTGAATTGATCACTCAAGAATCAGAAAAAAAAAAAAAAAAAAAAAGGAAGAGAAAGAAAAAAGAAAATTCGTGTTTTTCCTAAGTGGACAAAATCGGTATATTTTCTGAATTCTTTATCTCTATTTTGCCTCGGAATATGTTTCGGCCAATTCATATTCCTTGTTAAAATCTAGATAAAGAGGGGCAGCTGTCATACCCCAATTTTGTCCGGCTTAGGTCAAAACCCTAATTTTCCCCAAAAATAATCAAATTAAAAAATAAAAAAAGCATCATGCATTGCATTTAGGTTTCTAAAGTCATTTCAAAGTTTCTAAAATCATTTTTGGAGTTGAAATGCACTTTTACACAAATTAGGGTTTTTCAAAGACAAAAGGGTATTTTGGTCATTTCACAAATAAGGGACAATTCCTCAAAACAAGTCATCCAACATGCATTTCAAGGTACTAGAGGTCACTACTAGGGAGAAAAATCAGTTTTGAAGTGGAAATGTGTTTCAGGCAAAAACTAGGGTTTTTAGAGTGAAAGGGTATTTTGGTCATTTCACAATAAAAGCGTTTTTTTGTCCCAAATCCTTGGATAATCATCAATGATTTATTTAAAGGATATTTGTGCTCCATTGTGATTATTTTTATGATCGACAATTAAACCTTTTGGTCTAAAAACCTAGTTTTTGGATAGAGGGGTAAAATGGTCTTTTCCTTTGAGGTGGGGCAAATAAATCTATTTTGGGATTGGTGAGATCATAAAATTCAGAGCCCAATCATTGAATCATGGGATATAGCCCAAAATGGCATGAAGTAGGAAGAATAATCTAGAAGGGAATATTCTACACTCTTTTGAATTTTGAAAGGATAAGGATAGTACAATAGTACAATTTGCAATTCCACTCACTCTCCATTCCCTTAGCTGCGCATAAACAGCCATATACACCCCATTTTCATTTATTTTTATTGTTTGCAAATTGTGTTAAATCATGAGTTTATCCTTCACCACCCTTCCTAAGCTGCGCCCTCAGCCCTCTCTCTCCTCACTTTATTGCCCTTAATCCATGTGATAATGCATCTTGACCATTGATTCAATTTCTTTCTCAAATCCTATTGATTTACAAGAGATACATTGTTACAAATACCCTTAAGTTTTCACTTCATATAAAAGCCCAAAAATAGGAGACCTCACACACACTCTCTCATTTCTAACCTAGCACTTATACTCACCCTCCATGCTCTCTCTCTCTCTCTCTCTCTCTAATTCGAACCACCATCATCAACTCTCCTTCCATCTTTCCTTCATTCTTTCACCATCAAAACTCCATAATTCTTTCATCATTCAAAAGATCTCCTCATAAGCTTCAATAATCATCCAAGTTTGATCAAAGAGAGGCTATTTGCGTGGGGTTTCAAGTTTGTTGAGGTTGTGTTCTTCAAGTTCTTGCTCTCTTTTTCATTTCCTAGTTATTTTGTGAGGTAAATAAATTCTCCTTTGCATTTTCTTCACCTTTCACCATGTAGATCTCTTCATCTCTTCTCTCCTTCTCGAAAGAAGCTTTGAGGACTTGTTTCAAACATTATGTACAAGGACATTGGGAGCCTTGGGTGTTTGAGACAAGTCCTTGGCCTTGAAGGAGAGATTCTTATGTTTGTTTGCATTTCTAATCAATTTTAGCATGTTTGCATCATTTTCATGAAATAAAATGCCACTTTCCTCATGTTTTTGCTTTGGCCTTGGGTTAGAAATTAGGATCCTCATGTTTTCTTGCCTATTTCATGTGTCAAAGTTGAATAAGAATGGTATATGGGACCAATAGTGCATTCGGGTTTAGGTCCCTAAATTAGGGTTTCATCATCTTTTATTTTCTTTGATTTTGTGTGTTGAATAAATGATGAAATGATGATTGTTTGAGTGTGATATACATGTGTAAATCTTAGGGTTTATGTGTGTGTGTCTAATGATGTGATTTGGTTGCAAGAAATTTGTTGAATTTGAGCCTTATTGTGTATATGTATGTTTCGGCCATAAAGCCATTTTTGTGACCAATTTACTTACTCAAATTTGTTGTTTGATCTTGTTTGGTAAATTAATTGTTGTGAATTGTGTTTTTTTCACTTTTTACCTTTTAGTTTTACCATTCACTTAAGTGTTACTAAATAGTAAAAAAACATTTTCTTACCTTTTTCTTACCTTTCACTTAAAACCCTAAAAAAAAACATTTTACCTTTACCATTTACCTTCACTTAAATAATTCACCACCTTCACTTAAATAAGTTACCATTTCATTAATAATTTACCTTTACTTTTTACCTTTCTTAAATTACAAAAAGACCCAAAACATTCTCTAGTTTACATTTATAACTTTTCAACTTTATAAAATCAACCCAAAAATACTTTTTACCACTTTTTCATAAGACTCTAAAAACACCAAAACATTTCACCATTTCCTAAGAATAAGGTAACTAAATTTTTACCTCACACTCTCACACACTTGCACTTAAATAAAACCTTATTCACTCTCTTGCATTCTCATTTGCTTGTATCTCTTGCATACTCTCTTGTTTTAATCTTCATGCCTTTTCATATATTCATATCTCTTGCATATTCATTTGCACTCTCACTTGTTAGTACCTCATGCATCCTTACTTGTTTATACATGCAATAATGATGTGCCTTGCATATTGTAATTGTATGTTCATGCACCCACATGTTAGCTCAATCATGTATTCAATTGGTTCATTACAATTTGTGGATATTCTTTATGATTGCTATGCTTGTGTTCTTATTGTTGCCTTGGTTTGGACTTGAAAAGATTTGAAATGTTCTATTTCTTTTTCAAACTCGGAATCACATGTTTTTCTCGATAAAAACCCTAAGGCATTTTTTTCATAAACAAATCATTGGCCATCACTCGCCGTTGCTTGTTTGATCGTCAATGATGGAGTTACTAGTGGTAGTCACTCGAAGCCCTTGCTTGTTTGACTATCACGAAAACTCCCATACCTTAATCGAATACAAGTTAATGTAAAAACTCAAAAAAAAAAAACAATATGAGCCATTAGTGATAATCATCACTACGACTCATCCTTTTCCAAAACAATTTCAAAAAAGATAATAAAAACGTTGCAACTTGTAATCACTTGAAGCAATTGCTCGTGATTATCGGTTCAACACTTTTCTTTCAAGTTAGTAATGAACGCCACTCGAAGCCATTGCTTGTTTGGTATTCATGAACGCTTGAGTCATATTTCCAAAACTCAAAAGATAAGATAAAGACAAAACACAGATTTTCTCAAGATTAAGAACCAAGAACTACGTAGCTTTGATCCCTCATCTCATTGAGGGTGCGTGAGGAGCGGGTCACATCCGTCAAACACTCTTTTAAAAAAATCTTAGTTTAGTTTCACTTTTCAAAGATCCCAAAAAGATTTCTTTCTCCCTTGTTTTCTAAAAAACTCTTTCAAATAAAAAGGAAAAGAAAAGAAGTAGAACGATTTATTTCAAATCAAACAATCCAAACCACACATCGAATTAATGGTTCCCTTTCGGTAGAAAGGAGGTGTGGGAGTGCTAATACCTTCCCCACACCTAACCGAATTCCCGAACCTACATCTCTCGAAGTTTTGAAAGACCAGTTGCTTTCCAAAAGGTTTTCCTAATATTTTCCTTAATAAATATTAGTGGCGGCTTCATTGATCGATTTCTTTTAGAAAAGTTGTAAACGAGGAAGGTTCTCCCTCGGGGACTTTTTCGGGCGCAACACTAGGCAACCTCTATGAAGCACTTTTGACCTATAGGTATATGTAATGTGTCTAACAAAATAGTTACTAAGCTTATAGCCATCGCATTAGGGAAATGTCGTTGCATAAATTGGTTGAACCAGCTCACTGTTTTTTTGGTTCAAAGAGGCATAGCTAAGACAACATTATTGTTGATCAGGAGATTTTCCACTCAAAGAGACATGGGAAAGGAGCAAGCGGTTGGATGGTGATTAAAGTTAATCTTGAGAAAGCTAAAGAAAAAATATATACTATTTCTTTATGATTGTAGTCACTAATTATTTGGAGGTACTCTTTTTTCCTAATTCAATTTTTTTTCTCATTGGGATTTGGCCCCTAGAGATTTTAATGAGGCCCATAACACTGTATAGTTGGAGTACATTTTGTACTTTCATAAAAGTCCTCTTTGCCTTCCAAAAATAAAGGAAAAAAATATTTATTATAAATGGATGGCGTTTTTGGTATGGTACTGAGACATTGAGTATTGAAACAGATAGAAAGTCTTAATCATTTTCTATCATTATTCAAGTTCACCGATAGCAATAATCTATACTCAATTATCATAATGAAAATTCTATTGACCAAGAAGACAATTAATATGGAAAAGTGTATGTAGTTCCTATTCAACCATAATCTTTTGTGCTTCGTAAGGATTTCCGTATTTCGAATGTAATTCCCCAAAATTACAAGCATCTATATAAGAAGAGAGCAAACAATGCATGAGTTTTTGAAAGTCTCTATAGTTTCCCAACTAAATGATCATATAAGTGCAATAAGCTTGCTATAGAAGAATTTTGGATAAGCAGAACTTATCAGAAAAATAATGAGAATAATGCACACGAGTAGAATAAAATAAACCTTATTTAAGTGGAATAACCATAAAAATAAGGTATTTTAATTTGACATAGAAGATGGATAAAAAATAAGATGACAAGACAACAAAATAATTGCTACCTCATTCAATGGCACCAAATGCCGCAATATCGATGTATCTGATTCGAGACAAAACCTGCAAATCAAAGACAAAATCCATGTAACTAAAAAAATGGAATATATATATACATATATATTTGCACTAATTTCATAACTATTAAATTATTTAATAAATAATATCTTACCCATATTTAATCAAGGAAATCATAGTTGTTGGAGATCTATGTTGGACACAATGAAATGAAGGCGTAGAAGTATCACACAACATTGGAAGATTTGTTTTTGATCAAGCTTGAAATGATAATAACAAATTCAGATAATATTGTGCCACCACTCAGATCTAATGAACACAAAACAACATAAGACTAAACAGGAGAAAAACATCGAAAAAAATAGATTATATAAACAAAGGAACATGACGAATCACATGGGATAATTTTGTATATATAATACTGATCTAAGTAGAACAAAGTTATGGTCAATGTACGAAACCTTAACATATCGTCATAAGCAATTGAATCATACAAGTATATGTAAGAACACATCTTACATATGAATGAGTGATAAATTGAATGAGAGTACAATTCTTCTTGCAAATTCTACAAATGCAATATAACGATGATGGAGAAAAGAAAAGAGACTCTTTAGGTTTTGGGGATGCGGCGCTGGTTCCTTTTAGTTTTCTCAAACTGATGAACTCAATCATGTATTTATTGGAAAATTGCGTGGGGAACGACCTATGTTAGGTTAACTTTTTAGGTTTTCTCAACTTATAATATTTTTAAGGCTAAATTACTGTTTTGGTCCTTTATCTTTGGCCTTGATTTCATTTTGGTCCTTTATCTTTTTTTTTTCTCGTTTTGGTCCTTTATGTTTCAGTTTTGTGTCAATTTGGTCCTTTTTTGTAGTTTTCCGTCCAAAATGACACAAAAAAAGGACCAAATTGACACAAAAAAAGGACCAAATTGACACAAAAAAGGACCAAATTGACACAAAACTGAAACATAAAGGACCAAAACGAGAAAAAAAAAAAGATAAAGGACCAAAATGAAATCAAGGCCAAAGATAAAGGACCAAAACAGTAATTTAGCCTATTTTTAATTAAAAAATAAATATAACTTTCTAGAAACACAATCGCATAAAAAATTATTTTTCCAATGCCTATAAGATAATATTCTTTCTAAAAGGATAAAAAAAATTGGTCACAATTATTTATAAAAAAAAAAATCAAACATCAAAGTTATGACCATATGGACACCTACGTCTATGATAAACTAAAAAGTATTTAAATTTTTATAATTAATCTCAATAAAATGCTAATAAAATGTCCTCTTCTCCTCTTTAGAGTTTTATAACATCATGTTTTTATACACAAGATTATTAAGGGAGATTATTGTGGTTGTAGGTGGTAGGTGGATCCAGCAAAATGGAAATGGATTGTTCTTCATCTCTTCCTCTTGTATCTTTGTAAAGCTTCCATGGAAATGGATAGCTAACTCTTTGTTTATTGGGATTGGATGTAATTGATTTCAGTTTCATGTATATCTAAAGTTTCTATATGAATCTATGATCAATATCTTGTTTGGTTCACTACAAAAAACACGGTCATTAGCGAGGGAATTTTCGGTCGCTAACATGCCCAATTCCGTCGCTAATTTCCATTAGCGAGGGAATTAGCGAGGACGATTCGATCGCTAATTAGCGAGGACGATCCTACGCTAATTCCGTCGCTAATGCTGACAGCACACTTCTCGAGTCTGATTGGCACGCTTATCAATCTGAATTTATTATTATTATTATTATTATTAGTATTAGTATTAGTATTATTATTATTATTACTGTTGTTATTATTATTATTAGTATTATTATTATTGTTGTTGTTGTTATTATTATTATTATTATTATAACCAAAATTTCCAAAGAGAGAGAGAGAGAGAGAGGAGTGACAGTGGTGGTGGTGTGGTGGTGGTGGTGGTTGTGTGGTGGTGGTCGTAGAGAGAGAAGGAGAAGAGTAAGGGAGAAAGAGTGTGGTGGTGGAAGAAAGAGAGTGAGAGAAAGAGGGATGTGGTTGTGGTGGTGTGGTGGTGGTGTGGAAGAAAGAGAGTGAGAGAGTGAGAGAGAGAGTTTGTGGTTGTGTGGTTGAGGAGAGAGAGGACTGAGAGTGGTTGTGGTGTGGTGGGGGCGTGGTGGTGGTGGTGGCGGTGGTTGTGTGGGTAAGAAATTTGTGAAGAGAAGAATGAGGGTGTTGTGAGTGAAAAATAAGAGTGAGTGGTGGTGGTGGTGGTTGTTTGGTGGTGGGTTAGAGTTTGTAGGTGAGAGAGAGAGAGAGAGTAGAGGAAGAGGAAGAGGAGAGGAGTGAGGGTATTGTGAGTGAGAAAGAAGAGTGAGTGGTGTGGTGGTGGGAATGAGAGAAGAGGGTTAAAAGTGAAAGAATGAGAGAAGAGTGAGAGAATGAGATATTCGGTCAAAAAATAACTGGACATTAGCGAGGGACATCTAATTTCCGTCGCTAACTGTCACTCTGACATAGTCAGATCAGTCTGCAACAGTCAAATCAGCTGGCAACGTTCAGATTAGCGAGGGACATCTCATTTCCGTCGCTAATTCCCTCGCTAATGGTCACATTAGCGAGGGACTTGAAGTTCCGTCGCAAATGTCTGTTTTTTGCGAGGGACAAAATTTCGCTCGCTAATTCCGTCGCTAATCCTCGTTTTTTTTGTAGTGGTTTAATGATTTTGTCTTGAACTTCATGCTTTTGATAAATTGATCACTTATTGAATGATTATGGATGATGTAATTGGTTGGGAAACTGATTATAAAATCTGAACTAGATAGAATCATCTACAACAACAAACATCTAGGAATATATTAAGTGTTGTAGTCTTGTTTTACCTAAGCTTAATGCTATTGACATATTAAATGGTAGAGGAATCTTCATTTATATCAATCAATAGATGTTTCAACTTTGATTAAGGAACTAACTTAGTTGGATGATTGGTAAGATGAACCAAAATAAGAATTGATATAGATCCAGCTTTGAAATTTGGTGATATCATGAAATGAAGTTAATGAAATCCAATTCCAATGCTTTTAATTATTTGAATCACAACACCTTTCAAATTTATAGTTTATGTTCTTAAGCAAACAACAAAATTATCCTCTTTTTACACTTTACTTAGGCATAAGATTAGTTGAATGGCTTATTAGTATTACCAAATCCCTGTGGATACGACCCTGATACAATACACTGTATTAGGATGACTGTAAGACGAATTCACGAAAAAGTCTTATCACCCAACAAGTGTGTTGGGCCTCCATTAAATACCCTTAGAAAAATTTCATTCTCCACTTCTCTCCGAAATTTCCGCAAACGATCGCTCGCTCATTTTGTCGCTTTGCTCATTTGCTCAGATCGCTCAGCTTTCTTGTCGTCGGGCGCTCGTTGAACTCTCCCCCAGGTATTTATCGACCCCTATTTTTTAATAAGATGTTCGCTTAGAATCCCACGCCTTGTCAAGGGGGTGTCAGGTCTGGGGACGACCACGTCGCCCCCTTCTCTTGAGCGTGCTAGCTCGGTCGGCCTGACGTTTTTTTCCCCTTTCATAGGTGGACCTGGCGCGGACGAAGCAAACGTGTCGCGTCTCTGGAGCTCCTTCTCAATCAATCGCTTGCCAAATGACTCGACCGACCGACGATCCTATGGAGAATTCCAAGTCAGAGTCATCTTCGGGCGACTCAGAGTCGAGCGACTCTAGTAGTAGTTCGAGGTGAAGTTCAACTCAATCCAACCATCCCCCATCGCCGACCAAGGCCGTTCGATCTGAGGAGGAAGAGGCGGTCGATAGTCCAGTGGACATAGAGGGCGATGTTCAAATGGACGATGTTTTCCAGAATGATACCGAGGATGCTCGCGAGGAGGTGGTCGACATCGACCAAGAAGATTATCAGGCTCACAGTGAGAACATTGATCAACGGGCTGTCGTTGATGAAGGGAACCCTGATCAGGAAGCTAATGAAGAAAACGCTGGGTCGCCCGCTGTCGAGTGGGAGCCTTCGGACATGTCTTGGGTTTCCGAGAAGATGCGGTCTAACAGGAGTGTCATTGTACCGGGCAGCTGCATCTTGGACCTGCTCAATACTCACTTCAAGAATCATCCCGGCTGGGCGGCTTATGGCATGAAACCGGGCGAGGATATTGCCACGTGGTCGCCCCAACTTAAATTTACCATGCATAGAATTGTGTTTGAGAAGATGGAGATCGTCCCTCCATTTATTGAGTTTCAAATGGACGTGCTGAGGTATATAGGGGTCACCCCTTCGCAGCTACACCCAAATGCTTGGGGGTTCATGAAATGTTATGAAGTCTTGATGAGAAGGCTTGGTCGGCCGGTGTCGGTCAAAGTCTTCTTCACCTCCTTTGAGCTAAGTTGGCTCCGGGAGCAAGGGACCAATATAGCAAGGAAGGAGCAGGTGTCCATCAGAAACGACAAATCTTACAAATATTTCAAGCCCTACTCTGATTCCCTGCCTGTCGGTTGGAAAAACAATTATTTTTGGGTGGTCCCACACGACCAAGCGACCGCTTATGTTGCCGAGGTCAATTCAGATGGTAATGCGGGCGACCCGTACTTCCTAGATATGTGGAATGAGGCTCACTTTCATTCAAAGGCAAGCGACTATATCTACTCCAAGGAAGATCTGGACGAGGCGGAGCTTGAAACGATCGCCATCGTTCAGAAGTTGGCGGGCCTCTTACACCCTGACTCTAAGGGCGAAATTCCTTCTAGGACCTTCGTGTTGTATAGTGTAACACCCCCTTTACAATACAACTATTTAAGTGAATAAAACTCAGAGTTTTTCAAAACCTTTTCAAGCAACAACAAGAAGGTGCTACATCTTCACCAATTAACACATAACGACACCTGCATGCTCATAAATCAATAGTGTGTGTGATACATAGCACATCATTCGGGTCGAGCCCTCAAAAACACCTGTTTAGGGACACCACAGTCTACAAAATCACATTATATATGACATAACACCGACACTAGATTTTACCACCGTCACTTAATCCACCATCATATAGTACATCATCATTAAATTCATCATCATCATTTAATTCACCGTCGTTAGACACATCATCATTATTAACATCATCGTCACAATTTAATCTTAATAGACCCAACAACAACCACCTCAAGATTTTGTCACAGTTGACTCAACAAAACATCACAGCACCAAGACAGCAAAGGGTGGCGCCAACCAGCACCTAAAATGGCGCCTGGGGCAACCTGCACCACCATGGGCGCCAAAAACTAAGCAATCTGGCGCCTGGGGCAGCATGTGCCACCCAAGGCGCCAAAAACACTGAAGACATGGCGCTGGCGAACTCTTTCTATTATTTTAATTAACACATGGCGCCTGGCAGCAACTCTCTTATTTACTAACCACAACCTCCTAATTTAATTAACACACCGTTCTATTATTTTTTAATAAAACAAACCGATATAACACCTAATTCATTTAATTATATATGACTAACCACATAACTCCTCTACATTCGTACCCCTAAACAGATGTTCCAACTCCTACGGTCACCCCCAAAGCCCAAAATTCTAATCCTACTTACATCGTGTTAGGCCGACAATGGACCAGGACTAACACCCCCAAACGGTAAACAACAAAAATTCACAGCAAGGTCCCTGTCGAAGATCGACAAGGGACACAGAGAACACACTAGGCGACACAATATCAGTCACAACAGACAATACAAGACCTAAACGTTTACAACATTCGACAATAATAAGGCAATGCGTAGCATCGGCATTATCAACAAATCCTAGCGGAGTACCCTTAACGGAACACGTACCTCTAATAAGTCCTTCATTCCTCTGTAGGCTCTGCACCTGCCAACGCGAACACTTTCCCACTAGACTTCTCCTGCTTCGGTTTTGGACACTTAGTACTAATGTGGCCCACCTCACAACAGTTGAAACATACCATATCCTTACGATCACACTCGGATATCCTATGACCCTCCTTACCACAACAGAAACACCTTTTCACCTCAATTTTGCACTCAAAACTCTTGTGACCAGGTTGGCCACACTTGAAACATACAATGCTAGCAGGAGCATCTCCCCCATTAGACCCTTTGCCCCCAGCAGATTTCTATTTGCCTTTGCCATCCGGAATCTCGTACGGCTTACCACGGTACTGAGAACCCCTATTCTCTTTCACTATCTTATATGAAGCATTGCTATCCTCCTCGAAAATCCTGCAGCTGTCGACCAAATCAGCAAACACCCGAATCTTCTGGTAACCAATCGCCTTCTTGATGTCGTGTCTCAACCCATTCTCAAACTTGATACATTTCGAAAATTCAGAATTAGCATCATTAGTATAGTGAGGGTAGAACTTAGCCAATTCCACAAACTTCGCCGCATACTCGGCCACAGACTTGTTCCCCTGCTTCAGTTCCAGAAATTCCATTTCCTTCTTTCCTCTCACATCCTCTGGGTAATACTTCCTCATAAACTCTCTCTTAAAAACATCCCATGATATCTCTTCACCATCAGCCTCCAATGTTTGCAGAGCTTCCAGCCACCAATCATCAGCTTCTTCAGCTAACATATGAGTACCATACCTCACCTTCTGAGCAGGCGTGCAATCCATAACCCGGAAAATCCTCTCAATTTCCTTCAACGATGCAAGAGCCCCATCGGGGTCATACCTCCCCTTGAAAGTGGGAGGATTCTCCCTTTGGAAAGTAGCTAAGCTACGAGTGTAACACCCCCTTCTATTTAGTCTATTATTTTAATAAATTCGAAAATCAGAGTCTACGAAAAACCTTTAGTGCGACCACTAGAGGGTGCCACATTCAAACAACCACATTAAACTCCAAGTAATAATTAAAATAACTCCAAAAAGGTGATACATAGCACCATAAATCCGTACGAGGATAGAGATCGTAGCAGCGGAAACAACAACCGAAATACAGTAATACAGTTATCCAAGGAAAAGTTAAAACGTAACATAAACGACAAAATCTAGCTATCCCTCCCCGGTGCTACGTATCAGAGCCGACTCGACAAATACTAGCGGAAGGTGCTCACGTCACCTTCGATCCACTTTGTCACTGCGACGTTGCCACATAGGAGCAACATTCCAAGCAGAAAGGGTGAGTCTCATTTCATAGAAAATAGTAAATAAAACATGCAACTCAATAAGATAAGCATTAGCACACCAATACCGAAAAAATTCAAACAATTTCATCAATAGTCATACACACCCAAACAACCACGAAGCGTATGCAAGTGCATGAGATGCGACCCAACGCCAAGGGCATATGCATGTGGATCCATCACTGAAAAAGGCCGGAGGGCATTCACCAATCACCAAAAGGCCCGAAGGCATTCACCAATCACCAAAAGGCCCGAAGGCATTCACCAAAAATATTTTATGAGGCCGAGGCCTATTCACCAAAAATAATGCACATGCTATGCGACTCATGACTATGCAACACCACGCCAAAACAACACCGAGAATAGCACAAGGAATATTCGCTAATAATTTTATTTGCACCCTACCACCAATAGAAGAGGTCAAACCTCCATCACCCAAAATGAACTCACCGTTAATCCCATCACCATTAAAAACAACCACAATAGCTAAATGCAACACCAAAAGGACCAAAGGGACACCTAGGACCAAACGCACCACCTAAGGACCAATTCAACATCATAATAATTATTTTAGCACCTAGGGACTAATTTGACACCATAATAGTTATTTTAGCACCTATGGACTAATTTGGCACTCACCTAGGCACCCATGCACTCCTAGGCGCCAAAACAGCACACCTGGCGGCCGGATGGCGCCCATACACTATTCACACGCGCACAAAGACCCTTCCACCCAAGAACAACACGGCATTAGTCACACCCCCAGGCGCCATTTCCAGGGAAATTTGGCGCCCCCCCCTCTCTGCACTACACGCACACAGCACACACCAGAATACACACACAGGGCGCCATTTTCAGGGGAATTTGGCGCCTCCCCTACTGCTGCACACCAAAGACACAATCTCACTCACAGCGCCATTTTCAGGGAAATTGGCGCCCCTCGATCTGCTGCGCACAACCACACGGACACACACACGAATGCACACACAGGCGCCATTTTGGGGGATTTTGGCGCCTCTCTCGATCTGCATGCATGTATTTTTTTTTTTTTTTTTTTAAACACCGACAACAACATATATATATTTTTTAAGACACCAACAAGCAACATATATATATTTTTAAAACCCAAACAAGAACATATATAGTTGGTAAAACCGCAAAATAACGACCACATATAGATTTTATAAAACATCAACAAAGAACCTATACATTTTATAAAACAAAGCGATGTAGAAAGATATATAGTTGATAAAACAAAAAAAACAACAACATATGGATTTTATAGAACATCAACAAAGAACTATATAGTTCCTAAAGCGGCACAACCAAAGACTATATATATTTCGAAAAACAAGCACAAACAAAGAATATATATATTTTATACCACAAAGACAAAAGACTTTATACATTGAGAAAGCGGATAAACAAAGAATATATATATTTCATACCACAAAGAATAAAGACCTATACGTTCGTAAAGCGGTACAAACAAAGAATATATATATTTCATACCACAAAGAATAAAGACCTATAAACTTCATAAAACCGCAACAATTCAATCCCCCATATCCTAATACTCAATCCTATGGTTCCATGTTTTAGAAACTATTGGCTATGGAAGGAGAGTCCCCTTACCTGGAAAAAGCCTGCAAATTCGAACCTAACACCAAGCACCAAAACGCAGCAGCTCCTCCCTCTTCCCTTCGCAAGACTGAGACACCCTTATGGAATGAGGAACACAACGATGGAAGGAATGAGAGGATTGAAAAGGGACAAAACGTGAAAAGAAAGGAAAAGGAAGGAAGAAGGATTGAAAACCCTTACCAATTGAAAACTTGAGAAGAATCCTTCTTCTCCTTCTTTTCCTTGCTTGCCGTCGCACCACACACACTTCTCACTTTTCTCAGTTTTCTTTTGTTTCTGAATGGGGGGATTTTGGGACGTTAGGGTCTAGGGTATTAGGAATGGGCTTGGGTCAATTGATTGACTTGGGCCCTAGCTGCACCCCTTAGATCATTTGATTCACCTCCTGAAATCAAAGGACACTCCAACTTAATTATTTCATTAAATTAAATATATTAATCCCTCAATAACTTAATTAAATAAATAATTAAATTATTTTAGGGCGTTACAACTCTCCCCCACTTAAAGAATTTAGTCCTCGAAATTACCTGAGTCAAACAGCTCCGGATATGCTTCCTTCATCTTACTTTCCAATTCCCACGTCATGCTTTCGCCCAAGGCTCCCAACCAAACCACTTTCACTAAATTGATCTCTTTGCCTCTTAACACTTTTACCTCACGGTCTTCAATTCTAACCGGCATAGTCTCCACAGTGAGGTTCTCTCTCACCTCCACATCGTCCATCTGAACCACATGGGATGGGTCGGGAACATACTTCCTCAGTTGAGATACATGAAATACGTCATGTAAATTTGAAAGATTGGGTGGTAAGGCTACTCTATAAGCAACCTTCCTACTCTCTCGATGATCGATCACGGACCGATAAAGCGAGGAGTCAACTTCTTAGACTTCAGAGCACGCCCGACACCAGTCGTGGGAGTGACTCGCAAGAATACGTGTTCACCAGCTTGGAATTCCAAATCCTTCCTCCTCTTATCGTGATAACTCTTCTGTCTACTCTGCGAAGCTTTCATTTTCTCCCGGATCATTTTAACCTTCTCTGTAGTTTCACGGACTATTTCGGGACCAAGTACCACACTCTCTCCGATTCATACCAACACAGAGGAGTCCCCGCACCTCCTACCATACAATGCTTGAACGGTGCCATCCCAATACTCGAATGATGACTATTGTTGTAAGTAAACTCGACCAAAGGTAGATGAGAATCCCACGAACCTCCTTGCTCAAGAACACACGCCCTCAGCAAATCTTCGAGCGACTGATTAGTTCTCTCTGTCTGCCCATCTGTCTGCGGGTGGTACGCCGAACTCAACCTCAATTTAGAACCCAGGGCCTCTTGTAAACTCTTCCAAAATTCAGAAGTGAATCTGGGATCTCTATCAGACACAATGCTCATGGGAACACCGTGCAGCTTCACAATCGTCCTCACATAGATCTCCGCCAACTTCGGAACCGGATAAGTAATATTAATAGGTAAGAAGTGAGCAGACTTCGTCAGTCTATCCACGATTACCCAAATAGCGTCAAATCCTCTTGCGGTGCTTGGCAACCCAGTCACAAAATCCATGGAAATGTCATCCCACTTCCATTCCGGGATCTCCAACGGCTGCATCAACCCCGCAGGCTTCTGATGCTCCACTTTTGACTTCTGACAGGTTAAACAGGCATACACAAACTGAGCCACATCACGCTTCATACCAGGCCACCAAAACAACTTATTTAAGTCTTGATACATCTTCGTAGCTCCCGGGTGAATACTCAACTTACTCCTATGGCCCTCTTCGAGAATTGCCTTTTTAATCTCTTCATTATCAGGTATACAAATCCTCCCACGGTACCTCAATACACCTTGCGCATCGATCTCATAGTCTTTATCATCAGAATTATCAATCCCTACTGCGATCTCCACCAGCTTAATATCCCGCTTCTGCGCTTCTCTAATAACATCCAAGAATTCATTATGGATCTTCAACATACCCAATCTGACGCTCTTAGATGTCAGCTCACAAACCAGACTCATATCCCTAAACTGCTCCACTAATTCGAGCTCCTTAACCATCATTGCTGACACGTGCAAGGCCTTCCGACTCAAGGCATCTGCCACCACATTAGCTTTACCCGGATGATAATTTAAGCTGAAATCGTAATCCTTCAACAACTCCAACCATCTCCTTTGCCTCATGTTCAACTCCTTCTGATCAAATAGATATTGCAACCCCTTGTGATCACTGAACACCTCAAACTTCGAACCGTACAGGTAATGCCGCCAAATCTTTAATGCAAACACAATTGCCGCTAGCTCCAAATCATGAGTGGGGTAATTCTTCTCATGGACCCTCAATTGTCTAGATGCGTAGGCCACCACCTTACCATTTTGCATAAGGACACCTCCTAGTCCCATCTTAGAAGCGTCACAATACACTACGAAAGGCTCTCCTGATTTAGGTAATGTCAACACAGGTGAAGTGGTCAACCTCCTCTTCAACTCATTGAAACTTTCCTCACAGCGAGAATCCCAAACGAAGGCCTTCCCTTTACAAGTCAGCTGAGTTAGCGGAAGTGCCAACTTAGAGAACCCCTCAATGAACCTTCTATAGTAACCGGCTAGCCCCAGAAAGCTTCTAATCTCAGTAACCGACGTAGGAGCCTTCCACTGCATTACCGCATCAACCTTGGATGGGTCTCTTTGCTATACCATCCTGAAATGATATGCCCAAGGAAACTCACCTCTTGCAACCAAAAATCACATTTAGATAGTTTAGCATACAACTTTCTATCCCTCAAGATCTCTAATACTGACCTCAAATGCTCGACATGCTCTTCCTCGGACTTGGAATAAATCAGAATGTCGTCGATAAAGACCACCACGAAACGATCCAGATACTCGTGAAAAATGCGGTTCATGTACTCCATGAACACCCCCGGAGCATTCGTAACTCCAAACGGCATCACCGAATACTCGTAGTGTCCATACCGAGTCCTAAACGCTGTCTTCGAATATCTTCGTCCTTGACCTTTATCCGGTGATATCCCGACCTCAAATCTATCTTTACTGAATACACGAGCACCCACCAGTTGATCCATCAAATCATCGATCCTTGGGAGTGGATACTTATTCTTGATTGTGACCTTGTTCAACTGTCGATAGTCTACGCAAAGCCTCATACTCCCGTCTTTCTTCTTTACTAGCAACACTGGAGCTCCCCACGGAGATACACTCGGTCGTATGAACTTCTTCTCTAGCAAGTCTTCAAGCTGCTTCTTCAACTCCGACAACTCTGCTGCAGACATCCTATACGGTGCCATAGACACGGGTCTAGTGCCAGGCACCAAGTCAATACCAAATTCCACCTCCCTCTCGGGTGGCACATCAGGAATTTCATCAGGAAATACTTCGGAAAAATCCCGCACCACTGGCAACTCGTCAATCTTAGCCTGGCTCTCAAGAGACAGCGACGCCATCAATGCAAACAACTTTGCTTCGTCCCTCATCATCTTATGCAACTGGCCAGCAGGCAACAAGGCAGACTCTCCTTCGACCGGAGGGCAGAAATCCACAGATTTATTAAAACAGTTGATGTGGACATGGTTGTTCACTAACCAGTCCATACCTAATATGATATCGAGCCCTCCTAATGGCAAGCAAATTAAATCCACAAGAAACTCTCTATCGAAAACCAATAGAGGACACTTAACACACACGAGGGAAGTAGTCACCGAACCCTTAGCTGGAGTGTCGATAACCATCTCCCTTTTCATGACAGATAATTCTAGGTTCAACTTATCAGCACACGCAGCAGAAATAAACGAATGTGTGGCACCAGTATCAACTATAGCAAGCAATTGAGTACCCTTAATGAAACACGTACCTCTAATCTCGTTAGCAGTCTCTGAACCTGCGAGAGCAAACACTTTCCCACTCGCCCACTCCTTCTTTGGCTTGGAGCACTTGGTACTAATATGCCCCATTTCTCCGCAGTTGTAACATACGACATCCTTCTTATCACAGTTGGAAGATATGTGTCCCCCTTTTCCACACCGATAACACCTCTTCTCATCCTTGCCTGGGCAGTCTGGACTCTTATGACCTGTTTTCCCACACGTGTAACAAGTAATACCGGCGGTAGCATCTCCCCCACTTCGCTTAGACCCACCAACAAACTTCCCCTTGCCCTTACCAGCAGGTACCTCATACGGCTTACTCCGACCCGAGAAGTTCTTGTGTTTTTCTTTCATAACTCTGGAGTGAGCATTGCTGTCCTCTTCAAAAATCCTGCAGCTATTAACCAACACGGAGAACACGCGAATCTGTTGATACCCTATGAATTTCTTTATGTCGGCCGTAACCCGCTTCTCAAACTTGATGCATTTGGAGAACTCAAAGATCCGCCCATCATAGTGCGGATAAAACTTGGACAACTCGGTAAATTTGGCGAAGATATTCAATCCACGGACATATTACCTGCTCAAGCCTCAAAAACTCAACTTATTTCTTTCCACGGACATCCTCCGGTAGTACTTCCTCCTAACTCCCTCCGAACACACCCTGTGTGATCTCCTCATTGTCGACCATCAACCTCTCGCTAAATAATCATCCACCGATCCATCGCCTCTTCTTCAAAGATGTATGCGTACCATAACGAACTTTCGAGCATCGAGATATCCATCACGCGGAATATTCGCTCCATCTCTCCCGACCACTCAAGAGCACCATCGTGGTTGTACCCGCCTTCAAAGTAGGAGGGTTCTCCCGCCGAAGGTAGCCAAACTGCGCGTTCGTGGTCCACAACACCACGCAGATCACCCACAACCCGGCCATAGCTCCGCAATGCAATGCAAGTGCAAGTGCAGTCGTCGTTCCGCCCCGCCATTCTAGTACTCGCAATGTAAAAACGTAATCGAGAATCGAAGAATAAAACTCAATTGCTACATAACTTGACGACTCAACTACTACGGGACAGACCAATCGCTCGATACCAATTGTAACACCCTTCTATTTAGTCTATTATTTTAATAAATTCAAAATCGAGTCTACGAAAAACCTTTAGTGCGACCACTAGAGGGTGCCACATTCAAACAACCACATTAAACTCCAAGTAATAATTAAAATAACTCCAAAAAGGTGATACATAGCACCATAAATCCGTACGAGGATAGAGATCGTAGCAGCGGAAACAACAACCGAAATACAGTAATACAGTTATCCAAGGAAAAGTTAAAACGTAACATAAACGACAAAATCTAGCTATCCCTCCCCGGTGCTACGTATCAGAGCCGACTCGACAAATACTAGCGGAAGGTGCTCACGCCACCTTCATCATCACACTGCTGCACGTTGCCACATAGGAGCAACATTCCAAGCGAAAGGGGTGAGTCTCATTTCATAGAAAATAGTAAATAAAACATGCAACTCAATAAGATAAGCATTAGCACACCAATACCGAAAAAATTCAAACAATTTCATCAATAGTCATACACACCCAAACAACCACCAGAAACGTATGCAAGTGCATGAGATGCAGCCCAACGCCAAGGGCATATGCATGTGGATCCATCACCAAAAAGGCCCAGAGGGCATTCACCAATCACCAAAAAGGCCCGAAGGCATTCACCAATCACCAAAAGGCCCGAAGGCATTCACCAAAAATATTTTATGAGGCCGAGGCCTATTCACCGAAAATAATGCACATGCCTATGCGACTCATGACTATGCAACACCACGCCAAAACAACACCGAGAATAGCACAAGGAATATTCGCTAATAATTTTATTTGCACCCCAGTCACCAATAGAGGTCATAACCCTCCATCACCCAAAATGAACTCACCGTTAATCCCATCACCATTAAAAACAACCACAATAGCTAAATGCAACACCAAAGGGACACCTAGGACCAAACGCACCACCTAAGGACCAATTCAACATCATAATAATTATTTTAGCACCTAGGGACTAATTTGACACCATAATAGTTATTTTAGCACCTATGGACTAATTTGGCACTCACCTAGGCACCCATGCACTCCTAGGCGCCAAAACAGGCACACGGGGCAGCCAGATGGCGCCCCATACACTATTCACCTGCACAGCACCCTTCCAGCCAGCAACACACAGATTAGTCACACCCCCAGGCGCCATTTCCAGGGAAATTTGGCGCCCCCCCCTGTCTGCACTACACGCACACAGCACACACCATAATACACACACAGGGCGCCATTTTCAGGGGAATTTGGCGCCCCTCCCTGCCTACCTGCACCAGCACACACAATCTCACTCACCAGGCGCCATTTTCAGGGGAAATTGGCGCCCCCTCTCAGTCTGCACAACCACACAGACACACACAGAATGCACACACAGGGCGCCATTTTCAGGGGATTTTGGCGCCTCTCTCGACTGCTCGCATGTATGTATTTTTTTTTTTTTTTTTTTTTTTAAAACACCGACAACAACATATATATATTTTTTAAGACACCAACCAAAGAACATATATATATTTTTAAAACCCAAACAAAGAACATATGTAGTTGGTAAAACCAAAAAAAATGACCACATATAGATTTTATAAAACATCAACAAAGAACCTATACATTTTATAAAACGAAAGGATAAAGAAATATATAGTTGATAAAACAAAGAAAAAACAAAGAACATATGGATTTTATAGAACATCAACAAAGAACTATATAGTTCCTAAAACGGCACAACCAAAGACTATATATATTCAAAAACAAAGACAAACAAAGATATATATATTTTATACCACAAAGAATAAAGACTTCTATACATTCGTAAAATAAAGACAAACAAAGAATATATATATTTCATACCACAAAGAATAACACCTATACGCTCGTAAAATAAAGACAAACAAAGAATATATATATTTCATACCACAAAGAATAAAGACCTATAAACTTCATAAAACCGCAACAATTCAATCCCCCATATCCTAATACTCAATCCTATGGTTCCATGTTTTAGAAACTATTGGCTATGGAAGGAGAGTCCCCTTACCCGAAAAAGCCTCGCAAATTCAACCTAACACCAAGCACCAAAACGCAAAGCAGCTCCTCCCTCTTCCCTTCGCAAGACTGAGACACCCTTATGGAATGAGGAACACAACGATGGAAGGAATGAGAGGATTGAAAAGGGACAAAACGTGAAAAGAAAGGAAAAGGAAGGAAGAAGGATTGAAAACCCTTACCAATTGAAAACTTGAGAAGAATCCTTCTTCTCTCCTTCTTTTCCTTGCTTGCCGTCGCACCACACACACTTCTCACTTTTCTCGCCTTTCTTTCGTTTCGAATGGGGATTTTTGGGGCGTTAGGGTCTAGGGTATTAGGAATGGGCTTGGGTCAATTGATTGACTTGGGCCCTACCGCACTTCTAGATCATTTGATTCACCTCCTGAAATCAAAGGACACTCCAACTTAATTATTTCATTAAATTAAATATAGTAATCCCTCAATAACTTAATTAAATAAATAATTAAATTATTTTAGGGCGTTACAACGAGCACCAAAGATCGCTGCAGCGACTGCGATTTCCCACAACCTGAGCCATTGCTTGAAGAGCAGCGAAGAAGAGCAAAGATCATTTCGTCCAGCCATCTTATCCAATCGCTACACATAGAACATAATTAGAACTAACAGACCTGACGACCGGACACTTGGCCGGACAGACCGAACTATGCTCTGATACCACTAATGTAACACCCCCTTTACAATACAACTATCTAAACGAATAAAAATCAGAGTTTTTCAAAACCTTTCCAAGCAACAACAAGAAGGTGCTACATCTTCACCAATTAACACATAACGACACCTGCATGCTAATAAATCAATAGTGTGTGTGATACATAGCACATCATTCGGGTTGAGCCCTCAAAAACACCTGTTTAGGGACACCACAGTCTACAAAATCACTACGCAACGGAATAAAACATGTTTCTCAAACATATCCAAAATACATCACCAAAATAACTAGTTCAAACAACTTCAAATGAAATAACACTAGTACGCTCCCCCCTGGTGCTACGTATCAGAGCATGACTCTACCGACCCACTAGAAGGTAGAAGAACCTCAATCAGCATCACCTGCACGTTGCCGACATAAGAAGCAACATCACAGCAAAAAGGGGTGATTCTCTAACACATATAATAGAACGTATGATAAGCAATATGTTAGGGTCAAGGCAACTAGCATGCATCGCATCACAACAACAACAGCCAATATAGTATTATCTACAATCAATATCAACTCATAAGCGTCAGAATACACTACCATTTGTTCATCATTACCCAACAATATCATTACACTATCACGATAGATAGCAACGCTAACAAGCGACACAACGGGAACATCAACAACAACATTTCCCATCAAACATCAACATCAAACATCAACAACACTGAGCAAAGCTCTAGACCACAGTCTTCAACAACAACACTGAGCAAAGCTCTAGACCGCAGCCTTTAAACAACAACACTGAGCAAAGCTCTATACCGCAGCCTTTAAACAACAACACTGAGCAAAGCTCTAGACCGCAGCCTGTAAACAACAACACTGAGCAAAGCTCTAGACCGCAGCCTTTAAACAACATAATCATACATTATGCACAACAACATCATCAACACCATCATTTGGTCATGTCCGACCCCACAACATAATCATCAACATGCGGTCATACTTGATTCAACGACAACAACAACAATTTAGTCTTATTAGGTACAACCACAACAATCACATTATATATATATATGTGTTTGCTGGTGTTTTTAGCAAACAATCACTAGTTTTCAATATTGAGATTGTGAGATCAAACTAGAAAATCTCTTTGACAATTGCCTTTAAGTTTTGTGTGTTTGACGCGTATAAGAACAGAGAATGATAGAAAGAAGCAAATTGAAAGCAAAATGAAAGCAGTAAATGCAAAAAATGTAAAAAGAAAGTAAGTATTACATTAATTGAAAGAAAGATGGTTCACCAACACGTACAATGTGTCTGTGTTACTCGTATTTCGCTTTAGTTTGGAAGTTGAGTTTCTCAGAGTTCTTGTGAAATGTGGTGACCCATATTTCCTATTACAAAATAGTATTTATACTCTGGGAAACCATCGTGGGAAAAAGGATAACTGCCTCCTAAAAATGAGGAGAAGTAACCGCCCACTAACTGTTGCTTTTTGCATTTCGACTAACTCATTGTCAACCGCTTGACGGCGTGTTGAACCCAGCTTTGTCGAAGAGTTGAACCTTCTCTTGTCGAAGGTTTCTTGCTTTGCTTGCTTCATAGTTTTGAGAGCTGATCGTACATTGACCAATAGAAGGACCTGGGTCGTTGAGGACCTGGGTCGTAGAGGACCTGGCTGGAACCAGGGGTCTTGGCCGCACGGAAGGACTCGCCCGCCGGCCGATGGAAGGACTCGTGAGGAAGGACTTGGCCGACGTTGATGGAAGGACTGTGAGGAAGGACTGGCCCGTCGCCGAGGAAGGACTCGCTCGTCGCCGAGGAAGGACTCGGGTGAAACTCGGGTCTTGGCCGCCTGCGGTGGTACTGCGCAATGACACTCCGACGCCTAGTCGGTGTGGCCTTTCGCCGCAGATTCACAAGGTAAGATCACGTGCTGATTCTCGGGATTTGTGCTTCTTTTATAGTGGCACAGCGCTCCGCCATATCTTGTGGAGCACGCCAAGTTGGGTCGTGTTGGGCCTATTAAATCATCGGGCCTCGAGCCCACTCCGAACAGATTGCCCCCAAGCCTAGGTCGCCACGCGAAGTTGAGGCTTGAATCGCTGCCCCGTGTCGTGTTGTAAGCGGCCGGTTGCATTGCGCAATCGGTCTCCATCTCTTGAAGTGTGTGGTTGCTACCACGCTAAAGTCGGCGGGGTGGTCGCCGCCATCGCTGAGGTGTGGACGTTGCCACTGCCGAGGTGTGGTCGCTGCCACTGAGTGCATGTGGTCGTTGTAGTCGGTCTCTTCCGACCGTGTTCGGCAGTCAATGCTCGTTATTGGGTTATTGCTCGACCTCGGTCATTCGATGACATCGATGGTTGTGCCAACTCTCGGTGGCACTCGATGTAGACCGCCAGTGGCCTACTCTATTTGTGGGTCCTTCTGACCCTTGGGTCATTTCGATGGCACTCGATTGTAGACCGCTCGGGGCCTACTCTGTTTGTGGGTCCTTCTGACCCTTTGGTCATTTCGATGGCACTCGATTGTAGACCGCCGGGCCTACACTTGTTTGTGGGTCCTTCCGACCCTGGGCCATTTCGATGGCGCTCGATTGTGAGACCGCTCGGGGCCTACATCGCTTGTTTGGGGTCCTTCGACCCTTAGGCCATTTCGATGGCGCTCGATTGTAGACCGCTCGGGGCCTACACTTGTTGGTGGGTCCTTCGACCCTTGGGCCATTTCGATGGCGCTCGATTGTAGACGCGCTCGGGCTACTGCATTTGTGGGTCCTTCGACCCTTGGGCCATTTCGATGGCACTCGTTTGTAGACCGCTCGGGGCCTACACTTGTTTGTGGGTCCTTCTGACCCTTGGGCCATTTCGATGGCGCTCGATTGGGCCAACTCGGTGGCGCTCGTTGTAGACCGCTTCGGGGCCTACGTTCTTCGCTTGTGGGCCGGGCGCCCTACTTGATGACCCGAAAGGGTGTAGAACGTCTGAATATAACTTGGAGTTTAACATGAAAGCTGTAGCACTGCTTCTCAGCTTTCCAACGCATGCTCACACGCCCCCATCGGATGAACGTGGACGAAGTTATGGTCTCCGTACTGGACAGACCTTTTGGGTCGCTCACGGGCGACCAGCTTTTGGACGCCCCACTTTGGGCGAGCAGAAACGGGTGGAAGACGCCCGAATTGGATTTTGACTTCAACATGAAAGCTGTAGATCTACTTCTCGGCTTTCCAACGCATGCTCACACGCCCCCATCGTATGAACGTGGACGAAGTTATGGTCTCCGTACTGGACAGACCTTTTGGGTCGCTCACGGGCGACCAGCTTTTGGACAATTTTTGTAATAGTTTAGAATTAAAAATGGCTATGTAATTTTAACATTTCATTATACATCGCCATTTGTGAACAATTTTTGTTTATTTACGTTTGTTCAATTTTTATCTCAGTCAACATTGGCTTGTATTGCTTTAGATACTTGCCATTTATTCTAAAGATTCTATTTTCGTCACCTAACTCTTCGACTTCATAAGCGCCATTCGAAAAGCATTGCAATACGCGAAATGGGCCTTCCCACCCTGGTGACCACTTGCCTAAAACTCTATCTTTTTTATCCATAGGCAATAAGACTTTCCACACTAACTCTCCTTCTTCAAAGGTTTTTAACTTAACCTTTTTGTTGTAAGCTTTAGCTACTCTCTCTTTCTGTCGAATAAGCATTTCTAAAGCTAACATCCTTTCTTCGTCTAAATCAACTAATTCATCAATCATCATATTCCAATAATGATCAGAAGAAATTTCCCCTTGTTTCTGAATCCTTGTTGATTGTAAACAAATTTCAACAGGTAACACTGCATCATGTCCAAATGTTAACCTGTAAGGAGTAGTGTTTATTGTAACACCCCCCCTCTATTTAATAATAATTAAACTAATAAAAATCAGAGTTTTTCAAAATTTGTCCACGCACCTCAAAGAGGGTGATACATTTCATCAAAACATCGTCAAAACATAATTAAAAATTCAAACGCATCTAGTGCGTGAAATGCATAACATAGCCACGTGGTTAAATCCTCAATACCTGTTTAATGTTTACAGTAATCCAAAAATAGTTCACAACAGCGGAAAAATAAAATTGAGTTCCTCACACTCAATACATAGTTTAATTCAGTTTAACCCATGACATAAGATAATAAATACTAAAACCCAAATCCCCGGTGTTACTAGATCAGAGCTGACACATAATCCCAATAGAGCCTAGACATCCTCACTCAGTATCACCTGCATGTCGCCACGAGAGCAGGCAACATAAAATGCTAGGGTGAGTCTCTTTACATAAATAATAACAAGTAAGATAAGCATTATAAGCAGAAAAAGCATCTAGCAGTAATAACCCTTCACAATCAAGACATTTACCATTTCAAGTATATTACTAGAACAACAATCACAACTTAATTAAGTATCAACAGGCATTCCATGAATGTATGAGTTTATGCATGTATGCAATATGCATGTGGATCCATCACCTTCGCTTTTTGCCCAATGGGCGCTCTTCGCTTTGGCCGAAGCCCTCTTCGCTTTATGCATATGCTTTATGCGACACGATGACAATGCAACATACACAATCAATTACCACCACATCCATTGTCACATCACTCAAAACATCACCACAACGCAACTCGTCACTTTTGGCCGAAGCCCTCTTCGCTTATTAACCCTTCGCTTTGGCCGAAGCCCACATCATTTATTAATTCAACACTTCATCATTAACTCACACTTGGTTGTCGCTTCACCACACAATCTATTGATTAATTCAAATCTCACTCATGGACTAAAACCCACCTAAGGACCATTTGACCCACAACAGTTTAATTTAGT
Source organism: Oxytropis ochrocephala (assembly GCA_020916435.1). Taxonomy (NCBI): domain Eukaryota; kingdom Viridiplantae; phylum Streptophyta; class Magnoliopsida; order Fabales; family Fabaceae; genus Oxytropis; species Oxytropis ochrocephala. Next base: position 48,057,765 of record CM037091.1, on the reverse strand, counting down.
ACCCAAGGGTTATTCAACACATTGTGATTAATTTAGTATTTAGGGACTTATGTTGACCTATTAGGATTAATTAGACTCTAAGGGATTATTTTGTCACGCCAAGGATTAATTTAATTCTTAGGGACTATTTAGTCACGCCAAGGATTAAATTAATTCTTGGGACAAAACCATCTCTTAGACGATTTGGGACACCTAGGCGCCAAGGGGCAGCCACTTTGGCGCCCCCACTTAGCGCAACACACCCACACACAGCAGCACACACACACTGGGCGCCAAGTTCCCAGTGAACCGGCTCCCTCCCCTGCACACACGCACTTACGCACCACCGCGGCGCCAAGCAGCGCCAAATCTCCCAAAGAATCGCGCCTGCCCGTGTCATCCCTAGCACACACGCACACACTCTAATCACAGCGCCAAATTCCTCGAGAATTGGCGCCCCCTAAACATCCAAAGCCAAGGCACGCCCACTGTGATGAGATCGGGCGCCAATTGCCTAGCAAATGGCGCCTTCCTCGCACAAATCGTGACAAACAACAACATTCAGCCCCAGCGCCATTTGCCTAGGCATTTGGCGCCCCCCCATCAAATACCCTCCCCCAAACACTTCAAACCCAATTTTCTCTCCAACAATTTATTTCTCACACAACCACACACATAAGGACATTAAATCCATTTCATTAAATTATCATATACACACACCTCTCTTCATGGCCACATTTTCTCAAACATATAGCATGCATAATTCACAACATACATTTTTCCATCAACAAGCAATGTGATACCAACAATAGCAATTAATTCACACATCAACCAACATACAATCACATTAATTTCACACAACAATCATTCCTAGAGCTATTTTACCTATAAAACATATCCTACAAGTTATCATAGATGTAATGGAGAGTCCCCTAACCTTGTTTAAGTTCAAACCTCCAAGCCAACACCAAGAACCACAAGAATGGAGTATTTTTCCACCCTCCCTAGCTGCTGGAAAATCGTGGCCTTCCTACTCCTTGGGTAAAACGCAACAATCAACAACATAGGAGGAATGAGACACTAAAACTTAAGGAAATGGAACAAGGAGAAGAAATGGTGGAGATTGGGACCAAAACTTACTTACTAGCACAAGATTCTTCAAGGAAAGCTTCTTCCTTTTCTCTCCACTCCTCACGCGGCTGTCTCCTCCTCCCTCTCTATTCCCTTCGATGCTTTTCCTTCCAAATGAGGGTTATGTGACTTTGTGTAGGGTTTTTTGGGGTTTTTAGGCAATTGGGCTTGGGTCATTAAGTGACTTGGGCCCTTATTTGCACCACTCTTTTTACTTATTCATATACTCCCTGAGAATAAAATAAAATGAACTCTAACTCAATTATTCCACTTAATTAAACTAGACCCCCTCTTTGATAAAATAAACCCAACTTAATTAATTAATTTAATTAAATGTTGCAAGCCTTAAATAACTTAATTAGATAAATAATTAAATTATTTTGGGCGTTACAACTTTCCCCCACTTAAAGAATTTCGTCCTCGAAATTACCTGAATCGAACAACTCCGGATAGGCCTCCTTCATCTTACTCTCCAACTCCCAAGTTATGCTTTCACCCACTGCTCCTAACCACACTACCTTCACCAAATTGATCTCCTTGCCTCTCAAGACCTTCACCTCACGGTCCTCAATCCTAACCTGGCATAGTCTCCATCAGAAGGTTCTCCTCACCATGACATCATCCATCTGAACTACATGAGATGGGTCGGGCACATACTTCCGCAACTGAGACACATGGAATACATCATGCAGATTAGCAAGATTAGGTGGCAAGGCCACCTGATAAGCAACTTTCCCAACTCTTTCTGAAATCTGATATGGTCCAATAAAACGCGGAGTTAACTTCTTAGACTTCAACGCACGACCCACACCTGTTGTCAGAGTAACTCTCAAAAATACATGATCACCAGCCTGAAACTCTAGATCCTTCCTTCTCTTATCATGGTAACTCTTCTGTCTACTCTGTGAGGCCTTCATCTTCTCTCTAATCATCTTCACTTTCTCTGTGGTCTCACGCACCAACTCAGGACCTAGCACCACACTTTCCCCAGTTTCGTACCAACACAATAGAGTTCTACATCTCCTCCCGTACAATGCCTCAAAAGGCGCCATACCGATACTCGAATGAAAACTGTTATTGTAAGTGAACTCAATCACTGGCAAATGAGAATCCCATGAACCTCCTCGCTCAAGAACACATGCTCTCAACAAATCCTCAAGTGATTGAATTGTCCTCTCTGTCTGCCCATCTGTCTGGGGATGATATGCCGAACTCAATCTCAGTTTGGAACCCAAAGCCTCTTGCAAACTTCTCCAAAACTCGGAAGTGAACCTAGGATCCCTATCGGACACAATACTCGTGAGGCACACCATGCAGCTTTCACAATCGTCTTGACATAAATATCCGCCAACCCCTGAGTCGGATAAGTAATATTAATCGGTAAAAAGTGTGCGATTTAGTCAATCTATCAACAACCACCCATATAGTATCAAATCCCCTCACAGAGTAGTCGGCAAACCAACCACAAAATCCATGGAGATACTATCCCACTTCCATTCAGAACATCCAATGGTTGCATCAATCCTGCTGGCTTCTGATGTTCTACCTTAGATTTCTGACACGTCAAGCAAGCATACACAAACTGAGCCACATCTCGCTTCATACCAGGCCACCAGAACAATCTCTTCAAATCTTGATACATTTTAGTGGCCCCCGGGTGGATACTCAACTTACTCCGATGCCCCTCCTCTAGAATTGCCTTCTTAATCTCATCATCATTAGGAATGCAAATCCTCCCACTGCACCTTAACACATCCCGCTCATCTATCACATAATCGCTACACTCAGAGTGGTCAATCCCAACTTCAATCTCAACCAGTTTAATGTCCTTCTTTTGAGCTTCCTGAATAACATTCAAGAATTCATTGTGAATCTTCAACACACCCAATCTCACACTCTTAGGTGTCACCTCGCAGACTAAACTCAAGTCTCGAAACTGTTCAATTAGTTCAAGTTCTTTCACCATCATTGCAGATACATGTAAGGACTTTCTACTCAAAGCATCAGCTACCACATTAGCTTTCCCCTGGATGATAGTTCAAGCTAAAGTCGTAGTCTTTCAAAGAATTCCAACCATCTCCTTTGTCTCATATTCAATTTTTTCGGTCAAACAGATACTGCAACCCTTTATGATCACTGAATACCTCAAACTTAGAACCATACAAATAATGTCTCCAAATCTTCAAGGCAAAAACAATTGCCGCAAGCTCCAAATCGTGAGTGGGGTAATTCTTTTCATGAATCCTCAACTGTCTTGAGGCATAAGCCACTACTTTACCATTTTGCATCAAAACACCTCCTAGCCCCATTTTAGACGCATCGCAATATACTACAAAAGGCTCTCCGGATTTGGGCAATGTCAAAACAGGTGATGTTGTCAACCTTCTTTTCAATTCTTGGAAACTTTTTCACATTTGGAATCCCACACAAACGCCTTTCCTTTACAAGTTAATTGAGTTAGCGGGAGTGCCAACTTTGAAAATCCCTCAATAAACCTTCTATAATATCCCGCCAATCCAAGGAAACTTCTAATCTCCGTAACTGACTTAGGGGCCTCCCACTGCATCACCGCATCAACTTTAGATGGATCTACTGCAATCCCATCACCAGAGATAATATGACCTAGAAAGCTCACTTCCTTCAACCAAAAGTCACACTTTGACAACTTAGCATACAACTTTTTCTCTTTCAACACTTCTAGCACTAACTTTAAATGCTCTGCATGTTCCTCTTCGGACTTGGAGTACACCAAAATATCATCTATGAAAACCACCACAAACCGATCCAAGTAGTTATGGAAAATACGGTTCATGTACTCCATAAACACCCCTGGTGCATTAGTGACACCAAACGGCATTACTGTAATACTCATAATGCCCATATCTCGCCCCTGAATGCGGTCTTCTCGAATATCTTCATCTTTCACTTTAATCGATGATAGCCCGATCTCAAATCAATTTTGCTAAACACCTTAGCACCAACTAGCCGTCCATCGATCGTCAATTCTCTAAAGTGGATACTTGTTCTTGATTGTTACTTTGTTCACTTGTCTATAATCAATGCAAAGCCGCATACTTCCATCTTTCTTCTTCACCAAAAGTAATCGGCGCTCCCAAGGTGACACACTAGGTCTTATGAACTTCTTCTCAAGTAAGTCCTCTAACCGACTCTTCAACTCAGATAATTCGGATGCAGACATCCTATAGGGAGCCATAGACACTGGTCTAGTGCCAGGCACTAGATCAATACCAAACTCTACTTCTCTTTCAGGCGGCACATCTGGAATTTCGTCGAAACACTTCAGGAAATTCACGAACTATTGGCAACTCTTCAATCTTAGCTTGGCTCTCAACGGACAACGATGCCATTAATGAAAACAGCTTAACTTCTCCCTTCATAGCTCTATGCAACCGACTGAGAATACAAATGCGCAGCTCTTCTCCCTTAGTAGAAGGAAAGCTCACGGATCTACTAGCACAATTAATATGCACTTGGTTATCAACTAACCAGTCCATACCTAGAATGATGTCCAAACCTCCTAAAGGCAAGCAAATAAGATCAACAAGAAACTCTCTGCCAAAAACTGACAGAGGACATCTAGCACACATTAGGGAGGTAGTTACTGAACCTTTGGCTGGGGTATCAATAACCATGTCCCTTCTCATTGTAGACAAAACAAGACCCAATTTCTCAGCACACAATGCAGCAATGAAAGAATGAGTAGCACCAGTATCTACTATAGCAATCAAAGGAGTGCCGTTAATAAAACAAGTACCTCTAATCGCGTTGTCCCCCTCGGATCCCGCCAAATCAAACACCTTCCCTTTAGCTGCCTCCCTCTTGGGCTTAGTACAATTGGCCTTAACATGGGCCACCTCCCCGCAATTAAAGTAAACCGACGCCTTCTTATCACAGTTAGTAGACTTGTGACCTTTCTGACCACACTTATAGCAGAGGACCTCAGGACACTCACTGTTTCTATTACCGGTTTCTTGCAAGAAAAGCACACAATCCCCGCAGATTCTCCTCCCCCACTTGAACCTTTACCTGCACTAGCCTTCCATTTCCCCTTGCCTCCACTAACTTCATAAGGTTTTCCCCGAAACTGAGCATTCTTCTTCTCCCTAACAATCTTGTATGCAGCAGCACTGTCTTCCTCATAGATTCTACACTTGTCCACTAGCTTGGCAAAATCTTGAATCTCCTGGTATCCAATGGCCTTCTTAATCTCTGGCTGCAGACCATTCTCAAATTTTACGCACTTGGAAAATTCTGAATCAGCTTGGTTGTCATAGTAAGGCAGGCATTTGACCAACTCTTCAAACTTGGCCGCATACTCACCTCTGATTTGTTTCCTGTTTCGCCCAAAAACTCCACCTCCTTTTTAGCCCGCACGTCCTCCGGATAATACTACCTTGTAAACTCTTCCTTGAATACCCCCCAAGTGATTTCTTCACCCGCAGCTTCTAGCCTCTGTTTCTTCCTCATCCACCAATCATCCGCTTCTTCTTTCAGCATATGAGTCCCAAATCTCACCTTTTGCGCCGGAGTACACGCCATAACACGGAAGATTCGCTCTATCTCCCTCAGCCAGGTCAGTGCTCCATCTGGATCATATCTACCTTTAAAGGTAGGTGGGTTCTCACGTTGAAATGTAGCTAACTTGCGATCCTCAGCATCTTCTCTACCACCTCTCTGCTCCCCCATAGCCTGTGCTATGGCTTGCAGAGTCTCAGCTAGGGCAGCATCAATCCTTCGGGCCATTTTCAACCTAACACTGCAGCATTAACATTCGTTAAGAAACAATTAACACTACCTAGTTGTCATAGGGACTATGACAGACAACTTGGCCGGACAGACCGAACTGCTCTGATACCACTAATGTAACACCCCCCTCTATTTAATAATAATTAAACTAATAAAAATCAGAGTTTTTCAAAATTTGTCCACGCACCTCAAAGAGGGTGATACATTTCATCAAAACATCGTCAAAACATAATTAAAAATTCAAACGCATCTAGTGCGTGAAATGCATAACATAGCCACGTGGTTAAATCCTCAATACCTGTTTAATGTTTATAGTAATCCAAAAATAGTTCACAACAGCGGAAAAATAAAATTGAGTTCCTCACACTCAATACATAGTTTAATTCAGTTTAACCCATGACATAAGATAATAAATACTAAAACCCAAATCCCCGGTGTTACTAGATCAGAGCTGACACATAATCCCAATGGAGCCTAGACATCCTCACTCAGTATCACCTGCATGTCGCCACGAGAGCAGGCAACATAAAATGCTAGGGTGAGTCTCTTTACATAAATAATAACAAGTAAGATAAGCATTATAAGCAGAAAAAGCATCTAGCAGTAATAACCCTTCACAATCAAGACATTTACCATTTCAAGTATATTACTAGAACAACAATCACAACTTAATTAAGTATCAACAGGCATTCCATGAATGTATGAGTTTATGCATGTATGCAATATGCATGTGGATCCATCACCTTCGCTTTTTGCCCAATGGGCGCTCTTCGCTTTGGCCGAAGCCCTCTTCGCTTTTTGGCCGAAGCCCTCTTCGCTTTATGCATATGCTTTATGCGACACGATGACAATGCAACATACACAATCAATTACCACCACATCCATTGTCACATCACTCAAAACATCACCACAACGCAACTCGTCACTTTTGGCCGAAGCCCTCTTCGCTTATTAACCCTTCGCTTTGGCCGAAGCCCACATCATTTATTAATTCAACACTTCATCATTAACTCACACTTGGTTGTCGCTTCACCACACAATCTATTGATTAATTCAAATCTCACTCATGGACTAAAACCCACCTAAGGACCATTTGACCCACAACAGTTTAATGTAGTACCCAAGGGTTACACATTGTGATTAATTTAGTATTTAGGGACTTATGTTGACCTATTAGGATTAATTAGATTCTAAGGGATTATTTTGTCACGCCAAGGATTAATTTAATTCTTAGGGACTATTTAGTCACGCCAAGGATTAAATTAATTCTTAGGGACTAAACCATCTCTTAGACGCATTTGGGACACCTAGGCGCCAAGGGGCAGCCACTTTGGCGCCCCCACTTAGCGCAACACACCCACACACAGCAGCACACACACACTGGGCGCCAAGTTCCCAGCGAACCGGCGCCCTCCCCTGCACACACGCACGCGTCTGAGACCACCATGGCGCCAAGCAGCGCCAAATCTCCCAAAAATCAGCCTGCTCCGTGTCATCCTAGCACACACGCACACACCTAATCACAGCGCGCAAATTCCTCGAGAATTAGCGCCCCTGCCTAAACATCCAAATTAAGGCACATCCCACTGTAACAGTGATCGGGCGCCAATTTGCCTAGCAAATGGCGCCCCTTCCTGCACAACCGTGACAAACAACAACATTCAGCCCCCAGGCGCCCTTTGCCTAGGCATTTGGCGCCCCATCAAATACCCTCCCCCAAACACTTCAAACCCAATTTTCTCTCCAACAATTTATTTCTCACACAACCACACACATAAGGACATTAAATCCATTTCATTAAATTATCATATACACACACCTCTCTTCATGGCCACATTTTCTCAAACATATAGCATGCATAATTCACAACATACATTTTTCCATCAACAAGCAATGTGATACCAACAATAGCAATTAATTCACACATCAACCAACATACAATCACATTAATTTCACACAACAATCATTCCTAGAGCTATTTTACCTATAAAACATATCCTACAAGTTATCATAGATGTAATGGAGAGTCCCCTAACCTTGTTTAAGTTCAAACCTCCAAGCCAACACCAAGAACCACAAGAATGGAGTATTTTTCCACCCTCCCTAGCTGCTGGAAAATCGTGGCCTTCCTACTCCTTGGGTAAAACGCAACAATCAACAACATAGGAGGAATGAGACACTAAAACTTAAGGAAATGGAACAAGGAGAAGAAATGGTGGAGATTGGGACCAAAACTTACTTACTAGCACAAGATTCTTCAAGGAAAGCTTCTTCCTTTTCTCTCCACTCCTCACGCGGCTGTCTCCTCCTCCCTCTCTATTCCCTTCGATGCTTTTCCTTCCAAATGAGGGTTATGTGACTTTGTGTAGGGTTTTTTGGGGTTTTTAGGCAATTGGGCTTGGGTCATTAAGTGACTTGGGCCCTTATTTGCACCACTCTTTTTACTTATTCATATACTCCCTGAAAATAAAATAAAATGAACTCTAACTCAATTATTCCACTTATTTAAACTAGACCCCCTCTTTGATAAAATAAACCCAACTTAATTAATTAATTTAATTAAATGTTGCAAGCCTTAAATAACTTAATTAGATAAATAATAAAATTATTTTGGGCGTTACATTTATAGACTCTTTAAGTGACGTTCGACAAGCCCATAACACTTGGTCAAGAGAATTATGCCAATTTATGGGCTTGCGTCCCACGTGATTCTTAATCAAATTAATAATGATCTTATTAGCAGCTTCTACTTGACCATTGGCTTGTGCGTAGTATGGTGTCGAAGTCAATAACTTGAAACCAATTTCAGCAGCAAACTCTACCATCTTTCGACCAGTAAAAACTGTACCTTGGTCTGTAGTAATGGTCTCTGGAATTCCATATCTGTAGATGATATGGTTTTGAATAAACCTTATCACTGCTTCTTGATCAACATTGGCTAAAGGTATTGCCTCCACCCATTTAGTGAAATAGTCGATTCCTACAAGAATGTATCTATGACCTTTTGACGAAGTTGGTTTTATTTCTCCAATCACATCCAAAGCCCAACCTCTAAATGGCCAAGGTTTCACTATAGAATGTAATTCGTTTGCAGGCACATGTTGTATTCCAAAGATGCTTTTGGCATTCTTGGCAACCTTTAGCAAACTCTATACAATCTTTCAAAATGGTTGGCCAGTACATTCCTTGTCGAAATAACAACCATTTCATTTTATGGCCTACTTGATGCGAACCACATGCCCCACCATGCGTATTAGAAACTGCTAAGTATGCCTCATTTTCACTAAGACATTTTAACATAACCCCTTCAGGAGTTTGCTTGAACAACTCATTTCCAATTAACACATAGCTCAGAGCTCTGTATTTCACTTTTTTTATTAGTGTTTCCTATAGGATTTTGCAAATACTCTACAATAGGCTTACGCCAATCATCGTCAACCATATTGTCAATAGCAAACATTTCTGCCAAGTCAATATCATCAAAAATGTGTCGTTTTTCGACGTATACTTCATTTGTATCTATTGCCCCCTCAATTTTTGGTGTTGACAATAACGTCGAAGGAGTATCATTGTAAAGAGAGTCCTCTGAGATTAACTTATCTTTTATCTCAATTAACTCTTCTAGGCTTTGCTTTGACACTTTGTAGCCTGAAGCAATTTGTGCCAACTCATTTGCCACGTGATTTTCTATCCGTGGTAAGTGTTCTAGGTGTACGAACACAAACTTTTTTAACAAAGTATTGGCAACGACGAAATACTTAATAAGGTGCTCGTTGATGCATTTGTATTAAAGCCTCATATTCAGCTTCATTATTGGAGCAAGAGTCTCGAATTTTGAACTTATACTTCGTTGGAATGTTTTCTGGAGAAATAATTAAGACTCCAATACCCACTCCATTTTTATGGCTTGAGCCATCGAAGTATAGCTTCCAAGGACGTATGTCTAACGAATGTATCTCATGTTCGACAACAGAGTGGTCTACTATGAAGTCAGCAACCACTTGTCCTTTGATTGATTTAAGAGGCTGATAAGTTAAGTTATATTCTAACAAAGCTAAAGCCCATTTACCAATTCTACTATGCAACATTGGCTTTGATAACATATGTTTAATAACATCAAAATGCGAATAAACATAAACATCTCACGATTTTATATATTGCTTTAATTTCGTACAAGAGAAATACAAGCAAAGGCATAACTTCTCTATTGGACTATACCTTGTTTCAAAGATCAATCAAAACCCTACTAAGGTAATAAATGGCTCTTTCGACACCATTATCATCCTCTTGTGCTAACATGCTACCTATCTTGTTATCAGAAGCTGCTATATACAATTTTAGCATTTTGTTTCTAATAACAGGCAATAAAATTGGTGGTTTCATTAAATAAGACTTAATTGCATCAAAAGCTTCTTGATGAACTTGCTCCCACTTGAATTCATCTTCTTTCTTCATCTCAGTAATGGCGAAAAAGCTTGTGTTTTGCCACTTAGATTTGAGATAAATCTTCGAAGGAAATTGATCTTTCCTAGCAATGACTGAAGTTCTTTCTTGGTCGAAGGAGCCTTCGTTTCCATAATTGCTTTAGTCTTATTTTGGTTGATCTCTATGCCTTTCTTGTGTACTACAAAACCCAAGAATTCACCTGCACGTACACAGAAAGCACATTTGGTTGGATTCATTTTCAATCCATATTTCCTCATTCGTTCAAACGAACGTCGAAGATGGTCTAAATGACCAATTTCTGAGGATGACTTAACCACCACGTCATCTATGTATATTTGCATAAAATCATCAATAAAATCATGAAACATAGAATTCATTGCTCTTTGATAGGTGGCACCAAATTTTTTTAAACCAAAGGGCAATACTACCCATTCATAAACACCTAATGCCCCCGGACATCGAAAAAGTCAAGCTTTCGACACGCCCTCTTCAAAGAATAAAAATTTGATTATACCCTGAATAGCCATCTAGCATACCGAGATAATCAAATCCTGCTTCTTGAATCTATTAGCATTTCACTCTACAGCATAGCGTATTCATCTTTAGGTGTTGCATTATTTAGATCCCTAAAGTCTCACGCAAACTCTAAGTTTTCCATTTTTCTTCATTCTTATCGACAATATTAGCTAACCAATCGACATACACGCGCTTCGATGAATTTGCTCTTGAACAGCCTTTCGATTTCTTCTTTGATCTTAGCCAATATTTGAGGAGCAAATCTTCTTGGTGTTTGCTTTACTGGTTTCTTCCCTGGTCGAATAGGTATTTGTAGTTCCACCACTTCTCGACTCAACCCAAACATTTCGTTGTACTCCCAAGCAAAGCAATCTTTGAACTCCTGCAGAAGTGAAATAACTTGGGTTTTGAAGGTAGCATCAAGGTGTGCACTAATATATGTTGGCCTTTTGACTAGGCCATCTCCCAAATCCACTTCTTCTACTGGATCTTGAGCTTGCATGCGCTTTGTTGAATCTCTAGGATCCTTTTCAAAGCCTAATGGTTCGTCATCATAAATGCAATCAAGTTTGTCATCTATGACTTCACCACTTTCTTCGATGAAGCCGTGGCTTCGGCGACCATTGTTTGTTGAATTATTTCGGCTTCCAAAGCCGCTTTCACTTTATTTTACCATATAGGCCGTAGTTCTATCCCATGCGCTGGGTACCGACATCTAAAACCTTCTAAGAGTCGATGATCCCATCCTGTTGGGGGTAGAACACCCTCAGGATAGACACTTGCATCTTCCACCACTTCCCTCTCCCAAACAAAACCATGTGTTGGGTAGAATCGAACAGAGGAAAGCACATTATCAGATGAGATGTATGCCTGATTGGAAGACGTACATGGCGCAATATTCGCCATTTGTTTTTCAAAATTCTCCTTGGTGACGTTGTTCACATCAGCAAGGAAGTAGCTCTGGTCTGCTTCGACATATTCCACGAGACCATCATCCTTCCACATCACCAACTTTTGATGTAGGCTTGAAGGCACATCACCTACTCCATGAATCCACTCTCTGCCAAGGAGTAGGTTATAGCTTGCCTTGGAGGCTATGACAAAGAACATGGTGGTTCTCTTGACAGTGCCTACTATTACCTCAACTTCGACGGCCCCCAAAGACCGGCGAGATTTGCCCTCATAATTGGTTAACACAATATTATGAGGCTTAAGGTCTGTGTCGAACATCCCTATGGTTTTCAGCAATGCTTGAGGCATCAGGTTTACTGCCGCACCTCCATCCACCAGTATTTTGTTGATACCCACGCCAATGACTTTGGCTTGGACATATAAAGGCTTCAAGTGATGTTGCATGCCTTCGTCTGGCCTCTCAAAAGTGGCCATTTGTTCTTCGACACGGCCGTTATTCATCACATAGTAACAAACTGGCTTATGGTTAGTCATATCTTCAGTGAAGTTTTCTTCGACATTATTTGGGGATCAGAATGACGCCATACTCACTTGGGTAGGATGGATACCACATTGCATATAACATCAAAACTAGCTTCAGAATCTTCAAAATCTGAAGTTACATCCTCATCCATGTCGAATTCAACGACTTTTCTTCTTCAAAGATGATAGTGGAGGAAAAATTCTCTCCATTGCAGCCTCCTTGGTTTCTCTATTAGAATAGATTTACCTTTAGCCTTATTTCCAACCTTCACTTGGTTGGCAGCACCTATGTTCACTTTTGTAGTTCCCACGGCTTTAGAGGTCATATTCTTAGCCGTTTTTGAACTTCCTGGCGTTTGCTCGTTGGCAACAAGTGTTGCTTTCTTCTTAGAGCGTTGAAACGATGCCATTGGGTCTTGGTCATAGGATTCTTTCCTTTATAATTATTTCGTAATTATATTTCGCGACCTCACTTGCATTTGGCTTCACTCACTTCACTGTGGCACAACATCCCCAGTAGTGTTTACAACCAAAGATGTATCCACTTTTCGTTTGGAAGGTTGGCCCTTGGAACAAACGATTTGGCAGAAGCTGATAACACAAATTCCTTCTTGGCTGTATTCTTACCAGCAGATTGTGGCTTGCTTGTCGAAGGTCTGTTCGAACCCTTGACTTTATAAGGAAGGTCTCCTCTTTTGAAACTAAAATTTGGCCTTTTCTCTGGCCATTTTCTTTTCAGAGGCTGTCGAACTCCGTAGCCTTCAACACTTTTGGCTGCTTCCTTGTCGAAAACAACACTACATCTGGGGCATAGCATTACCTCAGAGTTTTTCAGCCTGCACCTATTGAGGAAGTCTATTAATTCCTCTTCAGCTTTGGGGTACACAAACTGTACTTTTTCGTCATACTCCTCCTGAGTAATCTTTTGCACAGCATCACCCATCTGTACTACACTTTTGATCTTGTCTGTCGAAGGTTTAACAGGCTTAGGAGAACCTGCCATCTTCACATCCACCATGCTTATATTCATTTCCATTGGCTCTGCATACATTGCTTCTGCCTGATGGAGTGGATCAGCGTCAATCTGCATTGGTGCTTTGTTCTTTTTATCGCCAAATCTTAGTCTCCTCTTCGATTGCTTTCTGCACAATGTCCCTGAAAAGTACACAACGGTCAGTTGTATGTCCCAAGAAATTATGAAACTTACAATAACCCTTTTTCTTCCTCTGTTCGAGAGGAGGTACTTTCAGGCCACTAGGCACTATTATTTGGCCATCGCTTTACTAACAGATCAAAAATTTCATCACACTTAGTAACATCAAAAGTGTACGTTTTTTAGCACACGAATCTATCATTTTTAGGCTCTCTGAGGTTATTCCCATTTGCGTGCCTTAATAATTTACAAGCATAAGGAGGACCAGTGCTTCAGCTCACCCACATTTATTTCCTCAGATTCGACATCATCAAAGGCGAAGTCAAATTCCTCATCAACATAAGCTATTTTCTCTTTTTTATGAAACCCAACTGAGTTTTCTTTTTTATTGAACTTATTCACTCTAGCCTTTTCCTCTTTAAGCCTTTCAACTTGTCGAACTCTATCAGCTAATTGGGCCATATCTCTCAAATGAGAAGTATCCAATTTCTTTCTAATTGAATAATCAAGGCCACCTGCAGCTATTTCGACAAGCTCATGTTCAGGCACTTGTGTAAAACACCTAGCCTTTGATTGCCTAAACCTATTCAAGTAATCATCAATAGCTTCAGGCACTTTGCGTCGAACACTGGCCAATTCCTTAAGACTAATCTTCGACTGGCCCATGTAAAACTGTTCATGAAAAGCTTTTTCCAATTTCCCTCAGGTATACATAGAACCAGGGGGTAAAGTGGTAAACCACGTAAAGGCATTCTTAGTTAGAGAATTTGGAAAAAATTTCATTTTCAAATTCTCGTTTTGGGCTATATCCCCTGCCTCAGTCATGTAACGGGCAATGTGTTCGACAGTAGACTCATTGGTATCACCCCCAAACTTAGTAAACTTGGGAATTTTCCAACCTCTTGGCAATTCTGCTTGCAACACATATTCACACAGTGGCGATATGAAATTAGGCCTATGTAAACCTATGTTAAGGCCATTTTGCGCCATTATGGTTTCTACCAAATTGGCTATGTTGTCTTGAGCGCAAATGTTATTTCGTTGCACTTGTCGAACAACTTCATCAGCGTTTTGGTTTCGATTTACCATCACTACTTCAGGGATATGATTTCCCATCCCGTTGTTCGCCTACAACGCTGGGCTTCGATGGAATCGATCTCTCGTGGGGTATTAGGCGTATTATTCCCACAATTGGGTACTTGCCTATATTTTCCCGTAGGAGCCCCAAAAGAAATCTGCAATCCTACCCATTTGGTTTGCTAACATTTGGTAACTTGTATTGGTTCTCAATCAGCGGATTGAAAACAGTACCAATTTGTTGGGTTAGCATATTAACCATATCATGATTACTTCGTCTACTTGTTGTCTTAACGCCAACAAGGACGCATTGGTTAATGCGGTAGGATTTCACCAAGTGTGCTTTCGTAAGACACATGTGAAGGGGAAAAGGTCGAAAACGTGTGGCATTCCAAAGAGGCATGCCATATACACCAAAGGGGTATGGTGGTAGACTCATATTTTGGAAACGTGTCTCTAAACTATTCCCTGTTGCCATATAAGGACTAGAAGGAAGTCCTATACTTTGTGGCAAAGACATAGATTGTGTCGACCCAACATTGGTCATCGACATCGTGGGAACAGTTATTGAAGTTACTGGGGCCATTGTCCCTGCAACACTGACACTTACAGAATCTATGGTTGTTCCTTGCCCTTGTGATACCACAGGGTTAGAACTAGAAGCATTGTTAGAATTGGTGCGTACCATTCTACCACTCCTCAAGTGCATACAAATACATATACTTATAGAAACAACACAAAATTAATGGCAAAGGTCCCATCGGGTGTGCCAATTTGTTTGCTGGTGTTTTTAGCAAACAATCACTAGTTTTCAATATTGAGATTGTGAGATCAAACTAGAAAATCTCTTTGACAATTGCCTTTAAGTTTTGTGTGTTTGACGCGTATAAGAACAGAGAATGATAGAAAGAAGCAAATTGAAAGCAAAATGAAAGCAGTAAATGCAACAAATGTAAAAAGAAAGTAAGTATTGCATTAATTGAAAGAAAGATGGTTCACCAACACGTACAATGTGTCTGTTTCACTCGTATTTCGCTTTAGTTTGGAAGTTGAGTTTCTCAGAGTTCTTGTGAAATGTGGTGACCCCTATTTCCTATTACAAAAGAGTATTTATACTCTGGGAAACCATCGTGGGAAAAAGGATAACTGCCTTCTAAAAATGAGGAGAAGTAACCGCCCACTAACCGTTGCTTTTTGCATTTCGACTAACTCATTGTCAACCGCTTGACGAAGTGTTGAACCCAGCTTTGTCGAAGAGTTGAACCTTCTCTTGTCGAAGGTTTCTTGCTTTGCTTGCTTCATAGTTTTGAGAGCTAAGCTTGTCGAAGCTCGCTTGCATTCCTGCACTTGTATACCTTTCTGTCGAATTGATGGTGCATTGACTTGAATAGTGACCTGTGGTCCCCAAAACATTATTAAATGTGAAGTCAACCCCATTTAAAACTTCATTTAATATGCTGTCGAAATTTTGAGGTAACAATATGACATAACACCGACACGGGATTTTACCACCGTCACTTAATCCACCATCATATAGTACATCATCATTAAATTCATCATCATCATTTAATTCACCGTCGTTAGACACATCATCATTATTAACATCATCGTCACAATTTAATCTTAATAGACCCAACAACAACCACCTCAAGATTTTGTCACAATTGACTCAACAAAACATCACAGCACCAAGACAGCAAAGGGTGGCGCCAACCAGCACCTAAAATGGCGCCTGGGGCAACCTGCACCACCATGGGCGCCAAAAACTCAGCAATCTGGCGCCTGGGGCAGCATGTGCCACCCAGGGCGCCAAAAACACCAGCACATGGCGCCTGGCAGCAACCTGTGTTGCGCCAGGGCGCCAAAACACTCACCAACTGTCGCCAGGCAGCAACTTTGTTGTGCCAGGGCGCCAAAAACTCCCACCAAATGGCGCCTTTGAGCACCAACAACACCTTTTCATGAATTTTCACCAAAAACACCTTATCAAACAAGGTTTTAATTCCACAACACATTTCATCAACACCACCTAAACATAGTGACTTCACTTTTAAACTCATTGAGTAATACTATCAAGCATATGGTAGGCAACCTATGTTCATATTTTATTTCAACCAATTTCAACACTACATACCTATGCATCTCACCAACCACCACATAAGCACAAGTCACACCATGACCCACAACACATAAGGCACAAAGCCACACCATAACACACAACACATAAGGCACAACATCAACAACAATGAGACCACCTTAGCCAAACATCATATTTACTCATGCCATCTTCACACACACCATCAAACACCTCATGTACAACACACATTTATATTCATTCTCAATGAAACATTTTCTCAAACACCTATCATGCATTCATAGTTCACATAGGGATTTTCAACCATAACACTTGAACAATCACCAAATAACTTCAATAGAATCATCAATCAACCAAAATACACAACAATCAACACAACAACACACTAGAACTTAACACAATCATAAACCCCCATCATACAAAATCCCATTATAAATGAAGAAAGCCCCCCTTACCTTGAGAAATAGAAGGAATAGAACACTCTTCTTCTTCCCTTCCTTCTAAACCCACGATGCAAGCCCTTCTCTCTCTCCTTCCTCTTCACGCTGGAAACCCTTCTCTCCCTCTTTTCTTTCTTCACACCGAGCCCTTCTCTCTCTTTCAGCCGTGGGTTCTCTTTCTTTCCAAAAATAATCAAAAATGAGCCCTCAACACAACACATAACCTTATTAAATTGGGCCTATGGGCCTAATTCCCACTTTGGGTATTTTTATTCACACCTCCTTTCTCTCATTCCCAGCCCTCGGTTTCTCTCTCTCCTTCTCTCACTACCGTGCGTTTTTCTTTCTTTTTCCTTCTCCTTCTCTTCTTTTCTTTTCTTAATGAGACACATAAATGGGCTTATGTGATTTGGGCCTCTATTCACACCCCTCTCGATCACTTCAACTACTCCCTAACATAAAAAAATCACCACTCTCTTATTTACTAACCACCACCTCCTAATTTAATTAACACACCGTTCTATTATTTTTTAATAAAACAAACCGATATAACACCTAATTCATTTAATTATATATGACTAACCACGTAAATCCTAAGTAATTAATTAAATAAGTACTCAAATTATTTTTGGGGCGTTACATATAGAGGGCGGGCGCTGCTGGCCAAGCTTGGTGTGTTAACTTGTATTTGCTTTTCGTTTAATAACTTTGATCGGTCATCTAACCCTTTTGTGTTTCGTGCAGGCAAAATGGCAGGTACTGACTGGGACGCCCTTGAAGATCTTGCCAAGGGTTCACCACAACGATCGGCCGACAGAAAGCGATCGATGTCGACGCCACCAACAACTCCTCCCCCTCCACAAGGCTTCCCACTAAAGCGTCAGTATGGGGTGTAACGCCCCAAATATTTTAATTATTTATGTAATTAAATTATTTAGGTATTTTATTAGTATAATTATATTAAAATAATAATATGGTGTTTCGTTTAAATCATGGGGTGGTGTTTAGTAATTAAGTAAGTGGTATAAAGAGGCCCAAGACACTAGAGCCCAATGATATAAGCACTAGGGTTAGAGCCAATTGCTCATTTGGAGAGCAAAAAGAAAAGAAAGAGAGAGGGAGCGCAAGTGAGTGAGAGAGAGAGAGAGGAGAGTGAGCGCGCACAAGAAGAGAAAGAGAAGAAGAGGAAGCTAGTTGTGGTGGTTTTCCTTAGAGTGCGTGGAAGAGTTCCTTATTCGACGCAATTTCTAAGGTAAGGGTGGGTTCTAATATTATAACGGGTTGTATGATGGGGTGTATGTGGGAGATTAGGAACTATAATGCATGTTAGGTGTTTGATAATAGGATTGAATGATTCTTGCATGTATATATGTGGTGTTTGAGTTTGTTTTTGTGTTAATGACTTTGTATGATTGGATGATGAATTGATGCACATTAGGTGTTTGATGAAATGTGTAGGTGGTGTCTAGAGTGCGTGTTAGGTGTTTGATGAAATGTGTGGTTGACTATTATTGGGTGTTTGGGGATGGTAATGGTGGAAAATCAATAAAGTTGGTTGTTGAGTCAATAGGCGCTACTAGGCGCCATTTATGTGCTGTTTGGCGCCCCTGTGCGCCCAAGGCTGCCACTGGGCGCCATTGTTCTTGTGTTTTGGCGCCCCTGTGTGGCTGTGTTGCCACTGAGCGCCAGTCTGCCTGAGTTTTGGCGCCCCTTGTTGCGCCCTGAAAAATCCGGTTTGGACTTTTCGTTTGACAACGTGAAAATAGTAGAGCCGCCACCAATATTTATATAGGAAAACATTGAAAAAACCTTTTTTGGAAAACGCGGGTGGTCTTTTGAAAACACAGAGATGTAGGTTCGGGGGTCGGTTGCGCATGGGGAAGGTATTAGCACCCCACACGCCCTTTCTACCGAAAGGGAACCATTAACTTGATGTGGTTTTGAAATGTTTGATTTGAAATATATTGTTCTACCTCTTTTCTTTTCTTTTCTTTCTTTTGAGAGATTGCTTTATTAAAAACGGGGGAAGAAGAAATGTTTTTGGCATCTTTGGAAAGCGGAACAAAACAAAGATTTTTGAAAAGGGTGCTTGACGGGACATGAACCCGGTCCTACGTACCCTCACGGAATGAGGGATCAAAGCTACGTAGTTCTCGTTTTGGTTTTGAAAATATTTTTGGTTATCTTTGAAAAGCGGAACAAAACAAAGATTTTTTTGAAAAGGGTGCTTGACGGGACATGAACCCGGTCCTACGTACCCTCACTGGCTGAGGGATCAAAGCTACGTAGTTCTTGTTTTATGCGTTCGAAAACGGCTTAGGAGTTTAGGTTTTGGAGTTTTTGAAATAAGACTCGAGTGTTCTCGAACACCAAACAAGCAAAGGCTTCGAGTGGCATTCAATACTAACTCGAAAGAAAAGAGAGTTGGAACCGGTAACCAAACAAGCAAAGGCTTCGAGTGATTACCAGTGACAACGTTGTAGTATTTTTTTTAAAAAAATGTTTTGAAAAAAAGGTGGCGAGCCTCAGTGATAATTATCACTAATAGCTCATGTTATTTTGGAAATTTGAATTAGTTTTTGTTGTTTAATTAATGTGTGGGAGTTTTCATGATAGTCAAACAAGCAAAGGCTTCGAGTGACTACCACTAATAACTCCTCATAAGCGATCAAACAAGCAACGGCTTCGAGTGATGGCTAATGATTTGTTTAAGAAAATGCCTTAGGGTTTTTATTTGGAAAAGCATGTAATTTCGAGTTTGAAAAGAAATAGAACATTTCAAATCCTTTTTCAAGTCAAAACCGAGACAACAATTGGAACACAAGCATGCTCATTACTATTTACAACAATAATGCACAAGAATGATATTAAATCATCAACAATTAAACAATTAACATAAGAATAGAAAATTGAATCATGCTAAGCAATCCTCCCACTATGGTTAAAGTGCATGAAGCACAAGTGAGCCTCATATTGCCAATCATCAATCCACCACAAATGGCAAGCAAATCATGTCATAACAACTTGAGAAAAATCATTTTTACAACCCATTTCAATTTGGTTTACAAGTGTGGTCACAAACCCTAATTCACATCATAATTTGCAAAACACAAGAACTTTGAAACAATTTTTATTTTCTTTTCACAAGACTTAGCAACAATTATTTTTGTGATTTAACATATCAAGTAAGCATAAAAAGGACCCCAAAGCTGAAACATATTGTAGTCCAAACCAAAATTTATTTCATGCAAAAAAAACCAAAAGGAAGAAGAAGCAACAAAACCCTAAAACTTGGTTTGAACCCAAGGTATCATTTAGCCCAAAAATCATCAAATTCTTTCATCAAAATTTAACCAATCACATGGATAAGCATGCATACATGATGAACAACAAAAAAACAAGCAAGAACCCTAAAATTTGGGACCCAAAACCAAGCCATACTCCCAAAAATTCAAGGTCAAAACATCAAGACTCAACAAGTATAGCTCATCATTCATTCACACAATTAGCACAATTAATCATGCATTATTCAACTTCAAACCATCTAATGAACAAGAACAACACAAGGGTCATGAGTTAGGCCCAAGGCTAAAGCAAAAGAAGAGGAAAACATGTTTTTATTTGGTGAAAATCACATGAGCAAAGAACAAATCACAAGAACAACACATAATCAACACATAGTCACAAGAACAAATTATTTAGTGGGTGATGGACCAGCTCTCACCCACAACAGCCCCTAATCTACATTTAGAATGATGCTATGAGATGCAAATATAAGTTGAAAAGGATTTTGATGCAAGAAAATTGATGAAAATGCAAAGGGTTTTAAGTTATACCTTAATTCCAAACTAACAAGAATAGAAAATGAAGACCAAGAGTAACAAATCACCAACAACCTTCAAAAGTCACCAACAAAACTACACTACTCTTGAAGAACAGCCCCTTTGATGATGTAAATGTGGAGTTAAGGATGAAAGGAAGAAGATATATTAATATGGAGTGAGTTTGAGGTGATTTGGTGGATGAAAGTTGAAAAGAGAATGGAGGAGGAGGAGGAGGGGAGGATTTCGGTTTTGAGAGAGGAGGAGAGAGGAGGAAGAGTGTGCTAGGGTAAAATGAATGAGAGAGACCTAGGGGCTGGTCATATGAAGGTATATATAGTGCTCACTTATCATTAAGGGCATCTAGGTCATTTTGATTTCCACTTGTTTCTAGGATTGCATTTTAATTTTGAACCAATGGTCAAGATGCAATGTCACATGGATTAAGGGCAATTAAAAAGCACAAAGTGAGGAGAGAGAGGGCTGAGTGTGCAAAAGATAAGGAGGGTGGTGAAGGATAAATTCATTTACAAAATTGTATTTCTCCATGAAGCTTATTACACAAGTGCCATTTTAATTCAAATGAAAGGTGAGGATTGTACTTAAGACTTGAATGGAAGGCCATGATTTAAACACCATTTACAACCAATAAAATAAATCAAAATTGAAGGAATATGGCTGTTGTGGACGCAGCTAATGGAGAGAGAGTGAGTGGAATTGCAACTTGTACTATTGTACTACACTTGACCTTTCAAAATTCAAAAGAATAATGATTATTCCTTTCAAGATAATTCTTCTAAATTGCTTCTTCAGGCTTCGCCTCTGATTTTGAGGGACATCTCAGGCTTCATCCTTCTCAACTGCTGTTTTACAGGCAGACATTCAGGCTTGACTGGTAGCGTGTGTACCACAATGTCGGTGTCCAACCCAAGCATATCTTGATAGGACCATGCAAACACATCCACATAATCGTGCAACAGCTGAACCAACTTCATGCGATCTTCGTCATTCATGGCGGTACCCATTTTGACCTCTTTCTTGTTCTCAGCTGTACCCAAGTTGATCACTTCAGTAGATTCCCCGTGAGGCCGAATAACTCTTTCTTTTGTTTTATTAACCTCATGAGTTCTGGAGGAGTTTCCCAGTCTTCCTCAACATCCCCCTCAGCTTGATTGATAGGGTAATCAAAGTCAAAATACGGATTGCTCCAGACCGCTGCTTTCGTGAGACTATTGTTTGTGGATCCGCCTTTGCCGGCTTAAAAAGGTAATGAAAAGTGAAACAAACAAGCAAACAATAATGAAACAGGAAAAAGGACACATGAAATGAAGAGAAATGATATTGATGGAAATTCAAAACAAACGTTTTTATTAATGATGATGATTCTGAAAATAAAAACATGAGTGCCCCTAGCAACTTGTCCTCCGGCCTCAAGCAGAGCCACGTGGTTGCATTACAACTAATTACTTTGAGTTAAAAGGTCACGGAAATCAGCAGAATTTTCCAATTCTTCACCTCTTTTCCGACAAGACAAATGACAAACCGCACTGCACCCATCTTCTTCGGTTTCAGATCCACCACCGATGGCAGCAATTTGGTTGTGATTAAGCAAACCAGCACTCACGAAGCTCTGGCGGATGTTGTAACACCCCATTTCTACCCGGTAATTTATAATAAAAATTAGAGTATAAAAATTTATTTCTCATTAAATGGAGCGTTACACTCATCTCATAAAAACACTCAGACAGTCGGTTCAGCTCATAAAAAGGTATCAATACATAACACCATAACAAAACGTGGGATAACTCATATCATGCAGCGGAATATAAATCATAATCTCAACAGTTAGCTCAGTAGTTTCAAAACAATACTCATAAGCTCAACAATGAGCAAAACAAAACAAACTAAAGTTCATAACCCCAACCCCTAGGTGCTACGATATCGAGCGCACTCAACTCGGGGAGTAGTGAAGGTAGCAAGCCCTCACTCATGACTACCTGTGGTAAACAACAACAGAAAGGGTGAGTCTCGAACTATATAATAAAAGTGATAATAGGCAATATATATATACAGTCACAGTTCACAGCACAGTCAGTCATACCAATCATCGCTCAATAATATTTATATGTTCATGTAAATGTATGCAATGTAGTTATGCATGTGGTACCATTTGCCCTCCGGCAGTCTCATTCTCAAATTGAGTCCTCGTGACTCGGCCTCCTACTCACAATCGCTTTATAAACGTCGCGATCAAGCAAAAGAATGCAAGCATGAGACTCCATGAATACAACACAAACACATTTACAATATCTCAATCCACACACTAACTCTTACCTCATTATTAGTCTCATTTATAGCCCCCATGGCCTGGCCCTCCGGCCTCATGCCCCCATGGCATCCTCAGTCATCTCAGGATACAAACTCAACATAATTAAGTCCCAAGGACTAATCTCATCTAGAGGACTCAACCTCGCTCGAGGACCTAAACCACCTTTTAGGACTAAGATACCACCTAGTGGACCAAACTGTCACCTAGGGACCAAAACAACACACACTTAGGCACTTGGCAAAGACTAGGCGCCATTTTCCCCACATTCTCGCGCCCCTAGTGCAACACAAAGACTAGGCGCCAGAACTCAAGAATTTGGCGCCCCGTGGCAACTCAAACCAGCAGGCGCCACTTTTCTAGCAATCTGCGCCTGGGAGCACACACCCTGAGACACAAACCTGCACACCAACACAAACGCAAAAGCTCGAACACAGCGCCGCTTAGGCACCCCGGCAAAGACTACTTGGCGCCCACACTGACCCCAAAGACACACAAAGACGCTTAAACAGAAACCACTCGAGCCAAAAGGTTTAAAAATGTTTTTGGGCGGTAAATACAAAATATGGCACGGTGAATTATGCCTAGAACTTTAAGTTTCACCCAAACTACCCCCTAGCGCACACTTATAGCGCCACAAAGAAAGCCTTCTAGCACATCTCTCAAACGACACATGAAAACAGAAAACCACTCGAGCCAAATTGTTTAAAAATGTTTTTGGGGGTGTGATTGCAAAAGTTGGCACAAGAAAATATGTATAGAACTCAAAGTGTCACTTAACCCACCCTATAGGGGCACACATATAGCGCCACGCAATTGTTCACTAGGACATCTCCCAATTGACACGCAAAACCAAAACTACTCGAGCCGAGTGTTTAAAATGAAGTTTGGGCAGTGAATACAAAATTTGGCTCTTGAAATATGCACGTAACATCGAGTTCCACTCAAAACACCCCTTATGTGCACGTGAACAGCAGTGCACGTGGCGCCACATTCCTAGCAAATCGCGCCCGCAGACAAAGAAACACACCCTCCCAAAGACTCAAACAGCGAGTGCACTGGCGCCATTTCCCAAAGAATTTGGCGCCTGTGCAAAGACACTGCACAAAACACATAACTCACCCATGAACAGCGAGAACCCAGCGCCAATTCCTCAAAGCAAAGTGGCGCCTAATGCGGAACACAAAGACCTTAGCCTCATCAAGCATAAAGAGACACGTGGCGCTGAGAATCCTAGCCATTTGGCGCCCAAACACCAAAAACTCCAAATTCTCAAACTCTTTCAATTCAAATCATCTTATATCACTCAAATACCAATTATAATCATGTCAACACACTCAATTGCATACCATAACACTCAATCATGCGTAAAAACCCAATCAAGAACATAGAACCCCAATTTAAAGCCCTAAATCGATTTCTAACATGTAATTTCTCAAATTCACCCAACAACCACTCAATTGACAATCAAATAACATCAAATCAAACTCTATGACTACTATACAACCTATTATATCCTCTATTATAGAGTGAGACTCCCTTTACCTTATTTTACAATCGTGAGAGAAGCTCTTTCACGTAGTCACCTACAAAACCTTGGCAACCGAGCCTTCTTCTCCTCCTTCTCAAGGTGCGATCAAGCTCTCTCCCTTCTCTAGGGCTTTTGCGCCGTTTCCTCTTCCTTTCTCTCTTCTCTCTTCGCAAGTTTCTTTCTTTCTTCTCACAATGGGAGCAAATTCCTAATTTGGGTATATGTACATTGGGCCAAGCGCACCTTGGGCCATTTTTACACCCCCTCTCCATTTCTTCCACCATCCCTTTCAATTAAAAGTAAAGGACCATATTAATGATTCAATATAATTGAAATAGTGCAACACTTAAACAATTTAATCAATTGCTTAATTAAATTATTTAGGGTGTTACAACTCTCCCCCACTTAGGAAATTTCGTCCTCGAAATTCATACCGAAATCAAATAACTCGATAGGATCAGAATGAAAACCAGTGTCCACCGCAGCGGCCACCCCGGCGCTATTACTCACGATCTTTTCTACCCCCCTTGTAGAATTTTTGCCTTCCGTGGGATTCGAACCTTGTACATGGGGCTCAAATACAAAGTTCCACTCTTTCCCACTACCAATTGAGCTGTAACACCCTAAATAATTTAATTAAGAAATTGATTAAATTGTTTAAGTGTTGCGCTATTTTTAATTATATTAAATATAATATGGTGTATTATAATTTAATATTTTATTTAATAGGAGGGAGTGGTATGAGTAATGCTTGGGATTGTAATGATGGGCCCAGAGCCCAAGCCCAATGACTTAGGCTCCTGTGGGTTGGTGCAATTCGCACCATTCACCAAAGAAAGAAAGAAAACAAAAGAGAGAAGAGAAAAGAGAGAAGGAATTCGGCGCAAGGAGGAGGAGGAGAAGAGGGGAAGGGTAGATCGCACCACTCAAAGAGGAAAGAAAGGAGCTTTTGTTGCGTGTGGTTTTGTACGTGACTCAAGGAGAAAGAGATTTCTACTAAAAAAATAAGGTAAGGGGAGTCTCACTCTATAATAGAGGATATAATAGGTTGTATAGGAGTCATAGAGTCTTGATTTGATGTCAATTGATTGTTAATTGAGTTGTTGTTGGGTGAATTTGAGAAATTGCATGATCAAAATCGATTTAGGGCTTTGATTTGGGGTTTTATTTTCTTGATTGGTGTTTACGCATGATTGAGTGTTATGGTATGCAATTGAGTGTGTTGACATGATTATAATTGGTATTTGAGTGATATAAGATGATTTGAATTGAAAGAATTTGAGAATTTGGAGTTGTTAGTGTTTGGGGCGCCAAATGGCTAGGATTCTGGCGCCCTGTGTACTGTAGCAGTAGGCCAAGAGTTGTGTTGCTGTTCTGGGCGCCACTTTGCTGAGGAATTGGCGCCTGGGTTACTGTTCACGTGCTGGAATTGTGTCTGAGTGCAGGTGTGTCAGTGTCTGGGCGCCAGAATGTGGGTGTTTTGGGGCCGGGGTGAAACTTGTATTTCTCGGGCACATTTTCTCGTGCAAATTTTGTATTCACCTGCCCAAATTCAATTTTAAGTGTTTTGGCTCGAATGGTTTTCTCGTGGCAGGTGCTATTTTACAAATGTCCCGGT
Source organism: Oxytropis ochrocephala (assembly GCA_020916435.1). NCBI lineage: Eukaryota > Viridiplantae > Streptophyta > Magnoliopsida > Fabales > Fabaceae > Oxytropis > Oxytropis ochrocephala. Next base: position 48,031,431 of record CM037091.1, on the reverse strand, counting down.
GGGGTGGCTTTGTGTGTGTAAACGGGGCCGGGAGTGAAACTTGTATTTCGGGCACATTTTCTCGTACAAATTTTGTATTCACCGCCCAAATTCAATTTTAAGTGTTTTGGCTCGAATGGTTTTCTCGTGACAGTGCTATTTTACAAATGTCCTGGGGTGGCTTTGTGTGTGTAAACGGGGTGGGTTGAGTAAAACTTGTATTTCTGGGCATATTTTCTCGTACCAAATTTTGTATTCACCTGCCCAAATCCAATTTTAAGTGTTTTGGCTCGAGTGGTTTTCTGTTGCAGTGTTATTTTACAAATGTCCCTGGGGTGGTTTTGTGTGTGTAAATGGGGTGGGTTGAGTGAAACTCACATTTCTCAACATATCTTTCCGTGCCAACTTTTGCATTCACCGCCCAAATCCAATTTTAAGTGTTTTGGCTAGAGTGGTTTTCGGTTTGCAAGTGTTGTGTGTCTTGGTCGCTGTGGGGCGCCAAATTGTCTTTGCCAGTGGCGCCTAGGCCGGTGCTCGTGTCCGAGATCGTGTCCGGAATCGTGTCTTAGTTTGTGTCTAGGACCGTGTTGCCCGTAGGGGCGCCAGACAGCTAGAAAAGTGGCGCCAGCGGTCGTCATCGCTGTGGGGGCGCCAAAGTGCCGAGTTTCGCGCCTAGTGCCTTTGTGTTGCACCGTGGGCGCTGCATCGTGGGGAAATGGCGCCTAGTGCCGCCAAGTACCTAAGCGTGTGTTGTTTTGGTTCCTAGGTGACATTGGGTCCCTAGATGATTGTTTTGGTCCTAAATGGTGGTTTAGGTCCTTGAGTGAGGTTGAGTCCTCTAGTGAGATTAGTCCTCGGGACTTAATTGTGTTGAGCGTGTACCTTGAGATGACCGAGGATGCCATGGGGGCATGAGCCGAGGGCCAAGCCATGAGGGCTATAAAATGAGATTAATAATGAGGTAAGAGTTAGTGCGTGGATTAAGATGTTTGAGAATGTGTTGTGTTGTTACATGGAGTCTCATGCATACATTCGGCTGCAGTTGTAGAGCTTATAAAACTGATTGTGAAGCCTGAGGGCGGCCGGAGGGCCAGAGTCATGAGGACTCCATTGATGATGAGATCACGGAGGGCAAATATTGAGAATGCCGAGGGCAAATGGTACCACATGCATAACTACATTGCATACATTCTCATGAGTGCATGAATATTATTGAGTGATGATTGGTATGTTTGATTGTGCTGTGAACTGTGATTGTATATATTGCCTATTATCACTTTTATTATATAGTTCGAGACTCACCCTTTCTGTTGTTGTTTACCACAGGTAGTCATGAGTGAGGGCTTGCTACCTTCACTACTTCCCGAGTCGGTCTGCTCTGATACGTAACACCTAGGGGTAGTAACACCCCCTTCTACCATAACTACTATTTAATTAATTTTGAAAATCAGAGTGCGTAAAAACTTTTAGTGCGACCGCTCGAGGGTGTCACATTTAAAACAAAACACCTTAAATAACTCCAAAATAGTAATTAAAATAAAACTCCAAAATATAGGATACATAGCACCAACAATGTCCGAGGACAAAATACTACAGCAGTGGAAAATAACAACTTAACATCTTAGTTCAAAATATAAAAGAAATAATAAACTAAACATCCCCTGGTGCTACGTGATCGAGCCGACTCACCACACTAGAAGAAGGATCTCTAGTCACCTTCAGTCACCGTCACCTGCAGTTGCCGACATACGAAGCAACACGACGCAATAGGGTGAGTCTCAATGCATAGGAAATAATAGATAAAACAAGAAACACAATAGAATAGGTACACCAGAATTACAGTTACACCAATTACAGTTACGCCAAATACAGTTACACCAATTCAAGCATACACCAAATACACTTACACCAAATAGTTTATGAAGACACAATCAATCACGTAACATGTATGCAATGTATGAAATGCAACCCAAAACTCCACTCGGGCATATGCATGTGGATCCATCACCAAAATTGCCTTGAGGGCATTCACCAAACACCAAAATATTTTAAGAGGCCGAGGCCTATTCACCAAAAATGCATATGAGAATGCGACACCATGACTATGCACCAAAAACACCAAATCACCAAAAGAAAGCAAAGAATATACTCACCCATAGCCTTGTGGGCTCACCAACACCAAAGAAAGGTCATATACCCCAACTCACCATTATTTAATCACCAATAATACACCACACCACAAATAGTAATTCTATAGGGACTAAAAGATCACCAAGACTAATTCTACACCAAAGAACTAAAGTCACTCCAGGGACTAAACCCACACCTAGGGACCCAAACACCTCCTAGGGACTAATGTGACACCTAGGGATTAATTTAACACCTAAGATTTAAGGTAACAACACATAGAATTTGGGTACAATATATTTAAGATTTTGGAAAACACCTCATTTCACGCTTAGGAAGCATCACATTTAAAATTAAGGGAAAAACACCACATTTGCAAGGATGGAAAACATCACATTTTAATTGTGGAAACAGCTCACTTGAAACGCCAATTAAACCACATCAAAACAACTTAAAAACAGTAAGATTTATACGCCAAATACAACAGGAAAATAGCAGCCAAAACAGCCACCTTTTACGCGCTAACAAAGCAGAATTCTTATTTGTATAAACAGCAACACAAAACAGTTTATTTCGCCTTAAAAATAGAATATTCAGTTAGGCCTCTGAATAAGCTTTCCAACGCATTTTAGAACACTTCAATCGGGTTCCCTGTTCGCAAGATATCAATTTTTCAAAACATGACAAAGACTTTATTTTTTGACACACAGCAGCATTTCATTCGTATAACAGCTACCACAAAACAGTTTATTTTGCCTTAAAAATAGAATATTCAGTTAGGCCTCTGAATAAGCTTTCCAACGCATTTTAGAACACCTCAATCGGGCTCCTGGTTCGCAAGATATCAATTTTTCAAAAACATGACAAACTTTAAGAAAATACAAAGCAACTCGATTTTGACAAAAGACAAAGAATAACATATAATTTTTCTGCTCAAAGGCAAACAAAGAATGATCTTCCATTAAACAAAAAAAAAAAAGATGTGACCTCTATTTAAATCAAAAACAAAGAGCTAATTGTTAATAAAACAGCAGCCCTCCATCACCCTAAAATCGATTCTACCCACCCAATATTACCAAACACGAAATTCATCTCTACAATTCATCAACTGTAACACCCCATTTCTACCCGGTAATTTAAATCAAAAATCGAGTATACAAAAAAATCTTTTCTCGATCATCTTCTAGTTTAGTGTGTTATAAAATAGTGAACTGATTGACTATGGGATTACTCAGGTAACTGATACTACTTGCAACAGGTATTGACCTCCTTTGCAAGGCTCTCCGATGATGCCCTTGTAAATACACCAAATGAAGAAATTCGACCTTAGTGGCGAACCACAATTTAGCCATAGTCATTCAGCACACTAATAGTATAACATAAATCATTTTCACTAATGGAGTGTTACGCTCCTCTCTCAAAAACTCAACGGTCAGTTCAGAAACATGCATAGATACATAACACCATACAACACGTGGGGTAAAATCTCAGGTCAAGCAGCGGAAACAAACTACATCTCAAAGTAATACTCAGCAATCTCAAAACAAATACATATAAGGCTCAACATGGAGCAAAACAAGCAATAACAGTCTAAACCCCAACCCCTAGGTGCTACGTATCAGAGCAGACCGACTCGGGGAGTAGTGAAGGTAGAAAGCCCTCACTCCTGACTACCTGTGGTCAATAACAACAGAAAGGGTGAGTCTCGAACTATATAATAAAAGTGATAATAAGCAATATATAATCATAGTTTACAGCATACTCAAACACACCAACCATCAATCAACAATATTCATGCACTAATGGGAATGTATGCAATGTCAGTATGCATGTGGTACCATTTGCCCACCGGCATTCTCATCAATAATGGAGTCCTCATGACTCTGGCCCCCCGGCCGCCCTCAGGCTTCACAATCTTTTTATAAGGCCCCCGCGCCCCTCAAAGCTCACAAATCATTTTATAAACTCTACGGCCGCAGCCAATGTATGCATGAGACTCCATGTACATCACAAACATCATTTCAAACAGCTCAATACACCCATTAACTCTTACCTCAGTATTAATCTCATTTTATAGCCCTCCTGGCTTGGCCCTCCGGCCCATGCCCCCATGGCATGCTCAATCACCTCATTATAAACTCTCAACACCATTAAGTCCCACCGGACTATTCTCCTTTAGAGTACTCAACCTCACCTGTGGACCTAAATCACCATTTAGGATCAAAACAATCATCTAGGGACCAAACTGTCACCTAGGGACCAAAACAAAGACCCTCTTAGGCACTTGGCAAAGACTAGGCGCCATTTTCCCCACATTCTCGCGCCCGGTGCAACACAAAGACTAGCGCCAGAACTCAAAGATTTTGGCGCCCCACGTGGCAACACAACCACCGGGCGCCACTTTTTTAGCAACTGGCGCCCCACTGGGCAACACAGCACCTAGACACAAACTCGCATACGCTTTGAGACACAAACTAAGACACAGCAAAGAGACTAGGCGCCTGGCAAAGACACTAAGCCATAGCGCCCCCTGTGACCCGGCTCACCCAACATTTTCAAACCAAAAACACCCGAGCCAAAATGTTTAAAAATGAATTTGGGTGTAAATACAAAATTTGGCACAAATGAAATATGCCTAGAAAAGTAAGTTTCACTCCCGCCCCAAAACACACACAAAACAAGCCCCACCGGACATTTTCAAAATAACACCGCAACTGTAAAAAACCACTCGAGCCAAAACACTTAAAATTGAAAGTTGGCAGGTGAATACAAAATTTGGCACGAGGAAATATGTTCGTAAATACAAGTTCCACTCCCGGGCCCAAAACACACACAAAACAAGCCCCACCGGACATTTTCAAAATAACACCGCAAACTAAAACCACTCGAGCCAAAACATTTAAAATTGAAAGTTGGCGTGAATACAAAATTTGGCACGAGAAAATGTGTTCGAAATACAAGTTTCACTCCCGGCTCCAAAATACCCACATTCGCGCCTGACAAAGAACTCACTCACCTGCACATCAAGCATAAAGTGACACAGCGCCATTCTCGGGCACCCCGGGCAGCATTTGGCGCCCACCACCGCACACACGCACTCTAACACACAACGAAAGGCATGTGGCGCCATTTTCCCAAAGAATTTGGCGCCCGGCGAGAACACACTCGCAGAACACATTCCAAAGACATGAATAAGGCACGGTGCGCCATTTCCCAAAGAATGTGGCGCCCGGCAAGAATATCCTCGCACAAACTCTCGATTCAACTCGTGAATGCGATACGTGGCGCTGAATCCTAGCATCTTGGCGCCCCCAAACCCCAAAATCCCAATTTTCTCAATTTATTTCAATTCAAATCATGTTATATCATTCCAAACCACTCAATAATCATTAAAACACATCCAATTTCAGTCCATACATTCAAATCATGCGCAACACTCATCAAGAACACAAAATACCCAAATCAAAGCCCTAAATCGATTTCTATCATGCTATTTCTCAAATTCAATCAACAACAACTCAATTAACAATCAATTAACATCAAATTAACCTTCTATGATCCCTATACAACCCATTATACCCTCTATTATAGAGTGAGACTCCCCTTACCTCAAATTAACCGTAGAGAAGAACCGGAACGGAGTCACGAACAAAACCACTGCAACTATGAAGCCCGGATACGAGATACGATACGGGATACGATACGACACGATACGTGGATACGGGAAAATTTTAGAAAATCAAGATACGATACGGCAGGGATACTTTAATAAAAAATTAAATTAAAAATTAAAAATATAAAACATTAAGATACTTTTGATCAAAATAAGTAAACATAGTCTCCCCCCAAAAAAACTCATTGGGAGGGGAGAACCACAGTACTGTGGTCGGCTAGGTTCCCAAACAGATTAGTCATCGGCAAAGTTTCTGGAAATTAAGTGCACCAAAAACACGGTAAGCCAAAAAAAGTTAGTAAGCATAGTTAAATGTCTTTCCCCACCCATTTTAAAATATATTCTTCCTCCTACGAACTTGTCACAAAATAAGTTTAGGTTATATAGAATTGCTTACTATTCACTATTTAACACTAACTGTGTCATTCTCCTCCCCTCCATCTCCATCATCAAAAAATAACATAGCTTCAAACTCTGGTTCATCAAGAGATATCTCTCGCTAATTCAATTCCAACAACATCAAGTGGATCATGTGTATCTCCACTAATGTCCCACATATTTGTCTCTACTTTACCATATCATTCATCTTTCCTAGACAAAAGATGAAGATTAGTATGCACATAAATCAAAATTTGTACCCTTTTTGGATCCATTTTTTCTCTTCAAAGAAATGATAAAAGAGTAAGTATCTAATCGTTTTTTGATTTAAAAATAAATATAAATTGTACGATACTCCCATCGTGATACGTATCCTGTAAGTATCCAAAGAAGTATCCGTAAGTATCCGGTCTTTTTGATTTAAAAATAAATATAAATTCTAGGATACTCTCAGGATACGTATCCGGAAGTATCCGACACGTATCGGTATCGGATACGTATCGGATACGGGTACGTGGCCTATTTTGGAGTATCGGGGCTTCATTGACTGCAACAATCCAAGCCTTCAAGTCACGAAATTGCTCTTCTCCTCCTCTTCTCCTAGGGTTTTGCGCCGTGAGCTTCTTTTCTCTCCTCTCTCTCTTTCGTTTTCTTTCTCTCTTGCACAAATGAGAGAAAATTCCACTTTTGGGTATATGTATATTGGGCCAAGCGCACCTTGGGCCCTTTTTACACCCCTTCTCCACTTCTTCCACCATCCCCTTCAATTAAAATAAATTACTAAATTATAACCACCATATTATAATTTAATATAATTAAAGAAATTAGTGCAACACCTAAACAATTTAATCAATTTCTTAATTAAATTATTTGGGGTGTTACAACTCTCCCCACTTAGAGATTTCGCCCTCGAAATTCATACAGAGTCAAATAACTCGGATAGGACTCCGCATCTTGCTTTCCACTCCCCAAGTCATACTCTCACCAAAGAGCTCCCAACCACACTACCTTGACCAAGGCAATGTCTTTCCTCTCAACACCTTCACTTCTCTATCATCAATCCTCACCGGCATAGTCTCCACAAAGAGGTTCTCACGCACTCTCCACATCATCCATGTGAATCACATGAGACGGTCCGAATATACTTCCAAGCCGTGACACGTGAAAAACATCGTGCAAGTTCGAAAGATTAGGCGGCGGGGACACCCTATAAGCAACCTTTCCAACTCTCTCGGTGATTTGGTACGGTCCAATAAACCTTGAGTTAACTTCTTTGCCTTCGAGCACGCCTGAACACCGGTCCATAGGCGTGACCTCTCGAGAACACATGCTCACCACTGAAACTCCAAGTCCTTCCTCCTCTTATCATGATAACTTTTCTCGCCGACTCGAGACTCTTTCATCTTCTCTCTCGATCATTTTCACCTTCTCGTGAGTCTCCTAACCAACTCGGTCCAAGAACAACACTCTCACCTGACTCATGCCAACACAAAGGAGTTCTCGCACCTCCGCCCATACAAATTGCCTCAAAAGGAGCCATCCCGATGCTCGAATGATAGTCAAGTTATTATATCGTGAACTCAATCGCTGGAAGATGCGTATCCCACGCACCTCCCCGCTCTAGCACACAAGCTCTCAAAAGATCCTCCAAAGACTGGATGGTTCTCTCTCTCGACCCACCATCGATCCGAGGATGATAAGTCAACTCAACCTCGGCTTGGACCCCAAAGCCTCCCGCAAGCTTCCCCAAAACTCGATGTAAACCGCGGTCTCTATCCGACACAATACTCTTCGAACCCCATGAAGCTTCACAATTACTCGAATGTAAATCCTAGCCAACTTTGGCACAGAAAGGTGATGTTGATAGGAATAAAGTGAGCGAGACTTGGTCAACCTATCCACAATCACCCAAATAAGGTCGAACCTCTCTCACGCATTTGGCAATCCGGTCACAAAATCCATGGAAATGTCATCCCACTTCCATTCCGGAATCTCCAAAGGTTGCATCAACCCCGCAGCTTCGGTGCTCAATCTTTGACTTCCGCAAGTCAAACATGCATATACAAATCGCGCAACATCTCTCTCTTCATACCAGGCCACCAAAATAGTTTCTTCGCATCATGGTACATCTTAGTAGCACTGGATGAATGCTCAACTTACTCCTATGACTCTCCTCAAGTATCATCTTCTTTAATTCAAGATCATCCGAACACAAATTCTCGTCCCCGAACCTCAACACACCACAGGGAATCCAACTCAGTAATCCCATCGCAGCTTTGCTCGCCAAAGAACCAACAAATCTACCAACTTCACATCTAGCTCGGGCGCCTCTCGATACTAACCAAGAAGTCGCTCCCAATCCTCAAGATCCCCAACTCGACACTGGGTGTCACCTCACGCACTAAACTCAAGTCACTGAATTGCTCAATCAATTCCAATTCCTTACCATCATAGCCGACATATGCAAAGTCTTCCGACTCAAAGCATCGCCCACGACATTAGCTTTGCTTGGGGTGATAGTTCAAGCCGAAATCATAGTCCTTCAACAACTCTAACCAACGCCTCTGCCTCATATTCACTCCTTCTCGGTCAAATAAGTACTTCGACTCTTGTGATCACCGAACACTTCGAATCTAGTACCATAGAGATAGTGCCTCCAAATTTTCAACACAAACACAATCGCAGCCAACTCTAAGTCATGAGTGGGATAGTTCTTCTCATGGGTCCTCAATCGTCGGACGCATAAGCAACCACCTTCCCATCCTCGCATCAATACACCTCCCAAAGCCATCTTGGAAGCATCACAAGACACAACAAATGGTTGCTCCGCACAGCAACACTAACACCGTAGACGTGGTCAACCTCCTCTTTTTAGCTCTTGGAAGCTCTCTTCACACTTTGCATCCCACACAAATGCCTTTCCTTACAGTCAATCGAGTCAATGGAAGGGCTAGCTTAGAGAACCCTTCAATGAACCTCCTGTAATAACCACCAACCCCAAGAAACTCCCGATCTCGATCCACAGACTTTGGGCTCTCCCATCGTAACACCGCATCTACCTTGGCCGGATCCACGGCCTATACCATCACCGTAAATAATATGACCCAAGAAGCTCACCTCATGCAAACTAACTCACACTTTGACAACTCGCATACAACTTCCTCTCTCTCAAGACCTCTAGCACCAACCTCAAGTGCTCTGCATGCTCTTCCTCGATTTTGAGTACACCAAAATATCATCAATGAAGACCACCACAAACCGATCCAGATAGCTATGGAAAATTCGGTTCATGTACTCCATAAACACCCCGGTGCATTTGTGACACCAAACGGCATTACAGAGTACTCATAATGCCCATACCTTGTTCTCAATGCTCGCTCTTCCTCGATATCCTCATCCTTCACCTTAATCTGGTGATACCCGACCTCAAGACAATCTTGCTAAACACTTTAGCACCCACCACCGATCCATTAGATCATCTATCCTCGGGAGAGGATACTTATTCTTGATAGTCACTTTATTCAACCGTCTGTAGTCTACGCACGCACGCATACTCCCATCCTTCTTCTTTACCAACAAAACCGAGCTCCCCATGGTGATACACTAGGCCTCACAAACTTCTTCTCAAGAAGCTCCTCTAATCGCTTCTTCAATTCAAACCAACTCGTAAGCCGACATCCCAGACGGTGCATGAACACGTGCCTAGTACTGTGCACAAGCTCAATCCCGAACTCAACTTCCTCTCTCGGGGGCACACTAGGAATCTCATCCGGAAACACTTCAGGAACTCACACACCACCAGTAACCCATCAACCACACTGTTTCTCGCAGACATGGACGCAATCAAAGCAAACAACCGACCACCCTCTTTCATTACCTGCGCGAATTGCTCACAGAGACAATAGAGCGCACTCTCTTCCTCTTCGAAGAAGAGAAAACTAATAGACTTATCGTAACAGCTTGATGTGCACGTGGTTATCTACTAACCACCCATGCCCGTAATCACGCCTAACCCACCCAAAGGCAAACAAATCGATCAACGTAAAATCTCTCGCCAAGACCGACAGAGGACACCTAGCACACATCGTAGAAGTAGTTACCGGACCGCCTTAGCCGAGTGTCGATAACCATCCCTCTCCATAGTAGACAATACTAAATTTAACTTTTCAAAGACAAACAGATGCAATAAAAGAGTGCGTAGCACCCGTGTCAACAATAGCAACTAAAGGTGTACCAGAGATGAAACATGTACCTCTGGATATCATTAGGTCCCTCCGAACCCGCCAATGCAAACACCTCCCAAAGATCTTTCTTTCTTAGGCTTGGGACACTTGAAGCTAATGTGACCAAATTTCACCACAGCTTGAAACATACAGCCTTCCTTGCGATCACACTCGCATGCCATGTGACCACTCTTTCCACACCTAAAACATCTCTTCACTTCCATCTTACAATCAAAGCTCTTGTGACTGGCTTGTCACACTTGAAACACACAATATCGGATGGGGCGTCTCCCACTTGGCTTCTTGCCTCATGGTGCCTCCTCCTACCCTCAAAGCAGACTGCTTTCCACCATTATACCTGCACCACCCGAATACCTTTGTTTCCCTCACGTCGCCAGACGCCTCATAAGGCTTACCTCTGTGATGAAATTTCCCCTCTGGTCTCTCATGACCCTAGAGCGGGCATTGCCGTCTTCCTCATATATCCCGCAGAATCTACCAGATCAAAGAAATACTCTAATTTTCTCGATACTCCCACACCGCTTGATATCGCTCTCGACCATTCTCAAACTTGATGCACTTTGAGAATTCAAATTTCACTTCAAAGATAGTGTGGATAGAATTTGGCCAACTCCGTGAACTTGGCAAAGATATTCGAGAATACCATACTTCCTCGCCTCGCCAAGGAATTCCACTTCTTTCTTACCTCTCACGTCCTCCGAAATACTTTCTCAAGAATTCCTTCGAACACAAACAAGTGATCTCCTCCCGTGCAAAGACCCAATCTCTCACCGGTCTCTAGCCACCACCATCGCCTCTTCAGATAAAGTATGAGTACTGCACTCGACTTTCTCGCTCATCAAGCACCTAATCAATCACCTCAAGATCCTCTCAATCTCCTTCACCAAGTCAAGGCACCATCCGGTTGTACCTCCCCTTGAAGGTAGGGGTTCTCTCTCGAACGCCGCTGCATCATGCGGGTCTCATTATTCTCGCTGGGTACCCACGATCAAGCTTATAGCCTCGCAAGGCCTCAAGAAGAGCAAGACGATCCTTCCGCCATATCAACCTAACACTGCAAAGATAAACAACCGGGCCTGTAATTACTTTAAGACACCTAGTTGTCATACATACTATGATGATCGACACACTTGGCCTGACAGCACCGAACTTTTGCTCGATACCACTAATGTAACACCCCATTTCTACCCTGGTAATTTAAATCAAAAATCGTGAGTATACAAAAAAATCTTTTCTCGATCATCTTCTAGTTTAGTGTGTTATAAAATAGTGAACTGATTGACTATGGGATTACTCAGTAATCGATACTACTTGCAATGTATTGACCTCCTTTGCAAGGCTCTCGATGCCCTTGTAAATACACCAAATAAAGAAATTTCGACCTTAGTGGCGAACCACAATTTAGCCATAGTCATTCAAAGACACTAATAGTATAACATAAATCATTTTCACTAATGGAGTGTTACGCCCTCTCTCAAAAACTCAACTGGTCGGTTCGTAAACATGCATGATACATAACACCATACAACACGTGGGGTAAAATCTCGTGTCAAGCAAATGGAAACAAACTACATCTCAAAGTAATACTCAAAGAATCTCAAAACAAATACATATAAGGCTCAACATGGAGCAAAACAAGCAAAATAGTCTAAACCCCAACCCCTAGGTGCTACGTGATCGAGCAGCACCGACTCGGGAGTAGTGAAGGTAGAAAGCCCTCACTCCCGACTACACCGTGGTCAATAACAACAGAAAGGGTGAGTCTCAAACTATATAATAAAAGTGATAATAAGCAATATATAATCATAGTTTACAAAGATACTCAAACACACCAACCATCAATCAACAATATTCATGCACTAATGGGAATGTATGCAATGTCGTGATGCATGTGGTACCATTTGCCCACCAAGATTCTCATCAATAATGGAGTCCTCATGACTCGCCCCCGGCCGCCCTCAGCTTCACAATCATTTTATAAGGCCCCCGCCGCCTCTCAACTTCACAAATCATTTTATAAACTCTACGATCATGCACCAATGTATGCACGAGACTCCATGTACATCACAAACATCATTTCAAACAAATTTCAATACACCCATTAACTCTTACCTCAAAAGATTAATCTCATTTTATAGCCCTCCCGGCTTGGCTCCTCCGGCCCATGCCCCCATGGCATGCTCAATCACCTCATTATAAACTCTCAACACCATTAAGTCCCACCCTGACTATTCTCCTTTAGAGTACTCAACCTCACCCAGGGACCTAAACCACCATTTAGGATCAAAACAATCATCTAGGGACCAAACTGTCACCTAGGGACCAAAACAAAGACCCTCTTAGGCACTTGGCAAAGACTAGGCGCCATTTTCCCCACATTCTCGCGCCCGTGCAACACAAAGACTAGCGCGCGTAAACTCAAAGATTTTGGCGCCCCACAACAACACAACCACCGGGCGCCACTTTTCTAGCAATCGCGCCCGGGCAACACGCACATAGACACAAACTCGCATACGCTTTGCACACAAACTAAGACAAAGACAAAGACTAGGCGCCTGGCAAAGACAAGTTTAGCGCACACTCCACCCACTCACCCAACACTTTCAAACCAAAAACCACCCGAGCCAAAATGTTTAAAAATGAATTTGGGCAGTAAATACAAAATTTGGCACAAAGAAATATGCCTAGAAAAGTAAGTTTCACTCCCGGCCCCAAAACACACACAAAACAAGCCCCACCGGACATTTTCAAAATAACACCCGCAAACTGAAAACCACTCGAGCCAAAACACTTAAAATTGAAAGTCAAGCAGTGAATACAAAATTTGGCACGAGGAAATATGTTCGTAAATACAAGTTCCACTCCCGGCCCCAAAACACACACAAAACAAGCCCCACCGACATTTTCAAAATAACACCCGCAACTGCAAAACCACTCGAGCCAAAACATTTAAAATTGAAAGTTGGCAGTGTGAATACAAAATTTGGCACGAGAAAATGTGTTCGAAATACAAGTTTCACTCCCGGCCCAAAATACCCACATTCTCGCGCCGACAAAGAACTCACTCACCTGCACATCAAGCATAAAGGACACAGCGCCATTCTGGCACCTGGGGCAGCATTTGGCGCCCACACAGCGCACACACGCACCCAACACACACAAATTAAGGCACAGTGGCGCCATTTTCCCAGCAACTTGGCGCCCTGGCAGAACACACCTGCACAGAACACATTCCAAAGACATGAATAAAGGCACAGGCGCCATTTCAAAGAATGTGGCGCCCGGCAAGAATATCCTCGCACAAACTCGATTCAACTCGTGAATGCGATACAGTGGCGCTGCATCCTAGCATCTTGGCGCCCCCAAACCCCAAAATCCCAATTTTCTCAATTTATTTCAATTCAAATCATGTTATATCATTCCAAACCACTCAATAATCATTAAAACACATCCAATTTCAGTCCATACATTCAAATCATGCTATTTCTCAAATTCAATCAACAACAACTCAATTAACAATCAATTAACATCAAATTAACCTTCTATGATCCCTATACAACCCATTATACCCTCTATTATAGAGTGAGACTCCCCTTACCTCAAATTAACCGTAGAGAAGAACCGGAATGGAGTCACGAACAAAACCACTGCAACAATCCAAGCCTTCAAGTCACGAAATTGCTCTTCTCCTCCTCTTCTCCTAGGGTTTTGCGCCGTGAGCTTCTTTTCTCTCCTCTCTCTCTTTCGTTTTCTTTCTCTCTTGCACAAATGAGAGAAAATTCCACTTTTGGGTATATGTATATTGGGCCAAGCGCACCTTGGGCCCTTTTTACACCCCTTCTCCACTTCTTCCACCATCCCCTTCAATTAAAATAAATTACTAAATTATAACCACCATATTATAATTTAATATAATTAAAGAAATTAGTGCAACACCTAAACAATTTAATCAATTTCTTAATTAAATTATTTGGGGTGTTACATCAACCACATCAAACATCATCAAAATCATATCACAACAACATCAAAATTCTGCAATCACCTCAATAATTCATCAACAACATCAAAACTCAATATTTACATAACAATTCAATTCAACCACATATAAGGTCACACAATCACCCAATCAATCAAATACTTCATGAATCAATTTAAACAACAACTCCTAACACCTAATCCCTATGATTTCATGGTTTATAAATTATTAACTATGAAAGAGAGCCCCCATACCTTGTTAATTGAAGAAGATACACTAAAGCCCTCAAGAACACCCTCCAAGACACCAACACTCCAAGCCTTCCTCTTTCTCCTTGAATCAAGCGCCCTCTCCTTCTCTCTAGCCCTAGCCGTCGCACCTCTTCACTCTTCTCTCCTTTCTAATTTTTGATCTTTTGTTTCTAATGAGGGTTTCTCCTAAGACCCAAGGGTTTTATTAATTGGGTTTGGGCCACTTAACTCCAATGGGCCCTAATTGCACCTCCTAATTACTTTCTCATATCCCTCCCTATTTAACTAAAACACTCCACATTTATTTACTACACCCACTCCTTATTTAAATGAGCATCAACACTCTAACCTTTTTTTTAATTTGATTTTTAATTCCCAACCATATGCTACTTTTCCTCCTACTTTTCCTCCCTCCTATAACCACTTTGGTTTTCCCTAGAAACTTGCTTTTAATAATAACAATAATAATATTAATAATAATAATAATAATCATCTTATATTAAGTATTTATAACATCAATTTTAGTCCTTCTCAACATGATCCCTATGCCAAAAACTCTCCAATTTGGTCCACTACCCTATCAAATCAACTCCAAATAATTTCTAATAAAATTGGGCATGCATAACTCTCCCCACTTAGAATATTTTCGTCCTCGAAAATTTAGCTAATAGGAACATGGTTATGCTCTAAACCAGCTTCATTCCCAAGATTACAATTACCCCACCCAACGGCAAACAAAAATTCATAACAAAGTCTCTCATCAAGATCGACAAGGACACAGAGAGCACACTAGGCAATACAAGATCAATCATAGCAGCATAATACAAGACTTAAACGTTCACAACATTTGACAAAGAATAGACAACAACATAACTAAAACTTAGAACGAGTACCAAGACTCGAGGGTTAATAGACTCGACGACTCGACAACTTTTTTATTGCATCGAATCGCTCCGATACCACTTTTGTAACACCCCCTTCTACCATAACTACTATTTAATTAATTTTGAAAATCAGAGTGCGTAAAAACTTTTAGTGCGACCGCTCGAGGGTGTCACATTTAAAACAAAACACCTTAAATAACTCCAAAATAGTAATTAAAATAAAACTCCAAAATATAGGATACATAGCACCAACAATGTCCGAGGACAAAATACTACAGCAGTGGAAAATAACAACTTAACATCTTAGTTCAAAATATAAAAGAAATAATAAACTAAACATCCCCTGCATGCTACGTGATCGAGCCGACTCACCACACTAGAAGAAGGATCTCTAGTCACCTTCAATCCACCACACCGCTGCAGTTGCCGACATACGGCTAAACACGACGCAAAGAGGGTGAGTCTCAATGCATAGGAAATAATAGATAAAACAAGAAACACAATAGAATAGGTACACTGAATTACAGCTTACACCAATTACATAAAGCTTACGCCAAATACAAGCATACACAATTCAAGCTTACACCAAATACAAGCTTACACCAAATAGTTTATGAAGACACAATCAATCACTGTAACATGTATGCAATGTATGAAATGCAACCCAAAACTCCACTGGGCATATGCATGTGGATCCATCACCAAAATTGCCTTGAGGGCATTCACCAAACACCAAAATATTTTAAGAGGCCGAGGCCTATTCACCAAAAATGCATATGAGAATGCGACACCATGACTATGCACCAAAAACACCAAATCACCAAAAGAAAGCAAAGAACATACTCACCCATAGCCTTGTGGGCTCACCAACACCAAAGAAAGGTCATAGACCCCAACTCACCATTATTTAATCACCAATAATACACCACACCACAAATAGTAATTCTATAGGGACTAAAAGATCACCAAGACTAATTCTACACCAAAGAACTAAAGTCACCCAGGACTAAACCCACACCTAGGGACCCAAACACCTCCTAGGGACTAATGTGACACCTAGGGATTAATTTAACACCTAAGATTTAAGGTAACAACACATAGAATTTGGGTACAATATATTTAAGATTTTGGAAAACACCTCATTTCACGCTTAGAAGCATCACATTTAAAATTAAGGGAAAAACACCACATGTGCAAGGATGGAAAACATCACATTTTAATTGTGGAAACAGCTCACTTGAAACGCCAATTAAACCACAAAGCAAAACAACTTAAAAACAAAGAGGATTTATACGCCAAATACAAAATAGAAAAACAAAGCCAAAACAACCACCTTTTACGCGCCAACAGCAGAATTCTTATTTGTATAAACAGCAACACAAAACAGTTTATTTCGCCTTAAAAATAGAATATTCAGTTAGGCCTCTGAATAAGCTTTCCAACGCATTTTAGAACACCTCAATCGGGTTCCCGGTTCGCAAGATATCAATTTTTCAAAACATGACAAGACTTTTTATTTTTGACACACAGCAGCATTTCATTCGTATAACAGCTACCACAAAACAGTTTATTTTGCCTTAAAAATAGAATATTCAGTTAGGCCTCTGAATAAGCTTTCCAACGCATTTTAGAACACCTCAATCGGGCTCCCGGTTCGCAAGATATCAATTTTTCAAAAACATGACAAAGACTTTAAGAAAATACAGCAACTCAGATTTTGACAAAAAGACAAAGAATAACATATAATTTTTCTGCTCAAAGGCAAACAAAGAAATGATCTTCCATTAAACAAAAAAAAAAGGATGTACTCTCTATTTAAATCAAAAATAAAGAATAATTGTTAATAAAACAAAGAGCCTCCATCACCCTAAAATCGATTCTACCCACCCAATATTACCAAACACGAAATTCATCTCTACAATCACTAGTGCAAAATCAGGAAAAGAATTAGACATTTAAAGTCACACGCTCGGATGCCCGACTTGATACGTAGAGCGCGTGTGTTTAAGTCAAGCGTAAACCGCCGACTTCAAAAGTGAAAACTTTTAACAATCTAAGACAAAGTTGATATATCGCGTGACTTCAAAAGTATTACACTTTTAACAATCTAAGACAGATCGTATATCGCGTGACTTCAAAAGTCTTAAATAATAGAAACCTAAAACTAACGCTCTCTAGAACGCGTTCTCCTCTCCTATTCATTTCTTCTTCACCATCCCCATCGCTTCTCTCTCTGCCTCACTCTCCCCTCTCCTCTCCTATTCATTTCTTCTTCACCATCCCCATCGCTTCTCTCTCTGCCTCACTCTCCCCATCGCTCTCTCCTCTCCCACTCATCTCCTCTTTGCTTTATTGTTAATCAATGTTTCAACCAATTTAGGTTTCAACAATCATTCGTGGCAAGGAGAATCAAAATGAACGACGAGGGTGGGATCGTGTGGAATGGTCACGGACTCGCAAGATCGCATAGTTTCGGGATCACGGTGGATCCGCTTACATCGAATTTCTTGTAAGTTTGAACCCTAATCTAGCTTGATTTTAGTTTTTGAATGATTTCCCCCTTTCTTGATTTTGATTGATTTAGGTTTAGTTTAATTCATCTCTTGAATAATTTCTTGATTTTGATTGTGTTTTATGGTATTTACACTAAACTTAAACACAATCTTGTGGCATTCTTCATCACTACATGTACACAACATGCGCAATTTAAGTGTCTTGCCTTGTGCAACAGCTTACACACCTACTTTCCTCCTCGATGCTTCGCCAAGCTTATAAAAGACCAACACTTCGCATATTTTTGTTCTAGTGCGAAACAATTCTGAGAAAATCCTACTAAGATGCTTGAGGAAGTTTGGAGGTATAACAAAACTATGAACAATAAGTCTATAGTTCTTCACCACTTCAAATAGCAAAGAATAATAAAACCTCGATGATACCACTTCAAATTCCGCCAATGAATTGAATGATGAATGTAGCTTGTATGAATTAGTCGAAACAATAGAAGTCGATGATACTACAAATTTAATTTTTTGGTATATGTATATAGTTGGTTATATTCATTATCAAAGAGAAGCTAAATCTCATGGCTTAAAATTAATGATGATTGGAGGATATCGGTGACAACCAATGTGGATATTTGGTAATGCTAACATACCATATAGTTCGCTAAAATTAATAATTCGAATATGGAGACTAGAAGTGTAAGTTGTGGTGGATACTATTGCCAAATGTTCCAAGTATTTGAGTATTTTAAATTTTGCGTGTTTGGTTCATTGTTGCTGCTAATTCTATTTTATCTTGCTTATTATATTTTTCTTGACTTCATTGTTATCGCTTAATTCTCGCCCGCAAAGCTCCCGAGGGTTCTCCAAGGAAAATGCAAATTGAGAAACAAGTTCGAAGCAATATCTCACATAGTGCATATAGATAGCAAATGAGGAACTTATTGGGCAGCTCTTATTTGGCCTTGAAAAGGGTATAGAAGTTCTCAAAGTCATTGGGCTCACGAGCTACCACTTCTTGATAACTGGGACCGCTTTAAAACCATGGTACTATTTTCCTATATTCACTTTCATCTTTTCTCGATGTTGATGTAGCACATAAATTATATATTTATTAGTTGATAGAATTAGTTTCTTTGTTATTTATTAGATGCTAGAACTATAGGGAGTATCCTCGAATATGGTGCCAATGGATGAGGACTTACTATCATTTGAACATGATCTTTCTTTCAAAGTATGTTTTGAATTACTACTTCTTTCAGTTGTTATAATTTGTTGACTTTGGAATTTCAAACATGCTTGAATGATCATGGAAGGTTTCACCCATACCTTTTCAATTCAATTACTCTTTTTGTCCGAAAGAAAAATGATTTGATTTAATTGTTGATACTAATTTTGTGTGTGTGTGTGTGTGTGTGAATCTTGAAGGATATTGCTCAAGCAGATCTTCCATCTACTCATCCTATAAGAATGGGTTTGGCTCTTAACTTCTCTGTCTTCTACTATGAAATTCTCAACCAATCTGACAAAGCATGTGCAATGGCTAAACAAAGTTATCCATAATCTGATCTCAATTCTTTGTTTATTTGTTTGGTTTGCAATAACCTGCTCATATTTATGTGTCATTGTGTGTGATCGTGATGTAATTACATTGTTTGTTTCGATTTATCAAGTCCGCTTTATTTTTTACTCAAGCAATTATCCCTTTTACTTTGCTCAAATATTTCTTTCTGCTCAACAATTCTTTAGAAAAACATTTATCCTGTTGCATTCTAATTCACAAAGAATGTGTTATAGGCATGTTTGGAATAGACTTTGACCGATTAGAGGTCCTGCTTTACTTGGTTGTATGTCTCAAATGATGAGAGGTTGGGTTGAAACTGAATTTTTCTTCTTTCTTCACATCTCTTGTATGTATATATGGCTTGCATGAGCAATCTGTTTTTCTCGATTCTCTAAATATGGGGAAGTTCTTTTGGTTTCACGCTTATTTACACATTTTTATTCTTTCTTTGATCGAACAAGGAAAAGATTGGTAACATAGATCATAGTTATTTCCTATACTTGCTCCATGTAGTTGAGCTTGGATGTTTGTTTCTATCTTTACTTTTCCTATCTTTACTTTTTTCATTCTTTGTTTGTTTTAGCTAACACTACTTTTTAGTTTGCTATGGTTTAAAATGATTAGTTTGTGACAGAGAAGTTTAATTGTAGAGCGAAAGATTTGTTTGAGATTCTATTGGATGAGAATAGATGGAAGGGTTTTACTCAAAGTAATGCGAGAATTAGTAAGGAAGTTGATGGAGAGTTTAGTATTTTTGATGGTTCTCAGAATCAAGTTGAATTTGGAGTTGGAAGAAGGGAAATTGATTGTGCAGAGATGGAGATTTGGAAATTGGCCGGATGGATTGCAATCAACGGTATTAAGTCCCTTTTCTTTGAGATTTATGTGTAAAGATGTTTACACTGAAATTGGATATAAATTAAGTCTTATTGTTTTTAATTTTGGAATGAGATGTGAGTGAAGTATTTGATACTAAATAGTTGTGAATTTATGCAGTGAGGATTGTGTTTGAGGAACCAGAATCGGGAGTAATAGAATGTGAAGCTTACATGCATCGATGTACCAAGAGGATAGGTAAGTGTTTAATTATTTTGATTTTGATATGGGGAATATAGCTATTGAGGTGAATGATTGAAATTGAATTTGAAAATGCAGATTTGGGAATGCGACTGTGGTGGAGAATACAGAGAGGGGATGGAGGGATCATATTTTTGGAAGGATAAGGACTATGTTTGGTTTTGGAATTTGAGGATTTCTGAACAAGATGTGTTGTACAATTTTTTCACTTTTCATCGAATTTTGGTTTCTTATTAGTGTGGTTCGATTATATTATTGGATTGGCATTGGATCGTTTTATTGTAAAAGGCGAAGTGTATTTTGCAATGATTTCTGTTGCTATTTATTTCTTGTTCAATAGATTGATCCTTGCTGATTGTTGGCTGCAAATGGATTTGAGTATTGTGAAAAAATAAGCTAAATGCCACCCATGTAGTAAGGTGCAAATGCTTCTCATATTTATGCTGTTTTTGTTATGGTTAATTGGTTCCATTTATGGTTTGGAACAAAAAGTAGTGTTAGCTGAATTTGTATGCTGTGATATTTTTAGTTTGCTAATGATATTTTTTGAGCAAAATATAATACATTTATTTTATATAGAATATGTATTGCTAGATTTAATGAATTTGATGAGGGGCCAAATTAGTATATGCACGAGGGATCACCCAAAAGCTAAAAAGAATTAAAACTTAAATAAACACTTTTGAAGTCAAGCATTTAAAATGTATGTCTTAAAAACATAACTTTTAAAGTCAAGCATTTAAAACGCCTGACTTAAAAACATCTTTAAAGTCTGGCGCGTGACTTTAAAAGCTATCCACAGAGGCTGGCGCGTGACTTTTAAAGTCAGGCGGTTAAAAGTCTGACTTAGAAACAAACTTATGAAGTCAGGCACTCGCGTGACTTTAAATCTCCTGACATACGAAGTCGCCTTAATAGAAGTCACGCGGGCGCGTGACTTTAAAAAGCCAATTTGCGTGACTTTAAATCCCTTTTCTGCTCTAGTGAATTCATCAACCACATCAAACATCATCAAAATCATATCACAACAACATCAAAATTCAGCAATCACCTCAATAATTCATCAACAACATCAAAACTCAATATTTACATAACAATTCAATTCAACCACATATAAGGTCACACAATCACCCAATCAATCAAATACTTCATGAATCAATTTAAACAACTACTCCTAACACCTAATCCCTATGATTTCATGGTTTATAAATTATTAACTATGAAAGAGAGCCCCCATACCTTGTTAATTGAAGAAGATACACTAAAGCCCTCAAGAACACCCCTCCAAGACACCAACACTCCAAGCCTTCCCTCTTTCTCCTTGAATCAAGCGCTCCTCTCCTTCTCTCTAGCCCTAGCCGTCGCACCTCTTCACTCTTCTCTCCTTTCTAATTTTTGATCTTTTGTTTCTAATGAGGGTTTCTCCTAAGACCCAAGGGTTTTATTAATTGGGTTTGGGCCACTTAACTCCAATGGGCCCTAATTGCACCTCCTAATTACTTTCTCATATCCCTCCCTATTTAACTAAAACACTCCACATTTATTTACTACACCCACTCCTTATTTAAATGAGCATCAACACTCTAACCTTTTTTTTTAATTTGATTTTTAATTCCCAACCATATGCTACTTTTCCTCCTACTTTTCCTCCTACTTTTCCTCCCTCCTATAACCACTTTGGTTTTCCCTAGAAACTTGCTTTTAATAATAACAATAATAATATTAATAATAATAATAATCATCTTATATTAAGTATTTATAACATCAATTTTAGTCCTTCTCAACATGATCCCTATGCCAAAAACTCTCCAATTTGGTCCACTACCCTATCAAATCAACTCCAAATAATTTCTAATAAAATTTGGGGCGTTACAGGGGTTGGGGTTATGAACTTTAGTTTGTTTTGTTTTGCTCATTGTTGTACTTATGAGTATTGTTTTGAGACCGCTGAGTACCACTTTGAGATGTAGTTTATATTCCGCTGCATGATATGAGTTATTCCACGTTTTTGTTATGGTGTTATGTATTGATACCTTTTATGAGCTGAACCGACTGTTTGAGTGTTTTTATGAGTTGAGTGTAACGCTCCATTTAATGAGAAATGATTTTTATACTCTGATTTTTACTATAAATTACCGGGTAGAAATGGGGTGTTACAAGGACTCCCGCATCCTGCTCTCCAGCTCCCAAGTCATGCTCTCACCAGCAGCTCCCAACCACACTACCTTGACTAAGGCAATGTCCTTCCCCCTCAGCACCTTTACTTCTCCATCATCAATCCTCACTGGCATAGTCTCCACAGTGAGGTTTTCACGTACCTCCACGTCATCCATGCGAATCACATGAGACGGGTCTGGAATGTACTTCCGAAGCTGCGACACGTGGAAAACGTCGTGCAAGTTCGAAAGATTAGGTGGCAAGGCCACCCTATAAGCAACCTTTCCAACCCTCTCGCTGATTTGGTATCGCCCAATAAACCTCGAGTCAACTTCTTTGCCTTCAAGGCACGCCCAACACCACCATAGGCGTGACCCTCAAGAACACATGCTCGCCACTGAAACTCCAAGTCCTTTCTCCTCCTATCATGGTAACTTTTACGCATGGGCTCGGGATTCTTTCATTTTCTCTCCGATCATCTTTACCTTCTCCGTAGTCTCCTAACCAACTCGGGTCCAAGAACAACACTCTCACCGCACTCATGCCAACACAAAGGAGTCCCGCACCTCCGCCCATACAAATACTCGAAAGGAGCCATCCCTATGCTCGAATGATAGCCATTATTATAAGTAAATTCAATCGGTGGGAGATGTGTATCCCACGCACCTCCCCGCCGAGCACACAAGCTCTCGTAAGATCCTCCAAAGACTCGGATGGTTCTCTCACCCGACCATCGACCGAGGATGATAAGTCGAACTCAACCTCAACTTGGACCCCAAAGCCTCCCGCAAGCTTCCCCAAAACTCGATGTAAACCTCGGGTCTGCTCCCCGACACAATACTCTTCTGAACCCCATGAAGCTTCACAATCACCTGGATATAAATCCTAGCCAACTTTGGCACAGGATAGGTGATGTTGATAGGAATGAAATGTGCGACTTGGTCAACCTATCCACAATCACCCAAATAGTGTCAAACCCTCTCACAAGTTGTTTGGCAACCCAAATACAAAGTCCATGGAAATGTCAGTCCCACTTCCATTCCGGAATCTCCAAAGGTTGCATTAACCCCGCAGGCTTCTGGTGCTCAATCTTTGACTTTTGGCAAGTCAAACATGCATATACAAATTGTTCTCGCCTCCTCTTCATACCAGTGCCACCAAAACAGCTTTCTTGAGATCATGGTACATCTTAGTAGCACCCTGGATGAATGCTCAACTTGCTCCTATGGCTCTCCTCAAGTATCATCTTCTTCAACTCAAGATCATCCGAACACAAATTCTGTCCCCCGAATCTCAACACACCACGGGAATCCAACTCAGTAATCCCCATCTACAGCCTTTCACCAAAGAACTAGCAAGTCAACCACCTTCACATCTAACTTCAAGGCGCCTCGATACTAACCAAGAAGTCATTCCCAATCCTCAAGATACCATCGACACTCCGGGTGTCACTTCACAAACTGTGACTCAAATCACGGAATTGCTCAATCAACTCCAATTCCTCACCATCATAGCCGACATATGCAAGGTTTTCCGACTTAATGCATCACCACGACATTAGCTTTGCGGGGTGTGATAGTTCAAGCCGAAATCATAATCCTTCAAAGACTCTAACCAACGCCTCTCGCCTCATATTCGGTTCCTTCGGTCAAACAAGTACTTGGACTCTTGTGATCACCGAACACTTCGAATCTGTACCATAGAGATAGTGCCTCTAGATCTTCAAAGACAAATACAATAGCAAAATAACTCTAAATCATGAGTAGGATAGTTCTTCTCATGTGTCCTCAATCGCCGAGACGCATAAGCAACTACCTTCCCATCCTCGCATCAACACACCTCCCAAACCCATCTTGGAAGCATCACAAGACACAACAAAAGGTTGCTCGCACAGCAACACTAACACTGAGACGTGGTCAACCTTCTCTTCACTCTTGGAAGCTCTCTTCACACTTTGCATCCCACACAAAGGCTCTTCCCTTACAGTCAATTGAGTCAACGGAAGGGCTAACTTAGAGAATCCTCAATAAACCTCCCGTAGTAACCACCAACCCCAAGAAACTCCCGATCTCGATCCACGGACTTTGGGCTCTCCCACCGCAACACCGCATCAACCTTGGCCGGGTCCACACCTATACCATCACCGTAAATAATGTGACCCAAGAAGCTCACCTCACGCAAACTGTAACTCGCATTTTGACAACTTGGCATACAACTTCTTCTCTTTCAAGACCTCTAGTACCAACCTCAAGTGCTCTGCATGCTCTTCCTCGATTTTGAGTACACCGTAATATCATCAATAAAAACAACCACAAACCGATCCAGTAGCTATGGAAGATCTCGGTTCATGTACTCCATAAACACCCCGTGCATTTGTGACACCAAACGGCATTACAGAGTACTCATAATGCCCATACCTCGCTCGAACGCTGCTTTTACGGATGTCTTCATCCTCACCTTAACTGGGTGATACCCCGACCTCAAGTCAATCTTGCTAAACACTTTAGCACCCACCACCGATCCATCAGATCATCTATCCTCGGAAGAGGATACTTATTCTTGATAGTTACTTTGTTCAGTTGCCTGTAGTCCACGCACAGACGCATACTCTTATCCTTCTTCTTTACTAACAAAACTGGAGCTCCCCATGGTGACACACTAGGCCTCACAAATTTCTTCTCAAGAAGCTCCTCTAACCGCTTCTTCAATTCGCATAACTCGGCCGACATCCTAGACGGTGCCATAGACACACAGCCTAGTACTGGGCACATGCTCAATCCCGAACTCAACTTCCCTCTCTAGTGGCACACTAGGAATCTCATCAGGGAACACTTCAGGGAACTCACACACCACCTGCAACCCATCAACTACAGCTTGGTTCTCAGCAGACATAGACGCCATCAAGGCAAACAGCTGACCACCCTCTTTCATTACCCCGCGCAATTGCTTAGCGAGACAAAGAAAATGTACTCTTCCTCTTCAGGAAGAAGAAAACTAACAGACTTCTTAAAACAGCTGATGTGCACATGGTTATCTACTAACGACCCATGCCTAATCACATCCAACCCACCCAAAGGTAAACAAATCAGATCAATCATAAAATCTCTGCCAAAAACTGACAGAGGGCACCTAGCACACATTAGAGAAGTAGTTACCGGACCCTTAGCTGGAGTGTTGATAACCATCCATCTCTCCATAGTAGACAACACTAAATTCAACTTTTCAGCAAAACAGAAGCAATAAAAGAGTGCGTAGCACCCGTGTCAACAATCGCAACTAAAGGTGTACCATAAATAAAGCAAGTACCTCTGATTTCATTAGGTCCCTCCGAACCTGCCAATGCAAAAACTCTCCCAGTGGACCTCTCTTTCTTTGGCTTGGGGCACTTGGAGCTAAAGTGACCCGCTTCCCCACAGTTGAAGCACACAGCTTCCTTACGATCACACTCGGATGCCATGTGACCCTCTTTCCCACACTTGAAGCATCTCTTTCCCCCCAACTTACAATCAAAGCCCTTGTGACCCGGCCGGCCACACTTGAAACACACAACATCAGATGGGGCATCTCCCCCACTGGGCCTTCTGCCCTCAGCAGACCTCCTACCCTCAGCAGACCTGTTTCCACCAGCATACTTGCTACTACCCGCATAACTCTGTTTTCCCTTGTCAGCAGACGTCTCATATGGCTTACCCCTGTTATGAAATTTCCCCCTCTGGTCTCTCATGACCCTAGAGCGGGCATTGCTGTCTTCCTCATAAATCCTGCAAATACTCTAATCTTTTGATACCCTACAGCCTGTTTGATATCAGCTCTCAGTCCATTCTCAAATTTAATGCACTTTGAGAATTCAAATTTCACTTCAAAGATAATGGGGTAGAACTTAGCTTGATTAAGTGAACTTGGCAAAGATACTCGATAATGCAGACATACTTCCTGCCTCGCCTCAAGGACTTGCACCTTCCGAACACACACCCAAGTAAGCTCCTCATGCGCATCACCCAACCTCTCACTGGTCTCCAGCCACCAGTCATCAGCCTCTTCAGATAAAGTATGTGTACCGTACCTGACTTTCTGCTCATCAGTGCAGCTAATCACCCTGAAGATCCTCTCAATCTCCTTCAGCCAAGTCAATGCACCATCCGCAAGTGCTATGGGGGGTTCTCTCTCTGGAATGTTGCGCACTACGGGTCTCGATGATTCTCGCCGAGTCCCCATAACTCGTGCTATGGCTTGCAACGCCTCGCTCAAGTGTGCAAAGATCAACTCTTCCGCCATATCAACCTAGCACTTCAAAGATAAACAACCATTCGTAACTAATTCAAGACTCCTAATCACATACACAAACATGACAAACCGACACACTTGGTCTGGACAGACCGAACTTTTGCTCTGATACCACTAATGTAACACCCCATTTCTACCCGGTAATTTATAATAAAAATTAGAGTATAAAAATTTATTTCTCATTAAATGGAGCGTTACACTCATCTCATAAAAACACTCGAACGCTTCGCTCTCACTTTCATAAAAGGTATCAATACATAACACCATAACAAAACGTGGGATAACTCATATCATGCAAATGGAATATAAATCATAATCTCAACAGTTAGCTCAGTATTTTCAAAACAATACTCATAAGCTCAACAATGAGCAAAACAAAACAAACTAAAGTTCATAACCCCAACCCCTAGGTGCTACGTATCAGAGCAGACCGACTCGGGGAGTAGTGAAGGTAGCAAGCCCTCACTCATGACTACCTGTGGTAAACAACAACAGAAAGGGTGAGTCTCGAACTATATAATAAAAGTGATAATAGGCAATATATATACAGTCACAGTTCACAGCACAGTCAGTCATACCAATCATCGCTCAATAATATTTATATGTTCATGTAAATGTATGCAATGTAGTTATGCATGTGGTACCATTTGCCCTCCGGCAGTCTCATTCTCAAATTGAGTCCTCGTGACTCTGGCCCTCCGGCCTCACAATCAGTTTATAAACGTCGCGATCAGCAAATTAATGCATGCATGAGACTCCATGAATACAACACAAACACATTTACAATATCTCAATCCACGCACTAACTCTTACCTCATTATTAGTCTCATTTATAGCCCCCATGGCTCTGCCCTCCTACCTCATGCCCCCATGGCATCCTCTCACCATCTCGTGATACAAACTCAACATAATTAAGTCCCAAGGACTAATCTCATCTAGAGGACTCAACCTCGCTCGAGGACCTAAACCACCTTTTAGGACCAAGACAGTCACCTAGGGACCAAACTGTCACCTAGGGACCAAAACTGTAACACCCCCTTCTACCATAACTACTATTTGATTAATTTTGAAAATCAGAGTGCGTAAAAACTTTTTGTGCGATCACTTGAGGGTGCCACATTTAAAACACCAAAATCAAACTCCAAAATATTAATTAAAATAAAACTCCAATATATAGGATACATAGCACCAACCATGTCCGAGGACAAAATACTACAGCAGCGGAAAATAATAACTCAACATATTAGTTTAAAACATAAAGGAAATAACAACTAAACATCCCCCGGTGTTACGTATCAGAGCCGACTCGACCATACTAGAAGAAGGATCTCTAGTCACCTTCAGTCACCGTCACCTGCAGGTTGCCGAAGCAACACGTCGCAGTAGGGTGAGTCTCTATACATAGGAAATAATAGATAAAACAAGAAACACAGTAGAATAGGCACACCAGTTAAGCAGTCAGTTCAAATACACCATTAATACAGATACACCGGAAATAAAGTTACACCGTAAATACACAGCACACGTAAATACGGTCACACGAATTATGAGTCAATCAAATACACCATTAATTTATGAACACCCAATCAGTCACCAGAACATGTATGTAATGCATGAAATGCAACCCAATACTCCACGGGCATATGAATGTGGATCCATCACCAAAATAGCCTTGAGGGCATTCACCAAAATTTAAGAGGCCGAGGCCTATTCACCAAAATATGCATATGATAATGCGACACCATGACTATGCACCAGAAACACCAAATCACCAAAATAATGCAATAGCATGCTCACCAATAGCCTTGTGGGCTCACCAACACCAAAGAAAGGTCATAGACCCCAACTCACCATTATTTATTCACCAATAATACACCACACCATAAATAGTAATTCTATAGGGACTAAAAGATCACCAAGACTAATTCTACACCAAAGGACTAAAGTCACTCCAAGGACTAAAGTCAACACCAGGGACTAAACCCACACCTAAGGACCAAAATAACATTTTTGGGGACTAAAGAGTTCAGAGGGACCAAAACAAAGATTTTTGACACTTTGGGTAACATTGGCAACACCCGCACAAAGTGCTGGATTCCTACAGCAGTACTCTACTTGCGAATTATTTAAAATAGCAAACGACATCGAAAAATTACAAAAGACCACTCATTGGAAAGCCCTCTGAGTGTAGTTTCTACCTATGATTTTAGTTTTTCAAAATAAGTGTCCAGTTGGTACAGTTTTTCAAAACACTACATTGAGGTACCAAAATTGGACAGAACGCTTTACCCAACTTGCAACCAAATTTTATTTCTCATTTCTTAATGAAATTCAGTGAAATCAGTGCCTATTTCGTAGAGAATTAAGTATATTTTTCAATGAAATAAGAATCAATAAAAACGGAGTTCAATTGAGCACACAAAAGCTGCAAAAACTGAACCTACTCCCAGTTCGACTCCAGAAATTTGACCTAACTTTAGAGACTCATAACTTGAGCTACACAACTCCGAATTGAACGAAACCAGTGCCAAAACGACCGGCCTTAAGTCTATTTTCAAAAACAATTAGCCACACAATTTTTGGATCAACCAAACAGTACCAGTTGAGAAAAACCGAAACAGTGTCCAGAAAACACACAAAAACCATAAACAAGTAAAGTTCATCATCAACACCAATAACATCAACAACACTTAAACACCAAACACCATTTACACACCATATTGCATTAGATTCATGTAACTCACCTTAACACCAACAATCAAGAACAACATTCACATATAAAACATCACACCATACAATCTTGTAAAACATTATCATGTTCATTCAAGCAAATCATCAAACACCTAGCCATCACTTTCATTCTACCTATTATTCTTCATTAAAATCATGTTATAACACCTTAATATCAACAATCAATGCAATAACATTTTAATCTCAATACAACAATTAATATAATCACATATAAAATCAAACAATCACCCAATCACTCAAATACTTCATGAATCAATTTAAACAACTACTCCTAACACCTAATCCCTATGATTTCATGGTTTATAGATTATTAACTATGAAAGAGAGCCCCCATACCTTGTTAATTGAAGGAAGATAACACCAAAGCCCTCAAGAAACCCCTCCAAGACACCAACACTCCAAGCCTTCCCCTTTTCTCCTTAGTCAAGCGATCCTCTCCTTCCTCTCTTCTCCTTAGCCGTCGCACCCTCTCTCAATCTTCTCACTTTCTAATTTTTTTGATCTCTTTGCTCTAATGAGGGTTTCTCCTAAGACCCAAGGGTTTTATTAATTGGGTTTGGGCCACTTAACACTAATGGGCCCTATTTGCACACCCTTAATTACTTTCTCATATCCCTCCCTATTTAATCAAAACACTCCCCATTTATTTACTACACCCCACTCCTTATTTAAATGAGCATCAACACTCTAACCCTTTTTTTAATTTGATTTTTAATTCCCAACCATATGCTACTTTTCCTCCTACTTTTCCTGCTACTTTTCTTCCCTCCTATAACCACTTTGGTTTTCCCTAGAAACTTGCTTTTAATAATAACAATAATAATATTAATAATAATAATAATAATCATCTTATATTAAGTATTTATAACATCAATTTTAGTCCTTCTCAACATGGTCCCTATGCTAAAAACTCTCCAATTTGGTCCACTACCCTATCAAATCAACTCCAAATAATTTCTAATAAAATTTGGGGCGTTACAACTCTCCCCCACTTAGAATATTTTCGTCCTCGAAAATTTAACTAATAGGAACATGGTTATGCTCTAACCAGTTCATACCCAAGATTACAATTACCCCATCCAACGGCAAACAAAAATTCATAACAAAGTCTCCGTCGAAGATCGACAAGGGACACAGAGAACACACCGTGCAATACAAGATCAATCATAGCGGATAAACACAAGACCTAGACGCTTCACAACATTCGACAAAGAATAAACAACAACATAACTATAACTTAGAACTAGTACCAAGACTCGAGGGTTAACAGACTCGACAACTTGGCCGGACAGCACTCGAATCGCTCTCGATACCACTAATGTAACACCCCTTCTACCATAACACTATTTGATTAATTTTGAAAATCGTGAGTGCGTAAAAACTTTTTGTGCGATCACTTGAGGGTGCCACATTTAAAACACCAAAATCAAACTCCAAAATATTAATTAAAATAAAACTCCAATATATAGGATACATAGCACCAACCATGTCCGAGGACAAAATACTACAAAGAATGAAAAATAATAACTCAACATATTAGTTTAAAACATAAAGGAAATAACAACTAAACATCCCCTGTTACGTGATCGTCGAGCCGACTCGACCATACTAGAAGAAGGATCTCTAGTCACCTTCAATCCACCGTCACCGCAGTTGCTGCCAAGCAACACGTCGCAAAGAGGGTGAGTCTCTATACATAGGAAATAATAGATAAAACAAGAAACACAGTAGAATAGGCACACCAGTTAAGCAGTCAGTTCAAATACACCATTAATACAGATACACCGGAAATAAAGTTACACCAGAAATACAGTTACACCAGAAATACGGTCACACCAGAATTACAGTTCAGTCAAATACACCATTAATTTATGAACACCCAATCAGTCACCAGAACATGTATGTAATGCATGAAATGCAACCCAATACTCCACGGGCATATGCATGTGGATCCATCACCAAAATAGCCTTGAGGGCATTCACCAAAATTTAAGAGGCCGAGGCCTATTCACCAAAATATGCATATGATAATGCGACACCATGACTATGCACCAGAAACACCAAATCACCAAAATAATGCAATAGCATGCTCACCAATAGCCTTGTGGGCTCACCAACACCAAAGAAAGGTCATAGACCCCAACTCACCATTATTTATTCACCAATAATACACCACACCATAAATAGTAATTCTATAGGGACTAAAAGATCACCAAGACTAATTCTACACCAAAGGACTAAAGTCACTCCAAGGACTAAAGTCAACACCAGGGACTAAACCCACACCTA
The DNA here is from genome assembly GCA_020916435.1 of Oxytropis ochrocephala. Classification (NCBI taxonomy): domain Eukaryota; kingdom Viridiplantae; phylum Streptophyta; class Magnoliopsida; order Fabales; family Fabaceae; genus Oxytropis; species Oxytropis ochrocephala. Next base: position 47,999,296 of record CM037091.1, on the reverse strand, counting down.
AGGACCAAAATAACATTTTTGGGGACTAAAGAGTTCAGAGGGACCAAAACAGTATTTTTGACACTTTGGGTAACATTGGCAACACCCGCACAAAGTGCTGGATTCCTACAGCAGTACTCCTACTTCGGCGAATTATTTAAAATTAGAAAGCCCTCTGAGTGTAGTTTCTACCTATGATTTTAGTTTTTCAAAATAAGTGTCCAGTTGGTACAGTTTTTCAAAACACTACATTGAGGTACCAAAATTGGACAGAACGCTTTACCCAACTTGCAACCAAATTTTATTTCTCATTTCTTAATGAAATTCAGTGAAATCAGTGCCTATTTCGTAGAGAATTAAGTATATTTTTCAATGAAATAAGAATCAATAAAAACGGAGTTCAATTGAGCACACAAAAGCTGCAAAAACTGAACCTACTCCCAGTTCGACTCCAGAAATTTGACCTAACTTTAGAGACTCATAACTTGAGCTACACAACTCCGAATTGAACGAAACCAGTGCCAAAACGACCGGCCTTAAGTCTATTTTCAAAAACAATTAGCCACACAATTTTTGGATCAACCAAACAGTACCAGTTGAGAAAAACCGAAACAGTGTCCAGAAAACACACAAAAACCATAAACAAGTAAAGTTCATCATCAACACCCAATAACATCAACAACACTTAAACACCAAACACCATTTACACACCATATTGCATTAGATTCATGTAACTCACCTTAACACCAACAATCAAGAACAACATTCACATATAAAACATCACACCATACAATCTTGTAAAACATTATCATGTTCATTCAAGCAAATCATCAAACACCTAGCCATCACTTTCATTCTACCTATTATTCTTCATTAAAATCATGTTATAACACCTTAATATCAACAATCAATGCAATAACATTTTAATCTCAATACAACAATTAATATAATCACATATAAAATCAAACAATCACCCAATCACTCAAATACTTCATGAATCAATTTAAACAACTACTCCTAACACCTAATCCCTATGATTTCATGGTTTATAGATTATTAACTAGGAAAGAGAGCCCCCATACCTTGTTAATTGAAGGAAGATAACACCAAAGCCCTCAAGAAACCCCTCCAAGACACCAACACTCCAAGCCTTCCCCTTTTCTCCTTAGTCAAGCGATCCTCTCCTTCCTCTCTTCTCCTTAGCCGTCGCACCCTCTCTCAATCTTCGCACTTTCTAATTTTTTTGATCTCTTTGCTCTAATGAGGGTTTCTCCTAAGACCCAAGGGTTTTATTAATTGGGTTTGGGCCACTTAACACTAATGGGCCCTATTTGCACACCCTTAATTACTTTCTCATATCCTCCTATTTAATCAAAACACTCCCCATTTATTTACTACACCCCACTCCTTATTTAAATGAGCATCAACACTCTAACCCTTTTTTTAATTTGATTTTTAATTCCCAACCATATGCTACTTTTCCTCCTACTTTTCCTGCTACTTTTCTTCCCTCCTATAACCACTTTGGTTTTCCCTAGAAACTTGCTTTTAATAATAACAATAATAATAATAATAATAATAATAATAATCATCTTATATTAAGTATTTATAACATCAATTTTAGTCCTTCTCAACATGGTCCCTATGCTAAAAACTCTCCAATTTGGTCCACTACCCTATCAAATCAACTCCAAATAATTTCTAATAAAATTTGGGGCGTTACAAAAACAACACACACTTAGGCACTTGGCAGCACTAGGCGCCATTTTCCCCACATTCTGGCGCCCCCTAGTGCAACACAGCACTAGGCGCCAGAAACTCAGCAATTTGGCGCCCCACAACTCACCACCAGGCGCCACTTTTCTAGCAATCTGGCGCCCTCGGCAAAGCACAAATCCTAGACACAAACCTGCACACCAACACAAACGCAAAACTCGAGACACAGTGCGCCGCTTAGGCACCCCCCGGCAAAGACTACTTGGCGCCCACACCGACCCAAAGACACACAAAGACGTTTAAACAGAAACCACTCGAGCCAAAAGGTTTAAAAATGTTTTTGGGCAGGTAAATACAAAATATGGCACGGTGAATTATGCCTAGAACTTTAAGTTTCACCCAAACTACCCCCTAGGCGCACACTTATAGCGCCACAGCTAAGCCTTCTAGCACATCTCTCAAACGACACATGAAAACAGAAAACCACTCGAGCCAAATTGTTTAAAAATGTTTTTGGGCAGGTGATTGCAAAAGTTGGCACAGTAAAATTTGTATAGAACTCAAAGTGTCACTTAACCCACCCTATAGGGGCACACATATAGCGCCACAGAATTGTTCACTAGGACATCTCCCAATTGACACGTGCAAAACCAAAACTACCCGAGCCAGAGTGTTTAAAATGAAGTTTGGGCAGGTGAATACAAAATTTGGCTCGGTGAAATATGCACAGAACATCGAGTTCCACTCAAAACACCCCTTATGTGCACGTTAACAGTGCACAGGGCGCCACATTCCTAGCAAACTGGCGCCCATACAAAGAAACACACCTCCCAAAGACTCAAACAGGTGCACCGGCGCCATTTCCCAAAGAATTGGCGCCAGCAAGTGACACTGCACAAAACACATAACTCAAATTTCATGAACAGTGAACTCCAGCGCCAATTCCTCGGAAAAGTGGCGCCCGAACAAAGAACACAACACCTTAGCCTATCAAGCATAAAGATTACAGGCGCGATCCTAGCCATTTGGCGCCCCAAACACCAAAAACTCCAAATTCTCAAACTCTTTCAATTCAAATCATCTTATATCACTCAAATACCAATTATAATCATGTCAACACACTCAATTGCATACCATAACACTCAATCATGCGTAAAACCCAATCAAGAACATAGAACCCCCAATTTAAAGCCCTAAATCGATTTCTAACATGTAATTTCTCAAATTCACCCAACAACCACTCAATTGACAATCAAATAACATCAAATCAAACTCTATGACTACTATACAACCTATTATATCCTCTATTATAGAGTGAGACTCCCCTTACCTTATTTTACACCGTAGAGAAGCTCTTTCACGTAGTCACCTACAAAACCTCTGAACCAAGCCTTCTTCTCCTCCTTCTCAAGGTGCGATCAAGCTCTCTCCCTTCTCTAGGGCTTTTGCGCCGTTTCCTCTTCCTTTCTCTCTTCTCTCTTCGCAAGTTTCTTTCTTTCTTCTCACAATGGGAGCAAATTCCTAATTTGGGTATATGTACATTGGGCCAAGCGCACCTTGGGCCCTTTTTACACCCCCTCTCCATTTCTTCCACCATCCCCTTCAATTAAAAGTAAAGGACCATATTAATGATTCAATATAATTGAAATAGTGCAACACTTAAACAATTTAATCAATTGCTTAATTAAATTATTTAGGGTGTTACAGATGTCACAGACAGGAATGCTCTGAGGCCAGGGATCTTGGCCTTTTGACTCAGCCAACCATCCGCCACTTCTTTCCTCTGCCATTTTCCTTCTTTTGGCTGACCTTGGATTGTATCCCAACCCGCAACGGTCCTTGTTCCTTTTTAGCTGGACTTCTTTCCTCTGCAACAAGAATATTGATTATTCCTTGTCCAGATTTTCCCAAGCCGGACCCAACCTTATACCCTTGATCCATCATGATTTTAGCAATCTTTTTTATAACTTGCCCACTAAAATCTTCTACGGCATTAGTAGTTGGCCTCTCGTGTCCCGACAATGGGTTTGCAGTTATGCTTGGACCGTTTTGCTTGAATGAAATCCAATTGGCATCGATTAGGTCTTGCACCGCATGCTTGAAGGCTTTACACTCCTCCACAGTATGACCAACCCCGTTTTCATGGAAACTGCAGGTAGCATTAGTATTGTAACCTCTAGGAAATGGCGGCTGAACAACTTTCATTGGCCGAGTGTTGACCAGGTTATTGGAAGTCAAGTGATTAAATAACTCAGTGTATGTCATTGGGATTGGATCAAAACTGGTTCGTTTCTTGAACTGATAACCACAGGCCTTGTGGATCACACGCCTTTGCCGGGGTGGCACGGAGCGAGAAGAATGGAACAGATTTGTGGTGGAGGGTACCAAAACATGAATTTCCTCCTGAGATGACATTAGTTTCTCCTTCTCTCTTCTTCGAGGACTGGGGCTGGTACTTCTTCTGATTGTTTGAACCACCAGAGCTTCCTGCATTACCGAGATGATTTGAAATCTTCCCTCTTCGGAGACCATGCTCAAGTCTTTCCCCGAAGACTATCATATCGGAGAAGCTAGTCGAAACACTCGTAATCAGCCTGTCATAGTAAATTGCTGGCAGGGTTTCCAGGAACATGTACACAATTTCCTTCTCAGTCAGAGGGGGTTGGACCTGGGCAGCCATGCTTCGCCACTTCTGGGCATATTCTTTGAAAGTCTCCTTTTCGCCTTTACTCATGTGTTTGCAATCACGACCTATCCGAGCCATGTCCATGTTGTACTTATATTGTCTCATGAAAGTTTCTGCACAAATCCTTCCAACAACGAATTTCGAGGATTGCAATTTCATGTACCAATCTAGAGGAGCTTCAAATAAAACCGCTTTGGAAGCAAGAAATCAAAGTGCTTTGTCATCATTGGCATAAGGACCCATTTTCCGGACAAACATTGTAACATGGCTCACCGGACAGCCGATCCCTCTGTATTTGTCTGCCTCAGGAGCTTTGAACTTCGGTGGTAAAACCAAATCCGGGACTAAACATAGCTCACGGGCTTCCTTGACTCTAACACCGCACCTCCATTGCCCTTACTCTTTCTTCCAAAGGTGCGAATCAGATCATTTGGTTGAGATCCTTCAAACATGTGTCCTTGTGGGTGACTCCCCATACCGTAATAATACCACCCAGGCTGAGGAGCATTGTGAGGTGGTGCCACCATCCGGAGTAGGGTGAGCACAAAGATGTGGACTAGAGTCCGAATCTGCGGTTCTCCTGAGCTTCCCCCCGCACACTACGACAAAGGACTTGATTAGGCGCAGCCACACCGACATGGGTAGGTCCAACAGTTCGTGGCATGTACCCAACAGGCATACCCCAAGGATATCTTTGTGAAGTGTATTGATTTGACACATTCATTTCTGAAGCAAACACGGTATGACTGACCCCGGATCCCGGAGGAATTGTGGCTGTAGCATTTACTGATGCTGGAGGAGGAACGAAAGAAGTGTCGCCATCCGGACCCACTACGGCGACGGCCTCAGCGGTTGCCCCACTCTTTAAACTTTGTAGCATGACCATCATCTCATGCATCAGGGCGATCCATAGCACCCATCTTATCTTTCAAAGCCTGGTTCTCCTGAGCCAGTTGCTCAGGGTTGAGTATTGCTATAACCGGGTCATCTGGATCCATCTGACTCTCAATCTCGACCTCTGGATTCTCTGAATTACTTGCCATTAATCTCGCTTGAAGCCGAGTGTTGTAACGGTGAAGGTGAACCAGCGTGCCTTTTTTTTTTTAAAATTAAACATTTATTACATAAGAATCAAGATGAATGCATGAATGGATATATGAATGCATGTACAATGTTTGCTTGATGCCGGGAATCACGGGATTCCTCGTCTTGTCATAAGCGCAAAAACTTTTTATTTGATTTAGGAGGTGAAGTAAACGAGGAATCGAAATAGCAGATCGACATACTTCATAACTGGGAAGCGAGAAGTAAGTGAAGCCTTGCTATTCGATTCCATTCTAATGCACCTATGACAAGACGGTACATTATTCGGTGATCCCCGACAAGCAAATTCAAATGAGATGCAATATGAATGCAAATGTTTACAACATTTGGTTTTAATGAATGTGGCATGATGCGATTATGATGTGAATGATGCATGTGAAGAAAATAAAAGCGACGCATATGGACGGAAGTTCAAAAATTGAGGAGGAAAAACTTGGAAAAAGTTCCTTTTGAGGAAGACATGTCCTAAACTACCATGCAACACACAATTCGTATGCCCTCGTGTCCTACAAAGGTGGGAATCCTGAGTTCTAGGACAACTTCAAAGGTTCCTCCCATGTGGTTCTAATTCACACCCTCACAATGGCTACCGGCTATAGAATCCTCATGCCGACACCCACAAATGTAGAATGCTACCAAGTGTGAGCGTCATGAGAAAGCGTGCTCGGGTTGAGACTTTCATGAGTATCGACAGACAAAGGTCTTGAATGACAATCCACTAATCGCCTCCACTCCCCTAAGTGTTTGTTGGATCCGGGTATAGGAGCCCAGTCATAGCACACAAATCATAAGGTGTGAAAGTGTGTGATCGAGGACATACTTCCTAAAATCTACCCAACCCCACCTGCAAGGAAAACCAGAACAGTCTAGACAAAAAGGTCGTCTACCCTAGGGTTCAACATGCATAGATCATTTTAATATACAAACCATCCTAATAAGTCCACAGAAATTACACGCATTGCTTACCTCAAGAAAGGGAGCTAAGAAGGAGGGGACATAATAGAATGGGGGAAATGCATGTTTTTACCTTAAGAAAGGGAGCGAAGAAGAGGGATCATGGGAATTGAGGAATGCATGCATAAGCACAGTCATAAACATATAAAGGAAGAGAAAAGAAAAGAAGAAAGGGAAACTAATTTTCAAATCAAACAAATTAAACACACATCAAGTTAACTAGGCTTGACCCTCATCTCTCTCTTTTTTAAAAAAAAAAAAGAAAAGTTTTTGTCCCCAAAGAGTCGTCGCTACTGCTGCGCCCCTAAAATCCGTTTGGACTTTTCGTTTGACAACGTGAAAATAGTAGAGCCGCCACCAATATTTATTTAGGAAAACATTGAAAAAACCTTTTTTGGAAAACGCGGGTGGTCTTTTGAAAACACAGATATGTAGGTTCGGGGGTCGGTTGCGCATGGGGAAGGTATTAGCACCCCACACGCCCTTTCTACCGAAAGGGAACCATTAACTTGATGTGGTTTTGAAATGTTTGATTTGAAATATATTGTTCTACCTCTTTTCTTTTCTTTTCTTTCTTTTGAGAGATTGCTTTATTAAAAACGGGGGAAGAAGAAATGTTTTTGGCAACTTTGGAAAGCGGAACAAAACAAAGATTTTTGAAAAGGGTGCTTGACGGGACATGAATCCGGTCCTACGTACCCTCACGGAATGAGGGATCAAAGCTACGTAGTTCTCGTTTTGGTTTTGAAAATATTTTTGGTTATCTTTGAAAAGCGGAACAAAACAAAGATTTTTTTGAAAAGGGTGCTTGATGGGAGATGAACCCGGTCCTACGTACCCTCACTAGTTGAGGGATCAAAGCTACGTAGTTCTTGTTTTATGCGTTCGAAAACGGCTTAGGAGTTTAGGTTTTGGAGTTTTTGAAATAAGACTCGAGTGTTCTCGAACACCAAACAAGCAAAGGCTTCGAGTGGCATTCAATACTAACTCGAAAGAAAAGAGAGTTGGAACCGGTAACCAAACAAGCAAAGGCTTCGAGTGATTACCAGTGACAACGTTGTAGTATTTTTTAAAAAAAAATGTTTTGAAAAAAAGGTGGCGAGCCTCAGTGATAATTATCACTAATAGCTCATGTTATTTTGGAAATTTGAATTAGTTTTTGTTATTTAATTAATGTGTGGGAGTTTTCATGATAGTCAAACAAGCAAAGGCTTCGAGTGACTACCACTAATAACTCCTCATAAGCGATCAAACAAGCAACGGCTTCGAGTGATGGCTAATGATTTGTTTAAGAAAATGCCTTAGGGTTTTTATTTGGAAAAGCATGTAATTTCGAGTTTGAAAAGAAATAGAACATTTCAAATCCTTCTTCAAGTCAAAACCGAGACAACAATTGGAACACAAGCATGCTCATTACTATTTACAACAATAATGCACAAGAATGATATTAAATTATCAACAAATAAACAATTAACATAAGAATAGAAAATTGAATCATGCTAAGCAATCCTCCCACTATGGTTAAAGTGCATGAAGCACAAGTGAGCCTCATATTGCCAATCATCAATCCACCACAAATGGCAAGCAAATCATGTCATAACAACTTGAGAAAAATCATTTTTACAACCCATTTCAATTTGGTTTACAAGTGTGGTCCCAAACCCTAATTCACATCATAATTTGCAAAACACAAGAACTTTGAAACAATTTTTATTTTCTTTTCACAAGACTTAGCAACAATTATTTTTGTGATTTAACATATCAAGTAAGCATAAAAAGGACCCCAAAGCTGAAACATATTGTAGTCCAAACCAAAATTTATTTCATGCAAAAAAAACCAAAAGGAAGAAGAAGCAACAAAACCCTAAAACTTGGTTTGAACCCAAGGTATCATTTAGCCCAAAAATCATCAAATTCTTTCATCAAAATTTAACCAATCACATGGATAAGCATGCATACATGATGAACAACAAAAAAACAAGCAAGAACCCTAAAATTTGGGACCCAAAACCGAAGCCATACTCCCCAAAATTCAAGGTCAAAACATCAAGACTCAACAACAAGTATAGCTCATCATTCATTCACACAATTAGCACAATTACTCATGCATTATTCAACTTCAAACCATCTAATGAACAAGAATAACACAAGGGTCATGAGTTAGGCCCAAGGCTAAAGCAAAAAGAAGAGGAAAACATGTTTTTATTTGGTGAAAATCACATGAGCAAAGAACAAATCACAAGAACAACACATAATCAACACATAGTCACAAGAACAAATTATTTAGTGGGTGATGGACCAGCTCTCACCCACAACAGCCCCTAATCTACATTTAGAATGATGCTATGAGATGCAAATATAAGTTGAAAAGGATTTTGATGCAAGAAAATTGATGAAAATGCAAAGGGTTTTAAGTTATACCTTAATTCCAAACTAACAAGAATAGAAAATGAAGACCAAGAGTAACAAATCACCAACAACCTTCAAAAGTCACCAACAAAATCTACACTACTCTTGAAGAACAGCCCCTTTGATGATGTAAATGTGGAGTTAAGGATGAAAGGAAGAAGATATATGAATATGGAGTGAGTTTGAGGTGATTTGGTGGATGAAAGTTGAAAAAGAGAATGGAGGAGGAGGAGGGGAGGATTTCGGTTTTGAGAGAGGGAGGAGAGGAGGAAGAGTGTGCTAGGGTAAAAATGAATGAGAGAGACCTAGGGACTGGGGTCATATGAAGGTATATATAGTGCTCACTTATCATTAAGGGCATCTAGGTCATTTTGATTTCCCTTGTGCTCTAGGATTGCATTTTAATTTTGAATCAATGGTCAAGATGCAATGTCACATGGTTTAAGGGAAATTAAAAAGCACAAAGTGAGGAGAGAGAGGGGGCTGAGTGTGCAGCATAAGGAGGGTGGTGAAGGATAAATTCATTTACAAAATTGTATTTCTCCATGAAGCTTATTACACAAGTGCCATTTTAATTCAAATGAAAGGTGAGGATTGTACTTAAGACTTGAATGGAAGGCCATGATTTAAACACCATTTACAACCAATAAAATAAATCAAAATTGAAGGAATATGGCTGTTGTGGACGCAGCTAATGGAGAGAGAGTGAGTGGAATTGCAACTTGTACTATTGTACTACACTTGACCTTTCAAAATTCAAAAGAATATTGATTATTCCTTTCAAGATAATTCTTCTAAATTCATGCCATTTTGGGCCATGTCCCATGATTCAATGATTGGGCTCTGAATTTTATGATCTCACCAATCCCAAAATTGATTTGTTGATCCCACCTCAAAGGAAATGACCATTTTACCCTTCTATCCAAAAATTTGATTTTTATGCCAAAAGGTTTAATATTTATGCACAAAAATAATCACAACTAAGCACAAATATTCCTCAAATAAATCCTTGATGATTGTTCAGTGATTTGGGGACGAAAGACTGTTTTTATTGTGAAATGACCAAAATGCCCTTTTGTTGCGCCCGAAAAAGTCCCCGAGGGGTTTTTTCTTCGTTTACAACCTTTTAAAACAATGAAGTCGCCACCAATATTTTTTATGAGGAAAATATTGAAGAAAAACCTTTTTGGAAGGCAGGTGGTCTTTTGGAAAACCGGGAGATTTGGGTTCGGGGGTCGGTTAGGCATAGGGAAGGTATTAGCACCCCACACCTCCTTTCTACTGAAAGGGAACCTTTAATTAATCGTGTGATTTTAAGTGTTGATTTGAAAAATACTTAAATTTGCCTCTTAATTGAAAAAGACTTAATGAAAATTTTTATTGGCGGCGCTCGACGAGAGTTAGCCGCTTTGGCTCCTTGAAAGGAAAAATGTTTTTAGTTTATTGTGCTTGACGGAGGGGATCCGCTCCTACGTATCTCCAGGTGCGATGGAGAAATCAAAGCTACGTAGTTCTAGGTTTTGGTTTTTATCTTGTCTTGTTTAATTGTGAAAAATCGAGCTTTCATGATGATCAATTGAGCAAAGGCTCCAAGTGATCACCACTAGCACTCCATTGTTAGTAATCATGCAAGCAGAGGCTTCGCAGGACCAATAACAAAGTTTTTGATTTATTGAAAGTATTTAGGAAAATTAGGCATTCATGATGATCAATTGAGCAAAGGCTCCAAGTGATCACCACTAGTTCCTCATTGTTAATGATTATGCAAGCAGAGGCTTCACAAAACCATTAACAAAGTTTTTTGATTTATTGAGAAATTATTTGAGTTGAAAGAGAATTAAAACGAAAAAAAAGGTGAAAATTGCAAAATGGGGGTGTTATTAGTCGTAGGGGGGTTGTATAACTGAACAGGGGGTGTAAACAGTAAGCCCAGTTCGCATATGGGAGCCCAGTATGCGAAACTGGGCTTAAGTGAGGAGGGGGTTCGCGCATGAATCAGAGGGGTGCTAATAGTATTCTGAATATTAAAAATAAATTAAAAATAAAGTGATTAAAAGGAGACAGTATATAAGCCTTAGACCTAAAATTAACCCTAATTTTCATTTCCTTCCCTCCCCATACACAGCTGCGCCGCAGCAACTCTCCATTCATGAGAGAGAGAGATACGCAGCGGAAATCACGCCGTCTTCCACGGCGAGAGAGAGGGAGAGAGTTACGGTTTGAGGTGAGAGAGAGAACGAAGGAAGGAAGAGAACGCGGGGGAGGAAGGAAGGACGTCACGGCGCCACGGTGGTGGAGAGAGGGCGACGGCGTGGATCGGTGAGGGGGTGGTTGCGACGGTGAGGACCCCGCTTTCGCAGCTGGTCTTTGCTCTGTTTGGCTCGTCGGAGAAGGTGACCGGAGGGTCACCGTCGCCGGAGAAGATGACGAACAAAGGTTGGTTTTTTCTTATTTTTTTTGTTCTCTGTTTTTCGAGTTCCTCTCCTCTTCTCCATGTTTCTGGTTTACGAAAAAAATAACTGGTTTATCCGTTCCATCTTTTACATTCGTTTTTATTTTCAAAACAACAGAAACCGAAGGTAAAATCCAACAAACGGGGCGGCCTCTGATGCTTTTTGTTAGGCCTTATATGTTTTCAACAAACGGAACATTGAACACACATATAAAAAAAGAACTAGCAGTTTACTTTGCTGGGTTTATTGACATATAAACACCTAATGAAGCTTAAAGCATGGCAGATCTACATGATGTCGGTTTATATTTTCGTTTTTTCGGACAAATCTAAATGAACAAATGAAAGAACGGCACCAACACAGTTTCGAAAGAAAAGAGTAAATTTGTGTGATATTAGATTACCGCTTCGATGTTTTCTCATTCATCATGCGTGGATTGTACACTTTTCCCTTCTCGGATCTCGAAAAAGTTGCGTTTTGGTGATTAGGGTTTTAGTGTAAAACCCTAATCTTTTTCTAGTGATTTTTACCTCGAAAACGTGTCCTCTCATCACTGCTTTGTTGATCGCCTTTTTATATCAAAACATTAGGTTTCTCGTGCATTAATTATTTTGACTGGGCTTTGACTCTTTTCGTGTCTGGATCCAAGCTCAGCTACTTGGAGAAGCAAATTATTGGAACCCCAACTTTATCTTTGTTATTCTTGCGCTGTTTTTTTTTTTATTTTTTGTAATTTTCGAATTTATTTATTTTTGTATATTTGTATTATTATTTTTTTGTATTTTTTTGGACATTTGGACATTGGAACACTTCTAACTTGTAATAAAAATTAAATAGATTCTTTTTTGACATTTTTGGATTATATAACACTTTTAATAAATTGACTCTACAAAGAAAAGAGTAATAATAAAAAGAGTCTGGCCAAACACAAAGACGAGAACGGGCCAGACTAGACGAATACGCTAAAACGAGACTCAAATAGGAGAAATGAGCTCATTAACTAAAGACACTACTTATGTACGACTAAACTCAAATACGAAGATTAAATTGAAGAACGCACGAAAAAATGATCATTCGCGTGTACGCTTAATTTAAACCACGGTATTTCAATTTAGTTGAAATTTGGATAACTAAAATTGACTTAAATTAGAAAGGGCGGACAAAATTGGGGTATTACAGCTGCCCCTCTTTATTTCACATTTCGCCAAAAAATATGAATTGGCCTTTTCATATTTGTTGGTGAAATGGAAATAAAGATATAGAAATAATACTAATTTTGTCCGCCTGAAAGAGTTCAAATCTTTTGGTTTTTTCCTTTTGAGGGTTAACACCGGTCGCATTAACGAGAAAGCAATAAATTGGAAAAAGCGATGAAATTGGGAATTCGGAGGTTGCCTAAAAACCTTTTAACGGACTCTTGTCGAGTCCGAGCTCTGGGGTGGCCTTTTCGAGCGGCCGATCAACATCAAGTCCGGAACTGATTTGATCAATGGATTTACGCTGTGCCTTAGGCTGACACAACTAATCCGAAGGACTTAACGAAGTCTGATGGATCCATCGCGTGCTCGCATACGATGTTGTGATGCGTGGAAGGAGTTCACTAACTCAAGGAGTTCACTAACTCGGGTTGATGGAGTTTACGAACTCGGATTGATGGAGTTTACGAACTCTGGGGGTGGCCTTTTCGAGCGGCCGATCAACATCAGGTCCGGAACTGATTTGATCAATGGATTTACGCTGTGCCTTAGGTTGACACAACTAATCCGAAGGACTTAACGAAGTCTGATGGATCCATCGCGTGCTCGCGTACGATGTTGTGATGCGTGGAAGGAGTTCACTAACTCTGAAGGAGTTCACTAACTCTGGGTTGATGGAGTTTACGAACTCTGGATTGATGGAGTTTACGAACTCTGTGCTGATGGAGTTTACGAACTCTGTGCTGATGGAGTTTACGAACTCTGTGCTGATGGAGTTTACGAACTCTGGGCTGATGGTGATTTTCTAAAAATGGGATTCTTGGGACTCTCGGGTCCGAAGTAACGTTTCTCTTGAATGGTGCATGAAATGCATGCACTTGGGTATTTGGGTGCATATGAATGCAATGATTGATTTTGGTGGGATGCTTCTTCTGTTTGGTTTTTCATTCTCTTCTTTTTTGTTATTCTTTCGCTCTTCTGAGATGCGAACTTGAAAGCGTAATGCACTACTGTTTGATGCCATGGAGTGATGAATGGTATGGATGACATGCGAATGATGAATGATATGAAGCTGTTGTGTTCCGCCTTCTGTGATTTTTTTTTTTTTTTTTTTTTTTTTTTTTTTTGTTTTCTCTTTGAGCAGCTTTCTTTTTTTTCTACTTATTTGTTTCTTTCTTTGGCACTTTTTGCCGGTTGAATCCATATGCCGGATGGAAGCTGCTCCGGGACGATGATCACGCGAGGATTGTGTACTGATTCGTTATGACTGCTTTGTCTCTTCTCTTTTTTCACTTGGGAGATCATTTCCTTCTGTATTTTTCAAAGATTTCATAATGATCCTGTAATGCTCTTGAATATGCACATGTTTTGCAAATCAATTTCATCAATCATAAAAATTATCATTTTGAAAGAAACTGAATAAAGGAAAGCAAAGACACGAAAAGCACATATATGAGAAAAAGTTGGACTTTTATTGATATGGAAATTGGACATGCAGAAAGTCACGCCAATTGAAAGTACATTGCAATTTTTTTATTAAACTGAGAAAATACAAGAGAAAGGAACAGATCTCGTGATTTCATCTCTTGGAATTAACGGTGCCGCCGTCCATACTCATAACTCTGATCACCCTCTTATCCAAACCTTTGGGAGTGCTGATTGCCTTTTCTTTTCTCAAGTCCAAGTTTTCTGACCCTAATTTTTGCCTGGATCGCCCTTTGCGGGTTTTCGATCCACCGGGTCGCTCTGATTTTGCCTAGGCCGCCCTTTGCGGGTTTTCAACCTAGCGAGCTGATTTTTCTTGGCTTATCTTTCTCATCTCCATCCATGCTCGCCAGGATTAGAGCTCCTCCTGAGAATGCCTTCTTCACCACATAAGGTCCTTCATATTTGGGAGTCCACTTGCCCCTGGGGTCTGTCTGTATCGGCAAGATCTGCTTGAGTACAAGTTCTCCCTCTTTGAATCCACGAGGACGAACTCTTTTGTCAAAAGCTCTTATCATCCTCTGTTGGTACAACTGTCCATGACACATAGCGGCCACCCGTTTCTCGTCAATGAGGTTCAACTGGTCAAGACGGGACTGAACCCATTCTGCTTCATCAAGTTTTGTCTCCATCAACACCCGAGGATGGTATTTCAACCTCATGGGGAGGATCGCCTCACCCCATAAACCCGATGAATAGGGGTTGCCCGATTGAGGTACGCACCGAGGTTCTCAGAACCATGCGGGGCAAAAGGGAGCATTTCATGCCAATCCTTGTATGTTACCACCATCTTTTGCACAATCTTCTTGATGTTCTTGTTAGCTGCCTCAACTGCCCCATTCATCTTTGGGCGATAAGGAGAAGAATTGTGATGTTGTATTTTGAAGTCTTCGCACAAGTCCTTCATCATTCTACTGTTCAAATTATCATGCGTTATGCAGTGATAATCTTATTTGGAAGGCCGTAGCGGCAAACCAAATCTTTCTTGATGAACTTAGCAATCACTGAGCTTGTTACATTGGGATAAGAAGCAGCCTCCACCCATTTAGTGAAGTAGTCAATAGCAACCAAAATAAAACGGTGACCATTTGAAGCTTTGGGTTCAATGGGACCAATGATGTCCATGCCCCACATTGAGAATGGCCATGGTGCGCTCAAAACATTCAGAGAAGTCGGAGGTACATGAGTGTGATCTCGCATAGATTTGACATTTATGGCATCTTCTCACAAAATCAGAACAATCGACTCCATCTGCGCACCCGGTAGTAACCAGCTCTCAGGATTTTTCTAGCCATTGCGTGCCCACTGGAATGAACCCCAAATGAACCCTCATGAACATCTCGCATAATCTTTCATGACTCTTCTTCGCCACACACACGAGGAGTACCAAGTCATAGTTTCTCTTGTAAAGGACGTCTCCACTCAAGAAGAAACTGCGATAGTCTCCGAAGTGTTCTCTTGTCATTCTCTGTAGCTCCGGGAGGATACTTGTTGCGCCCCGAAAAATCCGGTTTGGGACTTTTCGGTTTGACAACGTTTGAAAATCGATGAGAGCGCCACCAATATTTTATTTTAGGAAAACATTGAAAAAACCTTTTTGAAAGCGGGTGGTCTTTCAAAACTTAGAGATGTAGGTTCGGGCTCGGTTGCGCATGGGGAAGGTATTAGCACCCACGCGCCCTTTCTACCGAAAGGAACCATTAATTTGATGTGGTTTTGAAATGTTTGATTTGAAATACATTGTTCTATTTATTTTTCTTTTCTTTTTGAGAAATCACTTTATTGAAAACCTAAAAGGGATGTTTTGGTATCTTTGAAAAGCGACAAGACAAAGATTTTTGAAAAGCGTGCTTGACGGGACAGAACCCGGTCCTCACGCACCTCACCGGTGAGGATCAAAGCAACGTAGTTCTCGCTTTTTATGGGTTTTTAAAGGTATGCTTGACGGGACATGAACCCGGTCCTACGTACCCTCACCGCCGGTGAGGGATCAAAGCAACGTAGTTCTCAGTTTTTGCGTGTGAAAACGGCTTTTGAGATTGAGTTTTGGAGTTTTTGAAATAAGACTCGAGTGTTCGCGAACACCAAACAAGCAAAGGCTTCGAGTGGCATTCGGTATTAACTCGAAAAAAAAAGGGTTGGAGCCGGTAATCAAACAAGCAACGGCTTCGAGTGATTACAAGCGACAACGTTGTATTATTTTTGTTTTGAAAATATTTTGAAAAAGGTGGTGAGCCTCAGTGATGATTATCACTAATAGCTCATGTTATTTTGGAAATTTGAATTGGTTTTTGTTGTTTAATTAATGTGTGGGAGCTTTCATGATAGCCAAACAAGCAAAGGCTTCGAGTGACTACCACTAATGACTCCTCATTAACGATCAAACAAGCAACGGCTTCGAGTGATGGTTAATGATTTTTATTTAGAAAAATGCCTTAGGTTTTTTTATTTGAAGAAACATAGGATTTCAAGCTTGAAAAGAAATATAACATTTCAAATTCTTCTTCCAAGTCAAAACCAAAACAACCATTGGGACACAAGCAAAGCAATCAAAGGAATATTTACAATTTGCTATGAACAATTGGATGCACCATGATACAAGTATATGAGTGCAAGAGTATGCAATTATGGAATGCAAAATACAACATTATTGAATGCATGAACATTTAATTTATGAGATGCAAAACATGATATTAATATATGCACATTTAATTTATGAGATGCAAAACATGATATTAATATATGCATGAGTAAACTTGAAAAGATATGGATATAAATGAATGCATGAACATGTAGGCATAAACCTAAACTAACATAGGAAATTGCCAAATGGGCATCTAGCAAGGCATTTTTATTCAAGCTAAAAGTTCAAGAAAACAAAATAGTGACTTAAACCTCCAAGCCTAAAACCCTAATCCCAAGAACACACATTAAGGAACCAAAACCGAAAAATCAAAACCCTAACACTATAGAATATGCAATGGGGAACTTTATTCAATGAGATGGGCTCATGGCCTAAACCAAGTATGCAAAGAAAACTTTGAACATTGAGCAAAACTATGATTAATTCACAAGAACTATTTAAAAAATGAAGTAGAGAATAGAATGACAATTTATACAAGGTTGAATCCCTTCTTGCAATCTTCACCACTTTGAATGAAATGCACTAGGCATGTAGTGAGAATCACTTTGCAAGATCATCAACAAGTGGACAACAACATAACTAGACTACAAGAATACATAAACTATTAAACTATGAAATAGATTGAATCCTTTCTTGCAATCTTCACCACTTGAATAAAATGCACTAGGCATGTAGTGAGAATCATTTTGCAAGATCATCAACAAGTGGACAACAACATAACTAGACTACAAGAACACATAAACTATTAAACTATGAAATGGATTGAATCCTTTCTTGCAATCTTCACCACTTGAATGGAATGCACTAGGCATGTAGTGAGAATCATTTTGCAAGATCATCATTAACTAAACAATAATATAGCTAGATCATAAACATATCAACTATGAAATAAATTGAATCCTCTCTTGCAATCTTCACCACTTGAAGGAAATGCACAAGGCATGTAGTGTGAATCACTTTGCAAGATCATCAATAAACAAAAGGTAAACTAAAACACAAGAAATAATGAGCACATAAACTAATATATTAAACAAAAGTCATTTCTAGCTCTCTTCACTACTAAGATCAAAGTGCACTTGGCACTAGTAGGAATCATAGAGCCAAATCCACAACAACTTACTAAAGAAGAATACCCACAACAAGATTTAAACAAAGAAACAACAAAATCAATTTTGAAGACATTTTAATCATGTATATGCGAAACCTTGCTCCATTTTATTTAACAAGAAAACTCAAAAATTAACATGAAAACAACACTAATCAACTTATTTTAGGGTGAGACAACAAATCTCACCCTCAACCACAACAAACTACATTGAAAAGATGATGCTATCACGAAAGGAATGAGGGGAAGAAAATGAGCTTCAATGCAAAATATTTGGAGATGATGCAAAGAGGGTTATGGATTTTACCTTTTCTCTAAAATGGAAGAGAAAATTGAAGAAATGGAGGGGAGAAAAATGCAAGAGAGCTTCGGCCTTGCAAGAGAAGGAAGGAGATAAAGGTGGTGTGATGAACTCCTTGAGTGAGAAAGGAAGGTTAAGGGTGTGAGAGGTGGATTCAAGGTGCTTTGGTGGATGAAGGTGAAGTAATGGAGGAGGGGGAAGGAGGAGAAGGCTTCGGCCTAGAGGGTGGAGAGGAGGAGAAGTATAATGCTTGGTTTTCTTGAAGGTGAGAATGATAGCCAAAGATTGGTGAAGAGAGGAGGTGTGAGCTATTTATAGGGATTTTGAGGCCTTAGGGCATTTAGGACTTTTTGCTTTGATTGGGCTCTAGGATTGGATCTTAATTTTGAATGGATGGTTAGGATTGTTGGTCACATGGATCAAGGGTATTTAGAAAACACAAGTGTGTGAGAGAAATGGGTGAAGGTGGCGCATAAAAGAAGGAAAAAAGGGAAAATTGTGAACAAAAAAATCTAATTTGGGAATGGTGATTTTTGTAGAATAGGGTTAAGGGTATTTTGGTGAGGGAATGTTCTCAAAAAGGTAAGATGGGGTTTTTTGATGGAAAGGTTAGTGTAAGTGCATGGGTTAATTTACCAAAAAGGGCAACATTGAGGATATGATCAAATTAAAACTTGGTGAGTAAGTAATGGAGTGTGTAGAAACTTCTAGAAGGAATAGAGGGGGTATGGGACGCATGATCAGCTGATCATGAAGGGGAAAAAAAATAAAAACTTGCTTCTTTTTTTGTTTTGTCTTATTGAGGACACTTCCTCCTTTTATTTTTGAATTTTGAATCTTTTGGGCATGTAATTGAGAGTGCACCTATTAAAAACATGTCACATATTTTTGGACACCATGAAATAACCTCCCTAATCATTCTAGACAATTAAAATTGTCACTTAATTAATTGGGGAATTTTTAATGGTCTTTTGGCATTTTTTATGCACTAAAAATAGGAAAAGTGCATTTTAATTATTTTAGGCTAGAATATTCTCTCTAAAAATTGTACAAAAATTCTCTTGGATAAGAGAAAAATGTACTTTTGGTGTGTGCATATTTTTGACGAGAAAATCATCCTTTTGCGAAAAATGACCAAAATGCCCCTTACCCTAAAAAGTCCTAATTTGCTCAAAAATGCATTTTTATTCTAAACATGGTTCTAAAAACCCTTGGATGACTTTTAAAACTCTAAAATGCATGCCATGCCTTAATTTATTTATTTTTTGGTTGAAAATTAGGGTGTTGACCCAAGCCGGACAAAATTGGGGTATGACAATACTCTCTGTTTGTGATGTACTGCTTGATGTCATGGTACCAAGGCTTACTATCTGATTCCCCTTCGACTGCCATACAGTAGTGATAAGCGGGTAGACCCACATCTTTGGATTCTCGATAATCGTCAAACTTTTATCACGGTGACGTTGAACATAGAAGACAAAGTTGCCAAAGCATCCGCTTGGCCCGATTCTCACTGCGGGGTATGTCTTTGGAAAGTGATTTCCTCAAAGGGCTTGATTAATTCTTGAATATAGTCGCGGTAAGGAATCAAGTCAGGATTTCGTGTTTCCCAATCCCCTTTTACCTGGTGGACAATTAGAGCTGAATCACCGTACACGTCGAGCCTCTTGACATTCCAATCGAGGGCTGCTTGGATACCCAGGATACACGCTTCATACTCTGCAATATTGTTTGTGACATGGAAGCTTAGTCTGGCAGTGAATGGTATGAAGCGGTTGTCCGGAGAAATCAGCACTGCTCCGACCCCGTGCCCCCACATGTTAGAGGCACCGTCAAACAACATTCTCCACCTTTCATCATCTTGAGATTTCCCTTCGTCAAATAATGCCATAATGTCCTCATCTGGGAATTCACATTGCATTGATTGGTAATCCTCAACCGGTTGATGCGCCAGGTAATCTGCCAGTGTGCTACCTTTAATTGCTTTCTGGGTTACGTACACGAGGTCATATTCTGACAGAAGCATTTGCCAACGAGCAATTCGACTGCGTGCGCGAGTTTCTCAAATATGTACTTGATTGGATCCATTTTGGACACCAACCAGTCGTGTGACTCAACATATCTTGTCTGTCTCGATCGATGCGCGGCCAGGCTGAAACAAACAAGTCTTCTCTAATGGTGAATACCTTGTCTCACAGTCTTGTGAACTTCTTGCTCAGGTAGTAGATCGCATGTTCTTTCTTTCCTGAATCATCATGTTGCCCCAACACGCAGCCCATAGAATTGTCTAGCACAGTGAGGTATAGGATAAGAGGCCTGCCAGACACAGGTGGCATTAGGACTGGTGGATTTTGGAGGTACACCTTGATTTTCTCAAATGCTTCTTGACATTTATCATTCCACTTCACCTCTTGGTTTTTGCACAAACAATTTGAAAATAGGTTCGCAAGTTGCGATCCAAGCGAAAGATGAATCGAGAGATGTAATTCGATCTTCCCGAAACCACGAACTTCTTTCTCTGTTTTAGGCGCTGCATCTCCGAATTGCTCGTGCTTTGTGCAGGTCCACCTCAATTCCCTTCTGGCTAACGATAAAACCCAACAACTTTCCTGACCTAACCCCAAAGGTGCACTTCGCGGGGTTCAACCTGAGTTTGTATTTTCTGAGACGCTCAAACAGCTTCTGCAGGTTAACCACATGTTCTTCATCAGTCTTTGACTTGGCGATCATGTCATCCACATAGACTTCAATCTCCTTATGCATCATGTCATGGAATAGGGTTACCATTGCTCTTTGATAGGTTGCCCCAGCATTCTTCAACCCGAAAGGCATGACCTTGTAACAGAAAGTCCCCCAAAGGGTTATGAATGTGGTTTTCTCCATATCCTCTGGAGCCATTTTGATCTGGTTATAGCCTGAATACCCATCCATGAAGGAGAACATCGAATGTTGAGCGATACTATCTACCAAGACATCAATGTGGGGTAGGGGAAATCATCTTTAGGGCTTGCTCTGTTCAAATCACGGTGAGTCGACACACATTCGAACCTTCCGCTCTTTCTCTTGGGGCCAGGACGATGTTTGCTACCCACTCGGGGTATTTTGCCACGGTAAGAATCCTGCATCAAATCTGTTTCTTGACCTCATCCCCGATTTTCAAAGACATTTCAGCTTCATTCGCCTCGACTTGTTTTCACGGGGACATTCGATCTTCTCGCAATGCGTGCTCGACAATATCTCGTGCTCAACCACGGCATGTCCCGATAAGTCCATGCGAATACGTCAGCGTAGTCAGCGGTGAATCAACTTTTTATGTTCTTTATCCTCCATTGCGGTACCAACCTTGACCTCTTTCTTGTCTTTCGGTACCCTGTTTGATCATTTCGTGAATTCCCATGGGGCTCAATGACTTTTTCTTCTTGCTCTACCATTCTCATGATTTCCGGAGGAGTATCCCAATCGTCCTCAACATCTTCCTCGGCTTGATTAACAGGGTAATCAAAGTCACAGATATGAGTTATGGGCATTATTATTTTCGAGAGACTATTTTCGATCTGCATTAAAATGGAGCGCGAATAAAGACAAAGAAAAGACACACAAACGAGAGATGAAGACAAATTTTTATTGAAAATTCAAAATAACATTTTATTGATTGATGAGTCTTGACAAAAACATGTGTGCCCAAATGAAATGTTCCAAGGCCTTGGCGAGCCGAGGAATCTACATTACAATGAAAATTACTTTAAATTGAAAAACACGGAAATCCATGGTCTCCCGATTCTGCAGCTTCTCTCCAACAAAGACAAAGAAATAAGACTAAGCCGAAACACGACCCACTCGAGCTTGATCCTTCTTCAACCACATTAACACAGTCGGGGTTGACATGCCAAACTCGGAAGTTGTTCTTGAGGTTAGCGATGATCATCCTCCCCTGATTGGGTGTTCCTCCTCTGAGTTTGGCAAGCCATTTCTCCCTCTTGTCAGATGCTAGCCTTTCCCGATCAGCAAGACTTGGGATGTACCCTACACCGAACTTTTCAATGTTTCCCCTCAACTGGACCGGTGTTACAATCCCTTGGGCAGCTTTTCCTAGGCCTTTGCCGACTGATACCCATGTCCTAGCATTACCTTTGCGGTCATCATGTCGACCTTGGACCACTTAGGCTTCTGCAGAGGCTCACTTTCAACGAAGACAGCATTTGAGATCTCCAACCCTTGGAAGGCAGTCTCAAGGGACTCTTCTGCCGCCTCCACGTAACATTCAGGTGGTGATCTGTTTATCAGTGTTTCTTCTTCTCCGTGGATCACTATCGACTTTCCTCGACCACAAACATGAGTTTCGATGAAGCGAGGGCGATGCGCCGGGCGGCATGTATCCAAGGGCGTCCTAGCGAGCGGCTATAGGAGGAACTGATGTCCATCACTTGGAAGACAACATAGAACACCGGGGCCTACCTGCAGCGGCACTTCTACTTCTCCGAAAACTTCCTTCACTGACCCATCAAATGCTCTGACCAAGGTAGAACTCGGCTTCAGATATGAGCAGTCTACATTCAGCTTATTCATGGTAGACTTAGGCATCACATTCAAGGATGAGCCGTTATCAATGAGCACTCTGGCGAGCATATAGTCCCCACACTTGACTGAGATGTGAAGAGCTTGATTATGATTCTTTCTGCGCGGAGGAACCTCGATTAATACGAGAAGGTCAAGTAGTTGGATGCTACAATGTTGCCAACAATACCATCAAGCTGGTTTACCGTAATGTCATGGGAGACGTGGGCTTCGTTCAAGACTTTCAGCAGTGCAGCACGATGTGCCTCTGAACTGAGCAACAATGAGAGCATCGAGATCTTGGATGGAGTTTGATTTAACTGGTCTACCACCCGATATTCACTCTGCTTCATTACTTTCAGGAATTCTTGAGCCTCTTTGTCTGATACCTTTCTGACTTCTACCGCTTCCTTGTCTTTTCCCTTATGGGCCCTTACTTCATCTGTTTTTGATTGCTCTCCCCTAAGATTTTTAGGAGCATACACCCTTCCACTCCTTGTGATACCACTACCTCCAGCAATGTTTGTTATATCCAAAGTGCCTTTAGGGACCTCTGCCTGCAGTTGCACATTGCAGCTCCATGGAGTCATCCTAGTCTCTCTACTAGGGGGTAGCGGCCAGTCTTGGAATAACAATGGTCGAGGGTCTCATCACGGTGAAATGGCTGGAATTCAGGTTGCAGGGAACTTCAATCGGTCCCCTGAAGCCTCCATTGCCTGATTGCAACGTAGATACATTTTCTTCTTTTTCTTGGATTCCCACTTGGACCAGGTGTCTGTCCAAGAGATCCTGGAGAATTGGCTTAAAGCCTTCACATGCTCCGATGCAGCGAGGATTATCACAGGCGTCTTTCCTAGCACACCCTTCTTTGATGACACCAAAACGACATAATTCAAAGATGGATAAAATTCAAAGGCATCTCGAATGCAATCAACTTTTCTAACGGACACATCGACCCCGATGGTCAACGGCGTGATTGCAAAGAGTCCTCCATGCCCCGCAACAGCGGATTGGTGGCCACATTAGGTTGTTGAAATGATATAGTCTTTGCATCAAGTAATTCTTGCACCACATACTTGAACGCTTTACGATCCTCCACCACATGACCCACGCCCCCGGAATGAAAGCGCGGTAGCATTTGCGTTGTATCCCCAGGGATAGGGAGGTTGGTACGGCTTCATCTGGCGAGTGTTGATTATTTTGTTGGTGATGAGATAATTAAACAAGTCCGTGTAGGACATGGGAATAGGATCAAAGACAATAGGCTTCCTCTCATTATAGTTCCGGTACTGATAGTTTGATTGAAATGGCTGTGCTGGTGGTGCTTGAGAAGGGAATGGAATAGCTTGCGGAGGATTGCGTGTGACGGACCACCACCGCCCCGATAACGCATTGGTTTCACCCTCTTTCTTCTTGTAGGGTCCAGAAAAAGGTTTTTTCTGACTGGAAGGAGGTGTTGGGCCATGAGTTATTCTTCCGCTGCGCATACCATTCTCTACTCTTTCCCTGTGACCACCATCTCAGAGAAATTCGAGGCTACGCTGCCAACCAACCTATCATAATACACCGCAGGGAGGGTATCCATAAACATGTGGACCATTTCTTTGTCCATGGGGGGGGGTTCACTTGAGCGGCGAGGTTCCTCCACCTCTGGCGTATTCCTTGAACGACTGCGTTATCTCTCTTAGACATGCATTGTAGTTGAGTCCTATCTCGAAGCCAAATCATTGTTGTCTTGGTATTGGCGCATAAAAGCATCCGCCATGTCCTTCCAAAGAATGATATTGGTTGGCTCCAATTGCAT
Source organism: Oxytropis ochrocephala (assembly GCA_020916435.1). Classification (NCBI taxonomy): domain Eukaryota; kingdom Viridiplantae; phylum Streptophyta; class Magnoliopsida; order Fabales; family Fabaceae; genus Oxytropis; species Oxytropis ochrocephala. The sequence goes on along the minus strand of CM037091.1, from coordinate 47,974,906 downwards.
GTACCACGGTCGAGAGCCCAGCTAAACTTTCACGAAAGTAGTGCATCATCGAGTTATCGTCCGGGCATAGGCGGTCATTTTCCGACGAGACATTGTCACATGGTGAGTGGGCAAGTCGTCCTCTCAGTATTTATCAAAAATTGGCGCTTTGAATTTAGGAGGCAAGACTAGATTAGGGACCAAACACAGCTCGTGGGCATTTCTGGCCCGTGAACCCTGCTCCTTCTACAGCTCTTAGTCTCTCCTCTAGCATCGATACTGACTTCTGGTTTCAGTAGGGTAATTCTGAGGGAAAACATTCACACCGTAATGAGGATTATTCATCGTCACTACGGCTGGGTTCACGATGTGGGTCACGTGAGTGAAGCTGTATTCCCAGGGATGGGTCCACGAACTTGGGGATGGACCATTCTTTGGTGAATGAAAGCCAAGCGGAGTTCCTCGCGAATAGGAATCGAATTTGGGCCTGAGGCGTTCCCGTTCCTCCATTGTTTGCGGCTGAGATGGGTTGGACTTGCTCTGCAACCCTAGGGAGATTACTTCCTGCATTAGCCTCAGCTCCTGGAGGTGTGTATCCGGGTGGGAGTCCCCAAGGCATCCCATGCATGACCGGTTGGCTCTGGTTGTTGGCCCCAAAGTATGGCGAAGGTGACGATCTCAAGGGAAGAGTGACAAGCGACCTTGGCGGCGGGCGGGACTTTCGTGGCGATTCCTTCCTCAAGGCTTGTAGTATATCGCCATCATTTCGATCATCTGTGCTTCCATTGCCCCATTTTCGTTCTCAACTCTCGATTCTCCCGAACCAATTGCTCGGATCGGAAAGTCGGCGATTGGGGTATCATGGTTCGATTCACGGTTCCTAGGTCTTGATAATAGGGCGGTCCGAGTCATTCAGGTTAGCTGCCATGAGCCTTGCTTGTAGACGAGTCAGGTATCGATGTTGGCGAACCAGCTTGCCTTTTTCTGTCGACGAAACATACTTATGAACACGAGAATGAATAAATGAATGTGATGCAATGCGATATGTATGATTTTATGTTTGCTTTGGCGCCGGGAATCGTAATACACCTCGCGTTGTCATAGGCGTGTGAATTTAAAGCTCTAACACTCTCTTTTTATTTTATTTTTGTGTTTATATTTTTAATTTGGATGCGACGAGGTTGGAAGCAATAGGCAAAACAAACGCACTTCATTCGAAAGGGTAGAATACTACAACTTCGAACTCGAAGGAAAAACACAATATTCTGAGAACAAATGTTTTTGACAAAAAAGTACTATATTCCAAAGAAAATCACAACTTTTTTAGAGAAAGTTTACAATTTCCTAAGGACTATTACAATACTCTAAAGTGGAATTCAAAGGCAAATAGCTTTCAGCTTCTCCTCCCTCTTTCTCTTCTTGCTCTCGGCTGCCCCTTTGGCTTTCTCCATGAGTTCTTCTCATTAGGATCCTCGCATTACTCGACAAACTCGTACACACAGGCGGAGTGTTGGAAGGATTCATTTCTATTTCAGCTCTTCTTAGTTTCTTGGGAACATCCTCACGACTTGGTTAGCTAGCCCGCTAGCTTTGAAAATTTACTCCTCCAAAGTGAATCTCATCCTTTAGCTCCTTGATAATCTCTTGGTCCTCTATTCTCGCCAATTAAGGCCATGAAACGTTGCTCCCAATCTGGCTTTCTACTTGCACTTGCTCATAAGATTCCTCTAGGCATCTAAGATTTCTCTTCAATTAAATCGACCTTCCTTGTTCGAACCTTAAAGCTTGTTGGTACTCCTTCAAGATCCCCGTGATAGACTCTCTATCTTGCACGATGCTTTCTATTTGGTCCCCAATTCGAACTTCATTACTTGGAATTCTTTTCTTGACTTAGCTAGTGCATCTTTGACCATTTTCTCCTTCTTCCATGACTGTCATATAGTTCCTTCCATTCATACGCCTGCCGTAGCTTCATTCATCTTTGAGGTACACCTCTTTATTTCCTCTTTAGCACCTTTCAAATGTTTACGAACCTCCTCTTGCTTTCTTCTTCTATCACAAGTTTCTGTTGGTCGCTTTGCTTCAATAGTTGCGGCTTGAAGAGCATTTTCGTTCTCTAGCTTCCGCTTGTCTTGCATCACTTTTCCCAACTTGTTTTGCAAGGTCCTTTTCTCTTCTTCCGCTTTAGACGATGCCAACTTAACTTCTTCTAGCTCTTCAATGAGGGGAACGTGAGGCTCGGCTTTTTCTCTTCAAGTGATGGCCCTCTTGATTGGATGATCGAGTTTCTTTAATCCTCTTTTTCGAGCCATTGGGTGAAGGATATAGTAGTGGTCCTTTTAGATAACTCACCTTTGTCTCTCCGCACTACGGTTTCCCAAGCTTGTGAGACTCGCCAAGTAAGTCCTCGTCTTTAGGGATCCCCGCATGGAGGTAAAAACGGAACAACATAGCTTCGGAGGTGAATCTCGCATAGGGTACCCGAGTTGCCTTAAGGTCAAAGATGGGTTATAGTTGATGCACCCTGTGTTCCCATGAGAGGAACATTCAGAAACTACCACATAGGAATATTAATGAGGGTTTGTCCTCCCAACACTTGTGTGAGAACCATCGAATCAAGAGCATCAAGGTTCTTAAAAGTATCCTTCCATTCCCGAGGGCTCATAGTCTTGGATCACAACCCAAGGCATAAGATAGCGGATCCCCAACCTCACTTTTTTTAACACATACATGATTGATCAACCAAGCGTATAGCACGGGGAAGGAACAACACATCTTATCCTTTCGGAACTCATGATGGCGAGTGAAGGCACGATAGGTCTCGGCGAGAATAGCGAGAACCGGATTGATGGGGCTTTTGCACTCTTGAAAGCCGAACACCCCCAACAGCGGTCTCATCTATATGTTTCTCAATCTGAGGGAAAAGGACGATGCCAAAGATGGTCAAAGCTAATATTTGCTTGAAAGAAGCCCAATTCTTTGATACTGCATGACTAGCCATCAAACTCTCGAAGTAACCTTGAGGAAACCCAGATATCTTGTTACGCTCAACTTTATGGGACCGCACTTCTTCTACACTGATTTGCAACAAGGAAGAGAGTTTCTCATCTGAATAATCTTGCGCTTTGATCTTTGGTAAGGTTTATTCTCTGAGCGATCAAAACCCAGAATCTTCTCATACTCCTCTAAGGTAGGTGCCATTTGGAAATTCTTGAAAAGAAAACATCTAATCTCTGAATCATAGAACCAACTTAAAGCAGCGATGGCACTCTCTTGCACTTCTAGTTGTAATAACCTGCGGATGTTCCCATAAGTCTTGTCGAAGGACAGAAGCTCAATAGGACCTAACAGAGAAGCATACTTCTTCAAACTAGTTACATCAATCTTCTTTACATTGGGAAACCTTGAATTGAATGTAGTTTTGCCTTTTGATTCCATGTTTGCTTCTTACACACCTATGACAACGGTTCAGTGTTATGTTGCGATCTCCGGCAAACAAACGTTAATGCATGAAGAATGCAAATGATGAATTTTCACGATTTTGTTAGATGCAAATGCAATGGTGCTAAATGATGTAAATGCGAAATGATGTGGATGACATGGTAAAATAGTAACGAAATGAGGTTTAATTGGTGGTACTTTGAACATTTTCGAAGATACACGCTGCATGCCACCTCATGTAGGTGTTTATGAAAGGAAATTTACAACTTTCGAAATAAAGTTTGGGAAAAGGAATGCTTAAGCTAAATGCAACAAACAAAGGCGTGCCCCGTGTCCTACGAATGGTGGGAATCCTGGGGTCTAAAGTCGACGAAAAAGGGTGATCCTCTCGTGTAAGTTCTAATCACTTCCTTACAATGGCAACCAAGAGCTAAAGTCTTCCTCATGATAACACCCACAATCGTAGAAAGCTACCGAGTGTGAGGCATCATGACAAAGCGTACTCTTGGGCGGAACTTTCATGAGAGCCATACAGACACAGAGGTCTACGAATGGCAGTCACTAGTCGTTCCCACTCTCCTAGGTTTTTTTTTGCACTTGGGTTTTAGGCCCCACTCAGCGCTCACAAGTATAGGGTGTGAAGTGTGTGTTGAGGGCATAATACTTAGCAATAACTACCCTTCCCCCACCTGCAAATGCAAACCCAGACAGTCCAGACAAAGGCAAATAATAATATGTTGTCTACCCTAGGGTTTAATATCAAATAAGCCAGCCTATGGTTTTAGCAACAACTAATTGCATTGCTTACCTCAAGAAAGGGAGCAAAGAAGAGGGAGCATGATTAGATTGGGGGAAATGCATGAAAGGAAGAAGCATATAAGCAAATAAGAGGAAAGACTATCTACCATTTTAAGCGAGAAACGAACATAGAAGAAGAATAAATAAATACACATGAATGCAACATGACAATATGAGAATGCAGTGGAATTGCAAAGATGCGATCAAGTAGATATGAAACCATCATAGAAGAGGAAGAAGCGAATGCATATGGATGCAACAATGCTTGTATGAGAAAGAAGAATAGAGGCAAAATAAAATAGTCAAATCAAACACACAAATCACATGTTTAATTAATTAGGCTCGACCCTCTTAAAAAAAAAAATTTAGTCCCCAGTGAAGTCGCCAGCTGTTGCGCCCGAAAAAGTCCCCGAGGGGTTTTTTCTTCGTTTACAACCTTTTAAAACAATGAAGTCGCCACCAATATTTTTTATGAGGAAAATATTGAAGAAAAACCTTTTTGGAAGGCAGGTGGTCTTTTGGAAAACCGGGAGATTTGGGTTCGGGGGTCGGTTAGGCATAGGGAAGGTATTAGCACCCCACACCTCCTTTCTACTGAAAGGGAACCTTTAATTAATCGTGTGATTTTAAGTGTTGATTTGAAAAATACTTAAATTTGCCTCTTAATTGAAAAGACTTAATGAAAATTTTTATTGGCGCTTTCGCTCGACGAGAGTTAGCCGCTTTGGCTCCTTGAAAGGAAAAATGTTTTTAGTTTATTGTGCTTGACGGAGGGGATCCGCTCCTACGTATCTCCAGGTGCGATGGAGAAATCAAAGCTACGTAGTTCTAGGTTTTGGTTTTTATCTTGTCTTGTTTAATTGTGAAAAATCGAGCTTTCATGATGATCAATTGAGCAAAGGCTCCAAGTGATCACCACTAGCACTCCATTGTTAGTAATCATGCAAGCAGAGGCTTCGCAGGACCAATAACAAAGTTTTTGATTTATTGAAAGTATTTAGGAAAATTAGGCATTCATGATGATCAATTGAGCAAAGGCTCCAAGTGATCACCACTAGTTCCTCATTGTTAATGATTATGCAAGCAGAGGCTTCACAAAACCATTAACAAAGTTTTTTGATTTATTGAGAAATTATTTGAGTTGAAAGAGAATTAAAACGAAAAAAAAGGTGAAAATTGCAAAATGGGGTGTTATTAGTCGTAGGGGTTGTATAAGCCCGAGCAGGGGTGTAAGCAGTAAGCCCGGTTCGCATATGGGAGCCCGATGTCTGGCCCAGGGCTTAAGTGAGGAGGGGTTCGCGCATGAATCGGAGGGTGCTAATAGTATTACGAATATTAAAAATAAATTAAAAATAAAGTGATTAAAAGGAGACAAATATATAAGCCTTAGACCTAAAATTAACCCTAATTTTCATTTCCTTCCCTCCCATACAGTGCGCGCGGCAACTCTCCATTCATGAGAGAGAGAGAGATATGCGCAAGCCCGGAAATCACGCCCGTCTTCCACGGCGAGAGAGAGAGAGAGATTCTGATTTGAGGTGAGAGAGAGAAAACGCGAAGGAAGGGAGAACGCGAAGGGAGGAAGGGCGTCACGCGCGGGTGGTGGAGAGAGGGCGGCGGCGTGGATCGGTGAGGGGGTGGTTGCGACGGTGAGGACCTGTTTCGCGATGGCTCTTTGTCTCTCTGTTTGGCTCGTCGGAGAAGGTGGCCAGGAGGGTCACCGTCGCCGAGAAAGATGACGAACAAAGGTTGGTTTTTTCTTATTTTTTTGTTCTCTGTTTTTGAGTTCCTCTCCTCTTCTCCATGTTTACGTTTCTGAAAAAATAAGCGGTTTATCCGTTCCATCTTTTACATTCGTTTTTATTTTCAAAACAACGAAACCGAAGGTAAAATCCAACAAGCGGGCGGCCTCGATGCTTTTTGTTAGGCCTTATATGTTTTCAACAAGCGGAACATTGAACACACATATAAAAAAAGAACTAGCGATTTACTTTCTTTGGGTTTATTGACATATAAACACCTAATGAAGCTTAAAGCATGGCGGATCTACATGATGTCGGTTTATATTTTCGTTTTTTCGGACAAATCTAAATGAACAAATGAAAGGAACGGCACCAACTTTGGTTTCACGAAAGAAAAGAGTAAATTTGTGTGATATTAGATTCTTTGCTTACGATGTTTTACATTCTTATGCGTGGATTGTACACTTTTCCCTTCTCGATCTGAAAAGTTGCGTTTTGGTGATTAGGGTTTTAGTGTAAAACCCTAATCTTTTTTTTAGTGATTTTTTACCTCGAAAAACGTGTCCTCTACTGCTGCTGTTGACTGCCTTTTTATATCAAAACATTAGGTTTCTGCATTAATTATTTTGACTGGGCTTTGACTCTTTTTCAGTGTCGGATCCAAGCCCGGCTACTTGGAGAGCATTGTTGGAACCCCAACTTTATCTGCTGCTTCTTTGCTCTTTGTTTTTTTTATTTTTTTGTAATTTTCGAATTTATTTATTTTTGTATATTTGTATTATTATTTTTTTTGTATTTTTTTGGACATTTGGACATTGGAACACTTCTAACTTGTAATAAAAAATTAAATAGATTCTTTTTGACATTTTTGGATTATATAACACTTTTAATAAATTGACTCTACAAAGAAAAGAGTAATAATAAAAAGAGTCTGGCCAAACACAAAGACGAACGGGCGGACTAGGCGAATACGCTAAAACGAGACTCAAATAGGAGAAATGAGCTCATTAACTAAAGACACTACTTATGTGCGACTAAACTCAAATACGAAGATTAAATTGAAGAACGCATACGAAAAAATGATCATTCGCGTGTCTGCTTAATTTAAACCACGGTATTTCAATTTAGTTGAGCTGGATAACTAAAATTGACTTAAATTAGAAAGGGCGGACAAAATTGGGGTATTACACCTTTCACCCTAAAAACCCTAGTTTTTTGCTCGAAGCACATTTTCACTTTAAAAATGACTTTTCCCCCTAGGAGTGACCTCTAATACCTCAACAATGCATGTTGAATGACTTGTCCTGAGAAATTGTCCCTTATTTGCAAAATGACCAAAATACCCTTTTGCACTGAAAAACCCTAGTTTGTCCAAAAAGTGCATTCCAACTCCAAAAATGATTTTAGGAACTTTGAAATGACTTTTAGAACCCTAAATGCAATGCATGATGCTCTTTTCACTTCTATTTATTTATTTTTGTGGAAAATTAGGGTTTTGACCTAAGCCGGACAAAATTGGAGTATGACACCCCTGTGTGGTTGTGTTTCCACTAGGCGCCAGTTTCCCTGTGTTTTGGTGCCCCTGTGTGGCTATGTTGCCACTCGGCGCCAGTTTTCCTGTGTTTTGGCGCCCTGTGCGGCTCTGTTGCCACTGGGCGCCAGTTTTCCTCTGTTTTGGCGCCCTGTGTGGCTGTGGTGCCACTGGGCGCCAGTTTTCCTTGTTGTTTGGCACCTGGGCATGTTGTGTTGCCCAGGTGCCAGTTTCCTTGCTGTTTGGCGCCCTGGGTGTGCCTGTGTTGCCACCAGGCACCATTTTGTGTGTTGTTTGGCGCAACGGGTGTTGTATTGCCCCTAGGCGCCAGTTGTCTTGCTGTTTGGCGCCCTAGGTGTGCTTGTGTTGCCACCAGGAGCCATTTGTGTCTTTATTTGGCGCCCAGTCTTGTGTGTTGCCCCTAGCGCCGATTTTCTTCTTTGTTTGGCGCCCTAGGTGTGCCTGTGTTGCCACCAGGCGCCATTTGTGTGTGGTTTGGCGCCAGGGGGTGTTGTGTTGCCCTAAGCGCCCGATTGTCTTCTTTGTTTGGCGCTAGGTGTGCCTGTGTTGCCACCAGGCGCCATTTGTGTGTTGTTTGGCGCCAGGGGGTGTTGTGTTGCCCCTAGGCGCCAGTTGTCTTGTTGTTTGGCGCCCTAGGTGTGCATGTGTTGCCACCAGGCGCCATTTGTGTGTTGTTTGGCGCCAGGGGGTGCTGTGTTGCCTCTAGGCGCCAGTTGTCTTGCTGTTTGGCGCCCTAGGTGTGCCTGTGTTGCCACTAGGTACCATTTGTGTTTTGTTTGGCGCCAGGGGGTGCTGTGTTTCCCCTAGGCGCCAGTGTCTGTGCTGTTTGGCGCCCTGTGTGTGTCGGTGTTGCCACCAGGCACCAACTATGTTGCTGTGTGGCGCCAGGTGTTGTGCCAAGGGCAAACATTCCCTGTTTTGAATGATAACAAATTACAAGTTACTAATAATTTACTTGAGGTAAAGCGCAGGAAAAATATAAGAGCGCAGGGCGATGAACAAGAGAGCTTCGGAAGCTAACTCAAAGCTGTAGAAGCTCGGACGAAAAGCTGCTCAAGCATTGAAGACTTATATCGCTGCGTAGGACTCATGTAAGATCGTATTACCCAAGTCTTATAACATTCGTAGTTGAGAGATGATGATTAAAAATAAAATTGTTTTAGAAAAATGTTTTCTATAAAATCATGATTTATTAGATTAGACACAAGTTGTTGTTAAAGAAAAGTTTTGAATCATGATTTGTTGTTTTTATAAAGAAACTTGATTCATAGCTTAATGTTTTAAAAGAATTTGTTTTTGAAGTAAAGAATGATTCTTGATTTGGTACTTTAAGCTAGAAATCGATTTCCTCTTGTTTTTAAAGCTAGAAATCGATTTCCTCTCTTGTTTTTAGAGCTAGAAATCGATTTCTCTCTTGTGTTTAGAGCAAGAAATCGATTTCACACTTATTGGTTTAAAGGCATCAATCGATTAATGACTTGCTTGTTTTTAAAAGAACTTGTTTTGGAAAGAAAACAATCGATTGATGACTTCGTGTTTTTAAAGAGGCAAATCGATTTTAGACTTCCTTTCTTGAGCTAGAAATCGATTTGTGACTTCCTCCTTAAAGAGGTAAATCGATTTCCCACTTAAGCAAAGCAAGCAATCGATTCCTCAATCTTTCTACTTAAGCAAGCAATCGATTTGTGCCTTCCATTTAAGCAAAGAATCGATTTTCAACTTGTGTTTTAGAAGCAAACAATCGATTTCCATTTTATTTATTTCAAGCTCTAAATCGATTTTCATTCTATGTCTTTTAAGCTATGAATCGATTTACCACTTACACAAACAAATGTTACAAACAAATTTCAACGGTCATATTCTCTTAAGTGATATAAATAGAAAACCTAGGGTTTTCACGTGAGACAGTGAGAACAAAAACAAAACTCGAGAGCAACATCTCAACATCTCAAAAAAAAAAAAAAAAAAAAGTGAAACTCCTAGAAACCTTTGATCATCTTCTTCGTTCTTCAAATTTCATTCTAGGGTTTTCATCATCATATCATCTCTCTCAACTCTTATGGTTATACACTTGATTGATCGATTATAGTTTCAATTGTATTCATCTTATTTCTTGGCGTTTGGTGTTCTTGTGAAATCTCGGGAAATTGATTCTTGGGTGGTTCGATCGGGAGATTGGACCGTAGAAATCCTAAGCGGGAGCTCGGGTTCTCAATTGGGAAAATTGAGAGGTTTTGTTGTTCTTTGTAAAGTGGCGTGAGTTGTAAGACTTTGAAGAAGCATCTTCACCATTATAGTGTTATTTTCCCAAAGTCCAAAGGTTGCAAAGCCGGAGGCCGAGGAGTAGGACTTCAATCCGAACCTCGAAAAATCGCGGTGTCATTCTTTCCCTTATCTCTTTATTTATTCTTGCGCTTCTCATTCTTGTTTAGTTGTTATTAGCGTTTCTTTGTTAAATTTATTTTGCAACCGTTGAAATCGATATTACTTGTTAGTTGCTTTGTTTTGTGCTATTAAGATAATCGTTGTTAACGATTGCATCGCAATTTCTATATTATTGTTAAGTGGAATATTTATTCTTGTAAAATTCAATTTTGACTTGTTGTTGTTTGGTTTCAATATAATCGTGTTTACTAAATTGATATTACTATATCAAAATTGATGTTACTGCTACTTGCATTGTTTCGCATTATAAGTATAATCATTGTTAGCGTGTTGCGTTACTATTGATAATTTGATATTATCGCATTTGTGTTACTGGCTATATTGTTATGATTATAGAAATTGAATTGCTTGTGTATTCTCTACATTATTGTTAATCGTTGCATTTTGCTATTGCCGCTATATAATCGAGTTGTTTTTCTACAATGTAGTAATCGCATATTAGCATCTAGTTTAAACCCTTTTCCGCATTGGTTTTTAAACTAGCTTTAAACTATTTTCAAAAATCAAAAGTATTATTTTTAGCCTATAACCTTATTCACCCCCTCTAAGGTTATCGTTTAGTCCAACAATTGGTATCAAAGCGAGAAAACGCATATAGAGCTTAACATCTCGCATTTTTACGATCATGGGGTCTTTTATTAAAGAGGAATGTCTTTTAATAGGCCACCTTTATTTGATGGAACTAACTACGACTCTTTGGAGTAGTCGAATGAAATGTCATGTGCGAGGCTATAGATTTTACAATCGTGGAGGATTATTGTTGATGGACCGCTCACTCCAATGAGGATCAAAATTACAAAACCGGTGATCTTGATGTTGGTGATTCCACAAAAACTCAAGCAACCGTAAAGCGAGAAGAAGTACTGTTGAAGACATCTATACCATTGACTTGAGTGAATTGAGAAAGTCCGAACTTGACAAAATCTCCTTGAATGCCAAAGCAATGAACATTCTACATCTTGCGCTATGTGAAGAAGAATATGGTAGGGTAAAAGGTTGTCGATTTGCTAAGGAAATGCAGGATTGTCTAGAAGCTACTCATGTAGGTACAAGCCAAGTAAAAGATACAAAAATCCGAGTTCTTACTTACGAGTATGAAGCTTTCAAGATGAAGGAAAGTGAAACTGTTCTTTGCATGCACCGAGGCTGAATTTAATTGTTAACAACTTGAGAGCACTTGGTAAAAAGTATTCTACAAAGGACTTGAATGGAAAGATACTTGCGTCGTTGGTCGTGAATTTTTTCCTAAGACATGTGCTATCACCGAAGCTAAGGATATTGGTACTCTTCCCTCTTGAAGATTTAATTGGGTCTCTTCTAGCATTTGAAGTGGTGTTGGGTGCTAAGAAAACCCGGAAAAAGAAGTGGTAAAAGAAAAGAGGTCTCTTGCTCTTCTTGCGGTGGAAAGTCTTCTAAATCGGGAAAGAAAGTGGTTGAATCGATGATGAATCGATGAAGAAGACATGGTTATGCTTGCTAAAAAATTCAAAAAATTCATGAAGTTCAACAAGTTTAGGAAAGGTGATTTTTCAAAGAAATACGGGTATAACAAAGGTGATAGTCATGAGAAAGGAGACGACCAACCAAGATGTTTTGAAGGCAACAAACCGGGTCATCTCAAGGTTAATTGTCCAAAACTTAAGAACAAATACCCAAAGAAGAAAGCAATGAAGGCTACATGGGATGACACGGAAACGAGGGGTGAAACGAAGAAGAAGAGGAAGTTGCTAACGTTGTTGGTCTTGCGAGATTACTCTCCCGATGATACATGGGACAATCTCAAAGCGATGTGATGAAACTGATGATGAAGTGATTGCTTCAAAGCTTGCGTGTCTCATGGCGAGTGACTCAACTAAGGTAACAAATTCTAATCCTTCTTTTTCTGATTCTGATGATTCTTGTGATGATGATAGTAGTTGTCAAAATGTGAGTGAGGCTTTTGAGGCTCTTTATATTGAACATGAAAAACTTTTGATAAAAACTATGAATTTGAAAAAGAGCAAAAAAAGCATGTCTACTCAAATCGAGGCGCTTGAGAATGAGATAGCTAGATTGAAAAAGGAGCTACAAAATGCCAAAACTTTCAACCTTGAATTTCTAGAGCTTAAACAAATTTTTGAAAAATCAAGATCGAAAATGAAAATTTAAAAGATTCTTTAAAAAGGTTTGAGGTTGGTGAAAATACCTTGACCAAGTTACTTCACTCTCAACATGAATATGTTGATAGGAGAGGTATTGGTTATAAAGGTGAGTCCAGCTCCCCAAATTTAAAAAGGGATATGGTATTTGTAGCTGCTTCTTCAAGTAAGACACGTAGTTCATTCTCTTGCACTTATTGTCAAAAAGGAAATCATAATTCTCTTAGATGTCCTATTCGCAAACTATGTGAGCTTGGCAATCTTATACCTGCTTGCAAGAAACCAAGGTGGATTGTGAAAACAAATCCCTTGAGAACTAACCTCCATGGACCCAACAAAATTTGGGTACCTCGCACTAGTGTTTGATTTTTCCTTTGTAGGTGCGTAGACTATCCAAAAAGGGAAATGTATGGATGGTTGACAGTGGGTGCTCAAGGCATATGACTGGTGATGCTTCACTATTCTTGAAGTTAAGCAACAAGGCTAGTGGATCTGTGAAGTTCGCCAATAATGAAACTGCTCGTGTAATAGGTAAAGGTTGTGTGGGTAAGGAAAACACAATCAAAATTAGAAATGCTTTATTAGTTGATGGTGTTAAATTTAATTTACTAAGTGTAAGTCAACTATGTGATAATGACTTTGATGTTTATTTCTCAAAAGATAAATGTCTTATTGTGCATGAAGCTTCTAACTTTCACATTGTCGGTTTTCGTGAAAACAATGTTTATTATGTTGATTTTGACATCGCTTGTTGGTGATGATATTGTATGCATGCCTTCTTTACTTGATGATGTGGATGTGTGGCATAAGCGCTTAGGACATGCTAGTATGGAACTTCTATCTAAATTATGTGCAAATGAACATGTTAGAGGTTTACCCAAACTTAAGTATGAAAAAGGTCAATTATGTGATGCATGTCAATTGGGTAAAATGCATAAAACTTCTTTCAAATCAAAACTGTTATTTCTACCAAAAATGTGCTTGAATTGTTGCATCTTGATTTATTTGGTGAAATTGATGTTGTAAGTCTAGGAGGAGCCAAGTATGTGTTTGTAATTGTTGATGATTATTCTAGATACACTTGGACTATTTTACTTGCTAATAAAAGTGATGCTTTCAACAAGTTTGCTAAGTTGTGCGAAAAGTTACTGAGAATGAGAAAAACTTAGCTATCAAGGAAATTAGAAGCGATCATGGAGGAGAATTCGAAAACTCATCATTCAAAACTTGGTATGAGAGATTAAGCAAACATTTAATTGCAAATGGTTTCAAGAAGGGTAAGATTAATTCTACCTTATTCCTTAAAACCAAAGGCAAACATCTCATTGTAGTTCAAATTTATGTTGATGATATTATATTTGGATCTACTAATGATGAATTGTGCAAGGAGTTTTACGACATGATGACTAGTGAGTTTGAAATGAGCATGATGGGGAGTTAAACTTCTTTTTGAACTTCAAGTGAAACAAATGAAAGATGGAATATTCATCGGTCAAAATAAGTTCTCAAAGGAGTTACTAAAGAAATTTGGCATGAGTGATGCAAAGGCAATTGGCACTCCAATGGCGATCACGACCAAATTGGACAAGGATGAACAAGGTAAACCATAAATGAAACAATGTATCGAGGTATGATCGGTAGTCTTTTATACTTAACTGCTTCCCGACCTGATATTATGTTTGATGTGTGCCTGTGTGCTCGATTTCAAGCATGTCCAAAAGAATCACATTTAAAAGCTGTAAAACGGATTCTTAGATATGTGAAGGGAACCACGGAGTTTGGATTGTGGTACCAAAATCGAGTCACTTTGATTTGGTCGGATTTTACGATCTTGATTTTCTTTGGTTGTACCTTAGATAGAAAAAGTACTAGTGGAACTGTCATTTCTTAGGACCTTGTTTGACTTCCTGGTCTAGTAAAAAGCAGAACAGTGTTGCTTTGTCCACCGCTGAAGCCGAATATGTGGCGGTTGGAAATTGCGTTGCACAAGTTTTGTGGATGAAACAGACTTTGGAGGATTTTGGTTTGTTATATGAAAATGTACCTGTTCTTTGTGATAATACTAGGCGCCATTTGTGTGTTGTTTGGCGCCAGGGGGTGTTGTGTTGCCCCTAGGCGCCAGTTGTCTTGTTGTTTGGCGCCCTAGGTGTGCATGTGTTGCCACCAGGCGCCATTTGTGTGTTGTTTGGCGCCAGGGGGTGCTGTGTTGCCTCTAGGCGCCATTGTCTTCTTTGTTTAGCGCCACAGGTGTGTACTGTGTTGCCACCAGGTACCATTTGTGTTCTGTTTGGCGCCCGAGTCTTTGTGTTTCCCCCAGCGCCATTATGTCTGTCTTTGTTTGGCGCCACAGTGTGTCCGGTGTTGCCACGAGCACCAACTATGTTCTTTGTGTGGCGCCCGTGTGTTGTGCCAAGGGCAAACATTCCTGTTTTGAATGATAACAAATTACAAGTTACTAATAATTTACTTGAGGTAAAGCGCAGGAAAAATATAAGAGCGCGAGGCGATGAACAAGAGAGCTTGGAAGCTAACTCAAAGTTTGTAGAAGCTCGGACGAAAAAACTCAAGCATTGAAGACTTATATCGCATTGCGTAGGACTCATGTAAGATCGTATTACCCAAGTCTTATAACATTCGTAGTTGAGAGATGATGATTAAAAATAAAATTGTTTTAGAAAAATGTTTTCTATAAAATCATGATTTATTAGATTAGACACAAGTTGTTGTTAAAGAAAAGTTTTGAATCATGATTTGTTGTTTTTATAAAGAAACTTGATTCATAGCTTAATGTTTTAAAAGAATTTGTTTTTGAAGTAAAGAATGATTCTTGATTTGGTACTTTAAGCTAGAAATCGATTTCCTCTTGTTTTTAAAGCTAGAAATCGATTTCCTCTCTTGTTTTTAGAGCTAGAAATCGATTTCTCTCTTGTGTTTAGAGCAAGAAATCGATTTCACACTTATTGGTTTAAAGGCATCAATCGATTAATGACTTGCTTGTTTTTAAAAGAACTTGTTTTGGAAAGAAAACAATCGATTGATGACTTCGTGTTTTTAAAGAGGCAAATCGATTTTAGACTTCCTTTCTTGAGCTAGAAATCGATTTGTGACTTCCTCCTTAAAGAGGTAAATCGATTTCCCACTTAAGCAAAGCAAGCAATCGATTCCTCAATCTTTCTACTTAAGCAAGCAATCGATTTGTGCCTTCCATTTAAGCAAAGAATCGATTTTCAACTTGTGTTTTAGAAGCAAACAATCGATTTCCATTTTATTTATTTCAAGCTCTAAATCGATTTTCATTTTATGTCTTTTAAGCTATGAATCGATTTACCACTTACACAAACAAAGTGTTACAAACAAATTTCAACGGTCATATTCTCTTAAGTGATATAAATAGAAAACCTAGGGTTTTCACGTAAGACAGTGAGAACAAAAACAAAACTCGAGCCGCAACATCTCAAAAAAAAAAAAAAAAAAAAGCATTGTGAAACTCCTAGAAACCTTTGATCATCTTCTTCGTTCTTCAAATTTCATTCTAGGGTTTTCATCATCATATCATCTCTCTCAACTCTTATGGTTATACACTTGATTGATCGATTATAGTTTCAATTGTATTCATCTTATTTCTTGGCGTTTGGTGTTCTTGTGAAATCTGGGAAATTGATTCTTGGGTGGTTCGATCGGGAGATTGGATCGCAAAATCCTAAGCGGGAGCTCGGGTTCTCAATTGGGGAAATTGAGAGGTTTTGTTGTTCTTTGTAAAGTGGCGTGAGTTGTAAGACTTTGAAGAAGCATCTTCACCATTATAGTGTTATTTTCCCAAAGTCCAAAGGTTGCAAAGCGGGAGGCCGAGGAGTAGGACTTCAATCCAAACCTCGAAAAATCGCGGTGTCATTCTTTCCTTATCTCTTTATTTATTCTTGCGCTTCTCATTCTTGTTTAGTTGTTATTAGCGTTTCTTTATTAAATTTATTTTGCAACCGTTGAAATCGATATTCTTTGTTAGTTGCTTTGTTTTGTGCTATTAAGATAATCGTTGTTAACGATTGCATCGCAATTTCTATATTACTTGTTAAGTGAAATATTTATTCTTGTAAAATTCAATTTTGACTTGTTGTTGTTTGGTTTCAATATAATCGTGTTTACTAAATTGATATTACTATATCAAAATTGATGTTCTTGCTACTTGCATTGTTTCGCATTATAAGTATAATCATTGTTAGCGTGTTGCGTTACTATTGATAAGTTTGATATTATCGCATTTGTATTCTGGCTATATTGTTACTGATTATAGAAATTGAATTGCTTGTGTATTCTCTACATTATTGTTAATCTGTTGCATTTTGCTATTCTTTGCTATATAATCGAGTTGTTTTTCTACAATCGTAATAATCGCATATTAGCATCTAGTTTAAACCCTTTTCCGCATTGGTTTTTAAACTAGCTTTAAACTATTTTCAAAAATCAAAAAGTATTATTTTTAGCCTATAACCTTATTCACCCCCTCTAAGGTTATCGTTCACCCAACACCGTGAGTGTTGTGATGCCCCTAGGTGCCGATTTTGGGTATGTAGCGCCCCAGCATCTTTGTTATGTAACCTAATTGGTGTCTTAGGTGTCGGTGTGGTTGAGGGAATTGGGTGTTAGCTCTTTATGCTATAGTGCATGTGTTGTATTAACTACGGTGATAAACGATGGGTCAATATGACCAATATTTGATGATGGTGTTGTTGGGTCAAATGTGACCACTTAACGATGATGGTGTTGTTGTTGCATGATGTTTGACTGTTGTTCATGGTGTCACATGCACTCATATGCATATTCCGGTGATGTATGGCTTCGGCCTTAGAGCTATGCTCAATGTTGATGATGATGCCACGAGATGACTATTTTTCGGTGATGGTACCACAAGCATATGCCCGTCGGTGTGGGTTTTGTAACGCCCCAACAATAGTTCAATTATTTATTTAATTGGGTTATTTAAGGCTTACAACATTTTAATTAAGTCAAATAATTAATTTGGAGTTTTATTTTATTTAGGAGGTGTGTGAGTAGTGGAGGAGGTGTGATTAAGAGGCCCATATCCATGATATAAGTTAGGTGTCGGTGATGAGAGAATTCATTTGCAATCAAAACAAAGAAAAGTCAAAGAGTAAAGTAAGAGAGTAGAAAGAGAGAGGACGACAGCTCAAGGAAGAAGAAGAGAAGATCTTGGCGTGGAGAGTTCAAGTTCGAAGAAGAGGAGCTTGCTTGTTGGTGGATCGTGGAGTTTTGGTGGAGAGAGTACTACTTCTTCAATCTATTTAGGTAAGGGGGCTCTCGTTCACCTATAATAGAGTATATGATGAGTGTTGTAACACCCCATTTCTACCCGGCAATTTAATTCAAGAATCAGAGTAATAAAAATTATTTTTATTAAACGGAATGTTACACTTCTCTCTTAAAACACTCAAACAGTCGGTTCAGCTCAGAAATATACATCAATACATAACACCATATAAAACGTGGGACATAAACTCATATCATGCAGCGGAATAAAACTACAGCTCAAAAGAATAATTCTCAAGTCTCAAAATACATAATATAACAGCAAGAAAACTCAACAATGAGCAAAACAGATCAAACTAGAGTTTATAACCCATCCCCTAGGTGCTACATATCGAGAAGCGGGCCAGACTCGGGAATAGTGAAGGTAGCAAGCCTTCACTCATGACTACCTGTGGTAAACAACAACAGAAAGGGTGAGTCTCGAACTATATAATAAAAGTGATAATAGGCAATATATACAGTCACAGTTCACCACACAATCAGTCATACCAATCATAACTCAATAACATTTATGCGTTCATGAGAATGTATGCAATGTAGTTATGCATGTGGTACCATTTGCCCTCATGGCAGTATCATTATCAAATTGAGTCCTCATGACTCTGGCCCCATGGCTTGACCCTCATGGCCTCACAATTAATTTATAAACGTCGCAACCGCAGCCGAATGTATGCATAAGACTCCATGAACACATCACAGCACAATTACAGTATCTCATTTCATATATTATTTCTCACCTCATAGTTAATCTCATTTATAGCCCCCATGGCTCATGCCCCCATGGCATCCTCTGTCATCTCAAGTTACTAACTCAACATAGTTAAGTCCCAAGGACTATTCACAATAAGAGGACTAAACCTCACTCAGGGACCTAAACCACCCTTTAGGACCAAAACAATCACCTAGGGACCAAAGCTGTCACCTAGGGACCAAAATAAAGACACACTTAGGCACAAGCGCAAAGACTAGGCGCCATTTCCCCACACTCTGGCGCCACCACGTGCAACACAAAGACTAGGCGCGAAACTTCGGCAATTTGGCGCCCGTGGCAGCAACACACTGACCACTAGCGCCACTTTTCTAGTCTGGCGCCCCACAGGCAGCACAGATCCTAGACACAAACTAAGACACGGATCGAGACACGCAGTCTCGGACACGAGCGCTGCCTAGGCGCCACAGGCGGCTGCTTGTTTGGTGGGCACATTACGTTGGGGTGGGGGCCGACGGCCATCCTAGCCGAGGATGAAGAGGTGGTCGAGGTCGGGGGAGACCGAGCCTCTAGCTGGCCCAAGGTCGGCCTACCAATGATACACTGATAGCATGATTTGATGGGGAGTACGAGGAACGTCGTACGGACCGTCCTGTACAAAGTGCTATCTTCAGTGTCGTCACCAAATGTGACCATGAGTTCGATTGTTCCCAACGAGTAGGTGATCGCTCCATTGTAGCCCGTTAGGGGAGTAGGCTCGGCCTGGGGAATTATCTCGCTCCGATCAACCTTGATCTTGTCAATCAAATCTTCAAACATGATGTCGGCCGAGCTACCCTGGTCGACAAGAATTCTTTGAACTTCTGTGTTGGCCATAACTGCTCTGATCACCAATGGAACATAACTATTCGCCTGCCGTCGGCGAGTCTTCGTCCCCCCGAAAGGAAATGGGCGGTCTATTCGAGACCGGGCTCGCTCTGCAGTTGAGGCAACCATTAGGAGCTCGTCCCACTTTCTTTTCATAGCTTTGTTGGACTCCTTACGATCCAGCGGTTTCCACCGTGAATAACCATTGCTACGTTGCGACCTTTGGACCGTGAGTATCTCGATCTTCAGACCGATCTTTGTCTTGGGTGCTCGTTATGACTAGAGCACCCTTTCCTCTGTCTTGATCATTCTCTTTCGTCTTCTCTTGAGGTCGGTCGTCTTCCTCCGACCTCACATACTTGCCCAACTTGCCTTTCTGAATGAGCTCTTCAATATCGTCTTTGAGGGCCATACAGTCATTAGTATCATGACCCTTGCTTTTGTGGTAACGGCAGTACCTTTTTGGTCGGTCGCGCCCTTCTTGAGCACGCAGTGGATCGGGCCGCTTTACACCCACAAACTCATTGTTCGCACTCACCGTAGATTTGTGCAATGGAGGTGTTGAGACGAGTGCGATGATCAAACTTCTTGTCCCTGAAATCAGGCCGGTTGTCTCGGCGACCTTCACGAGCTTTAGCCGGTCTGTCTTGTTCTACTTTTGGTCGCGCACGGGCGCCCTTTCTCGCGGCTAAAGTTTCTTCATACGCCATATGAACGTTGGCCCTTGTTAGGAAGAAACTGAGATCTTGATAATGGTTCAACGTGAATTCCTCTACGAACCTGTGGTCCGGTCGAATACCACGCTTTAGATACTTTAATTTGTCTTTATCTGATAAGTCACGAACAGACTCGGCCTCGGTATTGAAACGGTCGATGTACTGTCTCAGCGTCTCATTATCACCTTGAACGACCGTGTCCAAGTGTTCTTCATATCGATATTGGCAGCGGTTGGCCGTATAGTGAGATAAGAAGATTCTGATCAAGTCTTGCCATGAGGAGATAGTATTGGGGCGAAGAGTCTCCCACCATTCTAATGCCCGGCCGTCCAACGACTGAGGGAACAACCGACACTTCATCGTCGAGCCCAATTCTCTGTAACTGCAATAATTATTAAAGTATCGGAGATGCTTATCTGGGTCGCCACGACCGTCAAATTTATTCAGATTAGGTGGCTTTCTCGTGTCTCTTGGAATCTTGTAACGCTGATTTCTCTAGTAAGCGGGCGTGGCCGCTTACGAATGTCGTTCGACCGAAGGGTTGCATAGCGAGGCATGCCTCGTTGCGGGACATTCCATAGAACTCTCCGATGGGCCAAATGGCGGAGGTTGAGGAGGCCTTACGGGTCGCCGCTTTGACCTCTTCTTGGCGCCCGCGAGGCGTCCCTTATTCTTCCATCCCGATAATCTTCCAACTCTTCACAAGAATCCCGGACTGCTTCTCCGACGTGAACCGGACGACTCATTAGAGGAGTACCTGGTAGGCGAGCGACCGGTATCAGGGCGGTAGCTAGAGTCCTCATATTCATCATAAGATAATGAACGGCGTCTGCGCACGTTCCTGCTTGGGGGCGACCTACGTGCCCTTGTTCGTCGCGCCGGAGACCGGTGGGTGGTGCTCTCTCGGCGAGAAAGGCTCCTTCTAGGAGGGGAGCGGTGTGCACGCGTAGGTCGGCGTCGAGCAGAAGGTTCTCCGTCTTCGCATCTTTGGCGGCGCCCTAATCGACCTCTTTTCGTAGCGAGAGATCAACTCGTCGCGGTCTGCAATGACCTGGTTCTTTCTTTGAAGGATCTGCAGGACGGCCTGAGTGACATGTTCGGGCAATTGGTCTTCAATGCCTGCCTCCATCAACTCGGGCGGTAGCTGGGGCGGAGCGTACGGTTGTACCTGCTCCAAGATCGGTCCGCGACCCTGCACCGAGGGTTCTTGCCGCGGATTCCTCGAGATTCGTGAACCGTTCTCGCTCACCCTCGGGGTTTGTTGTTGAGGATCTTTGCTGGAGGTTGAGCCGAGATGAGGCCCGCGTCTGGGGCCGGTCGCGTGGAGCCATGAATGGAGTAGGATAGCGCTCGGGCCTCCCACTGTGGTTGCCAATTGATCGTACCTTGACCAATGAAGTGTTGAAATTGTTGTCTGTTGACTGGGCCGGTCGTCGAATAGGAGAAAGGACCGGTCTAGGCTTCACGCTGAGACACCTCGGGTGTTACTCGCAAAGACACTCGGCGATCAAGTAAGGGTCGCTCGGGCGAGATAACACAAGGTAAGAGAACGTGCACGATGCCATGCGCGAATGGCATATATATAATGTAGAGTGTCGGCCAGTTAGCGAAGATTTCGGCGGTTGCGAAATGCGGTCAAGCGGCGTGTTTGGGCGATTCGTTAAGCTGGGCGGGCCGACGCCCAATTCTTGTTGGCGATTCTTGTAATTGCCGATACACCCGTGAACAGCGCCCGCACCGACCCAACACACACAACACATGCAAACAGAAAACCACTCGAGCCAAAATGTTTAAAATTGTTTTTAGGCAGGCAACTGCAAAAGATGGCACGGTAAAATATGCCTAGAACTCTAAGTTTCACTCGAGACCACCCCATAAAGCGCACACAAATAGCGCCACAAAGAATGCCTACCAAAGACATCTCTCAAATGACACGTGCAAAAAAAACTACTCGAGCCAAAATGCTCAAAATAGAATTTGGGCAGGCAATTACAAAATATGGCACGGTGAAATATGCCCAGAACCTCAAGTTCCACTCAAACCACCCCATATGTGCGTGAACACAGCGCATGGGGCGCCATATTCCCAAAGAATCGGCGCCAAACGGCAAACACACACACACACGAGACATCGCTCACAGTGCTCGGGCGCCATTTCCAACAACTTGGCACCTGTGCAAAGAATACCACAGACGCAGACACAATCCCAAAGACGTGAAACAAGAACCCGAGCGCAGCTTTTCTCGGCAATATGGCGCCACGAGCGGTGGCATTCCTGCACAAACTCACAACCCAACCCATGAACACGATTACCGTGGCGCATAAATCCTAGCACATTGGCGCCCATACCTCAAAAAATCCCAATTCTTAATTCCTTTCAATTCTAATCATCATATATCATTCAAATTCACTCTATAATTATTTTAACACATTCAATTTCACATCTCAAACATCAAATTACACATTAACACGAAGTCAAGCACATAAACCCTAACATTAAGCCCTAAATTAATTTCTCATGCAACTTCATCAAATTCACTCAACCAAATTCAATCAATCAATCAATTATCAACAAATAGAGACTCTAAGACTCCTATACAACCTATTATACCCTTTATTATAGAGTGAGACTCCCCTTACCTTGAATTAAACCGTAGAAACTCTCTTTCTCCGAGTCACGTACAAAACCCACAGCAACAAGAGCTCCCTTCTCTCCTTCTTGAGTGGTGCGATCTACTCTTCTCTCTTCTCCTCTAGGTTGCGCCGTTTTCTTCCTTTCTTTCTTTCTCTCTTTTCGTTTTTTCTTTCTTTCTCTCCTTTGGTGCGAAATGCACAATCCCTAGGAGCCTAAGTCATTGGGCTTGGGTTCCTGGGCCAATAATAGCAGTTCCGGTATTTTCAATACCACTCCCTTCAATTAAATAAAATACTTTATTATAAATACTATATTATGACTTAATATAATTAAAATAGTGTAACACTTTAAATAATTTAATCAATTGCTTAATTAAATCATTTAGGGTGTTACAACTCTCCCCACTTAGGAAATTTCGTCCTCGAAATTCATACACGAGTCAAACACTCTGGATAAGACTCCGCATCCTTTCCGGCTCCCAAGTCATGCTCTCACCAAGTGGCTCCCAACCACACTACCTTGACTAAGGCAATGTCTTTCCTCTCAAAGACCTTCACTTCTCTATCATCAATCCTCACCGGCATAGTCTCCACGGTGAGGTTCTCACGCACTCCACATCATCCATGTGAATCACATGAGACGGTGCGGAATGTACTTAGAAGGCGTGACACGTGGAAAACATCGTGCAAGTTCGAAGATTAGGTGGCGGGGCCACCCTATAAGCAACTTTTCCAACCTCTCGGTGATTTGGTGCGGTCCAATAAATCTCGGAGTTAACTTCTTTGCCTTCGAGCACGCCCAACACGACCATAGGCGTGACCTCAAGAACACATGCTCACCAAACTGAAACTCCAAGTCCTTTCTCCTCCTATCATGGTAACTTTTCGCCGGCTGCTGGACACTTTCATTTTCTCTCGATCATCTTTACCTTCTCCGTAGTCTCCTAACCAATTCGGTCCAAGAACAACACTCACGGACTCATGCCAACACAAAGGAGTTCTACACCTCAGTCCATACAAATTGCCTCAAAAGGAGCCATCCCTATACTCGAATGATAGCTGTTATTATAGGTAAACTCAATCAGTGGAAGATGTGTATCCCACGCACCTCCCTGCTCTAGCACGCAAGCTCTCAAAAGGTCTTCCAAGGACTGGATAGTCCTCTCTGTCTGTCCATCAGTATGAGGATGATAAGCTGAACTCAACCTCAGCCTGGACCCCAATGCCTCCTACAAGCTACCCCAAAACTCAGACGTAAACCTCGGGTCTCTGTCCGACACAATACTCTTCGGGACACCATGTAGCTTCACAATCACCTGGATATAAATTTTAGCCAACTTTGGCACAGGATAGGTGATGTTGATAGGAATAAAAAGAGCAGACTTGGTCAACCTATCCACAATCACCCAAATAGTGTCAAACCCTCTCACAGTGTTTGGCAACCCAGTCACAAAATCCATGGAAATGATGTCCCACTTCCATTCCGGAATCTCCAAAGGTTGCATTAACCCCGCAGGCTTCTGGTGCTCAATCTTTGACTTCTGGCAAGTCAAACATGCGTATACAAATTGCGCTACATCCCTCTTCATACCAGGCCACCAAAACAGTTTCTTCAGATCATGATACATTTTGGTAGCACCCGGATGAATGCTCAACTTGCTCCTATGGCTCTCCTCAAGTATCATCTTCTTCAACTCAGCATCATCAGGAACACAAATTTTGTCCCTGAACCTCAACACACCCTGGGTATCCAACCTGTAATCCCAATTCACAGCCTGATCACCAGCCACCAATAAATCAACCAGCTTCACATCCAGCTTCTGGGCGTCTCTGATACTAACCATGAAGTCATTCCCAATCCTCAGCATACCCAATCTGACACTCTGGGGTGTCACTTCACAAACCAGACTCAAATCACGGAATTTCTCAATCAACTCCAATTCCCTCACCATCATAGCTGACATATGTAAAGTTTTCCGACTTAAAGCATCAGCCACGACATTAGCTTTGTCGGGGTGATAGTTCAAGCCGAAATCATAATCTTTCAGCAGCTCTAACCAACGCCTCTGCCTCATATTCAGCTCCTTCTGGTCAAACAAGTATCTCAGACTCTTGTGATCACTGAACACCTCGAATCTGGTACCATAGAGATAGTGCCTCCAAATCTTCAGCACAAAAACAATGGCAGCCAACTCCAAATCATGAGTCGGATAGTTCTTCTCATGTGTCCTCAACTGTCGGGACGCATAAGCAACTACCTTCCCATCCTGCATCAATACACCTACCAAACCCATCTTGGAAGCGTCACAGTACACAACAAAAGGTTGATCCGGCACAGGCAGCACTAACCCTGGAGATGTTGTCAACCTCTTCTTCAACTCTTGGAAGCTCTCTTCACATTTGGCATCCCACACAAAGGCTCTTCCCTTAGAGGTCAATTGGGTCAATGGAAGGGCTAGCTTAGAGAACCCTTCAATAAACCTCCTGTAGTAACCAACCAACCCCAAGAAACTCCTGATCTCAATCACAGACTTTGGGCTCTCCCACTGCAACACAGCATCAACCTTAGCTGGGTCTACAGCTATACCATTACCAGAAATAATGTGACCCAAGAAGCTCACCTCACGCAACCAGAACTCACATTTGGACAACTTAGCATACAACTTCTTCTCTTTCATCACCTCTAGCACCAATCTCAAGTGCTCTGCATGTTCCTCCTCAGACTTAGAGTACACCAGAATGTCATCAATAAAAACAACCACAAACCGATCTAAGTAGCTATGGAAGATCTCGGTTCATGTACTCCATAAACACCCACGGTGCATTAGTGACACCAAACGGCATTACAGAGTACTCATAGTGCCCATATCTCGCTCAACGTCTTACGGATGTCTTCATCCCTTACCTTGATCCGGTGATACCCGACCTCGCATCAATTTTGCTAAAACCTTAGCACCCACCACCGATCCATCGGATCATCAATCCTCGGAGAGGATACTTATTCTTGATAGTAACCTTGTTCACTTGCGTAATCCACACCTGACGCACGCATACTCCCATCCTTCTTCTTAACCAACAAAACCGAGCTCCCCATGGTGACACACTAGGCCTCACAAACTTCTTCTCAAGTAACTCTTCCAACTGCTTCTTTAGTTCTGACAACTCGGAAGCCGACATCCCAGACGGTGCCATGTACACGTGCCTAGTACCGGGCACAAGCTCAATTCCAAACTCAACTTCCTCTCTCGTGGCACACTCGGAATTTCATCAGGAAACACCTCAGGGAACTCACACACCACCTGCAACCCATCAATTACAGCTTGGTTCTCATCAGACATAGACGCCATCAAAGCAAACAGCTGACCACCCTCTTTCATTACCTCATGCAATTGATCAGCAGACAGAAAAACAGACTCTTCCTCTTCTGGAGGAAGGAAACTAATGAACTTGTTGAAACAGCTTGATGTGTACATGGTTATCTACTAACCAATCCATACCCGAAATCACATCCAACCCACCCAAAGGTAAATGATAAGGTCAACTGAAAATCTCTGCCGAAGACTGACAGAGGACACCTAGCACACATTAGAGAAGTAGTTACCGAACCCTTAGCTGGAGTGTCGATAACCATCCCTCTCTCCGTAGTAGACAAAACTAAATTCAACTTTTCCGCACAGACAGAAGCAATAAAAGAGTGCGTAGCACCCGTGTCAACAATAGCAACTAAAGGTGTACCATAGATAAAGCAAGTACCTCTAATCTCATTGGGTCCCTCTGAACCTGCCAGTGCAAAAACTCTCCCAGTGGACCTCTCTTTCTTTGGCTTAGTGCACTTGGAGCTAAAGTGACCAGCTTCACCACAGTTGAAACACACAGCTTCCTTACGATCACACTCGGATGCCATGTGACTATCTTTCCCACACTTGAAGCATATCTTTCCCCGCACTTACAATCAAAACTCTTGTGACCGGCTGCCACACTTGAAGCACACAATATCAGTAGGAGCATCTCCCCACTTGGTTTCTTGCCCTCACAGACTCCTCTTACCCTCAAAGAAACTCGCTACCACCAAAGATACCTACTATTACCAAAGATACCTCTGTTTACCCACACACGCCATGTCTCATATGGTTTACCCCTAGTCTGAAACTTACCCTTCTGGTCCCTCATGACTCTAGCACGGGCATTGCTGTCATCTTCATAGATCCTGCAGCAGTCAACCAGATCAGCAAACACTTTGATCTTCTGATACCCTATAGCCTGCTTGATATCAGCTCTCAAACCATTCTCAAATTTTATGCACTTTGAGAATTCAGACCCAGCCTCAGAGTAGTGTGGATAAAACTTAGCGGATCAAAGAAACTTAGCGAAGATACTCAGGGTACCATACTACCCTGCCTCAACTCAAGAAACTCCATCTCCTTCTTCCCTCTGACATCCTCCGGAAAGTACTTTCTTAGGAACTCCCTCCTGAACACTGCCCAAGTAACCTCCTCATGAGCAGCCCCTAACCTCTCACTGGTCCTCAACCACCAGTCATCAGCCTCCTCAGATAGAGTATGAGTACCATACCTGACTTTCTGCTCATCATTGCAGCTAATCACCCTGAAGATCCTCTCAATCTCCTTCAGCCAAGCTAGCGCACCATCTTGAAGGTAGGAGGTTCTCCTCCGAAAACGTAGCTTGACTACGGGTCTCGATGATCTCACAGTCCCCATAACTGCGCTATGGCTTGCAAAAGCCTCAAAGAAGAGCAAAGATCAACTCTTACGGCCATCTCAACCTAGCACTCGCAAAGATGAACAATCATTTTCGAACTAATTCAGACACCTATTTGTCATACACAACATGACCGATGAGACACACTTGGCCTGACAGACCAACTTTTGCTCTGATACCACTAATGTAACACCCCATTTCTACCCGGCAATTTAATTCAAGAATCAGAGTAATAAAAATTATTTTTATTAAACGAAATGCTACACTTCTCTCTTAAAACACTCAAACAATTTCGGCTCAAATTTCGAAATATACATCAATACATAACACCATATAAAACGTGGGACATAAACTCATATCATGCAAATGGAATAAAACTACAAATTTCAAAAGAATAATTCTCAAGTCTCAAAATACATAATATAACAAAGAAGAAAACTCAACAATGAGCAAAGCAGATCAAACTAGAGTTTATAACCCATCCCCAGGTGCTACGTATCGAGCGAGCATCGACTCGGGAATAGTGAAGGTAGCAAGCCTTCACTCATGACTACTTGTGGTAAACAACAACAAGAAAGGGTGAGTCTCGAACTATATAATAAAAGTGATAATAGGCAATATATACAGTCACAGTTCACCACACAATCATCATACCAATCATCACTCAATAACATTTATGCGTTCATGAGAATGTATGCAATGTAGTTATGCATGTGGTACCATTTGCCCTCATGGCAGTATCATTATCAAATTGAGTCCTCATGACTCGCCCCATGGCACGGCCCTCATGGCCTCACAATTAATTTATAAACGTCGCGACCGCAGCCGAATGTATGCATGAGACTCCATGAACACATCACAACGCACAATTACAGTATCTCATTTCATATATTATTTCTCACCTCATAGTTAATCTCATTTATAGCCCCCATGGCTCTAGCCCCCATGGCTCATGCCCCCATGGCATCCTCTGTCATCTCAAGTTACTAACTCAACATAGTTAAGTCCTAAGGACTATTCACAATAAGAGGACTAAACCTCACTCGGGGACCTAAACCACCCTTTAGGACCAAAACAATCACCTAGGGACCAAACTGTCACCTAGGGACCAAAACAAAGACACACTTAGGCACAAGGCAAAGACTAGGCGCCATTTCCCCACACTCTGGCGCCACCTGCAACACAAAGACTAGGCGCGAAACTTCGGCAATTTAGCGCCCGTGGCAACACACCACTAGCGCCACTTTTCTAGCAATCTGGCGCCCCGCAGGCGACAGATCCTAGACACAAACTAAGACACAGATCGAGACACGCTCTTAGACACACGAAGCGTCTGCTGGCGCGCTTAGGCAAGACTGTTTGGCGCCCGCACTGACCCAAAGACACACAACACATGCAAACAGAAAACCACTCGAGCCAAAATGTTTAAAATTGTTTTTAGGCAGGCAACTGCAAAAGATGGCACGGTAAAATATGCCTAGAACTCTAAGTTTCACTCAGACCACCCCATAGGCGCACACAAATAGCGCCACAAAGAATGCCTACCAAAGACATCTCTCAAATGACACGTGCAAAAAGAAAACTGCTCGAGCCAAAATGCTCAAAATAGAATTTGGGCAGGCAATTACAAAATATGGCACGGTGAAATATGCCCAGAACCTCAAGTTCCACTTAAACCACCCCATATGTGCACGTGAACAGCGCACAGGGCGCCATATTCCCAAAGAATCGGCGCCTGACAACAAACACACACACACACAGACATCACTGCTACGATTGCAGCATCGGGCGCCATTTCCAAAGAACTTGCGCCAGAGCAAAGAATACCTGCACGCAGACACAATCCTAGTACGTGAACAGTAACCCAGGCGCCATTATCTCAGCAATATGGCGCCCTGACAGTGGCATTCCTGCACAAACTCACAAACCAACCCATGAACAGTACACAGGGCGCATAAATCCTAGCACATTGGCGCCCCATACCTCAAAAATCCCCAATTCTTAATTCCTTTCAATTCTAATCATCATATATCATTCAAATTCACTCTATAATCATTTTAACACATTCAATTTCACATCTCAAACATCAAATTACACATTAACACGAAGTCAAGCACATAAACCCTAACATTAAGCCCTAAATCAATTTCTCATGCAATTTCATCAAATTCACTCAACCAAATTCAATCAATCAATCAATTATCAACAAATAGAGACTCTATGACTCCTATACAACCTATTATACCCTCTATTATAGAGTGAGACTCCCCTTACCTTGAATTAAACCGTAGAAACTCTCTTTCTCCGAGTCACGTACAAAACCCACAGCAACAAGAGCTCCCTTCTCTCCTTCTTGAGTGGTGCGATATACTCTTCTCTCTTCTCCTCTAGGTTGCGCCGTTTTCTTCCTTTCTTTCTTTCTCTCTTTTCGTTTTTTCTTTCTTTCTCTCCTTTGGTGCGAAATGCACAATCCCTAGGAGCCTAAGTCATTGGGCTTGGGCTCCTGGGCCAATAATAGCAGTTCCGGTATTTCCAATACCACTCCCTTCAATTAAATAAAATACTTTATTATAAATACTATATTATGACTTAATATAATTAAAATAGTGTAACACTTTAAATAATTTAATCAATTGCTTAATTAAATCATTTAGGGTGTTACAAGTGTTATGTGTGAGTTAGACTCTAGGATGATTTTTGAGTTGTTTGTGTTGCTTGTTGTGTGTTTGATGTTGTGTTTGCCTCACTTTGGTGAAATTGTGAAGATATGTTGTTGATGATGGGTCATATGAGAAACCTAGGAAAGAAATGGGATTTGAAGAACCCTATGTATCAGGATGTTATTTTTGGTGTAGTCACATTTGTTGATTACTTTGTTGCGTGTGTGGGACGAATTTTGAATGAATATGTGTGTAGTAGTTGTGTTTAAGTTTGATCATAGTAAGAGAATCAAAGAGAAGAGGGAAGATGAAGGTTAGGTGCCTAGGGCGACATATGAGCCGAGGTGTAGTTGCCTAACTGTAGATGTGTCGAAGTTTATGGGAGTCGAAGTATAAGTGTGTCGAAGCGTAAGTGACGAGGTGTAAGGGTGTGTGAGTTGAAGTGTAGGTGTCGACTTGTAGTTGCCGAAGTGTAGCGCATGTATACCGAAGTGTAGTTGCCGAAGTGTAGCGTATATATATACCTAAGTGTAGTTGCTAAAGTGGCGTTTTCGAGGTATAGTGTATATCTACCGAGGTGTGGATGTACCGAGGTGTAGTGTATGTATGTTGAAGTTAGTATTGTCGAGGTGTAGGTGTGTTGAAGTGTAGGTGTATCGAAGCATAGTGTGCCGAAGTGTAGTATACCGAGGTGCAATGTAGTTGACCGAAGTGAAGTGTGGTGTGTCGAGGTGCAGTGTGAGTGTGCCGAGGTGCAGTGTGAGTGTGCCGATGTGCTGTTTTGATGCCAGTGTGGCGCAGGTTGCTGCCAGGCGCAATTTTGGGTGTTGTTTAGAGCCGAGTGCGTCTAAGTTGCTGAAATGTGAAGCCCAGTTGGTCCTTATGTGACGGTTTAGTACTTAGGTGACAGGTTGGTCCTTGTAGTGACAGATTAGTCCACTACTTTTGGTGTCGATGTGTCCGGTGAAGTTGATGTTAGCCATAGAGCTATTGACCGGTGAGTTTGATGTTAGCCATAGCGCTATTGATGATGTTTTGGTGAATTAAATGACGATGTAATGACGGTGGATTTAATGACGGAGGTACATCCAGTGACGATGTCAATTCATACTTGATATGATTGTTTGTGGTTGATGCATTGTTCATGGAGTCACGTGCCTCATATGCATCAAAACGACGGATATGGGCTTCGGCCATTATATCAACACGATGGATATGGGCTTCGGCCATTATATCAAAATGACGGATATAGGCTTCGGCCTCAATGGTACCACATGCATTATACCCTTGGTGTTGGGTGTCATACCCCAATTTTGTCCGGCTTAGGTCAAAACCCTAATTTTCCCCAAAATAAATAAACAAAGGAGAAAGAGCATCATGCATTGCATTGAGGGTTCTAAAAGTCATTTCAAAGCTTCTAAAATCATTTTTAGAGTTAGAATGCACTTTTTGGATAAACTAGGGGTTTTCAAGTGCAAAAGGGTATTTTGGTCATTTCACAATAAAAACGGTCTTTTGTCCCAAATCCCTGAACAATCACCAATGATTTATTTGAGGGATATTTGTGCTCCATTGTGATTATTTTTGTGCGCAAGTATTAAACTTTTTGGCTTAAAAACCTAGTTTTTAGGTTGAAGGGTAAAATGGTCATTTCCTTTGAAGTGGGGTAAATAAATCAATTTTGGGATTGATGAGATCATAAACTCAGAGCCCAATCATTGAATCATAGGATTTGGCCCAAAATGGCATGAACTAAGAAGAATGATCTAGAAAAGGAATATTCTCTTTTGAAATATCTTGTGTGGTACAATAGTACAATTTGCAATTCCACTCACTCTCCCACTCTCCCATTGCTGCGCACATCAGCCCCAATCCACCCCATTTTCATTTATTTTTATTGTTTGCAAATTGTACTAAATCATGGCCTTCCATTTAAATGTGAGATGCAATCCCCACCCTTCATTTGAATCAAAATGGCACTTGTGTAATAAGCTTTATGGAAAAATACAATTTTGTAATTAAACTTACCCTTCACCACACTTACTAAGCTGCGCACCCAGCCCTCTCTTTCTCCAATTTTGTGCTTTCTAATTGCCCTTGATCCATGTGATATTGCATCTTGACCATTGATTCAAAATTTATCTCAAATCCTATTGGTTTGCAAGAAGCACATTACCCTAATTACCCTTAAGTTTTCACTTCATATAAAACCCAAAAATAAGAGCCTCTCACACACACACTCTCATTTTACCCTAGCTAGCAATCTCTCCTCCTCTCCTCCCTCTCTAGGCCGAATTCCTCTCCTCCTCCTCCACCATTTTCTTTTCAACTTTCATCCACCAAACCACCTCAAATCCACTCCATATTCATATATCCTTCCCTTTTCATCCTTGATTCCATTTTTACATCACTAAGGAGTTTGCTTTCCTCAAGTTTGCGTGACATTTGTTGGTGATTAGTGAAGATTATTGTTGATTTGTTCTTGATCTCCATTCTCCACTTTTTGCTAATTATCTCTTGAGGTAAGCTTGTTATCTTGAGCATTTTTAATTTTTAGCATGTGAATCTCCCTTCTACTCCTCTTTCCTCTTTAAGAGGCTTAGAGGGTTCATTTCAAACACTATGTCAAGGACATTGGGAGCCTTGGGTGTTTGAAGTGAACCCTTGGCCTTGATGAGAGGGTTCTTGTGTTTTCAACCATGTTTTTTTCCATTTTTCACACTCATTTTGTCACCTTTTTATGAATAAAGAATTTTCATGTGATATATGCATTTTATTGTTCATGTCATAACTTGCAAGTTTGAATTTTGTTTTGGTCTTGATAGATGTAGGAGTTTCGGTTTTAGGACTTAAGAGTTAGGGTTTTTTGCCTTCCTTTTACTCTTTGATTTTTGTGTAAATAAATGCTTGATGTGTTTAATTTGCATGATTTTGTTCTATGTGTTGGCTATGAGTTTTGGCATAAAAAACTTGTTGTTTATGTTCATGTATGGTTTCGGCCATAAGGTTTTTTTTTTATGCTCATCTTTGTGCTAAAATTGTGTTGTTGATCTTGTATAAATGAGTATAATTGTGTTAATATGTTTTTAACCTTTTTACCATTCATTTGCATTTTTACTTTACCACTCATTAATATTTTACTAAAAGTAAAAAAACACGTTAACTTTTTACTTTACTATCTCATTAAATAATTACCATTCACCTCATGCATTTTTACTTTACTATTCATTAACTTTTTACTAAGAGTTTTTACTACTTGCCTATTTGCAAAAATACCCAAAATATTTCCATACTTTGCATTTCATCATTTGTGTCTACATGTTCATGCATTCATATATGTCTATATCTCTTGCATTCCAATATCTTCTTACATGTTCATGTATCCATTTAATATCATGTTCTTGCACTCATTATTATATGATCATGCATTCATTAATGCTATGTCTTGCATTTCACAATTGTATGCTCATGCATTCATATACTTGCCTAATCATGCATCCAATAATGTTATGCCTTGCATTCCATAATTGCATACTCTTGCACTCACATGTTTGCTTAATCATGTATTCAATTGTCCATGGTAATTTGTAAATACTCTTTATGTTTGCTTTGCTTATGCTCTCATTGTTGCCTCGGTTTTGACTTGAAAAAGGATTTGTAATGTTCTACTTCTTTTCAAACCCAAATTTAAATGTTTTCAAACAAAATCCCTAAGGCATTTTCCTAAACAAATCATTGACCATCACTCGAAGCCATTGCTTGTTTGATCGTTAATGAGGAGTTATTAGTGATAGTCACTCGAAGCCTTTGCTTGTTTGACTGTTACGAAAGCTCCCACACATTAATTAAACAACAAAAACAAATTCAAACTTCCAAAATAACATGAGCTATTAGTGATCATCATCACTTTGAAGCTCACCACTTCTTTTTTTCAAAACAATTTCCAAAAGAATAATGCAACGCGTTGTTACTTGAAATCACTCGAAGCCATTGCTTGTTTGATTTCCGGTTTCAACTCTCTTTTCTTTCGAGTTAATACCGAATGCCACTCGAAGCCTTTGGTGTTCGCGAACACTCGAGTCTTATTTCAAAAAACTCCAAAACTCAATCTCAAAAGCCGTTTTGGGCGCAAAACGAACTACGTAGCTTTGATCCTCGGCCGGTGAGGTGCACGTGGGGCCCTGTTCATGTCTCGTCAAGCACCCTTTTCAAAAAAATCTTTGTTTTGTTCCGCTTTACAAAGATACCAAAAACATTCCTTTTTTCCCGTTTTCAATAAAGCAATCTCTCAAAAGGAAGAAAAGAAAAGAAGTAGAATAATATATTTCAAATCAAACATTTCAAAACCACATCAAATTAATGGTTCCCTTTCGGTAGAAAGGGCGCGTGGGGTTGGTGTTGGAAATCTTGAGGGATAGGAAGCTGTATGCTAAGCTATCTAAGTGTGAATTCTGGTTAAGAGAAGTAAGTTTCCTTGGTCATGTAATTTCCGGTAAGGGTATTGCAGTGGACCCTTCTAAGGTTGAGGCCGTGCTGCAATGGGAGGCACCCAAGTCGGTCACTGAGATAAGGAGTTTTCTGGGGTTGGCCGGTTATTATAGAAGATTCATTGAAGGCTTTTCCAAGTTGGCACTTCCGTTGACGCAGCTGACTTGCAAGGGGAAGGCGTTTGTTTGGGATGTTCGTTGCGAGGAAAGTTTTAATGAGTTGAAGAAGAGGTTGCCGACGTCTCCTATTTTGACGTTGCCTAAGCTGAGTGAGCCTTTTGTAGTGTATTGTGATGCTTCTAAGATGGGCTTAGGCTGTGTACTTATGCAGAATGGTAAGGTAGTTGCTTATGCCTCGAGGGAGTTGAGGACTCATGAGAAGAACTACCCTACGCATGATTTGGAGCTTGCTGCAGTTGTGTTTGCGCTGAAAATTTGGAGGCATTATCTTTATGGTTCTAGATTTGAAGTGTTTAGTGACCATAAAGGTTTGCAGTATTTGTTTGATCAAAAGGAGTTGAACACGAGGCAGAGGAGGTGGTTAGAGTTGTTGAAGGACTATGACTTCGGTCTGAATTATCATCCAGGAAAGGCTAATGTTGTAGCCGATGCCTTGAGTTGTAAGTCTTTGCATGTGTCGGCAATGATGGTTAAGGAGCTCGAATTGATTGAGCAATTCCGAGATATGAGTTTAGTTTGTGAAGTGACACCTCGGAGTGTTCGGTTGGGAATGTTGAAAATTACTAATGAATTTTTGGTTAGCATTAGAGAGGCTCAGAAGCTAGATGTTAAGCTAGTTGATTTGGTGGTTGGAATTGGTCAATCTGAAAATAAGGATTTTGAATTTGATGCTCAGGGTTTGTTGAGATATCGTAATCGGATTTGTATTCCTGATGAAGAAGAGATAAAGAAAGCAATTCTTGAAGAGTGTCATAGAAGTAGATTGAGTATCCATCCAGGAGCTACAAAGATGTATCAGGATTTGAAGAAGTTATTTTGGTGGCCGGGGATGAAAAGGGATGTAGCTCGGTTTGTTTATGCCTATTTGACTTGTCAGAAGTCAAAGGTGGAGCATCAGAAGCCGGTAGGGCTGATGCAGCCGTTGGAAATTCCGGAGTGGAAGTGGGATAGCATTTCTATGGATTTTATGACTGGATTGCCGAGTACAGCGAAGGGGTATGAAGCAATTTGGGTGATTGTTGATAGGCTGACGAAGTCGTCTCACTTTGTTCCTATTAACATCACATATCCGGTGCCGAGATTGGCAGAGATCTATATCCGAGAAATTGTGAAGCTTCATGGAGTTCCTTCAAGTATTATTTCAAATAGAGATCCTAGATTTACCTCGGAATTTTGGAAGAGTTTGCATGAGGCGTTAGGTTCTAAGCTGCGTTTGAGCTCGGCGTATCATCCGCAGACGGATGGTCAGTCAGAGAGGACCATTCAGTCGTTAGAGGATTTATTGAGGGCTTGTGTTCTTGAGCATGGTGGTGCGTGGGATTCTTATCTTCCATTCTAGTGTTGGGATGGCACCCTTTGAGGCGTTGTATGGTCGGAGATGTAGGACTCTGTTGTGTTGGTATGAGTCGGGAGAGAGTGTGGTGCTTGGACCCGAGATCGTTCGAGAGACCACTGAGAAGGTGAAGTTGATTCGTGAGAAGATGAAAGCTTCCCAAAGTAGGCAAAAGAGTTATCATGATAAGAGGAGGAATGATTTGGAATTCCAAGCTGGTGATCATGTGTTTTTGAGGGTCACCCCTGTGACCGGTGTGGGTCGTGCTTTGAAGTCTAAGAAGTTGTCTTCTCGTTTTATTGGGCCATACCAGATTTTGGAGAGAGTTGGGAAGGTTGCGTATTGTAACACCCCTTTTCTACCCCTTAATTTACACGTCATTATCAGAGTAATTTCATTTTCAAAAATATAAATTTATTTGATAGAAAAGGAAATGTCACATCGTCATAAGTAAAAACTCATCGTCTGCACCATCAAAGTTTGTGCAACAACGCAATCGTCACAAAACTTAAATTTCAAAATAATCTTATCACAGCGGAAATAAACGATGACTCACTAGTCCACTCAAACACGTCTCATAATCATCAAAATAAATAATTCATACAGTTTATTGATTCATTAACAAATCCGACTACGCCCCCTAGGTGCTACAGTATCAGAGAGCGACTCGACAACCTCCCAACAACTAATAAAGAAGGCGTGAGAACCTTTCACTCGCGGTCACTGCGGCGTTGCCACAATAGAGCAACATTCCAAGCGAAAGGGTGAGTCTTCAAACAAAGATAAGACCATAATTAATAATCAATATATTAAAGGACAATATCTATAACTACCACAGCACATTTAACGTCGCATTACAACCATCACAGAACAACATCGACAACCAACATCAAAAACAACTACATCAATTAAATGCACATATATGAAAATGCAACCCACGTCGCCGGGCATATGCATGAGGTACCATCGTCGCAAAAATACAATCGTCGCTAATCGTCGCTTTGAGCATAGCTCCGCCAGCATGACCATATCGTCGCGAATGCGATGGGCATGTATGAGACCCTATGCATCACTCATCAAATCAATCAACAGAAATCAACAATTACACATCACCACACAACTTTCCCCAACATCGCTTTTGGCCATACCCGCCCCAAAATGTCATTATCATCGCTTTTATATCATCCTCATAAACATCATCATCATCGTCGCAATTGTATCATTATCAAAATCATATATATATATATATATATATATATATATATATATATATATATATATCACATCATCATAATCACTAATAGAGTGAACTCGTCATATTCGTCAAAACCATCTAGCAACATCATCACAGTCATACTTTTTCTCATCATTATTGAGCATATATAGATATATTTTCGGTTGTCTTTTAGCTTAGTGTGTTATAAAATAGTGAACCGATTGACTATGGGATTACTCGAATGTAATCGATACTACTTGCAATGAGCATTGGCCACCTTTGCAAGACTCTCAAGTGATGCCCTTGTAAATACACAAGCGAAAAGAAATTCTGACCTTAGTGGTAAACCACAATCTAGCCATAGTCAATTAGCACACTAGTAGTATAACATTTCACCGAGACTCATTTATATAAACATAGCATCACAAATTTTTATTTGCATTAACGGCAGCACAAAACAGTTTACTCTGCCTTAAAAATAGAATATTCAGTTAGGCCTCTGAATAAGCTTTCCAACGCATCTTAGAACACCTCAATCGGGTTCCCGGTTCGCAAGATATCAATTTTGTTCAAAAACATAACAACACTTTACTTTTAGGCACACAGCAGCATTTCATTCGTATAACAGCTACCACAAATTATGCCTTAAAAATAGAATATTCAGTTAGGCCTCTGAATAAGCTTTCCAACGCATCTTAGAACACTTCAATCGGGTTCCCAGTTCGCAAGATATCAATTTTTCAAAAACGTGACAGCACTTTAAAGAAAACAGTGAGAAAACAGTGATAAACAGTGACTCGCGCTCGGGCGCGAGCGAGAGCGCGCGATCAGCACGATTGGGCGAGAAATAAGGCCGTTCGCGCAGCACACTTGCGTCTGGAGCGCAACTTAAGCGCAAGTGAGGTGCGATTGGGCAGCAGAAACATCAAATTGTGCAGAAAATTCAGATCTTCAACACCAAAAACACATTTTATTCACCAAATCACTCATCACCTTATCACTAAGGGTTCATCAAGAACAATTAACATTTTATCAACAACATCAAAGTCATCAATTCAGATCACACACATCAAAATTCAGCAATCATCTCAATAATTCCTCAAAGAACATCAACAATCATCAATTTTATATTACAACATCAAAATTCATCCATAAATCATTCAATTCTTCAACCACTCATTAGACAACAAACATTAACGAATCATCAACATCAAACATCAATAAATCCTCGACAACAAGCATCACAACTCATCTTAAATTCACAACAACACCAAAAATTCAACAAAATAATTAAACATAATAACTAATACCGCCTAGGTGTCATAGGACTACCCTCCCATATACTGACCATTATATAAACCCTTATAATGCGAGACTCCCTTACCTCGAATACGTAAGCTCTGTAGAAGACGTGTGAGAGCACCGACGAGTAACTACAACAAACACGACGATCTCCTCTTCTCTTTCTCTCCCTCCCTTTGCGCCAACTCCTTCTCCTCCTTCTCTCTCTCTCTCTCTTTGTTTTTTCCTAGCCGCCTCTCCTCTCCCTCTCGAACGCTCCTCTCTTCCTTTTTCTTCTTTTCTTTTCTTTCTCTCCAAGTTTCTAATAACTAACCCTAGCTTAAGTCATGGGTTCTCTTACTTGGGCCCTTCTCACCACCCGGTTGATTACTAACGCTACTCCTTTTTCCTAGTTAAATTACCACTCACTTCTTTACCATTCACCACTCTTCCTTTAAGTTAATTACTCTATTATTATTTTAAAACAACCCACCAAACACTACTTAATTAATTAATTAAATAAACGTTTTGAATTATTTTTGGGGCGTTACACGTATCGGGTGGCCTTGCAACCTAATCTGTCGAATTTGCATAATGTGTTTCATGTGTCGTAGTTGAGAGATAACCTCACTGTTGAGACAATGCTGATTAGAATTGAGGACCGAGAAGTGAAGATTTTAAGAGGGAAGGAGATCAATTTGGTAAAGGTAGTTTGGTTAGGAGCTGCCGGTGAGAATGCGACTTGGGAGTTGGAGAGTAAGATGCAGGAATCATATCCAGAGTTGTTTGATTCAGGTAAAATTTCGAGGACGAAATATTCTAAGTTGGGGAGAGTTGTAACGCCCCAAAAATAGTTCAATTATTTATTTAATTGGGTTATTTAAGGCTTACAACATTTTAATTAAGTCAAATAATTAATTTGGAGTTTTATTTTATTTAGGAGGTATGTGAGTAGCGAAGGAGGTGTGATTAAGAGGCCCATATCCATGATATAAGTTAGGTGTCAGTGATGAGAGAATTCATTTGCAATCAAAACAAAGAAAAGTCAAAGAGTAAAGTAAGAGAGTAGAAAGAGAGAGGACGACAACTCAAGGAAGAAGAAGAGAAGATCTTGGCGTGGAGAGTTCAAGTTCGAAGAAGAGGAGCTTGCTTGTTGGTGGATCGTGGAGTTTTGGTGGAGAGAGTACTAGTTCTTCAATCTATTGAGGTAAGGGGGCTCGCTTTCATCTTCTCACGAATCAACTTCACCTTCTCAGTGGTCTCTCGAACGATCTCGGGTCCAAGCACCACACTCTCTCCCGACTCATACCAACACAACAGAGTCCTACATCTCCGACCATACAACGCCTCAAAGGGTGCCATCCCAACACTAGTTGTTTGTGTTGCTTGTTGTGTGTTTGATGTTGTGTTTGCCTCAGTTTGGTGAAATTGTGAAGTGTGTATATGTTGTTGATGATGGGCCATATGAGAGACCTAGGAAATAAATGGTATTTGAAGAACCCTAAGTATCAGGACGTTATTTTTGGTGTAGTCACCTTTGTTGATTACTTTGTTGCGTGTGTGGGACGAATTTTGAATGAATATGTGTGTAATAGTTGTGTTTAAGTTTGATCATAGTAAGAGAATCAAAGAGAAGAGGGAAGATGAAGGTTAGGTGCCTAGGGAAACATATCAGCCGAGGTGTAGTTGCCTAACTGTAGATGTGTCGAAGTATATGGGAGTCGACGTATAAGTGTGTCGAAGCCTAAGTGTCGAAGCGTAAGTGACGAGGTGTAAGGGTGTGTGAGTCGAAGTGTAGGTGTCGACTTGTAGTTGCCGAAGTGTAGCGCATGTATACCGAAGTGTAGTTGCCGAAGTGTAGCGTATATATATATACCTAAGTGTAGTTGCTGAAGTGCAGTTGTCGAGGTATAGTGTATATCTACCGAGGTGTGGATGTACCGAGGTGTAGTGTATCTATGTCGAAGTTAGTGTTGTCGAGGTGTTGGTGTGTTGAAGTGTAGGTGTATCGAAGCATAGTGTGCCGAAGTGTAGTATACCGAGGTGCAGTGTAGTGTACTAAAGCGCAGTGTGGTGTGCCGAGGTGCAGTGTGAGTGTGCCGATGTGCTGTTTTGATGCCAGTGTGGCGCAGGTTGCTGCCAGGCGCAATTTTGGGTGTTGTTTAGAGCCGAGTGCGTCTAAGTTGCTTTGAAATGTGAAGCCCAGTTGGTCCTTATGTGACGGTTTAGTACTTAGGTGACAAAGTTGGTCCTTGTAGTGATGATTAGTCCACTACTTTTGGTGTCGATGTGTCCGGTGAAGTTGATGTTAGCCATAGAGCTATTGACCGGTGAGTTTAATGTTAGCCATAACGCTATTTATGATGTTTTGGTGAATTAAATGTTGATGTAATGACGGTGGATTTAATGACGGAGGTAAATCCAGTGACGATGTCAATTCATACTTGAAATGATTGTTTGTGGTTAATGCATTGTTCATGGAGTCACATGCCTCATATACATCAAAACGACGGATATGGGCTTCAGCCATTATATCAACACGATGGATATGGGCTTCGACCATTATATCAACACGATGGATATGGGCTTCGGCCATTATATCAAAATGACGGATATAGGCTTCGACCTCAATGGTACCACATGCATTATACCCTTGGTGTTGGGTTGCATTCATGCATATACTCATGCGATTGGTGGTGTAGTCTTGTTTATTTTGAGTTGATGTGTTATAACTTGATGTTGTGTGTTGTTTATTGAGTCGAGGTGTTTCTAGTTGTCTTTCCTCTAACATGATGTTTATCATACATCCTATTATATGTGTTAGAGACTCACCATTCTACTTTTATGTTGCTTCTTATGTCGGCAACGTGCAGGTGATCCCGAGTGAAGGTTCTTCCTTACTCAGTCTGGTTATGGCGTCTTGCTCTGATATGTAGCACTGGGGGGCCGAGTAGTCTATTAGTGTTTTTAATTTAAGTTGTTGAATTGTAACTTGGTGGTGTATTTGAATATGTTTTATTCTGCTGCGTGGTGATTATGTGGATTGTTATGTCCTCAAACCGATGTGGTTGGGACTTCGTCCCTTTGACCGTGGTGCTATATATATCTCGATGTTGTTTGTTGTATTGTGCCATTGATGTTTGTTGGTTTTCTTGAAGTAAATGTAGCACTCTCTTGTGAGTGATTTTCGAAAACTCTGATTTTAATTATTAAAAAGGTAGTTAATTAGAAGGGGGTGTTACAGGTTGCATTTCATTTCACATTCATTACATTGATGATTTCCCTTGAGTGATTGACATTGTTGATGTGTTAATGATGTAGTTGATTAATAATGTTGTTGTGAATGATGTTGTTGTGTGATGATGTGGTATTTATAGTTACCTGAACTCTAGTATAGTGCTTATCATACATGCTTTTATACTGTTAGAGACTCACCCCTTCTGTTTGAATGTTACCCCCATGTGGGTGACGTGCAGGTGATAGTGAGTGAAGGCTCGTCTACCTTCGTCAGCTGAGTCGGTGTCGTCTCTGATACGTAACACTCGGGGAGGGGATGAACACTGTTTTACTTAATTGTTTTATTAGTTGTTTTATTGCATTCTTGGATTTGAACTTAAAATTGTGGATTTTGAAATATCCGTTATTTTTGGTGGTGTAAACTCAAATGAATGATTCCAC
Organism: Oxytropis ochrocephala; assembly: GCA_020916435.1. Classification (NCBI taxonomy): domain Eukaryota; kingdom Viridiplantae; phylum Streptophyta; class Magnoliopsida; order Fabales; family Fabaceae; genus Oxytropis; species Oxytropis ochrocephala. The sequence goes on along the minus strand of CM037091.1, from coordinate 47,933,007 downwards.
ATTTTGTTTGGATTTTAAACGTCGAATGTGACACTCCATTGCATGTTTAAATTTAAATTTCCGCACTCTGATTTTAATAAAATGAACAGGTAGATTTGGGGTGTTACATGGGGATCCAAGGTCAGTCGACAGGAGTAGAGGGCGACCGCACACCTAAGCGTCAAAAGAGAAAAGACCGGACAAAGGAGACCGATGAATCTCCAACAATCGAGCTCGAGGATCTGAGCAAGGCCAATTTCGATCGGTTTAGAAAAGAACCCTTGGAGATAGGCACCGATGTCTACAGGGCCGTTGCTGGCTTAATGAAGAAGCTGAAAAAGGAAGAGGATCAGCGACTTGCAGATAAGTTCGTTGTAAAATTTCTTGGTTTGAGGTCGGTCTAAAAACCACTCGCTCAAAATAATACTGATTCTTGTCTCACAGGTGCAGGCTGAGAGGGACGCTGCTCTCAAGAGGCTGGAGGAACTAGGGCCTCAAATTGCTGCTTTGGGTCAGACCAAAAAGAAGTTGAAGGAGGCCGTGTCTGCCAAGTCCGCTACCGAGGAGGCCAAGGCTTTGGCTGAGCAGGATAAGGCCAAAGCAGTGAAGAAAAACAAAGACTTGATGGCTCAGGTGAAGTCTTTGAAGGACAAAGTGGCATGGCTGGAGAATGATAAGGCAGCGTTGAACGACAAGGTTCAGGAGGTGGCCGACCTGGCGAAGGGTGGAGCAAAATTCGATTCAAGAACGAAATCGAACATATGAGAGTGTTCAATGCTGAGTTCAACGTCAAGTTGATGATAGGGTGCTAGGGTCTGAGCATCGTGTGGAGGACGAAGAGATCGTGTTGCCTTTGAAGAAGGACCAAGAGGGCGTAGTCAGTCAACAGCGGTCGGTCGTCTTCGACCATACATTGAACCATTAGTCCTCTTGCTTCTGTCATTGCCCTCCTGAGAGCGTTTGCTTTTTCATTCTGAACAATATTTAACTTTGTTTATTTATCGTTTTTAAGTATTTTGGTCCTCCTGCGCGCGGTTAGTATTTCGGGCGCTCGGCATCGACCGAGGTGTCCCCATTTTATATTGTGAACAAATTCCTATTGAATGCATTTGTCCTTCGTTCTTAGTTCACTGGCAAAAGTTAGCTCGCTCGCGTTTTTTTTGTTACATTAGCTCGATCAATTAGGCCGCTACCGGCCTGCTGCCTTTTAGTTTCTTTGGTGAGACATTTCGCTTAATTTGCCACGAGTGCTTAATGAAATCGTTTCAGACATAGCTCGGTCGTGGACCTCGATGGGTCGCTAGCTTATCATCCTCGTAAGACGTATTTACGCTTGTTAGCAATCGGCTTACTAGATTCGATCTAGACATAGCCCTTATTGCTTTCGTTGTGGCCGGTCGTTGTTGGCCACATTCGTTGTTGACATTCGATGGCCCGCCAGTCGCTCTTCTGCTGCTTGTAAGGTGAGCGATCGGGCATAAATTCTTGCATAAAAAATAAATTACAAGTGCAATTTTAAGAAGGTGGGGCCTAAGTAAAAAACCCCAGTGGGGAAAAAGAGCGTCCGCCCGTCTTTCATTGATCGATCCATATTCTTTACAGTTTTGAAGTACTAAACGTATTACCTTCTGAGCTTATCAGCATTCCAGATCCTAGGGATGGTCGCCCCATCCATGGTCTCTAACTCATAAGCTCCCTTGCTAGTCTTGGTGATAATGTGATAGGTTCCTTCCCAATTTGGAGCGAGCTTACCCTACCGAGCGTTCTTGTTTCCTACGTCTGCTCGGCGCATGACTAGCTTCCCAATTGAGAACTCCTTTTCCGCATAGGGTATTTTAGCAACGACCATCTGTTTGATGAGCTACTCACTGAGTGACGCCTTTGTGTGCAGCTCTTCAACCAGGACTAACTCTTCTCTTGTAGCTCACTTGTTGTCGGCCAATGTTGGTGGATTGGCCATTCGCCAGTTGAGCTCACCCATCTCTATCGGGATTACTCCATCTGTTCGATACACAAGTCTGAAGGGTGACTCTCTAGTAGAAGATTGAGGGGTGTTCGGTAGGCCCACAAGACCGATTGTAGTTCCTCTGTCAAATTTCCTTTGGCTTCATCCAGTTGCCTTCTTAGGCGGCGCAACACGACCCTGTTTGCAGCTTCAGCTTGCCCATTAGTCTATGGGTGCTCGACCGAGGTGAAACGATGTTTAACGCCAAGGCCGACCAACATATCTCTGAGCTTTTTATCTGTGAACTGAGTGCCATTATCGGTCACCAACTGCTTTGGTACTCCAAACCGGGCGAGCACGTTCTTTCTAAAAAACTTGATCACTCTTCGCTGAGCTGATGGTCGCTAGCGGTTCGGCTTCAATCCACTTGGTGAAATGATCAACTGCAATAATTAGGATTTTGAATTTACCTGGGGTCGGTGGAAAGGGATCGAGCAGGTCCATTCCCCACCAGGCGAACGACCAAGAGGGAGTAAGGCTATTGAGCTCAGATGATGGGTCTACATGGACATCAGCGTGGACTTTGCATTTTCTGCACTTCTGTACTAGCTTTTTAGCATCTTCGATTCATCCATGGTCGACCAATAGTAGCCGACCCTGAGTGCCTTCTTAGCCAACGACCAGCCACCTTGGTACTTCCAAATATTCCTTCATGTATATCCCTCAGCACATGGTCTGCCTCAACTGCTTTGAGACACTTGAGCAATGGAGTTGAAAACCCTCTTCTAAATAGTTTCCTTTCTATTACTGAGTATTTGGTCGCCCTCTGCCTTAACAACTTTGATTCCTTTGGGTCGCTCGTTTCTTCGCCCGTAAGGATATATCGTAGAATTGGGGTGATCCAGTCTTTTTCCTGGTCGATGGCACAAACAGCCAATGGAAAGTCGGGCTTCATTGAAACGCTTGGCCTGGTGAGAGTCTCCTGAATCACACTTCTATGATTTCCAGGGTTCTTCGTACTAGCCAACTTTGACAGTATATCAGCCCGAAAGTTCTCGGTTATAGGCACGTGTTTGACCGCTGCATGGTCAAATTGTTGGAGCAACTCCCTTACTCTTGCCAAATAATTTTTCAAAACATCATCCTTTGCGTCAAACAGTTCTTGGATCAGAGAGACGACCAGTAGAGAATCTGGGAGAAGTTCAACCCGGTCAACGTTGAACTCTCTAGAAAGCAACAGCCCGACTATACAAGCCTCATACTCCGCTTGATTGTTGGATGTTCGAAATGCAAACGTTAACGACACTTCCATAGTGAGTCCTTCAGAATTTTCCAAAATTAGGCCGGCTCCACTCACTTTACTGTTGGAGGAGCCGTCCACAACCAAAGTCCAGGTCGTCGAAGGTTCATTTCAGCAATAAAATCAGTCAACACCTGGGCTTTAGCGGCCGACCTAGCTTCAAATTTAACCCCAAACTCACTAAGTTCTACGGCCCATTTGATCATATGTCCAGCCAGGTCAGGTTTATGCAATATTTGTCTTATGGGTTGGTCGGTCCTTACCACCTGATGAGCCACAAAGTATGGCCTTAATCTTCGAGCGGGCACTACCAGTGCAAGGGCCAACTTTTCCACCGTTTGGTACCTGGTTTCAAGTCCTTGTAACACCTTGCTAATGAAATACACTAGATTCTACTTTGAGTCATCCTCTCTAAATAGGACTGCGCTCAATGCTTCATCTGTGATCGCTAGGTATCATCCCCTTTGTAACACCTTGCTAATGAAATACTGACAATACTTTTTGGTCAGCCGAGCCCCTTCTTTCAAGACAAGTGGGTTTGGCCGCTTCACATTCAGGAATTCACTGTTTTGGCATTCTGAATAAATTTGAGCTATAGACGTATTAAACCCCGTGCGTTGGTATATTTTCTAGGTCGATACTCCGCCCTTTGATCGCGGGAGGGATTGTCCTGATTCTCGGTCAACTTATTATGCTCCTCCCAGGGTCGCACGCGGGCGCCCCGCCTTGCAAGCAGTGACTCCTCATACGCCATATGATCGTTCGCTCGTCGGAGGAAAATGGTCAGATCCTGATAACGATTCATGCAGACCTCCTGCGCGAATAAACTATCCGGCCTAAGCCCGCGCTTCATACACTTCAACTTATCTTTATCTTCCAAATCCCAAACAATCTCAGCCTCTTCATTGAATCGATCAATGTAGTGCCTTAACGTCTCATTTTCACCTTGGACGATGCAGTCCAACACTTTTTCATTACGGTCCTGGCATCTATTGGCCGTGTAATGGGCCAAGAAAATTCTCACTAGGCCTTCCCATGAATAGATAGTATTGGGGCACAGTGTTTACCACCATTCCAAAGGTTCGCTCATCGTGGCGATCGGGGAACAGTTTACACTTCATAATTTGATCTAACTCCTTATAAATGCAGTAGTTATTGAAGTTCCTCAAATGCTTGTCTGAATCTCCGCGGCCGGTGAATAATTTCATGTTAGGGGGCTTCCTCAAGTCCCTTGGGATCAATATTGTCTGATCTCACTAGTGAAAGGGCCTTGATGGTTCGAATTGTAAGTAGGTGCAAGTGGCTGCATTGGTGGGAGCAGTGCCTGCGTAAGCAATGCACCGTTGGTCTGTGGAGGCCCATAAAATTGGATAGGAGGCTGCGGCAAGCAGTGCCTTCTTCGGCGCTCGGAGTAATGCCTCCTAGGTCTCTTGGGGCACAGAGGGTTGGCGTGAGACACATCTTGTATTCCTCCATTGCGCTCATAGTCATCGAACTCGTCGTATGGGTCCCAGGATCGACTTCTTGATCGCCGTAATCAGACTTATTCGGGCTGATAGCTCGTATCTTCATAATCATTAACGTAGTCATAATCATAGGAAGGCGAACGGCGACGGCGCCCGCCTCTGTGAGGGGGCGACCTGTGTGCCATATTCTTGCGTGGAGGAGTTCGGCGAGACACACTTCCGCGAGGTGGAGTCCTGTGTCTAGGAGGCGGCCTTACTTCCTGATGATGAGGGTTCCTACGGGCTGCTCGCAGGCAGTCCGAGGTCTCACCTTGTTCGTACTGAGAGATGAGTGCTTCCCTATCTTCTATAATTTGGTTCTTTGCTCGCAATAGTTCGAGGACCGTCTGCGTAACATGTGCTAGTCACGCTTCTGTAATGCCTTCTTCGGCCAACTCTGACGGGATCGATTCTTTGTTGAGCCGGGCCGGATGATCGCCTCAAATCGGGTCTGTTTCCCCACACGTTGGGGGTATCGAGGTTACCTTGTGATTCATGAACGGACACGGGGAAACTCTCTAGGGTATGTTGTTGTTGATTGTTCTGGGAAGATGGGTTAAGCCTATGTGTGGTGTGCGCGCTGGGCGGCCTCTCACGTGGAGGCATGGTTGATGTAGGCTTGCACAAGGGATCTCCCACTATGGTCGACAATTGATCGTACCTTGACCAATAAGTGTTGAAGTTCTCTGGTGTTTGATGCCCGATCGTTGAGGAGCTGGTAGGAACCGGGATCTTGGCCGCACGCAAGTGGTACCTGCAATGACACTCCGACGCTCAAGTCAGCAATGTGTAGTCGGGCAGAAACACAAGGTGTAGATAACGTACCTGATATTATGGCTGGCTGATGTACTTATAGTGCTAGTGAGAGTGGCACCCTGGCCGTTGCGAGATATGCGGTCAGGTGCGAGAATTGCGCCCCACGCTTGCAATTGGGCCGCATTGGGCTTGTAATGCTTCGTTGGGCCGCTGGTCCATTTCAGGCTAGACTGCTCTATTGGGCCGTTGGCCCACTCCAGAACAATTAGTGTAAAAAGTGTGTGAATTGTGTGTTGGTTTAAAGTAAGGGAATTTTGGGAATTTCATCCATTAAAGCCAAACACTTTCAGCTGACACAAGACCCCACTTCCCCACTTGGATTCATTTTATTTTCAAAAAATAACACAACACATTTTTGAGAGAAAAGAGAGAGAGTTGCGAAGGGAGATGAGAAGAAGAGGGATTCACACAACTTGACTTTCATTCCCTTCAACTTGATGAATATCACTTCCTTTCACCGTTTTAAAAGATGAAACCTCACTCACCTCACTAATTCATCTTCCTCACTTTCCTTTCACCTAAAAATTGCATAACACAAGGAGTGTGGTTGAACTACAATTTCGGGCTGGGCTTGCATGTCACTCTTGGGGGCTGATTAATACTCTAGGAGACCTACATTGCGCATTAGAACAATCAATTGGAGAGTTTGAATGTGTGGGGTCAATTTGAAGCACCTACGAAGTTTTTGGTGTCTTAGGATCTAGTTGTTGGTTTCTCAAGTCTCCACTTCTTGTGGTTTGGTGATTTTTCATCACCTAATGGTGAGTTTTCGCTTGATTGTATATTAAATGAGGTAGCAAGTGTTGCATGTTGAAAATCTTCACCTTTGGTGTTCTTTGATTGCTAGACAGATTTAAAAATATGGAAGTTCATTGGGGAAGCTCTCACTAGTGCAAAATTGACTTTAGAAAGCACCATTTAGCATCGGTTGTTTGAACAGCCGATGCTAAATGTAGACGTGGTGGCAATTTTGAAATTAATGGAAAGTTTTCAATTTTCGCGCCTACATTTAGCATCAGTTGTTTAAACAACCGATGCTAAATGTGCTACTCAAACAAATTTAGTATCAGGTATTTTAACACCCGATACTAAAGGCCCCTTTCTAATTCTAGGTTTCGTTCTCTCGCTCGTTCTCTCACTCTCAACTCTCGTTCTCTCACTCTTGACTCTCACTCTCTTACTCACGTCACTTCGCCATCAACCCTCTTCACTGTCGTCGTCGACTTCCTCGCCATCACCTTAAACGCCATCGCCGTTCTCCTCTCTCTTCCTCGCGAACCCTCGTCCCTAAGCACATCTTCGTTCGTCTGCAGAGAAATCTTCAAAGGAGCATCGTTTTCATCTTCAAAGCAGTAAGCATCTCTGAAATCAATTTCGTTTTCATTCTTCTTGTTTGCGTCTTCAAAAACTGATGCTTCGCTTTTGGTTTTCTTTGCTTGAAACCCTAACTTTCATTTTCGTTCTTCTTGTTTATCCTCTGTAAGCAAAAAGCTTAACTCCACCCTTTTAAGATTTTATATTTATATTTGTTTCATTGTCTTGTGATAGTTAAGGTATTATTTGAGAATTTGAGAATAGACTGATTATTGATTTGTGTGGGTTTTATTACTGTAATTGCCGATATGCTTCGGTTAGGGCAATTGAGAGCAAGTCTCCTGTTGGTGATCAGCAGTGGTTAACTTACTGTGTTCTTTGTTCCTTACTTTTGCTAAACTTCTTGAACGGTATAATACCCTTTCACTCTCACTATCCTATTTCGTTATTTTTCATGTTTATCTTAATTGTTTAGGGAGAGTAGACTATATAAGTACTCAGTGAATGTGATTATAAATTTGATACTTGAAATTTTAGGCTTTGTTGATTGCAACATGTTGTGGATGCTTTTGTCATATCTTGAGAAAGTGTGGTTAAGTGCTTACTAATGTGTATTAGTGCTAGTTGGGTGAATGCTGAAATTGGTCCCTTACAAAAAATGTGGTGACCAATTTAGTTCCTGAAAAATGAAAACTACCAATTTGGTCCTCAACAATCTTAAATCTGGATCAAATTCGTCCTTTTGAGATGAGTTTTTAGGGACTAGTTTGACCCACATTTTCATTTTTTAGACATTAAATTAATACTTTTTATTCACAAAAGTGTTTTGATAGTTTATGTGGAGGTTGTTTATGGTAATTGCCATTAAAGAAAAACAGTTTACTAGTTTTTTTCCATCTAGTTTGAGACTTGTTCCATGGTATTTATGCCATCCATTCCTTTTAGCAGTCTTGATTGAATTCCATTGTATTGTTTGGAAAAATCACTATCCTTTTGTCAATAATTGTGGTAAATGAAGAGAATTAGTTTGCAGGTACACTACTATTGCTTCAAAATCAGAAGGACAAGAAGTAGGTTGCTTTCAACATAAGATCAACATGACTAATGGCAAAACTTTAGATCTTATCGGTGTTGATACTCAATTACTCCAAGTATGTATGTATATATGTATGTATTTCAGTATATTCATCTATAAAAATACTTGTAATTTTGCTCAACATCAAGACTTTAGATATCAAATTACTAATCCTTAAACTCATGCTGGCTGGAAAGATGTGGAAATTAAGAAGCATTAGCATATTACTTACTTTAGATTGCTTTTCTGTCATCTGTGTAGAACCAAAATCCTAGGAAACAACAAGGGAAAGATTAACTGCATGCCACTACTATGTTTTTCTATAAATAATAATAATAATCTGATTTATCAATATCATTATCATTTCCATGGTCATTCAGATACATACATATATACTAGAAAGTAGAAACTAAATTTGTGTCACCTTATTACTTATCTTGGTTTATTAGCTTGCACTTTAGTTTCTTTATATCTCATTTGTTTTCTTTTCTGATAATGAATGAAGGACTCCATCTTGAGAAGATCGATAAGTGGCATCAGAAACAGTCAATTTCATTGGCTGATCAGAACACTGCAACAAAACGGTAGCAACTGGTATGCAATACTTTCTAAACATCTTATACTATTTGAAATTCATATCTGACTGATAATAAAATCATTCTGTTTCGCAATTTTCAGGCGTTTCGGAAATTCGCAGTAGTAAGCATAAAGCAGTTAACTAATTATGTGTTTTCATATGCTGAATTTTTGACATGTTACAACTGAACTGAAGAAGTCTTGTGTACTTACTCCTTCCTACTCGGAATGTATACCTGAGTGGACAGGATTGCACTAACCATGTCATTGATGATGGTAGTGTTGCTTACATTGGTAATTCTGGCCTGACAGAGAAACAATCCTATTCAGTTTTTCTTAATGGAAAATCTGTCCTTAGCAGGTAAATATTCATACTCATATTCATATTCATATTCATATTCATCTTTAGTTTCAGTTTTAGAGTTTTTCTGATTGGAAACTCTGTCTTTACCAAGCTCATTCATTAATTTATCCTTCATCTTTCTAGAGAATTGACTAATGGATTGTGGGTAACAAAGTTGAACCAGTAAAGGAAGAACCATTGGATCCTTTGGTTGAAAAACTTCGCCAACAAAGGTTTTTTTTTCCATCTAGTTTGAATACTTGTTTAGATTTTGATGTGCTGCTCAAATGTCTAGAATTGATTGATATTTACAATGCTTATTTTCATTCTAGAAGTATTTCTAATTCAATTCCATCTGTTGATTGAAAAACTGATTTGTGAAGAAGTTAGAGATTCCAAATTCTCTAAACTTGCCTATCGGATTATTCTGCTTTGAGTGATTGTGCTTTTTGAAGAGGTCTTATATGTATGAACTTTTTGCTTGATCTGTAATGTTTTCTATGGAACTCCTTAAACCAGTATGAGTACACACTTTAAGTTTTTCAATTAAGTTTTCTTATTTTAAGTATTTTTCCAGTTTTAAACCAGTTTAAACTTGTTGGAATATGGCTTTCTCTTATGATATGATGATAATCAAGTTACATGCTCAGTTTTAGTTCCATTGAAATGCTAATAAGTACTATGATTTTAGAAACATGTTGATGTGAATGAAAAGGATGAAAATGATCGACGTTAAAGCTATATGTTAAAATTTCTGTGATTGTAAGACTTAGTGGAATTCCACCAAGTATGGGATACTGCAAAAGTCTTCAGATGTTGGCCTTAAGAGATGTAGACAGAGTTGCAGACTTAAGTGGTTAAATTACTTGAGGCCTAACTATATAGTTTTGGATGTTGAGCTGTCCTGATTTATGTAGGAATGATTTATTTGGAATGATCAGCGGATTATGTGGCATTTTTCTTGAACCTTTTATTAAGTTTTGAATGTTGAGTTGTCCAGTTTTGTGTTTGATTATATTTGTTGTATCTATTTTATTGTTATAATAGACTACTTTTATGCAAAATGTGAGTTTGAATGAATGATTAATTGACTCATTTTATGAATTTCAAGTTCAATTTTAGTTGTTTTATGTTAGTTTTGGAGTATAACTGAATACTGGGATGTCAAGGTGGGTATCTGGTTCTCAATTCACATCTTACCACACACTACTATATGTAGTGTGTGTGTGGTAAGATATGAACTGAGAACCTTTTTATTTTTTTAAAAAAAAATAGACTTTTAGCATCGGTTGTTTATAGACATCAACCGATGCTAAATGTCATTTTCCAGGACATTTAGCATTGGTTGTTTAAACGACCGATGCTAAATGTCATTTTTCAGACAGCAAAAATAGTCAAGAAACATCATTTAGCATCGGTCGATTTAGTATCGACTGATAACGGATGCTAAATGTGCAAAATAACCGATGCTAAATGTCTTTTCTGCACTAGTCTCTATGTAGAATGATATTTTGATTTAATGATTAACTTGCATTAATTGTTTGTAAATTGATGATTTAGAAGTGTTTGAACGATGTTAAAAGATTGTTGATGCGTTAGGAATTGAGTAGGATAGGTATTGGAACCAACGAGAATAGAAAATTTACGCAAAAACAGAGTTTTTATAAGTCTGGTGGAGGAGCCCGGTCTGTGAACTTTTAAGCTCGGTCGGTGCGCCTCGTTATTTTCCCGCACGCTAAAAAACCTTTACAGTGAGCCCGGTCCATGCGCTTAGGAGCCCGACCCGGATAAAAGCCTCGGTCCCCCATAAATGGTATTCCTTTTGACTCCAATCCCTTTCTTAACCCTTACCAATGACAAAGGAACCTTAATACCCCATTATGGTTAGTTTTGATGTGAATTCTATTGTGCTAAGTGTATGGTTATGTAATTAAAATCGTATAGACATGTTATCGTGTGAGAATATAACTATATGTCAAGTAATGGAACTAATAGTCCTTGTTAAATAATAAAACACCATGGGGATGGCGATCTCGTGTTAATGGCATACCAAGTGAGGGGAGTTAATTAGCCCTAAGCTTGGACCCAAAGAAAAATAACTTGGTACATAGGTATATACATAACATATCTATTTACTCAAATTATTATATTTTTTAGAGGTAGCCAAAGCTCCCCATCTTATCAAAAGCGCCCGCCCCCTCTATATAGGATTGATTATAACCGTTGTTGAATGCAGTTAAATAAATTATGAGTTGTCTTCGTCGTATTATGTAAAACCCTTGTGAGGGAGGCAACACATTATAGCAATAACTAATTATATATATATATATATATATATATATATATATATATATATATATATATATATATATATATATATATATATGTACAATTAATATCTTTATAGTATTAAATGAAATTTATCAATCCGACTATTGAATAACATGATATTATCTTTGAGATCATATATATCAAATTTCCTACGAGTAAGAATTTGATAGAGACTCCATCACAATCGCTTTATTTCTATGGCAAATATGTTATTTAAAAGATAAGTAAATGCTCATGTGTTGCTAGATAAGACACCTATGAGTATCCAATTTTTTTGAAATTGAATATACATGATAACAAGGATAATATCATGTTATTCAACGGTCGAATTGTTAAAATTCATTTTGCATATAAAGTTATTAATTGGTGAAAGTCATTAAGTTTAACACATAGTGTCAATATATCTTAATATATATATATATATATATATATATATATATATATATATATATATATATATATATATATATATATATATATATATATATATATATATCATGCACACGAGAATTAACAAGGATTATTGTTGTTGTGGGTGGTAGATGAAGGAGCTTACCCTTGGACTGTTGGACAAGATGGATTTAAAAACAGTGAACCTAAATTGATTTTGAAGATAAAAAATATTATATGTGAACAATCATACACTAATGTTCCTCTCAAGTGTGTAGGAATTACTTTTATAGGAGAAACATTGTGAAAGATTATGAAAATATAAAGTCCCAAGATCATGGTTGGCAGCGCTACCATATGGTGAAGAATAAGACAACATCCAGTTCTTCTTAACCCAAGAACCTAATTTCAAGAAGCATCTAATTTTAGAACAACTCAACTAGTGCACTATCTCAGCGCAAGGCATTTGGCAAAGCAAGCATTTGATTGTTTCAAGCTAATTAATACAAGCTTTTGATTCTACTCACTCCACCAGAAGATAAGGAGACACTTTTTTAAGATATTTTAAATGATCATATGAGTACAAGGAATCAAAAGGGAAAATGTAAGGAATATTAAAAGAAGAATAATTCACAAAGAGACAATAACTTTTTCTAAGCCGATGAATCAAACCTGTTGTGTAGTACAAATCAAGTGTTGATAGCACAGTACGACAATCAAATATATCTATAAAAAGCGTACAAAATGTTTGGTAAGTTAGCGATGCTATTCCAATCAAAATATAAAAGTTATAAAACTTTTTGTAATAAAATGCGCAACAAGACAGCAACAACTAAAGTACCTGCGAACACAGAACACGTTAAGAAAAAATAACCGGAGGCGCGTCACGTGACTTGTCCCAAAGAATTTATCTGCTTCTACAAATATAAATTCCCGAGATACAACCGGTCCGTCTCAATCGCAAGTAACGAAAGAGGATTTCGAACTAGCAAGAATGAAATTTTTATTTCGGACAGGAGATGAACCCAGGATTATTTGATTGGAAGAGAGAAAGTAATCCTTTTGAAAGTGTTAAGATTCACACATCTATCTCATCTCATCCCTGTTCCAAAAAACATTTTCTTTCTTATATCCAAAACCAAACTCATGGATCAAAGCCATTTTTCCGTTAACCGCATAATTATATATTATGACCATTTATAAAGAAAACGGAACAAATAATAATAAAAGAACCAAATGAAACGCATTGATATATATCAAAAACCAACGTTACAATATTATATAATCATAACTAATAACTACATATTATAATCATAAAAAAACAAACACATGCCACCAAGCTTAAAGTTTCCAACGTAAACTTAAAGTTTCCATAAAACCAATTGAAACGTAAACTTTGATGATTTAAAGTGTGATATATCTATATTATAATGATGATAAACAAATGAAACGTATATATAGCTAATGCTTTTATTAATATATTAAACACAAATATATAAATCGTTAAAATAAATTTTATCAAACATAAATATAGTTTATTTTCCACTTTTGAAATATCTATTAAAATAATAAAATTACAACAATCCCCTACATCTTTCAAAAGTTGGGAATGAAATCAATCAAAGAATTTTCTTGGGTTAACATCGTAGATGTAATGCATCGGAGCTGTATAGCAAGCTATGGAACCAGTCCTAGACAGATAAAACATAACATACAGTGAATTGGTTTAGCAAGCTATGGAACCCAAGACACTTGTTATATGTTAGAGATTTTACTATCACATTACACCCCCACATTCTTGCTGTTTTCGCGGTGGTGCGCTACTAGGCCGTGCGCGTGCTCGGTATTCATGAGTGCTCTAGAGACCTCGCCAGGATCTCATGCAAGCGGCCCCACTCGACACTCATATAGGTGATTTCATCAAGTGTATGCTGCAAGTCATACACCACCCATAAGGGCTATGAAAATCATTAAAAGCTTTAAGTTTAACCTTTTAACCTTGCAGGCTAGCATTATCACAATTATAACACCATAGGAAGGGACAATAATAAAATTAATTACTTGAATTAATTTTTCAATGCTAGCAATATCAAGAAGTGACTTGTTTTTACCACATTGAACCTTCTTCATGGGATCTCCAATCACAAAGGTCGGGTTACCATCACTTCTTAATTTAAATTGGCTTAAGTCTCATTCCCCTCGATGTCTCACAGATTAAATTCCTCATTAGGGGTTTTGTCAGAGGATTGGCCAAATCATTCTGACTTCACATAATCGATCGATATTAATCCAAATTTTTGCAATTGTTTGACAATGTTATGTCTCAATTGCACATGTATATTTTTGCCATTATAGGTCTTATTATTTGCAACGGCTATTGCCGACTGACTATCACAATGTATTGAGTAATAAACCCAATCTCATACATCTTTGAGTAATAACCTTAATCTCTATAAGGTAATTATACAAGTCTACTTAGATAATTTCTAAGTGACAACCATTCATAAATAAAGCCACTTATAGATTTATTCTTATGTGAATAAAATTTGGCTATCATCATAGTATCATGGATATTCACTATATATAGTAATATACCCAATGATGCCTCTATAGATAATTGTATATAAATGCTTGGATAATTCAATACAAACAGTGGTATCATCTCCAATACAACACAATTTAATCATTTTACACATTTATTTGAAGATGAAACTCAACTTCAAAAATTCCGAAACTTTTATAGAAAATCAATTACATATCCAAAACATGCCTCTAACTTTGTTTCATTTTTAGTCGTCACCAAAGAGACCAAAAATTCAGAACAATATAAAGGTTTTTAAAAGCACACAACTTGTTCAGATAATCATGTATACACATGAAAAAGTTCATAGACTATTTTGAAATATTAACAAAGTATTTCTAACACATTAAGGACAAAAATGATGCATATACTTTTCATATAATCCTTTCTTAAGTTGTTTTATCATTTTCAAATGAAATCGTAACAACTTGTAATTTCCAACACGATCACAATTTGGAAGCACTTATTAGCCTACCAAAGCTTCAAAAAGTTTTTTTTACTAATATATTATCAAAACTTCATGATAATCATAGTAATATGTTTCCAAATATATCACTAGTAAGAATATATCAAATAATTATATGCAACCAAAACTATACAATCACATCGCATTAAAATCTATATGAGTAGATATTTTCAGTTCATGATACTTACTTAGAGGACTCCAAGCTTATCTCTCTCGATCATAACTCATATTCATAATATAAAGAAAGCCAACACAAATATTGTGGGGTTCAAAAATTATTACAAACCAAGATGAGGAAGATAATGCACCAAGAGGTAAATATCTGATTTCTTCTACCCTCCAATGGGCTTGACTAGGTAGCATACGTTGTTGTTGTTGGTTGCGTCAGCCATAGAGATAAATTCTTCAGATTGTAGTAAAATGCGCAACAAGACAGCAACAACTAAAGTACCTGCGAACACAGAACACGTTAGGAAAAATAACCGGAGGCGTCTGGTGACTTGTCCTGAAGAATTTATCCGCCTCTACAGCGCAAATTCCCCGAGATACAACCGGTCCGTCTCAATCGCAAGTAACGAAAGAGGATTCCGAACTGGCAAGAATGAAATTTTTATTTCGGACAGGAGATGAACCCAGGATTATTTGATTGGAAGAGAGAAAGTAATCCTTTTGAAAGTGTTAAAATTCACACATCTATCTCATCTCATCCCTGTTCCAAAAAACATTTTCTTTCTTATATCCAAAACCAAACTCATGGATCAAAGCCATTTTTCCGTTAACCGCATAATTATATATTATGACCATTTATAAAGAAAACGGAACAAATAATAATAAAAGAACCAAATGAAACGCATTGATATATATCAAAAACCAACGTTACAATATTATATAATCATAACTAATAACTACATATTATAATCATAAAAAAACAAACACAAAACCACCAAGCTTAAAGTTTCCAACGTAAACTTAAAGTTTCCATAAAACCAATTGAAACGTAAACTTTGATGATTTAAAGTGTGATATATCTATATTATAATGATGATAAACAAATGAAACGTATATATAGCTAATGCTTTTATTAATATATTAAACACAAATATATAAATCGTTAAAATAAATTTTATCAAACATAAATATAGTTTATTTTCCACTTTTGAAATATCTATTAAAATAATAAAATTACAACACTTTTTTCAAATACAATACCAAAAACACTTTTGCACTTAGAAATGAAATATTCACTGAAGCAACTCAACTGAAGCCCATAGAAGAGAAAACACTGTCATATTTTTCTACGGGCTTTTGTAAAACTCTCTCTATTGAGAGTAACTCTGTTTTTTCTGATTAATAGTAACTCTCTTTTTTTCATTCAAACTTTGTAATCATCCCGATAGTGTCTTTTGTTCGTTAAATGCTATAGTTCAAGTAGGTATTAGAAGCTGGGAGTCTAGCCAAGGTTGGCAGATAGGCTCTTGGGGTTGTATTGTGAAAAGGTTGTTTGTGGATTAAGCCTTTCGAGTGAAGAAGGAAAAAATATACCATAGCAGTTTGACTGGTCAAGCTATAGTTGGTAGTAGACTAGGATAAATTTCTATTGTGTAATTTACTTGTTTTTTTCTTACGCAATTTTATTACAAACATTTTTTCTTGTCTTTCATAACTTTTATAATAAACCCCCCCTCTCCCCATTTTTATCATTAATTAGCATAAGAGAGGGAGCTCTTGAAATGGCGAACATTGATAATGGCACACTTTGATAAAAGGATGCAAAACATGTGCATTAGTGTTAAATATTAGGAAACCAAGTCAATGTTAATATTACATGTAAATCACCTTGAAGAGATATATAGGACTAAACTCTTTTCACCAGAACATCACCGCGAATAGGACTAACCTCATATGTGGAAGCCTCTCCAAGAACTAACCTCATATGTGGAAGCCTCTTCAAGAACATCACCGCGAATTATAGTCTTTGAAAATTTGTTATTTGCAGAAAGAATGCAAATAGCATGGAGTGCTTGTAGAGAGAGATATAATTTTTACAACCAAAAATGGAGGCACCGAGGAGGAGTGAGAGGCCGAGGATGAAGAAAGACAGGATCAGTAACTTGCCCAATGCCATTCTGCTTTATATAATGTCATTTATGATGATTAAAGATGTTGTCAAGACAAGTATTTTGTCTGAAAGGTGGAAGAACCTCTGAAAATCCCTCCCTGATATCAAGTTACATACTCGTGACCTTGGAAAGCCTTGGTTCTTTTCTGATGGTATGTCTGCTATTGTGTCATCTTGTGATCGTAGTGGCAACTATCTGACAGTGGCAGACACAAAATCAAAAAAAAAAAAAAAAACAAGGCTTTTCGAAGTCACCAGTATGTAACTTGAGATCTGAGAGGGATTTCCAAAGGGTCTTCCACCTTTTAGACAAAATATATACTTGTCTTAACAACATCTTTAATCATCATAAATGACATTATATAAAGCATAATGGCATTGGGCAAGTCACTGATCCTGTCTTTCTTCAACCTCAGCCTCTCACTCCTCCTCGGTGCCTCCATTTTATTGTCCTTAAAATAATGGTGCTCAGCTTCAGCAACTTTGTTACCAGCATGACCATTTTCCTCCAAATAGGAAGACTCCGAGTCTGTTACAATTTTCATTCCACCAATAGGTTCTATAGCAATGTCATCTGCAATGGCGTTAGAACCCACTTAGTTAAATTATATTAGAAAACTGACATAATGAACAACTTTTCATTTTAACGTAAAAGTTATATTGTTTGATTTTGACTATTCTTATTAACTAAAGAAACTTAATCAAATTATTTAGGATTCATATTTTTTAGTTTCAAAAGTGATTTTTACCAATCTGGAACAGACAAAATGTTAGTTAGATGTATTGATTTATATTCAAGCTTATATACATTAGAGAGTACAACTGAAAGAGGGAATACAAAGAAACTTGTGTGACTATAACTAACATAAGTTGACTAATCACTTACCCGACTACTTGTCTACAAATTACTTTTGTATATGCGAGTGCCTGATGAAGTCTGAGTTTTATTCATCACCCTCATTCCGAAGATGGAAGAGGCAACCTCTATGAAGCACTTTCGACCTATAGGTATAAGTAATGTGTCTAATAAAACAGTTACTAAGCTTATAGCCCATCCCATTAGAGAAATGTTGCATAAATTGGTTGAACCAGCTCAATGTTTTTTTTGTTCAAAGAGGCATAGCTAAGACAACATTATTGTTGTTCAGGAGATTTTCCACTCAAAGAGACATGGGAAAGGAGCAAACAGTTGGATGGTGATTAAAGTTAATCGTGAGAAAGCTAATGACAAAAGGTGTACTGTTTCGTTATGATTGTAGTCACTAATTATTTGGGGGTACTCTTTTTTCCTCATTTAATTTTTTTTCTCATTGGGATTTGGCCCCTAGAGGTTTTAACGAGGCCCATAACAGTGTATGGTTGGAGTACATTTTGTACTTTAATAAAAGACATCTTTGCCTTCCAAAAATAAGGGAAAAAAATATTTATTATAAATGGATGCCGTTTTTGGTATGATACAGAGATATTGTATGTAGTTCCTATTCAACCATAATAATTTGTGTATGTACTTCCTATTCAACCATAATAATTTGTGCTTCGTAAGGATTTCCTTATTTCGAATGTAATGCCCCAAAATTACAAGCATCTGTAAAAGAAGAGAGCAATTTTTGAAAGTCTCTACAGTTCCCAACTAAATGATCATATAAGTGCAATAAGCTTGCTATAGAAGAATTTTGGATAAGCAGAACTTATCAGAAAAATAATGAGAATAATGCACACGAGTAGAATAAAATAAATCTTATTTATGGGGAATAACCATAAAAATTAGGTGTTTTAATTTGACATAGAAGATGGATAAAAAATAAGATGACAAGACAACAAAATAATTGCTACCTCATTCAATGGCACCAAATGCCGCAATATCAAAGTATCCGATTCGAGACAAAACCTGCAAATTCAAAGACAAATCCTTGTAACTAAAAAAATTGAATATATATTTGCACTAATTTCATAACTGTTACATTATTTAATAAATAATATCTTACCCATATTTAATCAAGGAAATCATAGCTGTTGAAGATCTATGTTGGACACAATGAAAATGAAGAGTCAAAGCAAAACTGAGAAGTTGTAGAAATATCACACAACATTGGAAGATTTGCTTTTGATCAGGCTTGTGATGATAATAACAAAATCAGATAATATTGCGCCGCCAATCATAGATCTAATGAACACAAAACAACATAAGACTAAACAGGAGAAAAACATCGAGAAAAATAGATTATATAAATGAAGGAACATGACAAATCACATGGGATAATTTTGTATATAAAATACAGATCTAAGTATAACAAAGTTTTGGTTAATGTACGAAACCCTAACATATCGTCATAAGCAATTGAATCATACAAGTATATGTAAGAACACATCTTACATATGAATGAGAGATAGATTGAAAGAGAGTACAATCCTTCTTGCAAATTCTACAAATGCAATATAACGATGATGGAGAAAAGAAAAGAGACTCTTTAGGTTTTGGGGATGCGGCGCTGGTTCCTTTTAGTTTTCTCAAACTGATGAACACAACCATGTATTTATAGGAAAAAATCGTGGGAAATGACGTATGTTAGGTTAACTTTTTAGGTTTTCTCAACTTATAATATTTTTAATTAAAAATAAAGATAACTTTCTAGAAACACAATCACATAAAAATTATTTTTCCAATGCCTATAAGATAATATTCTTTCTAATTCCAATTTTTATTTACCCAATTTTGTAATAGCAAACTTCTTATATTCCAAAAAAAATATTTTAGAGTTAAATATACTTTTAGTCCCTATAAAATTTCACTATTTTGTTTTTAGTCCCTATACAAATTTTCATTAACTTGTAGTCCCTACAAAATTTCACATTTTTGTTTTTAGTCCCTATAAAATGTAAAATCATGAAAACTCATGTACACTACAAGAAAATCGCTGATTTGCCACGGACATTTCCGTCGCAAATGTAAAAACTTCCGTGGCAAAACAACATTTGCCAAGGACAAAAATTGGTGGCAAAAACGCTCATCGCAAATCGTTTGCCACGGAATTTCTGTGGCAAATGTTTCCATCGCAAATCCGTCGTTAATCCGTCGCAAATATCCGTGGCAAAGTCGTCGCAAATTTCATCGCAAATTCGTGGCAAATTGTTGCGTTCGTGTGGTATTCGCAATTATAGTGCAAGTATACACATCGTACAAGTAATAGAGTGGTTTTAAGTAAGAGATCGTTCCCACGAGGATTGGTATACTCTTCAAAGTTCAAGTTTCAAAACACAAGAGAATCAAGTAACAAATCGGCAATAAGAGTTGGTTTTAAAGCTACAAATGTAATCAAAACAAGTAAACAAAAGTTGGTTGTGAATATGGATGAGAAGTGAGTTGAGTTGTTGCATGCAGAATAAATCCTTTCTAATCAGACGTTATAACGTTTACACGTTATAGCGTACAAATGCTATTTCGTATAGACGTGGCCACGTTTGAACACTGTTGCAAAAGAGCTATGCTTTTCAGCACAAAACGTCAGAGTTTCAAGTATAAGAGGTCCTATGTCTAGGTTCTAAATAGGCCCACTCCTGTATTTTAAGCACCCACAGCAATGTTCTATGAACTATTTATCCTTTCTATGTCTAGATTTAGATAAAAAATGCCTAAATGTCTTTAATGCACCGTTCGTTCATATAAACCTTTGAGTTCTTTTCATAGACCATGTCCTGCATTCTATGAATCTACCTATTTTAAGAGGCCAACCTCAAAACAAGTTTGGAAATATTTTCACACAAAGATTTAAAACATGCAACGCCAATACTTTATAACATTAACTAGAAATTCATTATAAGCAAAACAACAACTCAACTACAAAGTGTTTAGCTCATGCTGAGCATCTTTAAAGAATGATAAGGATTTAGAATCCAAATACCATACATTACAGAAAAGAAACCAAGTGCAAAAGATACACCTAAGTAGCTCTTCAGCATGTACACTGTATAGACGTTACAACGTCTGAGCCTTACAAAGCAGTGAGTGTGCGTAAAA
Organism: Oxytropis ochrocephala; assembly: GCA_020916435.1. NCBI lineage: Eukaryota > Viridiplantae > Streptophyta > Magnoliopsida > Fabales > Fabaceae > Oxytropis > Oxytropis ochrocephala. The sequence goes on along the minus strand of CM037091.1, from coordinate 47,912,252 downwards.
AAAAAACAAAGTTCGAAAAAGTAAAAACAAGCAGAAGTCTGTTTCCAGATCTTCTTTAATGCCTTCTCTGAAGTGGATGAAGGTAGGTGATGAACTGGAGTGAGTGGATGAAGGTGTATTCGTGTATGAGTGATGATGTCTTGAGAGGGAGCTGAGCCTTCATTAAATAGCCTCCTTGCTCACGTGTGGCTGATGTCACTTGTCCACCTACAAGGTCTGTTTCCTCTCTTACGCGACACTTCGCTCGCTGCTACGGTGTTCTGTAGCGTCGACTCATGGGTAATAGAAAGATCTTCTGACTTTATATCTTTGACTATCATTGCTTAGCGCGCCAAAATTGAGATCTTTCACCCTTGCTCTGCTGCACTTCTATAGACGTGGTGAGGGACGTGGTAACGTTCAGCACTAAATTTCCTGCACAAGCACAAAAAGCATCAAAACGCTCTCAAGGGCACCACTTGGTGCCAAAATGCACAGATTTATTCAATTAACCTTTTACCTACTCAGAATTACGAAACTAACATAAAATTACTTAAATAAACCTTGTATTGCTAGAGAACTTGCATGATTTATTCTTGAGTGATTATAAATAACTCATATAAATATGAGTTATCACACCCCCAAACTTAAATCATTGCTTGTCCTCAAGCAATCAAGACAACACACAAATACATGAAATCAACTACACTAGCAAGTTATGCTCTACTCAACCAACAGATCAAAAACTCATTCTCAAGGGGCTAATTCTCCACACACTCACGCACCAATGCATAATTAAATGTCAGATTCATTAAGGCTCAAAGTGAGTGTGTGATCTCTGCATTAATTTTCCTCTAACTAGTTCAGAAACTACTTTAGCTTACGAAAGAATGGTTCCCAAATGGTGACAGTAAAATATCTTTCAAAACAAAGAATAGGCTAACATTTTCACATAAGAAATGGGGGTTCATTTAAAGCATGACAAAGGGTCTTAATTGGGTGCTAGGACTGGGTTAGTGCACTAATTTACTGACTCACACACGCAAAAGACTTGCAACCCCCTCTTTACTGAGCACTCTCTTTTATTTTGCTCCATTTTGGAGTTTTCTCTTCTATTTTTTTTTTTTTTTCATTTATTTGGAGTGCTCAGCATTTGTTTCAGGGTATTACAGGGAACACAGAATACATGTGGATTTTCCACTTATTTGTATCAACACACTCTTTTGGTATTTTTGGGAGTAGACGTTACCACGTTTATGGGTGAGACGTTGTAACGTCTGAACACATTACACAACACACACGGCAGACGTTATAACGTTACGGGTAGACGTTACAACGTTGCACTCACACTACACCTGCACTTAACCATCCTATAGTCTTTGCACCCAGCCTTAGTACGACTTGATTCACCCCCAAACTATCTTCAGCACAAAATATTCCCTAGCTAGCTAGATTCTTTCTTAAAAACAGAGTTTGTGTAGGAGCAGCAATCAATTCTTTCCATCTAATCATGCATAGGCTACTCACACACACATTTTCACTATCTTTTAGCCCAAAGAGAATTATTTTCATGCTTGACAGAGTAAGAACAGAAATTGCTTTTGCATTTGATTTTATGTACAACATGGGACAGAACTTAAAACATTGAGATTCCCCCCCCCCCCCACACTTAAAGTCGAGCCGTGTCCCCACTGCTCAAAGATAAACAGCATGATTTCCGTGTTTTTTTTTTTTAGGGGGGATTAATGAAACAGACATAAAACAGACACTACTAAAACTACAGCTAAAAAAAATAAAACTACAACTACTGATGAAATTAATGGGGGACTTACTTGTTTGCGACACTGCACTGAGCCTTCCGCTCATGCGGTGGGAACTCCTGACTGACCTTCTCCTTTCTTCTTATCCTTCTTCTCTTTCTTCACCTTCACTCCTCCTTGCTCGGTGGTGGTGGTTGTTGTTGTTGTTTCATCAGATTCCTTCTCTTTTGAGCTTGCACCCATACTTGCAAAGAAGCAAAAAGACTTCGAGAGCTTCAAAGAATCCTCTTCTTAGCCTCCTCCCACATCTTCATTGCCAAATCAATGGGGTTGACATGCATTGGTTCGTTGGGGTTCACACGGGCTTTTTCGACCTCTCGGCTCTTTAGGCGTTGCCACGCGTCGATGATGATCCTCCAATTCCAAAGAATCGTACCTAGGCTTGCTTCAACAGTGCTCGCTAGTTTCGAGTGGCCTCTTCCATTGCTTCTTTGTCTTACTTTTTCCATGGCGCCTTCTCTTTCATTCGTAATTTGCATTTCTCCAAGTTTGGTTGCGGCCTCTTTTTAACAGACGTTGTAACGTCTCGCAGCATTTCTTCAAAGAATAGCGGGAAGGGTTTGTTCGAAACACTAGTAGCAACAAATGCTTTGCACTAGTAGCGATGAGAGTGTTCCCTGCAAAGACTTGACCTTTCTCTTCACAGCAGACTTTTGCCTTATTGTTGTGGGGCTGCAAACTTCCTCTTTATCTCCACTCCCTTGAGCTTGTTTTGACTCAGCAGCTAGCTCTTGTCTTTTCTTCCTTCCAAAGGGATTGTATGTGAGTGCACTTTTCACTCGTGTTTTCTTGGGTGGGGACATGGGTTGGGAATGCAGGCCCGCCTCCCTGTGTTTCTTTGGCTCGAGGCGTCGCCACGTCTGGTTCTTGCACTTTTTGGGGTGATGGTTGCTTTTCAGTCTGAGGTTGGGGTGGGGTGGTTGTGGTGTTGATTGATCTTGAGCTTTGGATTGTGGAGTCTTAGGGGTGTTTTGGTCCTGGGTGGATGGTTCTTGTGGTGAAGGTGGTGGTTGTGTGGCTTGTGGGGATGGTGGTTTGGATTTTGTTTGGGCTGGCTCTCTGTTTGCTTGATTTGCTGGGGGTTCACTTTCAGTCCTCTCACTTGAACTCCCTTTCTCCTCAGGGCTCTCCTTCTCTTCCTCCTCACTGATTACTTCCATGCTCACTTTTCTTGATTCATCTGCATCAACATCAGAAATATCATCTAAATCATCAGAATTAAAATCCTCTTCACTACTTACCTTCTTTTGCTTCTTTGATGGGCTCTTTCTCTTTGGTGGGCTTCTTGCTCGCTTGGCCCTTTCTTTCTTCACGGCTCTTCTTTGGATTGTAGATAGAGGCACATCATCATCATTTTCTTCCTGCATCCAGTCTGGCAATACAGACTCTTCAATCACTTTCTTTCCCTTGGATACTTGGGCAAACACCTTCTTTTGCCACTCAAATTGTTCCTTGACAAATTTGACCAGGGAGTTCTGCCTTTCCTCCAGACGTTGCAACGTCTGCGCATCAACAGAACTTGAAGCTCCTGCAGATTTCACCCTAGGCTTGAATTTTGTTGAAAAGGGGCCTTGAGGCTGCTCCCTTAGCTCTGAGGCTTCAATCTCTACTCCTGCCTCCATACACAAGTCAGTAATCATACACAGGAAATACAAATACCCATCTTTCCTGTTCTTCCATTTGTTGAGCTCACGGTTGATTAACTTTCCAACCTCCACCTTGTCTCTTGACATGATTGCATCGATCACAATCAGTCTCTCTTTATCTACCCATGAGGTGTGAGAGGTAGGAATTAAGCGAAGGCCTTATGAAATGGAACCAGTGTGTTGGCTTCATCACATAGGTACCTCTTCATGATTTTGAATTCACTACCGTGCTCTCCACTCTCTCTCCAGCATGAAGACCTTCTACACACAGATCCTTTCCTTTATAGCTTCCATTTCGATCGACCCATAAGTCTTTTGCTTGGTCTCCACGACCTTTCCGTAGTAACCTAGCCTGGCAAAATAATCGTTGATCACTCTTACTCCAAACTTTACCTCCTCGCCTCGCACCTTTGAAACAATGGACGGCTCTCCTTCAGCCTCTCAACGATTCCCTTGAGAAATCGTGAACCAAAGTAGCAATGTATTCTTTCTCATGCACCACAAATTTTTGCCACCCAACGCCGCCACTGTTGCGAAAAAATCGAGATTGGGGCTTTCTTGACTAAAGCCCCTTTCGGGAAGTAGGGCTTTCTTTTGGATTGGTTAGGTGTTTCAGGATAGGGGTGAAGATGAACTTAGGTCAGCGTGTTTGCCTTTCCCAGAGGATTTGGTAGCAGATTGCTTCACTTTTGTCATGTTTGATTTCGCAGAAATGGTTTGGAAGGGAATGGGGGTTTTTGGAAATTTTAGGTTTTCTGAGAAAGAGAGGGAAGATTGTTGGGTTCAGAGAGAGAGGGATTTAGAAAGAGGTTGCAGGCGGTGGGATGATGGTGAATGGTTAAATTTTTATGGGGAAGTGGTTATGGGGAGTTGAGAAATGGTAGAGTGGAGTAATGGAGAAAAGTAACCGTTGATTAGACAAGTTAGGGAAGGGAGATGACGTCGTGGTCAGTTACCACGTTCGTGATGCAGAGGGAAATCATTTCTGACACGTCATCACTTACGCCTTTGACTTAATTTAAATCGTCCCGATCGCCCGCACGCACTACCACGTCTAGTGCATATTGAGACGTTACGGCGCCTATCACCTTTTGCCTTTACTTCACTTCAATCATTATTCCTGCAAAACAAAAATTAAAAAGGACACAAAAATTGTTTGTTAATTAAAAATCATTGGGTTGCCTCCCAAGAGCGCTTGCTTTAAGAGTCTTCAGCCAGACTTTTGCCCTTTTAATTCAAGAATTATTGAAGGGCATTTGGATCTTGTCCCTTTCCACATGCTCTCCATGATAGTGCTTCACACGTTGGCCATTAACTTTGAACATGGTGTTTGTCTTTTCATCAAAGAGGTCCACAAAGACCATGAGGATAGATTTTCATTAATTTGAATGGACTCGACCACCTTGATTTTAGCTTGCACGGGAACAACTTTAGCCTTGAATTGAATAACAACACCGCTTTGTCCTTCGCACTCTCTCCTTTGTATTCTTTGATCATGCCATTTCTTTGTCTTTTCCTTGTACATTGTTTGAGCTTTCATAGGCATGGTGTCTAAACTCTTCTAGCTCATTTAATTGCAATAACCTTGCCTCACCAAATTTTTGTATGATCCAAGTTTAGTTGCTTCAATGCCCAATAAGCCTTGTGTTGGAGTTCAATTGGTAGGTGACAGCCTTACCATAAACTAGCTTGTAAGGAGACATGCCCAATGGTGTTTTGTATGTCATTCCCAGAAGCCCAAAGTGCATCATCCAAGTGTACCGACCACTCCTTTCTCGTTGGGACCAACCATCTTCTCAAGTATTTTTGGATCTCTCTCGTTGGATATTTCTCGCTTGCACCGGGTTTGGGGGGGTGATAAGTCATAGCAATTCTGTGTTTCACTCCATACTTAGCCAAGAGGTTCTCAATTAACTTATTGCGTAAAATGAGAGCCCTCATCACCGACATTATGGCTCTTGGAGTACCAAACCTTGTGAATATATTCTTTTTCAGAACTTGCTCACGATTTAGCTTCATTGTTTGGTAATGCCACTGCTTCAACCCACTTTGATACGTAATCCACAGCGCTACGAATATATAGATTTCCATGAGACATAGGAAATGGTCCCATGAAATCCATTCCCCATACATCAAACAACTCAACTTCCAGAATGTTTGTGAGTGGCATCTCCTGCTTGTTTGATATATTTCCTGTTCTTTGGCACTTGTCACATCTTCTTACCAACTCATGCGCATCCTTGAATAGTGTTGGCCAGTAGTAGCCTGATTGTAGGACCTTTGCAGCTGTTCTGGTACCTCCAAAATGTCCACCATAAGGTGCTGAATGACATTGTTGCAGCACATGGAGTTGTTCTTCCTCAGCTAGACACCTTCTTAGTAGCTGATCTGGACACAATTTGTACAAGTATAGCTCATCCCAGAAGTATTGCTTTATAGTGTGGAAGAACCTCTTCTTCTGTTGATAGTTGAATCCTACAGGCACAATCTTGCTAACAAGGAAGTTAACTATGTCAGCATACCATGGTGCAATAGTATCAGACGTTATAACGTTTGACGAAAGTGTCATAGACGTGGTAACGTCTTCAACTACTGAGGCTACTGACAATAGTCTCTCATCAGGGAATTTTTCTTTTATCTCTTCTTCACCATGCACTGCATCAACATTCTCAAGCCTAGAAAGATGATCGAAGAACTTGGTTCTCCACCCCTTTTTTTGTCACGTGATTTCCAAGTCAAATTCTTGGAGGAGGAGAACCCATCTAATAAGCCTTGGCTTTGCATCTTTTTTGAAATTAAATACTTGATGGCTGAATGATCAAGAAAAACAATAACTTTTGCACCCACTAAGTAAGATCTAAACTTATCAAATGCAAACACAACAAACCAAACGCTCTTTTTCATCCACAAAGATAATTCAATTGGGCATCATCTAAGGTTTCTTCGGCATAATAAATAGAATGAAAAATTTTCCATACCTTTGCCCCAATACACTCTCCTACAAGATAATCACTTGCATCACACATCAACTCAAATGGCTTAGACCAATGCGGAGTGACTATGATCGAGCGATCACCAAGCGCGATCTTCGATTTGTTGAAAGCCTCATGACATTGTTCATCAAAGTTGAAGACGTTGTCACGTTGCAATAACAGACACAAGGGTTTTGAAATTTTTGAGAAATCCTTGATAAATCTTCTGTAAAACCCTGCATGTCCTAAGAAACTTCTGACTCCTTTGATAGTTGTTGGTGGAGGCAGCTTGTCAATAACATCAATCTTTGCTTTATCTACCTCTAACCCTTTCTTTGATATTCTGTGTCCCAACACTATTCCTTCTTGTACCATGAAATGGCATTTTTCCCAATTGAGTACTAGGTTGGTTTCTTCACACCTTATCAGAACTCCTTCCAAATTATCCAGGCATGCCTTGTATGAATCTCCATAGACTGAGAAATCGTCCATAAAGACCTCCATGGAATTCTCAATGAAATCAGAAAATAAGGCCATCATGCACCTTTGAAATGTTGCAGGAGCATTGCACAGCCCAAATGGCATCCTTCTGAAAGCAAAGGTGCCATAGGGACAAGTGAATGTTGTCTTTTCTTGATCTTCGTGTATATGGCTATCCGGTTGTAGCCTCGAATAACCATCAAGGAAACAAGAGAAATCCTTGCTCATGAGCCCATCTAGCATCCGATCAATGAATGGAAGAGGAAATGATCCTTCTTCGTTGCTTTGTTCAAATTTCCTATAGTCCATGCATATCCTCCACTATTCACGAGTCCTTGTTGGAATTAACTCATTCTTCTCATTTGTTACCACAAAGTGACTCCTCCTTTCTTTGGCACACACTGCATCGGACTTACCCAGAGCTATCACTAATAGGATAAATGATTCTCGCATCCAACCACTTAATGATTTCTTTCTTTACCACCTCCTTCATTATTGGGTTCAATCTCCTCTGCCCTTCAATGCTATTCTTGGCATTCTCCTCCAAGACAATTCTATGCATGCAGATTGTGGGACTGATACCTTTGATGTCTGCCATTTGCCAACCAATTGCTTTTTTATGTCTCTTCAGGGTAGAAATGAGATCATTTTCATGCTATTGGGTGAGCTTGGAAGAAATGATCACGGGTAAGGAATCATTTTCCCCTAAAAAGACATACTTTAAATGCTCAGGTAACACCTTTAGTTCCAAGGTAGTTGGCTCTTTGATGGAAGGCACATTCTTTTTAAGATTTGACTCCTCTTGCCCTAAAGATTCATACCTCTTTGTCCATGACTTTGGTGCAGGGGGCTCAGACGTGGCCACGTTAGCGACAGACGTTACAACGTCTAGAGGAACAACTTCTTCTGCCAACAATTCTTGTATTTCATTGTTGCCCAAAATTTTCTTCTAATGATCATTATCCTTGTTGAATTGTTTTTGAACCATATGATCAATGGCAACCACATACGAACATTCCTCTGTGTTTGGATCTGGATATTTGAGTGCATTGAGGACATTGAACTTGACTTCTTGGTCATTGACTCTCATGATTAATTCTCCTTTCTGTACATCAATGATTGTCCTTCCAGTAGCTAAGAATGGTCTCCCCAGAATGATGGGAACTTCTTTATCTGCATCAAAATCTAAAATAACAAAATCCACTGGAAACACAAACTTGTCAACTTTAGTCAAAACATCCTCTAATATGCCTTCGTGGATAAACTCTACTTTTATCGGCTAAAGTTAGGCTTAAAGAAGTAGGTCCGCGCCTTCTATACCAAGTTTATCATAAATGGACTTGGGCATCAAGTTGATACTTGCTCCCAAGTCACACAAAGCTTTGCCAATGTAAAAATCTCCAATGGAGCATGGTATAGTGAAACTGCCAGGATCCTTGAGTTTTCTAGGGAGCTTATTCTCGCATAATTAAACTACATTCCTCGACCAAAGCAACAGCTTTCAAATTCCCTAGCCTTCTTCTTTTTGGTGATGATGTCCTTCAGAACTTGGCATAGTTTGGCATCTGTCAGTAAAGCTTCAACCAAAGGAAGGTTGATGTGTAACTCGCTTCAACATCTCCATGAACTTGCCGAATCGCTTGTCTTCGTGAGCCTTCTTCAATCTTTGAGGGTATGGTGGAGGAGGATACTCGTGTACAAGCTTAGGCACGCTCTTGATTCCTCTGGTTCAAAACTAGACGTTGTAACGTCCGGTTTAGACATTACAATGTCCGGAGTATCTTTCACTCCACTTGAGCTTGCTTCTTTCCCTTTCTTTTTCTTTCTCTCGGTACTTCTTTTTGCTTATCCTGTACTTCTTCCTCCACAGCATAGTTGGTTCGGATATTCGGTTTCCACTTCTTAAAGAAATTTCATTTACTCATCCATTTACCCCATTGTTACCATTAGGGGTTGATGATGATGGTGTTTCATTGTAGAAGGAAGAGATCCATTCGCGCTTTGAGTGAGAGAAATGAAGCTATCTCGTCCAACTGATTTTCCGAGTTTTGATTGAAGACTCATGAGTTTGCAAAGTTGTCTTACAATCACTTATGAAGCTTTTCATCATAGCCTCCAAATTGTTGTTGTTGTTATTCTCGCACATACCGCTCTTTGTTGTTGTTGTTGGGGAAATCCTGGAGGTATTGCGGGAGAGCGATATTCGTATTCAGTGCATTGTTGTTTCTCCAACTGAAATTTGGGTGATTTCTCCAATTTGAATTGTAAGAGTTGGAATAGGGACCATTTCCTTTGTTCTGAGATACAAAGTTTACAGACTGAGGGTTGTAAGGACACTCCTCATACACATGCCCTTCTTCACAATAAACACACACTACTCCACCAGAGTGGGTAGGTTCAATCTACGCAACGATCGCTTCTCGACGTGGCCGCGCTTGAAGTACTCAAAGTTTTGATCATGTTGGTCAGGGTAGCCACTTGAGCAGAAAGAGCAGTCACTTCACTTATTTCATGCACACCTGCCTTCTTTCCAGGAGTAAATCTATCAGATGGCCAATGAGAGTTATGGGTGGCTATGTCATCAATGAGCTTGCATGCCTCAGAAAAGGACATGTTTAGAATGACACCACCTGATGAAGCATCAAGTATCAACCTTGTAGGCTGATCTAGACCATTATAAAACGTCTCCATTTGGATCACCACAGAATGCCATGGTGTGGGCACATTCTCGATAATTCTTTCCCCTCTCCCCAAGCTTCAAATAGTGATTCCCTTCCCTTTGTTTGAAGGAAGTGATATCATTTCTTAGTTTAGCATTTTTGTTAGGAGGGAAATATTTGCAAGGAACTTTTCTTGCTAGCTCATCCCAAGTATGAATTGAATTTGGCTCCAAAGAGTTCAACCAATTTTTGGCCTTATCCTTGAGTGAGTATGGGAAGAGCTTCAATCTAAAAGCATCCTCTGAGACTCCAGGAATGATAAAGTTGCTGCACACATCCAGAAATTGCCTTAGGTGAGAATATGGATCCTCTTGAGGAAACCTCCAAATTGGCTCGCAGCTTTTTGCGATTTGGAACATCATTGGCTTGAACTCAAAGTGACCAGTATGAAGGGTTGGTCTTGCAATGCCTGTTTGTAAATGAGCAGGGTTAAGCACGGCATAGTCACGCATAGGCCTGTCCCTGTCATTGACCATATCTTGTGGTCCTGCATTGATGAGTTGCTGCCTTTGGTAGTGTTCATCATCAACAACTATTGTCTCTGTATGAGTTTGTGGTCCACGACCTTGTCCTCTCGACTCCTCTTGGTGTATGTCCACCTCTAGAACCAAAGGTTATGTTCTGACATGGTTGGGTGTTGTTCTTGTTGTTGTTGCCTCCTTCTTAACCTTTGTTGTCTCCTTAGTTGTCCGAAAGTTCTTTCGAGTTCGGATCAAACTCGAGTTCGATTCACTCCTTGGTTCAGTTGAACTAGAGCTTGAGTTGGAACTAAGCATACGCTGTAACGTCTACCTGTTCAACACAGTAAAATTCTTTCAACTTGTGTTTCAATACTTTGAACAATAAAAATTACTACAATCCCCGGCAACGGCGCCAAAAACTTGTTGCGTTCGTGTGGTATTCGCAATTATAGTGCAAGTATACACATCGTACAAGTAATAGAGTGGTTTTAAGTAAGAGATCGTTCCCACGAGGATTGGTATAATCTTCAAAGTTCAAGTTTCAAAACACAAGAGAATCAAGTAACAAATCGGCAATAAGAGTTGGTTTTAAAGCTACAAATGTAATCAAAACAAGTAAACAAAAGTTGGTTGTGAATATGGATGAGAAGTGAGTTGAGTTGTTGCATGCAGAATAAATCCTTTCTAATCAGACGTTATAACGTTTACACGTTATAGCGTACAAATGCTATTTCGTATAGACGTGGCCACGTTTGAACACTGTTGCAAAAGAGCTATGCTTTTCAGCACAAAACGTCAGAGTTTCAAGTATAAGAGGTCCTATGTCTAGGTTCTAAATAGGCCCACTCCTGTATTTTAAGCACCCACAGCAATGTTCTATGAACTATTTATCCTTTCTATGTCTAGATTTAGATAAAAAATGCCTAAATGTCTTTAGTGCACCGTTCGTTCATATAAACCTTTGAGTTCTTTTCATAGACCATGTCTGTACCTATGAATCTACCTATTTTAAGAGGCCAACCTCAAAACAAGTTTGGAAATATTTTCACACAAAGATTTAAAACATGCAACGCCAATACTTTATAACATTAACTAGAAATTCATTATAAGCAAAACAACAACTCAACTACAAAGTGTTTAGCTCATGCTTTGAGCATCTTTACTGTAATGATAAGGATTTAGAATCCAAACACCATACATTACTGAAAAGAAACCAAGTGCAAAAGATACACCTAAGTAGCTCTTCAAAGATGTATCAGATAGACGTTACAACGTCCCGAGCCTTACAAAGCAGTTGAGTGTGTGCGAAAAATAAAACAAAGTTCGAAAAAAGTAAAAACAAAGCGTAAGTCTGCTTCCGGATCTTCTTTAATGCCTTCTCTCAAGTGGATGAAGGTAGGTGATGAACCGGAGTGAGTGGATGAAGGTGTATTCGTGTATGAGTGATGATGTCTTGAGAGGAGCCGAGCCTTCATTAAATAGCCTCCTCACTCACGTGTGGTCGATGTCACTTGCCCACCTACCGTGTCTGCTTCCTCTCTTCCTCATCCTTTGCTCGGTGCTATAGTGTTCCTTCGCGTCAGCTCATGGGGAATAGAAAGATCTTCGTACTTTATATCTTTGACTATCATTGCTTAGCGCGCCAAAATTGAGATCTTTCACCCTTGCTCTGCTGCACTTCTATAGACGTGGTGAGGGACGTGGTAACGTTCAGCACTAAATTTCCTGCACAAGCACAAAAAGCATCAAAACGCTCTTAAGGAGAGGCACGATTTCTTTCAAGGAGGAAGTCGTGTTCCGTTCGTGTGTTCGTGAGTTCGTGTTCGTGTCTCGTTCTTCATAATTTGGAGCTTACGTCAATAGAGGTAAGGGTGGGTTTTAACACTAATAATGGGTTATGATGAGGGTATATCGGTAGTTAGGGTTTGGTTGGATTATTTGCGATGTTGGATTGAAATTGATGATGGTGCGATGTTGCTATTGTTGTTATTTCGCATGATATGTTGTTATTGAGTCTTCAATGGTGTTTGTCTTTATGTGATGATTGATTTTGATGATATATGATGTTGATGATGATTCTTGATAATGGCGTGATGTTGTGGTTGCTTTCGCAATGATGTTGATGTTAATTCCTTATTATTGTGTGTGGTTGCGTCTTATTAGTTGTTGTTGCGAGTCGTTGTCATTGATGGCAGTTGTGGTTATTTGCGTGGGTGTGCGGCGGTGACGATTATCGTTGTTGCCGTGTTAAGTTGTCGTTTCGTGTTGCCACGGCGTAGAACCCCTAGCCTTGGCCGTGTGTGTGCGGGTGTGGCTGCCTTGGGTGGCGCCATAGGCATGCGTGCGTGTGGGTTGTGTTTGTCGATCATATTGTGATGTTGATTCGTTAAAAACATGGTTTCTAGTGGTTGTTGTGCAAAGAGGGAATTGATGTGCTGAAATTTCGTTTTAAAACCGTTTTGATAGGTGTCCAGTATTTCTGTGATTGTGACTTCATTATTGGCCCGAATTGCGTGGGGTTTGTTTCATTGGAAAGCAGACACGATTTCCTTCACTTTAGGCACTGGTTTCGCTAAATTTGAGTCAGTATAACTGGAGAAAACATTTTTACAAAATGGGTAAAAGAATCTGAAAAACTGCATGAACCCGTATGGGTATAGGTTCAATGTTTTGTTCATAACTCTTTCCACCGAACTCGTTTTCGAATTATTTTTATCTCATTGTAAACTAGACTCAGGGGGCTTCAATTTAGACACGGATTTCGTTTCATTTGGTTGAGAATTCAAAGAAAATCGGGTTACAATTTAGTTAACAGAAGTCATCGAACTTCTGCACTGCGAGAGGTATTTTGCAAAACTGTACTATTTGGGTACCTAAACAAATAAATAAAAATTATTTCTAGAAACTAAACATCTTAAGCTTTCCAGAGGATATTTGTTTGCAAAATTCCGACATCGTTTGATATGCTAAATTAATTGTCGGAGTTCGTACGCTTGCTAAAAAATACCGCTCCTTAGCCGTTTGGTAAAATGATCGAACGAATAGGGCGTTGTGCTGGTTATTGTCGCTGCCCTTGTGTCCTGTGTGTGGGTGCGCCTGGTGCGTAGGTTCGAGCATTGTCTAGTGGTGCCGCACCAATTTGTGGTGTTGCGTGTGTCCGCATTGTCTTTGGTGTTGTCTCGTGGTGCCAGTCGCCACTTTCTCGTGGCCGTGTTTTTTGGTTGTGCGCGCCGCTTGGTGTGGTGTGTACAGGTGATATGTGGCAGCTGTGATGCTGTAAACGGGTGAGAGTTATGAGGTAGCTGTGATTCTACAACACGTGGTATTTCTGTGTGATAATAATTTCGGTGGTATGGTATTAATTAATTAAATGCTCTGAGTATGTGTATCTATGCATGAATCATGAGTCGCATTGTCATATGCATCTTCGACGTGCCGTGTGATGCTACAACACGTGATTATTTTGGTGGTATGCCCGTCGTGGCCTTTTACGAGATCGGTACCGCATGCATATGCCCAGAGGGGTTGCATTCGTTCATGAGTCCATTTATAACGAGTGTTGGTATCTATTTACTAATGGAGTTTGTACCTCGTGCCGTGATATGATGTGTTGAGTTTTATGTGCTTGCTGTGAGTTACCCGCTACTTATTTATCACGTCATTGCTTATTATTTCATTAATGCTCACCCTTACGCTTGAAATGTTGCTCTTATGTGGCAACGCCGCAGTAACCATGAGTGAAGGTCTCCGCTTTCCTATCTTCATCGTCGGGTCTTGTCGCCGCTCTCTGATATGTAACATCAAAGGCGTAACGCTATTTATTTAGATTTCAATATTGATTTGAGACTTCGAGTTGTGGTTTTAAGACCCTTTAATGTGAAGACGTGTTTTGATGATTATTTTTCCGCTGCTATGAGATTTTGAAATTATCTGACGTTATTAATTGAGATCGTTTTTGAGAGTAAAGTGTAACGCCTTTTTCGATATGGGCAAAAGATCTTGACTGTTGGAGGCGGTAGTCCGCTGCGGGGTGCGCATTGGGCTACGCTCTGAGGCTGGATTGGGCCAGGCCCAGTCCCTTATGGGAATTTTGGCCCAGGCCGGAACATAATGTATGATCGCATTTTAGCTAAGTAATTCAGAAAGGATCTCATGTTATTATTATCGTATATGGTAATGAGTCTTTTTTAGGAAACTATGTTAGATTCCAGAAGTTTCTTTATTTTTGATAATAAAGGAATTCAATCGTATTTTATTTTGATTTCGAAGAACTTATATCTAGGTTATTATATATATATATATATATATATATATATATATATATATATATATATATATATATATATATATATATATATATATGTATGTATGTATGTATTTACTCGGATGGACTTCATGACTCTTACAATTTCTGAAAAGGATTTGGGTTTATTATCGAAAGGATATGCAAGGTTGTTTTTATTGAGTCATTGAGAGTCGAATTTAATTCGCCCGGTCCAAAAATGCTTACGCGTTCTCTCATATTCAATTTTAAAGTAAATTCTAATCTTTGAAGTCGACTAAAACATTAGGGATGTTACAAAAAGACTTGTGTTGATTTGTGGGGACAGTCGACAATCCTAAAAAGTAGTCTGAGATGTTACGCCACTCATATAGTCATTTTATCTTTTTGCATTTATCCAATGAAAAAAACTTTGACAACTCAATTGACATTCTCAAAGTCTAATATTGTAATTTGTATTATATTTCAATAAAATTAATTCCACTTTTATTTTGACAAAATAAAATTTATTTTCTTAGTAAAATATTGAAAAGTAGTAGCTAATATATTGGATACAAAATATCTATTTTATGTATAAATATTTCCTTTAACTAAAATCACCTTAAAAAAATAAAAAATGGCCCGGGCTTGGTTGTCGACCTAAGACACTGGCCTTAGTGGCCTAGCCCTGTACACAACCCTGATTTGACCTAACATCCTTTCGTTATAAATGTGCGCTTGCATCGTCACTTTCACAATACTTATGATCTTGCGGCGTTTCTCAAATCCGGCAAAGGTCTCTCTCTCCCCATCCTCTCTAACTATTTCTCATATTCCTTTCTCGCATTACTTACAATGTTCTTGCATCGTCACTTTCACAATACTTGTGATCCAACGGTGCCTCTCAAACCCTACAAAGGCCATCATATCTTATATAGTTGGTTATTATTTTTATTTAGAAGATTTAGTAGGCCGGGAACAAATTTATTATTCCCAAACAGATACTATGAATACAAGTAATCTCATATTAACCTTGATCTGATTGATTGTATATATTTTTGTGGTAATTTATTCCTATTGATTAATGTTGCGTAGTTTTTTCTCCAGTAGATTCATGAGCAAAACTCCAAAACTTAATTCTTGGAAGAATATAATAATTGGTTTGATCAAACATGAATCATCTATATAGTCTTAAGTTTCTTTACATTATCGTTATATTTAGCTCTACTGTTCATTTTGACAAAATCCAAGACATGATCTCTGGCGGCTGTGATTTCCTTGATTTAAAATTACACCAACATTAATTCTTCATATTTAGAGAAGGTAATATATTTGAAATTTATATTTTCATATTTTCTACTATAATTTGGTATGATTTACTTTCGTTTATTTGATGAATTATTTACTTTTTTTTTATGGATGTTGTCTATTTTTATTTGAATTAGTACATTTAACCCTAACAACATGGTCAAAAAAGTCTACTGATGATGTTTTATATATTTTTTAACCATACATAAATTTTTATCAAGTAAACTTTGATCAATTTTTTTTATTATTATAAGAATATAGAGTTCATATTGGTCCATTTCACGAGAATTGATTGAAAAGTTTGGTAATTTTATTTTGATTTCAGTTTTTGATAACTATCTCTATTTCACACTCGACCAATGACCAATAAACATTTATAGGTTACGATAATAAAATGGTTGTTCAAAACTTTCTGTGTGTTGTGTAAGGGTTGAGATGTGCAGTAAATTCCATTTCAAGATGTCAACTTTTTTTCTCACGAAGGGAAATCTTTTGGAAATTTATTTACAATACATAGGCTTCTCTCAAGCACCCAATAGCCCCAGTACACTCACACCTCCAAAGAAAATATTTAACTACATTACACAAAAAATTACCAAACTTCAAATTCCTATACAAAATCGCCTTCTGAATCCGATTATGGCATTATTTGTGTCATCTGAGATAGAAATTATATGGTAATTTGTACTGTATATCGCTGATTCCGGCCACGACGGTCATCATTCAGAAAAACGGACGTCGCCTTTGAATTCCCCTCGTCAAAACCTTCTGGAAAAGGTACTGCTTTTATTATTTCGATAAAGTTGAAAATGCACCTGTTTTATCCGTGACTGCAACTTCCGGTCTCACTTCTGGCAACACCGGTGATCATCTTGAAGATCCGAGACATTCTTTGGACTCACGAAAAGTAATACTTTGATTCTATCCAACTATATTTGTAAACTGAGATCTTTCAAAAATAGGTCTCGTTCTTTGTCGTTCTTGACAGTTCGTCGTTACCGTTGAACACTACTCAATAGGATTCTCAGTTCCTCCATTCCTTGGAGCTCAAGATACATTCCAATCAATTAAAGATCCTATTCCTTGCTGTTTTCAGGTCTAATTTCGTGGTAAGCAATATCTATCATGTTCTAATCCTTCGTTTGAGTTCTTTATACCGTAAAATAGTATTTTTGGCATAACTTTTCCTACCGATGTCAGATTTGCACAACGTTTGAAGCCACACGCTAGCTCGTAGCGACGTCCTTAACGCTATAAAATCAAGTCTTCAGCCTTTTGTATTATAATTTCGTTGTATGTTCTCCAGCCCTTGTTGTTTAGTCATTTTAGTCTCTACGGTCAAATAATTAATACCGTGCCTTTGTCATTTGTTATACGTGACTTCTGGAATCATCAAGGGATTAATATAAGATGGATTTAATTTTGTTTGGAGGACATAAGTTGTTGTTATTTCTTTGTACCATCGTTCGTGATTGCTCGGATTCGAGGTAAGAAGAGGGGGGATGATAACTAGGGAACATGCTAGTTTAGGATGAAATTGACATAACTGGGATGTCCCATGATCCCTATGTCTTACGCTGACAACACTTTTGTGTGGAAACCAATGTAGGAGCAATGGATCTTATATTATTTTATTTTATAACTTGGTTATGTCTTTGTTGGAGCAGGGACTCTACTATAAGGTGATGATGTTGATGATATGTGTAGATGTTATGTGCGATTTTCCAGAAAGTTATGTTTATATGTTGTTGTTTGTTGTCGTTGTATTTGTTGTTATGATTGTTGTTGATAATAATAATAATAATAATGGACCAATTCTATGGAATTGAGTCTCGTTGTTAAGGCCTAATGGCTATTCTCCCTAGAAGAGATATGATTGTTATTGTTGTTATAATTGGGTAGTTACGAGTGGTGGACCCTAGGATAGTTGACCCTAGTGTTCATATGATAGATTTGGTGCTGAAACGATATAGTTGGACCTAGGAAATAGGGATTGATGTTTATGATGATGATTAGCGGGCTTTCCCGTTTGAGAAACCTTGCCGTAGTATGGGCAAGTCGTACCTCAGCGGTTAAAAGTCGTAGGAGGAACCTTGTCGCAGTATGGGCAAGGACTCGTCGCATTATGGACGAGCCGTATCTCAATGATTGATGATGATAGGTGGGGTGGTAAGCAAACGGTTAATGGAACAATGCGGTGACGACCATAGGAGCTATGCTCAGCCTTGGGGGTAGTGCCAGTAAGGGGGTCTTACGTAAAGGCGGAGGTCAGCTGCTTCCGCTGGGGCGTCCTATTGATATACTAGACTACTTTGACTAGACGCTGCTTGTGACTTAGGATGTTGAGGGCACTCGCATCCGCTTACCCAGAGTTAGATGGATTGATCCAGATGTATTGACAGAGTAGTTATAGTTGGAGCATGATGTTGGAGTAGTGGTGCTAGGATTGTGTTGGCGTAGTAGTCTTAGGATTGCTCGGTAGGTTGCAATGATGATGATTAGTTAGAAGTCAAAAATGATGTGATCAAGGGTTCTTTGAGCATGTGGAAAGAAACTTACAAGGAATCTCCATCTTTGTTTGATTTTGAAGATCACACAACTTTAATTGCATTTATTTAATTTATTAGGATTTAATGATTTGATTCCCTTCCTTAGTAAAGGCTATAATTGCCATTTATTTTATTTATTAGGATTTAATGATTTTACTTTATTAAGTTAGATTTGTTTTAATTTTAAACTCAAAACTGAAAATTAATAATTAGGTAATATTTGAGTATTTTAGTTTTAGGGTTTATTGAGTCAAATGGGCCAAATTGGCCTCTAGTTCTCTATATATTGTAACTCAGTTTATGAAATGAAAAAAAAAAGGTTGAATTTTTAGTAAAAAATTTAGAGACGTGTCTCTTTGGTTCTCTGAGCCGTTCTTAGAGCTTATCGACGTGTCGTGCCGCTCGACCCCGACTTATCAACTGGATCCTTCATATCCGGTTGTGGCGTCATCTCGACTTATCGATCGGTCTTCCAACCCCGATCGTGGTGTCTCCATCACTCACACCTTCACGACTCCCGAAATAGTCACCGACGGCTCCGAGGTTGCCATCATGATGAGAACATGAGTTCCTTAAGCATGTGGAAAGAATTCTACAAAGAAAATATATTCAGCTCCTACACTTTAGAAGTCAAAAATGATGTGATCAAGGGTTCTTTGAGCATGTGGAAAGAAACTTACAAGGAATCTCCATCTTTGTTTGATTTTGAAGATCACACAACTTTTATTGTATTTATTTAATTTATTAGGATTTAATGATTTGATTCCCTTCCTTAGTAAAGGCTATAATTGTCATTTATTTTATTTATTAGGATTTAATGATTTTAGTTTATTAATTTAGATTTGGTTTAATTTTAAACTCAAATCTGAAAATTAATATTTAGGTAATATTTTAGTATTTTAGTTCTAGGGTTTATTGAGTCAAAAATGATGTGATCAAGGGTTCTTTGAGCATGTGGAAAGAAACTTACAAGGAATCTCCATCTTTGTTTGATTTTGAAGATCACACAACTTTAATTGCATTTATTTAATTTATTAGGGTTTAATGATTTGATTCCCTTCCTTAGTAAAGGCTATAATTGCCATTTAATTTATTTATTAGGATTTAATGATTTTAGTTTATTAATTTAGATTTGGTTTAATTTTAAACTCAAATCTGAATATTAATAATTAGCAAATCTAAATTAATAATTATTAATTTAGATTGGCTAGTGATACTTTTTACTTCGTTTGACTCAAAAAATTTACAAAGACGTAATTTCTAATTTTTTTTTATTTTACATCACATTTTCCAAGCGGGGTAGCGGGTATCACAGCTACCACATTCATAGCTTGCACAAAGAAAAAGTTCTCCTTGAAATTCTTGTTTGAATCGTTCGCCGGGAAGAAGTACAAATGGTCAAGCTTGTTCTTAAATCCGATGTGACCATACCTGGTCCCGTCTTCGTCGGCTTCCACCTTGCGCGTTATGGTGAAAAGGGTAAAAAATACCGAGCTGTTGGTTTCCTACCGAGATATCTCATTGGTAGCTCAAATCCTATCAGGAATCACCAGCCAGCCTCGGTAGCGATTGCGTCGGTGCAACCCTCGATACCTCAAAGACTTGCTTTTGGAAGGAGTTCAATGGAAGGCGGAAATTCATTGCTTCGAGCGCCACCCCATAGAAAAAATACCCAAAGTGGTTATGCTCATCGAACACCGGAACCTCGGGCACGAGGGTTAGCCTCCACTTCTCCCCTGCCGATCCGGTAGTACTTCTCATAAGAGGAAACCGACTTGTTCGGCTTCAAAACGAGTGTGGATATCGCACCTCGATGGCGACAACCAATTGTATACGTCCTCGATAGGCTCGGCATGGTTCTCGATAGTTCTGACCAAGCAAAGAAGATGAGACGTCACCTCGGTATCGTCCCCTACACTCGGAGAGGATTGCCTTTCTCGGCCAATAACGGGGACCGAGAAGCTTGACTTCGCCGATATATTGTTGCATGTTGATTTGATTAAGGAACGAGACCCCTCAGGAGCCGGCATCGGCTTTCCGTCGGCCCTCTTTTTCACGATTGGTTTCCCGGGCAGGATGTAACTTCGTCTCTCTTCACTCTTCGTCTGGACCATCTGCAACAGGATGCGCCACTAAATCACTCTAAGCTTCCGACTACACTAAGCTACCTCTTCTACCCGCCTCGGATAGCCCGAGAAAGGGGCAGGTCATCTATCAGCAAATCAAGGTGACTCCCTACGATGGAAGTCAGGCCCGACTAATTATTATCTTCTAAAGGTACGAAAACTTAAAAGCAATAAACAAGAAATTGTGCCTCGGAAACTAACCTCTTGCAGGGAAGAACAGAAGTTGAACAAAAATTGGTCTCGGCACGACGGCAACATAGAGTCTTATGGTGGCGTTGAACTCGGACGGTGGACGGAGTTTCTCACTCTAGAACGCTCTGCAGCAATTCTCTCTCTAAAAATCAGCACAAGACAGCAAGTGAGGGGTGATGACACTCTCTTGTCCTATATATCCCTCTTCCTCGCGCCAGAAACGAAGCGACGCTCCACTTCAAAGCGCCTACACGACATCATAATGTTAGGACAGCGAAGCGTTGCCTCGAAAAGACCAAGCGTCACGTCGTTGTCTCTCAATCCTCCAGGGGCGCAGGAGCAATTCAAGCCGAGGCTGATCTCAGAGCTCGCCCCTGACTTGGGGCCCACTAACCACAAATGTGCATAGCAATGGTTAGTGGCCACTAACCACAGATATGCATAACTATTGTAAGAGACCAATGGTTAGATGTCACTAACCACAAATGTGCATTAGATGCCACTAACCACAGATATGCATAACTGTGGTTAGATGCGACTAACGACAGGTTTTCATAACAATGGTTAGAGTGCACCAAAACCAGCCAGGAAACGAGTAATAAGAAGAAGAAGAAGAAAGCAAGGTCAGAAGGAACAAACGAGGAAGCCATGAAAACACGCTTCATATAATTTCAAATTGAAACTAAATCTACGTCGTCGACGTTGCCGACAACGACATTAACATCGACGGTGGTAACATCGACGTTAACGAAGTCGGTGATGCACGAAACCAGTAGCAACAAAGATGAATGTGGTGTAGCAACAAAGAAGAAAGTGAACCGTGTAACTTGTAGGAACAAAGGAGAAAGTGAAACGTGAAACCTGTAGAAATGTGAAAAAAATGGCCTGATTTAGTTTTGTAACTGTCCCTAGAAAATGGGGTCTGATTTAATGGTTAATTCAATTTAATTACTACAAATAACAACTGTGATTACAACAATACCCTTATTCAATAATAACCTTTAGATTGAATTTCATTAAAAGATTAAGAATCCAGCGGCTATTAGTTCTTTAGTGAGAATTACTAAGGGAAATGCTTAGTAACATAAACCAAAGCCATTGCGATCCAGTGTAAGATTTAGCGACTTACACCAATTAATAACTTCAAATAGAAAATGAAATTTAACAATCCGACTATTGAATAATGTGATATTATCCTCCGATCATGTATATCAAATGTTCAAAAATAAGGATACACACAGTGTGTTATCTAACAACACACATACATTTCTTTTTAAATAACATATTAGGAATTGAAATAAACTAGTACATTGTAGTATTAATTAATTTTTATTTGTATGAAAAGTGGTATACATGATCACAAGGAGATCGTATCACACTATTCAACGATCAGGTCGATATTTTTCATTTTCAATATGAAGTTATTAATTGATGTAAATTGATCACTTGGTGTGAATATATCCTGACTATATCGTCAACACAATTCACAAAATTAATTGCAAGGAAAGCACCTCATCCCACTTTAATTACAAGGAAGCACACTAGTGGGGAGAGCAAAAGTATTAAGAGCTAGAAGCTAGGGAACAAATTCATAACTTTAAAAGTTGGAGATTATCATAATTTTCGGTGAAAACTGTTTTCAGGCTCAAATTTGAGTCTCCTCCTTGCTGCTCTAATTCTCGGCACTCCAGCATTCATATTCTTCAATCTGTATGTATAAATGCTCCAATAAATATTCATTAATACTGCTACTTCTTGTATTTATGAAAGACAGGTCAAAGTATATATACTTCTATATTTCTTCTTCTTTTTTAATAATAAAAATTCCATGAGTTGAACATATCGACAAAGTAATTAAATATCTTATTTAAGTATTCATATATTTTTTTCCTAGTAAATATATGTAAAATAAAGTAGCTTTGTCAAAATTTTAAGGTAGTGGACATAATATAAAAATTTGAGTGAATATCTTCAAATACATAAAAATAAATAGAATTAAATATATTTGTAATTTTCTAGTAAAATATTTCTTGTGTTTTTTTCTATTGGAAAATTACTTCTACTACTTTTATAAAAATCAGAATGCATAATTATTTAATAACAAAAATTAAAGAATATAAAAATCCATAAATTAGTTATTTGGATGGTTCAAAACTGATTAAAACAATTACAGCATAATTCAGAAGTCTTGTCATTTCTAGTCAATTTTTGAAAACACGTATTTTGGAGCTATAGTGCTTAGCTTTTCTTTACCTTAGTTTTGACGAGCTTGTTTCGGAACCAAAATTTGATTTGCTTAGGGTGGAGGCCGAGTTCACGAGCAAGAATTCTCATTTGATTCTCATCAGGTTCAGAGCATCGCTGAAAGAACATGAAGAGTAAGAAAACTACATTCAAGAAAATGAATAAAAAATGTCAAATTTTGTGTTGCATGTAGCGCTTCAGTTTTGTTGGATTCTTGGATTGTTGGTCGTCAGTCAAAGGAGGATCTCCGACTTCAACCCCCACCTCCACCTGAGAATCACACATCGTGTTTGGTTGTTGTTGAATTTGAGGATCAGACATTGTTGGGTGTTGTTGTTGAACTTGAGGGTTATCAAACGTGATTGAGAAATACATTTCCATCATTCACTATTTCAGAATACAACATATGTTTCAATAAATTTGATTAACTAAACAATGTCGAAAATTAAAGAAAGGAAAAAAGAACTCACCTAACTTGGATCAGAGCAATATTCCTTACTATCTAGAATCTAAAAACTAGTCTAAGGATGAGACAAAACCTGCAAATTCAAAGAAAAATCCATGTAACTAAAAAAATGGAATATATATATTTGCACTAATTTCATAACTATTACATTATTTAATAAATAATATCTTACCCATATTTAATCAAGGAAATCATAGTTGTTGGAGATCTATGTTGGACACAATGAAAATGAAGGGTAGTCAAAGCACAATTGAGAAGGCGTAGAAATATCACACAACATTGGAAGATTTGCTTTCGATCAGGCTTCTAATGATAATAATAAAATCAGATAATATTGCGCCGCCACTCAAAGATCTAACGAACACAAAACAACATAAGACTAAACAGGAGAAAAACATCGATAAAAAATAGATTATATAAATGAAGGAAAATGACGAATCACATGGGATAATTTTGTATATAAAATACTGATCTAAGTAGAACAAATTTATGGCCAATGTACGAAACCCTAACACATTGTCATAAGCAATTTAATCATACAAGTATATGTAAGAACAAATCTTACATATGAAAGAGCGATAGATTGAAAGAGAGTACAATCCTTCTTGCAAATTCTACAATTGCAATATAACGATGATGGAGAAAAGAAAAGAGACTCTTTAGGTTTTCGGGATGCGGCGCTGGTTCCTTTAGGTTTTCTAAACACTAGTGCAAAAAAGGCATTTTGAATCGGTTGTTTGGCACATTTGGAATCGGTTATTTGCCGATTCAAGCAGCAGCGATTCCTAAAGTAGGGGCGTTTTTGAATCGGTTATATAACCGATTCATAATGAGTTATTATGAATCGGTTCCTGTAAGAACCGATTCATATTGACCTTGATAAGGCGCTTGGTCAGCACACTTTATGAATCGGTTATATATTGACCTTGTTTTTTTTTTTGTAATTTTTTTCCACCTATTCACCAATATAATTTCAGCAATTGACCAATTTACATATAACTCATAATAATTCATAAACTTCCGTTAAACTTAAAAGTACTATAACCACAAACACCAATTCATAAACTTGAAATTCATAAACTTGGAAGTATACAAAATTACACCAACTCATAAACTTCAAAGTTATACAAAATTCCACCAATTCATACTTAAAAGTAGGTGCATGTTTCTTTCAAATCATAACAAAATACTTCTATCAAACTTGTTAGTCAATCAATGACTTCCCACCGGACGAATCTTCATATAGAATTCCGCCCAACGCTTGCATGCCTCTAAAATTTCTCATGAGTGTATGCTTTTGTGTTATCAAATACCTACAAATGTCCATACAAAAACTCAAAGACAATGAGAACCAAAAGACACATACACTAGCCAATACCATGTTGCAACACCAACATAAATTTAAAATAAGAAAATGTACCTCCTCCCACTATCTCGTGATAATGGCATTCACAATCGTGAGCATATATTTCATCACAAAATATCCACAAGTGATACCTATTTTGTTGTCGTGCCACCTACACAAAAATAAAGTTAGCTTCACTTATACAAATGTAGCAAAGAGTAATGAATGCGGTAAATTATAGTTAATTACCTTCGGAACAACCATCTAGTGTCCACCCGAGACTCCATTGCACTAAAACCATCATGTTAATTATAGTTAATTATAAAAATTTATCATATATAGTTAAAATATTACAATGATAAAGAATTATATAAAAACTTACTTGTTAATCATCTCTTTGATTTTTTTGGTTGGTTTTTACTTAGTGAACACATCCGGACCACATAATTTTGCTCGGGGACCAACACAATCGGTTGCCAATGGCCTCTGTAGCATTGGTAAAGACAATAAGATATAAGAAAGAAAGAAACAAAGGAAAAATGTATTATCAATTTGTTCAAATATACAATTACGTACTCATTGCAAAAAGGGAGCCAAATATACTTTCTTATTATTGTTGACCACCCTGTTTGAATATTTGCAAACAATGCTTGAGGCCACCCTCTAAGGTAATCTTATATGGACACATAAATCCGTATAAGTCACTAAGACTCCTTTCAAAGACACAAAGCGATGTAGATATCTAACAAAGATGTAAAAATAAATTTATCAAATTAATATATTTAGAAATGTGAGAAATTTAATTATGAAATAAATTATACTACTTACGTGCACCATAAAGCCAAGTGGGATAACTCAAGGCAATATCACTAGGTAGCCATGTCGCTGAGTTCTCTCGAAAGAGATATAGCAATAATCATCTTCATGCTCCAATTTTATTTGGAGATTCCCATCATCATACCCCTTCACGACTATCTCTCTCACCCAATCGGTTTCGACCGGCTCCTTCATATGAGATGGTGAGCAACTACCCTTAGATCCAAGAGTGCTTATGTGAGAGGGAACACGGATACCGTGCATTTTGACCGCAATTTCCATGGCAGACCATTTCTCAGTGCATGTCAAAACCAATTGAAAAAACAAATATATATCAGCCACAATATTGGAAACTGAACAAGCCACATAATCATTTAACAGCAAGTAGTGTAGAGTGCACATCAGTTGAGTACTTCATTGGTGTGAAATCTATTAAAGTTTCTGATAAAATAGTACCATTGAACACAACCCTTTTATCTATAAACAAAAATGGAATTGGTGGGACTAAAATTAGCACTGTTAATCCTACTGTTACACCTATTGCTCCATTTAGCACTTGTTTTGCAACCAAAGATATTAGTTTTTCAAGAATAAGTCCTGGTGTGCCTGGTATTGATTTAGTGTTACAGAATAATGTGGTTTGGAATATCATAGGAGCTAATTCAATGGTGCAGTTTGATGATGTGATTTGTTTGGGCTTTGTGGATGCTGGATCAAATCCAAAGACATCACAAAGCCTATGACTTCAATCACAATTGGTGCACATCAGTTGGAGAATAACTTGCTGCAATTTGATTTAGCTACCTCAAGACTTGGCTTCAGGTCTCTATTCTTGGAGCATGATAACAAACATTTATTAAAATAACTGGTATCCGACTCAATACAGACATCGAACATGGAACTTGTCACTATAGGGCTACTAGCAGCTTCCACATAATTCAATTCAAAATATAACTATTATTCATAGCAACACAGATATACCTTTGCCACCTCAATCCTAACTCGTTCTTCCAATTTCTTCTCAAACAATTCCATCATCTCCATTGGAAATTGTGAACGGCTCGACTCCCCACGAGAAACACCTCCAAAGAATTCTTTTAGCCCAACGCCTCTTCCAGCTGTCCGAGCACGACCAGGATGGTCGGGTTTTCCGATGGCAAGCGACTCAAAATATCATTTTTTCCTCTCTAACAAAGGATCCTTGGCTTCTCAAATCCACAAATTCATCCTACAACAAATGCTTGTTCGCGTGTTAGAATTAAATAAATTAAAATAGGGTCCATTGAATGTGATTAATTGAGATTTTTACTTACTATCTTAGATGCAACTGATTCTGACTCCTTGGTTACATAAGAACCGGACTTCTTTTTATGGGCAGCCTTCCACAGCTCATGTCGCTCTGGAGATCTAGGCACCACCTCCAAATCAGGATCACCGGACTCCTCCCGCACTTTCTTTACTTGATCTTCCTTCATATCTTGCTTCAACTTTTTATAACCGTCCCGCCCTGTTGTGTGGTAGTATTTATTATGACTTTGACTTTTCTTAGCAGATTCTCTTTTCTCCTGTTACAAAGGACACCCACCATCACATTGAGGACAATATCATTACCATATTTATAACTACAGAAACTTTGCTTGCCAAGACTGTTACAAATGAAAACAATACCACAAATTCCGGAGTAAGGCGACTTTTAACAAAAGCAGTCCATGTCTCAGTAGATATACTGCTATACTTGTGAAATGGGGTTGTTTCGCCAGTCTTATCCCCCTTACCAAAGACATATGTGTTCGTGAGTCTTGTCTTGAATTGTTTCCAACAAAGACCTATATACGCCCACCACCTTCCTTGAATTCCTCATCATCTGGAACATCAAATATTTCCTTAACACAAAAATAAGGTGGCGTTAGCACAAGAATTTAGTAAAGATGAATTAACACAAAAATTCTATCATTATTGTATATACATACCAAAACTTGATCCCAAACAAGCTTCTTTGTATCCGAATCCACTTCTGTCCAATCCATCAAAGAATATGCTCACTTTTGTCCGCTGCAACCACCCCTAAATAGCTCTTGAATTTGTCATCATACGGACCAATAGGGTCGCTTTCACTATCAAAATCGACTCTATACCTATGACCACCACCGGGCGCCTACCAAGGAACCACTTTAATGATGTCGATCGCCTAGTCCTCTTCTTTTTTTGGAAGGTCGTTGTTGGAGTCACCCATGATATCTGTTGAACATAGGTAAAAACACAAATATAAATAACCAAATACAAATATCATCAGATAAGCAAGTATAAATATGTATTAGATAAACAAATATAAATATTAATCAAATAACCATGTATAAAAATGAACTAGATAACCAAAGAATAAGATAACCAAGTATAAATATGATTTAAATAACCAAATATATGTACCCATACTTGTTCATGGGTTAATCAAAACTTCATCGCATAAAATCCCTTCATTATGATCATTGCGAGTGGCATGTACATCGTCAACTTCGTTATCATCCATTAAAGTAGGCACTTGTGCTACGAAAGAAGGTGTCTCTGAAATTGCAAGAGTTGTATCTTCATTTTCATCATTACCTATTTTTCCTTGTAGGACCACCCACCGCTTTTGTTAGAAGGATCCTTGATATAGAAAACTTGTTTTGCATGGTCACCATGATGAAAGGGTCATTCTTATGACCTACCTTGTCAAAGTCTACTAGTGTATATCCCATTTCATCAAGACGCACACCACCACCGTTGTTGTTTACCCATTTACATTTAAAAATGGGCACTTTAAATTTAGTGTAATCAAGTTACCAAATCTCTTCGATAACACCAAAGTAAGTAATGAGATGCTAGTACGGGTTTTTATCTCTTGAACTAGAGAGTGCATTGAAGAAGCCATGACCATAACACCGCTTATTTTGCACAACTCTTGTCATCTTGCGACTTTGTGTAAAAGGAAAAATTATTTATGTCGTACTGCTCCAACAAAAGACATCAAAGCTAGGGTCATTTGCTAGCCATCTCAATGTATCGAGGTGCTTGCATCTTTCTTAATCTCGATTTAAACCACTCGATGAATGTCCTGTTATGCTCCTTCAATAACCAATATTCATCCCGCTTAGGATTTTTTGCCTTTACTAGCTTTTGATGAGAAGTCACGTAAGTTCTACTTCAAATTGTTATTCAAAATATAAAAATGTGCTTGAAGCACCTCCTCTCGACCCATGCTCTTAATGTTTATACCTCTACCCTTACCCCGACATCTCCACGCATATCGAGACTTTGGTAGCCTACGGGTTTTGCTTCCGACAAGTAGTCCGAACAAAACTCAATAGCTTCTTCGTGACGTATCTTTCGACAATGGATGCTTGGGACGATATTGATTCTTCACATATCCTTTCAAGATCTTCATGTATCGCTCAACCGGGTACATCCACCTTAAGTAAACAGACCACATAATCTAATCTCCTCACTAGATGAACAATTAGATGAACCATGATATCAAAGAATGAGGAGGAAAAAACATCTCCAATCGACACAAGATAATAGCGACTTCGACTTCCAACTCGTCCAATTTTTGAGGGTCGATAACTTTACCACGTATAGTATTGAAGAATAAACACAACCTAGTTATGGTACGTCGGAGATCTTTCGGCAAGATGCCACGTATAGCCACGGGTAGTAGTTGTTGCATCAACACATGGCAGTCATGAGACTTCAAGCCAACTAATTTGAGATCTTTCATTGACACAAGACTCTTTACATTTGAAGAGTAACCTTGTGGCACTTTGATTCCCTTAGCGCCGCAAAAAAGCTTATTTTCTCTTTTTTTGACAAGGTATGACATGCTGGAGGCAAATATGTACCTTTACCTCTTGCCACTGGATGTAACTGTTCTCTTATGCCCATATCAAGCAAATCGAAACGAGATTTTATACAATCCTTTGTCTTGCCTTTAATGTTAAGAAGCGCCCCAATGACACTATCACGCATATTTTTCTCCACGCATGACATCAAGACAATGTCTTACATCAAGACTAGACCAATATGGAAGATCAAAGAATACTGACCTCTTCTTCCACTTGCAATTGCTATTCTCATTTGACTGCTTCTGCTTTTTGCCAAATGTCACATCAATGTCCTTAACCACTTGATAGACTTCTTCACCGGTCAAGGCATTAGGAGCAATGCCATTTTCCTGGCACCCATTAAAAGCTTTTTTCAACCTACGATATGGGTGATTACGTCTGAGAAATTTACGATGCCCAAGGTAGACAGTTTTCCTTCCATGTTTTAGTTGATGGTGGTACGTGCCTTCGCACAAATAGGACAAGCTTTATGTCCCTTAACACTATACCCGCATGTTTCCGTGATGTCAAAGTCATTGATCGTGCAAAAAGCATCGCTCAGAGCTTAAAGGTTTCACCGTAATACCCATCAAACACATCCACGCCTTCATCCCACATTTTCCTCAAGTCTTCAACCAACGGGCTAAGATAAACATCTATGTCATTACCTGGTTGTCTTGGGCCAGAAATCATCATGGATAACATGACATACTTGCGTTTCATGCACAACCAAGGAGAAAGGTTGTAAATTATAAGGAGAACGGGCCACGAACTATGATTTGTACTTAAGTTACCAAATGGATTCATCCCATCCGAAGCAAGCGCGAGCCTAAGATTTCTTGGCTCTGAACCAAAATCAGGATATAAACGATCAACGTTCTTCCACTGCAGAGAATCGGCCGGATGGCGGCACGATCCGTCGCATTTCTCTCATCTACATGCCATCTCATGTTCTTTGCGTCTTTTGCATTAGCAAATAAGCGCTTAAATCTGGGTATTATTGGAAGATACCATAAAACCTTTGCGGGAGAACCTTTTGTGACATCATCATCATCACTATTAGATTCACCAGTCTTTACTTTGTATCGCGAAAGATTGCACGTGGGACACTTGTGCAAGTTCTCGAAATCATTTCGATACAATATGCAGTCATTGGGGCATGCATGTATTTTCTTATACCCCACACCCATCGGGCACAATATCTTCTTCGCATCATACGTTCGATTCGGCAATGTGTTACCTTCAGGAAGCATGTCTTTCAACAACTCAAGTAATTCGGTGAAGCCCTTATCACCCACCCATTTATTGCCTTCAGATTGATCAATCTTATCGCCGCAGAACAACCGTGTGAATTTATTGCATCCCAAATACAGAGGCTCTTCGTTGTCTTTGCATAGAGTATCATACATATGCGCCCGCTTGAAAAACTCATGACCGATGTCACGAATCATATCCTCCATTCGGTCAGTCATATCCTCATCGACTTTCTCTCTTCTAGACACACTTGGGGTGTCTCCTGATTCACCATGCCATATCCATCTGGTATAACTCATGCAGATAACGTGAACAATGAGATGGTCCTTTATTACGCTAAGTGGTTGTGGTGTAAGATTCACACACATAACACAAGGACAAGAATGATTCACAACATTGGGAAGCTTTGATTTAGCAAAATTTAGAAACTCTTCAACTCCTTTCGCATACTCATCACTCATACGATCACTTTGCATCCAACTACGATCCATGGCTATGCTCCAAAAATAATAGACTAAGCTGTGGAATCAGAGCATGTTATTTATACAACTATAACACAAACATTAGCTAATGAAAATGAAATTGAGTAATGGTAGAACCCAAAAATATAAGCAAAGCTCAGCTCAGAGCAAGGGGATATTTTATGTTCTAAGAATTTATGTAAGTTCTCAAAAACTAAATAAGAAGAAAAAGGGCACATATATTACATCATTCAAATTCACAAGGCTATTTTGGTTCGATCTTGATCTTGCGAAAAATGAATCTAGGATACAAAATCTGCTACTCACCTATTTATACAACTACCCATGTTTGCCTTGTGAGTAATTATAACCGTGGTAAATGTATATGTTAGACCATTCTAAATGACTGAAGAAGGATCTAGAAAATCCAAGTAAACAAATCGGATGAGAGCGGATACCCAACAATACACTATTGAATTGAGAAGCAGATAAGTGTGCATTTCAAAATAAATAAAGCATCGAGTCAAACCACATTACCGATGCGGATATTTTGGTGAAGCTTGTCCGGAGATCAATAAAGTCTGTTGTATCTTGCTTTATCAAAAGTTAAACCTCTTAATACATATGGACGAATCGGAGATGTCTACAATGAGATCAAAAAGAATCACAAAATCAAAACCCAATACATACTAAAGAAAACCCTAGAACAGCTGCTCCTATAAAATCAAACAATCCATGTAAAAATAGAATGAATACATACTAAAGAAAACCCAATACAGAGAAAGAACTCACTCTTTAAAGAAAACCCTAGAAGCCGCGAGATGGAGGCTCGTCGTAATCAAGACGACGCGCGACTTTAAACGACGAGAGATGGAGGCCGAGATAGGTCGAGACGACCAATGGCGTGATGGAGGTGAGATTGAGCGAGATGAAGGCCGCGTGAGTGTGAGAAAGGGAGAGTCGTGAAAGTGAGATTGAGCGAGATGAAGGCCGCGTGAAAGTGAGAAAGGGAGAGTGTGATCGCGAGAAAGCCCGCGTGAAACTTTTAGCCTTTTTTGATAAAATAACTTTACGAATCGGTTATGTATAAAAGACCGATTCCAAAGGTCTATCTCCAGATACATTATGAATCGGTTCCTTAAATAACCGATTCCATATGTGTCAAAAATCTCTAAAACTTCCGTTTAATTGCAAAATTGCCACCGTGTATGCATTTGGAATCGGTTCCTTAAACAACCGACTCCTAATAGTGCTTCTTAAAGCAGATTTTGTACTAGTGAAAACTAATAAACCCAACCACGTATTTATAGGAAACTCACGTGGGGAAGGACATATG
Source organism: Oxytropis ochrocephala (assembly GCA_020916435.1). NCBI lineage: Eukaryota > Viridiplantae > Streptophyta > Magnoliopsida > Fabales > Fabaceae > Oxytropis > Oxytropis ochrocephala. Next base: position 47,879,956 of record CM037091.1, on the reverse strand, counting down.
TTAGGTTAACTTTTTAGGTTTTCTCAACTTATAATATTTTTAATTAAAAAATAAATATAACTTTCTAGAAACACAATTGCATAAAAAATTATTTTTCCAATAACAATAAGATAATATTCTTTCTAAAAAGATAAAAAAAAAATTGGTCACAAACATTTATAAAAAAATCAAACATCAAAGTTATGACCATATAGACACCTACGTCTATGATAAACTAAAAAGTATTTAAATTTTTATATGTAATCTCAATAAAATGCTAATGTTATAAAAATAACCAAAACTTGAGTAGGATATAACCATTATAGTAGATTAGAGATGAAGAAGAAATATGCAAATAGAAGAAGATAATGAGAGAAGAATATAAGTTGGGAGTCTTTGTATTTCTCATTACAAGTGTATCCATACATAGGAGTGAACCCTATTTATAGGGTGAGAAAAGGTAAGTGAAAGATCAATCTTAAAGTTCCACTAACAACCCATTACATAAAGGAAAGTGGAAGTCTAATAGGAGTGGACATCCATTATCATATTATTCATAACACTCCCCCTTGGATGTCCATCGAGGATATGCCTCATTAAAAACCTTACTAGAAAAAACCCAGTGGGATAAAAATCTAGTGAAGGAAAAGAGTACAATATCCTGTTAATGGGAATTGCCTCGTTAAAAACCTTTCCAGGAAAACCCAGTGGGAAAAAACCATGGCAAAGGAAAAAATAGTGCAGCTTTTCTCCCCCTGAATGAAGCGTCACATCACAACATGAATTTCAACATTTGGAGTTTCTCCCTGAGTACATATGGAGTAATCTATTCCGCTGTCACTTGTGATGTATCCTCTTTTAATGAAGCTTTGCGGAGTATTATCTTCAGGTCATCTTCCTTGAACTATTGGCATTTGCATGAGCTTGAAATGAAGAAGCAAGAACCATAGATTGTTTTGTATATCATAATATATTTCATGTCACCACATAAAGATAACAAATTGGCTTGAGATCTGACTTGATCTAGATCGAAAAATACTTTGTTTCTGCATGGTTAACTTGGAGAACATATATAAAATGATTTATTCATTAGAATAGGGAAAAATAAAATATAAACCTCGCTCTCTTCTAATGCATTTATGTTTGTGTTGAACTTTATTCCTACTAACTATCACATAATATTATCATATCAAGGGATATAACATTTGGTAATTTGCATGCATGCTTTCGTAGTCTTCGGGACTGAGATATTCCATATATTCTTACCACACAACTCATGTACTCAATATAAATAATTTCTGCAGATCAATGAGTCTTTATTTTTCAAAAGAAAGATATTTCTTTGTATCTTGAATCCTTCTAGGATTTTCCATCTAGAGGTCAACTACAGGTTCAACCTCAAAAATCCATCAGATATAATTTGAGGTCATTCATCTAGAGTTCTTTCTATAATTTTGCGAAGCTCTTCAGGAGTTCCAATAATAATTTGGAAAGCTCTTCAGGAGGTACTGATTCAATTTGAGTAATCATCTCGAGAATTCAAAAAGTGTGCACTGGAATATTAAATCATTCGGGAATCTTTAAATAATTATGACTATCAACAAATAAGTTGTAGCAATATTCAACTTGTGAAAATTGAGCTCTTCATGTGCTACAAGGCTAATTAAGTACTGAAAAGTACTCGCATCCACCCTTGAGAAACATGTTGAGCTTTGTATCTCACAATTTAACCAGATCATTCTGCTTCAATTTAATCTTTCAATTTTGGCCAATTCACATTGTCTAGAATCTTTAGTAGACTTTGGTTCATGATCCTCACTTCTATTTATCACATTTAGCGCTATATTTAGTAAAAACATCGTCAACGTTGACTTCATTTCGGTTCCATTGTATTTCATTCTTGACATAATTCATTGAGATCTCTTTAATTTCATAACATTTCAGGTACCTGATCAGTTCTTCTGGAACTGTAATGTCAATTATGTCTAAATACTCTTTTAGAGTTTCTATATCCTCGCTTGGACCATTTTTTTTAGCTCCTTTTGTTGTTCGAGGATTTTTATCTTTGGAACCGATTGGTCTACCACGCTTCAGACGCGGTTAAGACTCATTTGCAATATTAAATTGTCCAACAGGGACATCCATTCTATTGGAGCATTAGCAGCTGATATATATGATTTGGTCACACATTTTGGATCAGTGAATGCATTTGGTAGATAATTTGCTAAGCTTTGCAAATGAATTATCTTTTGAAGTTCTAGTTCACATTATTTAGTTTGAGGATCAAATATAAGATAATGATAATTCATTCCAACTGATCTCTTTTTTACAGCTGCTTATTCTCTCCCCTTAATGTTGAGAAATCTAATTCTTCAAATGATTATCATCAAACTGGACTATAAACAAGTCTCCAATTGCTGGCTCAAGATAATATATTATACATGGAGATTTATATCAAATATATTTCCAAAATTCTTTGAGGACCCATCATAGTGCATTGCACATTCAAAAAATTTAAGATGGGAAATATTAGGTTCGTGACCAAAAACCAAATGTAAAGGGGAAGAGTTGTGATAACTTGTTGGCTTGATGCGAATCAATATTACAACATGTAAAATTGCATGTTCCCAAGTAGAAATTAGAACTTCTTATCTCATAAGTATTGGTCATGTAATGAACTTTAGACGTCTAAAGAATGGTTCTTCAAGACCATTTTATGAGTGAGTGTATACTAAGTGATGTCCAATATCATACAACACTTATGAGTTGCTTTTAGGGTAATTCACATAATGACCTCTTACTCAAATTAGTTGAGAAAACAATCTCACAAACTTCCGGTTGTGAGTTGACGACAAATATATATAATATATATTCGACCATCTTGTTGATGCATCAACCAAAACCACCAATATCTAAATGGACCACATGATTAGTATGCTTGTTTACAAATATCACCTTATATCAGTTCTAGAAATAAGAGAGATTTACTATTCTCAAATTGCCAATTTCCTTTGGGAATTAGTGTGAACACAAGAATTAGTAGATTGAAGAAACTACTGGTTCTTCAATAACAAGTTCACATAGAAATTTATTATTCGCATCATAATATACTCGGGATGGCCCAACCGATCTTGCCAACAACTAAATTATTATGATATGTAAACTTCTGGTTTACAATAACATGTGCTTCAATTGCACATATATAAGTGTTGTACAAATTAGAGGAAACAAATAGACAATTTTTCCACTACACTTAGTTTATCAAAATATGTCTCGTTATATAAAAATATTCAATATCTCCTTCATCTCTTGTTTATCACTTAGTATACACCTCTTGTTTCAATATGGATTCTATTTATATGAATATCTTTGAAACTTAATAAACTTCTACGAGACTTCGGGAAATATAATGCATTGTCAATGTTCAAATTTGTTCCCCGAATAACAGTATAGCTCTTCCGGAGCCTTCAATTATTTTTGAAGAGCCAGATATAGTACTAACTTCGGTTTCTCGCTTCACTAAATAGGAGAATTTTTTTTCTTTTAAAATAATATGGGTAGTTCCACTATCAGCGAAACACATTTTTCTATTATAGATGCTAGTGTCAATACTCATTCTATCCTAAAGTAAAATAAATATGATAAAATATGGGTATGAGAAAATTAAGTCTCTACAATATTATATACCTACAAAGATCAAACTTTAGCAACTACATAAAATATAATTTTTCGAAGAACAAAATATTAGTAGAAAATTATATTTGCTACTCAAAATAAGGAAAAAAAGAGAGCATAGGAAGTCTCTCTCAGTAGATATACAAATTCTTTTGAACATAAAAGCGTCTAGTTCTTTAGGATCTAGTCATACAATCAATTATTCTTATTCCCTTTTTTTTCATGCAAACATTTTTTGTTTGGGAATTCCAAGCACAAGAAAGAAGAAAAATTACATTTTTTCCATAAGATGCTACACCACTATTAGGAATAAAAAAATGTCACAATCACAGATGATATCAATGACAGTTAAATAGGATAATGATAACATTTACCACGTCATTGGTCATCACCACAACTTTTCTTGCACCAAAATTATAATGTGAGTCATCACCTCTGGGAATGAACTTCAATTCATTGAGTGTTTTTCTTTTAGTATTCTTTACAATCACTCTATCACATAACTTTGATTCATTATATTTTATTTGAAAATATTTTCTGATTTTGCTAATTCATGAGAATATTTGAGACAAATTGTATGTCATTTCTCTTGATTTCCTTTGCTTCAACACATACTAGATCAAATAGATCTTATAGAACGTAATCATTCTCAGAAAAGTCAAGTTCTTCGGGAACTCGATCACAAATCTATCATATACGATAATCAATGAAAAATATACTCTTTAATCCATTGTTCTTTAAGAACTATACCACCAAATCTAAACATTGACGAATACATCATACTTGAGCAATCCTGCGGGGACGCTTGAATATTAAGTTATTCTTTCTCGACATTGATAAAGAAAACAATTATTTGTTCAATCCTACAAGGATATTGGATTACCAATTTATTAGTTCTTCAAGAACTATACCATAAAACTTCTTCAATGACAATCATGAAAAATCATACTAAGAGCAATCCTTCAAGGATGCTTGAATACTAAATTTCTAAGTTCTTTAGGAACTACATCATAAACAATGATACATAGAAACAACTAGCAAAGAAACTGTTTATTCTCTTTTACATTTACAATACAAAGTATAAACTTAACAACACACAAAAAAAAACGATCAAGTACCAACTCAGAACTTTGTGATCTAGCAAATCTTATTCATCGAATGTAAGCTTGTACTGTGGATGAAGCCGGATGGTCAAACAACTCAGAATTTTGTGATCTATCAAATCTTATGTCATAGAATGTGAACTTGTACTATGGATGAAGCCGGATGGTCAAAGTAGCTAATAATCATGAAGATAAACATTAAGTGTCTAGAAATTATTTATAATCGGTGCTATCTAAAAAAAGAAAAGGAAAACAAATGGCAACTATATAATATAACCGGCAATATTATGAAACAAGTAAAAATCAATATTATGGAACAAATGGCATGATCAGTTGTGAGTTATAGTATCACGAATTGGATATACAATTAGAGATAGACATGTTAAAATACCATCACAAATGTTTGTGTAAATAGTCAAAGAGGCAATATCTATCGATTGTAGAAAAAATTCAATGTTCCGATTAAAAGCACAAGTCGATTAAGCATAGGATCTTCTTAAATCATAATCTAGGCATAAGTAACTTTGATAGATAGCAGATGCAAATCGAATCGATACAAATGTAGACTTCATCATATTGATCAATAAATATAATGGGTTTATAGATGAACTAATACTTACATGGATTGGTAGAACTTCGTGCTGATAACGTGTTATAAAAATAACCAAAACTTGAGTAGGATATAACCATTATAGTAGATTAGAGATGAAGAAGAAATATGCAAATAGAAGAAGATAATGAGAGAAGAATATAAGTTGGGAGTCTTTGTATTTCTCATTACAAGTGTATCCATACATAGGAGTGAACCCTATTTATAGGGTGAGAAAAGGTAAGTGAAAGATCAATCTTAAAGTTCCACTAACAACCCATTACATAAAGGAAAGTGGAAGTCTAATAGGAGTGGACATCCATTATCATATTATTCATAACAGCTAATAAAATGTCCTCTTCTCCTCTTTAGAGTTTTATAACATCATGTTTTTATACACACGAGTATTAAGGGAGATTATTGTGGTTGTAGGTGGTAGGTGGATCCAGAAAAAGGGAATTTAAATTGATTTTGAAGATAATGCGAATAATCATATTCTAACGTGTCTCTAAAGTATGCAGGAATTACTTATATATGAGAAACATTGTGATTATGGGAAAATAAAGTCACTAGATCATGGTTGGCAGCGCTATCATATGTCGAAGAATAAGACAACATGCAATACTTATCAAAACAAGAACCAAATTTCAAGAATCATCAAATTTTAGAACCACTCAACTAACTCATCATCTCAACGTAAGGCATCCTGTAAAATAAGAAATTGATTGTTTCAAGCAACTCAACACAAGCTTCTGATTCTATTCACTCCACCAGAAGATAAAGATACACTTTTTAATTATATATTAGATGGTCATCTGAGTACTAGGAATCAAAGGGGAAAAGGGAAGGAATTAAAAGAAGAATAATTTTACAAAGTAACAAGAACTTTTGCTAAGTCGACGACTCAAACCTCCTACGTAGTACAAATCAAGCGGTGATAGAAGAGTGCGCAAATAAGAAACAGTGTAGAATCGGACATCAAACGATGTGGTTACTATCAACCAGAAAACGCTAATCTTAACAGATAGATTTGTGTCACTGATGAAAGCTCAATGGCTAGAATTAATATCTATCTTTAAAAAGCATATAAGAAATCTGGATAAATTGACGTTGCTATTCAAATCAAGATATACAAGCTATCAAGCATTGTTAAAATACTATATATAGCAATGAAGCTCCTGCATTTGGAATGGAAATATCCGTTGAAGCAACTCAGTTAAAGCCTAGAGAAGCGAAAACACTGTCATTTATTCTTTCTGAAAAATCTCTCAGTTGATAGTAACGCTATTTTTTACTTTCACTAGTGCAAAAAAGACTTTTAGTATCGGTTATTTTGCACTTTTAGTATCGGTTATCTGTCGATACTAATTCGACCGATACTAAATGTCTGACATTTAGCATCGGATTTTCAAAAAACCGATACTAAATGACGTTTTTTTGGTGTTTTTTATGCCTTGAAAACGTACTATTAGTATCGGTTATTTAAATAACCGATACTAAATGTCTTTTCAACATTGTCTTTGCTGTCTAAAAAATGACATTTAGTATCGGTTATTTAAATAACCGATACTAAAAGTGACATTTAGTATCGGTTATTTAAATAACCGATACTAAATGTCTTTTCAACATTGTGTTTACTGTCTAAAAAATGACATTTAGTATCGGTTATTTAAATTAACCGATACTAAAAGTGACATTTAGTATCGGTTATTTAAATAACCGATACTAAATGTCTTTTCAACATTGTGTATTTAGTATCGGTTATTTAAATTAACCGATACTAAAAGTGACATTTAGTATCGGTTATTTAAATAACCGATACTAAATGTCTTTTCAACATTGTGTATGCTGTCTATAAAATGACATTTAGTATCGGTTATTTAAATAACCGATACTAAAAGTCTACTTTTTAAAAAAAAAAAATTCTCAATTCACATCTTACCACACACACACTTCATATATAGATATCAATTAATAGATATCAATTGACCAATTTATAAATTCCAAATTCACAAAATTATCTCCACAAAGCGACTCATAATGAATTCATAAAAATATTTCAACTTCTATTGAAATTTAATATCTTACAATACAAATGAAATACTTAGTATATAAATTCTACAAATGGTGCATGTGATATGAAACATCATAACAGTGGTCATAACCTACAGTTCTGAATTAACTCTTCATAAATAACATTGAGACTAAAATACAAATCAGAGACTATTGTATTTTTGGGGAGGGGAAACTAATCAAAGTAAGACGAGTTGCCTTCTCGTGCTGCTTCGGAAGATCTAATTCAACATCACCAACTGTCACTCAATGTCATATCTCACTCGAGAGGTAGTAAAATTTCTCCACCAAGCCAAGAAAATCCTAAGAGCCAAAATTACAAATTGTGAGCAAAACAAGAACTGCATGGGTGGTGCAAGAACTATTGAATCTAAAAATATCGAGATCTAACAAAACCATAGAATTCTTCCTAAACAAATTGTGCTAGTTGTTTGGCCAATGCAATTGAAACAAGATATGATAATAGTAATAGTAATATAGTAATTGTCTTAATTAAGTAATAATCGTGGATGATTACAGGTTTGTGAGCTTGTAAGGAAATCCGCATGATGATCATGAGCAACGAAAAGTTGCTAAGGTAAAAAAATAAGAACAAGTATTTTTGGCAAGGCAATGAAGAAAACTAGCAACTCTGTCATGGTAATTTAACTCACCCCAATATCGACTAGTATACATAAAAGGTATAAATTACCAACACATATTGAAATGAAGAGACAGAGAAGCCATCTTTTCTTCAATAAAAACAGCTAATGACATTCTTTTTGTCCATAAAAATGCATTAACCAGAATCTCTTATTCTCTCCTTAGTCTTTCAGGAAATCTGATCCTGCATATAAATATAAATATATACCTCTGCTAATGCCTGCCGAACGCGGTCTAGCACCATCACTTCCAGGCCCTCCATTATTTCTTTCTTGAACGCCGCTTTGTCAACTTATTAGTTGCTCGAGCAAGAACGTGCCATCGGTCCAAAGTATTTCCTTAGCCCGACACCTTTTCCAAATTCCCCGACAACGACAGGGATGCTCAAAAGTTTCTTAGCCCAACACCTTTTCCAATGGGGGTGCTGCAAGAAAAGTAGTAGGGCATTAAAGCTACTAATTTTGTATAAACATAAGGTATTAACAGATTAAACACAAGAACTAAAGTTACAAACTATATAAACATAAAGTATAAGCAAAATATATACACATGTATCTATGTATCTATATAAGAATCTCTTTCTCATCAGTTACCACAGATATCGCCATGCGCCTTAATAATAAAACGAGGAACCACCATTCTAGTACTTGCTTAAGTCCCAACTTTTTCATAGAAGCTACTAATGAAAAATCTTCTGATACAGGAGCACCATTTCTTAGAGATTCCTGAGCTGCCCTTGCAGTAGCTAGTTCAGTTTCCAAATTTGAAATAGTCTTATCCAAGTTTCTACATTCAAAATACAATTACACATATTTAGCATCAAATTAACAAAAAAAGAAAAACAGGTTAACTATATAAGATCACAGTATATGTATTATGATGTAACTCACTGTATGGCTTTATGTGTCTTGAAAACATCCTTATATATTCCTTTAGCTTCGCGCTTCACTTCTTTCTCTTGCAACTAAAGAAACCAACGTAAAATTAGACGACATAGTGTCACCATAAATATTATTAACGAAAATATAATGGTGCTTACGATTCTCGAAATGCAACCCTCTGAAATTACATTTAATTTTTCAGCTTCCATAGATGCTGTCCTTGCAAGTTCTCTTGGTTCAGGAATAGTCCACATCCTGTTACACATGGCCAACCAAGGATAGCAAAATATGAGAACAAATAAATAATTCAAGTTGTTATAACACTTTTTAATGTGGCAAATGACAATACTATGTTATAATACTGCTATTATGATGAGCAAGGACAAAAAGTAGATGTAAATATAAAAGACCTCAAAATAAGTTACAGTATGACTATTTTTTGATAAGCAGGTAGATCCCAAAATAGGAGATCCATGTTTCAACAATTAGTAAATAGAAGAAAGTAAGTGGTTCAGTTGCAACTACCATAGGATAGAGTAGAAGTGCCAATTCATTGTTAGGTGTCAGAAAGGTCTTCTTCACCATTGAAAAAAAGATAGATATTGAGATGAGAGGATGAGGCAGAGTGGTAAGACCAGAATTGACTTGTAATATGGAGTCAACCATATAGAGGAATGAATGACATCTTAAAATGAAATATATAAATAAGAAATTTAGAATTATTCATCCAATCAATTCAGATCCATTTCACTTCTTCTGAGAATTGGTGAACATGGGATTAAAGCGACTTCATAATAATCTGTGAATATTTTATTTTTAAGTATTATGAAGATCTAAAAACACCAAATAGAATAGGAATAGAGATTTTGAGGCTTAGAAAACCATGGAAAAATCAACATGAACTTTATTTTCAGAAATAGTTTATAACAGAATCATGAAAGCTTGGCCAATTATCAATATTGAATAGGAAACAGGAGAAGAGAGAAAATTGGTGTACCTATTGGTGAAGAACATGCCAGCACAGAAGCTTCCTATACAGAGAAAAATCATGCATTTCTTTGTCATAAAGCTACTAATGAAAAATGCTTGGTAGTTGGCAGAGCCTTTTAACTTAAGTCCCAACTTTTCTTAAGAAATTCAAATAAACCCAAAAGAAAAAAAATGAGCAGAGAAACAAACTTCAAACAAATTGAATGTTATTTATGAACAACCAATATCAGCAGAACTATACTTCAAAGACTCTACCTACTAACCAAAAGAATAAAAAAGAAGCAAATCAACACATGTAACATGTAACATTATTAGCAATCTTTCAAAATGGGGAATTTGAAATCTTTCAAACAACACCAGACTTACAACTTTAGTGCAATCTTTCAAACAACACCAGTACATTATTAGCAATTTGAAATCTTTTCTTCCAAAAAAGAAAAAAATGAAACCCAACACATGTAACATGGAATTAATTATGTAGTTTACACACAATCAAACATACCTCATTTTCTATCTCCAACACTGCAAACAACTCTTGGTGAGTGAAATTTGAATCGATGCTTCTAGTACCCACTCCAAGGTCTTTCAAGCATTTGTTATTGTTCTGTGAATCGATGCTTCTAGTACCCAACTTTGATGCTCTCAACATAGTATCTCCATAGCATCTGTTATTGTTCTGTTAATCAATTAACAAAACATTGAGTTTAGGGTTTCAAATCAAATACAATCTTCTCTTCTTTTTAGGGTTTCGCTGAAATAGGAGAATACAAACCAGGTGCCACGAAGAGGAGGCTGTGCTGAAAAGAAGGCCGTTCTGGAACAACAAAGAAGCTCTTTGCACTGAATGCGACGGCGAGGAAGGCAATGGTGACCAAGGCGACGACGAGAGCTGAGAACGGAGACGGTGAAAGTAGTGAACGACGAGAAGACTTCGCGCAAGCTTTAAACGAGGTCGTTCTGAAAACTTAGGGTTTTGAAGCTCTTTGCACTGAATGCGACGACGAGTAAGGCTATGGTGACCAAGGCGACGACGAGAGCTGAGAACGGAGACGGTGAAAGTAGAGAACGACGAGAGAATGAGAGAGCGGCGTGAGAGAGTGAGAGAGCATCGTGAGAGAGTGAGAGACAGAGAGACTTAGGGGAAAGGGAGAGAACGCGTGTTTGTGTGCGTGTTTGTGTTTGGAAAAATTAAATGTGGCTTTTAGTATCGGGTTTTTAGAAACCTGATACTAAATGTGTTTGAGATGCACATTTAGCATCGGTTGTTTAAACAACCGATACTAAATGTAGGCGTGAAAATTGAAAACTTCTACTAAATTTCAAAATTGCCACCGCGTCTACATTTAGTATCGGCTGTTCAAACAACCGATACTAAATGGTGCTGTTTAATGTCATTTTTCCACTAGTGTTTAAAACTGTGTAATCAACCCGATAGAGGCATTTGTTGGTTAGATGCTTGTGGTCAAGTAGCTCTAAGAAGATGGGAGTCTAGCCAAGGTTGGCAGGTAGACTCTTGGGGTTGTATTGTGAAAAGTTTCTTTGTAGATTAAGCCTCTCGAGTGAAGGCGGCAAAAATATCATGTAACGGGTGGACTAGACAAGCTATAGTTGGTAGTGGAATAGGATAAGTTTCTATTGTGTTATTTACTTGCTTTCTACTTACGCGATTTGACTAAATAGTTTTTTCTAGTCTTTCATAAATTTTATAACTAACGTTTTAGAAAACAAAATTTGCAAAATCATATTACTTAGTAAACCAATTCAACGCCCCTCCTTTTCTAGTGTTTTTCTACGATTAATTGACCTTAGCGAAAGGACTCTTGAAAAACATCTAACAATTATAGCATTGAAATATCCTCCTCATTCTCTTTCGCATAATGGCAAACAATAATGGTCTTAACTGCAATCATCCTCCTTTGTTCACTGGATTAAACTATTCCTACTAGAATGTCAAGATCAAGTGCTTTCTTGAGTCAGAATTTCCTAAGTTGTGGGAAGCAATCTCTACAAACAATGAAACTCCCAATAATATTGATGGGGCAGATAAAGGAAGGTATGCTTGGACAAAAACAAAAAAACAACTCATATGATAAACAAGAAGGTGATCAGGGCATTCTATTGCACTCTTTATAGTTTTTCACTTGGTGATTTTAATTGTTCTCTGTACCTAAATTTTGATTCTTAACATGTTTCTAGACTTTGGGTCTTATTGGAGCAGTATAGCAATATATGGTAAATTCTTATTTTTATTGTATATTGACCCTTGTCTACTCTACAGGCCATAACTTTGGCTATGATTATCCGATTGAGGCATGAGAGCATGCGTTGAAAGCTAAGAAGCAGAGCTAAAATTCCTCTATTGAGCTCGAAACCAAACTTGGAAATTTTGAAGGTCAAAACTGCAAAATATTGAAGCAGTACAGTGAAAATAGGGAATTGGGCCAAATATTGGTTTGTTATCGGACTTTTATCTAGTAACCCGTATAGGGACTTAGGGTTTTTTGTAACACCCCATTTCTACCCGGCAATTTAAATTAAAAATCAAAGTATAAAAATTTATTTTTCAAATGAAATGCTACACTTATCTCTTAAAAACACTCAAACAACCAGTTCAGCTCACATATATAAATCAATACGTAACACCATAAAACACGTGGAATATAATCTCATATCACGCAGCGGAGATAGAACTACATCTCAAAAGAGTAATCAGCAGTCTCAACAATACATAGTATATCAACTATAAAAGCTCAACAGTGAGCAAACCAAAACAACTAAAGTCTAAATCCCATTCCCCAGGTGCTACGTATCAGAGCAGACCGACTCGGGGAATAGTGAAGGTAGCAAGCCCTCACTCATGACTACCTGTGGTAAACAACAACAGAAAGGGTGAGTCTCGAACTATATAGTAAAGGAGATAATAAGCAGTATATCAAGTTCATAGGGGTCAATCAATCACAACCATCACAGACAGTTCAATATCATTTATGAGAATGGATGCAATGTAATGCAGAGATGCATGTGATACCATTGGCCCCCATGGCCTCATCATCACTCATTATACGTCGCGACCGCAGCCGAAATAAAACCCTAGACCGCATCCTACACAATATATCGTCGCGACCGCAGCCGAATGTATGCATGTGACTCATGAACACACACATCATCAATTTCATTTATACACCAAGACCGCAGCCTTTCATATCATTGTCATTTTTAGTTTTATACATAATTCAGACCAACTCTCATCTCATGGTCAATTTCACTGTTAGCCCCCATGGCTTTAGCCCCCATGGCCCATGCCCCCATGGCATCATCATTATTGCATCATTCACTAGCTCATCACAATTCATGTCCCAAGGACTAATCACAACTGGAGGACTAAACCTCACTCAGGGGCCTAAAACCACCTTTAGGACCAATTCAACACTTAGGGACCAAATTAACACCTTTTGGACCAAACTGGCACCTAGGGACCAAAACAACACCTAAGGACCAAAACCACACCCTTAGGACTAAACTGTCACCTAGGGACCAAAACAAAGACCACCCAGGACCAAACGTCACCTAGGGACCAAAATAAAGACACACTTAGACATAAGGCAGCACTGGGCGCCATTTTCCCCACAATCTGGCGCCACCCTGTTCAACACAGCACCAGGCGCCAAAAACTCAGCAACTTGGCGCCCCCTGTGGCAACACAGCCACTGGGCGCCATTTTCACAGCAATCTGGCGCCCCACGAGCGGCACAATCTTAGACACAAACTAAGACACAAATCCGAGACACGCCTCGGACACGAAGCGGATGCCTAGCGCCTGGCGCGCACTTTTGGCGCCTATCTAGACACATACAACAACACAGCGCAATAGTGGCAGCCATTTGGCGCCCGTGTCTTTCACTACATGCACCCACACACACGCAACACACATTCTCGCGCCACCCTAGAGCCATGGGCGTAAAAAATGGCGCCCGTGCCTTAGACACCCACGCACACACTCACCTAGCGCGCTGCACAACAGCGCCACAGGCAGCCATTTGGCGCCACGCACTTGGCACAACACAACCAGCGCATTGGCAGCCACTTTTGCGCGCCGCACACTGGACACAAACACACACAAAGACATGAACAGTGACACCACGGCGCGCCATTCTGGCGCCACGGGCGATTTGGCGCCCACATCGCGGCACACACGCAGCACAAACCACACAAATAATGTCTTGGGCGGCATTTTCCCAAAGAAATCGGGCGCTGAGACAAAGGACACCTGCACACCTAGCACATGAACGAGAACCCAGCGCCATTTTCCGGCAAGAATGTGGCGCCCGAGCGCAAAGAAGCAAGCACGCACACATCCATCATCTGGTGACACAGGCGCCATTTCTCTAGGAAATTGGCGCCCTGCACAACAACACACCACAATTGTCCATCACTCACGATTACACGGGCACCATATTCCTAGCAATTTGGCGCCCTATACCCCTAGGGTCCCCAAAAATCCCAAATTCCCAAATCCTCTCAATTCCAATCAACATATATCATTCAAATACACTCTATAATCATTTTAATACATTCAATTTGACGTTTCAAACATCAATTTACACATCAACACGAAATCAAGAACATAAACCCTAACATTAAGCCCTAAATCAATTTTGTCATACAATTCATCAAATTCAATGATTCTAACCATCATACAATCATCAATTAACATCAAATAAGAACCTATGATCTACATACAACCCATTATCCTCTCTATTAATAAGTGAGACTCCCCTTACCTTAAATTAAACCGTTGAAAGTCTCTTTCTCCGAGTCACGTACAAAAACCACAGCAACAAGAGCTCCTTTCCTTCCTTCTTGCTTGGTGCGAAGCTCTCTCCCTCTTTCTCTTCTCTCTTGCGCCGTTTCTCTCTTCTCCTTTCTCTCCTTTCTTTCGTTTCTTTCTTTCTTTGGTGAATAGTGCGAATTGCACCAACCCTAGGAGTCTAAGTCATTGGGGGGTTCCTGGGACAATATTAGCAGCCCCGGTATTTCCAATACCACTCCCTTCAATCAAATAAATTACTATATTATAAAATACTATATTATAACTTATTATAATTAAAAATAGTGCAACACTTTAAATAACTTAATCAATTACTTAATTAAATTATTTAGGGTGTACAACTCTCCCCCCACTTAGGAAATTTCGTACTCGAAATTCATACCTGAGTCAAATAGTTATGGATATGACTCCCTCATCCTGCTCTCCAGCTCCCAAGTCATGCTCTCACCAGCAGCTCCCAACCACACTACTTTGACTAAAGCAATGTCTTTCCCTCTCAGCACCTTCACCTCTCTATCATCAATCCTCACTGGCATAGTCTCCATGTAACACCCCCTTCTACTTAACTACTATTTAGTTTATTTTGAAAAATCAGAGTGCGTAAAACTTTCAGTGCAGCCACACGAGGGTGCCACATTTAATCAAAACACCTTACATAACTCCAAAATAGTAATTAAAATAAAACTTCAGTATATGATACATAGCACCAACAAGTCTGAGGACAAAATAGTACAACAGTGGGAGATAATAACTTAACATAATAGTTCCAAAACATAATAAAATAACAACTACTAAATATTTCCCCGATTACTACGTATCGAGAGCAGACTTCGACGCAGAGGTGAGTCTCAATACATAGATAATAATAAATAAAACAAGAAACACAGTAGAATAGGTACACCAGAGATACAGTCAATTCAAATACACCATTAATACGATTACACGAGAATACGATTACATCGTAATACGATTACACCAAATATACAGTTACACCAAATACACCATTAGCACATCAACTCATAATCATCATCAAGGCAACACCAAGCGTATGAATGTATGCATGAATGCAAGTATGCATGTGGATCCATCATCACCGCAATAAGCCTTAAGGGAACACACTGCTTTGGCCGAAGCCTACACACCGCTTTGGCCGAAGCCTACATCACCGATTTGGCCGAAGCCTACACACCGCTTTGGCCGAAGCCAACATCACCGCTTTGGCCGAAGCCTACGTCACTGCAAAGGCCGAAGCCTACCTCACCGCTGAATGCACATGATTTATGTGACACCATGACAATGCACCACAACACAATACATTTACCACATCAATCATTAACTCACCTCTTTTCATTTCGCAACTCAACTCTAATCACCATATTTGGCCGAAGCCTACACACCGCTTTGGCTGAAGCCTACACACCGCTTAATCATCACCACAACACAACACACCTCATTATTGGACTAAACGTCACACCAAGGACTAACTTGCCATACGAGGACCAAACTGACACCATAAGGACCATTTTAGCACCTAAGGACCAATCCAACACCATAAGGACCATTTTAGCACCTAAGGACTAGTTTGACACCTCGGGGACTATTTTGACATCTAGGGGCTATTTTGACACCATAAGGAGTATTTTAGCACCTAGGGACTATTTTGACACCTAGGGACCATTTTGGTACCATAAGGATCAATTTAACACTTAGGGATTAATTGGAACCCACACTTAGACACCCTAGCACAACCAGGCGCCAAAACAGGCGCACAGGGCAGCCAAATGGCGCCCCTTGCACTGTTCCAGCCAACCCACGCACACTCTCACGCACTCACAGCGCGCCCAATCAGCGCACAGGCGGCAAACAAATGGCGCCCCACGCGCGCGCCTCCCGGCCCGGCCACCACACAACAAGAAACTCGGGCGCCAAATTCCGTGGAATTGGCGCCCCCCCCCGCACAACACCCAAACCGATCCTCATAAAGACTCGGCCAAAGACAGTGCACCAGCGCCAACTTTCCCCCGCAATTGGCGCCTCTCCCCTGCTCACCTCCCAAACCGTGACAACAACAACCCAGGCGCCATTTCCCTTGAAATGTGGCGCCCCTAATACTATTCACAGCACTCCCAAATTAATTTACTAGGCAACAACATACACACTCCAACCACACTCTAATTTCAAACAATTTATTAAACACCTAACAAACACCAATATTTCTCCTAATCATTTATATTAATTAACACCAATCACCTCATTATTATTTAACACCTATTACACACCATATTGCATTTAATTCATATAACTCACCTTAACACCCAACCAAGAACAACATTTACATGTAAACACCACACCATACAATCTTATAAAACATTATCATGTTCACTCAAGCAAATCATCAAACACCTAGCCATCACTTTAATTCTACTTATTATTATTCATTAAAATCATGTCATAACACCTTCATATCAACAATCAACACAATAGCATTACAATCTCCATACCACAATTAATATAATCACATATAAAATCAAACAAACACCCAAATACTCAATTACTTCATTAATTAATTAAACAACTACTCTTAACACCTAATCCATATGATTTCAAGGTTTATAAATTATTAACCATGAAAGAGAGCCCCATACCTCCAAATTGCAAACCCAAGAAACCCTTTTCTCCATCAACCCAAAACCACCACTTACTAGCTTTTCTCCTACACTTGAGCTTCCAAACCCATCCATGGAAAAAGGAAAAGGAACAAGATTAGGGTATGAATCTTATACTAAATGATAGAGGAGGAAAAATGTGAAAGATTGGTACCAAAAACACTCACCCAAAACTAAGAAATGAATTTTCCTCTTCCTCCCCTAGCCTCCCACCCAGTCGCCCCTCAACAATGACCCTCCTTTCTTTTTCTTTTTACTTTGTTCTAAATGAGGCTAAAAACCCTACCCCTAGTTATGTATTGACTTTGGGCCTATTTAGTGGGCTTGGGCCCCTTATTTACACCCCTTAGGTACTTACACACATCCTCCCAATTTAACTAAAATACTTCCCACTTAACTAAAATACTCCCCACTTAACTAAAATAGTCACCATTTATTTACCACACCTCACTCCTTAATTTAATTACTTACCCTATATTTATTTTAATATACACAACTAAAATATTACTTAATTACATTAGTCAAATAATCACTTAATTAAATTAGTTAAATAATTCACCTAATTAATTTTGGGGTGTTACAACTCTCCCCCACTTAGAATATTTTCGTCCTCGAAAATCTAACTATCATGGACATGTAAACTTAAACACTCACCATAACAAACAATAGATTGCTAGTAAAGCACCCTAAATGAAACGCTTACCTCTAAATGTAACCATCACTCCTCCGTAGACTCCGAACCCGCCAGGACAAACACTCTCCCGTTATACTTCTCCTTCTTCGGCTTTGGACACTTGGTACTAATGTGCCCCAATTCCCCACAGTTGTAGCAGACCACATCCTTCTTCTCACACTTAGCAGCTACATGACCTTCCTTACCACACTTGAAACACTTGTTGACCATGCAATCTGGACTCTTATGCCCCGGCTTACCACACTTGTGACACACAATCCCCGCAGTAGCGTCTCCCCCACTTGGCTTCTTGCCCGAACTCTCCTCTCCCTTGCCCTTACCACCTGGAACTTCATAGGCTTCCCACGAAACTGAGAACATCTCTTCTCCTTCACTATCTTGTATGAACGATTGCTATCCCCCTCGAAAATCTACACGAAACTCACGAAAATCAACATCCACGCTTCTTATCACCTCTAACCGTTCTCATCTATGTTCTATCGTATACGCAACAGATCAAACACTCTTCCCTACACTCTTACTCCCCAATTAGGTATTCTAACCTGTAGGTTGTCAAAATCCTACCCGACTACCCAACACAAGAGACAACAACAATTATGGCCAGAGGCCCAACAACACTAACAACCGTAATTAACACAACAATACCAATCTCAACAATTTATCATATATCCAACATCATTCACATCAACAATTAACACGACCACAATAGCAAAACTCAACTTCAAGCTATTCAACAATTTATCGTCTTATTCAACGTTCGAGTTATTCTACCTAAACTCAGGTGCAGAAAATTCTGTAACTTTGCGCCTACTTTGGCGAATTAATTAAAATAGTAAACGACCTCGGATTTCGACAAATAAATACTTGTTGGAAAGCCACGGATGTGTAGTTTCTGAATATATCATTAAAGTTTCAAAACAATGAGCCAATTAGTACAGTTTTTAGAAACAACCCGAACAGTTCCCAGACTTGACAGATTCTGTCCTCCCACTTCATTTCACTCTAACTGACTTAAACTCGACCAAATGGGACAAAACTTTAGCCCGAATAAAAGCATTTTGAGTGTAGTTTCTAATGGAAAAAGAATCGTTCAAAACGGAGTTCATTTGGAGGCATAAAACTTGCAAAAACCGAACCTACCCACAGATTGACTCTAGAAATTTGACCCGACTTTGGAGACTCATAACTGGAGCTACACAACTCCGAATTTAACGAAACTAGTGCCAAAACGACCGGCTTTAAGTCTATTTTCAAAAACACTCAGCCACATAATTTTTGACTCAACCAAACAGTACCAGTTTTCAAAAGACTGAAACAGTGTCCAGAAACGCATAAAACTATAAGCAAGCAAAACTCATCATGACCAATCACCAAAACCAATTATAATTATCACATATTCATGCATTTCATTCAAACACCACATAAGTATAACCAATCATGCAAACAGTTTAAGCACACAAGTCCGACAAGATTAAACATGTAGGCACTTTCTTCGATTTCTTCATTTCCTAAGGGTTGGCTAACATGCGATTTTACAACTCCTCTAGAAGATATCATGGAACATATAATTCTATCAAATTGAATTGATTTCATATCACAAAAGAAACATAATTCAACACATGCATTATGATACAATTGCTTCGTTACAAGACTTGCTATTTGTTTAAACAAATGAAATTAAATACTCTTGTCAACATTTAGCAAGGAAAACAAATCAAGATATAGAAGTACACAAAATATCCCGTGGCACAGTTTTCATCATTAGATTTATAATCCACGTAAAACAATTTTCAAGAAGTGGCAATTAGTACTAGTGATAGCAACAACAATGCCAAAGTTAAGTCATAAAACGAACACAATTACACAATTGCAGTTCACAGTCAAGAAGTACTTAAAATTGTTTACATTTGTTTCTAAAGCCTTGACAATTATTATTGGGATTCACATAACATAAAAATTCTAACTCACCTAATCAGGCAATTTTATGTACAATCTCATAATTTTTCAAACATCATTAAATCACAACCTAATCGGTTCAAAAGCCGAATTTGTGTCACATTTTGAAATAAAAGGCCCTAGAACATTTTGGAAACAGAATTCAACACTAATTTGACATCACATTCATTTTCCAATAGCATAACATTTTCCAAGTACCGTTTCTTTTTTTTTGAAAATCATAGAACTTACAGTTTTGTCCGAAAAGGGAAACTATACGCAAACCCCAAATCTTACTATCACACGAACATGCATCCACCTAAACAACTACTTATTAGTTCAAAATTTAGTTTCCGACATAAACTCAGAAGGTAAGAAAAGTTAATCATTTCATTTTTGACAAATCATATCATGCTCACGAAACAAGCCAAATTGAAACACCGAACATGTCGAAACTTCAAGTTATGCAACTTAATTGAGATCATGAAAATATAGCATTACACAGCATTTCATTTTAGCATACTAACTTCGAAACAATTAAGCACAAGTCAAATTTAAACTCATTTGCATCACAGGGACAATCAACCTATAGC
The DNA here is from genome assembly GCA_020916435.1 of Oxytropis ochrocephala. Classification (NCBI taxonomy): domain Eukaryota; kingdom Viridiplantae; phylum Streptophyta; class Magnoliopsida; order Fabales; family Fabaceae; genus Oxytropis; species Oxytropis ochrocephala. Next base: position 47,859,308 of record CM037091.1, on the reverse strand, counting down.
AGAGACGTCAGTCAAGTGTAACAATATTCAACAGCAATCCTTCACATATTGTACAGGGTATAACTCACCAAGGTTAGGTCATATAAAGTACTTCCTCTAGTCTAACAAGCTAATCAAGCAATCAGTCAAATTAAAATTAGTACATGCCCCCAAAGTGAATAATGACCATGAGTTATTGTCGCCTCTTTCATTGGGATGAGTTATTGGGGTGATCAGTCCCTCCTACTCATGCAACCAATTTAATTAAGGTCACAAAACTACTTTCTCTTATGACTACCACATTAAAAGACTTTTAACGCCGTCTGGAGTGCGAAGGCGTCGTCACAACTTTCACTCCATTGACGTCGTTAGAACTCTTTTAATCACACATATCCGAATGATACAGACAACAGTCACGAACAGACAAAGTCAATGCTACAACCACCAGTTACACAGTTCAATCACATATACCTCAATAATTCAATATAACTTTCAATCGTAATCCAACAAATAAGTCACAAAGCACGTCAATGGAAGAACAAACTAACAAAGGTAATTGATAATAAACAAAGAAAGACAATTATGATTTAGAACGAGTATCAAGACTCGAGGGTTAACAGACTCGACAACTTGGCCGGACACACCGAACTGCTCTGATACCACTAATGTAACACCCCCTTCTACTTAACTACTATTTAGTTTATTTTGAAAAACCAGAGTGCGTAAAACTTTCAAAGGCACCACACACGAGGTGCCACATTTAATCAAAACACCTTACTTAACTCCAAAATAGTAATTAAAATAAAACTCCAGTATATGATACATAGCACCAACAAGTCTGAGGACAAAATAGTACAACAGTGGTAGATAATAACTTAACATAATAGTTCCAAAACATAATAAAATAACAACTACTAAATAATTCCCCCCAGTGCTACGTATCAGAGCCGACTCGACCACACTAGAAGAAGGATCTCTAAACACCTTTAGTCACCACACACTGCAGTTGCTTGGCATACGAGAGGCAACACGACGCAGTAGGGTGAGTCTCAATACATAGATAATAATAAATAAAACAAGAAACACAGTAGAATAGGTACACCAGAGATACAGTCAATTCAAATACACCATTAATACAGCTTACACGTGAATACAGCTTATCGTAATATCTGCTTACACCAAATATACAGTTACACCAAATACACCATTAGCACATCAACTCATAATCATCATCAAGGCAACACCAAGCGTATGAATGTATGCATGAATGCAAGTATGCATGTGGATCCATCATCACCGCAATAAGCCTTAAGGGCACACACCGCTTTGGCCGAAGCCTACACACCGCTTTGGCCGAAGCCTACGTCACCGCAAAGGCCGAAGCCTACATCACCGCTGAATGCACGTGATTTATGTGACACCATGACAATGCACCACAACACAATACATTTACCACATCAATCATTAACTTACCTCTTTTCATTTCGCAACTCAACTCTAATCACCATATTTGGCCGAAGCCTACACACCGCTTTGGCCGAAGCCTACACACCGCTTAATCATCACCACAACACAACACACCTCACTATTGGACTAAACGTCACACCAAGGACTAACTTGCCATACGAGGACCAAACTGACACCATAAGGACCATTTTAGCACCTAAGGACCAATCAAACACCATAAGGACCATTTTAGCACCTAAGGACTAGTTTGACACCTCGGGGACCATTTTGACATCTAGGGGCCATTTTGACACCATAAGGATTATTTTAGCACCTACGGACTATTTTGACACCTAGGACCATTTTGGCACCATAAGGATCAATTTAACACTTAGGGACTAATTGGAACCCACACTTAGACACCCTAGCACAACCAGGCGCCAAAACAGGCGCACGGGCAGCCAAATGGCGCCCCTTGCACTGTTCCAGCCAACCCACGCACACTCCTGCACTCACAGGCGCCAAATCAGGCGCACAGGCGGCAAATGGCGCCAAAGAACACCAGGCACGCACATCGGCGCCAAATCGGGCGCCTCGAGTAGCGCCCCACAGGCGCTCGACGCGCTCACCACCCGACCACACACACAACAGTAAACCTGGCGCCAAATTCTCGTGGAATTGGCGCCCCCTCCCCTGCACAACACCCAAACCGATCCTACAAAGACAGCAGCACCAGCGCCAACTTTCCTCAGTAATTGGCGCCTCCCTCGCCACTCACCTCCCAAACTGTGACAACAACAACCCAGGCGCCATTTCCCTTGAAATGTGGTGCCCCTAACACTATTCACAGCACTCCCAAATTTTTTTACTACGCAACAACATACACACTCCAACCACACTCTAATTTCAAACAATTTATTAAACACCTAACAAACACCAATATTTCTCCTAATCATTTATATTAATTAACACCAATCACCTCATTATTATTTAACACCTATTACACACCATATTGCATTTAATTCATATAACTCACCTTAACACCCAACCAAGAACAATATTTACATGTAAACACCACACCATACAATCTTATAAAACATTATCATGTTCACTCAAGCAAATCATCAAACACCTAGCCATCACTTTAATTCTACTTATTATTATTCATTAAAATCATGTCATAACACCTTCATATCAACAATCAACACAATAGCATTTCAATCTCCATACCACAATTAATATAATCACATATAAAATCAAACAAACACCCAAATACTCAATTACTTCATTAATTAATTAAACAACTACTCTTAACACCTAATCCATATGATTTCAAGGTTTATAAATTATTAACCATGAAAGAGAGCCCCCATACCTCCAAATTGCAAACCCAAGAAACCCCTTTCTCCATCAACCCAAAACCACCACTTACTAGCTTTTCTCCTACACTTGAGCTTCCAAACCCATCCATGGAAAAAGGAAAAGGAACAAGATTAGGGTATGAATCTTATACTAAATGATAGAGGAGGAAAAATGTGAAAGATTGGTACCAAAAACACTCACCCAAAACTAAGAAATGAATTTTCCTCTTCCTCCCCTAGCCTCCCACCCGTGCGCCTCAACAAAGACCCCCTCCTTTCTTTTTCTTTTACTTTGTTCTAAATGAGGCTAAAAACCCTACCCCTAGTTATGTATTGACTTTGGGCCTATTTAGTGGGCTTGGGCCCCTTATTTACACCCCTTAGGTACTTACACACATCCTCCCAATTTAACTAAAATACTCCCCACTTAACTAAAATACTCACCATTTATTTACCACACCTCACTCCTTAATTTAATTACTTACCCTATATTTATTTTAATATACACAACTAAAATATTACTTAATTACATTAGTCAAATAATCACTTAATTAAATTAGTTAAATAATTCACCTAATTAATTTTGGGGTGTTACACTCCACAGTGAGGTTCTCACGTACCTCCACATCATCCATGTGAATCACATGAGACGGGTCTGAAATATACTTCCGAAGCTGTGACACGTGGAATACATCGTGCAAGTTCGAAAGATTAGGTGGCAGAGCCACCCTATAAGCAACCTTTCCCACCCTCTCAGTGATTTGGTACGGTCCAATAAATCTCAGAGTCAACTTCTTCGCTTTCAGTGCACGCCCAACACCAGTCATAGGCGTGACCCTCAAGAAAACATGCTCACCAACCTGAAATTCTAAGTCCTTTCTTCTCCTTTCATGATAACTTTTCTGCCGACTCTGGGACTCTTTCATTTTCTCTCTGATCAACTTTACCTTCTCTGTAGTCTCCCTAACCAATTCCGGTCCAAGAACAACACTCTCACCGGACTCATGCCAACACAACGGAGTCCTACACCTCCGCCCATACAGTGTCTCAAAAGGAGCCATCCCTATACTCGAATGGTAGTTTGTTATTATAAGTGAACTCAATCGGTGGGAGATGTGTATCCCACGCACCTCCCCGCTCTAGCACACAAGCTCTCGTAAGATCCTCTAAGGATCGGATGGTTCTCTCTGTCATCCCATCACCCGAGGATGATAAGTCAACTCAACCTCAATCTCGACCCTAATGCCTCCCGCAAGCTCCCCCAAAACTCGTAAGTAAACCTTGGGTCTCTATCCGACACAATACTCTCGGGACCCCATGCAGCTTCACGATCACCTGAATGTAAATCTTAGCCAACCTCAGCACAGGATAGGTGATGTTGATAGGAATAAAATGGGCAGACTTGGTCAACCTATCCACAATCACCCAAATAGAGTCAAACCTCTCACGGTGTTTGGCAACCCAAATCATAAAGTCCATGGAAATGTCTGTCCCATTTCCATTCCGAATCTCTAAAGGTTGCATCAGCCCTGCAGGCTTCTGGTGCTCAATCTTTGACTTCTGGCAAGTCAAACATGCATAAACAAACTGTGCCACATCCTTCTTCATACTAGGCCACTAAAATAGTTTCTTCAAATCATGATACATTTTCGTAGCACCTGGATGAACACTTAGCTTGCTCCTATGGCTCTCCTCAAGTATCATTTTCTTCAACTCAGCATCATCAAGAACACAAATTCTGTCCCTGAATCTCAACACACCCTGGGAATCCAATCTGAAGTCACCATCCACAACTTGGTCACCAGCAACCAATAAATCAACAAGCTTCACATCCAACTTCTGGGCGTCCCTGATACTAACCAAGAAGTCGTTACCAATCCTCAGCATACCCAGCCTGACACTCTGTGGTATCACCTCACAAACCAGGCTCAAATCACGGAATTGCTCAATCAACTCCAATTCCTTCACCATCATTGCTGACATATGTAACGTTTTCTGACTTAAAGCATCAGCCACGACATTAGCTTTGCCGGGATGATAGTTCAAGCCGAAATCATAATCCTTCAAAGAAATCTAACCAACGCCTCGCGCCATATTCACTCCTTCCGGTCAAACGGATACCTCAAACTCTTGTGATCACCGAACACCTCAAATGCGGTACCATAGAGATAGTGCCTCCAAATCTTCAAAGACAAACACAATAGCGACCTAACTCCAAATCATGAGTAGGATAGTTCTTCTCATGTGTCCTCACTGTCTGGACGCATAAGCCACTACCTTCCCATCCTGCATCAATACACCTCCCAAACCCATCTTGGAAGCATCACAATATACAACAAAAGGTTGATCCGGCACATGCAACACTAACACTGGAGATGTTGTCAACCTCCTCTTCAACTCTTGGAAGCTCTCTTCACACTTGGCATCCCACACAAAGGCTCTCCCTTTACAGGTCAATTGGGTCAACGGAAGGGCTAGCTTAGAGAACCCCTCAATAAACCTCCTGTAGTAACCAGCCAACCCCAAGAAACTCCTGATCTCAGTCACAGACTTTGGGCTCTCACACTGCAATACTGCATCAACCTAGGCTGGGTCACAGCTATACCATCACCAGAAATAATATGACCCAAGAAGCTTACCTCATGTAGCCAGAACTCACATTTGGACAACTTAGCATAAAGCTTCTTCTCTTTCAACACCTCTAGCACCAATCTCAAGTGCCCTGCGTGCTCCTCCTCAGACTTAGAGTACACCAGAATATCATCTATGAAAACCACCACAAACCGATCCAAATAGTTATGGAAGATACGGTTCATGTACTCCATAAACACCCCTGGTGCATTAGTGACACCAAACGGCATTACAGAGTACTCATAATGCCCATACCTCGTTCTGAACGCTGTCTTCTGGATGTCCTCATCTTTTACTTTAATCTGATGATACCCTGACCTCAAATCAATCTTGCTAAAAACCTTAGCACCCACCAGCTGATCCATCAGATCATCAATCCTCGGGAGAGGATACTTATTTTTAATAGTCACCTTGTTCAGTTGCCTGTAATCCACACACAGACGCATACTCCCATCCTTCTTCTTCACTAACAGAACCGGAGCTCTCCATGGTGACACACTAGGCCTCACAAATTTCTTCTCAAGAAGCTCCTCTAACTGCTTCTTCAACTCAGATAACTCAGAAGCTGACATCCGGTACGGTGCCATAGACACAGGCCTAGTACCAGGCACAAGCTCAATTCCAAACTCAACTTCCCTCTCTGGTGGCACACTAGGAATCTCATCAGGGAACACTTCAGGGAACTCACACACCACCTGCAACCCATCAACTACAGCTTGGTTCTCAGCAGACATAGACGCCATCAAAGCAAACAGATGACCACCCTCTTTCATTACCTCATGCAGCTGAATCGCAGACAACAAAACAGACTCTTCCTCTTCTGGAGGAAAGAAACTCACAGACTTGTTGAAACAGTTGATGTGTACATGGTTATCTACTAACCAGTCCATACCTAGAATAACATCCAACCCACCCAAAGGCAAACAGACAAGATCAACCAGAAAATCTCTGCCGAAGACTGACAGAGGACACTTAGCACACAATAGAGAAGTAGTTACCGAACCCTTAGCCGGAGTGTCGATAACCATCCTCCTCTCCATAGTAGATAATACTAAATTCAACTTTTCAAAGACAAGCAAATGAGAAATAAAAGAGTGCGTGAGCACCGTATCAACTATAGCAACAACAGGTGTACCATGAATAGAACAAATACCTCTGATTTCATTGGCCTCCTCTGACCCTGCTAGTGCAAAGAATCTTCCACTGGACCTCTCCTTCTTTGGTCTAGTGCATGTGGAACTAAAGTGACCAGCTTCACCACAATTGAAATACACAGCTTCCTTGCGATCACAATCAGATGCCATGTGACCATCCTTCCCACAACGGAAACATACAATTACCCCAGTCTTGCACTCAAAACTCTTGTGACCCGGCTTGCCACACTTGAAACACACAATATCAGCAGGAGCATCTCCCCCACTTGGCTTCTTGCCCTCAGCAGACCTCTTGCCCTCAGCAGACCTACTACCACCAGCATACCTGTTACCACCAGCATATTTCTGTTTTCCTCTATCAGCAGACACCTCATATGGCTTACCCCTGTTTTGGAACTTACCCCTCTGATCTCTCATGACTCTAGAGCGGGCATTGCTTTGTTCCTCATAGATTCTCAAGCAGATCCAACCAAATCGAAAAACACTGATCTTTCTCGATACCCAATGGCTTGCTTGATATCGCCTCTCAACCCATTCTCCAATTTGATGCACTTTGAGAATTCAAAGACCACCTTCAAAGATAATGTGGATAGAACTTACCCACTCCGTGAACTTAGCAAAGATACTCAGAATGCACATACTCCCCTCCTCACCAAGGAACTCCAGCTCTTTCTTCCCCCTGACATCCTCCGGAAAATACTTCCTCAAGAATTCCCTTCGGAACACAGCCCAAGTAACCTCCTCATGCGCAGCCCCTAACCTCTCACCGGTCTCCAACCACTACCATCAACCTCCTCGGCTAGTGTGTGTGCGTACCGTATACCCGACCTTCGCTCGCTCATCATTGCAGCTAATCACCCTGAAGATTCTCTCAATCTCCTTCAGCCAAGCCAGAGCACCATCTGGGTTGTACCTCCCTTTGAAGGTAGGAGGGTTCTCCCTCTGGAATGTAGCCAGACTACGAGTCTCAGTATTCTGCTGAGTCCCCATAACCTGCGCTATGGCTTGCAAAGCCTCAGCAAGAGCATCATCAACTCTCCGAGCCATATCAACCTAGCACTGCAGCATAAACAACCATTCAGAACTAATTTAAAGACACCTAATTGTCATACACAATATGACAGACAGACACACTTGGCCGGACAGACCGAACTTTTGCTCTGATACCACTAATGTAACACCCCATTTCTACCCGACAATTTAAATTAAAAATCAGAGTTTAAAAATTTATTTTTCAAATGGAATGCTACACTTATCTCTTAAAAATACTCAAACAACCAGTTCAGCTCACATATATAAATCAATATGTAACACCATAAAACACGTGGAGTATAATCTTATATCACGCAGCGGAGATAGAACTATATCTCAAAAGAGTAATCAACAGTCTCAACAATACATAGTATATCAACTATAAAAGCTCAACAGTGAGCAAAACAAAACAACTAAAGTCTAAATCCCATTCCCCAAGTGCTACGTATCAGAGCAGACCGACTCGGGGAATAGTGAAGGTAGCAAGCCCTCACTCATGACTACCTGTGGTAAACAACAACAGAAAGGGTGAGTCTCGAACTATATAATAAAGGAGATAATAAGCAGTATATCAAGTTCATAGGGGTCAATCAATCACAACCATCACAGACAGTTCAATATCATTTATGAGAATGGATGCAATGTAATACAGAGATGCATGTGGTAGCATTGGCCCCCATGGCCTCATCATCACTCATTATACGTCGCGACCGCAGCCGCGGTAGAAATAAAACCCTGCATCGCAAACTTACACAATATATCGTCGCGACCGCAGTCGAATGTATGCATGTGACTCATGAACACACACATCATCAATTTCATTTATACACCAAGACCGCAGCCTTTCATATCATTGTCATTTTTAGTTTTATACATCATTCAGACCAACTCTCATCTCATGGTCAATTTCACTGTTAGCCCCCATGGCTTTAGCCCCCATGGCCCATGCCCCCATGGCATCATCATTATTGCATTATTCACTAGCTCATCACAATTCATTTCCCAAGGACTAATCACAACTGGAGGACTAAACCTCACTCAGGGGCCTAAAACCCCCTTTAGGACCAATTCAACACTTAGGGACCAAATTAACACCTTTTGGACCAAACTGGCACCTAGGGACCAAAACAACACCTAGGGACCAAAACCACACCCTTAGGACTAAACTGTCACCTAGGGACCAAAACAAAGCACTTTAGGACCAAATCACTACCTAGGGACCAAAACAAAGACACACTTAGACATAAAGCGGCAATGGCGCCATTTTCCCCACAATAACTGCGCCACCTGTAACACAAACACCAGCGCCAAAAACTTAGCAACTTAGCGCCCGCAGCGTGGCAACACGACCATCTGGGCGCCATTTTCACAAGCACCGCGCCCCCACAAAGACATACGATCTTAGACACAAACTAAGACACAAATCGAGACATATCTCGAACACACAAAGTGATGCCTAGGCGCCTGGCAAGACTTTTGGCGCCTTGTCTAGACACATACAAAGAACACACAGCGCAATGTGGCAGCCATTTGGCGCCCTGTGTTGCACCACATGCACCCACACACACGCAACACACATTCTCGGCGCCACCACAGCGCCATGGGCAGCCAAAATGGCGCCCATGCCTTAGACACCCACGCACACACACACCTAGGCGCCACAACAGGCGCCACAGGGCAGCCATTTGGCGCCTTGCACTTGGCACAACACAACCAGGCGCCTTGGCGGCCACTTTGGCGCGCACGCACTGAGACACAAAGACACACGGCCGACATGAATAAAGTGACACAGCGCCATTCTGGCGCCTGGGCGGCATTTGGCGCCTCACATCGCGCACACACGCGCACAGCCACACAAACAGTGTACTGGGCGCCATTTTCCCAGCAAACTGGCGCCCAGACAGTGACACCCTGCACACCCAGCACATGAACAGTAACCCAGGCGCCATTTTCCCAGCAATGTGGCGCCCAGGCAGCAAGCACGCTCGCAGAGTCACTGCTAAAGTGACACAGGCGCCATTTCTATAGGAAATTGGCGCCCTGCACAGCAATACACCACAATTGCCCACTGCTATAGTACACAGGGCGCCATATTCCTAGCAATTTGGCGCCCTATACCCCTAGGGTCCCCAAAAATCCCAAATTCCCAAATCCTCTCAATTCCAATCAAGATATATCATTCAAATACACTCTATAATCATTTTAATACATTCAATTTCACGTTTCAAACATCAATTTACACACCAACACTAAATCAAGAACATAAACCCTAACATTAAGCCCTAAATCAATTTTGTCATACAATTCATCAAATTCAATGATTCAAACCATCATACAATCATCAATTAACATCAAATAAGAACCTATGATCTACATACAACCCATTATCCTCTCTATTATAGAGTGAGACTCCGCTTACCTTAAATTAAACCGTTGAAAGTCTCTTTCTCCGAGTCACGTACAAAAACCACAGCAACAAGAGCTCCTTTCTTTCCTTCTTGCTTGGTGCGAAGCTCTCTCCCTCTTTCTCTTCTCTCTTGCGCCGTTTCTCTCTTCTCCTTTCTTTCGTTTCTTTCTTTCTTTGGTGAATGGTGCGAATTGCACCAACCCTAGGAGCCTAAGTCATTGGGCTTGGGTTCCTGGGCCAATATTAGCAGCCCCGGTATTTCCAATACCACTCCCTTCAATCAAATAAATTACTATATTATAAAATACTATATTATAACTTATTATAATTAAAAATAGTGCAACACTTTAAATAATTTAATCAATTACTTAATTAAATTATTTAGGGTGTTACATTTTTCGGTTTTTGTTTTATTTATCCGCTGCTCAGAAGCCATTTGGAGTACGTACGCAATATTACTTCCAATTTACGTTTTGTGCCCTAGCCTCCATGGAGGCTTAAGCCCCTAAATCGATTCATCAAGGAAAGGGTGTCGCTGTACGGATTTCGAGGATCGGTGCTTGAATGCTTAATATTATTGCATCTGGGTTTCTAAATTAATCTCTATCAATTTCTTTTTTGTTCTTAATTGTTGCAATTTATAATTATCGTATTACGTTTGATTTACTCGTATTCAGTTTTTGCAAAACACGATTCGTTTGTGTATGCGCTTGCTTGTATGCAATTCGTTTCGTAACTTTTGATTATTTGATTTCTTAAATTATTTGATTTAAAGAGAAATTGTTAGAGAGGATATTGTTACGGATTCTGTTATGATATTGGTTATGTTTTAAATGGCGCTTGTCCGCTTTCGTGACCAATTGAACACGTTGTTTTGATGCTTGCTTTAAAATGTTGTGAATTATCATAAAATAATTGATGCTTGTTTTAGTTAGTTTATATCAATCATGATTCAGAAATCCTTAAAGACGTTATCCTTTTGAACGTGTGATGAATCCGAGAAGTACACCGCAAAACATGTAAATTGACAGTCTCTATAAATTGATAAACCTGCTAAATAGAAACATTCTCTTCAAAAAAACTCCTTTTGTTAATGTTGATTTTCGCACTTCCTAATTTTTCTATTTAGAGGTCCTCGAGAGACTACCAAGGTCTCTTACATTGAATACTATATCAAATATTTTAATTAATTTGACACGTGTACTACTGCCTGATTAAATTGGCGCCGTTGTCGGCGATCTCTAATTAGGAATTGTCAACTTTAGGACTCACTAACCATTAATATTTGTTTTTGAGTTTTGTTGCCTTTCATGTTCGGTTTGTTTCAGCCCCGTTCAGTTTTATCTCTGATTAGGTTAAAAAAGCGGTTTTCAAGAGATCTTATCTGATTGCTCCGAAATTTGGGCAGAAACTCGGATAAAAATCAAGGAATGGGACTCCCGTAAATGGGGGCTGAAGCGTAAAAATCTCAAATTCGCTCGTTTTTATTTTTAATTAATTGTTTTCATTTTTCATAGCTCTGAAAAAATCTAAACAATTTTGCATATCTTTCTTTTGATTTACTTATATTTTTTGTACTATTTTTAATTTTTTAATTTTTTTATATTTGATTCCTTTTCTATTTTCTACATTCATTTTATCTTTAGGACATAGTTGGTATTTCTAGAATTGTTGCATTTTCTTAATTCTTGCTGCATACTGTGCATGACCAGGTCAAACACTGTTAATTTGCACCATTTTGACCTTGAATTTGAGAGAACATTGCACCGTAGACCTAGGGATCATATAGAAGATAGTGCTAGTGATAGTGATAGAATCTTTAGTGAAAATCTCATTGATTTTGATTCTAATCTTGATTTTGTTAACATGGCTGGTAGAACAGTTAGGGAACTTGCTGCACCCGATGTTACGTACAATGCTCTATGCATTAATTATCCCGAAGTTGTTGTTCCTTTTGAGTTGAAAATTTGTTTAATACTCTTATTGCCAAAGTTTAACGGTATTCCAAGAGATGATCCACACAAACATCTCAAGGAGTTCACATTGTGTGCTCAACCATGAAGCCCCTAGGAATAAAGAGGAGTACATTAAACTAAGGTCTTCCTCTTCCAACTCCAAGATGCAGCCAATGATCAGTTGTATTACCTCCAATTGGGTTCAATTGAAAGTTGGAATGACTTGAAATAGTTGTTCCTAGAAAAGTTCTTCCCTACATCCACATCTGCCTCAATAAGAAAAGAGATATCTGGTATCTGACAGAATTCTACCGAATCTTTGCATGAATACTGGGAAAGATTTAAGAAAATATGAACAAGCTGACCTCACCACCAGATCTCTGAACAACTACTCATCCAATATTTTTACGAGGGTTTGTTGCCCATGGACAATTTTTTTTTATGCTAGTAGTGGAGGTTCACTTATAAAATAGATCCCAGCAGATGCGATAACTTTAACTCAAAATATGTCCATTACTTCTCAACAACTCACAAATAGAAGCAAGTCTCCAGCTCTAACAAGGGGAGTAAATGAGATACAGGCGACAACAAGGGTTTGTGGTGTTCGCACCTTTACAGAGCAGCTCTTTAGGCTGTTGACACTCCAAAGTGCCTGAAACTGCTATTTTTAAAAATATAAAAGCACCTAAACCTGTTGATGATGAGGAGTATATACCACCACTCGCCTTCCATCAAAGAGCAGCAAATGACTTAAAAACAATTTGAGGCAGACAGGAATGATGAGATCTTGGATACTTTTAGGAAGGTGGAAGTGAACATTCCCCCTCTTGAGGTGCTTAAGCAAATTCCAAGATATTCCAAGTTTCTAAAATAGTTGTGCACACACTAGAGAAGGAGAAAGTTGAAAAGAGTTGAAAAAGTCTACGCGGGATATAATGTTTATGCCCTCATGTTACCCATTCCCTAGAAGTGCAAGGATTCAAGAACTTTCTCCATTCAATGCACCATAGGCAACAGTCAGATTTGATGATGCCATGCTATATCTAGGAGATTCAATCAATGTAATGCCCACATCTATATTTAACTCTCTTGCTGTTGGACCTTTGTAGGAAACAGTTGTTACCATCTAGCTAGCAAATAGAGGAATGCTCGACCTACTAGACTGGTTGATGATGTTCTTGTTAAAGTATAATGATTTGATTTTTCCTGCAAATTTTTACATTCTAGACATGGACGAAGAAACTAAGTCCAGTAGGTCGCCTATCATTCTGGGAAGACAATTCTTGAGGACTGCCAAAACCAAAATTGATGTACATGCACAGACTCTTTCCATGATAATGGTGATACCACTGAAGATTTCGCTGTCAGATAATAAAAATTAAAAGACACTGTGAGTATATGTATATACTGAGGTATCAATGAGGAAAAAGGAACATTGATCTTGTTATGGATTTTCATAATCTCACCCTTTATTTAGCTCATTATCGAAGCCTAGACCTGATTGAGTTTCATGCTTAATTGTATTCAATTATATATGTGTTTCTTTTATGATGGAGATGATTGCATAGTGATTGGATTGGATTGAGTTATATGTTATGTTTACAATGAATTGAGCTCACATGTTAAACTTGGTAGGTTAACTATGATGTGTAATTGAAGGTTATAGAAGATGTTTATATGTGATGTAATTGTTGATATATGGATTGACCTGCATATGATTGTTTTTCTTCCCTCATGATGTTAAATTGTTAACATCTGAATGAATATATGATTGTTGTATGATTTTCTTAGGTTTATGGTTTTATTTAAGGATCAGAGGAGGTTTGTTTTCCAATTGAATGTGTGAGATACATCAAAACAAGCAAAATGGGGTGCTGTCAAACAGCACAGATCGTGCTTGTTGCTGCACAGACCGTTCCTGTTCGACAATTTTTGAAAAATAGATGAAATTTTAGTTTCTTTAAATCCTTAATTCAAAGATAGTTTTTATATAAAAACAAATGAAAAGATGAATGATAGACTACATTTTCTATTTTCGTTTAGTTCCACATTTGAAGAACTAATACTTGCCAACTGGTTGTGGATATTTTTTTAGCTTTGTCATTTCTTTCTCTTATTTTTCAGTATATCTATTTCATCTCATATGTGCCACGATTGACCCTTTATTAATTCATGTTTTGTTTAGATTTATAGGCATTCAATTCTTTGGAAATATGTGTTATTGTTTTTTTCTTGAACTTATACGTTGCATTATTTCTTTATGAGCTTTCATTTTGTTTTGTTTTCAAAAACTGATAGCTACAAGTATAGATAAAGCTCTAAGAAGAAAAGCAAAGCATGTGAAGGCTTTAAACACACCCCTTTTACTTTTGTTTCATCTCACAATACCCAGATGCATTTTCTTCATCTTGAAATTACGGTTTATAATAAAAAAGATGAACAATGATTGATTGAGGATCTGGGTTCATGGCACAAAGAATGGTGTTTGAATCTGGGTTCATGGAATGGGGTGAAGAAGAAAAACCCTTGATATTTTTGGGGATTTTTGAGTTTCTATTTTTTTAGGGGGATGAAGATGAAGATGAGTCGGGAAAAAAAAATAGGCACCTGTCATCTCCGTTACGGACATGTCTGCTACGTTAGTGCCAACTAGGCTTTTTTGCAACGAAAATATATAAAAAAAAAGACTAACAGTGTACACGTTAAGTAACTTAAAGGACTTAGTTGCTACGAAAAAATCATAAAGGTCATTAAATAGTGTACAAGTGAGAACTATTTCTTACCGTGGAAAAAGAGAACTCTTAATTATAATTGTTAGATTAAAATCAACGGTTCAGATTACGTCATTAATTACAATATCTCGTATGATTGTTTCCTTATTAATTAAAGGTCACACAAGATCTTGTAATTGACGGCCCAGGCGAAATCCTCAACCGAGGCCCGAGCAACCTCAAAATCCCGTTTCTTATTGGATGCAGCCAATCCTGCAAACAATGCAAGCTTAGCAAGAAATAAACCAGCAGATGATGAACAACCAGCAAGCCATGATGCAGGAGATACTTAATGCTCAACAACACCACTTTCAGTCACCTCCAGTCCATCCGGCTCCACCTCCACCAGTGCATCCGCGCCAAGTTTACACTCAGTTCTACGAGATGAACCCCTCAGAATACAGAGGAGCGACAGAAGTGATGGCAGCTCAACTTTAGGTAGCTGACATCGAGAAGATTTTCCTCACCATGCAGATTGATGAGGAAGATTTTCTCACATGCTTAAGGGAGAGGCTGATATGTGGTGGACCAATACTAGAGTTTTTACGAGGACTCAGGGAACCCACGAAACTTGGGAGAACTTCTGAAAAAAGTTTTGGGGCAATTCTTTCCTACTGCTGTGAAGATGGAGAAGGAATTCCCGGCTCTTACTCGAGGAAATCTGAGAGTGGGTGGTAGGTTGAAAAAACATATGCAAGTATACATAGTCCTAAACAAGTAGTATGAAAGATCGAACCCACAGGGATTGAGAAACTCTTTTTAAACTCAATACAAAGTAATCTAGTGTAAGGTAAACAAAGTAATCTAGTGGAGATGGCGTTATCACAATCAAGTTAATATAAACCAAGGTGCAAGTAGTGGTAATGCAATAGAGAAAAGCTAGTTGGAATGTCCTCCCCAAGTAACTTACCTATAAGTGTTTAATGCAGTATGTGATGCAGTTGCACTGAATGTTGTTGCATTAGCTATGTGCCTTTAATCTTCTCCAGAGTTTCATTACAAGCTTCCTATATCTAGGCTTGTTAAATAAGTTCACTCTTGTCTTTTTGAAGTACCCACAGTATTACCCTATGGACTATACTATCCTATGTCTAGGACTTAGCATGGTTTTCACAAAGTTTCCTTTATGTAAAACACTCACCCATATTAGTTCTTGAGTTCTTAATTGTAAACCATGTCTGCTTTTACAAATCTACTTATTCTAAGTGATCAATCTCAAAATAAGTGTTTAAAGTATTATCAAGAAAGAACTAAAGTGCACACATTACATACATGCATCAAACTTACTTAAAAACTCATTGAATGGTTAGAACATTCCAACTAAGAGAGATTTAGCTCAACATAGACATTGCAAGGTATATATGGACTGAATAGATCATGTTTATATAATTGAAATCACAAAAGAGAGACAACGAGATAGAGATTACACGAGTTGAAGCTCTTTGCATGAATTCTCCAAGCAATGCAGTTGCATCACTACTCAGCACTAAGTAAAAACTACTAAATTGACGTAAGGAGGATTTATCAATTCCTTCCTTTCCTTCTTACAAAATAGAAACTAACTATGACTATTGAAATTGTGATCTAACTTATGGATCGTGATATATCTCCAAGTGAAGAAGTGAGTTCCTTTTATTGTCTTCATGAGAGGTGCTTCCTTCCTTGTATTGAAGTAAACTAGAGGTGTAACCATGGTTACTTTTCAGAAGTTGTCTCACAAGTTGAGGCACACACTCAAGTGTGTAGGGAGGTCCAATGAGAGATGAGCATGTGTCCCTATGTGAATGAGTCCTCAAAGCTATGTGAGAATTGTAGGCGCCGAAATATACAAGTTGCTCTTGCTTTTGGAGACAAAGCATGAGGTCATCAATGCACGTGGATGTGCAAGTGGATGGCTTCACTCTCTAAGCAATGCAGATGCAATGTAGGAGCATTGTGTTAATCCAGTGCAATAGCTTTTGTAGTGCAGGAATAATGCAGAAGCATGGATGCCGAAGCATTGATGCAGGAGCATCTGTAGACTGCATTGAACAAACTAATCAAACATACCACAATATATACAAAATGGACTATTAACAACTTTAACCATGTTAAACACTCAAGTTATCATATATCACATAAAATACTATATAAACTCCTTATCTTTGCTTGAAAGAGAGAAATTTACTAAGTTTAAACATATGAATAACTCTATATAAAATAG
This sequence comes from Oxytropis ochrocephala, assembly GCA_020916435.1. NCBI lineage: Eukaryota > Viridiplantae > Streptophyta > Magnoliopsida > Fabales > Fabaceae > Oxytropis > Oxytropis ochrocephala. The sequence continues at coordinate 47,842,369 of CM037091.1, read as the reverse complement.
AGTTATCACATCCCCAAACTTAAACCATTGCTTGTCCTCAAGTAATGACAAAGACAAACAATAGTAATACTATAGTTCTAGAAGATAGATCAGCTTGATATTTGGATTCTCATGAGGTGCTCTCTATGAACTTCATTTTTCAGCAATCTTTCTTGTGCCTTTATTTCTTTAAAACTACCAAAGTTATTCATACTCTTTTATGTGTGTGTGTGACCCACTGAGTTGAGATTGGTTCCAAGACTAAGTGAAAACTTCCTCCTAGCCTTTGAAAAGATTAGTTTACTTTTGGTCACACCAAAATATTTTTTTCAAAAGAAAGACTAGACGAACAAAATCCTCAAGTATTGGGGAGTTTTAAGTACAACAAAGGACTTGGTTGAATTTTTCAAAGCTATTGAGCCAATGCACTATTTTCTATTTTTTGTGGTTCTTTTGATGCAGATGCATCACTTCTTTGAAGTGCTTTGTGCATTGATTTTTTCTGCAGTTTTCTTTTCTTCAGTGCAGTTTCATTGTGCTCCTGCACTGTTTGTTTGCTTCACTATTTTTTTGTAGCTCATATTTCCCTCCTCACTGACCCACTGATGCATTATTTTATTTTCTTTTCGCACTTTGCTTGCAGTACAGCTTTAAATGACTCAGGTCAATATGGATTTATACATTGAGACTTTTTGTGAAATAACACTTTGAACCTTTTTGCATTTTGACTTTCTAAACTTCTCAAATTCAGTCTTAATTTTCATAAAACACCCCCAAACTTAATTCTTTAAGCTATTCCAACTTTTTAATAAAAATTTGTTTTGACCTAAGCTCACCAAAAATTCCCCTTGCATCAGATTGATCTGTAAATAGCAAGGTTCTTTTCACAAATTTGTTGAAGTAAAAATAATTTTGGTTATTTTCAAGAAATAAGGCTTCTTTTTCTCTTTTTCATCATTAAAACTCCATTCATAGGATTGCACTATATTTTCTAAAAACTTTCAACCTGATCATCTACTAAAATACTCTTAACAATTGATAGTATACTTGCCACCATTTCTACAAGAGATATCTCTTTAGAAAATAGTTTCATGTACTTAGATACTACTTTGTTAAGTACATCTAATACTTAATAAAACATATCTAAAACATTAAATAAAAACACATACTTAATAAGACACACAAACTTAACATGCATACTCAATAGATAAGTTCCCCCCCCCCCAACTTAATGGGTAGCAGTGTCCTCACTGCTATTAAAGTTCACAAAATACCAAAAGTATTTGTTCAAAACAAGGGGAGATGGATTAAAACAAACATAACCAGGGAAAGAGTTAGTAGCAACATAAACTGCAAAATATGATAGGTAAACACACTAAAGCATATAATGATACACATTTCTTTGCTCCACTCCTGGTCCTAGTGCTCTGCCTAGTAGGAGGAGTGTGTTTCACCTTCTACTTCTTCTCTTAAGGTTGCTTGATTGGAGTTTCCTCGATGCACCTTCTTCCTCTGGTGATGAAGCAGGAACCGATGCAGTAGCATCACTCTGCTTTGCAGCAGATTTCTTCCTCTTTGGGGTTAACTTTGGTGGATGCTTGAAGAACTTTTGTGTATTGTGTAGTGCCTCCCTTTTCTGTTTTTCCATTTGTTCTAGGACTAGTTGAATTGATGCTTCATCATGTTTTGATTTGATACTTTCTTCCTTCTGTGATGCAACAGCAACTGATGTAGGTGCATTACTCTGCATCTCAACTGGTTCTTTGATAACCTCTTTCTTTTTCAGTGCTTCTGTTTCTTCTTTTTTAATTGGTTCATCTTTAGTAACCTGCACATTTTCTTGCTCAATAGAAGAAACAATGTTAGAAATAATAGCACTTGGGATAGTAGGGATATGTTGTTCTGGTTGTTTTTCAGGAATGGTTGGGCTAGGCACATCACTTTGTTGATCATATGGTGGTGGTAGTTGCTCAATGTCAGTTCTTGGAGAGGGTGGTGGAGGGGTTGTTTGTGGTGGTGATTGGATTGGTGGATCATTAAGGGAGGGTAGTGGTGAATTTGGGAGGGATGATGGTTCTTGTATAGGTGAGTGGATTGGTAATGAGATAGGTGATTTTATAGGTGATGTGGGAGTGGTTTCTTGTTGGTCAGGTGGTGGTGTCTTATCATATTTTTGGCTTGCACTTTCCTCCATATTAACACCTCCATCATTGTGTTCTTCCTCACTCTCTACTTCAAGATCACTATCTTCCTCATCTTCATTCCTCTCCATATCTTGAACTTGTTTATGAATTACCTCATCCTCCTTAGTGTCTGAGTCATATAGTTCTTCAACTTCAGGCTCAATTACTACCTTTTTCTTACCCTTTGCTTGTTTCCTAGTTACCTTCTTCTTCCTTTTCATCTTGTTTTTCCTCTTCCCTTACCTCATCAGCTTCTTCTTTTTCCTCCTCATCTTGACCTTTTATTTCTTCCATTTCTTTCTTATAGGCTTTTCCTACCCTCTTTTCAAATTCATTCCTATTGTATTTCAGCACATAGTGTTCATTCAATTTCTTGGGATGAAATGTACAAGTTTACCTCTCACCATCGAAGTGTAGGATTGCTCCATTCCTTCTTCTTGTGTGATTCCAACATAGAATTCTCTGACTAGGTCTTCAATGTAGCCTCCTCTTGGAAGAAAAAAATGATCCCAGTGAAGATTAGCAGCTGTTGCCATGAATGATGGACTTTCCTTCTTCAATTCCTATCCCCTTTCAGGGAGCATTTGCATTCTCCACAAGTGTGCTTTATCATCACTTCTCAATGCAGGTGCATTGGATTTGTCTTTCTTGATTTTCTGTGATAATGATCCTGCATGCGCGACTTTCTTGCCTTTTTGCGTTGTTTCAGCATGCTTTATTGAGGATTTCTGTACTGATTGCTTTTTCACCATCGCTATTCTTCAAATTTTCAGTTTCTTGGGTGAGTTTTCAATGAAAGTGAAGATGGAATGTGAGATGTAACTGTCTTTGGGTGAAGGTGATTGTTAAGATCGCATGTGAAGGAGGAGTAGTGGAGTTTGATTTGATGGAATAGTAGCCGTTTGGTGAAGCGTGGGATGCATGCACTACGCCACGTGTCATCCTTGATTATTAAACACTTCATTATCCTCTAAACCTTTGTTTATGATATCTGACGAGTTGGCATTTCCACTTTTGATCAAATTCTTCTTAGTCATGAATCTTGGGTGCAGGGCACAATTTTTCTGCAATGCATGGGTATTGGGTATCCTACATTCCTACAAAACACTTAAAAGTATAAAATTGAACAAATATACATTAAATGATGGGTTGCCTCCCATTAAGAACTTGTTTTAAGAGTCTTATTAGCCTGACTACCTCTTTTACTTAGAGATTTTCCAAATGAGTGGTGATTTTATCTCTCACCACATGTTCACCATAGTACATTTTGACTCTTTGACCATTTACCTTGAAGATGGTATTGGTTGCTTTATCCAACAAATCAACTACTCCATGAGGATAAAGTTTAACCAATTTAAATGGTCCTGACCACCTTGATCTAAGTTTACCAGGAAATAGCTTCAACCTAGAGTTATATAACGGAACCAATCCTCCCTCTCTTAGTTCTCTCCTTTGAATTCTCTTATCATGCCATGCCTTAGTTTAAGCTTTGTAGATTTCAGCATTCTCATAAGAGAATTGCCTAATTTCTTCTAGTTCATTAAGTTCTAACATTCTTTGTGCACCTGCTTTGTTTAAGTTAAAATTGAGCCTCAATATGACTTATTTTCTAACTCCACAGGTAAATGACATGTTTTTCCATAGACTATTCTATAGGGAGACATTCCTAAGGGTGTTTTTAATGCTGTTCTATATGCTCATAAATTCTCATCCAAATGCAAAGACCAATCTTTCCTATTTGGACTTACCATTTTTTCTAGCATTCTCTTAATTTCTCTATTGGATAGTTCTGCTTGTCCACTAGTTTGAGGATGGTAAGTTGTAGCTATTTTATGCTTAACTCCATATTTAGCTAGAAGGTTTTCAATGATCTTATTACAAAAATGTAAACCTTCATCATTAATTATAGCCCTAGGAATTCCAAATCTAGCAAATTTATTCCTTTGAAGGAATTTACTTACTGACTTAGCATCATAATTTGGCAATGCTACTGTTTCTACCCATTTGGACACATAATCAACAGCTACTAAGATATATAAATTGCCAAAAGAAGGTGGAAAAGGTCCCATGAAATCCATTCCCCATAAATCAAATAATTCAATTTCTAGAATATTGGATCTTGGCAATTCATGTCTATCAGATATATTTCCTATCACAATTTTTGACCAGAAAATATGCATCTTTAAATAAAGTAGGCAAAAATAACTTGCATCAATATACCTTGCTCTCGCACCCAAATTCTACCCGTTCGTTTTATTAAATATCAGAGTACGGAAATTAAATTCACCATGCATTGGGGCGTCACATATCAACTTCTCAAAACTTAAACAACGCGTGTTCAATTAGAACTTTCAAAAGATACGCAAAGACATCGTAAAATCATCTCAACATCATACAATCCATAAAAATCCGAGAACATAATAGCAAAGGTCTAGAAACCATAAAACAACAAATAGACTAGCGTTCGTTTCCCCCAGGTGCTACGTATCAGAGCAAACGACACTGACTCGAAAAGAATGAAGGAAAAGGAGTCATTCACTAGCGTGTACCTGCACGTTACCACGAAGGTAACATTCAACAGTAAAGGGTGAGTCTCTAACAGCATAAAAAGTATATGACAGGTAATATACTAGAGACTAGCAGCTATAATAACCATAGCCTAACAACATTACAGTACAACCATCACCGAAAACATCAATAAGCCACAACATAGAGCACAACGGCAATTAATCTCATCATCATTTATGTACATGCATGAAGATGCAACCCACGTCGACGGGCATATGCATGAGGTACCATCGTCGCAAAAATAGCCTCTCGGGCACAAACGTCGCTTTGAGCATAGCTCCAAGACCGCAACCTACATCGTCGCAATATCATCATCACTTAGGTGGTCTTACTCGACCCATCAAAATCATCAACATCACCTTTTAATTAGTCATATTCGACACAATGTCACTATCATTATTATGGATCATTCATATTCGCTCGAACAATTACAACCTCGGCTATTTAGTCATACTTACTTGACACTGACACGCTACTTTCATCGTTAATCATTCTTATTTGACATTACAGACATCCCAACCTTGGCCAAAGACGATATGGCGCCTGGAGAACTCGACAGACATGTGCCCCTTCCTTCCTTTCTCTAGGTTTTTCCCATGATCTAATAGAAGGAATGGTAAAATTACCTCGGTTACACTACCTCGGTTACACTAGTTCACCTCAGTTACACTAACTCACCTCGGTTACACTACCTCGGTTACACTACCTCACTTCACTCACTCATCTCACTCGTCACTTTCCTTTTCACCTCGGTTACACTACCTCACTTCATTCACTCATCTCACTCGCCACTTTCCCTTTCACCTCGGTTACACTAACTCACCTCGGTTACACTACCTCACTTCACCTCACTCACCTCGGTTACACTACCTCACTTCACCTCACTCACCTCGGTTACACTACCTCACTTCACCTCACTCACCTCGGTTACACTTTCTCACTTCACCTCACTCACCTCGATTACACTACCTCGGTTACACTACCTCACTTCACCTCACATACACTGCACTTCGGCACACCTACACAGCACTTCGGCACACATACTCTGCACTTCGGCAGACCTACACAACACTTCGGCACACACACAGGCTTCGACACACATACTCTGCACTTCGGCACACATACACTGCACTTCGGCACACACACAGGCTTCGACACACATACTCGTCACACAACAAAATAGGCATTCTAACTTCACCTAGACATTCTATCAAACACCTAGGGTGCAACATTTTCAACAACATTCCAATTCAAGCCAATCAATTCTCAAACAACACCAACAACATTATATATGATCATATTCAGGCCAAACATAAAAACAAAACACTTCCTAGGCATTATAGAAACTACTCTCCCATATACAACCCAACATAACCCTTTATACTATGAGACTCCTCTTACCTTAGAAATTGATTGAAGATGAGAACCCCCTTCACCACGCACCAAGAACCGCAGCAACAAGCCTTGCGATCTCCCCCCTCCAATTCGCGAAATCCTCTTCTTCTCCATCGGCGCAAACTCTCTCTTTTTCTTCTCCTTCTCTTTTCTTTTCTTTCTAATCCTTGAGACTACTAAACCTAGCCATATATTTATTTGGGTTCATGAGACATTGGGCCTTTGTCGCTACTCCTTCAATTACTTGCACTACTCTCTCTTTTAATTAAATTAACACTCACTTTTTACTAACCACCACTCCTCATTTAAATCAAATACTCTATTATTATTTTAATATAGCCAACCAATATACCACTTAATTAAATTAATTGAATAAATACTTGAATTATTTTGGGGCGTTACAACTCTCCCCCACTTAGAATATTTTCGTCCTCGAAAATCTACGTCAAACTCATGAAAACAATATCAAACCTAACTCTTGCTCCCAACCATCAACAAAGTCTCCTTGTACACTGAGTAATAGACATACACACCTCTCTACGCCCCCTACCTTTGTACAGAAATTCTATTCTCAGGATCACCAAAGTCTCACTCGACTACCCAAACACCATTAATCGACCATTAGGACACTACACTATAGCAATCACTATGAGTTTACTCAATCAGGCCTCAACCTTTTGGGGTTACGTTCTAAGCTCAAAATCTAAATCCTACTTACCTCATAAACAGACGAACTACTTATCACTGTACTGAATTCTAATCTGTAGGTTACCAAAGTTTTACTTGGCTACATCAAACGCCATCAATCCAATATTAGGATACTATACCCTCAACGGTGATTATTATGGTTTTACTTATTTAAATTCCAACTCCTACGGATCACCTTACAAGCTCAAAATTCTAATCTTACTTATCTCGTTTTAGACAGATTATCTAGTCGTAACTATTACTAATTATCCCACATCGAGTTTCATAAAGACAACGTTTCTAAAAGTCCTTATAAGGTATGGTTTTACTATTTTCTTACGAGTCTCAACTTAAGGTATTGATTCAGTCCCTTATGCCACATAACGATCAACTTTCACTCTAAGCACAAAATGCTACCCAAGACTCAATAAAGACACGAGAATTAAAACAAGATTTAATTAATTTTCTATCTTTAAGGACCACACGTAGAAGAATACATAAGCATTTATAAGACAAACAAGTTCTAGAAACTGATAACAGTTCAACAGTTCTAGAATTGGGTGACCTAAGCATAGTATCAAAGATTACCATCACTGCAAGTACATAGATACAATGATAGAGCACATAAGAAACAACTCGATCCTTTACAACGGTTCTAGGTTCTTATTAGGATGAAATAAAAATCATGCATTCATAGACAAATTACATTTACGGTGGAATCATTTTTAACTCACCCAGGGAAGCTCACAGCATTAATTAAGCTACATGCACTTATTATAATCCAAGTCATGTAAGATAAAATAAATTCAAGTTATTCCACTTGGGTATTATGTGTAACTTCAAAATCACGCATTTTTCAGGAAAATTAAGGAGAACATATAAATCTACTAAAACAACTAAGGACATGCAACATACCATAGAGTATAGTTATGAACGCAAGTACAAAACAATTTTAAAGTATGATTTACTTTAGAAGTTCTTAATAAAAAGAAACAAACACCATTGATAGTCAGCACACTTATCCATTGCTCTTATCTAATTTTGCTACCTCACCAAGAAAATTCAAAACAAATTAGTGAAACTTTTCCTTTCGTTAACTTGAACTTACCACAATAAGTGATATATAGTGTAAAATATGTTTCAAATATTCTATGTGTGTACCACAAACCATTCCAAAATCCAATAGGTTCATAACAGTGCACATTGAGAACGCTTATATATATGTAATACTTCAAATGAAGTCAAGTATGAACACACCACTTAATTAATCAAATTAAAATCAGTACATATATCCAAAATTAATAATAACCACGAGTTATTGTCGCCTCTTTCATTGGTGATGAGTTATTGGGGTGATCAGTCTCTCCTACTCACGCAACCAATTAATTAAGGTCGCAAAAACCACAATATTTCAAATTTACACATACCACGCTAAAAGGCTTTTAACACAATCAAGAGTGCGAAGGCGTCGTCACGACCCCCACTCTTTTGACGTCGTTAAAACCCTTTTAATCACACATATCTTAAAAATCAATGACTCAGCTTCGTATCTTATTAACTAGTTGGTTATAGAGATTCAATGATAATAGAAATACCATAAAGGAAACCAACCAACATCAAAAGTATAGGAAGTAACTAAATTTAAAATTATTTCAACCAATTACAACTATACCAACGAACAAAAACAATCAATGCCACAAGTTAAAAGTCGTAACTTACAATAACTAACACAACAGTTGCACCAAATACTTGCTCAGTCACACATAGTCTCAGAGCACACCACGCAAGCAAGATAGACACACAACTCACCGACTTGCTACGACAATTAATAGGAACATGGTTATGCTCTAACCAGTTCATACCCAAAATTTACATCTATCCCGCTTAACGGCAAACAAACAAAATCCACAACAAAGTCTCTGTCGAAGATCGGCAAGGGATACTGAGAACACACGATTGGACAACTCACGAACCAAACAACAATCACAGTCAACATCAAACGGCAACATTAAACAGTCAACATCGTTATTTGGTCAAGGACCCATCGAGAATAGCAACATCTAACAAGCAACATCCCCAATGGTCATATTAGACCCAACAACAACATCACCAACAGGTGGTCATATTGACCCAACGACATCATCATCAATTAATTACTTAAACAAGATCAATTCAGAACGAGCAACAAGACTCGAGGATTAGAAACTCAAGACTCAACAACTTGGTCGGACAGACCGAACTTCAAACATTGTGAACTTCAAATCATCCGTTCAAGCGGCAATATCTTCTCCTCGGTCCATTCTGTCAATCCTCCACCCCTCGTTGTTAATAAAATGGGTCGCCAAAACTTCTTCAAGGTGGCTGCCTCGTTGAATTGTACTTTTGTGGGCGCAAAGACTCGTAGAGACCCACGACCTATCCTTTTCGGCCAACAATTCGGGGTCGTCTTCACCTTGGACTTGGGGGGGCATCCTCAGCGGCCTGAGAAATGCCCACATCGGCTCGGTCGGGCATTTCTACATCGTCATTCCTTTCAACTACCTCTACCTCGACGTGCTCCTCAACGGCTTGAAGTCCACCCTCGACACTCGAAACACATCCTTCGACTGGCTCGGCATAAGCCTCGCGGGCGAGCTCCTCCCGCCGCGAGGTCTGGTCGGACCTAGTTGAACTCCCAGAAGAGGTCGTCCAGTCTATACTTTGAGAATCAGATACCTCCTCGGCCACATGCATATTGCATACATTCACATGCATATTGCCCGACGGGGTTTTGTGATGGTTATGGATCCACATGCATATTGCACACATGCTTATATTCATACATTCATAGAAATCTTGTTGATGCTTAAATGACTGAATCTTACTGTTTGTGGATATTATAATTGAATGGCAATTATCATGATTACGATTGTCTTTATTATTGCTAGATGTTTTCCTAATATGAGGCTTATCTTACTTGTTATTATTTATGTAAAGAGACTCACCCTAGCATTTTTGTGTTGCTGCTCTCGTGGCGACCAACAGTGATTCTCGAGTGAAGGTGCCATGCCTTCATGGGATATTGTGTCGACTCTCGATCTAGTAACACCGGGGATGGGATTTTAGAGCTACTAATTCATGTTATGTATTTGACTATGTATTTGAGTATGTTAAACTCCGGTTTTATTTCCATTGCATTGCAAATCTGCTTTACGGATTATTGTAAACATTAAGCAGTGTTTGAGGTCTTAACCCACATGACTATGATATGTGTTTTGCGCGACTTGATGCGTTTGGATTTTTAACGGTGTTTTGAGATTATTTTGTTAAATGTACCACCCTCTTTGAGGTGCGTGGAAAGTTTTTGAAAACTCGATTTTTATTAACTTAATTAGCTTACAATAGAAAGGGGGTGTTACAATAGTGGTATCGAGCGATTCGATCTGTCCGTCCCGGCCATGTGTGTCATCATAGTATCTATGACAACTAGGTAGTGTTAATTGTTTCTTAACAAATGTTAGCTGCAGTGTTAGGTTGAGAATGGCCCGAAGGATTGATGCTGCTCTAGCTGAGGCTCTGCAAGCCATAGCACAGCCTATGGGGGAGCAGAGGGGTTGGTAGAGAAGATGCTGTGAAGATCGCAAATTGGCTACTTTTCAACGTGAGAACCCACCTACCTTCAAAGGTAGATATGATCCAGATGGAGCACTGACTGGTGAAGGAAATTGAGCGAATCTTCCGTGTGATGGCGTGCACCCCAGCACAAAAGGTGAAGTTTGGGACTCACATGCTGAAAGAGGAGGCGGATGATTGGTGGATGAGAAAGAGACAGAGACTAGAAGCTGCGGATGAGGAAATCACTTGGGAGGTATTCAAAGAGGAGTTTACAAGGAAGTATTATCCGGAGGACGTGCGTGCTAAAAAGGAGGTGGAGTTTTGGAACTGAAACAGGGAACCAAGTCTTGGAGTGAATATGCAAGGAAAGTTTGAAGAGTTGGTCAAGTTTTGCCCTTACTATGACAACCAAGCTGATTCAGAATTTTCCAAGTGTGTGAAGTTTGAGAATGGTCTGCAGCCAGAAATTAAGAAAGCCATTGGATACCAGGAGATTCGAGACTTTGCCAAGCTAGTGGACAAGTGTAGAATTTATGAGGAGGACAGTGCTGCTGCTTACAAGGTGGTAAGAGAGAAAAAGAATGCTCAATTCCGGGGAAAACCATATGATGTGAGTGGAGGCAAAGGGAAATGGAAGGCTGGTGAGGGTAAGAGTTCTAGTGGGGGAGGGGGAGCTGCTGGTATTGTGTGTTTTACTTGCAAGAAACCCACGCCATAAGAGTAGTGAGTGCACTGAGGCTCGTTGCTACAAGTGTGGTCAGAAGGGCCATAAGAGTAGTGAGTGCAATGAGGTTCGTTGCTACAAGTGTGGTCAGAGGGGCCACAAGTCTAATGCCTGTGAAAAGAAAGAAGTTGTTTGCTTTATCTGTCGTGAGGTGGGACATGTTAGCACTAAATGTCCTAAGTCCAAGAAGGAAGCGGTTAAGGGGAAGGTGTTTGCATTGGCGGGATCCGAGGGGGACAACGCAATTAGAGGTACTTGTTTTAGTAACGGCACTCCTTTGATTGCTATAGTAGATACAGGTGCTACTCATTCATTCATTGCTGCATTGTGTGCTGAGAATTTGGGTCTTGTTTTGTCTACTATGAGAAGGGACATGGTTATTGATACCCCAGCCAAAGGATCAGTAACTACATCCCTAATGTGTGCTAGATGTCCTCTGTCAGTCTTTGGCAGAGAGTTTCTTGTTGACCTTATTTGCTTGCCTTTAGGAGGTTTGGACATCATTCTTGGTATGGACTGGTTAGTTGATAACCAAGTGCATATTAATTGTGCTAGTAGATCCGTGAGCTTTCCTTCTTCTAAGGAGGAAGAATCCGCATTGTTACATTCTGGTCAACTGCTTAGAGTTTTGAAAGGGGAAGCTAAGTTGTTTTCATTGATGGCATCATTGTCCGTTGAGAGCCAAGCTAAGATTGAAGAGTTGCCAATAGTTCGCGAATTCCCTGAAGTGTTTCCCGACGAAATTCCAGATGTGCCGCCTGAAAGAGAAGTAGAGTTTGGTATTGATCTTGTGCCTGGCACTAGACCCGTGTCCATGGCTCCATATAGGATGTCTGCATCAGAATTATCGGAGTTGAAGAGTCAGTTGGAGGACTTACTTGAGAAGAAATTCATAAGACCTAGTGTGTCACCTTGGGGAGCGCCAGTACTCTTGGTGAAGAAGAAAGATGGAAGTATGCGACTTTGCATTGATTATAGACAATGAACAAAGTAACAATCAAGAACAAGTATCCACTTAGAAAATGGACGATTTGATGGACCAAATAGTTGGTGCTAAGGTGTTTAGCAAAATTGATTTGAGATCGGGCTATCATCGATTAAAGTGAAAGATGAGGATATTCAAAAGACAAAGCGTTCGGGATTTGATATGGGCATTATGAGTATTACAGTAATGCCGTTTGGTGTCACTAATGCACCAGGGGTATTCATGGAGTACATGAACCGTATATTCCATAACTACTTGGATCGATTTGTGGTGGTTTTCATAGATGATATTTTGGTGTGTTCCAAGTCCGAAGAGGATCATGCAGAGCACACGAAGTTAGTGCTAGAAGTGTTGAAAGAGAAAAAGTTATATGCTAAATCACAAAAGTGTGACTTTTGGTTGAAGGAAGTGAGCTTTCTAGGTCATATTATTTCGGGTGATGGGATTGCGGTAGATCCAACCAAAGTTGATGCGGTGATGCGATTAGGAGGCTCCTAAGTCGATTCACGAGATTAGAAGTTTTCTTGGATTGGCGGGATATTATAGAAGGTTTATTGAGGGGTTTTCAAAGTTGGCACTTCCGCTAACTCAATTGACTTGCAAGGGAAAGGCATTTGTGTGGGATTCCAAATGTGAAGAAAGTTTCCAAGAATTGAAAAGAAGGTTGACAACATCGCCTGTTTTGACATTGCCCAAATCTGGAGAACCTTTTGTTGTATATTGCGATGCGTCTAAAATGGGGCTAGGAGGTGTTTTGATGCAAAATGGTAAGGTTGTGGCGTATGCCTCAAGACAGTTGAGAACTCATGAAAAGAATTACCCCACCCATGATTTGGAGCTTGCGGCAATTGTTTTTGCCTTGAAGATTTGGAGACATTATTTGTATGGTTCTAAGTTTGAGGTATTCAAAGGATCATAAGGGATTGCGATGATCTGTTTGACCGAGAAAAGAATTAAATATGAGACAAAGGAGATGGTTGGAATTGCTAAAAGACTACGACTTTAGTTTGAACTATCATCCGGGGAAAGCTAATGTGGTGGCTGATGCTTTGAGTAGAAAGTCCTTGCATGTATCCGCAATGATGGTGAAAGAACTTGAATTGATTGAACAGTTTCGAGATTTGAGTCTAGTCTGCGAGGTGACACCTAAGAGTGTGAGATTGGGTGTGTTGAGGATTCACAATGACTTTTTGAATGTTATTCGGGAAGCTCAAAAGAAGGATATTAAACTGGTTGAGATTGCAGTTGGGATTGACCACTCTCAGAGTGAAGATTATGTGATAGATGAGCATGATGTGTTAAGGTACCGTGGGAGGATTTGTGTTCCTAGTGATGATGAGATTAAGAAGGCAATTCTTGAAGAGGGTCATCGTAGTAAGTTGAGTATCCACCCGGGGGCTACGAAAATGTATCAAGATTTGAAGAAGCTGTTTTGGTGGCCCGGTATGAAGCGTGACGTGGCCCAGTTTGTGTATGCTTGCCTGACATGTCAGAAATCGAAGATAGAGCATCAAAAGCCAGCGGGGTTGATGCAACCATTGGATGTCCCTGAATGGAAGTGGGATAGTATCTCCATGGATTTTGTGACGGGTTTGCTGACTACAGCGAGGGGGTTTGATACCATATGGGTGGTTGTTGATAGATTGACTAAATCTGCACACTTTCTACCGATTAATATTACTTATCCAGTTCCGAGGTTAGCAGATATCTATGTCAAGACGATTGTAAAGCTGCATGGTGTGCCTCTGAGTATTGTGTCTGATAGGGATCCAAGGTTCACTTCCGAGTTTTGGAGGAGTTTGCAAGAGGCTTTGGGTTCCAAATTGAGATTGAGTTCAAAGATATCATCCTCGAGCGGATGATGGGCGATGAGAGGACAATTCAATCACTTGAGGATTTGTTAAGAGCATGTGTTCTTGAGCAGGGAGGTTCATGGGATTCACATTTGCCACTGATCGAATTCACTTACAATAACAGTTTTCATTCGAGTATCGGTATGGCGCCTTTTGAGGCATTGTACGGGAGGAGATGTAGGACTCCATTATGTTGGTACGAAAACCGAGAGAGTGTGTGCTAGGGTCCGAATTGGTGCGTGAGACCACGAAAAGGTGAAGATGATTAGAGAGAAGATGAAGGCCTCACAGAGTGAGACGAGAAGAGTTACCATGATAGGAGAAGGAAGGATCTAGAGTTTCAGTCGGTGATCATGTATTTACGAGAGTTACTCCGACGATGTGTGTAGGTCGTGCGTTGAAGTCTAAGAAGTTAACTCCACGTTTTATTGGACCATATCAGTTTTCCGAAAGAGTTGGGAAAGTTGCTTATCGGGTGGCCTTGCCACCTAATCTTGCTAATCGCATGATGTATTCCATGTGTCTCGATTCACGGAGTATGTGCGGACCCATCTCATGTAGTACGATGGATGATGTAGAGGTGAGGAGAACCTTACGGTGGAGACTATGCCGCTTAGGATTGCGGATCGTGAGGTGAAGGTCTTAAGAGGCAAAGAGATCAATTTGGTGAAGGTAGTTTGGTTAGGAGCTGTGGGAGAAAGCATGACGTGGGAGTTGGAAAGCAAGATGAAAGAGGCTCACCCAGAGTTGTTCGATTCAGGTAATTTCGAGGACGAAATTCTTTAAGTGGGGGAGAGTTGTAACGCCCAAATAATTTAATTAATTAATTAATTAAGTTATTTAAGGCTTGCAACCTTTAATTAAATTAATTATAAAGTTGGAGTCTATTTGATCTAAAAAGAGTCTAATTATATTTTAAGTAGGAATACTAAGTTGGAATTACTTTTATTTCAGGAGGTGGAATAAATTAAATGTAGGAGTGGGAATAAGGCCCAAGGGCCATTAGTGGGCCCAATAGTAGTCATAAAGGGTAGGGGTCCTAAGATAGAGTGACCAAACCCTCATTTTGAAGAAAGAAGAAAAAAATAGAAGTAGAGAGGGAGAGTGAAAGGGGCGACAGCGAACCAAGGGGGAGAGGAGGAGGAAAGCTTTTCTTTGATTCTTGGTGGTAAGTCACATTCTTGGTCCTAATCTTCACCTTTTCTCTTCCTTGTTCCATTCCTTTAAGTTCCTTAAGCTTATTCCTTCCTTTTGAAATTTTCCATGGCTACCCAAGAAGGAGAAGCTCACGTGTTCAACTTGGAGTAAGGGAAAGGAGGAAACTTTCTCAAGTTTTTGTGTTGGTAAGTGAAGACTTTGGTCCTAAACACCCTCATTTCCTTTCCATGTTCCATTCCCATGAGTTACATAAGCTAATCCTTGTTATTTTTGAATTCCATTCCACCCAGAGAGAGGGGAGCATTCGGCCTAGTGTGTGAATTGGGGGGAAGGCTTGCTTCATTGAGTGACTTTGGTGCTTGCTTGAGGGTTTTTAGCTCACCCAAGGTTAGGGGAATCTCCATTACATTTTTGATAACTTGTAGGATGTGTGTTGTAGTAGGAATAATTCTAGAAATGATGTGTTGTGTGAATTTGTGTTGCTTACATGTTGATTTATGTTTGAAATGTTTGTTTTGGTTATAACATGTTGATTGTTGCTATGGAAGCATGAGTTGTGATTTATGCATAGTATATGTTTGATGATTTGGTTGTATGAGCATGAGCATGTAAATATGATGATTAGTATTAATAAATCAATGGCTATGTTGGTGTGGTTATGTGAGAAATAATTTGTTTGGAAGAAATTAGGTTTTGAAGTGTGTTGGGTGTAGGTTGGAAGGGGGGGGGCGCCAAATGCTAGGCATTTTGGCGCCAGTTCTTCTTGCTCTTCATCATGCGTGCGTGTTGTGGTGAAAAAGGGAGGGGCGCCAATTGCTAAGCAATCTGGCGCCAGTTCTTGGGTCTCGGGCCGAACAGTGCAGGCGCCATTTCACCGAGGAATTGGCGCTGGTGGAGTGTTTAGAAATGGTGTGTGATGGTGGTCTTTGGGTAGGCGCCATTTGCTAGGCAAAAAAGGCGCCCGTGGCTCTGCTTTTTGGGCTGGTGGTGTTCGGTCTGGGTGGTTTTGGCGGGGGCGCCAATTCCTAGGAATCGGCGCCACAATGCGCGTGTGTGTGTGCGGTGACCGTCATGCGGAGGCGCCGGTTACTAGCAACTTGGCGCCTGTGCTAGTGTGTGTGAGTGTGGGGTGATGGTTTTGGTTATGGGCGCCATATTGGCTGCCCTGGTGGCTAGGTACCTAAAATATGTCTAAGTGATGGTTTAGTCCCTAAGAATTAATTTAATCCTTGGTGTGACAAATTAGTCCCTAAGAATTAAATTAATCCTTGGCGTGACAAAATAATCCCTTAGCGTCTAATTAGTCCCAAGGTGTCAAATAAATTCCTAAGTTCCTAAATTAATTCTTGATGTGTCAAAATGGTCCTCAAAGTGAAGAGAAGGCCCTTGTGAGGTGTTTTGGTCCTTAGGAGAGATTTAATCTAATAATTGACGAAGTGGTGATTAATAATTGAGGTGGTGGTGGTTAATAATTGAGGTGGTGATGGTCAATAATTGACAATGGTGGTGAGTTAATAAATGACGCGCTTGCCACAAAGGTGATTTAATACATATTATGATGGATTGTGATGATGCATTTGTCATAGTGTCACATAAATCATATGCATTACGTGATGGTGAGGATGGTGATGTGGCTTCGCCAAAAAGGTGGTGGTTGCCCGACGACGGGTTTTGTGATGGTTATGGATCCACATGCATATTGCACACATGCTTATATTCATACATTCATAGAAATCTTGTTGATGCTTAAATGACCGAATCTTCTTGTTTGTGGATATTATAATTGAATGGCAATTATCATGATTACGATTAATCGTTATTGCTAGATGTTTTCCTAATATGAGGCTTATCTTACTTGTTATTATTTATGTAAAGAGACTCACCCTAGCATTTTTGTGTTGCTCGCTCTCGTGGCGACCAACAGTGATTCTCGAGTGAAGGTGCCATGCCTTCATGGGATATTGTGTCGGCTCCGATCTAGTAACACCGGGATGGGATTTTAGAGCTACTAATTCATGTTATGTATTTGACTATGTATTTGAGTATGTTAAACTCGCTTTATTTCCATTGCATTGCAAACCAAGCTTTACGGATTATTGTAAACATTAAACAGTGTTTGAGGGTCTTAACCCACATGACTATGATATGTGTTTTGCGCACTTGATGCGTTTGGATTTTTAACGGTGTTTTGAGATTATTTTGTTAAATGTACCACCCTCTTTGAGGTGCGTGGAAAGTTTTTGAAAACTCTGATTTTTATTAACTTAATTAGCTTATAATAGAAAGGGGGTGTTACAGTCCAGTCTATACTTTGAGAATCAGATACCTCCTCGGCCGGAGAGGAGGATGAGCGTGAAGGGGGTGAAACTGGCTGCGACAGTTGAGCCATACTACGTGCGAGCGATACCGGCGGAGCCTCGGAGATTCGAGCAGTTTGTTTGGTTTGCGCCAGAATAAACCTGTGGAGGGGAAGTTTGTCAGGGTCGAGCGTCCTTAAGGGAAGGGGGCGACTTGGTCGTCCCCAGACCTGACACCAATCATAACTAGATAAAAGAACAGTGCAGTTAAAGGTCAAACATGGTTACCTTACAATTGAGGTAGCAACCGGGTGAATTAATACTTCTGGCGAGCGAGCAAAATCACCAAGCTAGCGAGCACTATGAAATCGCGAGCAGGCGTATGGAGCGGAGATTTCAGAGGAAGGTATGAATGAAGCGCTCCCCCTCACTCCTTATATAGTGGACCAACCAGTGCGTTGAGCCCAAGAATGAAGAGGCACAACTCTTCGCCTGCCATCACTACTTAGCCTGACGAAGAGATGAACAGGCATGCCTTGAAAACCCCAAACGTCATTTTGGGAAACAATAATTCACATCATTAATCACCTGTCTCCTCAGCAGTTAGAGGATGGATATTTTGAAAATGGTCATATGGTCGCGCAGGGGGCAGCGACCTCAAGACAGAGTTCGATCCTATGCGACCTAATATCTGGCCGCGAGCCAGATCGCAGTTTTGTGTGGCAGCGCCCACACCTAACGGAGGAAACGTTGGTCGCAATTCATAACTTGACCGAACGTTGTGTCAATCTAGTTCAACGAGTCAAGCCTTAGCCCGCCCACAGGCGACCCAGGCTTGGGGGGCAACTGTTCCGAAGTGGGCTCGAAGCCCACTATTACTTAGAAGGCCCAATACGGCCCAATGCCTAGCATGGTCCGCAAGATGCGGCCATGCCTGCAAAAGGCGCAACGGCAAGAACGCCGGAGTCACTGCTACTATAAAAGCAGCACAAATCCCGAGAATCAGGTACGTAATCATACCTTGTGACCTTACTCGTTGAACACCACTGACTAGAGCGTTGGAGTGTCTTTGTAGGTACCACCCGCGGGCGGCCAACACTTCAATACAACCAGTGCAACTGTGAACGAGCTAAAGACATCACCAGGACTACACTTCTATTGGTCAGGTACGATCAGCAATTATGCCTTCAAGTCAAGATGATAAATTTATTCCTTTAAGTTATTGAGTTAAGCAGGTTTAGTACTATGATTTATGCTATTTAAGAGTATCTCGGTATTTCCAGAAGGTTTGAAATACTACGATGTTTCACTTAGGCAATAAGTAAAAAATTTACAATGAATTTTACATGTAAAAACCTAAATTCAAGTAACAACAAGAAAATAAAAAAAGCAACAATATATAACTATTTAGGAAAGTTGAGCTCGACGACGCTTTAAGGAGTTAAATTCATCAAAAGTTGGCAACAGATCAATATATGGGGTAACTAATAATAAATCATCTGGGTAGGTATATACATAACATATCTATTTACTCAGATTATTTTATTTTTTAGAGGTAGCCAAAGCTCCCCCCATCTTATAGTGCAGAAAAGGCTTTTTGTATCGGTTGTTTTGCACTTTTAGTATCGGTTATCTGTCGATACTAATTCGACCGATACTAAATGTCTGACATTTAGTATCGGTTAAATAACCGATACTAAATGTCACTTTTAGTATCGGATTTTCAAAAAACCGATACTAAATGACGTTTTTTTGGTGATTTTTATGTCTTGAAAACGTACATTTAGTATCGGTTATTTAAATAACCGATACTAAATGTCTTTTCAACATTGTGTATGCTGTCTATAAAATGACATTTAGTATCGGTTATTTAAATAACCGATACTAAAAGTGACATTTAGTATCGGTTATTTAAATAACCGATACTAAATGTCTTTTCAACATTGTGTATGCTGTCTATAAAATGACATTTAGTATCGGTTATTTAAATTAACCGATACTAAAAGTGACATTTAGTATCGGTTATTTAAATAACCGATACTAAATGTCTTTTCAACATTGTGTATGCTGTCTATAAAATGACATTTAGTATCGGTTATTTAAATAACCGATACTAAATGTCACTTTTAGTATCGGTTAATTTAAATAACCGATACTAAAAGTCTACTTTTTAAAAAAAAAATTCTCAATTCACATCTTTCCACACACATATAGATATCAATTAATAGATATCAATTGACCAATTTATAAATTCCAAATTCACAAAATTATCTCCACAAAGCGACTCATAATGAATTCATAAAAATATTTCAACTTCTATTGAAATTTAATATCTTACATTACAAATATTATAAATCGAAATACTTAGTATATAAATTCTACAAATGATGCATGTGATATGAAACATCATAACAGTGGTCATAACCTACAATTCTGAATTAACTCTTCATAAATAACATTGAGACTAAAATACAAATCAGAGACTATTGTATTTTTGGGGAGGGAAAACTAATCAAAGTAAGACGAGTTGCCTTCTCAGGTGCTTCTGGAAGATCTAATTCAACATGACCAAGTGGCCGCAAGAAAGAGTTCTCCTGAAATCATAAATTAAATCGTATTTGCTCAGATTGGCTATTGTATTTTTGGGGAGGGGAAACTAATCAAAGTAAGTAGTGCATGATACCATGACAGCATCACCAACTGTCAGCTCAATGTCATATCTGCCTGAGAGGTAATAAAATTTCTCCACCAAGCCAAGAAAATCCTAAGAGCCAAAATTACAAATTGTGAGCAAAACAAGAACTGCATGGGTGGTGCAAGAACTATTGAATCTAAAAATATCGAGATCTAACAAAACCATAGAATTCTTCCTAAACAAATTGTGCTAGTTGTTTGGCCAATGCAATTGAAACAAGATATGATAATAGTAATAGTAATATAGTAATTGTCTTAATTAAGTAATAATCGGGATGATTACAGCTTGTGACTAGTATACATAAAAGGTATAAATTACCAACACATATTGAAATGAAGAGACAGAGAAGCCATCTTTTCTTCAATAAAAACAGCTAATGACATTCTTTTCTACAGTATTTGAGACACTAGTATACTATCATAGCATGAATTCAGATATACAAATATTATTCAGAAGTCATGGCAGAAACTGCTGATTTGATAGTATTGACTATAATTTACATATTTAACTAGCTTCAGCTTTAAAAAACACATTGCAATTAGCTTTGGGCAGGTTCTACATCATACATATATAGAGGAATATATTTCATTGCCTTTTAACTTAAGTGATATTGATAAAACAGGAAGCTATAGTGAGTACAGCACTAGCTGGAGCAATAATAGGAGCATCAGTGGGTGGATGGATTAACGATCGATTTGGAAGAAAAAAAGCAATAATTATTGCAGATACACTATGTTTAAATATAAATAACAGGAAAAGAAGAAGAATCAATTAAAATATTGAAGAAGATTTACTCACCTGAAGATGTTGAGGATGAAATTACAGCATTAAAACAATCAGTAGAAATGGAACTGAAAGAATCTTCAACTTCAGACAAAGTGAGCATAACAAAGCTATTAATATGACAAAGCTATTAATATGACAAAGCTATTATATTGAAACCTACGTTTTCTGGGTTTTAGCACTCCAAGATCACTGTCAAGAACTGTGATTTTTGCATTGCTAACTTCGATAATGCCAGTGACATATATTGGCACATGAATTTGGCCTCCAGTAGCATAAACATTTTCAGTGCCAGAATCATGAAGGACCATCTACAAAATAGGCTTAAAACATTATAATTAACATGCAGATAGAAATACACTTTTATGCAACTGAAAGGAAAAATAATCACTAAATATAAAAAAACAGGAATACCTCAAAAACGAACACATAGGTTCCTACATCCACATTTTCTGGGAAAACACTCAAGACATGAAGTCCACTACTTTGATCATACTGGAGCTCCTGTATTATGCAAGATGGGCAGGGTATTCAGACAATTGAAAATATCACACAACAGAGATAATAAAGAATTCGACGAGCTGATCAATTACTTTACTACTCCAACCCACTCCTCAAAATAATCATTGACTTTTTACTCACCTTTTTTTGTTACAGAAGGAATTCTAACTTTATAAATGAACATTAACAGTCACTCTTGGAAACTTGAATATGGTAAATGCGAAGTTACACATGCCATATTTCTTGATGCTATCAAAAGCTTCAATATGTCACTATTCACCGTATTTACCTGACAATAAGGAGCTAATATAAGATATTGATAGAAATACCAAGAGGCCCAGGACAAAGTATGCTTCCAAAATGCATCATAAACATGTAAAATGTAAAGAGATGAATTGTCAGAAAAATGAAGTGCTAGTAAGTTTAACATCAAAGTTTTAGCCTTTAAATTGATTTGCCCCCACTTATATTCATTTTTGTTTAACAATTCCAGATGGTAATATTATTGACAAGAAATTTATATAGCATACTATCATAATGCAGATAGTTTTACCCATATGAACTTCTAGAACATAAATAAAAATATTCAACTAGACAAGTTTTGAAGTTTATAATGCTGAAGCTAGTCAAGTAACCACTCAAACTTTACCCTGGTCAATTTCAGAAGATGCTAATGAGACCACTCCAGCCAGGGCTTCAAGTGCCAATCCTGTGAAACACGTGAATAGCTTAAGTTGTCATTACAGATGAATATCAATAATTTGAGGGGTCATGTATATAGCTAGTTTCAGCGCAAAAAATATCATATATAAAGAAACAAAACCTCAACATGTTTCCTTATAAATCATTACCAGCAGCATAGGTACTAGACTCTGGATTATCAGAACTGTAGCGCCATCTTCCATCACTTTGGCTCTGTGCCTGCCAATAATGCAGGACATGACATCATAATGCACATGACAGTTTGAATTGTAATTGCAGCAACTTGTGGAAGTTATGAATTAGAGTTTAGGGTTTCCAATCAAAGAAGAGGAGAATCGTAGAAGAGGAGAGTTGTGTTCTTTTTAGGGTTTCACCGAACTACAAATCGAGAGAAGAGGAGAATACAAACCAGTGCGAGAGAGTTGTCTTCGTTGTTGGCAACGGCGAGAGCGTTGAGTTGAGCGAGAGACGAGAGTGAGAGAGCCGACGAGAGAACGGAGACGCCGAGAGTAGAACGAGAGAGCGAGTGAACGGAGACGGCGAAGAGAAGAACGAGAGACACGAAAAAAAAGAACGGAGGCGATGAAGAGAAGAACGACGCAGAGAGGAGGCCGGCGAGGTTGATAGATTCAGGTGAGATCTGTTTGTGCGAGAGAGACTCGCGAGAGAAGAAAGTGAGAGTGAGAGAAAGGGTGTTTGAGTGAGAGAGAACGAGAACTAACGCGTGAAATAGAAAGGACCTTTAGTATCGGGTGTTAAAATACACGATACTAAATGTGGTTAGAGACACATTTAGTATCGGTTGTTTAAACAACCGATACTAAATGTAGGCGTGAAAATTGAAAACTTTCATTTAATTTCAAAATTGCCATCAGCGTCAACATTTAGTATCGGCTGTTCAAACAACCGATACTAAATGGTGCTTTTTAATGTCATTTTTCCACTAGTAAGATTGATTATAACCGTTGTTGAATGCGATTAAATGAATTATGAGTTGTCTTCGTCAGTATTATGTAAAACCCTTGAGGGAGGCAACACATTACAAAGAATAACTAATTATATATATATATATATATATATATATATATATATATATATATATATATATATGTACAATTAATATCTTCACAGTATAAAATGAAATTTATCAATCTGACCATTGAATAACAAGATATTATCTTTGAGATCATATATATCAAATTTCATACGAATAAGAATTTGATAGAGACTCAATCACACTGCTTTATTTCTATTGCAAATATGTTATTTAAAAGATAAGTAACTCTGTTTTGCTAGATAACACACCTATGGGTATCCAATTTTTTTGAAATTGAATATACATCATAACAAGGATAATATCATGTTATTCAACAGTCGAATTGTTAAAATTCATTTTGTATATTAATTGGTGAAAGTCGCTAAGTTTGACACCTAGTGTCAACTCATATATATATATATATATATCATGCACACGAGTATTAACAGAGATTATTGTTGTTGTGGGTTAGATGAAGGAGCTTACCCTTGGACTGTTGGAACCAGATGGATTTAAAAACACCTAAATTGATTTTGAAGATAAAAAATATTATATGTGAACAATCATACACTAATGTACCTCTCAAGTGTGTAGGAATTACTTTTTTTCATTCAAACTTTGTAATCATCGTGATAGTGTCTTTTGTTCGTTAAATGCTATAGTTCAATTGGGTATAATTAAGTAGTTGGGATTCTAGCCAAGGTTGGTAGATAGGCTCTTGGGGTTGTATTGTGAAAAGGTTGGTTGTGGATTAAGCCTTTCGAGTGAAGAAGGAAAAAATATATCAAAGCTGTTTGATTGTACAAGCTATAGTTGGTAGTAGACTAGGATAAATTTCTATTGTGTAATTTACTTGTTTTTTTCTCTTACACAATTTTATTACAAACATTTTTTCTTGTCTTTCATAACAAACGGTTTAGAAAAAAAAAACTTGTGAAACTATTTTTACTTAGAAAAACCTATTCAAATCCCCCCCTCCCCATTTCTATCATTAATTAGCATAAGAGAGGAAGCTCTCGAAATGGAACATTGATAATGGTCCTAATGGCGAACATTGATAAAAGGCTGCATACAAACCATGTGCATTAGTGTTATATATTAGGAAACCAAGTCAATGTTAACATTACATTTAAATCACCTTGAAGAGATATATAGGACTAAACTCTTTTCACCAGAACATCATCGCGAATATGACTAACCTCATATGTGGAAGCCTCTCCAAGAACTAATCTTATATGTGGAAGCCTCTCTAGGAACATCACCACGAATTGTAGTCTTTGAAATTTTGTCATTTGCAGAAAGAATGCAAATAGCATGGAGTTCTTGCAGAGAGAGAGAGATATAATTTTTACTACCAAAGATGGAGGCACCAATGAAGCGTGAGAGGCCGAGGTTGAAGAAAGACAGGATCAGTAACTTGCCCAATGCCATTTTGCTTTATATAATGGCATTTATGATGATTAAAGATGTTGTCAAGACAAGTATCTTGTCTAAAGGGTTGAAGAACCTCTGAAAATCTCTCCCCGATACCAAGTTACATACTCATGATGACCTCGGAAAGCCTTGGTTCTTTTCTGATGGTGTCTCTGCCATTGTCTCATCTCGTAGTCGTAGTGGCAAGTACCTGACAATTACCCATCAGAGAAAAAACCCAAGGCTTTTCGAAGTCACGAGTATGTAACTTGAGATCAGGGAGGGATTTCCAAAGGTTCTTCCACCTTTTAGACAAGATACTTGTCTTAACAACATCTTTAATCATCATAAATGACATTATATAAAACAGAATGGCATTGGGTGAGTCACTAATTCTGTCTTTCTTCAACCTCATCCTCTCACTCCTCCTCGCGTTTAATGACCTTAAAAGAATGGTGCTCAGCTTCAGCAACTTCGTTACCAGCATGACCATCTGCAATGGCATTAGAATCCATTTAGTTAAAGAATATTAGAAAACTGACAACTTTTCATTTTAGCGTAACAGTTATATTGTTTGATTTTGACTATTCTAAATAACTAAAGAAACACAATCAAATTATTTAGGATTCATATTTTTTAGTTTCAAAATTGATTTTTACCAATCTGCAACAAACAAAATGTTAGTTAGATGTATTGATGTATATTCAAGCTTAAATACATTAGAGTGTACAACTGAAAGAGGTAATACAAAGAAACTTGTGTGACTATAACTAACAAAAGTTGACTAATCACTTAACTGACTACTTGTCTACAAATCACTTTTGTATATGCGAGTTCCTGATGAAGTCTGAGTTTTATTCATCACCCTCATTCAAAAGATGGAAGAGGCAACCTCTATGAAGCACTTTAGACCTATAGGTATATGTAACGTGTCTAACAAAATAGTTACTAAACTTATAGCCCATCGCATTAGAGAAATGTTGCATAAATTGGTTGAACCTGCTCAATGTTTTTTGATCCAAAGAGGCATAGCTAAGACAACATTATTGTTGATCAGGAGATTTTCCACTCAAAGAGACATGGGAAAGGAGCAAACGGTTGGATGGTGATTAAAGTTAATCTTGAGAAAGCTAATGACAAAATGTATACTGTTTTGCTATGATTGTAGTCACTAATTATTTGGGGGTACTCTTTTTCCTCATTTAATTTTTTTTTCTCATTGGGAATTGGCCTAGAGGTTTTAATGAGGCCCATAACACTGTATGGTTGGAGTACATTTTGTACTTTAATAAAAGTCCTCTTTGCCTTCCAAAAATAAAGGAAAAAAAATATTTATTATAAATGGATGGCATTTTTGTATGGTACTAATATTGAGTATTGAAACAGATAGAAAGTCTTAATCATTTTCTATCATTATTCAAGTTCACCGATAGCAACAATTGTTCCGACTTGGGTTGCAAACCCCATCGAACACTTGGGCCTGGCCCATTATCCAGCAGGAGACTTGGCCCAATAAGCCAGTCCAACAGCGAGGCGGTTAAGCCACGCATCATAGAGGACCGACGGCCCAGTTTCGCTGCGCAGATCCAACGGCTCGCGCCGAGCGCCCTCGTCTATAAATAGAGCACCCGGCCTCCATTTCCAGGTACGTCTTCGTTCTTGCACATCCTGTCTATTCTCTCACTGACTTAGGCATTGGAGTGTCTGCAGGTACACCCCCACCCGACGTGGGATGCGGACCTACTCGGACGATCGAAAACATCTCTCCTATTCCGACAACAACTAGCGAGTCCGGAGAAGCGGAACCCAACTAGCTCCTCGGACAAGGTAACCCTAAAGTTCAGGACCGGAGAATAATCTATACTCAATTATCATAATGAAAATTCTATTGACCAATAAGACAATTAATCTGGAAAAGTGTATGTAGTTCCTATTCAACCATAATTATTTGTGCTTCGTAAGGATTTCCTTATTTCGAATGTAATGCCCCAAAATTACAAGCATCTGTAAAAGAAGAGAGCAATTTTTGAAAGTCTCTACAGTTCCCAACTAAATGATCATATAAGTGCAATAAGCTTGCTATAGAAGAATTTTGGATAAGCAGAACTTATCAGAAAAATAATGAGAATAATGCACACGAGTAGATTAAAATAAACCTTATTTAAGGGAACAACCATAAAAATTAGGTGTTTTAATTTGACATAGAAGATGCATAAAAATAAGATTACAAGACAACAAAATAATTGTTACCTTATTCAATGGCACGAATGCATAATATGGATGTATCCGATTCGAGACAAAACCTGCAAATTCAAAGACAAATCCATGTAACTAAAAAAATGGAATATATATTTGCACTAATTTCATAACTATTACATTATTTAATAAATAATATCTTACCCATATTTAATCAAGGAAATCATAGTTGTTGGAGATCTATGTTGGACACAATGAAAATGAAGAGTCAAAGAACAATTGAGAAGGCGTAGAAATATCACACAACATTTGAAGATTTGCTTTTGATCAGTTGCAATGATAATAACAGAAGCAGATAATATTGCGCCGCCACTCATAGATCTAATGAACACAAAACAACTTAAGACTATACCGGAGAAAAACATCGATAAAAAATAGATTATATAAATGAAGGAACATGACGAATCACATGGGATAATTTTGTATATAAAATACTGATCTAAGTAGAACAAAGTTTTGGTCAATGTACGAAACCCTAACATATCGTCATAAGCAATTGAATCATACAAGTATATGTAAGAACACATCTTACATATGAATGAGCGATAGATTGAAAGCGAGTACAATCTTCTTGCAAATTCTACAAATGCAATATAACGATGAAGGAGAAAAGAAAAGAGACTCTTTAGGTTTTGGGGATGCGGTATTTGTTCCTTTTAGTTTTCTCAAACGATGAACACCACAACGTATTTATAGGAAAATCACGTGGGGAAGGACATATGTTAGGTTAACTTTTAGGTTTTCTCAATTTATAATATTTTTAATTAAAAATAAATATAACTTTCTAGAAACACAATCGCAAAAAAATTATTTTCCAATGCCTATAAGATAATATTAATTCTTTCTAAAAAGATAAAAAAAAATTGGTCACAAACATTTATAAAAAATTTAAACATCAAAGTTATGACCATATAGACACCTACGTCTATGATAAACTAAAAAGTATTTAAATTTTTATAATTAATCTCAATAAAATGCTAATAAAATGTCCTCTTCTCCTCTTTAGAGTTTTATAACATCATGTTTTTATACACACGAGTATTAAGGGAGATTATTGTCGTCGTAGGTGGTAGGTGGATCCAGAAAAAGGGAATTTAAATTGTTTTTAAAGATAACAAATACCATATGCGAATAATCATATTCTAACGTGTCTCTCAAGTATGCAGGAATTACTTATATCTGAGAAACGTTGTGAAAGACTATGGCAGAATAAAGTCACAAGATCATGGTTGGCAGCGCTACAAGAATCATCTAATTTCAGAACGACTCAACTAAATCATTATCTCAGCGTAAGGCATCCTTTAAAATAAGAATTTTTTGTTTCAAGCAACTCAGCACAAGCTTCTGATTCTATTCACTCCACCAGAAGATAAAGAGACACTTTTTAATTATATATTAGATTTAGATGGTCATCTTAGTACAAGGAATCAAAGGGGAAAAGGGAAGGAATTAAAAGAAGAATAATTTACAAAGTAACAAGAACTTTTGCTAAGTCGACGACTCAAACCTCCTGCATAGTAGAAATCAAGCGGTGATAGCAGAAAACGCAAATAAGAAATAGTGTAGAATCAGACATCAATCGATGTGGTTACTATCAACCGGAAAACATCATTGGCTAGAATTCATATCTATCTTTAAAAAGCATACAAGAAATTTGGATAAATTGACGTTGCTATTCAAATCAAAATATAGAAGCTATCAAGCATTGTTAAAATACTATAGAAATGAAGCTCCTGCATTTGGAAAGGAAATATTCGTTGAAGCAACTCAGTTAAAGACTAGAGAAGAGAAAACACTATCATTTAAGCTTTCTGAAAAATCTCTCAGTTGATAGTAACTCTATTTTTTACTTTCAAACTGTGTAATCAACCCGATAGTGGCTTTTGTTGGTTAAATGCTTGAGGTCAAGTAGCTCTAAGAAGGGAGTCTAGCCAAGGTTTGCAGATAGACTCTTGGGGTTGTATTGTGAAAAGTTTCTTTGTGGATTAAGCCTCTCGAGTGAAGGAGGCAAAAATATCATGTAATGGGTGGACTAGACAAGCTATAGTTGGTAGTAGAATAGGATAAATTTCTGTTGTGTTATTTACTTGTTTTCTACTTACGCGATTTTATTAAATAGTTTTTCTAGTCTTTCACCAATTTTATAACAAACGTTTTAGATAACAAAATTTGCAAAATCATATTTACTTAGTAAACCAATTCAACACCTCTCATTTTCTAGTGTTTTCTACGATTAATTGACATTAGCGAGAGGACTCTTAAAAAACATCTAACAAGTATAGCGTTGGAAGATCCTCCTCATTCTCTTTTCGCATAATGGCAAACAATAATGGTCTTAACTGCAATCGTCCTCCTTTGGTCACTAGATTAAACTATGACTACTGGAATGCCAAGATCGAGTGTTTTCTTGAGTCAGAATGTCCTAAGTTGCGGGAAGCAATTTCTACAAAATATGAAACTCCCAATAATTTTGATGGGGAAGATAAAGGAGGGTATGCTTGGACAAAAACAGAAAAGTAACTCATATTGAGCGTGCGAGCATGCGTTGAAAGCTAAGAAGCGAGCTAAAATTCCTCTATTGAGCTCAAAACCAAACTTGGAAATTTTGAAGGTCAAAAGCGCAAAATACCAAAGCGATGACAGATGTAAATCGGGACAAATATTGGTTTGTTATCGAGTTTTATCTAGTAACCCATTTAGGGACTATGGGTTTTCGGTTTTGTTTTATTTTTTCATTGCTAAGAAGCCATTTGGAGTACTTACGCGATGTTACATTCAATTTAGGTTTTGTGCCCTAGCCTCCATGGAAGCTTAAGCCCCTAAATCGATTATTCAAGGAAAGAGTGTCGCTGTATGGATTTTGAGGGCGGTGCTTGAATGTTTAACATTATTTCATTTGTGTTTCTGAATTTATCTCTATCAAATTATTTTTGTTCTTAATTGTTGCAATTTCTAATTATCGTATTACGCTTGATTTACTCGTATTCGGTTTTTGCAAAAGCGCGTTTACGTTTGTGTATGCGCTTGCTTGTATGCAATTCGTTTAAGTAACTTTTGATTATTTGAATTATTTGATTTCTTAAATTATTTGATTTAAAGAGAACTTGTAAGAGAGGATATTGGTATGGATTACTGTTATGATATTAGTTATGTTTTAAACGTAGCTTAAAACTTTGCGTGGCCCGATTGAACACGCTGTTTTTGATGCTTGCTTTAAAATGATGTGAATTCTCATAAAATAATTGATACTTGTTTTAGTTAGTTTATATCAATCAAGATTCATAAATCCTTAGAGACGTTAGCCTTTTGAAGGTGTGATGAATCCGAAGTACCCCCTTTGTTATTGTTGATTTTACGCACTTCCTAATTTTGATATTTAGAGGTCCTCGAGCCAAGGTCTCTTACATTGAATACTATATCAAATATTTAATTAATTTGACACGTGACTACCGCATGATCAAATTGGTGTCGTTGTCAGGGATCTCTAATTAGGAATCGTCAACTTCAGGACTCACGAACCACTAACATTTGTTTTTGAGTTTTGTGGCCTTGCATGTTCGGTTTGTTTCAGCCCCGTTCAGTTTTATCTTTGATTAGGTTAAAAAAAAGCGGTTTTCAAGAGATCTTATTTGATTGCTCCAAAATTTGGCGAAAAACTCAGATAAAAATCAAGGAATGGGACTCCCATGAAAGGGAGCTGAAGCGTAACAATCTCAAATTCGCTCGTTTTTTATTTTTAATTAATTTTTTTAATTTGCATATATTTCTTTTGATTTATTTGTATTTTTCATACTAATTTTAATTTTTTTATATTTGATTCCTTTTAATTTTCTACATTCATATTAGCTTTAGGACATAGTTGGTATATCTCGAATTGTTGCATTTTCTTAATTCTTGCTTTGCATACAATGCATGACCAGTCCAATCTTCATTAATTTGCACCCTTTTGACCTTGAATTTGAGAGAACATTGCACCGTAGACTTAGGGATCACATAGAAGATAGTGGTAGTGATAGTGATAGCATCTTTAGTCAAAATCTCATTGATTCCGATCTTGATTTTGTTAACATGGTGGTAGAACACTTAGGGAACTTCTTTTTTTGATTTACGTACAATGCTCTATGCATTAATTATCCCGAGTTGTTGTTCCTTTTGAATTGAAATTTTGTTTAATACTCTTATTGCCAAAGTTTAATGGTATTGCAAGTGATGATCCACACAAACATCTCAAGGAGTTCCACATTGTGTGCTCAACCATGAAGCCCAAAGGAATAAAGAGGAGCACATTAAACTAAGGGTCTTCCCTTCCCACTCCAAGATGCGACCAATCGGTTGTATTACCTCTGTGCGCCCCAAAATTAATTAGGTGAATTATTTAACTAATTTAATTAGGTGATTGTTTAACTAATTTAATTAATGTGATTATGTGACTAATTTAATTAAGTAATATTTTAGTTGTGTATATTAAAATAAATATAAGGTGTTATAGTGATTAGTTATATTAAAAATAGAGTATTTAATATGACTAAGAGGTGTTGGGTGTAAATAAGGGAGTGGGGAAATAATTAAAATAGAAAGTGGTTGAAGTAGCTAGGAGGTGTAAATAAGGGGCCCAAGCCCACTAATAGGCCCAAATTAAAGGAAATAACCTTAGGGTGTAGGGTTTCCTTCTCATTTGAAGAAAAGAAAAGAAAGGAGAGGGAGAGAGTGAGAGGGAAGCCACGCAGCAGCTGGTCTAGGAGGGAGGGAGGACAAAAATTCCATTTTTGGCTTGGGGTAAGTGGATTTGGGTACCTTTCTTCTTCATTTTTCACACTCTATCTTTTAGTGTAAGTTTCATACACTAATTCATTCTCATTTCTACTTTACCATGGATGGGGTTTGAAGCTCAAGGTGGTAGAAAAGCTAGTTATGGGGTTTCTTGTGTTGGTGAAGGAGAGACAACTTGAGTTCTTCAATTTTGAGGTATGGGGGCTCTCTTTCATAGTTAATAATTTATAAACCATGAAATCATAGAGATTAGGTGTTAATTAATATGGAGGTGATTGGTTGTTAAATTGATATAATTGAATAGAAGAAATATTGGTGCTTGTTAGGTGTTTGATATATTGTTTGAATTAGAGTTGATTAGGAGTGTGTATGTTGATGATGAACTTTACTTGTTTATGGTTTTTGTGTGTTCTCTGGACACTGTTTTGGTTTTCCTCAACTGGTACTGTTTGGTTGATCCAAAAATTGCGTGGCTAATTGTTTTTGAAAATAGACTTAAGGCCGGTCGTTTTGGCACTGGTTTCGTTCGATTCGGAGTTGTGTAGCTCAAGTTATGAGTCTCTAAAGTTAGGTCAAATTTCTGGAGTCAAACTGGGGGTAGGTTCAGTTTTTGCAGGTTTTGTGTACTCAATTGAACTCCGTTTTGAGTGATTTTTATTTCATTGAAATATAGACTTAATTCTCTACGAAATAGGCACTGATTTCACTGAATTTCATTCAGAAATGAGAAAGAAAATTTGGTTGCAAGTTGGGTAAAGCGTTCTGTCCGATTTTGGTACCTCAGTGTAGTGTTTTGAAAAACTGTACCAACTGGACACTTATTTTGAAAAACTAAAATCATAGGTAGAAACTACACTCAGAGGGCTTTCCAATGAGTGGTCTTTTGTAAATTTTTCGATGTCGTTTGCTATTTTAAATAATCGCCAAAGTAGAGTACTCTTTGTAGGGAATACAGCACTTCCGTGCAGTGTTGTCAATGTTACCCAAAGTGTCAAAAATACTATTTCGGTCCCTATGCACTATTGGTCCTTCAAAGATGTTGTTTTAATCCTTATGGTGTCAGAATGATCCCCAAGGTGTCAAATTAGTCCCTAAGTGTTAAATTGATCCTTATGGAGCCAAACTAGTCCCTAGGTGTCAAAATAGTCCCTAAGTGCCAAAATAATCCTTATGGTGTCAAAATGGTCCCTAGATGTCAAAATGGTCCCCGAGGTGTTAAACTAGTCCCTAAGTGCTAAAATGGTCCTTATGGTGTCACATTAGTCCTTAAGAGGTGATTCGGTCCTTAGGCGTGGGTTTAGTCCTTGGTGTGACATATAGTCCAATATGAGTTGTGGGGTGTTGTGGTGATGATTAAGCGATGGGTAGGCTTCGGCCAAAGCGACGGGTTGTGTTGTGGAGATGATTAAGCGATGAGTCAACGAATGTTGTGGTAAATGTATTGTGTTGTGGTGCATTGTCATGGTGTCGCATAAATCATACGTATAAAGCGATGGGGGCTTCGGCCAAAGCGACGGGGGCTTCGGCCAAAGCGATGGGTGCCCTTGAGGCTTATAGCGATGGTGATGGATCCACATGCATATTGCATTCCATGCATTACATGCATGCTCTGGTGATTGATTGGGTGTTCATGAATTAATGGTGTGTCGGTGTAACTGTATTTGGTGTATGCGTATATGTGACGAATCTTGTATAATTGGCGTAAATGTATCTTCTATGCTTCGTAATTGGTGTAACTGTGTTGATGGTGTACTGAATTGACTGTATATCTGGTGTACCTAATCTATTGTGTTTCTTGTTTTATTTATTATTATCTATGTATTGAGACTCACCTCTTTGCGTCGTGTTGCCTCGTATGTCGTGACACTGCAGTGTGATGACTAAAGGTGTTTAGAGATCTTTTCTCTAGTGTGGTCGAGTCGGCTCTGATACGTAGCAGCGGGGGGAAATATATAGTAGTCATTATTTTATTACGATTTGAACTATTATGTTAAGCTATTATCTTCCGCTGTTGTACTACTTTATTCTCAGACTTGTTGGTGCTATGTATCATATACTGGGGTTTTACTTTAATTAATATTTTGGAGTATTGTAAGGTGTTTTGAAGAAATGTAGCACCCTCTTTGTGGTGCGTTGAAAAATATTATTGTTTTGAAAACTCTGATTTTATAATCGATTAATTAATAGTAAATAGAAAGGGGGTGTTACATTAGTGGTATCAGAGCAGTTCGGTCCGTCCGGCCAAGTTGTCGAGTCTGTTAACCCTCGAGTCTTGGTACTCGTTCTAAATCATAATCATGTTGTTGTTTATTACTGTTGCCTTTGTTGGTTTGTTCTTTCATTGACATGCCTTGTGGTGACCGAATCGTATGGCGGTGGTTGTAGCATTGATTTTGTCTGCATTATAATCGTTGTTTGTATCATTAAGATATGTGTGATTAAAAGAGTTCTAACGACGTCAAAGGAGTGAAAGTCGTGACGACGCCTTCGCACTCTAGACTGCGTTAAAAGTCTTTTAATGTGGTAGTTATGAAATTGAAAGGAAGTAGTTTTGTGACCTTAATTAATTGGTTGTATGAGTAGGAGGGACTGATCACCCCAATCACTCATCCCCAATGAAAGAGGCGACAATAACTCATGGTTATTATTAAATTTGGATGCATGCACTAATTTTAAATTGATGGACTGCTTGATTAGCTTGTTAGAATGTAGAAAGTAATTTTTATATGACCTAACCGTGGTAAGTATACCGTGAACAATATTTGAAGATTGCTTGTTGCAAACTGTTGAACTTGATTGACGTCTCTGCTATAGGTTGATTGTTGCTGTGGTGTATAAGAATTTGAATTGACTTGTGCTTAATTGTTTCGAAGATTGTATGCCAAAATGAAATAATGTGTAATGCTATATTTCCGTTATCTCAATTAAAGTTGCATAACTTGAAGTTTCGACATTTTAGTGTTTCAATTTGCCTTGTTTAGTGAGCATGATATGATTTGTCAAAAATGAAATGAGTAATTTTCTTACCTTACGAGTTTATGTCGGAAAATAAATTTTCAACTAATAAGTAGTTGCTTATGTGGTTGCATGCTCTAGTGACAGTAAGGTTGGGGGTTGCATATAGAGTTTCCTTTTTGGACAAAACTGTGAGTTCTATGATTTTCAAAAAGAAAGCGGTGCTTGGAATTTTATGCTATTGGAAAATGAATGTGATGTCAAATTAGTGTTGAATTCGATTCCCAAGATGTTTTAGGGTCTTTATTTCAAAATGTGACATAAATTCGGCTTTTGAACCGATAGGGTTGTGGTTTAATGATGTTTGAAAATTATGAGATTGTACATAAATTACATGATTAAGTGAGTTAGAATTTTTATGTTATGTGAATGTGAATCCAAATAATGATTGTCAAGGTCTTGGGAATAAATGTAAACAATTTTAAGTACTTCTTGACTGTGAACAACAAATTGTATAATTGTGTTCGTTTTATGACTTAACTTGGATTTTGTTGTTACTATTACTATTATTAATTGTCACTCCTTGATTTGTGTTACGTGGCTCCTAAAATCTAATGATGAAACGTGGCGAGACCTTTTGTGCACTTATATTACTTGAATTAGTTTTCTTTGCTAAATGTTGACAAGGAGATTTAATTTCATTTGCTTAAACTAATATCAAGTCTTGTATCAAAACAAGTGTGTTATAAAGCATGTGTTGGTTATATTATTTTGGTGATATGAAATCAATTAAATTTAGTAGAATTATATGTTCCATGTTATTTTCTAGGGAAATTGTAAAAAATCGCATGTTAGCCAATCCCTATGAATAAAGAGATCGAAGAAGATGCCTACATGTTTAATCTTTTCGGGCTTGTGTGTTTAATTTGTTTGCATGATTGGTTATGCTTATGTGTTTCCTACGTGTGTTCTTTGGAGGCGAGGAATTAATTAAATCTTGTTATAATTTTCGTGTCCTCAATGAACCTTAGTAGTGTTTTGTGCTTAGAATGAAAGCATGGTTGTTATACAACTCAGGAGTAGAAATGATGCCAGAATCAATGTCTTAGGTAGAGACTCATGGAAACCGGTAAAGCTATGCATACTTTTTGCGAACTTTCTGAAAATGCTATTTTTATAAAACTCGGTGTAGAATTATTAGTAATGGTGGCTGAATTATGATGGTTGTTTGTGTTGTTGAATTCAACTTTTTTTGAGATGTTCGACATGGGTTCAGTGTTTCAGTGACTGAGAACGTTTTACTAATTGAAAAATTATGTGGTTTGTAATTTCGAAAACTTGATTGAATGCTTGTTAATTTGCCACTGATTTGGTTGCATTTGGAGTTGTAGAACTCGAGTTATAGGTGAAACAAGTTAGGTTAAAATTACGGAAACAATCTGGACATAGGGTCGGTGTGTTTGGTTCTTTGCGTTCTCAAAAGAGCTCATTTTCGAACGAATCCAATTTCTCTGAAAACTTGACAGAATTTGCCTCATTTTATGCACAAGTTTCATGCAATTTGATCGAGTCTTGGTCATTATAGAACTGCTTGAATTTGAAGGACAGAAACTGCATCTTTTGAAACTAGTATGCGTATTTTTGAAAACTGTACCTATTGAACACTCTCCTTCAAAAACAGAACTTAGGGATAAGAAATAGACCCATAGGGATTTCCAACAAGTATTTATTGGTCGAAATCCGAGGTCGTTTACTATTTTAATTAATTCGCCAAAGTAGGCGCAAAGTTCTGAAATTTTACTTTTACCCGAGTTTAGGTGGATTAATTTGGACGTTGAATAAAATGATTAATTGTGGAATAGGTTGAACTTGAATTTTGTTGTTATGATCGTGTTAATTGTTGATGTGAATGATGTTGGATATATGATAAATTGTTGAGATTGGTATTGTTGTATTAATTACGGTTGTTAGGGTTGTTGGGCCTCTGCCATAATTGTTGTTGTCTCTTGTGTTGGGTAGTCGGGTAGGATTTTGACAACCTACGAGTTAGAATACCTAATTGGGGAGTAAGAGTGTAGGGAAGAGTGTTTGATCATTTGTGTGTAAGATAGGACTTGGATGATAGCGGTTAGAGGAGTTCTCGGTTTAGTGGGTAGTCTATGAAGTTTCCGGTGGTAAGGGCAAAAGAGAGAGAGTTCGGGCAAAAAGCCAAGTGGGGAGGCAGCTCTGCGCGGGGATTGTGTGTCACAAGTGTGGTAAGCCAGGGCATAGGAATCTAGATTGCATGGTCAACAAGTGTTTCAAGTGTGATAAGTAAGGTCATGTAGCTGCTAAGTGTGAGGAGAAGGATGTGATGCCTTTCAATTGTGTGGGGAATTGAGGCACATTAGTACCAAGTATCCAAAGCGGGAAGGAGAGGTATAGCGGGAGAGTGCTTGTCTTTGGCGGGTTGAACTGCGGAGGAGTGATAGTTGCATTTAGAGTGCGAGTTTCATTTAGGGTGCTCTACTAGAATTTAATGTTTGTGGTGGTGAGTGTTTAAGTTGCATGACTATGATAGTTAGATTTTTAGGGCGAAAATATTCTAAGTGGGGAGAGTTATAACGCCCCAAAATTAATTAGGTGAATTATTTAACTAATTTGATTAGGTGATTGTTTAACTAATTTAATTAATGTGATTATGTGACTAATTTAATTAAGTAATATTTTAGTTGTGTATATTAAAATAAATATAAGGTGTTATAGTGATTAGTTATATTAAAAATAGAGTATTTAATATGACTAAGAGGTGTTGGTGTAAATAAGGGAGTGGGGAAATAATTAAAATAGGGAGTGGTTGAAGTAGCTAGGAGGCGTAAATAAGGGGCCCAAGCCCACTAATAGGCCCAAATTAAAGGAAATAACCTTAGGGGTGTAGGGTTTCCTTCTCATTTGAAGAAAAGAAAAGAAAAGGAGAGGAGAGAGTGAGAGGAAGCCACGCAGCCAAATGGTCTAGGAGGAGGGAGGAGAAAAATTCCATTTTTGGCTTGGGGTAAGTGGATTTGGGTACCTTTCTTCTTCATTTTTCATACTCTATCTTTTAGTGTAAGTTTCATACACTAATTCCTTCTCATTTCTACTTTACCATGGATGGGGGTTTGAAGCTCAAGGTGGTAGAAAAGCTAGTTATGGGGGTTCTTGTGTTGGTGAAGAAGAGACAACTTGAGTTCTTCAATTTTGAGGTATGGGGGCTCCCTTTCATAGTTAATAATTTATAAACCATGAAATCATAGAGATTAGGTGTTAATTAATATGGAGTTGATTGGTTGTTAAATTGATATAATTGAATAGAAGAAATATTGGTGCTTGTTAGAAGAAATATTGGTGCTTGTTAGAAGAAATATTGGTGCTTTCCAATGAGTGGTCTTTTGTAAATTTTCGATGTCGTTTGCTATTTTAAATAATTCGCCAAAGTAGAATCTTCTTTGTAGGAATCTGACACTTACGTGCGGTGTTGTCAATGTTACCCAAAGTGTCAAAAATACTATTTAGGTCCCTATGCACTATTGGTCCTTCAAAGATGTTGTTTTAATCCTTATGGTGTCGAGAATGATCCCCAGGTGTCAAATTAGTCCCTAAGTGTTAAATTGATCCTTATGGAGCCAAACTAGTCCCTAGGTGTCAAAATAGTCCCTAAGTGCCAAAATAATCCTTATGGTGTCAAAATGGTCCCTAGATGTCAAAATGGTCCCGAGGTGTTAAACTAGTCCCTAAGTGCTAAAATGGTCCTTATGGTGTCACATTAGTCCTTAAGAGGTGATTCGGTCCTTAGGTGTGGGTTTAGTCCTTGGTGTGACATATAGTCCAATATGAGGTGTGGGGTGTTGTGGTGATGATTAAGCGATGGGTAGGCTTGGCCAAAGCGGCGGGTTGTGTTGTGGAGATGATTAAGCGATGAGTCAGCGAATGTTGTGGTAAATGTATTGTCTTGTGGTGCATTGTCATGGTGTCGCATAAATCATATGTATAAAGCGATGGGGGCTTGGCCCAAGCGGCGGGGGCTTGGCCAAAGCGATGGGTGCCGCTTGAGGCTTATAGCGATGATGATGGATCCACATGCATATTGCATTCCATGCATTACATGCATGCTCACGGTGATTGATTGGTTGTTCATGAATTAATGGTGTGTCGGTGTAAGCGTATTTGGTGTATGCTTGTATATGTGGCGTAATCGTATAATTGGCGTAGCGTATCTCTGCCATGCTTCGTAATTGGTGTAAGCGCTTGTGTTGATGGTGTCTTGAATTGGTTGTATATATCGGTGTACCTAATCTATTGTGTTTCTTGTTTTATTTATTATTATCTATGTATTGAGACTCACCCTTTCTTTGCGTCGTGTTGCCTCGTATGTCGTGACTGCGGTGTGACGGTGACTAAAGGTGTTTAGAGATATTTCCTCTAGTGTGGTCGAGTCGGCTCTGATACGTAGCATCGGGGGGAAATATATAGTAGTCGTTATTTTATTACGATTTGAACTATTATGTTAAGCTATTATCTTCCGCTGTTGTACTACTTTATTCTCAGACTTGTTGGTGCTATGTATCATATACTGGGTTTTACTTTAATTAATATTTTGGAGTATTGTAAGGTGTTTTGAAGAAATGTAACACCCTCTTTGTGGTGCGTGGAAAAATATTATTGTTTTGAAAACTCTGATTTTATAATCGATTAATTAATAGTAAATAGAAAGGGGGTGTTACACCTCCAACCGGGTTCTATTGAAAGTTGGAATGACTTGAAATAGTGGTTCCTAGAAAAGTTCTTCCCTACATCCAAAAGCACTTGGAAAAGAATTGAAAATTCAACATGGGGTATAATGTTTATGCCCTCATGTTTCCCATGCCCTAGAAGTGCAAGGATCCAAGAACTTTCTCCATTCAATGCACCATAGGCAAAAGTCGATTTGATGATTCCATTCTAGATCTAGTAGATTCAATCAGTGTAATTCCCACATATATTTTTAACTCTCTTAATGTTGGACCTTTGTAGGAAACAGGTGTTACCATCCAGCTAGCAAATAGAAGCAATGCTCGACCTGTTGGACTGGAAGATGATGTTCTTGTTAAAGTTAATGATTTGATTTTTCCTACATATTTTTACATTCTAGACATGGAGGAAGAAACTAAGTCCAGTAGGTCGCCTATCATTCTAGGAAGACCATTCTTGAGGACTGCCAAAACCAAAATTGATGTACATACACAGACTCTTTCCATGATAATGGTGATACTACTAAAAAATTTAGCATTTTAATGCTAAGAAACACCCCATGGAAGACTATTTCGTTTGTGAAGTTGAATTGCTTGATGGTTTGGTTGATACTTTGCAGGTTGACACACCTCCTATGGCTGATGTTATGGATGTAGTTGTTGCTTCCATTGACAGCCCCTTGTTTTAGAGCTTGAACCACCCGCTAGAAAATTTAATTATGCAAATTCAGAGCAGAGTCGGAAGCTTCAAGAGACTAAGATAGTAGGGTTTAAATCTATGCAGGAAGAGAAGCCGCCAATCCTAAGGAAACATAGTGGCGACATTGGTTTATCCTTGACGGGAATTACTGCCAAGAAAGTGTGGAAAGCTAAGCATGATAAGATAGTTTCCCAAAAGTAGTTCTCCATTTGGCATAGAGTTTTATGGTTCATACACCACCTGAAAAATATGGCTGGGAACAATAGATCCAAATGGATTGTTCTTGTTGTTATTACTAACAGTTTTCCTCATTGTGTACTTTTGTTTGGCAAAATTACACCACAGGACCTTTAAATTATTTATTTGTAACAAGTTGGCCCTTTAAGTATTTTTTTTTTGGTAACAAATAGGTCATTTTAATGATTACTCTAGCTTATGTATTTTGATGCAACCAAACATATTTTGGTGTATTTTGATGTAGTCAACGATATGACATTTTGCTAAAAGGGCCAACAGTGTCAATCTTACGTAACTTAAAGGGCCGATTTCTTACAAAAAAAAACATAAAGGGCCACCTTGTTACAAATAAATAACATAAAAGTCCTCTGGTGTAATTTTGCCTCTTTGTTTTCTGTTCGGTCCTAGAAATGGAGAAGTTACCTTATCCGAGGAGCATGGTTGGTTCCGCTTCTCGAGACCTGAGGGTTGCAG
Source organism: Oxytropis ochrocephala (assembly GCA_020916435.1). Taxonomy (NCBI): domain Eukaryota; kingdom Viridiplantae; phylum Streptophyta; class Magnoliopsida; order Fabales; family Fabaceae; genus Oxytropis; species Oxytropis ochrocephala. Next base: position 47,801,679 of record CM037091.1, on the reverse strand, counting down.
TCGGCGTTGATGAATCGTTCTCGGTACCCTCGAGTGGTAATCTCCCCCACGTCTGGTGGGGGTACCTGCAGACACTTTGATGCCTAAGTCAGTAGAACAATAGGCGGAATGTGCAAGAATGAGAGCATACCTGGATTTCGAGGCTAGCACCACTATTTAAAAACTAGGGAGCGCGATCCTGTCCGTGGGATCTGAGCAGCAAATCCTGACCGTCGGTCCTAAGCATCCGGTTGTAGCGCGTTGTGTTCGGTACTAAGGTGTTTGGCAAATCCCTGCTTTTTTGGGCCGCGTTTCCCTGGAGCCCCAACTTTCAATGGCGCTTTTGGCCCAAGTCGGAACAGTGGCCCCCCAAGCCGAGGTCCGAAGGCATGAGTGAGCTTGGCTTTAGAGAGAATATTTGCCGTTATTCCTTCTCGGGGGACTTGTTCGAATCCGCGAGCGCGCCGCCCACCTGAAAAAGCTCGACAGAGCATTTAAGCTCAGAATCAAGTAAATCATGACCAGATTGAAGCTCGAGTCAATTGTCGTGTGAGCATTCAAGCTCAGAATCAAGGTCTCGATAGAGCATTTAAGCTCGGAATCGAGAAGGCCGAAGCCGCTGAGAGCTTCTTCCTTCAGTCGTGTAATCGGACGTTGAGTCATCAGTACGTGAGAAGGCTGTGCTGATTAAAGCACGGGTCGAAGTCGCCCTTGGACTTCTTCCCGTGGCCTCTGGGAGTTCCGTGGAGGCTGGTTGTATTGCTGGTCACCCGACTCGGAGGTTTTCGGCGACTCAAGAGTGGCCGATGTGCCGGCGGATGATGTAACATCGGTGCTTCGGAGCTGCAATCGCCCCCCCGAACCAACACGAGTCTTTTCGGCATGCTTTGTCCTCACTTGCATGCTTTAGAAAACTTCGGAAGGTCACCCATCCCACTACTACTCCAAGCCAAGCACGCTTAACTATGGAGTTCTTATGGGATGAGCTCCGAAAAGAAGATGCACCTTGTTGGTATAGGTAGTTCAAATCAATTCTTTTAAGCCTTCCTTCAACCATGCACGATCCATTACACCGCACAACCTCGGGATCCTCTCATTCCGGTGTGTATTCGGTTCATTCACGCGCCCGCCGCTTTGAAGGCGCCGCCAGAGCCCTCTTTGCCATGCCACCTTTTTAGGCACCGACGATCACTCCCGCCTCCTCGGCCCGGATGTCACATGCCCACCGACTTAAAACCGTTCGTCCTCGAACCACACCGTCTTGGGAGAGGTCTGCGCTCTCGATACCATTTGTAACATCCCGTACTTCGGAAGCGCCGATGCCCCCACGAACCAACACGAGTCTTTTCGGCATGCTTTGTCCTCACTTGCATGCTTTCCGAAAACTTCGGAAGGTCACCCATCCAGCTACTACTCCAAGCCAAGCACGCTTAACTATGGAGTTCTTATGGGATGAGCTCGAAAAAGAAGATGCACCTTGTTGGTATAGGTAGTTCAAATCAATTCTTTTAAGCCTTCCTTCATTATGCAGTCCCATACACACACAACCTCGGGATCCCTCTCATTCAGGTGTGTATTCGGTTCATTCACGCGCCCGCCGCTTTGAAGGCGCCAGAGCCCTCTTTGCCATGCCACCTTTTTAGGCACCGACGATCACTCCCCGCCCTCCTCAGCCCCGGATGTCACAGATGAGGGTCGCTAAGGACCTGAGTCGCTGTGGGCTTCACCTGCACCCCGCGATGGAATGTATAATTCCGGGATCGCTGAGGGCATCCTTTGTTGGCCTCGCCTCATCCTGTCATCTGCCGAGTGGCCAGCTCGGTGTCAGGGTCAGAGGAGAGGGGCATAGTTTTGTCCTGAAAGAAAAGAAACAGGTTAATGTTCAATCGAGAGATCAAATTCATTGATTGCCGAGGACTGTTCGTCCGATAGTACAATTTGCTCTGTTATACGACTAACTATAATAGATTCTAATTTTGGTCGCGTTCCAGGTCCTCGGGATCGGCTTCTTGGCAAGTGTCTCGAGCTGATAGGCGCCTTTGTCGGTCTTCGAAATGATCATGGATGAACCTTCCCAATTTGGTGACAACTTTCCATCTCGGGCGTTTTTGTTGCCCACATCGGCCCATCTGAGTACTAGATCGCCAATGTTGAACTCATGCGTTTAGAAATCCTCTTGGGGATGAAGTTTTCGTTGCTGGGTTTGTTTTGTTTTTCCCTAATTATTCAACTTTTTTGGGGAAACTTGGGTTTTATATTGAGGATTTGTTTGTTAGAGAGTGTTATAGAAGGAAAGGGTTTGGGAAAATGTTACTTTCTGCTGTTGCTAAACAAGCTGTTAAAATGGGTTATGGAAGAGTTGAATGGGTTGTTCTTGATTGGAATGTTAATGCTATTAAATTTTATGAAGATATGGGTGCTAAGATTTTGCGGGAATGGAGACTTTGCGACTCAACTGGAGCAGATTTGGAAGCTTTTGGAACCACTTGATTGAAAACATTAAAAGGTTTTCTTTTAGTTTCTACATTTTATATAAATTAGAATAAGAAAGAAACGAAATTTGGGTATGGTATTACTATTAGGCTACTTTTAATAGTCTTTGTTGTAATTTGAATTTGGACTTTGGAATGTAATGTTGTTTTACTTATGCAGACTTGTTATTTTAATTAGATATTGATGTTTTATTTAGCTTCTGATTTTGTTTAGGTAATGTTGGTGTAGAATGAAATGTTGGTTAATCTTGTGTCATTCTAAAGCTTGAGTTAAATGTGGAAGTTATAAGCTTCTTTTATATTGTTTGTCTCTCTTTGTTTTCATGTTCTTGTGAAATAGATATGTTAGATTATAGAGAGTCCTAAATCTGCATCATTAACACACAATGAACTGCACGCAAAAGTACTAAGTCATTGTATAAATTCACGCAATCTTACTGAACAATATTGATAATTGATAATGTATCGATCGTTTAAGCAATGACTGCATATTAATTCTTTTGAACTCCAATTTTAGCTGTTTGTTTATACTTTTGTTGATTAAATTTGCTGATTCTTTATTAAGAGGGTCATATGATATGTCTTATGCGGATAGAAAAGCGCAAATAAAAAAAGCTCCAGTCATGATTTTTACGCTACCTTTATCTTGATCATCTTTATTAAGAGGCTTATGTAAATATAACATAAAGGGTTAGTATGATCTCGTTTGATTATTTTCCCTTGAAATCTTTTGGATGTTTAATTATCTCCTTTAATGTAATTCTTTATAAATGTATACTGAGACAGAAAGAAATGTGGAAAATAATACTCCTCTTGTGACTCCTCTCAACCCTTAAGGAAATATTTGTTGTAGGTGTTATTGATTTTTGACTTTAAGTGTTATTGCTATGAAGAAGCGACTCTAGTTGTAGATGTTAAATTGCATTACAGAGATAGGCGTAATTTAAACTTATGAGTGATAAACAATCTCTATGGATTTGAAGTTCAAGTTGTAACTGTAGCTTGTTTGCATAATTATTATTGTGTGATACCTTAGACAATCTTTCTGCCACTTCTTTTTGATTTCATTTCAAATTTCACACGAGTTTGTGAATTCTAGAAAGAGGAGTTAATGAGTTATTACTTTACTTTTCAGGGTTCTTACTACTGTAGTGCCGGGGCAGATAAGTCATTTGGATGTGATATTTCTGATGCTCATTACAAGGCTAGGTTTAAATTTGGCAAATTCATGTATTGTTATTTTGGATGTATGATTTAATTTTGGATGAATGATTTAATTTTTGGATGTATGATTTAATTTTTGATGTATGATTTAATTTTTGGATGTATTTTGGATGTATGATTTAATTTTTTATGATGTATGATTTAATTCGGGTTTAAATACAACAAATTCATAGATATCACTATTAAAAATATTTTGGATGTATGATTTAATTTTTTTGTTGCAAATATAAAAGGAAAATACACAAAAAAGCGAAGAAAAAAATTAAAAAAGAAAAATTAAACAATGGGCAGCGCTTTTAAGGAAGTCTTGCCTATGAGAGGACAAGTTTGGGCAATGGGCAGCGCTTTTTAGGAAGCGCTTGCCTATCTCGAAAACGTGTTTGGGCAATGGGCAGCGCTTTTAGGAAGCGCTGCCTATTTGAGGACGTGTTTGGGCAATGGGTGGCGCTTTTTAGGAAGCGCTGCCGATTGATGAAAAAAAGCGCTGCCTATATACTAGTTCTGTTGTAGTGAATTGTTGATAGGTCATGAATCTACACACAACATTAACATATTAATTGCATTTTTGCAAAATATTAGTGTTTAGCTAAATTACTTTTGACGATCTACCAATTTCAAATCTGTTTCAAATAAAGGTGAACTCAATAAAAATCTATGTTTTATATATAAATTCAATAAAATTGGTGGCACCGAATAAAAATAACTAAGCGCCAACACTATCTGATGCGGTGGTACAAAATGCAAAAGTTTAATGATGATTAAGCGTCATATTATAACTCATTTCATATCACGGCATCCACAACGTATCATTAAATGATTACAAATGAATTTTGAACAAACATTTTAATTAAATTATGAAATTATTAAAAAATATTATTTTGAAATTTTTGATAGTCGTTAAATTTTTTTTGTCAATTGTTGGTGGTTAAATTGATTGATTTTATTAGATAATAGTTTTGTCTTTTTGTTAAAAGAAAGAAAGTGAAAAAAGAAAAAGATGAAAAAGTAACTCACATAAATTGACAATTTTGTCCTTTTGTGGCAAGATTACAAAATTGCCCCAAGTTTTATACACATGACAATTTTTTAAGATGTCTAATTTGGAAATTTTGCAAATACATGATTTTCTTATGTTAGATTAATAATTAAATTCCAAATATTGGTCAAAAAATTTCTTTTGTTAAGCAAAAAAAAGTATTAACAAGCTCCATCCCAATACAAATGGCTACAAACGAGAGTCCTCATTAAAATCTACCGAGGCCAAAATCCTATAATGACGGGAAAAAGAGTACTGCAACACTAAGCGTAACATTACAATTAGAATTCCAAGCTATAAAAATTCTGCCCATAACTAATGCAACAATTTAAACCAGACACAACACATAAAAGAAAGCATCAACAAAAACTAGTTATTTAGCAAAAAAATAATTCTCAGGAAGAGAACAAATCTCCAAGCTACTAACAGAATGGAACCCCACGCCCAAACTTTAGATATATGGAACTTCAATCACAAATAACATATCCAGCAGCTCACCCTTTCAACTTCACAACTCTTTCATCAATGTAACATCATCCAGAAGAATTGGTTTGATCAGCGCCAGTCAAATTCAGAAATCAATTTCAGCATTTAAAGCTTACGCAATCAAATTCAAGCGTAACATATCACTCCCTGTAATCACCAAATCCAATTTGTGCAAAAACTGACAATTCCAGCATTGAAACTTCACAAGAATCACCTAACCCAGTATTTATCAAAAGTCTTGAAAGAACAGTACTAGAACAACAATCAATTCCATGGATTTCACTGGGTAATATCAATAGTAATATTTGTTGAAATTTCTTTCAAGGGTAGATATGTCCCTAATATTTTGTAATTAGTTTCCTGAAAAATTATAATTGAAAAGAAATTAAGTTCAAATTAATTTCTTTTCAATTATAGATATGTCCCTAATATTTTGAAAAGTATTGATAGGTGAAATTTGGTGAAATCTAAGGTGGAATATTGGTTATTGTACTGTTGTTATGTGCTGACTTACTTAAAGGAAATAATTGCAACGATTTTTATCCTTTTTTGGGAAAGCAAAAAAGCAGCTATAACATGATTGTTGCGCCATTCATATTCGTCATTTTAAATTAGGTCCATACTCAAATTTTAAGACTAAGTTTTTGGTTGTGTAATTGCATTGGTATGTTTTTCGGTGCTGACATTACTTGAAGGAAATGATTGCCACCATTTACATCAATTATTTATAAAATATAATTTATAAATAATTATACCGACAACACATAATATTTTTCACCATGACTCAAAAGACAAATATTCATTTATAACAAACAAAAACATCCTAAAGATAAAATATACAAAATAACTATTCCGATTATGTATAATATTTTTTGTTGGAAATCAGAAGTAGTGAAATTACACCAAAAATAAGAAATGTTAAGATGTATATAAAGTCAAAAAATAGAGCTAGTTGTTTGCAATAATTAAAAAAAAATAGGAAGAAAAAATGTTGAGATGAAAAAAGAAGGAAAAAAATGAAAAAATAAAGGATAAATTAGGACTACGTATGACTCTCTAAATATTTTCTTGTCGGGACTAAAAAGAAAATATTGATTCATAAGAAAATAAAATATAATTTATAAATAAATATACATACAACGCATAATATTTTTCCAAGACTAATTTTAATTACGGTTTTCGAAAATTTTACATTCTCTTACAAATTTTTCGTAAAACTATTACTCTCACTAACTAGTAAAAAGTGAAACGGTACAGTTGGTTTAAAAAAAAATCATACATTATATAAAGTATACCCCGTGATTTTTTTACTGTTATTTAATTCTAGTTTTACTACTAAGGCTATGTTTAAAAGTTTTGGAGGAGGAGGGGAGGGGAGGGGAGTTTGGGAAATAAATAAGGAAAAGCAAGAAAGAGGAAGGGTAGTCCCCCACTTAGAATGTAAAATTGATTCTTCTTCACAATTCTAAAATTCTCCAAAATGGTGGAACTCAAAAATGTATTGGAAGGGGGCTTTGAGGATATTGTGAGGCTTGAAACAAATCTTCATATCACTTCCATCTTGTTATATTATTCTCAAAATTAAAAATATTTAATTATAAACATTTTCTTTCACCTCTCTACAATATATTCTCTCAAAGTGAAAATTTTTTCTCCCTTTCCTTCTCCAATCCTCTCCTCCCCCAAAGCCGTCCCCTCCTACAGCATTTGTCAGAAGATCCGTCTTAGTTTTGTTGGATTTTTCACCTTCACCATTCAAAGTTTGTTTCTTCCCACAGTTTTCATCTTCATTATCCCTTGAACTCATTATTGGTGGTAGGTTTTGCTTGGAAACATTGTTATTAGCATTATTTTTTGTTTTCAGACATTACAAAAACTATATGGAGATGAAGGATGCAAAAAGTTCCAAATTTGAAAAACACCCAAAGTTCTGTAGAGAAACCTGCACTTGGGGTCCAGTATAAAGTTCAAATTTTGTTCCAAAATTTCATCAATCAATTGATGACAAGGAGAGTAATTAATGAATTTGAAAAATAACCTCTTGAATCTTGACTGCTTCTTCCTTCTTCTTTTGCTGCTGCAATTGTTTTTGTTTGGTAGTGCGGAGCAACACAGTGGGTGGCGGTGAGAGCAACGAAGTGGGGCGACGGTGAGAGTAAACATGACAGGGGTGGCGGGGGGTGGCAGAGTGTTGATGTAGGGAGACAGACTTGTTGTTTTTAAGCTCGAGGCGGGGTATTCACCGTCAAGCCAAGCGTGACTAATCCCCTCATTTGGATATAGTTAGATACTATGTTTTAAGTTTTATTTTAAAAACCATGTGGCAGGTTAAGGTACATTGGATTAATCAGACGGTTGAAAGTACAGGAAAGGCACCAAGGCACTCCCGCGCTCTAGGCACACAATCCGGACCCAAATTTCCCCAATTTGGGGTTAGGAGGTTTATAATGCACAATGACCATTTTACCCTCGTGATAATATGAAAATTCAATTTTTGTACAAACTCTAATCTCACTCGTTCTCTCATTCAGATATCTCTCATTCTCTCGTTCGCTCGTGATATCTCACTCTAGATCTCTTTATCGATCGCACACTACCTCTCTCTCCAGGTTTGTGATCTCTCTCTATCTCACTCCATTTTTTATGTGATTTTCGTTTTTGATTCTGGTCTTTATTGATGTTTTGATTCTGATTGTGATTGTTAATACTTATATGTTACTGAGAGATAATCTATTGAAGCTTGTTAGAAATAATGTTTCATGGAGTTTAATATTACAATTGGAAGTTTGGAACTAAAATTAAAGTTCTCAACAATAAAAGCTTTCAAATTAAACTAGTCTGGAATCGTACAAGCAAGAATTTATGTGAGCCATCAAGCTTGAATCCTACTATTTAGATTCTTTTTTTCTTGATTGATTTACAATACAAATAATGTGTTTTGCAATCTCAAGAAATGAAATCATGTATATTATAGGACAATGGCAACTTCTGTTATATCAGGTCGCAAGTTTCTGTAGTAATGCATATCTAGTGTGCGTTATACTACACAAGAATCACCTAACCCAATATTTATCAAAAGCCTTGAAAGTACTAGAACAACAATCAATCCCATGGATTTTACTGGGTAATTTCAACAGTAATAATTGTTGAAATTTCTTTCAAGGCTAGATGTGTCCCTAATATTTTGCAATTAGTCTCCTGAAAAATTATAATTGATAAGAAATTTAATTTCAAATTAATTTCATTTTAATTATAGATATGTCCCTAATATTTTGGAAAGTATTGATATGTGAAATTTGGTGAAATCTAAGGTGGAATTGGTTATTGTAATGTTGTTTTGTGCTGACATTACTTAAAGGAAATAATTGCCACAATTTATATCGATATCCTTTTTTGGGAAAGAAAAAAACCAGCTATAACATGATTTTTGCGCCATTCAATTTCCTTATTTGAAATTAGGTCCAAACTAAAATTTTATGACTAAGTTTTTGGTTGCGTAGTTGCTTCGTATGTTTTTACGTCTTGACATTACTTGAGAAAGGATTGCCATGATTTACATCCGATTAGGAAAGCGAAATAGAAAGCGCAAAGATGATGTTTTGACCGGTTTCTTCAACAACAATTTTTTGAAATGCACGATAGAAACCCAATAAGCAGTTAACTAAACTTATTTAAGTAACAAAACTCATCGACTTTTCTCTTTTAAGTAAAGAATAAAAGGCCAAATTTAAATAAGCATTGTTGCGCCATTCAACTTCCTCCTTTGAAAATAGGTCCAAAATCTAATTTTGAGACTAAGTTTTTAGTTGTGTAGTTGCTTGGTATGTTTTCCCATGTTGAAATTAGTTGAAGAAAATGTTTTCTGTCTTAAAAGGCCAAATTTACGTAAGCATTGTTGCGCCATTCAATTTCCTCATTGGAAGTTTGGTCAAAACTCAAATTTTAAGACTAAGGTTTTAGGTTGCATAGTTGCTTATTATGTTTTTCTATGCTGACATTACGAGATGAAAAGGACTACCTTGATTTACATCCATTTTGGGAAAGCGATAGCAGTTGTAAAGATGAAGTTTTGACTAGTTTCTTCAACAACAATTTTTTGAAGCGCTTTGATACAAACACAATCAACGATTAACTAAACTTATTTCAAGATCAAATCTCATCAACTTTTCTCATTTTGAAAAGAATAAGAAGCCAAGTTTTGTAACCATCGTTGCACCATTAAACTTATTCATTTGAAATTAGGTCCAAACTCAAATTTTAAGACTAAGTTTTTGGTTGCATTGTTGCTCAGTATGTTTTTCTGTCCTAACATGATTTGAAGGAAAAGATGATGTTTTGACCAGTTTCTTCAACAACAATTTGTTGAAACGCCTGATACAAACATAATAAACCGATTAACTAAACTTATTTCAGGAACAAAACTCCTCGACTTTTCTATTTTCTAAAGAATAAGATGCTAATTTTCATAACCATTCTTGAGCCATTCAATTTCCTCATTTGAACTTAGGACCAAACTCAAACTTTAAGACTAAGCTTTTGGTTGCGCAGTTGTTTGTTATGTTTTTTCTGTGCTGACATTATTTGAAGGAAAGGATTGCAATGATTTACATCCATTTTGGTAAAGTGAAATAGCAACTCTAAAGATGATTATTCGACTAGTTTCTTCAACAATTTTTTTTAAAACGCCCAATACGTACACAATCAACCGACTAACTGTACTAATTTCAAGAACAAATTCATCAACTTTTCTCTTTTCATAAATACTAAGAAACTGAATTTCACAACCGTTCTAGCCCCATCTAATTTCCTCCTTTCGTCAATATCCTACGTTCCTAAATATATAACGCCCTCCTTCAATCCACTATTCATTCATCAAACCTTAGTATGTTATAGAAGCATATATAAGATGAAGAGCTTTGTTGTTGTATTTCTAACCTTGTTGGCATTGTCGTCCCTCAGGGTGGATCCGGGGCACGCCTTTGATTGTGAGGAAGCAAAGAGATCAATGCTTCCTTGTGCAGAATACCTCACTGGGTGTGGTGGTCCTGACCCTCCATCTTCTTGTTGTAGTGAATGTATAGATTTGAAATCTTCAACACCCACTATAGATGAAAGATGTGCCGCATGTGAGTGCATGAAAGAAGCAGCTAGCCATTTCGTTAACTTCAGAGAAGATTTGGCCGAATCACTTCCCAAATAGTGTGGAGTTGAGATAGGCTTTACCATCAACAAGAATATGGATATTGCAATGGGTATGTTCTTTCTCAACATAGATACACACATATGACCCTACATTTAAACCATCACAGTCATTTCTTGAAATTTTCCAATTTATTTTGTACCAATATTTTTTTGTCTATTTATTTATGCATATCGTTATATTAATTAGTTGAGACATAAAATGTGAGATTTCCTTTTCTTTTTGGTTTGTTTACAAGCTAAAAATAGATAATATGTGCTATTATTACATGTTTTTTCATAGATTAAACAAATAACAATGGATGTTTTAAAAGAGAAAGAATACACATAGCTTCCTTTTGGAAGCTTTTAGGTAATAGTTTATTACATTGATTTTTTTAATGATAAAATGGTCACAACTCATTTTTAATATTAGGAACACAACTCATTGACTTTTCTTTTTATGAACTTTTCTCGTTTCATAAAGAATAAGAAACTTAATTTCATAAACAATGTTGCGCCATTCAATTACCTTATTTGAAATTAGGACAAGATCTCTATAAATAAATTCTCTCAAAATAAATTTTTTTCTCTTTTTCCTTCTCCACTCCTCTCCTCCCCCCAAAAGCCCTCCCCTCCTAATTTCCAAACGTAGCCTAAGAGTTTTGCACATTTCCAAGAAAATAAGGTATACTAGTAAAATTAATTGAATTTTTTTGCAATCCAGAATACTAATCGAGGTATCCAGGAAGAGAGGAGTGATTTCAAATTTTTGCTGTTTTTTGTGTTCTCTCAAAGTGCTACTCGACTTTCACTTACCGTCAGCCCGTCACCAAGTCAAGGCAATTAGGAGCCTTTAATAACTTGCCAAAAAAGTGGTAAGTAGAGAGTGATGAGCAAGTAATTAACCTAGAGACTTTTAAGTGAATGAATGAATGAGCAAGTAATAATTGTTGGGAGAATATCTAACAGTAATATTTGATTTATTCAAAAGGAGAAATAATAAGAAAACTTAGGAAAAAAGAAATAAATTTAAATTCCGAATATTGGTCAAAGTTTTTTTTATAAGCAAGGGGTGCTCCAACACATTACAAAATGACTACAAATGAGGGGCCTCGTTAAGGGACAAAATCCTATGGAAAAAGAGTACCCCGCCATCAACCGTTATATGAAAATTAGAATTCCAAGCTATAAAAATTCTGCCAATCACGAATCCAGCAATTTAAATCAAGTACATCACATGAAAGAAAGCATCAACAGCAACTAGTTATCTAGCAAAAAATAATTTTCATGAAGAGAACAAATCTCCAAGCTACTAACCGAAACCCACTCCCAAACCAAATGGGACTTCAAACACAAATAACATAATCAGCAGCTCACCTTTTAAACTTCACAACTCTTTCATCAGTGTAACAGCATCCAAAGAATTGGTTTGATCATCGTCTGTCCATAAACCATACACCCTGCTAGACTAATACGTAGTCATTAGATCAGCTTGGACTTCATTCCTTTCCTAGACATAAAAGTTACCATACTGTGGAATTGACAAAAACTTCGTTAAATCTTAAAGAACAACATTTCTTTTAACTCTCCTATTTGTTTTGTTAAGCTTGAAGAAAATTGTATCCACCACGGTTGAAATTTGCAGGCGAGGAGGGCTCTTTGCCCCATGATATCACCGACTCAAATTCAGAAATCAATTTCAGCATTTCAAGCTTACACAATTAAATTCAACCGTAACATATCACCTCCTGTAATCACCAAATTCAATTTGTGCAAAAACTCACAATTTCAACATTGTACTACACAATAATCACCTAACCCAGTATTTATCAAAAGCCTTGAAAGAACAAAAACAACAATATATCCCATGGATTTCACTGGGTAATTTCAACATGTTGAAATTTCTTTCGAGAACTAGATATGTCCCTAATATTTTGAAAAGTATTGATAGGTGAAATTTGGTGAAATCTACGGTGGAATATTGCTTATTGTACTGTTGTTATGTGCTGACATTACTTAAAGGAAAGAATTAATCAGACAGTTGAAAGTACAGGAAAGGCACCAAGGCACTTCCGCACTCTAGGCACACAATCTGGACCCAAATTTCCCCAATTTGGGGGGGGGGGGGGGGGGGTTTATAAGGTTTATAATGCACAATGACCATTTTACCCTCGTAATAATATGAAAATTCCATTTTTGTTCCTCACAAACTCTCTCTCGATCGATCCTTCTCTCTCGACCTCTCTCAATTTCGGACTCGATCTCGTTCGCTCTGGATTTCTTTATCGATCGCTCAAAACCTCTCTCTCCAAGTTCGTGATCTCTCTCTATCTCACTCCATTTTTGTTGTGATTTTCGTTTTTGATTCTGGTCTTTATTGATGTTTTGATTCTGATTGTGATTGTTAATACTTGTAATATGTTATTGAGATAATCCGTGGAAGCTTGTTAGCAATAATGCTTCATGGAGTTTAATATCACAATTGGAAGTTTGGAACTAAAATTAAATTTCCCAACAATAAAAGCTTTCAAATTAAACTAGTCGGGAGTCATACAAGCAGGAATTTATGAACCATCAAGCTTGAATCCTACTAATTTGATTATTTTTTTCGTAATTGAATCCTACAATGCATAATATTCTTCCAAGACTAATTTTATTTACAGTTTTCGAAAATTTTACATTCTCTTACAAACTTTTCGTAAAAATATTACTCTCTAACTATTAAAAAGTGAAACGGGTACAGTTGGTTTAAAAAAAATCATACAGTATATAAAGTATACACCGTGATTTTTTTACTGTTATTTAATTCTAGTTTTACTTCTAAGGCTAGGTTTAAAAGTTTTGGAGGGGAGGGGAGGGAAGAGTTTGGGAAAAAAAGAAATAAAAGCACGAAAGAGGAAGGGTAGTCCCCCACTTAGAATATAAAATTTATTCTTCTTCACAATTCTAAAATTCTCCAAAATGGTGGAACTCAAAAAATGTATCGGAAGGGTTTGTAGGATATTGTGAGGCTTGAAACAAATCTTCATATCTCTTCTATCTTGTTATATTATTCTCAAAATTAAAAATATTTTAATCATAAACATTTTCTTTCACCTCTCTACAAATATATTCTCTCAAAGTGAAATTTTTTTCTCCCTTTCCTTCTCCAATCCTCTCCTCCCCCAAAGTCGTCCCTCCTAACTTCAAAATGGAGCCTAAGGGTATGTTTGGGAGAGGGAGTTTGGAGGGAAGTGGAGGGGAAGGAACCTCTTGTTTGGGAGTTTAAAAAAACAGGGGAATGGTTATGGGGATTTTGGTATGCCCTCCTAACCCCTCCTAATGGTCAATCTTCGAATTCCCGGGTCGGATTTAGTGCCTTGAGCGGGGGAGTGCCTTGGTGCCTTTCCCGTATTTTCATCCCCCCGATTAATCCAATGTACCATAATCTGCCACATGGATTTAAAAAAAAACACTTAATACACCGTCTCAGCATTTCTCATAAGATCCGTCTCATTTTTGTTGGATTTCTCACCCTCACCATTCAAAGTTTATTTCTTCCCACAATTTTCATCCTCATTATCCCTTGAACTCATTATTGGTGGTAGGTTTTGCTTGGAAACATTGTTATTAGAGAAACCTGCACTTGGGGTCCAGCATAAAGTTCAAATTTTGTTCCAAAATTTCATCATTCAATTGATGACAAGGAGAGTAATTATTGAATTTGAAAAATAACCTCTAGAATCTTGACTGCTTCTTCCTTCTTCTTTTGTTGCTGCAATTGTTTTTGTTTGGTAGTGCGTAGGAACACAGTGGGTGGCAGTGGGAGCAACGAAGTGGGGTGACGGTGAGATTAAGCAAGAAGGGTGGTGGGGCGTGGCAGAGTGTTGATCAATACGCCAGAATTGTAAAAAGAGATCGCCACCTTTAGTAGCGTTTATAAAAAAACGCTAGCCATTTTAATAACACGCTACACCATTAGTAGCGTTTTAAAGTAAAACGCTACCTATTAGGTAACACGCTAGACGGATCCTGGCGCTTTTACTCAGCGCTAGCAAATTAGAAAACACGCTAGAGCGGATCCTAGCGCTTTTATTCAAAACGCTAGCCAATTAGAAAACACGCTAGATAGATCCTAGCGTTTTTAGAAAGCGCTAGCTATTTAGAAAACACGCTAGACGGATCCTAGCGCTTTTATTCAAAGCGCTAGCCAATTAGAAAACACGCTAGATAGATCCTAGCGTTTTTATAAAAACGCTAGGTATTTAGTAAACACTCTAGACATATCCTAGCGCTTTTACTCAAAGCGCTAGGTATTTAGAAAACACGCTAGATAGATCCTAGCGTTTTTTAGAAAACGCTAGGTATGGTTAAATAATTTTTTTGTTTCCCGTTGAGCTACTTCCTCTTTCATTTAACACTCTTACCCGAAAGCATAAAATCACTCACCCGAAGCATAAAACCCTAACACCTAACTCAAATTAACATCATCTCTCTCAACGAAAATCATCTCTCTCGGTGAACATCATCTCTCTCACTCGGACAACATTGGTGAGTTTTACTGTTCCTTTCTCATTTTCTTGTTAGATATTAATTGTGGGTTCTAGTTTAGAAATATATTAGTTTTGTCACTTGTGCACACTAGACTCTTCTTCTTTTTTTTTTCACCACTAGCCTCTTCTTGTTACACATAAATTAATTGTTTGGAAGACTAGACTATATGGTTCCTTTGTCTTGACCAAAGGACCGAGAATAGAAATAGAATATGATATAGATATAGCTTGGGAAAATAAGGAGTGGAATTGAAAAAAATTTAAAAGAGGAAATTTTGTTTGTTTTTATATGAATTGATTCTTCATTATATTCGAATTGCTTGATGGGTCATATGTTAAAGTTCTCTTCTCGGGATTTTATTATAAATATTTGGCAATTATGGATAGAAATTGGATGTCTTGATAATCGTGCATCCCAAGGAGTATGCATTTGGAGTGGATTATTTTGTGAATTTGTCTTTGTTGAGCGTTTAGGGACTTCTAGTGGTATGAAATGTCCTTGTTTAAGGTGTTGTTATGTAAAATCGATTCTTTGCGAGGAGTTGACCACGACATTTAAAAGCGAATGGAATTGATCAAAGTTACACTTGTTGGATAATGCGGTGAGAAAAAGGTGAATCTTCAAATATGAATGATATTAGTAAGAGATATCGCGCCGGTTGACACGGAACACATTCATTTGATCTGACGAATTTGAAGAGATGGCAAAGGTGGTTGAAGAGGATCTTAATGATTGTCTGAAATGTTTGAGAAGTTGATAAGCGATCACGAGACACACCATTGTATGCGGGTTGTAATGAATTCACAAAATTATTGGGTGTGATCAAGTTGTATAACTTGAAAACTTCGCCACGGATGGACGGATAAGAGCTTTCTGGATTTACTCTCATACGAAAGAAATGTTGCGAATGATAATGTGCTTCCTTCTCGGACGTATGATGCAAAGAAAATGTTGGGGTCTATTGGCTTGAACTATGAGAAGATACACGCTTGTCAGAATGATTGCATTTTATTTGGAATGAACATGCGTTGTTAAAGTCGTGTCCTAAATGTAATGCACCGCGATATAAGAAGAAAAGTCTGCTCCACAAAAAAGGTGTTGTGGTATTTTCCTATAATTCCTCGATTTAGGCGCATGTATCGTAGTTCGGAAGATGCAAAACACTTGACATGGCATGAGGATGAAAGGATTAAAGATGGTATGCTCGACACGGCATATTCTCCATGATGGAAAAAATCAATATTGAGTATCCTAATTTCGGGGATGACCCGAAACCCTCGCCTTGCATTGTCTGGCGATGGATTTAACCCGCACGGTATCGAGTAGCTCCCACGATACATGGCAGTGATTTTGGCGATTTATAACTTCTGTAGTGGCTTTGCATGAAAGCATAAATATATGATCTTTGTCTTTGTTAATTTACAGGCCCAAACAACCGAGAAATGATATTGATGTATACTTGGCTCCTTTAATTGAAGACTTGAAGCAAATGTGGGAGATTGGGGTAGAGGTGTATGATGGGTTCGAGAGAAGAAAGTTTCACCACGAGGGCTATGATCTTTGGCACAATTGCGACTTTCTGCATCACGGCAATCTATGCAGATGCAGATAACAAAGGCGATGTGCATGCCTATATGTGAAATATAACCTGAGTTGGATGTGGTTGGAACATGGTAAGAAGAATATCTATCTTGGTCATCGTAGATTTTGCCATTAACTCATCACTTGCTCGATTGTGGAGAAAGGCATTTGATGGGAATCTGAAACTCACGTAGAGCTCCCCGCTTTGTGAGCGAGCAGTGTTTGAAAAGGTGGAAGATTTGAACATTAAATTTGGGAAGCCTTTTGCGGGAGAGATTGCCAAGCGGGGTGGAAGAAAAAGTCGATTTTCTTTGAGTTGCCATCTTGGAAGTCATTATATGTAAGGCATTTCATTGATGTGATGCATGTTGAAAGAATGTCTTGAAAGTGTCATTGGTACCTTACTCGATATCTTAGGTAAGACTAAAGATACCATCAACTCAAGGTTGGATTTGGTTAGTATGGGTTTGAGACCTGAATTGGGTCAGGTAAAGAAGGGTACACGTGCATATCTACCTCGTGACTCATACTCTATCTAGAAAGGAGAAGGCTGTCTTTTGTGAGTTTCTTCATGGAGTAAAAGTTCGGAGGATACTCTTCAAATGTGGCGACTCTTGTATCGATTAAAGACCTCAAGTTAAAGTCTCTAAAGTCCCACGATTGTCATGTTCTCATGGAGAATTTGCTACCCATTGGTATCGATCCATTTTGCCTAAGAAAGTCGTCGGACCTTAACCAAACTTTGTTTATTCTTTAAGGCGATTTGTAGTAGAGTGATTGACCACGGAAAGTTGCCAACATTGCAAAGAAATTCTTGTCACTTTGTGTGAGCTTGAGATGTATTTCCCACCTTCCTTTTTGACATAATGATTCATCTAATAGTTCATCTGGTTAGAGAGACACAATTGTGTGGCCCGTGTTACATGAGATGGATGTATCCGTTTGAGCGTTACATGAAGATATTAAAAGGATATGTGAAAAATCGATCACGACACGAGGTTGTATTGTTGAGCGCTATATAGTTGAAGAGGCTATTGAGTTTTGCGGGCTATCTATCTAGTCTTGAATATTACATGGGGGTTTGCCAGTCTCGTCATGAAGGAAGGATTAGTAAAGGGATGATAGGAACTAAATTAGTGATGGTATCAAGGAAAGAACTAGAGCAAGCACACTTATGCGTTCTTCACAATGATAGTGAGGTTGATTCATATGTTGCCAAGCACAAGGAGATTCTTAAGAGTCAATTCAGGGAAAGAAGCAAGTTTGGTTAGCAAAAAAACACAATAGGAGTTTCATAGTGTGGCTAAAACATCACATTGATGGTGAGTGTGTTTGAATCCTACTTGATTTCAAAAAGATTGAGATGGTTAGCAAAGGTCCAAATATACATGTCTTCTCTTACAACGACTATCTAATGAGCAGAGTGCACTTTCTATACAAAAGAACAAGATGATCGAGTAAAATGCAAAATAGTGGGGTGACTCTTGTAGCTCATTCTATGCATGCATCGATTGCAAAGATAGAAATCCCATATATGCGAATATGTCTTACTTTGGCTTCATTGAACACATATGGGAGTTGGATTACAATATGTTTGAGAGCACGTGTTCAAATGTGAATGGGTTGACATTATCTTTGGTTTCTGATTGATGAATTAGGGTTCATGCGGGTGAATTTCAACAAGTTAGGATATAAAGATGAACCTTTTATTTTAGCATCGCAAGCTCAACAAGTGTTTTATGTCAGCGATCGATTAATATCAATTGGTCTATTGTTCTATTAAGCGACAAAAAATTTGTGTATAACAACGATGATGATGAAGCACCCGATGATGTTGGTGTTGAGGGCGACCACTTTCTTGAAACATCGGAACCAATAATAGGGAAAATACTTCTATAGAGGATGTTGTATATTTTAGAAAAGATCATAATGATGGAATTATTATTAAATCGGAAAAAAATACCAAGGCGCGAATTGCAAACAAAATTTTGTCTAGGAAAAGGAAAAGGTAATATAGACTTAATGATTTCTCGTTATTTTTATTAATAGATAATTATTATATTGTTTTTGTAAATTTAACAATAACATGGATTATGTTATATTGCGAGTCGGATGGCATCACTTAGTGATCATGATCTAGTGGTCAAGGCAGTAGTCATTGAGGTTGTCTTTATTATATATGTTATAGCTTTAATTTGTAGCTACTTTTGAGTTTCATAATGTAAGTTACTTATTATGTTGTATGATTTGTAAACAAAAATATCTATTAATAGGTTGAATTTTGTGTGTATCTATATATTGGATTGTAATGATATTGGTTGAATTTTGTTGGAATGATATTTGATGAATTTTCTTTGGAGGGAATGAATTAATAGGTTGTAATTAAAAGGGAGAATAAACAAAAATAAAAAAATATTTAAAAAAAAATCAGTCAATACATAGCGTTTTAAAGAAAAACGCTAGAAATAAAATTAAAAAAATCATTCAATTCCTAGCGTTTCTGACGCTAGGAATGATAATAAAAGGTGCTATAGCATCCTAGCGTTTTTACATAAAAGCGCTAGGAATGATAGTAAAAAGGTGCTATAGCATCCTAGCGTTTTTACATAAAGCGCTAGGAATGGTAGTAAAAAGGTGCTATAGCATCCTAAGCGTTTTTACATAAAGCGCTAGGAATGGTAGTAAAAAGGTGCTATAGCATCCCTAGCGTTTTTACATAAAACGCGCTAGGAATGGTAGTAAAAAAGGTGCTATAGCATCCCTAGCGTTTCTGAGAAAATGCTAGGAATTGTAAAAAGCGCTATAGCATCCCTAGCGTTTTAACTTAAAGCGCTAGGAATGGTAAACTCTGCGCTAGATGATCCTGGCGTTTTATGTAAAAGCGCTAGGGATGCTATTAAAATTTTTACAAGGCGCTCTCTCATCTCCCTCACACACTCACGTAGCGTCTCTTCATCGTACCTAACTTCTCTCCACGACCGAGAAACCTCCACGAACAACCCGGAACCCGAACAACCCGAACTCCGTGGACTTCGTTCATCGTACCTTTGCGAACCTCCACGACCGGAAACCCTCTTACGTTCATCTTCGTTCATCTCCTTGGTGCTATGACCCGAAACCCATAAATGCGACCGGGGAAGCGTAAAGCGCGAAACCCATCCTCTTCGTTCATCCTCTCTCTCCTTGGTGCTATCTTACCACGCGGCTCCCTCCCATTTGTTTCCTTTTTACGCCTTTCTCTCTCCACTCAAAAGGTATTTACGCACTCACGTACTCTCCACCTCTCTCACTTTGAATGACTATTTGTTATGGTTTTTATGGTTTGTTATGTATCTTTTGTATGACTTTCTCTGTTACTTAGCTCAATGTTGTATCTAATTAGTTGTTAGATTAGTCTAGCTTAGATAGCATTATTAACTTGACTAGTGCATGGCTTTCCTAGTGCATGGCTTTCTCTGTTTACTCTAGGTTCTTAGTGCATGGCTTTCCTATATATGTTTACTCTAGGTTATATACTTAGTGCATGACTTTCCTATGTATGTTTACTCTAGGTTACTTAGTGCATGGCTTTCTCTGTTTAGTGCATGGCTTTCATATATATGCTTACTCTAGGTTATATACTTAGTGCATGTCTTTCCTATGTATGTTTACTCTAGGTTACTTAGTGCATGGCTTTCACTGTTACTTAGTGCATGGCTTCTTCTATATTTTGTTAAGTGTTTGTTGGTTCTAAACAATTAGAAAGCTAAAACTCACTGAGTCTATTTCATTTGGGTCATTGCAAGTCGGATGGCATCACATAGTGATCACGAGTAGTCGGGGTGGTGATGGGGGTGATAGAAACACAAAGAAGTTCACTCCCAGAGAATTACATCGAAAAGAATATCGTCCATCGGATAAGTAAAGGACACGAGAAATATAAGGTAAGTTAATTACTAATTATTAATGTTGTTCTCTACCTTTCCAAGTTATCTAATTATTTAATGATTTAATTATTTAAGGTCAGATGGAGTGTTAAAGGTTTGCCAATTGGAACAACGGCACAAATTTAATTATCTTTATTGGTACTAAGGTGAAACAAATCTTTCCAATTTCAATAAAAAGTTGGAATGAGAAAGATAATCTGATTTTGCCTAAAGCGAAAGATGATTTTGGTCCTTAATGCGGTATATAATTTTAGACCTCTTTAATAATCTTATTTAGTGAATTTTTAGTTGTATTTATTTAATCCATTTTTATGTATAAGTAGAAACACTTTGATGTTGATGATGCCCAAAGAGATTGGATACTCAAGGAAGCGGGAAGGTTGCATCGGGCATATAGAGAGCGATGTGGGAAAAAGTATACAAAAGCGGCTTTGATGGGACCATGGGACCATCGACCTTGTATCTGGAATTATAACTAGGAGCCTTGGACCAAATTTGTAGATGTACTGATCAGAATTATAACTATAGGAGGATTGGACCAAATTTGTAGATATATATATATATATATATATCCGGATTTCTGGTTAGTATATTTCACAACAAGATATCATTCATTAATGTATACTTATGTTTTTAAATAGAAAAAAGCAAAGCCAATAAAGTGAGAGCTTCTAATCCAGGTACCCTTATAGAGGAGGTTCAAGTGGATATCAAATTCTTGAAGAAAGATTGGTAAGACACAATTAGTTTAATTTATTATGATTTAATGAATCTTTTAATTTACTGATTGATTAACAATTATTAAACTTAAATAGAATTCTTGCAAGAGGGAAAGATCCAACTCAAGAATCCCTTGATCGTTGTCTTTATGCAGTTAGAGGCCCGACAAAACAAGGATGGGAGATTGTGGATCCGAAAACTAAGGAGGTCAAGGACAAAATTGTAAGTATTCCAAAATTCATGTATTGTAATTTTAATTTTATGATTCTAGCAAGTTGGAATTTGTGTCGACTATATTTTTTTAATCCGTTACTCGATTTTTTTGACACGTGAACATATTTTTATTGTCGATTAAATTTCTTTGACACTTGTTTATTATTTTTATCCGTTACTCGATTTTTTTGACACGTGGACATATTTTTATTGTCGATTAAATTTCTTTGACACTTGTTTATTATTTTTATCCGTTACTCGATTTTTTTGACACGTGAACATATTTTTATTGTCGATTAAATTTCTTTGACACTTGTTTATTATTTTTATCCGTTACTCGATTTTTTTGACACGTGGACATATTTTTATTGTCGATTAAATTTCTCTTGACACTTGTTTATTAATTTTATCCGTTATTTATGTTTGTGCATCGATAAAGCATATCACAATCTGTATCACAAGGAGATTTAACAGTTGTGATGGTCAACAAGATGTCCTTGCTCGTGCCTTGGGAAGGGAAGAGAGGCAGTCGGATTAGAGGTTATGGATATGGGATTCCTCCTACAAGCGTGTGTTTGGGCCAAAGAGCCAAAGCAAGGGTGCGAGGATTGTAAAGTCATGGCGGCAAAGTATGACGAGCTATCCAAGAATGTTCTTTGTGTTAATGGAAGAGAGCAGATGTTTAAGCGACTCTTGGCACAAAGGATTGGTGCACCATCTCCCGACCATCTACTTCTATCTGGCCAGGTCCAACATGTTGGTCAATTTCCCATTGATGAATTCGAAGTACATCGATTCTCTAAAGGTCCACATCACTCAAAAAATGAACCGGACGACCAAATTTTTTTACTGGCCGATAACATTGTGGGCTGGAGCAGTTGGTAATTCTCAACATGGAGGATCTGAAAGCTATAGTTGAAATGGATTGGGCCACTTTGCCATTTGATATTAGAGTATACGGTATGTATTAAATTATTTGTACACAATAGTTGTTTATATTAGAGTATATATTAGAGTATATATATGAGGATCTGAAAGTTGTATATATATTATTTATAGGTTTTGTACAATCGTCTTACGGTCCCTTACTTAGACACACGAAGTATTTCTTCTTGTGTCCAGCGTGTATCGTTGTGTTTAAGCAAGGTAATCTGAGGAGCGCATTATGGCTATTAAGAGTGAAATACAAAGTTATATCCATTCACGCTTCATGGATGCCAAGCATTTGAAGAGCGACTCTTTATTTTTGGCACCACTCAATAATGGGTGAGAAATTTAGTCTTCAATCACTTGTTTAATTATTTTGAGGATTGTATTATAGTGTAAATTAATGTGTACTCATTAGTGATTCATTTACTTGCGAGCAACATTGGGTACTCTTTGCAATAAACCTAAGCAAAATGTTGTCTACTATCTGGATTCACTTCAAGGCCATTACAACGTCTCGTGAACTTCGTAGAGATGGTTGAGAGGTGTGTATGTGTAACCCTCTCATTTTAATTTGTATAATTTAATATATGTATTTTGTTCAACTTAACGTTATATATATATATGTATGACGTTCTGATGCTTTGAAAGAATACTTGGGATTATCTCTGAGTAAAACAAGATGGCTACCCATAAGCTGTAAGCTTTTTAAGAATCATTCTTATAATTTTAATTGAATTTTTGGTAATAAAAATGTGACAATTAAGTTATAATCTTTTGCTTTGTAGTGTCCTAAACAACCAAATAACAATGATTGTGGGTACTACGTTATGAGGTTTATGAAAGAGATTATCACTCATGACAAAGTAACAATCCCAACCAAGGTAACTACTTAGATTTCTTTTTATATTGATATTATAATACTTACTCACATTTAATAAACATTTTAATTCTAATTTTATTTCATTTTATTTTTCAGTATTTTCCCGACTTTAAAAATATCGAAATTACTCTGTTTGAACAACTTACAGTGATAAGGGGAGTAGTGCGATTTGTTTCTAGCTTTTTGTAGCAAGTTTTGAGATTCATAATAGTTTAGTTATTATATATATTGTATATATTGGATTTATATTATGTTGTAAGTACTTCTTAGAATGATATATATTGGATTGGAAATATTATTTGATGAATTTTGTTGGTGAATTTTGTTTGAATGATATTGGATTGGAATGTATTTTCTGAATTTGTTTGGAAGGATGAATTTATAGGTTGTAATTAAAATGGAAAACAAACCAAAATAAAAAAAAATATTTAAAAAAAAATCAGTCAATAGGTGGCGTTTTAGAGTGAAAACGCTAGAAATGAAGTTAAAAAATTCATTCAATACCTAGCGTTTTAAAAATAAAACACTAGGAATTGTAAAGAGGAGCTAGAGGATCCCTAGCGTTTCTGACGCTAGGAATGCTAATAAAAGGTGCTATAGCATCCTAGCGTTTTACATAAAATGCTAGGTATGGTAGTAAAAAGGGCTATAGTATCCCTAGCGTTTTAATTTAAAACGCTAGGAATGGTAGTAAAAAGAGCTATGGGATCCCTAGCGTTTTTATTTAAAAAGCGCTAGGAATGGTAGTAAAAAAAGAGCTATGGGATCCCTAGCGTTTCTGACAACGCTAGGAATTGTAAAAAGCGGGTCAATGGCTGGCGTTTTATATAAGCGCTACGTATGTCTAAAACACTTGGGTCAATGGCTAGCGTTTTTAAAAAGCAGCTACTAATGGGGTGTGCGCATTAGTAGCGCCAGCTTCTCTAGCGTTTTAAAACGCTACCAATGCCCAAAAACGCTAGCCATCCTAATCTGTTGGCGTAGTGGATGTAAGGGAAACATATGGGTTGTTTTTTTGGTTGAGCGAGTATTCACCGCCGAGCGTAGTGACTAATCCCCTCATTTGAATCTGAGACATATACTATGTTTTAAGTTTTATTTTAAAAAACCATGTGGCAGGTTAAGGTTCATTGGATTAATCAGACGATTGAAAGTACATAAAAGGCACCAAGGCACTCCCGCGCTCTAGGCACACAATCCGGACCCAAATTTCCCCAATTTGGGGGGGTGGGGCCGGGGTAGGAGGTTTATAATGCACAATGACCATTTTACCCTCGTGATAATTTGAAAATTCCATTTTTGTACAAACCCTAATCTCACTCGTTCTCTCATTCAGATATCTCTCGTTCTCTCGTTCCTCTCAACCTCTCTCGATCGATCCCTGTCTCTCGACGATCTCTCAATTTCGGTCTCGATATCATTCTCTCGTGATATCTCGCTCTGGATCTCTTTATCAATCGCTCAATACCTCTCTCTCCAGGTTCGTGATCTCTCTCTATCTTACACCATTTTTGTTGTGATTTTCGTTTTTGATTCTGATCTTTATTGATGTTTTGATTCTGATTGTGATTGTTAGTACTTATAATATGTTACTGAGATAATCTGTGGAATCTTGTTAGCAATTTTAATATCACAATTGGAAGTTTGGAACTAAAACTAAATTTCCGAACAATAAAAGCTTTCAAATTAAACTAGTCTGGAATTCTACAAGCAGGAATTCATTTGAGCCATCAAGTTTGAATCCTACTATTTAGATTATTTTTTTCTTAATTGACTTACAAGAAAAATAATGTGTTTTGCAATCTCAAGAGATGAAATCATATATACTATAGGACAATGGTAGCTTCTGTTATATCTGGTTGCAAGTTTCTGATGTAATGCATATCTAGTGTGTGTTACTAATAATAGGCCTGAACTGGTTACTCTGGAAATTAACTTCCTCCATAATAAGAGTTACACGTTTCGTAACAATTGTTGCGTCATTCAATTTCCTCAATTGAAATTAGGTCTAAACTCAAATTTTAAGACTAAGTTTTTGGTTGCGTAGTTGCTTTGTTTGTTGTTCAGTTCTGACATTACTTGAAGGAAATGATTGCCATGATTTACATCCATTTTGGGAAAGCAAAATAGCAACAGAAAAGATGATGTTTTGAACAGTTTCTTGAACAACAGTTTTCTAAAACACCTGATACAAACACAATAAACCAATTAACTAAACTTATTTTAGGAACAAAACTCATCAACTTTTCTTGTTTTGTAAAGAATAAGAAGCTGAATTTCATAACCAATGTTGCGCCATTCAATTACCTGATTTGAAATTAGGCCAAGATCTCTACAAATATTTTCTCTCAAAATGAATTTTTTTTCCTTCTCCACTTTTCTCCTCCCCCAAACCCACCCCCCCTAATTTCCAAACGGAGCCTAAGAGTTTTTCACATTTCCAAGAAAATAAGGTATACTAGTAAAATTAGTTTAATTTTTTATGCAATCCATAATACTAACTGACGTATCGGAATTGGTAAGAATGATAGTATAGTGTTCAGGAAATGAACCCAGGAAGAGAGAAGAGTGATTACAAATTTTGGTTGTTTTTTGCATTCTCTCTAAGTACTACTCGACTTTCACTTACCATCACCAAGTCAAGTCAATTAGGAGCCTTTAACAACTCGCTAAAAAAGTGGTAAGTGATGAGCAAGTAATTAACCTAGAGACATTAAGTGAATGAATTTAGGCTAATTTTGAGCTAAGAATTATTAAGAAAATATCTAACAATAATATTTGATTTATTCAAAAGGACAAAAAATAAAAAGAACTTTGGAAAAATGAAATAAATTAAATTCCAAATATTGGTCAAACTTTTTTTTTTGATAAGAAAAAAAAAAGAGCACCCTTTGTTTATAAAAAAACAGTTTGACCAACCTACCCGAGCCAAAACCCTATGAGAAAAAAAACCTCCACAGAAAAAAGACTACCCCACCACCAACTGTTACATTACAATTAAAATTCCAAGCTATAAAAATTCTGCCCATCACTAATGCAGCAATTTAAACCAAGTACAACACATGAAAGAAAGCATCAACAGCAACTAGTTATCTAGCAAAAAATAATTCCCATGAAGAGAAAAAATCTCCAAGTTACGAACAGAACCCCACGCCCAAACCAAATGGGACTTACATCACAAATTGCATAACCAGTAACTCACCCTTTCAACTTCACAACTCTTTCATACACCCTGCTAGGATACCAATTACGCAGTGATTAGACATCCCAATGGACAATTCAACCAGTAGCTTACTAGACCATCTCGTGGAATTGACAAAAACTTCCTTAAATCTTAAAGAATAGCATTTTTTTTAACTCTCCTATTTGTTTTATTAAGCATGAAGAACACAATTTCCAGTTATTGTATACACCACTGTTGAAATTTGCAAGCGAGGGAGGGCTACTGCCCCATGATATCACCCACTCAAATTCAGAAATAAATTTCAGCATTTCAAGCTTACGCAATCAAATTCAAGCGTAACATATCACCCCCTATAATCACCAAATCCAATTTATGCAAAAACTGACAATTTCTGCATTGTATACTATAGAAGAATCACCCAACCCAGCATTTATTCTGTGCTGACATTACTTAAAGGACATAATTGCAAAGATTTTTATCCATTTTTGGGAAAGCAAAAAAGCAGTTGTAACATGATTGTTGCGCCATTCAAATTCGATCCTCATTTGAAAATAGGTCCAAACTCTAATTTTGAGATTAAGTTTTTCGTTGTGTAGTTGCTTGGTATGTTTTTCTGTGCTGACATTACTTGAAGGAAAGGATTCCCACGATTTACATCCATTTTGAGAATTGCGAAATAGCAATGGTGAAGTTGACGTGTTTTCTAGTTTCTTCAACAACAATATTTTGAAACGCTTGATACAAACACAATTAACCGATCAACTAAACTTATCCTAGGAACAAAACTTATCGACTTTACTCTTTTTCTAAAGAATAAGAAGCTGAATTTCACAACCATTCTTGCGCCATTCAATTTCCTAATTCGAAGTTAGGCCAAAACTCAAATTTTAACACTAAGGTTTTGTTTGCGTAGTTGCTTACTATGCTTTTTTATGCTTACATTACCTGAAGGAAATAACTTCCATGATTTACATCCATTTTGGGAAAGCGGAATAGCAATTGTAAAAATGAAGTTCTGACTAGTTTCTTCAACAACAATTTTTTGAAATGTCTGATACAAACACAATCAACTGATTAACTAAACTTATTTCAGTAACAAAACTCATCGATTTTTCTCTTTTTGTAAAGAATAAGAAGCCAAGTCTAATAACCATTGTTGCGCCATTCAATTTCCTCATTTGAAATTAGGTCCAAACTCAAATTTGAAGACTAAGTTTTTGGTTGCATAGTTTCTTGGATGTTTTTCTGTGCTGACATTACTTGAAGGAAAGGATTGCCATAATTTACATCAATTTTGGGAAAACGAAACAGCGACTGTAAAAATGATATTTTGACCAGTTTCTTCAACAACAATTTTGTGAAACGCCTGATATAAACACTATAAACCGATTAACTAAACTCATTTTAGGAACAATACTCATCAATTTTTATCTTTTCCTAAAGAATAAGAAGCCAAATTTCAAAACTATTATTGTGCCATTCAATTTCCTCATTTTGAAATTAGGTCCAAACTCTAACTTTAAGACTAAGTTTTTGGTTGCGTAGTTGCTCGATATGTTTTTCTGTGCTGACACTACTTGAAGTAAAGGATTAATTGCCCTGATTTACATCCATTTTGAGAAAGCAAAATAGCAATTGTGAAGTTGATGTTTTTCCAGCTTCCTCAAAAACAATTTTTTGAAACGACTGATACAAACACAATCAACCGTTAACTAAACTTATTTCAAGAACAAAACTCATCGACTTCTCTCTTTTTCTAAAGGATAAGAAGCTGAGTTTCATATAACCATTCTTACGCCATTCAATTTCACGAGTTTCATAACCATTGCTTCCTTTGTTTTTCTGTGTTGACATTACCTGGACGAAAGGATTGCCATGATTTACATCCCTTTTGGGAAAGATGATGTTTTGACTAGTTTCTTCAACAACAATTTTTTGAAACGCCTGATACAAACACAATCAACCAAATAACTAAACTAATTTCAGGAACAAATTCATTAACTGTTCTCCTTTCGTTAATAATAAGAAACTGAATTTCATAACCGTTCTTGCCCCATCTAATTTCCTCCTTTTTCAATATCCTACATTTCTAACTATATAACGCCCTCCTTCAATCCACTATTCATTCATCAAAACTTAGTAAGTTATACAAGCATAAGATGAAGATCTTGATTGTTGTATTTTTATCCTTGTTGGCATTGTTGTCCCTCAGGGTGGACCCGAGCACGCCTTTGATTGTGAGGAAGCAAAAGATCAATGCTTCCTTGTGCCGAATACCGCACTGGTGGTGGTGGTCCTGACCCTCTAACTTCTTGTTGTAGTGGTTGTATAGATTTGAAATCTTTAGCACCCACTACGGATGAAAGGTGTGCCACATGTGAGTGCATGAAAGAAGCAGCTAGCCATTTCGTTAACTTAAGGAAAGATTTGGCTGAATCACTTCCTAAACAGTGTGGAGTTGATATAGGCTTTACCATCAACAAGGATATGGATTGCAATGGGTATGATCTTTATCAACATATATACACACATATGACCCTACATTAAAAGCATCACAATCCTTTCTTTAAATTTTCCAATTTTTTTGAACCAAAATCTTTTGTCGTTAATAAATACCTTGTTTACAAAATTTTACCATTTTATTAAATAATAAATACAATATTAGTGTAGTTTAATGTATTTTACTGTGTTATATGTTATTATTTGTTGATACTGTTTTTGACAGTGTTCCTTAAGAGCTGGGTATGGAGAAAATAATAACATACAGAGATGCACACATGGTTGCTTTTGAGAGAAAAAATAATGTATTTAGTCTCGTGTGTATGAACTAAATAATTGATATTCTCAATAATAATCAATGAATATTTAAGATTTTGTCTATTTATTTATGCATATCATTATATTAACTAGTTGAGGCATAAAACGTGATATTTGCTTTTGTTTTTGGTTTGTTTACTAGCTAAAAGTAGATAACAAGTGCTATTATTACGTGTTTTTTCATAGACTAAACAAATAATAATGGATGTTTTAAAAGAGAAAGAATACACATAGGTTCCTTTTGGGAGCTTTTAGGTAATAGTTTATTACATTGATTTTTTTTAATGATAAAATGTTTACAACTCATTTGAGGACAAGTGCCTTCAGACACCTCGGGATATATCGGAAGAAAACCCAAGTCCCTCATCGACTATTGATAATGTCTCAAAAAGAGAATATAATAAAAGGTCATTCATCACCTTACAAGCCAGTTTTTTAGGTTTGAGTTAGACCCACCCCAATTCTATGCTGGTATATCAAAGTTAATTCAACATTCGCTGGACCACTCGAGTCACGCTCCAGTTGTCCTGTCCTAGGCGAGAGGGCAGTGTGTTAAGAGTCCATCAGATGTGATATGGCTTGAAAAAGAGTGTACTAGCTCAATTGGTAGTGGGAATGCATTGAACTTGTACTTGAGCCCTAGAGTACAAGGTTCGATTCCCACAGAAGGCAAAAACTCTACTTGGGGGGTAGAGAAGGTCATGATGTACACTTGTGGGTGCCTAATAAGAAAGAAAAGGGCCCAAAGTGTTATAAAAAAAGGCGCCTTTTTTTTGTAACACCCAGGCATGTACATCATGACCTTCTCTACCCCCCAAGTAGAGTTTTTGTCTTCCGTGGGAATCGAACCTTGTACCCTGGGGCTCAAGTACAAGTTTAATGCATTCCCACTACCAATTGAGCTAGTAAAAATGTAACACCCTAATATTTCAATCTAGTAGGAATACTAAGGTGCACAGTTTAGCATACATCAGAGACAAATTTCCTGTTTAGATTTACATCTTTACAAGAATAGTGGAAACGATTAATCACTTAAAACAAATTCAAGTCATAAATCGGGTACAAAGATACAAGTGAAAACATAAACACGGATGGAAGAACTAAATCATCAATCTTCTATCCGAGCATGCCACCTACTCGTGCCATTCAACC
The DNA here is from genome assembly GCA_020916435.1 of Oxytropis ochrocephala. NCBI lineage: Eukaryota > Viridiplantae > Streptophyta > Magnoliopsida > Fabales > Fabaceae > Oxytropis > Oxytropis ochrocephala. Next base: position 47,771,345 of record CM037091.1, on the reverse strand, counting down.
TTCTTCTTTCCCTGTTTCTCTGTAAAACAACAACATATGATAGGGTGAGATAACATATCTCAGTGAGTCCTACTGTGATCCCTTACCTTTCACTCGGTTCATTTATGAAATCTTATTAACTTCGTGATTTAATTAATAAACCACGTGTAACGCCCCAAAATAATTTAATTATTCATTTAATTAAGTTATTTAAGGCTTGCAACATTTATTTAAGTTAATTAATTAAGTTGGAGGGTTATTTTATTTAGGAGGTATTATAGTGATTAGTTATATTAAAAGAATAATAGAGTATTTAATATAACTAAGAGGTGTTGGGTAGTAAATAAGGGAGTGATGATTTAATTATGTCAGGGAGTGGTTGAAGTAAAAGAGGGAAGTGCAAAAAGGGCCCAACACTAGAGCCCAAAATGTAAGCCCATTTTGGTGTCTAAGATAAGAAAGAAACAAAGAAAAGAATAAAAGAAGAGAAGAAAAGTCAAATAAGGAAGAAAGGAGAAGAAAAAGGAATAAAATAAGAAAAGAAACAAAAAAAGAAAGAGAATCAGAGAAAGGAGGGAAATAAAGGAAAGTAGAAAAAGAAAGGAATAGAGAAAGAGAGAGAAAAGGGAGACCAGAGAGAGAGCGGAGCAGTGAGAGAGGAGAAGAGAAGGGGGCGTGGAAAAGGAAGAAAGAAAGGGGAAGATCTTCCCCATTTTAGCTCTAGGCAAGGGGCTTTTGGTATCATTCTTTTCCATTTTTCCTCCTCTTTTTATTAGTGTAAATTTCATCACCTAATTCCTTTTCATTTTCACTTTCCATGAATGGGTTTTTGAAACTCAAAGTAGAGGAGCTTCCATTTTTGGTGTTTTCTTGTGTTTTTGAAGGAAAAGCTTCTTGGGTTTCCAATTTTGGGGTAAGGGGGCTCTCTTTCATCCATAATAGTCTATAGGATTAGTGGTTATGTGTGGGTTAGGTTTAGGGTAATTAATTGTTGTTGTTATGTGTTAATTGAATTAAATGATTGTTATGTGTTAATTGAATTAATTGGTGTTTATGTGTTGTTTGAATTTAAATAGGTGTTTATGTGTTGTGAATTAAAAGATGGTTTATGTGTGGTTAAATTAAATGATGGATTATATGTTGTTGAATTAAATGGTGCCTATGTGTTGTTGAATTAATCGTTGTTAAGTGGTTGAATTAAATTGAGGTTCATGTATTGTTGGAATTAAATGGTGTCTAAGAGTCGTTGAATTAATTGGGTGTTTAAATGTTGTTGAATTAAATGAGTAATATGTGATGTTGAGTTAAATGGGAGTTTATGGGTTGTTGAACTAAATGATGGTTTAGGTGTTGTTGAGTTAAAAATGGGGGGTTTAGGTAATGTTAGATTAATTGGTGTAATGTGATAATTGTGTAAGGAGTTCAATTAAAATTAGTTGGAATTGAGTATGGTGACTATTGGGTGTTGATGAGTTGTTTAAAAGAAATGGTTTGATGGTGTTGTGTGGGAAAAATTTGGTTTTGGTCCTTGTTCATCTTTTAGTCCTCAAAAATGGGATTTTGGTCCCTTGAACACTTTTTAGTCCTCAAAAATGCTATTTTGATCCTTTGAACCTTTTTAGTCCTTAAAAATACTATTTTGGTCCCTATGCACTATTGGTCCTTCAATAATATTGTTTTGGTCCCTATGTGACTGTTTAGTCCCTTAGGTGACTGTTTAGTCCTTGGGAGTGTCGGTTTAGTCCTTAGGTGACAAGTTGGTCCTTTTGTGAGAGTTGGTCCTTGGCATTGGTGCTAGCCTTAGAGCTATGTTTGGGTGTTAGCCTTAGAGCTAGTGGTTGGTGATGTCTTGGTGAGTTTAAGGTGGTTGATTAATATTTTATGGTGGTTGATTAATACTTTATGGTGGTTGTTAATACCTTAAGGTGGTTGTTTAAGGTGATTGAATTATGGTGGTTGTTTAATACTCTATGGTGGTTGTTTAATACCTTAAGGTGGTTGTTTAAGGTAGTTGATTAAGGTGATTGTTTAATGGTGGTGGTGACTTGTATGCAATGAGGTGGTTTGTGATTGATGCATAGTTCATAGTGTCCCATGTTTCATATGCATCAAATGGTGGTTGTAGGCTTGGCCTTGATATCAATGGTGGTTGTGATATCTATTATGGTGGTTGTGCCATCATGCAAAATTTATGATGGTTGATGGTACCACATGCATATTTGCATACATGCATACATTCATGTGCTTGGTGTTGCCTTTGTGATGGTTGTGAGTTGATGTGTTAAACTTAATGCCATATGATAATTGTTTGAAATGTGATTGATGTTAGTTGCCTCCCCTAATATAATGTTTATCCTATTTGCTATTATTTATGTAAAGAGACTCACCCTCTTTGCTTTCGTGTTGCTTCTCATGTCGCAACTGCGGTGATAGCGAATGAAGTAGTCTAATTATGGTCATGCTCGATATGTATCACCGAGGGCGGGAGTCTTAGATATTTAGTATTTTATTTTGATGTATTTAGTCGATATTTGATGATGTATTAAATAATTTTAGGCTTGTTTATATTCTGCTGTGCTGGTGAATTATATTCATTATGTTGTAAATAACTAAAGAAGTGTTTTTGGGAGTTCGCCCATTTTAATGTGCTATATATCACGCAATAAGTTGTTTTATGAAATTTCAATGCGTTGATTTATGTTTTGATGAAATATAGCACTCTCTTTGTGGTGCGTGGAAAAGTTTTTGAAAACTTTGATTTTAAAATTGACTTAATTGTTGTTAAGTGGTTGAATTAAATTGAGGTTCATGTATTGTTGGAATTAAATGGTGTCTAAGAGTCGTTGAATTAATTGGGCGTTTAAATGTTGTTGAATTAAATGAGTAATATGTGATGTTGAGTTAAATGAGAGTTTATGGGTTGTTGAACTAAATGATGGTTTAGGTGTTGTAATGCCCCAAAATTAATTAGGTGAATTATTTAACTAATTTAATTAGGTGATTATTTAACTAATTTAATTAAGTGATTATTTGACTAATTTAATCAAGTAATATTTTAGTTGTTTATATTAAAAGAGTAATAGAGTGTTTTAATTAAATTAGGAGGTGGAGGTGGGTAAATAAGAGGGTGGTAGTTTTGTTATGTTAGGGAGTAGTTGAAGTAATTGAGAGGGGTGTGGGTAGAGGGCCAAATCCCATAGGCCCAATTTAATAAGGTTAAGTGTTGTGGAGGGCTCATTTGGATTATTTTGAGAAAGAAAAGAAACCTACGGCTGAGAGAAAGGAGAGGGAGAGATAGCATAGGTAGGGGCTGACGGTTCAGCAGCTGGAAGTGGAGGGAGGGGAAGGAAAAAAATTCATCTTTGCTTTGGGTAAGTATTTTTGGTACCAATCTTTCCCATTTTTCTTCCTTTATCATCTAGTGTAAGTTTCCTACACTAATTCCTTCCCATTTTCCTTTTACCATGGATGGGGTTTTGGAGCTCAAAATATTGGGAAAAGCTAGTTTGGTGGTTTTTGTGTTATTGAAGGAGAGAGTACTTGGGTTCTTCAATTTGGAGGTATGGGGGCTCTCTTTCATAGTTAATAATTTATAAACCTTGAAATCATATGGATTAGGTGTTAGGAGTAGTTGTTTAATTAATTAATGAATTAATTGTGTGTTTGGGTGTTTGTTTGATTGTGTATGTGATTACATTAATTGTTGTATTGATATTTAATTTGGTGATACGATGATGCTTGATGTTGGAAATAAATGTGTTATTAAATGTAAATGCCATGTGTTTGATAAAATCTTCAATGTGATGAAATATGAGAATGTGTTGATTTAATGACGTTGATTAAATGCCTAAGTGTTGTGGAAATTAAATTGATGCTCATGCATGTGTTGGATTGAATGGTGTTTAAGTGTTGTTGAATTTATTGGGGGTTGATGATGAGTCTTACTTGTTTATGGTTTTTGTGTGTTTTCTGGACACTGTTTCGGTTTTCTCAAACTGGTACTGTTTGGTTGATCCAAAAATTATGTGGCTAATTGTTTTTGAAAATAGACTTAAGGCCGGTCGTTTTGGCACTGTTTTCGTTCGATTCGGAGTTGTGTAGCTCAAGTTATGAGTCTCTAAAGTTAGGTCAAATTTCTGGAGTCAAACTGGGGGTAGGTTCAGTTTTTGCAGGTTTTGTGTGCTCAATTTAACTCTGTTTTGAGTGATTCTTATTTCATTGAAAAATAGACTTAATTCTCTACGAAATAGTCACTGATTTCACTGAATTTCATTAAGAAATGAGAAAGAAAATTTGGTTGCAAGTTGGGTAAAGCGTTCTGTCCGATTTTGGTACCTCAGTGTAGTGTTTTGAAAAACTGTACCAACTGGACACTTATTTTGAAAAACTAAAATCATAGGTAGAAACTACACTCAGAGGGCTTTCCAATGAGTGGTCTTTTGTAAATTTTCGATGTCGTTTGCTATTTTAAATAATTCGCCAAAGTAGAGTACTCTTTGTAGGAATTCAGCACTTCGTGCGGGTGTTGTCAATGTTACCCAAAGTGTCAAAAATACTATTTCGGTCCCTATGCACTATTGGTCCTTCTAAGATGTTGTTTTAATCCTTATGGTGTCAGAATGATCCCCAAGGTGTCAAATTAGTCCCTAAGTGTCAAAATGGTCCCTATGTGTCAGAATGATCCTTATGGTGTTAAAATAGTCCTTAGGTGCTAAAATGGTCCTTACGGTGTTAAAATAGTCCTTGATGTGATATTTAGTCTAATAGATGAAGTGTGAGGTGTTGTGGTGATGATGAAGTGGGATGTAGGCTTCGGCCAAATGAGGTGATGTGGCTTCGGCCAGAGAGGTGAGTTAATGATTGTTGTGGTGAATTGATTGTGTTGTGATGCATTGTCATGGTGTCACATAAATCATATGCATATACAATGACGAGGGCTTCGGCCAAAATGACGGGGGCTTCGGCCAAAATGACGAGGGCTTCGGCCAAAATGACGAGGGCTTCGGCCAAACTGATGATGATGGATCCACATGCATATTGCATTTCATACATTACATGCATGCTCTGGTGATTGATTGGGTGTTCCTGAATTAATGGTGTGTTTGGTGTAATTATATTTGGTGTAGCTGTATATGTGACGTAACTGTATGGTGACGTAACTGTATATTTGGCGTGACTGTAATTGGTGTAATTGCATTAATGATGTATTCGAATTGATTGTATTTACGGTGTGCCTATTCTCTTTGTGTTTCTGTTTTATTTATTATTATCTATGTATTGAGACTCACCCTACTGCGTCGTGTTGCCTCGTATGTCGGCAACCTGCAGGTGACGGTGACTAAAGATGTTTAGAGATCGTTCTTCTAGTATGGTCGAGTCAGCTCTTGTAACGCCCAAAATAATTTAATTATTTAATTAATTAAGTTATTTGGAACTTGCAACATTTAATTAAGTTAAATTAAATAGTCAAAGTTATTTTATCAAATAGGGATTTAGTTTATTAAGTGGAATAATTGGGTTAGAGTTATTTTATTTTAATTTCAGGGAGTATGTGAATAAGTAAAATAGGTGATGCAAATAAAAGGGCCCAAGTCACTTAAATGACCCAAGCCCAACTACCTTAAAACCCCAAAACCCTACACAAGGTCTTATGACCTCATTTGGAGAAACCTCACGAAAACCATTGAGGGGAAAGAGAGTCAAGCAATGCGTGAAGAGTGGGAGGAGGAAAAAGTGAGGTTTGCTTGAATTCTTGGTGGGTAAGTGATTTCTTGGTCCCAACCTTCATCCTTTCCCTTCCTTATTCCATTTCCTTAATTCCATGAGCTTATTCCTTTCATTTTGAAACTTCCATGGATACCCAAAGAGGAGGAGTCCACGTTTTGAGCTTGAAGGAGAAAAAGGAGGAAACTTTCCTCAAGTTTTGTGTTGGTAAGTGAAGTCTTTAGCCTTAACCACCCTTGTTTTCCTTCCATGTTCCATTCCCATGAGTTACATAAGCTCACCCTTGTTATTTTGAATTCTCTATGATTACCCAAGGATAGTGGACATTCGGCCATAGCAGTTGTATTTGGAGGAACTTGCTTTAGTTGGTGATTTTGGTGATTGTGTGAAGTTTTCAAGCTCACCCAAGGTTAGGGGATTCTCCATACATCTTTTATAGCTTGTAGGATGTGTATTATAGTGAGAATAGCTCTAGGAATGATTGTGTTGATTGCATGTTGATTGTATGTTGATTGTATGTTGATTGTGTGATTGATGTTTAAATGCTTGAATTTGGTTATAGCATGTTGATTGTTGTTTTGGAAGCATGAGTTGTGATATATGCATAGTGTATGTTCGATGATTTGGTCATATGAGCATGAACAAGTAAATATGATAATTAGCATTAATAATTCATTGGCTATGTTGGTGTGGTTATGTGAGAATTAATTTGTTTGGAAGAAATTAGGTTTTTGAAGTGTGTTGGGTATGGGTTGGAAGGGGGGGGCGCCAAATGCCTAGCATTTTGGCGCCTGGTTGCTGAAATTGTGTGTGTGTGAGTTGTGCGGGCGCGATTCTTTGGGCAACTTAGCGCTGAGGATTAAAACTGTGTGTGTGTGAGTTGTGCAGGGGGGCGCCAGTTGCTGGGCAACTTGGCGCCTGTGTCCAAGAACTGTGTGTGTGTGTGTGGGCGGGGAGGGCGCCAGATTCTTTGGGCAACTTGGCGCTGTGGCTGAAATGGTGTCTTTTGCGCGCCATCTTGCGCGCAAGCGCAAACTTACGCGCGCAGAAGGCCAAGGCTTGATCAAGATCGCGCGCCATCTTGCGCGCGCATCCTCACACAGTAACCTCGTGCGCACACCTCTCTCGAAGGACGAAAACTTTGAGAGTTAGAGCGACTACCCGCGCGCCATCTTGCGCGCCTCTCTCTTCTAGCGCGCCGATGTGCGCGCTCCAGTGGGGATCTTCCAAAACCTTGTCTTTGTTGAATTCCTAAGTTCTTAAATTTATTTTGGTGTGTCAAAATGGTCCTAAAGTGAGAGAAAAACCCACATGGGGTGGTGTTGGTTCTTAGGTGAGAATTAATAAATACTTGGTGAGGTGATGCTAAATATTTGGTGAAGAGATGCTAAATGATCGGTGAGGTGGTGTTGATAATTTATGATGTGATAATAAATAATTGATGTGGTGTGCTTGGTGTGGAGTGATGCATTGTCATAAAGTCGCATGAATCATATGCATGGCTTCGGCCAACAGTGATGGAATACCGCCGGGAGGTGATGGAATACCGCCGGGGAGGTGATGGAATACCGCCGGGGAGTGATGAGATACCCGACGGGGTGGTGAGGTGAATATGGATCCACATGCATGTTGCATACATGCATATAATCATACATTCCTAGTTGTTTGTTAATGTCCAATTAATCTGTTATGGTTGCTTGCGTGATATCTCATGTGAATGGTAAATGCCTTGTTCTCGTGAATCTCTATTGCTAGCTAGTTCTTACTATACGGCTTATTTTACTTGTTATAATTTATGTAAAGAGACTCACCCTAGCAATTCTTGTTGCTCGCTCTCTCGTGGCGACAAACAGTGATTCCGAGTGATGGTGCTTTGTGCCACAGGGTTTTATTGAGTCACTCGATAGTAACACCGGGTTTGGGGTCTCATATTATTTAGTTGTGGTTATGTATTGAACCTATTTGGAACTATGTATTGAGTATGTGAACTCCGTTTATTTTCCATTGTCTTTGCGATCTATTTGATGGATTCTGTAAACACTAAACGAAGTTATTTTAGATGGATTTGACCATGAGACTATGTTATGCATTTATGCAATTGATGAATTTGAATTTGTTAAATATGTGTGACGTCTTTTTCATTAAATGTACCACCTCTTGAGAGGTGCGTGGAAAGTTTTTTTGAAAACTCCGATTTTAGTTAATTGAATTAGCTTTAAATATAAGGGGGTGTTACATTAGTGGTATCGTGAGCGCTTCGGTCCGTCAAGCCAAGTTGTCGAGTCTATTAACCCTCGAGTCTTAGAACTCGTTCTGAATCATAATTATGTTGATATTGATTACCGTGACTTTGTTGGTTTGATCATTCATTGACGTGCCTTGTGACTTATTTGTTGGATCACGAATGAAAGTTATACTGCATTATTAGTGTATATGTGACTGAACTGCGTAACTGGTGGTTGTAGCCTTGATTTTGTCTGTTCGTGACTGTTGTTTGTATCATTAAGATATGTGTGATTAAAAGAATTCTAACGACGTCAAAGGAGTGAAAGTCGTGACGATGCCTTCGCACTCCGGACTGCGTTAAAAGTCTTTTAATGCGGTAGATATAGAATTGAAAGAAAGTAGTTTTTGTGACCTTAATTAGTTGGTTGCATGAGTAGGAGGGACTGATCACCCCAATCACTCATCCCCAATGAAAGAGGCGACAATAACTCGTAATTATTATAAATTTTGAATATATACTAATTTCAACTTGATTGATTGCGTGGTGTGTGCAAGTTGATTGACCATTAATTTTTAGAAAAATATGTGCCCTATGGAAGTTTGAGTTTGAATTGGGGTTGATAGTCGGGAGATGTCAAAATATGGATTGACGTAAGATAGGAGCATTGATATTTAAATGATCAATATGGCGTAGTTCCTCAGCGATAAATTAATGATGTTTGGAATAAATCGAGTGAGACTTTGGTAACTTTGAAAATAGAGTTTTGGTACCAAGTAAAGGTGTAGATTAAGTATGCCTAAGGGTGTTGTAATCTTCGGGAAGTTCTTAAATGAGCATTGGACTAGTTGTGAAGGAAAGTGTTTAGTAGTTGGCTCAAGTATGATCATAGTATGAGGATCAAAGGAAAGAAGGAAGAGGAAGGTTAGGTACATAGGACTACATATGAACTAAGGTGTAGTTGCTTAACCATAGGTATGTTGAAATGTAATAGGCATGCGACGTAGTATGTGGGAGTCAAAGTATGTAGTACCGAGGTGTTGTGAAGTGTAATGGCCGAGGTTAGGGAGTTCTTAGGTGTAGTGTGCCTAAGTGTAATAGTCAAAGGTGAAGTGACTAAGTGTAGTTGATGAAGTGAGTTGTGAATAAGCCTAAGAGTAGTGGATGGACAATATTTGAAGGATTGCTTATGAATATTGTTACCTTTGATTGACGTTTTGCTATAGGTTGATGTTTCTGTAATGCACGTGAGTTTAATTTTGATTAGTGCTAAATTGGTTGCAGTATGTACTGAAATGAAATGCGGTGCTCGGTTATAACAATTAAGGTTAGGATTCGCGTATAGTCTCCTTTTTGGCAAAGATGAAATGATTGACTTTTCTAACTTCTGAGTTTATGTCGGAAAACTAAATTTTGAAAATAATAAGTGATTGTTTTGTGTGGCAACGTGTTCGTGTTATAAAGAGATTTGGAGTTACGTATAGTTTTCCCTTTTTGGACAAAATTGCGAATTCTATAATTTTCTGAAAGAAAGCGGTACTTGGAAAATTACGTGTTTTTGGGAATGAACGTAACGTCAAGAATTGTGTTAAATTCTGTTCCAAGTTGTTTAGAATTTTATTACGAGATGTGACGTGATTTTAGCGTTAGGACCGATTAGGTCATGGATTGATGTCTGGACTGGTTATACAGGTAAAAATATTTTTGGAATGTCCATATTTCGGAGAAACTCTGCGAATTTTCGTTAGGGATTTTGATACATGTTCAAAGTGGTAATTGAATTGTGTGATTAGAAGGTAAATGAAATTGAGAAAATGTTATGTGTAGTGATTTAAATTGTCTGCTTTGTTTGTTATTTAAAAGTCTGTTGTTTTGCAACTTAAGCGTTCTTTGTTTTTGAATTGAATGTTCGGCCTTTATAGATAAAAGGGTGCGTGCGGTTCATTTTGTCTTTATAAATACAAAGGTGATTGATGAGTGAGTGTCGAGCGTATAGGTATCGAAGTGTGGTGTTAACTAAGTATGGATGAGTCGAACCGTAAGCATGGTCGAAGAGCGAGTTGTTGAAATAGGTGTAAATATCTAAGTGAGGAGTATGTCCAGCCAAGTATATATATATGTCGAAATCTAGTATGGTACAGGTTGTGTGGAGATATTGAGGTAAGGTGCAAGTCGAAGTTAGTGTTTGTCGAAACGTGGGTAAGAAATAGACCCATAGGGCTTTCCAACAAGTATTTAATTGTCGAAATCCGAGGTCGTTTACTATTTTAATTAATTCGCCAAAGTAGGCGCAAAGTTACTGAAATTTTCTCGCACTCGAGTTTATATGGACTAATGTGAACGTGAATAAAATGGTAAATTGTGGAATAGGTTGAACTTGAATTTTGTTGTCATGATCGTGTTAATCGTTGATGTGAATGATGTCGAATATATGATAAATTGTTGAGATATGTGTTGTTGTGTAATTACGGTTGTTTGATTGTTGGGCCTCCGCCATAATCATTGTTGTCCTTGTGTTGGGTAGTCGGATAGGATTTTGACAACCTACGAGTTAGGATACCAAATTGGAGAGTAAGAATATAGGAAAGAGTGTTTAATCTGTTGTGTATACGATAGGACTTGGAGGAGGACTACTAGAGAGGTGAGAAGAGTGGATGTTAATTCATGAGTTTAGCGTAGGCCTTCGAGAAGGATAACAATCGTTCGTACAAAATAGTGAAGGAGAAGCGGAGTTCTCAGTTTCGTGGAAAGCCGTATGATGTTTCCGGTGGTAAGGGAGAGGGGAGTTCGGGCAAAGAGCCAAGTGGGGGAGACGCTACTGCGGGAATTGTGTGTCATTCTTGAACCAGGTATGTAACCTAAGCGGTGGAGTCAATATATTAGGTTGAGACCCATGAGGAGAAGTAGACGCATACGTTAGTGTTTCACAGACCAAAGGATAGAACTTTGAAAGGGTTGTAGGTGGATGTAACGGGGTTAACATTAGGATTTAAATCGTGTAAGTTTCGAAGAGATTAAGTGCGAACTAGATTCATCTGGTTGTTGAGATTAGCGTGATTTTCGAGGACGAAAATATTCTAAGTGGGGAGAGTTGTATGCATTCCCAAAATAATTTAATTATTTAATTAATTAAGTTATTTGGAACTTGCAACATTTAATTAAGTTAAATTAAATAGTCAAAGTTATTTTATCAAATAGGGATTTAGTTTATTAAGTGGAATAATTGGGTTAGAGTTATTTTATTTTAATTTCAGGGAGTATGTGAATAAGTAAAATAGGTGATGCAAATAAAAGGGCCCAAGTCACTTAAATGACCCAAGCCCAACTACCTTAAAACCCCAAAAACCCTACACAAGGTCTTATGACCCTCATTTGGAGAAACCTACGAAAACCATTGAGGGGAAAGAGAGGTCGGCAATGCGTGAAGAGTGGGAGGAGGAAAAAGTGAGGGTTTGCTTGAATTCTTGGTGGGTAAGTGATTTCTTGGTCCCAACCTTCATCCTTTCCCTTCCTTATTCCATTTCCTTAATTCCATGAGCTTATTCCTTTCATTTTGAAACTTCCATGGATACCCAAAGAGGAGGAGTCCACGTTTTGAGCTTGAAGGAGAAAAAGGAGGAAACTTTCCTCAAGTTTTGTGTTGGTAAGTGAAGTCTTTAGCCTTAACCACCCTTGTTTTCCTTCCATGTTCCATTCCCATGAGTTACATAAGCTCACCCTTGTTATTTTGAATTCTCTATGATTACCCAAGGATAGTGGACATTCGGCCATAGCTGTATTTGGAGGGGAACTTGCTTTAGTTGGTGATTTTGGTGATTGTGTGAAGTTTTCAAGCTCACCCAAGGTTAGGGGATTCTCCATACATCTTTTATAGCTTGTAGGATGTGTATTATAGTGAGAATAGCTCTAGGAATGATTGTGTTGATTGCATGTTGATTGTATGTTGATTGTATGTTGATTGTGTGATTGATGTTTAAATGCTTGAATTTGGTTATAGCATGTTGATTGTTGTTTTGGAAGCATGAGTTGTGATATATGCATAGTGTATGTTCGATGATTTGGTCATATGAGCATGAACAAGTAAATATGATAATTAGCATTAATAATTCATTGGCTATGTTGGTGTGGTTATGTGAGAATTAATTTGTTTGGAAGAAATTAGGTTTTTGAAGTGTGTTGGGTATGGGTTGGAAGGGGGGGGCGCCAAATGCCTAGCATTTTGGCGCTGGTTCTTGAAATGTGTGTGTGTGAGTTGTGCGGCGCGCGATTCTTTGGGCAACTTAGCGCTGAGGATTAAAACTGTGTGTGTGAGTTGCGGCGGCGCGATTCTTTGGGCAACTTGGCGCTGTGTCCAAGCGTGTGTGTGTGTGTGGCGGGGGGGCGCGATTCTTTGGGCAACTTGGCGCTGTGGCTGAAATGGTGTCTTTGCGCGCCATCTTGCGCTGTAGCGCAAAACTTACGCGCGCAAGAAGGCCAAGGCTTGATCAAGATCGCGCGCCATCTTGCGCGCGCGCATCCTCGCTAGCGTAACCTCGTCGCGCACACCTCTCACGAAGGACGAAACTTTGAGAGTTAGAGCGACCTACCCGCGCGCCATCTTGCGCGCTTCTCTCTTCACGCGCCCGGTGTGCGCGCCTCGATGGGGATCTTCCAAAACCTTGTCTTTGTTGAATTCCTAAGTTCTTAAATTTATTTTGGTGTGTCAAAATGGTCCTAAAGTGAGAGAAAACCCCATGGGGTGGTGTTGGTTCTTAGGTGAGAATTAATAAATACTTGGTGAGGTGATGCTAAATATTTGGTGAAGAGATGCTAAATGATCGGTGAGGTGGTGTTGATAATTTATGATGTGATAATAAATAATTGATGTGGTGTGCTTGGTGTGGAGTGATGCATTGTCATAAAGTCGCATGAATCATATGCATGGCTTCGGCCAACAGTGATGGAATACCTTCCGGGAGGTGATGGAATACCGCCGGGAGGTGATGGAATACCGCCGGGGAGGTGATGAGATACCCGGACGGGGTGGTGAGGTGAATATGGATCCACATGCATGTTGCATACATGCATATAATCATACATTCCACTAGCTTTGTTTGTTAATGTCCAATTAATCTGTTATGGTTGCTTGCGTGATATCTCATGTGAATGGTAAATGCCTTGTTCTGTGAATCTCTATTGCTAGCTAGTTCTTACTATACGGCTTATTTTACTTGTTATAATTTATGTAAAGAGACTCACCCTAGCATTTCTTGTTGCCTGCTCTCGTGGCGACAAACAGGTGATTCCGAGTGATGGTGCTGTGCCCTGGGGTTTTATTGAGTCAGCTCTGATAGTAACACCGGGGTTTGGGGTCTCAGTATTATTTAGTTGTGGTTATGTATTGAACCTATTTGGAACTATGTATTGAGTATGTGAACTCCGTTTATTTTCCGCTGTGCTGCGATCTATTTGATGGATTACTGTAAACACTAAACAGGTTATTTTAGATGGATTTGACCATGAGACTATGTTATGCATTTATGCAATTGATGAATTTGAATTTGTTAAATATGTGTGACGTCTTTTTCATTAAATGTACCACCCTCTTCGAGGTGCGTGGAAAGTTTTTGAAAACTCCGATTTTAGTTAATTGAATTAGCTTTAAATATAAGGGGGTGTTACAGCTCTGATACGTAGCACCGGGGGGATGTTTGGTTTATTTATTTCCTTTATATTTTGAACTAAGAAGTTAAGTTGCTATTTCCGCTGCTGTAATACTTATTTCCGGATGCCATTGGGTGCTATGTATCTTATACACTGAAGTCTATACTAATTAATATTTTGGAGTTTTATTTTAACTACCATTTTGAAGTTATGTAAGGTATTTTGATAAAATGTAGCACTCTCTTTATGGTGCGTGGAAATTTTGAAAAGCCCTGATTTTAAAATTAACTAAATAGTAGTTATGTATAAGGGGGTGTTACAGGTGTTGTTGAGTTAAAAATGGGTGGTTGTGTGTTAAATGGGGGTTTAGGTAATGTTGGATTAATTGGTGTAATGTGATAATTGTGTAAGGAGTTCAATTAAAATTAGTTGGAATTGAGTATGGTGACTATTGGGTGTTGATGAGTTGTTTAAAAGAAATGGTTTGATGGTGTTGTGTGGGAAAAATTTGGTTTTGGTCCTTGTTCACCTTTTAGTCCTCAAAAATGGGATTTTGGTCCCTTGAACACTTTTTAGTCCTCAAAAATGCTATTTTGATCCTTTGAACCTTTTTAGTCCTTAAAAATACTATTTTGGTCCCTATGCACTATTGGTCCTTCAATAATATTGTTTTGGTCCCTATGTGACTGTTTAGTCCCTTAGGTGACCGTTTAGTCCTTGGGAGTGTCGGTTTAGTCCTTAGGTGACAAGTTGGTCCTTTTGTGAGAGTTGGTCCTTGGCATTGGTGCTAGCCTTAGAGCTATGTTTGGGTGTTAGCCTTAGAGCTAGTGGTTGGTGATGTCTTGGTGAGTTTAAGGTGGTTGATTAATATTTTATGGTGGTTGATTAATACTTTATGGTGGTTGTTAATACCTTAAGGTGGTTGTTTAAGGTGATTGAATTATGGTGGTTGTTTAATACTCTATGGTGGTTGTTTAATACCTTAAGGTGGTTGTTTAAGGTAGTTGATTAAGGTGATTGTTTAATGGTGGTGGTGGTGACTTGTATGCAATGAGGTGGTTTGTGATTGATGCATAGTTCATAGTGTCCCATGTTTCATATGCATCAAATGGTGGTTGTAGGCTTGGCCTTGATATCAATGGTGGTTGTGATATCTATTATGGTGGTTGTAGGCTTGGCATTGATATCAATGGTGGTTGTGATATCTATTATGGTGGTTGTGCCATCATGCAAAATTTATGATGTTGATGGTACCACATGCATATTTGCATACATGCATACAATCATGTGCTTGGTGTTGCCTTTATGATGGTTGTGAGTTGATGTGTTAAACTTAATGCCATATGCTAATTGTTTGAAATGTGATTGATGTTAGTTGCCTCCCCTAATATAATGTTTATCCTATTTGCTATTATTTATGTAAAGAGACTCACCCTTTGCTTTAGTGTTGCTTCTCATGTCGTGACCCGCAGTGATAGCGAATGAAGTAGTCTAATTATGGTCATGCTCGATATGTAGCACCAAGTGGGAGTCTTAGATATTTAGTATTTTATTTTGATGTATTTAGTATGATATTTGATGATGTATTAAATACTTTTAGGCTTGTTTATATTCCGCTGTGCTGGTGAATTATATTCAGGATGTTGTAAATAACTAAACAAGTGTTTTTGGGAGTTCGCCCATTTTAATGTGCTATATATCACGCAATAAGTTGTTTTATGAAATTTCAATGCGTTGATTTATGTTTTGATGAAATGTAGCACTCTCTTTTTGTGGTGCGTGGAAAAGTTTTTGAAAACTCGATTTTAAACTTGACTAATTAGTAGTAATTAGAAAGGGGTGTTACACCACGTGCATTATCAATTGCATCATCAATGCCCTACGGCTAATCCTGGTAAACATTGCAATCATAACTTCATAGCATAACACCATCTGCCCTCCGGCTGTTGAAACTCCCTCTCTCCTAAGTTATTGCGTACAGGACAAGCTTATTATTGAGGGCTCTTTATGCCAAAGCTTGTTAGCCTCTAACCCCTAGAAGTCGAACTCGCTCGCAGGTAGGAAGAAATGGAACTCCATGTAAGCTTTCTCCAATTTTTCTGCTTCATTTATCGCTTAGTCCTCTTTCTCTCTTGGGATTAATAGAGACCACGGCTAGTGACCACCAAGGCTTCTACATAGTGTTCTTCTTCTTCCTCAAAGGGCTTGAGGTTTCCAGGTGCTATGACACAGAGAATGTATGAGTCAGTGACAATGGTAAACATGAAGTTTCTTCGGCAACGGTTTTTTCCAAGCAAGATGCAAGAGGGGACGAGCGTGTCTCAGCACTTAGACAAGATGGAGAAGATTCTCAAAGAATTTTGAGCAGTTAGAGTAAAAATGACTGATCGTGATTAGTGACCGGGGAGTCTGCTGAAGTCGTTTGAGTCTTGATGGCGGTAGAACAGCTAGCAAGAGGTGCCCAGGTACCGTTAACAAGCTCATGAATTTTACTTTGAAGCGCGATGTCCAAGGTAAACAATTTTCCTTCCATGTTGTAGTTGATGATAGCGTGTGTTTTCTTCACAGATAGGGCATGTTGTATGCCCCTTAACACTATACGCAAAGTGCAATGTTAAGTGATGTGTTTTGAGGTACTTTAGTGGTTGGAAAAATATGAAGATATTGTTCATGAAAAACATTAGTATATAGTTAATGAAAAAAATTAATATATGATAAAGGTATAATTAGGGTCCCAATTTTAGATTTGAATAGGACCTTGAAATTATTTGAGACGGCCTTGACCACCCTTATCACTTCGCTTTTGTAATACAATTTTTTTTCATATTGAACATTTTTACAAAACGCAGTGAAGAATTTATATGACTCACCCTTGTGGGCTAGGAACTTAACCCATGCAATTTTGCTATAATCGTTGTAACACCCTATATTTTAGCCTGGAATAAAATCTAGGATACTATGTTTTAACCAATTAGAGATACACGATTTCATTTGGATTAACAAAATGGAGTAAGAGCTATCCGTACATGGCTCTTAAAATGTTATACATCTCAAAAGATTGTACATATGAATTGAACATAAATTAGTTCAAGATATCCAAGTGAGTTACCAAAACTAAGATAATCCAACTCGAATGCGTATATCCTAATACAACACAAAAGGTACAATACCAAGTCTCATAACTAGGCAAGAACAATATATCTCAACACATGAGATTAACAAGATAAAACCATAACTTCGAATTGGATGCCACACGAACATCTATAAACCAGGGTTCCCTACCTTTGCCTTTAACTTCAACGGATTTCACCTACTTATCTGAAAACCACAACATAATTAAAAGTGAGATTACAATAATCTCAGTGAGTTCTCCAGCGGTACCTCACTATACATATACTCATGGTGTCTTTTAACTCTATTACCTAAATGCATCCCCTAAACACTGCAGTCTTACATTTTACTAATTCTACAAACGCAGCCGATGGGAGACACACTCAACATTTTATTGAGCTCAAACCTCAGGGCCTTGAGCTTAGGTTCATGACACCATTCCCAAGTACATTACATAGTCTTTTAGATCATTTATTAGATATGTAAATAAGCATAGTATAGTTATTTGCTCACAAGGTTCTAAACGAAAGAATAAACATTTTAACAAATTCATATCATCGTCACAACAGATCGAACTAGATTAGTTAAGGTATAAGCCTCCTATTTTATAAATAGGACCTTCACACCCCAATAAATTTATTATAACATTATCACTTACTTTCCTCTCTTGCTGGACCCCGACTTTGCGGCTACTTCCCTCTCAACTCGGTGCTCTGCTTTCAAGCAGAGGTATTGGCACCTTTTGGTCGCGTTGAGGTCAGCGGGGATTGGTCATTTTCAGAGAAAAACTTCATTTTAAGATGGACGGATGATGTGACGGCCCCGAGCATGCCCAAGGTCGACCACCCAACGGTGCACTGGTATGGAGACGGACAGGGTAGCACTAGAAATCTCGTCTTAATCGTTTTTGAAAGCTTGTCGTCTCCATACATCACTTGAAGCTCTATGTAGTTCAGAGGCTTCGTACGAGAGCCGTTGAAGCCATTTAAATCCCCACCGTTGTAGGCTGAAAAGTCGGCCTCGGAAATCTATAGCTTTTGGAGTAGTTCTTTGAACAAGAGATCGGCAAAGCTTTTTTGGTAAATTAAAATTCTTCTCACCTCTGTTCCTGCCACCACTACGGAAACGATGAGAGGTAACCACTTATTAACTTTACCATTGAGTAGGTCTGAATCGTTGAAGGAGAGTGGAGGTCTGTTCGACTTGACTATGACTGGGATCATATTTTTCCCGACGTTGAGGATTTCTTCCCATCTTCTCTTCGTTGAACGTCGAGTTTCCCCGACTCCCAGGGGGTATCCCCCCATGATCACCATGGCGACAGGGCACTAGCTCTGTGATCTCGGCGTATCCTCTACCGAGTCGCTGTCATCAAAGGATTTTAGCCATTTCATTGACTGCTGCCTATGACTTCAGGGGCGAGCGTTCCCTTTTCTTTTCGTCCGACTTAACGTATTGATTCAGCTTGCCTCGTTGAATGAGGTATTCAATGTCGTCCTTCAGGACTCAGCAATCCTCAATGTCATGACCATGACTTCGGTGATACCTGTAGTAGGTCTTTTTGTCAGTGGAATTCTTTTTATGGGAAGCCTTATTTTTTGGCGTTGGGCTCTGAGAAGAGGAGTTGCTAGAGTCATCTTCAGATTCAGAGCTCAGTGGTGAATGTGGAATCAGAGGTTTACCACGCCGCTTCTCCCTTCGAATAGGCGAGGTTTCATAGGACGAGCATCGTGGCGGAGTTCGGTGTTGGCAAGAAACAGTGGTTTGGGGAAAACTCGGTGGGACCCGTACCGAGGGTTGGATGGTATAGGAGCTCTAGCTAGTCACTACAAGAAATTCAAGGTTTTCCGGCGGACCTAAGCCGCCGGTAAAGCCAAAAAACCGCCGGTAAGTGAATGTTTCCGGCGGAACTTTCCGGCGGATTTTCCGCCGGTTAAAACGGCGTACGTAACACTTACCGGCGGATGATTTTTCCGTGGAAAAAGCCGCGCGAATCTGCAGGATATTTCCGGCGGAAAAAGCCGCCGGTAACAACACCAAATCCGCCGGTAATTTTTTTTTTTTTTATATAAAAGCCGCCGGTAACAACACTAAATCCGCCGGTAATATTTTCCTTTTTTTTTTTAAAAAAATCCGCCGGTAATGTTTTCTGAATTTTTTTTTTTAAACACGCCGCCGGTAATATATATTTTTTTAAAAAAAAAAACGTTTTTAAAAATTAATTTTAATTTTAAATTTTTAATATTTAAATTATAAATTTAAATATTAAAAACCGTTATTACTTTTAAATTATTTAAATATTATAAATTTAAATATTAAAAACGTTTTTAAATTTTTAATATTTTAATTATAAATTAATTTAATAATTTGAAAATAATATTTAAATTTTAAAATCTCTTTTAACAATTTGAAATTTGAAATTTATTTTTAAAAAGTATTTGAAAATCTAATTTTAAATATTTTAAAAGTAAATTATTTTAAATTGAGACTTGAGACCCAACAACCGAACACACATTGATAATTTAGATTCGTTAGATCCTTCAAATAATGGTTGATTTGTCTCACTCAAAAACATATAAAACCTCTGAGCTTCTTCATTCGGAACTTCTTCAGCATCATATTGTGGTTCCTCAAAATCCAAATTTACACCGGTAGCATCACGTATCATCCCCTGAACAACATCAAATGGCTGATTTCCCATAGTCGATGAGCCAACAGCTTCTACGACTGGACTTGAAGTGCCACCTTCTACTTCTTGGACAGGAACAATATCAACCGGAGGAACATTAATTATATTAACACGAGAAACTCCAGCTGCTACCTCGCCATGACGAGTCCATATCCAATAATTTGGCTTAAATCCATTGTTGTACAAATGAAGTCGAATGTCACCTTCATTTTTTATGGATCGAAAGATACATTTCGAACAAGGACATCTAATTACACCTTGTTGCTCAAATTCTTTTTGACGCTTAGCTAAAAGAACAAACTCTTCAACTCCTTCAACAAAACGTCGTTTCAACCCCGCTCTTCCAGGATATAATCGATCATACATCCAACTACGATCCATTTTTTGTGGATGTCCTAATTAAATTTATTACAACATATATGTCTATCAGAACAATAGGCATTTTCATTTTTATATTTTAGCTACTATTATCTTTGTAGACTAACAAAAATTTAAATAAACTATCAACTACTCCCTCCGGACTCATTTATAAGCAAAAAAGTGCAAAAACTTTTGGACTCAAATATAAGGAAATATCAACTAACTTAACCTCATTAAATGCTATTATCCTATAAATGTCCTTATTTAATTCTACCTTTACTATTAAGAGTATTGCACATTTACAATAAAGTAAGGGTTATATTTGTAAAATTAGTTTACTTTTGTATAGAATCAAAAATATTAAATATCTAAAACTAACTTTCTTAATCTATGTAAAGTTAGGTTTTTTTGCTTATAAATGAGTCCGAGAGGAGTATTATTTATCTACTACTAAATCAAATAATAATTACTAGTAACAAATCGAATATTAAACACTAACCAGTAATGTCGAGGAGTCTCTGACTTGGCTTTAATACCTTCGAACGAACTGAATCAGTTGTGTAAAGAACTCTGCAACCTCAACCAACAATGCAGGCAAGTCTCCAACTTCAAGCCATTGCTAATTGATAAATAAATAATATCAGAATCAATAAGGACTAACTCATATCAATACAAACTGTCAAAGTAAACTATATATTATGTAAAGAACATACCTTCAAAATAAATCTGGAATAATTTGTTAATAAAAAAAGACAGATTTTGGTAGAAATTAATAAGAACTAGAGAGAATTTGAGAGAAATTAAGAAGAAGAAGTGAGAAATGAAGATAAGAAGTAAGAAGTGAAGAGAGGAGAGGAGGTGTGGATCGGTATAAAAAGAAAGGGACCCAACGGTCCGATTTTCAAATTTGAAATTACCGGCGGAATACGTGTCATTACCGGCGGCTCTTTGAAATCCGTGACGATCCGCATTACCGGCGGACTTTGTTGCTTACCGGCGGAACACGTGTCATTACCGGCGGCTTTGGATGCGGGACTTTCGAGTTATTTTACCGGCGGATAAAAGACATTACCGGCGGAAAATTACCGGCGGCTTTTTTTAAAAACTCCGCCGGAAACCGATTTTACCGGCGACGTTTTTTAATTTTTTTTAAATAAAATTACGGTTACAAATAAATTCAAATCCGCGTGTCGATCAAAAAACCGCCGGTATATTACCGCACGTAATAATAAATCTGCGGAAAACACTTAAAACCGCCGGTTATTTACAAAGTGGATACAAATCCACGGAAATTGACCAAAGCCGCCGGTAATTTACAGGCGAATACAATCCGCCGGAAATTGGGCGCCGGTATATTACGTAATTCTTGTAGTGAGTGTGGCCATTTCCAACTGGGATTGTTCTTGTGTGACCAAGTCTCGGCTACGGCGTTCCAGCACGTCGAATAGATGACTGACAGCTTGCGAGTCGTTGTCATTGATGGCAGTTGTGGTTATTTGCGTGGGTGTGCGGCGGTGACGATTATCGTTGTTGCCGTGTTAAGTTGTCGTTTCGTGTTGCCACGGCGTAGGGCCCCTAGCCTTGGCCGTGGGTGTGCGGGTGTGGCTGCCTTGGGTGGCGCCACAGGCGTGCATTCCTGTGGGTTGTGTTTGTCGATCATATCGTGATGTTGATTCGTTAAAAACCTGGTTTCTAGTGGTTGTTGTGCAAAGAGGGAATTGATGTGCTGAAATTTCGTTTTGAAACCGTTTTGATAGGTGTCCAGTATTTCTGTGATTGTGACTTCATTATTGGCCCGAATTGCGTGGGGTTTGTTTCATTGGAAAGTAGACACGATTTCCTTCACTTTAGGCACTGTTTTCGCTAAATTTGAGTCAGTATAACTGGAGAAAACATTTTTACAAAATGGGTAAAAGAATCTGAAAAACTGCATGAACCCGTATGGGTATAGGTTCAATGTTTTGTTCATAACTCTTTCCACCGAACTCGTTTTCGAATTATTTTTATCTCATTGTAAACTAGACTCATGGGGCTTCAATTTAGACACGTATTTCGTTTCATTTGGTTGAAAATTCAAAAAGAAAACTGGGTCACAGTTTAGTTAACAGTTGTCGAACTTCATACTCGAGAGAGGTATTTTGCAAAACTGTACTATTTGGGTACCTAAACAAATAAATAAAAATTATTTCTAGAAACGAGACATCTTAAGCTTTCCAGAGGATATTTGTTTGCAAAATTCCGACATCGTTTGAGATGCTAAATTAATTGTCGGAGTTCGTGCACATTTGCTGAAAAATACTGCTCCTTAGCTGTTTGGTAAAATGATCGAACGAATGGGACGTTGTCTTTGGTTATTGTCACGCCCTTGTGTCCTGTGTGTGGCGCGCCTAGTGCGTAGGTTTCAGGCATTGTCTAGTGGTGCTGTGCACCAATTTGTGGTGTTGCGCGTGTGTCTATTGTCTTTGGTGTTGTCCGTGGTGGTGTTGTCGCCACTTTACGTGTTGTGTGTGTTTTTGGTTGCGCTTGTATTTGTTTGGCGTGGTGTGTACAGGTGATATATGGCAGCTGTGATGCTGTAAACAGGTGAGAGTTACGAGGTAGCTGTGATGCTACAACACGCGGTATTTCTGTGTGATAATAATTTCGGTGGTGTGGTATTTATTAATTAAATGCTCTGAGTATGTGTATCTATGCATGAACCATGAGTCGCATTGTCATATGCATCTTCGAGGTAGCTGTGATGCTACAACACGTGATTATTTTGGTGGTATGCCCGTCGTGGCCTTTTAGGAGATCGGTACCGCATGCATATGCCCAGAGGGGTTGCATTCGTTCATGAGTCCATTTATAACCAGTGTTGGTATCTATTTACTAATGGAGTTTGTACCTTGTGCTGTGATATGATGTGTTGAGTTTTATGTGCTTCTTTGTGAGTTACCTACTACTTATTTATTCTTGTCATTGCTTATTATTTACATTAATGCTCACCCTTCCTTGGAATGTTTCTCTTATGTGCCAACGCCGCAGTAACAGCAGTGAAGGTCTCCGCTTTCCTATCTTCTCGCCGGTCGTGTCGTCGCTCGATATATGTAACACCGGGTGGCGTAAACGCTATTTATTTAGATTTCAATATTTATTTGAGACTTGAGTTGTGGTTTTAAGACCCTTTAATGTGAAGACGTGTTTTGATGATTATTTTTCATTTGCTATGAGATTTGAAATTATCCGCGTTATTAATTGAGATCGTTTTGAGAGTAAAGTGTAACACCTTTTTCAATATGGCGAAGTTAAATCGCGAAGAACTCTAATTTTATTTAAAATAAATGAGGTTTAGAAAAGGGTGTTACAGCCGTGACTTACAACTTGTCTGTGAAGTGGATTGTCAAGCTTCGCAGAGAGAGAAAACAAGAAGTTCAAATTACGCGGGAAATCATAAATCTTTGCGCTCGAGTCCGATCTGCGGTCGAAGTCGGTCTTGGGTAAGTTGTGGTTACTCTCACCCATATTTGTATGCTTTCCTATGGGCGTATTCCAAATTCTTAATCTTTTTTGGACTTTCTGCGCAGATGAGTTGGCCATCGGCATTGACCTCGGGCTCCTTCCCCAGCCGTCTGTGGTTTGGCCTTGTACAACAAAGAAGGGCAAAGGCAAAAAGACCTCGAGTCGGGGACGGGATGCTCTGAGCTCGAGTACTCCTGCTTCCAAAAACCAAAAAACCTTAATGGAAGAAGGGACCATCGAGATTCCTTCCGAGGTGACTTTGAAGTCTGCGCCCAAGTCGCTTAAGCTGGGAAGGCTTTCCTCAGAAAGCTTGAAATGCAGGATCTGAACCCAGCTGTCTCATGGTTCCAATTAAACATCAAGAAGCTTGAAAAGAAGAATCTCTTCATTGAAGGTGTTTTGTTGGATCAGGAGGACAAGCTGAAGTGTGCTCGGGACGAGGTTCTTCTAGAGCTTTATGAGGAGAACATAGCTCTTCGGGCGAGTTCGAGTCTCTTAAGTCGGCAGATGAAGACATTCTTGCGCTGGAGGCTCAGCTGATAGCCTTTCAGGAGGATGCTAACCGATACGACGTCTTGGAAAAAGAGTTTATTTCTGTGAGGGCGGAAACGGCGCGGATCTGGGCGCAAATGAATGTTGGTCGGGCTAATTTGGAGAGAGCAGAAGCCGAGAAGACTACTTCGGCCAACCATGTAACGCCCAGAAATAATTTAATTATTTATTTAATTATTCATTTAATTATTTATTTAATTAAGTTATTTAAGGCTTGCAAATATTTATTTAAGTAATTGGGGAGTGATGGAGTTAATTAAATGGAGGAGGTGTTTAATTAATTTGGGGGTTTTATTGTATTAGGAAGTGCATAAATAAAAAGGGAGGTGTAGGTATTATGGCCCAAAGGCCAAATTAAGTGGGTTAGGGTTAAGAGAATTGAAATAAAAAAAAAAGGAATGAAGGAAGGATGGGATCGGTATTTGGGTAGATACTGAAGGAAGAAAGAAAAAGAAAAGTGAGAGTGAGGGGAGAAGAAGTGAAACTCACGTGAGTGAAGAAGGAGAGAGGAAGAGAGATAAAGAAGAAAGTCAAAGGGGTAATAGAAAAGAAGGAGAATAAGAAGAAAAGGAGAAGAGGTGGCGTGGGATGATTGGGGAGGATGAAAAGAAAAGAGGAATGAGAGAAAAAGAGGAGATGGCGTGGGCTCATGGAGAAAGAGGAAAGCTTATTTCTTTTGGTGGTCCTTAATGGTTGCTTGGAGTTCTTCCTAGTTCTTCAATTTCGAGTGGTCTGCGATTTCAAGGAGGAGGAGACGCGTTTAGTTCGTTGTGTTCTTTGAGTTTTGTACGTGACTCGTCGCCGTTAATTCGGAACATACAAATTCGAGGTAAGGGTGAGCGTTTCGCTTTAACGTAATGGGTATATGATGGGTGTAGTGGGGTTTCTTGATGTTGTTTGATGATTTGTTGATGTTGTCATGTGATTATCTATGATTGAGTATAATTGAGTATGTGATTTAGTATGAATTGCGTATGGGATGTGTTTTGTGGAGTTTCTTGATGTTGCTTGATGATTGTTGATGTTGTCATGTGTTTTAATATAAATTGCGTATGTGACGGGTGATTTTATGGGGTTAAAATCGAATTTAAATATATGGTGATGAGAGCGTGTAAATGGAGTAATTTGAGATGAAATTGAGATGTGAAGTAAAGCGTGTTTTGGTAAATTGAGTCTTGGGGCTGCTGTAATTTTTTATTATAGATGTGTGCTGTTTTCACAAATTAAGGTTCTTTGTTTTCATGAAAATATATATAGTGCAGATTTTATAAATGAGTATGGCTGCTTGTTTTCAGGAAAATATATAGTGCAGATTTTATAAATGAGTATGGCTGCTGTTTTCAGGAAAATATATAGTGCAGATTTTATAAATGAGTATGGTTGCTGTTTTCAGGAAAATATATAGTGCAGATTTTATAAATGAGTATAGTTGCTGTTTTTTTTATGAAAATATATAGTGCAGATTTTATAAATGAGTATAGTTGCTGTTTTTATGAAAATATATAGTGCAGTTTTTATAATTGAGTATAGATGCTGTTTTTTGTGAAAATATATATAGTGCGATTTTTTTTAATTGAATATAAGTTCTTTGTTTGTCACTAAAATGGGTCTTTATTTGCGCAATATATAGTGCAGATTTTAAAAAATGTAAGTTGTTGTTTTTGTCACTAAAATCAATGCTATTTTACGAAATATATAGTGTAGTTTTTTTTTCAAAAATATAAGTTGCTGTTGGTTATTAAAATTGATGTGTTTTTATGAATACAAGTTGTTGTTTTACGAGAATAGGAGCTCTCTGTTTTCTCTAGTTTTGTCTTTGGTCAAGAACCGAATTTTCTCGAGTTCATTTTATGATTGAATTGTTTGTAAGAGGTTATACTACTAGTGTACTCCTTGACTATGGCTAGACTGTGGTTTACCACTAAGGCCAGAATTTCTTTCACTGGTGTATTTACAAAGGCATCACTGAGAGCCTTGCAAATGTGGCCAATGCCTCTTGCAAGTAGTATCAGTTACCCGAGTAATCCCATAGTCAATCGGTTCACTATTTTATAACACACTAAACCAAAAGATAACGGAAAAGTATATATATTTTAAATGATGTTGGTGTGTATTGGTTTTGACGAGTTGCGGTAAATGTTCCCTATGAGTGTAATTAGGATGGTGTTGTAGTGTGATTTGTGTGAAAGGTGATGAGTTCACTCTATGAGTGATTATGATGTGTGATATGACTTGTGATGTTTTGTGAAGAATATACTCTATGAGTATAGTTTTAATAATCTTTGTTGTGTGGTATTGTGATGAATTACGAAGAATACACTCTCTGAGTGTTTTATGATGACATGCCTTGAGTGGTTACTTCTTTTATGATGACATGCCTTGAGTGGTTATTTCTTTTATGATGACATGCCTTGAGTGGTTATTTCTTTTATGATGATGATGATGAGTACTCAGAGTGAGTGTTGATTGAGTTGCACATGTGTTATAGAGTCTCATGGCATGTGCATACTATGACTAATATTGATGATGTTATGCCTTGAGTGGTTTTTCTTCTATGATGAAGATATGCCTTGAGTGGTTTTTAAAGATGATATGGTACCATCATGCATATGCCCGCGTGTGGGTTGCATTTTCATACATCATTATAAGTGTGAATTGTCTTTGTTGTGATTGGAGCTGTTGTTGTGTGACCGTGTGAATTGTCTTTGCTTTGTGATTGGAGCTGTTGTTGTGTGGCCGTGTGAATTGTCTTTGTTGTGATTGAGCCGTTGTTGTGTGACCGTGAATTGGTGATGTTGATGATGCTACGTGATTGCTGCTCTCATTTCCTATTATGTATCCGATTATGTTTTATTGAAATTCTCACCCTTACCTTGGAATGTTGCTCTATGGTGGCAACGCCTGCAGTAAATCATGAGTGAAGGTCTAGCCGCCTTCTTGTTAGTCGTCGGAGTCTGTTTTGTGTCGCTCTCTCGATACCGTAGCACCTAGGGCGTGGTTGACAATTATTAGTTATTAGTTAAGCTGTTTAATGACTATGTTGATACTATGAGATGTGTTTTGAGAGGCTTAGTGAGGTTACTATTTTATTCCATTGTGATGACCGTGATATATGACATGTACTTTTAAGACGTGGTTTTTTGCACACACTTTAATGAGTGCAATTGATGAGATGAGTTTTTATGACGAGGTAGCATTTCTTTTCTACCAATTAAATTAATACTTTTGAAAAGGAAATTACTCTGATAATGACGTGAAAAATTGAGGGGTAGAAAAGGGGTGTTACAAACCAAGTGTTAGACTCTTCCCGTCTTGGATTTGAGCATTGCAAAGAAGGAAAGATCGTGAAGCCCAGGCCGGGGTGTGTCTGGAAGATGCCGAGGTAGTCTTCGAGGCCCCACCTGTATCAGAAGAAGAAGAGGACAACGCCGACTCTTATTCTTAGGAAGAATCTCAGTCTGTTAGTAGTAACTAAGTTCTTGTATTTTTCTTTTCTTTGTAATGTAAAGACTCTTGACGTAAGGATGTAAGAATTACTAGTTATTATGAAATATAAACCGACTTTTTACATTCAAAAATTGTTACTTTTCAGGTGATACCCGCGCGATGAGGGCAACGAGAGAGTGGGTCGTAGCCGTAACAATCAGAATATTGCCGTAGTAATTAAATAGTTGATAGTGAGTGAGTAACCTCAATCTTTGCTCTGAAAGCCACCGTGAGCTTCCACCGGTTCTCTCGATGGAACATTGAGTTCGACATCGAGAGAGGTCTTGAATCACCGGGATCTCTTTGGATCTGGACCTTCACTTAATCGGATCGCTGTGGATCCGGAAATTATCACACATATCTTAATGATAAAAACAACGATCTCGAATGCAGACAAAATCAATGCTACAACCATCGATTTACGGTTCACCACATATACCTCAATAATACAATATAATTTTTAATCGTAATCTAACAAATAAGTCACAAGGCACGTCAATGAATTAACAAACCAACAAGGTTAACAGTAATAATCAGCAACATAATTATGATTTAAAACGAGTACCAAGACTCGAGGGTTTAACAGACTCGACAACTTGGCCGGACGGACGAATCTCTGATACCACTAATGTAACACCCCCTTCTACTTAATACTATTTAATCAATAAAAATCAGAGTTTTTCAAAACATTTTCCACGCACCTCAAATAAAATACTACACCTAATAAAAACCTCATCAAGGTATAATTAAAAATTCAAACGCATCTAGTGCGTGAAATGCATATCATAGCCACGTGGGTTAAAACCCTCAAAACCTGTTTAATGATTACAATAATCCATAAATCGTTCACACAGCGGAAAATAAAATTGAGTTCAACACACTCAATACATAATTTAATTCAGTTTAATACATAACACAAAATAAAGATGCTAAAACCCCATCCCCGGTGTTACTACATCAGAGCTAACTCAATAATCCCAAGAAGGCATGGCACCTTCACTCAGAATCACCTGCATGTCGCCACGAGAGCAGGCAACATAAAATGCTAGGGTGAGTCTCTTTACATAAATAATAACAAGTAAGATAAGCATTATATTCGGAAAACATCTAGCAACAACAATCCATAGAAATTAAGGCATTCACCATTCAATTAAAATACCAACAAGTCACAACGAAGGATTAATTAAGCATCAATGAGAATTCAAAGAATGCATGGTTGTATGCATGTGTGCAATATGCATGTTGATCCATAACCACCTCAAAAACCCCGTCGGGTAACCACCACGTTTTGGCCGAAGCCACCCACCACGTTTTGGCCGAAGCCACCCACCACGTAATGCATATGATTTATGTGACACTATGACAAATGCATCACAACACAATAAGCATATCACATCAATTATTAACCACCACGTTATCAATTATTAACCACCACTTCATCATATGTTAACCACCACCTTATCAATGATTAACCACCACTTGATCATTTATTAACCACCACTTGACCAATTATCACCCACCACATCAATTATTAACCACCACGTTGTCAACTATTAAATTAAATCTCACCTAAATACCCAACCACCTCATAAGGACCTTTTCCACACTCAATGACCATTTTGACCCACCAAAGATTAATTTAGTACTCAAGGGATTATTTTGACACATTATGATTAATTTGGTGCTTAGGAGCTTATGTTGGCATATTGAGATTAATTAGACACTAAAGGATTATTTTGTCACGCCAATGATTAATTTAATTCTTAGGGACTATTCTGTCACACCAAGGATTAAATTAGTTCTTAGGGACTAAACCATCACTTAGACACATTTTTATTCAACAATTCAATTTCAATGTAATAACACTCATCTAAGTAATTAACCATCCTCATTAAATCCACGCATTCTCACATTTCTTCACATTGAAACATTTAATCAAACTTATAGCAGGCAATATTAATAATACATTTATTTCCAGCATCAAGTATCATGGCATCACCCAATCAAACATCAAAACAACAACAAACATAAGATTAACACAAAATTCACACAATCGAACCTTACTAGAGCTATTCCACACATAATACATATCATACAAGTTATTATATAGGTAAAGTAGAGCCCCCTAACCTTACGAGCTACCGAGACGTTCCGAAACTCACGACCCGAACTTCACGAACTCGCTCCTAACTCGTCCAACCGCTTCAAAACCGAAAACCAAGCTACTCAAATACCCCCAAAACAGAATTCCAGCAGCTCCTAATTCCCCCTTTTTCACTTGAAATCAGAATGTTGAAACAATCTTACATGCAAGCATGGGTCCCCATCTATGGTTCTAACAATGCACATAGAATTTATACCAACATCACCACGTAGCAGCCATTCTCGCACAGCCCATCCCCTCAATTCCTTTGGCCTTCAATCACTTAACTCTTCCCCAAATTGAGACATGCAAGCTTCCAATTTGTCCTCCAAACCCCAAAACGTGATATGCACCTTAAATGAGAGAGGATGAGGGTGGAATGAAATTGTTTCCGGTTTGAGTTCCATACGCGGTTAGGATCGCACACACGAGTAGAACGGAACCACGGTTGAAGGAACAGAGGTCAGATTCGAAATCAGCGGCGGATTTCGTGTGGGAAGCCGAGTTTTTGAGGTTGGCCGTGGGAAGGAGGGTGAGAACGCAAGAGAGAAAAACGGCGTGAGGTTTCTTTTTGCTGCTGTCTCTCACGCAGGAGACGCGGGGAAGAAGAAGGAAGGAAGTGGGCCGGGTTCTGGGCCTCAGGGACGGTTGCATGTTTCTGGGCTGGGCTGCGCATTAGTTTAGTGAGAAGGGGGTGCGTTTAGTAAAGAAAAAGGGCTGTATGCGACTAAAAACAACTCTAAGTCTATGTTAAATCATTTTAAAGCCTAATTTCACTACCACAATATTTTAACCACTCATTATCCCCAAAATAATCTCTATTGTAAATAACATCTAGAATACTAATATTTATAACAATAAAATAAATAAGTATAAATATAAATAACAATCATATATCACAAATGGCTTATAAAAAAAATACATTTAAATATATTTATTCAACTATTTTAATGGCTCAACCACACAATAGATCAAAATAATGTAATCTTATCAAATTAACTCCAAATAATTTCTAATAAACTTTGGGGCGTTACATTGAACGTCATTTTTTGGAGTTGGAGCCATTATCTTTCTTAGACTTTTCCTTCTCTTCTTTCCCTTTTCCCGGTGCAGAAGGTGCTTTTGGCTCATTTGCGTTGTTAGATTCTTCATAATCGATATGGCGTTGACGTGGAAGAAGGTACCCTTCCTGAGGTTGTGCCTCATGAACATCATTCATACCTCGTCTGTCATATTGTGCACCTCATCGGCTTCTTTGTTATACCTTTCGATGTATTCTCTGAGGGATTATGTCTCTCCTTAGCATATTGTCCACAGTATGTCTGCAGACTTGGGCTTGAGCCTCGGCGCCGTGAAGCGTGCGTGAAAAGTTTTGTAAATTGATCCCAAGATGATATTGACGCCGGTGGGAGGTCTTTGTACCACTTTGAGGCACTCTTCTTGAGGGTGAGCTGGAAGAGTTTAGACCGTACTTCCTCGGGGGCGCCGCGGTAATCCAAGGTGCGATCGAATTTGTCAACGTGCTCATCGGGGTCATCTTTCCCGTCTTATGCATTCAAAGGTGGCGGTTTTTCCCAGGACTTCTGAATCCTGTAAATTTTTATGCTCGGGACAAAGGGACTTGTCTGTGACCGACGTTCTTTTCTAGTAGACTTCGGTCTGTGAGAGCCTTTCTTCCTTGGAGAAGGTCTCCGGGAAGGTGAGTAATCCGAGGAGGAATTGCCGAAGTCATCTTCAGATTCAGAACTAGGTGGAGAGTGTGGAGTCGGAGGTTTACCTCATCGCTTCTCTCTTGAAGAAGAGTGAGTCGTAGGCTGGCGGCCGCTGGGGGACTTCTACGTCGGTGAGAGACAGTGGTTTGAGGGGAACTCGGTTGAACTCGTGCCGAGAGCTAAACAGTAGGGGCTCTAGCTAGCGCGGCCATCTCCATCCTGGATTGTTCCAATTGCACCAAATCACAGCTGCGACGATCCAACAAGTGGTCGCGACTTGTAATCTTTGGTGCATGATCGACTGTTTGAGCAGGTGGTGGCAAAGCAGGTCTTGCTTTGGGGTTGGCGTGACAGAAAGTTCTTCAACGTTTGAACGTGACCTTCAGGAGTCTCGACGGGTTGTGAAAGAGCCACGACGCTAGTTCCCTGAGCTAGGGACTGCGCTCGAGTCAAGGTACGTCCTCGTGGAGGCAAGATAGAGCGAAAGCGAACGATTAAGCTCCCACTGTGATCGCCAATGTTTGGTACTGGATCTCGGAAATTACTTGATCCGGGGTACTTGTGCGAACCTGGATGATGAATATCGGATCTTGAAGATTGAGCTCGGTAGCTCCGAGGTGGTCATCGTTCCACGTCAGGTGGGGTGTAGTGCAGACACTCTGATGCATAAGTCAGTGTTTGAGTGAGGTATCATGTGCATGGAATGAAAGTGTACACGAAACGAGGGTAGCACCCGTATTTATAGCAAAGGAGGCTGGTTCTGAGTGTCAGATCTATACGACGGATCCTGACTGTTTGACATGGGAAACCGTGGCGTGAGCGCAGTGCGTTGCCGTTGTGGATCAAATTGGGATCGGCCCAATCCAAGTGCGGCCTTTTAGCCCATGCCGGAACAGTTATGTTATGTCCAATTTCATTAATAGGTTTATATCGTTGATTGTATGATTTGCTAATATCCATCCAAGGTTGAAATATTAGGATGTTACAATGTGACCCCTTCTTGACATGGTTTATGTGTTAAGTCTTCCTCCAATACCTTCGCCACGGCATCGCCAGTAGTATCCATCCCTTCGTTTGTCGTTTCAAGGACGGTGGCTATAGTGGGTAGTTTTGGTGCTGGATCTCCTAGTTGTTGGGTTTTCTCTTCGACCACAGGCGGTGCCTCTGTATGGCCTGAGGGAATGCTTTTAACTTCCTCAGTAGGTGGGTTAAAGGCTTTCTCGACGGAAAGACGCAATTCACCCAAGGAGGTCTTGGCTCGTAGCATTTTGTCTTGGCTCTTTCGATTTCAATATCGAACCCAGTCTTTTGAGGTTTGAGGATAGGAAATTCAAGGCCGAGACATGAGCTGCGACAAAACAACTGTTGAAGTTCCGAAAGAAGGGTCTGCACCTCTTGGTTAAATACTTTGTGTTGAGGATTGAGAATGGCAAGTTCTTGCTGCAGTTTGGCGATGGTTTCATTGATAACTTGGATATGATGGCCAATCTTGTCTCTCTCGCCAATTGCAACATAGCATTCCTCTTCACATCTAAGACTAATAAGGTCTTTTTATAATCATCTTTCTAGGCTTGTAGGTCTGACATCATCCTTAATTAGAGATACTTGGGTCACGTCATGATTGGCCTTGGCCTTGACGAAGAGGTCCCAAATGTCATTGAGTTGGAGGGCTACCTGCCTGAAAGCATTCATCTTTGGCTCTGGCATTTTGAAAGAACCCGCAAACCTGAAAGCATTCTTCTTTTGCTGCTAAGTTGTTGGCCAAGGGAAAAACCCAACTGAGGTACAGGTCTCACCGAGAAAACAGGTCGAGGTCCTTATATATAAGAGGAATTACAAAGTGCCTATCGAGACCCAGTTGGTTTTATCTCCTTTAATCTTTCTTATTACTTCTAGTTAGAGCAATCACATAGCAATAGTGGTAGCTTTGAAAGGATCCCATAGAAGGGGATAAGAGGTATGCGCTAAACAAATAGTTTCCTGTAGAGACAAACCATCCATGGTGGGAAATTACAGTGTAACGAATCTAGCTAGGAACATCAGTTGAAAAAGCTTGCTGAGGAAGGAAAGAAATAGCTAAAAGAGAAGATTTGGCAAAATCAACTTAGGGAAGTGTGCTTAGAGATCATAAATCTCGAGCTGAAATGTCAAAGCTCTTATGGTGCTTTTAGTCGCGTTTTGTTTAGCCATAAATAGTCTAATTTCACGTCTCTCTCACCAAATCTAACAACTCTTTTGAGGAGTTAGGGAAATAACGAAAAGAGTTCCTTCCTTATAGTGAAATCGTTTGAAGAAAATGAATCAAAAGCTCAATGTTTGTGGATCCATGTCTAAAATGAGAGTTTGACAACAAAAATAAAATTAACTTTTCATTCAGCATTAATTGCAGCAGAATAAGTAGTAAAAACGGACATACAATCATGTGTAGAAGAGTGTAAAGAAAAGGATGACATAATTGCAATTTTATGATAATATTAACAAAAAAGCTAGCCATATGACTGGCATATATGCTCTTATTTATACAAGGATCTTATCTCATCATTTTACAAAAAAAAAAAAAAAAGCCTTAAAAAGTAACATAATTAAGTTATAGAGTCCAACATAAGTTGCTATAATCATATATATACTTGCTGCATTAGACACTCCATCATAGACTGAGGCCCTGTCAGTATCTTCATTTATATCTTCACTTACCAAACATCCTCATTCATTTATATCTTCACTTACCAAACATCCTCAATAACGTTAGTAAATTGCTGGATTTGTTGCTTAGTTATGAGAAGGAGGATGTGTCTTGGGTGGGGAATAGTCGAAGTTAAACCCAGGATTTTTCTCACTAGGTTTCTTGTGATGAGGCACACGCCAAGAAACTGAAACAAGATCAGAATTAGTTTGTGAAGAAGCACCTGAATCTTTTCTCATACCTTTGAGCACTTTTTGGTTAGAAAATCTTCCTTTCTTTGTCTTCTGATCAACCAACCAAGTTTTCATCCTCTTACCTTCATTCATCACTTGAAAATTTCTTGGAAGGGATTCCAAATCATATATCTTATCAGTCTGCACAAAAATCAAAGCTTAAATAAGACATATATTTTGTCAAAAAAAAAAGAATAAATAACTAATAAAAAAATGAAATTAGACATGAAAAATTAGAAAACAAAATCTCAAATTCATCTCTAATTCTATCACCATATTTAGTGACGCCAAAATAAGCCAGGGATTTGAAGTTGTTCATCACTAATTTTAGTCATTAATTTAATTTTTTTTTCTACAACATTACAAAAGCTTAATTATTCAAAATAAGGGTTTTAAAGACAGATTTGTGACTGCGATCTAGGTCGTGATATCATAGCATTTGATATGGATCGTCATGAAGGCGATTTAGGTTGTATTTGCAGTATTATATTGTGATTCTTCATAATATCAAAGACTGTGATGCAATCACGAATTATATTGCGACCACGATTTAAATCCTTGTATACACCAAACAAATATTAATTAGTTGGACAAACCTTGATAGAGAAATGGGTTTCCTTCTTCAGCTTCTTATCTAGAGTGCTAAAACGCATGGCACTGCAATATGCATGCAAGTAAATGCACAGAAAGAAAAGAAGATATGTGACTGACATTCTCAAAGAGACAAATAGTTTACACTTTTATGAGAACAAATGTGTTGGGAGTTGAGTGTTTACATTAGAGTATTTGTAGTAAGAAAGTAATAAATGTGCATTAAATGCTATAGCTTCAAGAAGACTTAGAGGTTATGTTGCAGAACATGGAGATGTAGGGAAAGAAAGAACTGGTGAGAGAAATATTCAAAGATATTGTGGCTCCTCTCATGTCTCTTCCCTTCTGATATTAATTTCCCAAAAGTGGGAAAGGGAAGGAAAAAATGCACTTCTTCAAATATATATGAAAGGGGAGAGAGTGGAGGGTTCATAAACCAAAGACTTGCATCTTAAAATTAAAATACCTTTAATAGTGATTAGTCTTGCAGTTGCGTGTAGAAAATATTTAGTTTAGAACAAAAAAATACCTCTAATAGTGATTTGCTTAACTAACTTTTTGTGGTCAAAAATATATGTTGGATTTATGCAATCTTTATCCAACCAAACTAGATCTTAATTCAACAGTGAGTGATTAAACATAATGGTAGTTTTATATGTCAGACCGCCCATGTATTTAAGGTCTCTTTTTATTAACAACGATAAAGGTAGTGTGACAAAAGAGTTGGGCCGGCCCGCCAAACTGACTAGTCGGCTTGTCAAAAAGTTGTGGGTTAGGTTCGTTTTTGTTAGCCCAACACCATGTATAACCTAACCCAACCTACCTAACTCAACATTAGGTCGAAGGCCGGGCGAGCCACATCACGTGTATATTTCTATTTAATTTTTTGGCTAAATTGCTGTTTTGGTCCTTTATCTTTAGCCTTAATTTCATTTTGGTCCTTTATCTTTTTTTTTTCTCGTTTTGGTCCCTCATGTTTCATTTTTGTGTCAATTTGGTCCTTTTTTGTAATTTTCCATCCATCTTCTTTGACACAAAAATTACAAAAAGGACCAAATTGACACAAAAATGAAACATGAGGGACCAAAACGAAAAAAAAAGATAAAGCGACCAAAATGAAATTAAGACCAAAGATAAAGGACCAAAACAAAGAATAATTTAAATTTAATTTTTTTTTTTTTTATGAGCCAACTTACAATTTTTTGGTTAGGCTTTGGCCCACAAACCTGTCACTTTTTTAGTCCAAGTTTTCATTTTAATTATTTTAACATACTTTTATGGGCGGGCTAGCCCCCAAGTCTCCAACCCATGGAGGGTTGGTTTCAACTTCCCAACCCTCTATTTATTAGTAATAACTTTTTTAGCAAGCTCACGGGAAACCTTTCCACCAATTTTACTATCCCTAGATCAGTTGCTTTAGAAGAGTCTAATCTTTGGATAGAGAGATGATATTTTTATATAATTCATTTGTGAGCTTACTATTAAGATATGTAAAGTTGAAACATGAACCAAAATCAAGAATAGAAGTGCCTCCCAAATTGGCTTAACCGAGGAACTTTTCATTCTGTCTTTTTCTTCAGGAAAGATTGAATCTGCATTTTCTTTCATGCCCTTGCCTTCGCTTTTCCATTTTTGGGAAATTAAAAATCCTATTATATTAAATGTGCATAAAAATAATTCGATTGACTTCTTAAATCAGTTGTTGCCCACAATATACAACATAGTAGAACATTAAAGTTAATATTTTGCACCACAGGTTGTGTAGTTGGAGAGAAGAACAAGAAAATGATTTCGATACATACCTAAGCCTCTGTTTGTTTCCGTGGTGAACTCCGCTAAACGTACGTCAAATGAGAAGCTACATTGTGTAGCTTTGGGCACAATCGTGCCTCGAGACGCGGAAAGTTGTAAAATGGACATGGAAACACATAACAAATATCTTAAGGTTTTGGGTAGAAATGTGGCATCCAAGCCACTTAGTTGTTCTTGTCATTAGCTCTTTGTTACTCTTGGTGTTCCGCCGAACTCCCCAACAGTGTTGAAAGTATGTTAGGGATGTTCTACATTGGGTGATGTTATGGCGTTAAAACTATAGGATTAAACATTGCTAAATAAGAACTGAAATTGAATTTGAGATGGATTGATTATGTTGTGTGTAGGAATAGGGATAACATTGAAATTGAGATTGAGTTGAAATTGAAATTAAGTAGAATTGAAATTGTGTAGTATTAGGACAAAACATTGCTAGATATTATATAAGTTGTTGCTTCTTAATTGTTATCATGTTGTTCTTTAAAAGGGTGAGGAAGTGGCCCTCACCCTTAATTGCTATTATGTTGTTGTTAAATTAAATCGTGTTGATGGAAAAGGGTGAGATGCCGACTCGCACCCCCATATTTGGTTCAGAATAATCTTTATTGAGATCATTTCGAGATGATACTGATAGTTTTGATGAAAATTAGGATTAGTCTTCTTCATTGCTTGATAGAAAAGCGTGAAGTGTTGTCCTTGTCCCCTAATAAATTCAGGGAGTAGCACTCTTTTTCCTTTTTTCTGATGGCTTTAAAGAGGTTTCTTTCCTTACTTCTAAAAAACGATAAACTATAAATATTTACGAAAGTTAACAATGCTATACTAAAATTTAAATTAAAATATCTTTATTTCTTTATATTATGATTATCTTTCTCGTTTAGTACTCTTTTTTTTTATATTTTCTCTCATCAGACTCTCAAAAGAAAATGTTCACTCTCAAAATCACTTGTTCAAAATTTGCGAATCGAATCGACTGGGTGGACTGGTTCAACTAGAACCTCGCCACATGGACGATTTAGTTTCTGCGTTGGATTAGTTGAGCATGTGACCCTGCAGGATTCTGGTCAAACCGATAGAAATCTTGCGGCCGTCAATGGTTCGCTCTGTAAGCACTAGCAATATCTTACTACTACACCACAACGCTTCAAACTTAGATTTCTCTGACTTATATAATTCATTAATTATAAGTATTGATTTAGTGACTGTTCCGGACTGGGCCTAGCCCAGTCCTGACTGAAAGATAGGCCCAATTTGGCGTTGAACCCGACCCAAGATCGAACCATTCCAAAGGCGGAAGAAACTCTGGACGATCCAGATCAACGCGCCCCATCCAACGGCCCAGAATCGAACCCTGCATCTATAAATTGGCTCTCCCCCTCCAATCAGATACCATCTCACTCATCTCTCACTTCTCACTTTTGTTTACTGACTTAAGCATCGGAGTGCTTGCTGATAGCACCACTGCGGCGACTCTAACCATGGAAGGTCATCTCAATCCCTCACCAGCCAGACCTCAAGCTAGCCATAACTAAAATCACCTCGGATCAGATCCGGTTACCAACCCTAGTACGAACATTGGCGACCATAGTAGGAGTACATCATTTACTCTCATCAAACCCAAATCCTCCATGGTTCCTAGAAGACACCCTCCTATCCGAGGCCAAGCTCAACCACGAAACGCTACAGAAGCCCCACGAAGAGTCGGCGCAATCACTATGGTTGTCACTGGTGGCCACTTTGTTAAGGTAGGGAAACTCGACACACTCTGAAGAGAAAATGGCAAGAGATAACGAGTCTCACGTGTGACGCGACCCCGGCGTTGACTTCAGCCAAGCCACCATTGGCATTTTCTGATCAAGACCTCTTGAGGGGGAAGCCCAATGAATATATTCCCTTCATAATTTCGACGATCATACTTGGCATCAAAGTACGGAGAATACCTGTGGATCAAGGGAGCTCAACCGACATCATGTTCGAAGACCTTCTCCCTTAGCTAAAGATCAACGAGGTCGATCTAAGCCCTTACAAGGGTACAGATATGTCTGGCTTGGACGGACCAGGACCCGACCATTAGGATATGTCGAGCTAATAGTCACCCATGGCTAGGGAGGACTATCCCCAACTATCAAGACCCAATTCTTGGTCCTACCAGTCACTCCCCTATCAATGTATTGTGGGAATACTGACTCTGAGCAGGTTAAGGGCAGTAACATCCACTGTACATTTGAAGATGCAATTTTATTCGTTAACTGATGAGATCATAACTAAACCTGCCGACCTCGAGGCAGCAAAGAGGTGGCATTATCTCTCCGTTAGGACAGGATCGAAAAGAAGGACCAAGATGATCTAAGGCATCACATGCGGGCTTGGAAGTCAACATGGCCAACGTGGACGCACATTACTACCCTGACAGCTCAGAAGATGAAGATGACGATCAACTCACAAGAGAGCTTAAGAAGAAAATCAAACGACCCAAACTTGATGGGGAATTCATCGAAATACCCTTAGAAGACAGTAATGCTCGGAGTCGATCTCAATGAAGCTGTGAAATTGAGCCTGGTTGTGTGCATACACCAGAACGGATATTTGTTCGCATGGTTGGCAGCTGACATGTCGGGCATCCCATCTGAGGTAGCCTACCATCAATTATCAGTAAACCCAGAGACAAAGTGTGTCGCCCAATGTAGAAGAGTTTAGAGTGGGGAGAAGGCAGAAGCAGCGTCTGAGGTCGTGGCCGATCTCATCTCGGTAGGGTTAATAAAGGAAATCGAGTACACAACCTGCCTATCCAACGTCATATTGGTTAAGAAGAACAATGGTAAGTGGAGAATGTGTGTGGATTACACGAATCTCAACAAGGCATGCCCGAAAGGATGGTCGACAATGCATCGGGTTTTCTCCTTCTCTCCTTTTAGACGCCTATTTCGGCTATAACCAGATTGCCATGAACCCCTAAGACCAAGAAAAAACTGCGTTAATGACTGACGGAGGCAACTACTGCAACAAGGTCATGATGTTTGGCCTAAAAAAAAGCCGGAGCCACTTACCAGCGAATGATGAACAAGGTCTTTGAGAAGCAGATGGGTCGAGTCTTCGAGGTCTATCTAGATGACATGATTGTGAAAATCAAGGTCGATGAAGGTCACTTGGCCGACTTTGCTGAGATATTCGCCGAGGCAAAAAAGAATAACCTTAGATTCAACCCTGAGAAGTGCACCTTTGGAGTTAGGGTTGGAAAGCTCATTGGTTTCTGCCTGTTGAAAAGGCGGATTGAGGCCAACCCGGAAAAATTCAAGGCCGTTACTGACATGCGCTCACCGACCTCCCAGAAAGAAGTTCAAAAGCTAACTAGGTTAATAGTCGCATTATCGAGGTTTGTGTCGAAAGCGGCCAACAGGTCCTTGTCTTTCTTTAGAATCTTGAAGAAAGGGGTCGAGTTCTACCTGGCCATCTATCTCTACCCCGCCAATTCTTATGAGACCAATTGAGGGAGAGACCCTCTGTCTCTACCTGGCCATTGCCGAGGAAACGCTCAGTGTCATTCTAATTCGAGAAACTGAATCCAACTAGAGGCCCGTGTACTTCGTCAGTAA
Source organism: Oxytropis ochrocephala (assembly GCA_020916435.1). Taxonomy (NCBI): domain Eukaryota; kingdom Viridiplantae; phylum Streptophyta; class Magnoliopsida; order Fabales; family Fabaceae; genus Oxytropis; species Oxytropis ochrocephala. The sequence continues at coordinate 47,731,309 of CM037091.1, read as the reverse complement.
AGTCCTGCAGGGCCCCGAGACAAAATATCTGGAAATCGAGAAAATGGCCCTGGCACTAGTAATGGTAGCTAGGAGGTTAAGGTCATATTTCGTGGCCCATCAGGTCATCGTAAGAACGGACCAACCCATGATGTTGCATAGGCCCGACCTTGCAGGAAGAATCATTACCATGGAAACTCCACGTCGACACAGTCCAAAGTTGGGACCTTAGTGATTGAAGAATCCCTCAGTTTCTTTTTCAGTACCTCCAACAATCAAGAAAAACACGAAGCTTGCATTGTCGCGCTCAAGTTGGCCCTGGACTTTGGGGCGAAGAGCATCGAGCTGAACATTGACTCACTTCTAGTAGTATCCCAGGTAAAGGAAGATTTCGTTGCTAAAGACCTGATTCTACAGAAATACCTGGCGCAAGTGAGAGGTTTGCTACAATGATTTAGCCACGTCGAGATCAAACACGTTCCCCAAATAGAATACGCAAGGGCGGATGTCCTAGCCAAACTTGCCAGCACAAAGGCCACTGAAAACCATCGCAGTTTCATTTAAGAAATGTTGTCTAATCCCGGCAATTGTCTCGCTCCAATTTCGACATCAGGCGTGCAAGTCATAGGCGAAGAATGAAGTTGGATCAAACCCATCAAGGACTACATTTAATATGGTAAGGAGCCATCAGACCCTAAAGATGCCACTCTTATCCGACGTCGTACTCTTTAATCGATGGAAAACTCTTCAGGCTGGGATTCTCGTCTCCCCTACTCAAGTGCATTGAGGGGGACGAAATCGAGTATGTGCTCACCGAGATTCATTGTGGACAAGACCTCGGAGCTCAGGCTCTGGAAAATAAAGCCCTCTAAGCAGGCTACTACTAGCCCAACATGGTAAAAGACGATGCAGACCTAGTAAAGAAATGTGATATGTGCTAGCATTACGCAGATGTTCACCTTGCTTCGCCAGCCGAGCTCAAGTCCTTTTCAGCACCTTGATCATTCTCCCAATGGGGAATTGACCTCCTGGGACCTTTCCCACTGGCCCCAGGGGGTAGTTGACTATTTCACCAAGTGGGTCGATGGAGAGCCACTTGCTAAGATTACAGCCAAGGCTTGTATCAAGTTCGTAAAGAAGAATCTCCTAACCTGGTTTGGCGTGCCCAAGACCATCATGACCGACATTGGGACGCAGTTTGCCGACAATGGATTCCGAAAGCTGTTGAAAGACTTGAACGTCAAGCACCATTTCACATCAGTTAAACACCCACAGACGAACGGGCAGGCCGAGCCTGCGAACAGAGTGATCCTAAACAGATTGAAAACGAGGCTGAAGGAGGCTAGAGGAGCCTTGACGAGGCTGAAGGAGGCTGAAGGAGGCTGAAGGAGGCTGAAGGAGGCTTATCGAACGACACCACATTCAACGACAGGGGAGACCCCTTCAGGCTAACCTACGAGACTGAAGCATTCATACTAGTGAGATCGGAGAGTTGACCTGGAGAACCTTATACCCCCTCAAAAAGAAGATAATGACCATGCAATTCATCGGGAACTCGACCTCTTCCAGGAGGTCCGAGATCGAGCCAGCCTCGCCAAAGTAGTAGAAAAATCTCGCATATCCAGGCGTTACAACCAGAAGGTTGTTTCACGTGATTTCAAGGCCGGGGACCTCGTCCTCAGACGTGTCGACGTCCGAGGCAAGAACGCTCGCCAAGGCAAGCTAGCCCCAAATTGGGAAGGACCGTACAAAGTAATATCCAAGACCGGCAAAGGAACCTACTAGTTAGAAACTCTAGAGAAATAATTGATTCCTCGCACTTGGATGTATCTAAGCTGAGAATATATTACAACTGGACTCTGAATCACTCTTGTAACACTCTGTTGTTATGAGCTCGGTATTTCACGTCCAGATCAATAAACAAAAGTTGACCAGGAACATGACTCAAGTCCAAAGAGCGCAGAACTCCAATAAGTACCCGACAACCAATCATACTCCCCACCCCTCTCACCCCGAGTTCGACCGAAGCCAGCCCCTTGGAGAACGAGGTACGAGGCATGGGGAATCGCTTGAAGCGTCGGCTCCATTGCCACCTCTGGCCCTCTTCTTACCAAGTCCCCCCAGGCATATCGCCTTTGGTGTCAAAGCTGGGAAGATGTACATAGCGACTTCGACTCGGCTCTCCACGAGCCTCGCCTCCTCTTTGACACCGAGTCTAATCGCTCAGTCAAAGACCGGGGAAGAGGCCCATTACGACTTCGACCCTCTACAAGCATCGACCGACTTTGACTGGGAAAATGATCAACTTAGAAGACTATCCCACAACCACAACGATTTCGGAAGGTCACAACCAGCACCGAATCAAACCCCGACGCAACAGCAAGGGGGCATAAAAACAAGGTCAAAGAAACATAATGCACTATCAGTAACGACTATTCAGAGAAACCAAAATAACGCGTTACAAAACGAATCACATGAAACCAAACCTACGTGGACGACCTCGACTTGAGGGCAAGCGTTCGGGATCGGGTCTAGCCTAGTCTCCTCGCCGGCGTGCCCAATCGGCATTGAACCCACCCAGAACCACTCAGCGGCGGAAACAAGTTGGACGGTCCAGATCAACGCGCCCCATCCAACGACCTGGAATCAGACCTCGCGTCTATAAATAGGCTCTCAACCCCTCAAATCAGGTAGGTTCTCACTCATCTCTCACTTTTGGTTGCTGACTTAAGCATCAGGTTGCTTGCAGGTACCACTACTGCAGAGACTCTAACCACGGAAGGTCATCTCAGTCCCTCACCGCCCAGACCTCAGGCGAGCCACCTTTTAAGTCTACACATCTTTTAAGTCTACACATATTTTTATATACGTGGCTCACGCAAGCTTATGATTTAAATAAAGATATCCTTTTTTTTTATATATTTTTAGTACATATATCTTTTAATATTTCAGTGACATAATTAATTATATAGCCCAAATGTAACCAAAAAAAAGTTATATAGCCCAAAAAAGTATAGATAACTATGTTCCACAAATGTTTTATATATATATATATATATATATATATATATATATATATATATATATAAAAAGATTTATATATATTTATGATTTTATAGATATTATATTTAAATAGTTTAAAATTTTATCATTATTCCTAATTATAAGGGTTAATTATGTTTTTTCCCCAAAAACATTTGAGTTTTTTAGTTTTAGTCCTAAAAAAATTTTCACCAATTTTTAGTCGCTATAAAATTTGAGTTTATTGCATTTAAAGACTTTAATAGCGCTTCAAGACTTTTAGAAGCGATTACAAAAGGTTAAAAAACGCTATTAAATATCGTGAAGCGTTATTAAAAGTTATGAGAGACTAAAGAAAAAAAACTAAATTTGATAGGAAACAAAGTTGATGAAATTATTTTGAGCGATATTAGGAGTCTCATGGGTCATGCAGGCCGACCAGTTACCCGATGGTCTGACCATTGATCCAATGGCCTGGTGCGCTTACCAAGTCGATCAGAGGATCAGTTTTAATAATTACTCTCTCTATTCTATAATATAAGGTCTCATTACACTTTTCACTGTTATTAAGAAAGTTGAAAGATATAAAAGAAAAGTTGGTTGTGTAATTAATATGTTAAAATTTTGTAAGACTATTACTAAATTATCCTAAACATTTAATGCCAACTTTTTATATACCAACACAATTTAAAAGTGTTCATCAAGATATATTTTTAAAAAAATAATAATAAATGTATCTAAAAAATTGTTATTTAAACTTCTAGAGAGTGGCGCACCTATAGCACAAATGAAGTTGTACTACCATTACCAACAACAGTCCAGAGGAGAAACATGAGAGCAGACAAACAATCCACAGCCAATATCTTCAATGTCCCTCTATTAAGGGGCACAGGGTGCGTCCCCACCGTTTATACCGGCAAACAAGACACGTGGCACATAACATGTGAAACATTAAACCACAACGAGGTCATGCAAACATAAGAAACAAACCACTTGACATGACAAAATTGGAGTTACGAGAAAATATATATATATATATATATATATATATATATACTAGTATAATTTATTTGTGTCACTACGGGTCAAAATTCATTTATTTAGACACTGTAAGGTAATTACTTCAACTATTTTAAGTATTTATATAGTAGTAGAAAATTAAATTTAGATTTATATATATATATATATATATATATAATATAATTATATATAATAATTTCAATTGGGATGGGGTTTTGTCCGAGAAAAGATTTTGTTTCTGCACTACAACAGAATTGTTAAAAAGGCGCTCCCTTTGGTGGCGCTTTGTTATAAAGCGCCTCTTATCTCAAAACACGGAGGTCCTTGAGGCGCTTTATACATGGCGCCCCGATTCCTAAATACGAGCCACAATCGTCAGGCGCTTTACACGAGCGCTCACGAATGTGAACACAGGCTCCACAATCAGAGCGCGCTACACACGGCGCCCCAATTCCTAAAACACGGAACCACAATCGGGGCGCTTTACACAAGCGCCCCAATTCCTAAAACACGGAACCACCTACGTGGCGCTTTCCACGCGAGCGCCCCCAATTCCTTTTTTCCCCAATTCCTTTTTTTAGTCTGATTAGTTCACTCTCTCACTCTCCCTCTCCCTCAACGTTCTCACCCTCTCATTTCACGCAAACATCAGAATCCAGAACTCGTTCTCTCCTCAGTCTCTCCTCCTCAACCTCCACTCTCTCCTCCTCAACTACAAAGAAAAACGCTCCTCAAAGAACACACAATCGCAAAACGCTCCTCACAGTGACTCTCCTCTCTCTCTATTGCCTCTATTTTCTCAGTTGCTCTCCTCTCTTCTCAAAAGGTGAGTGTTTCTTCTTCTTCTTGCCTACTTCTATTTTATTGAAATGCCTCCATTCTTAGTTGAATCGAAACCTAACTCCCATTTTTGAAGCATTCAACCCTAACACCTCATTTTTGAATCAAAACCCTAATCCCCATTTTTGGTTGGAATCAATTTGTTAGGGTTTGATTTAAGTTTGATTAGTTGTTGTTGTGGATTCTTGAATCAATAGTTGTTGTTGTTGTGGATTTTGAAGCAGTTGGTTAGATTCTACACGAGACTTGGGTTTAAACATGTGAACGAAGTAATCGGGTTCTACACGACATGGATTTAGAATCATCTTTGTACTGGAAGAGGAACAGGTCAATCTTCTGAAGAATTTAGAGCGCAAGGAGACGAGTATATACGGTTGAAAAGACATAAAATATGGTGATCTTTTCATAGTTTCATTATTACTTCAATTTATTAGTATCAACAAAGAAAGTTCTTTCTGCTATTGTTTTTCAAATTTCATCATCAAATTTTAATTTAAACCTAGTAAAATATATATGCAGCCTTGTCATGACAAAATGTTTCATAAGTCTTATGCTATTTTCACCTTTAGGTTGTCCCTCATATAACTAATGCTATTCAAGATTGGATTGAAAAGGTGGCCCGCATACCTGTGGATGGAAAGAAAGGTCTAGCTGATGTATGTGTCATTGAATTGGGTGGAACCATAGGTATACACACTTTTGAAAACATTCTTCATAGTATTCATGGTTAGATTGTTTCCATGGTCTAATGTAAATTTATAAGAGATTAATTAATTGGATCTGGTTGCAGGTGATACCCATGCCATTTATTCAAGCATTAGGACAATTCTCATACAGAGTTGGTGAGAAAAACTTGATTTTATTGACAAGTTTGGTTTTGGTGAATATGTATGTGATGCAAAAATTATTTATTCTTCTTAGTTGTTAGTTACATGACCACTCATTTTGCAGGTCTTGACAACTTTTGTTTGGTTCATGTCGACCTTGTTCTGTTTTAAATATTGTTAGTGAGCAGGTAAAATGTCTTAACAACTCTAAATGCATGTTTGGAACCACGTTGTACTCTCATTTTCTCGGTCTCATGACATGTTAACGAAGCTATTCAATTTCTCCTCATTCGGGATCCACGTTGAATAGTTTTTTAAATGCAGCTCATAGGTCTAATTGCCTAAGAAAGTTTGAAAGGAAAACTTCTAAGCTTTTTTAGTATGAAAATGCAGAAAGCTTGGTTCTATGAGGAGCATGGTCCTAACTCCTAAGGAAGTCCTTAAGCTAGGGACTATACCTATTCCATCTCCTCTACATAACCAACTACTTGTCCAAGTTCATGTCGCTGCTTTGAATCCGATCGATTTCAAGCGGCGTACACGTCCCATTTTTCCATCTGAGTTTCCTCTAAATTTGCACATATTTTGCTAGAAATGATTACTAATGGTTTTGATCATTTTAAAGCTTGCCAATTCAGGTAGCCATTTAATAAGTTCCAAAAGAACCAAGGAAGTAAGTGATATATTTAGAGGAGACACATTTAATTTGGCCTCGGCACTTTGTATATAACTTTTGCATAAACATAATAACATGTTGTAGTTTCAAGAGTGTTTCTTCCAAGCGCTATATTAATAGTATGGATAAATCAAAAAATGCCTAATGTTCAAAGACTAAATTGATATATCATACCATGCGGTGGTTCTGGATGTGATATGGTAGTGTGGTGGTAGGAAAAGGAGATGATGTCAAAAAATTTGAAATAGGTGATGAGGTCTATGGAAACATTCATGGTTTCAACACGATAAAAAAGCTGAAGCGAGATGGAACTTTAGCTCGGTTCATTGTTGTGGAAGATAACTTAGTTGCAAGAAAACCAAAATGCATTTCATTTTAAGAAGGAACAGACAATTCTTATGGTTGGTGGAGGTGGTGATGTTGGAACTTTAGTCATTCGGATGGCTAAACTTTTGTTTGGAGCTTCTTATGTAGTTGCTACATGCAGTACCCTAAGGTTGAATTTGTGCAGAAGTTAGGTGCTCATAAAGTGGTGGACTATACAAAGATTCAATATGATGATATTGAGGAGAAATTTGATTTTCTTTCTGACACAATTGGTAAAGTTTTTTGTTGGTTCCGTGTTGAATAGTTTTTAAATCCAGTACCCACTAAGGTTGAATTTGGATCCACATTGTACTCTCATTCATAATTTGGTTAATGATTTATGTAAGTTTTGTTGAGTGCGTACTTTGTTAATGATTTATAAGTTTATTAATTGGATCGAATTTGATTTGCAATTCGTTTGTTGATTTGAAATTTGGTTCATATTGGTTGTTGTTGGTTGATGAAAATGAGAATAGGGGCGTCTTTGCAAAATATTGGATATACGAAACAAAAATATTTAAAAAAACATAGAATCGGGGCGCTTGTTAGAAGTGCCCTGTTGTCTCAGCGTATCGACAATCGGGCGCTCGTAGTAAAAAAGCGCCTCTGTTGGTTAGACCAGCGGGGCGCTTTTTACTCGAGCGCCCACGATTGTCGAACAACAGGCGCTTTTTACTACGAGCGCCCTAATTGTCGAATCTTGCTAAGACCAGCGGGCGCTTTTTAAAAAGCGCCTCTGTTTCCTAATAATTAGAGGCGCTTGTTGTGCGCGCTCAGAGAATGGTTGGCAACAAAGACGCGCCAGATTTAGGGCGCGCGCGCGCCCAATAGGTAAAAAAAAGCGCCCCTGTTGGGTAATTCTGTTGTAGTGCTGTCTTATAATGTTTTGTAATAATTAAATGAAGGAAAATTAATATAAAAGTATTCAAACAAACTACTAAAACGAAAATTGAAACCCATGAAAATATGATTATCATCTAATGTATTCTGAATGAGTATATAGAAAAGCACATTACTATTACTAATGCCGGAAAGAAAAGGATATACGATAATAGAATGTCTCAATATATCCTTCATAATTTGTTTTGCTAAGCGTGTGAACTTGTGGAAATTTGATTTTATTGTTATAAGCAACACGGGTATACCACTACTAGAAAAGTTATATAGTGAGGAATTTTTTGAGATGGATAAGTATCCCTCACTATTAGTGAGGAATTTAGCTAGGAAAATCTGTAATTATTGCTATTTTATTTTTGTGAGGAATGTAGGGATGAAAAATATCCCTCACTAAAGATTCCATCTCTAAATTCGTCACAAAATCTCAAAATGGAGTTTAGAGACGAATTAAAGATTCCTCGCTAATAGTGAGGAACTTGTAATCCGTCACTGAGAAACAAATTCAACTCCCTTAAAAAAAAACTTTTACTGACTTTCACTTTCTCCTTTTTTTTTATTCCTCACTAATATCTCACCTAAATCAAAACCCTCACCCTCGATCTCCCTCTCACTCTCAGCCTCCTCTCACCACCGCACTCAACCTCACCACCAACGACTCACAAAACCCTCACCACCGCCATCGCCACTCACCCCAGTCCACCACCACCACACACACAAGTCGCCACCAACTACTCACCGTCGCCACCAAAACCCTAACTATTTGAACCCTAATGTTTGAACCCCTTCATCAACGATTCTGCTCCCCTTCATCAACGATTCTTCTTCTCTCTTGAGCGGTTACGCTTCTCTGGATCGGTTCTGCTTCTCTCGGTGACGATTTTAATATCGGGTATGTTAATGCTTCTCTCGGTGGTGGTTTTAACATTGTTATGTTTGGTATAAGAGTAGTAACATTCTGCTCCTTATTGTTTAGCATTCTAGTTTGTTGCAATTGCAAAAACCCTAACTCAGAATCGTCTATGGTTGTGGGTCTCTTTGTGGCGGTTGCTTGGTTGAACTTTTGTGGCTGCCATACTTGTCATTACTTTTGTGAATGATTAATGTGTTGGTTAATGGTTATCATATCTATTTTACAAATTCTCGGTTTGTTTTGTCATCATTTTGAACAAAATGTAGTTTATTTATTTTAAAGAATGTCACTGTACATTTATTTGCCTGCCTATATTTTTAATTAGTTGAACTCCTTTAAAACTCGTCCTATTAGGAAAGTGGAGATGGAGAATTATAACAGAAAAAGTAATCTGTGGAAAAATATCAATATGATTCTTGACATGAGAGAAAAGATCATATAAGTATATCTCAATTACATTCAGTAGGGTGGAGAAATATTAAAAACTTGGAAATGTCCAAGAATACTCCATCCGATTTGGTTTAAGTTGGGGCTAAAGAAACGTGTGGGTGATGATGGGAGATCTATTTCTTTTTATATGTTTCGATGAGTGAATGATAAATTGTGTTCTGAGACAAAGTTATTCACTACTTCAAAACAAAGGAGAGTTAAATCTTTCTTTGATACAGGAGTTAATATGTAATCTGCAGGAGTAAGCATCTAAATATAAAAATAAAGGTGATTCACATTTGTTGGATTTCTTTGCATCTTGAATGGGTTCTTGAATTACTATTTGTTGATTAAGGCCTAATTACAAACACTAAAAATTTCTAACTTTTTTTTATTTTATCACAGGGGCAACTTTAGGCAAAGGGCTGAACAGAGGATTGGGGACACTATTAGCGAGGATTATTGGCATTTCTTATTAATTATGTTGCAAATGAATCTAGTCGAGATCCTTCAAGTGTTTTCATTGAGTCAGCTTTTACCCAAGGTATGTGAAATCCAACTTAGACATACTTAGTAAAGCTTTTCTTCAGACCTCAAATTATAACCAAAAGAAAATGTATATCTCTTTGATCTAAATTTGTGTTGTCATGTAATTTTGTTTTGGCAGGAGGTGCAACCACATATATACGCGATTTATAAGGCGCTTTTGGATTCAAAATCCACTTTGTTGAAACATTAGTAAGCAATTTGTCTATGCTTGACTTAATTTTAAAACATCATATCATATCATATAGTATAATGAAGCTATCATTAAAAGCTGATCTTCAAGAGAAATTCTTGTATACACTAGAGATACACATAAACTTTGTGCACTAAGCCATTAAGTAGTTTTAAATAATTTCATAACCTTGTGTCTCACAAATATTTTATTTAAATTGTTCTTTTTTGTAATTGTGCAGGATCTCGTATGCAGAATATATGCAAATAAAGACCGAATGTATGCAAATAAAGGTGAAAACCAAAGTCTTAAGGAGCAAATGAGTGGGCTTCATGCAAATCGGGAGAAGTTGTTTAAATTTATGGAATCTTTTTCTCGAGTCATCCACGTCCGCCTTCACCTCCACCTTCACCAAACGAGGAGGGTCAACAAGATGATAATGAGCATTTTGATGAATTAGATGGTTGATGTGTTTTTTTTCTTTTCAAACAATGATATGTCTTTTGGATTGTAAGCTGAATTAACTTTACTTTTCTCTTGTATGGATTATGATTACACGCTTTATTATTTTTTTTTACAACAATACACGCTTTATTATTAGTAATAGATGTTTGTGTTTTTTAAAAATTTTGTAGCCTATGTTTTAAAAGAGCACTCCTTTGAGATCAAAAGGTTTTCTAATATAGGTGGAAATAGATAAATTAAAATAATTGGTATTTGGTGGAAATAGATAAATTAAAACAATTGGTATTTGTAAAAATAATTACATTAAATCACACTTAAAATTAGAGAGAAATTGTTCCTCATTTGTTAGCGACGGAAAATATTCCTCTCTATTAGCGAGGGATATTTTCCTCACTATTAGCGACGACCTGTGTGTTCCTCTCTATTAGAGACGCATGTTTGTTTCCTCGCTATTAGAGACAGAACTGTTTCCCTCTCTGTTAGCGACGGATTTCTCCTCGCTATTAGAGAGGGATTATCAAGATCCCTCTCTAAAAAATTTTGTGACGCCAAAATTGCTGACGAATACTGGTTCGTCGCAAATTCCCTCTCTAAATCATTTAGTGACGGATTTTGGCTGTTTAGAGAGGGATTTTGGGCATCTCTAATTTTTGTTTTTTTAGTAGTGTACATCTCATTTTATCATAAAATTTTAAATTATTTTTTGGCACTTTTAAAAATGCAGTTGTATGTTTTCGTGTGTTATATGTCACGTCGATTTCTTTGTACACCGTCTTTTATCCATTCATTATAATATATAATATATATGTTTATATATTTATTTATTTTTATATATGAAGTGATTATTTTTTTATTGTGAGTATTTTTTATAATCTCGTCCTAAAGAATTTTTTTATATGGGTTCTTAAATAATCTTTTTGCAATGAGTATTTTTATCTATAAATTATCATCCTACTTTTGCCAATATAGTGAGTATTTTTTATATTATTTGACTATTTAAACGTTAATTTCGATTTAATATATGTATATTCCATATTGCGAAAGAACCCTTATAGTATAACATAATTAAGATGGAAAAAACGTGGTTGACTATTTAAATGTTAATTATTTAAATTTTAACTATTTAAATCCATTTGAGCTACCACAATTCAAACGTGGTTGACTATTTAAATGTTAATTTCGATTTAATAATGTGCTTCTTAAATGTATTTATACCTAAAGATGGAAAATTACCTTGGAGGACAAAAACAAATTCAAATAAACATGGTTATGTTAGTAGTTTGAATAGATTCAAAAAGTAAAAATTGGTGAAGGGAACGAATGGAAAGAGAAGAGAGACTCTAAAGAATACAAAATCTATACTTTTTGTGATACCACTCTTTTAACATGTAAATAGCAAGAGTAGCTAGTGGAGAAGAGTGTATTTTCTTTTGTACCACTAAGTTCAAAATTCCAAATAGCAAGAGTACCACAGTATATTATGAGAGACCCACATGATCAATGTTTTTGCTATAATAGTACTCTAAAATTTAGTACTGACAACCGCAGGGTATATAATTTCAAGGGTATTTTCATATTGAGATGTTATTACAGCAGGAATTAGTTATAAGTATTATACGGTCCAAAATAGTAATAGTAAATAGTAACTTACAAATATATAGCAAATATACCTTAAATGTTCTCTGTCATTTTGTATATTCTCTCTACTTGTTTTCTAAGTGCAGCGTAGTGAATAGAAGAATATTAAGCATAAACATTGTAAACTACAAATATACTAATCGATCAAAGTTGTATATTGATTCTAATTGTATGTACATCAAGCTGAACACAAAAATAAGTGACAAACATTTTTAATATATAACATTATTTATAAGATGAGAATTAAAAAAAGTTGAAATGGATAAAATTACTCATATTTAATATTGATCTTTTCTGTTGGCAAGGGTTTTGGTCTAGCCCCCCTTCGCTTTTCTCTGTTTTTTTCCTTTTTTATTAATAAATTCGACAATCATCCGTTTGTTAAAAAAACTCATATTTAATAACATTCTAGTTAGTAAATATATAGAATAAAATCTATGGAATGTGATACAAAATATTAGATATCAAATAAATATAATATATAAATGTAATATATAATAACAAATATATATGTATCAAAATAAATAATAAATAGATATAAGTAGGTAAAAGGTTTTGCAATAAAAGAAAGAATATGATAAACATTATGTAATACGCTTTAGTAACACGAAATTGTGGTAGCTCAAATAGTCACGTCGGGAGGTGGCGGCGTGGGGGAATGGGTTTGATCCCCAACTTCTGATTTTGTGGGGATATATTTCAAATTACATGCTTGACGTGGATTAAAACGGAAGTGAGATGGATTAAATTGATGCTTAAGTAATTGATCCATGGTTTATTATAATAGATATATATATATATATATATATATATATATATATATATATATATATATATATATATATATATATATATATATATACTAGTGTGCTTTATCCAGGTCTAACTTATCCTTTAAATATTTATAAGTTATTATTATATTAGGTATAAAAAAAGTATATGTATAATTTTGGTCTATACTTTTGTCAAAAACATAAAACTTGGCATTACAAACTTACTTAGTTTAATTAAATAATTGTTGACTACCCCAGAGTGTTCAAACATTTTCAATGAAAAACTAATCTCCGCTTGTACTTAGAATCATATTTTGCACGGACCAACACCGAGTTTGTCCACAGCGAGAATCGAACCTGGGAGCACCAAATCGACCCACGTGTCCTAGGATAGATTAAGGCACTGGCCAACGTTGTTGGTATAATTGAAAAATAAATTGTATATCATCATGCCTATATTTAGTTAGATAATAGGGTTAAAACTTTATAAAATTGATATCAATATTTGAAATTAAATAAATATTTATTCAAGGTGTAGGTAAACAGACTCCGTACACCATATTGATTAATCTTTCGTTTAGTAGGGAAAACTATAGTTTACCATGAGAATTAGTGATTACATGTGATACATACTAACACAATTTCTTTCTTCTTGTTTTTTTGGTTCTGCTTAAGTTTGGTTGTTTCTTTGACTTGCAAGTATGATTAATGCATTTTTCTATGCTAAGATTAGAAACTCCATGAATTATAGGTACTTAGTAAAAAAAGGAATTATAGATACTCTTTTTGGGGACTATTGGTATTTGGTAGACATATCATATTAGCGATTATTTTCTTTCCATTCAATACGCTAAGCTAGCTTCTCTTCAAAAAAGATTCTTTCTCCTAATCACAATTACAATTCCATGTATTCTTTATAGGAATCGATGCATTGCACGAATTGATTTCGGTACATTTTCAGCCATTCTTGTAGTTGAAATTGTTTTCTTGATGGATGACACGAGCGAAACGACATTTATTAGTTACATGTCTATACTGGGTGAAATAAGATATTCTGTCAACTATCAGACTATGCATCTTTCACCAATAGACTTGTATATCATGTTTGTTTTTAGGTTTATTGATATATATAAGAAGATAACAACATTCAATTTTATCCTAATATTAAAATGTAATTTAACCATATCCACAAAAATCTATTTGATATAATAACGATTTTAAGTGAACGATTCTTAATAATAAAAAACACATAAGAGTCATATAACAAACATTTTCTAGGCACATTAAGCCATATAGCTTCCAGTTAGAAACTATAAATTTTCAAATACTTCTCGATAGACCACATTCTTAGTACTGTTTCTGCATAATCTTTTTTCCTCGTTCAGAATAAAGATCTTTAGACCACTGTGATACAACAACATACAATTGACCATGTGTGAACACGAGCCTAGGCAAGTAGATTCCAACATGCGGTAGAGACTGACCCTGGCTTTTGTTTATTGTCATTGCGAAGCATAGCAACAGAGGGTATTGTCGTCGCTTAAATTTAAACAGTATACCACTACAAGAAATTTGAGATTTACCGGCGGCCGGAATCCGCCGGTAATAGCAAAAATCCGCCGAAAAAATGTCATTACCGGCAGATTTTTTCCGCCGGTAAAACCGTCATATGTAATGTCTACCGGCGGAAAATAATTTCTGGCGGAACCATCCGCCGGTAATTACCGGCGGAAAATCCGCCTGTAAAGACACGAAATTCCGCTGGAATTTTTTTTTTAAAAAACAAAAAAACCGCCAGTAATTAAAAAAAAAACTGCCGGTAAACAATAAAAAACCGCCGGGAATTTTTTATTTTTTTAAAAAAAAACAAAAAACCGCCGGTAATTACAAATTTTCCGCTGGTAATTTATTTAATTTTTTAATTTGAATTTTTTTTAAATCAAATCCGCCGGTAATAATATATTTTTCCGCCGTTAATTTATTTAAATTTTTTAATTTGAATTTTTTAAAATCAAATCCGCTGATAATAATATACTTTTCCGCCGGTAATTTATTTAATTTTTGTAATTTGAATTTTTTTTTAAATCAAATCCGCTGGTAATAATATATTTTCCGCCGGTAATTTATTAAATTTATTTAAAAAAACCGTTTTTGAATTTTAAATTTTATTTAACTTTTTTTTAAAACTTAAAATAAAATAAATTCGATTATTGTTAAAATTGAAAATAAAATAATATAAATAAATTGAATTAAATTATAAATAATAATAAAATCCATAAAAATAAAATGATAAATAATCAACCCATCAAAGCAATAATTAAATTATCTATACAAAAGCAGTAATTAAGTTATCCATACAAATTAAACGCGACTAATCAAAGCAATAATTAAATTATCCATACAAATTAAACGATAACTAATCAATAGTAAGGCCTATTTGGGTTTGGATTGCTGTTGGGATCTGGCAGAATAAACTGTGTCCAATATTCTTCTGCATCTTGTATTTCAAATGCCTCATGTTGTTGGGACGGTTGCTTGGACTGCTGCGGGGAGAGATGTTGTTCCTGACGGGGCTGAGTCTGGAATTGCTGACGGGATTGAGTTTGGAATTGCAGTTGGGAATCTGGACGGCCGAGTGCGGAATTCTTTGTTGGGAATCTTGTGGGGCTAAGTCCGGAATTGCTTTGTTGGGAATCTTGTGGGACGGAAGTGGGAGTTATGGTTTATTCTTTGAGCGGAGAGTTTAAATCAAGCGTAGTGACCATAGAAGTACGGTGTGTGATTGAGCGTGGGCCGCTTTCGAGTTCAAGCCAGGCTGGAAGGCACCAGGGTACTGCTGGAAAGGAATTCCGTAGGGCTGCATCGTTGGCGTTGGATAATGTACTGATGATGATGATGGCATAGATGGCCTCATATGAGACATATTATCCATTAATTGCTTCCAGCGCTCCTCATTCATTCTGCGATCTTCTGCCGCCAACCTGCGCTCCTTAGTCTATTGCCTGCGCTCCTCAGCCTGCTGCTCTCGCAACTTCAGCTAATTCTGAATGAGTGGGGACATGAGAGCGCCCAGTACTTGTTGTTTCTGAAGAATTTGGCCTAAAATTCGGAACAATAGAATTCTGGTAATAACGTGGGCCCATACCACCAGATCCTGGTAACCGATCTTTTCTTGGTGGACCAGCAATTTCATTCCATTTTGCTATAGCCAATCGACCCTCCTCAACGAGATCAACCTCAGTTCCTCTATTCTCCTGTGTTTGACGATACTCATCCTGCCAATTTGAGAACTGTTCCTGAAAGCAACAATCCAAAAATGAATAAACATTAATTACAATGTAAAATACAATATAATAAATGTAATTAAAATAATATATAAATAATATATGTTATTTACCAGAATCATCCTTGGGCGCTCTTCAGGAAAATCACCGGTCTCCTCTCGCATATGGAGTTGCACATGTACCTCCGGCAAAGTAGGTGGCCGTCCAAGAATGGTCGTCTATATATAGTTATAATTTAATATTTGTATTTAATAAAATATAAAATTTGAATTTGTCAACAAAGATAAATAAAATATTACCATGCGTTTAACATGTTCATATGAGCTGATTGAACCGCCCAGGTTTAAGCAACCCCCTCTCTCAGAAGCCCGATTCTTGGCAACTTTCTCACATTTTTTTATATAATCGTCATGAGCCCATTTCAGTTTGAGTTGTTCCAATATAGGCACACCAATCCAATCCGATGGCCCTTTCTTTCTACACTCTCCCGCTAGCATTTCAGAAAAACGATGAGAAGCTCTTGAGTTGAATACTTTCTTAACTTGATTTGCATCCTCAGGTTTCCATGCGAATGTTGTCTTGCACAAATTGAAATAAGTTGTTAGAAAAAACAATGTAATCAATTCAACAAATTGGAAAAATTAAAAATTAATTAAATTAAAACTTACTCTAAATTGATTCCACATTTTGGACTCCTCATCGTTTTTAACCTCCGTCCAATCCTTTCAGGGCTTAGTGTAATTTTCCTTGATAATACATGTTATCGCGCGGGACACAATCCTCCCAAGATCAAAGCTGTACATAATAAAGAAAAATTAAAATGATATTAATTTAAAAAACAAATTTAAAACACAAATTCAAATATAATAATACTTACAGGTTACCAATAACCTCCACAACGATACGACCGTCGTCCAAAACATAAATCACATCGGTTTCTGCATCATACACGCGTGGCGGTCTATCTGGATTAGCAGGGGGTGCGATAGTACCGGGTGGAGGCGGCACGGGTTCACAGCCATCAAACTCCTCTGCCGAAGGCATACCCACAAAGTTGCCATGAATAAGTTGATAAACTATATATCTTACGACGACGACCGCGTAAAGAAGGACATATCTTCTTTCCTTTTTCCCGAGGCGGCACGGGTGGGTCCTCATGTGGTGAGTCACTACCAGATCCTAACGATGTCATAACTGTTCTCTAGCTATAAAATAAATTTAATAACATAAATGATGAATAACATAGGCAAATCATTTCTGAAAAATAGAAATATTATTTGACAACAAATTATTTAATTTACAAATAACATCATTAATTAATTAGAATCCCATTCTTTCTCGAAATCACCATCATCATCAGATAAGTGAATTCCTGATACACTGACGTGATCGACTGCGTCCTCGTGATCTGTATCTTCGTCTTCATTAACTTCATCAGCAGCGTTGGACTCATCACGTAAACGAGTAATGACCTCAACTTCAATCATTTCATTTACATTGGACATTTCATCCATTTGATACGACACATCTTCCACTGTGTCATCATTTGTTTCAATGCGGCCTCTTGGTTTTATCTTAATTGCGACACACCAACCACGCCGATCAGTCCGTGTTGATGGATAAGAGACATAGTAGACTTGTCTCACATTTTGTGCAATGACAAAAGGATCGTACAGTCGATATCTTCTACTCATTTTAATGTCCACTGTATTTGTCTTTGGGTTAAACTTTGTTCCTCGAGGGGGCGGATCAAACCAATTACAGTAAAAAACGACTATCTTTTGATGATAATCAAGATAAGGATATGCAAGTTCATAAATGTGTTCAACAACACCATAGAAATCATCTTCGCCTCTCCCAGTGTCACCCTTCATGCAAACTCCACTATTCACTGTTTCTCTACCCTCTGTCCATTTCTTAGTGTGAAATTTGTATCCATTGACAAAGTATGTGTGCCATTCTTTAACAGATCTTCGAGGACCATCAGATAAGTTTCTCAGGTGTTGGTTGGTAGGAGTTGGCGGAAGGAAATACATACGCCGCTTAAACCACATTGGAAAATGCGCATGAATATGAGCAGACGATTGATCTTCACTTACTCCCTCTGATGTCAAAATCTTCCTAATGAGAAATTAACAATTGTTACACACAACAAAGTACTTTAATTTATAAAGTACTTAAGATACTCGGTTGTGAAATACATATTCAATGAATGGTTGGACCTCGGTACAGTTTATCAAGACATGAACATGGGCTGAGTTTAACTCTTCTTACATTGGCGATGAATTGACTCTTTTCGGTGGACGACCAGGGAGACAAAAGACAGACAAAGCTAAACGATGTCTTGGTGGTTCAATGTCCATTTCATTTCGACTACTTCTAGGAGCCAATTGATTGTTGAAATAATAAGAACAAAAATGAGTTGTTTCACGATGCAAGTAAGAAGAACATATCGATCCTTCAACTCTAGCTTTATTTTTGACTGATCTTTTTGAATCACCCATGAACCAAGAGAAAATTATATGTTAATAATAATGTAATTAAAATTATACTAAACTTCTTTCATATGTATATTAACTGACCTTTCAAATGGATACATCCATCTGTATTGGACAGGTCCGCCAAGTTTAGCTTCAGTTGCGAGATGAAAAGGAAGATGCTCCATAGAATCAAAGAAACCAGGGGGAAATATTCTCTCCAACTTCCATAAGATAAGTGGGATGTCTTGTTCCATTTTAGTCAGATCATCCGCTTTTAGCGTTGCAGAACACAAATTCTTAAAGTATTGACTTATTTCAATGAGCGGGTTCAAAACATGTGTTGGCAACGAACTAAAAGCGATAGGAAGTAAGCACTCCATGAATACATGACAATCATGGCTCTTCATCCCATGCAACCTCTCATTATCCACATATGCACATCTTGCTAAATTGGAAGAATAACCGTCTGGTATTTTCAGCTATTTTATCCACCAATAAACTTCTTTCACTTGTTCGGTAGATAAATTATAATTGGCTTTGGGTTTCAACGTCCAAGTACCTTGCTCAACCAACAACAAATCCTTTCGCCTGCAGTAATGATCCACGTTCTTCCTAGCCTTCTCATTGTCTTTTGTTTTACCTTTCACATTCATAACAGTGTTAAATATGTTATCAACGAAATTCTTTTCAATATGCATGACATCCAGATTGTGTCTCAGTAGATTATCTTTCCAATATGGAAGTTCCCAAAAAATACTCTTTTTTGTCCAATTATGCCATACTCCATAACCTTCTGGACGATAAACAACACCGCAACGACTTCTCTTCGGAGGATATCCTTGACAACGCTCCAAACTTCTTCCAATTGTCACCACTCGGGAGTTCACTGTTTCAATACTTCCTTGATTAATGCATATTTTGACTTTCTAAATGGATGATCGCTAGGTAAAAACCTACGGTGTGAGTCAAACCATGATGTTTTTCCTCCATATTTAAGAGTAAAAGCTCTTGTGTCAACCATGCAAATCGGACATGCCATCTTACCATGTGTCCCCCATCCCGACAACATTCCATAGGCAGGGAAGTCATTGATGGTCCACATCAAAGCCGCCCTCATGACAAAATTTTGTTTGCGTGCTGCATCATAAGTTAAAACACCATGCCACAACCTTTTTAGGTCATCGATCAAAGGTTGCAAATATATGTCAATACCAGCTGTTGGATTACTTGGTCCTGGAATAATGGAATTTAAGAACATGTATGGTTTAGACATACACATTTCTGGAGGAAGGTTGTATGGGGTAACAATAACCGGCCAACAAGAATACGGTGATGTCGATGATTGAATATAGGGTGTGAAACCATCAGAGCATAAACCAAGCCGAACAAATCTGGATGAACACGATCGAAATGCTTCCAAGCTTCACCATCAGATGGGTGGCGTAATTTGTAACGCCTCAAAAATAATTCAAGTATTTATATAATTAAGTGGTATATTGGTTAGTTATATTAAAATAATGATAGGGTATTTGATGTAAATGAGGAGTGGTGGTTAGTAAAAAGTGAGTGGTAATTTAATTAAAAAAGGGAGTAGTGCAAGTAATGGAGGAGGTGTGAATAGAGGCCCATGATAGTTAGGCCCATATCCATGATATAAGTTAGGTGTCGATGGTGAGAGAGTTCATTTCAATCAAAATCAAAGAAAAGTCAAAGAGTAAAGTGAGTAGAGAGAGAGAGGTGCGACAGCTTAAGGAAGAAGAAGAGGAGATATTGGCGTGGAGAGTTCAAGTTCAAGGAAGATGAGCTTGATTGTTGGGGGATCTTGAAGTCTTGGCGGAGAGAGTGCTTATTCTTCAATCTATTGAGGTAAGGGGGCTCTCTTTCACCTATAATAGAGTATATGATGAGTGTTATGTGTGGGTTAGACTTTAGGATGATTGTTGAGTTGTTTGTGTTGTTGGTTGTGTGATTGATGTTGTGGTTGAGTCAATTTGGTGAAATTGTGATGTGTGTATGTGTTGTTGATGGTTGGTCATATGAAAGACCTAGAAAAGAAAATGGGTTTGAGGAACCCTAGGCGCAAGGGCGCCATTTTTGGTGTTGTCACCTTAGTGGTTATTTTGATGTGTGTTGGACAATATTCGAATGAATATGTGTTGTAGTAATTGTGGGTTAAGTTTGATCATAGTATGAGAATAAAAAAAAAAGAGGGAAGATGAGGGTTAGGCGTCTAGGGCGCCATTCGAAATGAAGTATTACTGTGTGCCGAGAAGGGTAGGTGCGTTGTAGGATGTGTGCGTTGAAGGTGTGTGCGTCGAAGGATAGTGAGTCAAATTATGTATGTGCCAAATTGTAGTACCAAGGTGAGTGGTGGTTAAGTGAGGAAGTGTAACTGAGGTAGTGTAACCGAGGTGAGTGATGGTGAAGTGAAGGAGTATAACCGAGGTGGTGCAACCGAGGTGAGTGATGGTGAAGTGAGGAAGTGTGGCAAAGTAGTGTAATTGAGGTGTAGTGTATCTAAGTCGAAGTGTAGTGGTCGAGGTGTAGTGTATATAAGCCTAAGTGTAGTTGCCGAACTGTAGATGTAATGAAGTGAAGTGTAGGTATGTCGAACCTAGTATTGTCGAGGTATGGATGTAATGAAGTGAAGTGTAGGTATGTCGAATCTAGTATTGTCGAGGTATGGATGTAATGAAGTGAAGTGTAGGTATGTCGAATCTAGTATTGTTGAGGTATGTATGTAATGAAGTGAAGTGTAGGTCTGTCGAATCTAGTGTTGCCGAACTGTAGATGTATTGAAGTGTAGTGTATGTATGTTGAAGTGTAGTTGTCGAGGTATAGTGTATATACACCGAGGTGTATGTGTTGAGGTGTAGATGTATCGAAGTGTAAGTTTCGACGTGTAGTGGGTCGAAGTATATGGAAGTCAACGTATAGATGTGTCGAGGCGTATGTGTTGAGGTGTAGATGTATCGGAGTGTAACTGTCGTCGTGTAGACGTGACGAAGTGTAAGTGTATGGGAGTCGACGTGTAGTTGCCGAAGTGTAGAGTATGTATACCGAAGTGTAGTTCACAGAAGTGAGGTGTATGTAGTCGGCTAGTGTTGTCAAGGTGTATGAGTGCCGGGTGTAGTGTTGTAGTGGTGACGGCGTGTAGGTGTCGGCGTGTAGGTGTCGAAGTGTGGATGTGAAGAAGTGTGGTGAGGCGAAGGGTAGTGTAGGTGTGCCGAGGTGCGGTGTGGTGTGCCAAAGTGCGGTGTGGTGTGACGAAGGGTAGTGTATGTGTCTTTGAGGTGCGGTGTGAGTGTGCCGAGGTGTCTTTGTTTTGGCCGCCGATGTGGTGCGGAGTTCTTTGCGAGGCACAAATTTGGGTGTTGTTTTGTGCCGAGTACGTCTAAGTGGCTGAATGGTGGATCCAGTTTAGTCCTTAGGTGATGTTTGGTGCTTAGGTGACGTTTTGTCATTGTAGTGACAGTTTAGTCTACTACTTTTGGTGTTGATATGTCCGGTGAGATTGACGTTAGCCATAGAGCTATTGATTGAGGTATTGACGTTAGCCATAGAGCTATTGATTGAGGTTAATGTTAGCCATAGAGCTATTGATTTTGGTGTCGATGTGTCCGGAGAGTTTGAGGTTAGCCATAGAGCTAGTGACCGATGTGTTGATGTTAGCCATAGAGCTAGTGACCGATGTGTTGATGTTAGCCATAGAGCTATTGATGACGTCTAGGTGAATTAGACAACGGTGTAATGACGGATATGAGCTTCGGCCATTGTATCAAAAATGACGGATATGGGCCTCGGCCATTGTATCAAAAATGACGGATATGGGCTTCGATCGGCCATTGTATCAAAAATGACGGATATGGGCTTCGGCCATTGTATCAAAAATGACGGATATTGGGGGCTTCGGCCTGCATATCACCAGTGACGGTGTTAATTCATACATGATGTGATTGTTTGTCATTGATGCATTGTTCATGGAGTCACATGCCTCATATGCATCAAAGCGACGGACATAGGCTTCGGCCTCGATATTGTAGACTTCAGTCTTCATATCACTAGCGACAGATATAGGCTTCGGCCTCGATATTGTAGACTTCGGTCTTCATATCATAGCGACGGATATGCCGGAATGGCGAATGGTACCACATGCATTATACCCTTGGTGTTGGGTTGCATTCATGCATACACTCATGCATATTGGTGATGTTCTTGATGATTAGGAGTTGATGTGTTATCACTTGATGATGTGTGTTTGTCTAATGAGTAGGGGTGTTTCTAGTTGCCTTTCTCTAACTTAATGTTTATCATACATTTTATTATATGTGTTAGAGACTCACCCTTCTGCTTTCTATGTTGCTTCTTATGTCGGCAACGTGCAGGTGATCCCGAGTGAAGGTTCTTCCTTCCTCGATGCAGTTAATGGAGTCTTGCTCATACGTCATTAGCTGGGGTAGTAGTCTATTAGTTGTTTTAATTTAAGTTGTTGAACTGTAAGTTGGTGATGTATGACTTACTTAAGAAACCGGTGTTTTGAGGGTTCGCCCCATTTAAGTCGTGTTATGTATCACGCAATTATATTTATTTGTGAAAAGTATTGTTGACTAGATTAAAGTGATGTTTTGGTGAACGTAGCATTCCCTTGAGGATGTATCTTTTTAAAAGAAAAACGATTTTTGAACTCTGATTTTAAATT
Organism: Oxytropis ochrocephala; assembly: GCA_020916435.1. Taxonomy (NCBI): domain Eukaryota; kingdom Viridiplantae; phylum Streptophyta; class Magnoliopsida; order Fabales; family Fabaceae; genus Oxytropis; species Oxytropis ochrocephala. Next base: position 47,708,287 of record CM037091.1, on the reverse strand, counting down.
AAATTACCGTTGAGAAAAGGGGGTGTTACATAATTCACCAGAATTGTTTCTATTTTCATGGTGCCATGACATTTTACCCGCAGTCTCCTTTGAAGTAAACATCCTCTATAGCCTTGGTATAAGAGGCAGATAGAACATTGCTTTCCGTGGAACTGGTTTGCCTTTGCTGGCACGGTAGCATGGCTCTCCACACAACTTGCATTCCAACAACTCTCCATCATTTATCCCAAACTCATTGCTATAATACAGCATGCAACTAGACACACAACAATCAATTCTCTTAGATTTTAAGCCAAGCTTCGATACCAGTCTTTTAGCATCATAATAACTCTGCGGCAAAAGTCCTCTAATGGGGGTTGCATCCAACATCATTTTTGTCATATATTCCATGCACAATTAAGCAACATTAAATTGAGACTTGAGACCCAACAACTGAACACACATTGATAATTTAGATTCGTTAGATCCTTCAAATAATGGTTTATTTGTCTCATTCAAAAACATATAAAACCTCTGAGCTTCTTCATTCGGAACTTCTTTAGCATCATATTGTGGTTCCTCAAAATCCAAATTTACACCGATAGCATCACATATCATCCCCTGAACAACATCAAGCGGTTGATTTCGCATAGTCGATGTGCCAACTTCCACGACTGGACTTGAAGTAGCACCTTCTACTTCTTAGACAGGAACAATATCAACCGGAGGAACATCATTTATATTAACGCCAGGAACTCCAGCTGCTACCTCGCCATGACGAGTCCATATCCAATAATTTGGCTTAAATCCATTGTTGTACAAATGAAGTCGAATCTCACCTTCATTTTTATAGCTCAAAAGATACATTTCGAACAAGGACATCTAATTCCACCTTGTTGCTCAAATTCTATTTGATGCTTAGCTAAAAGAACAAACTCTTCAACTCCTTCAACAAAACGTCGTTTCAACTCCGCTCTTCCAGGATATAATCGATCATAAATCCAACTACGATCCATTTTTTGTGGATGTCCTAATTAAATATATTACATCATATATCATATATAAGTATATCACAACAATAATTTTTATAGACTAGCAAATTTAAATAAACCATCAACCATTATTTTTTACTATCATCATAATTATTTCAATTAAATACATCAAATAACATTTAGTATATTACATCAAATAATATTTACTATCACATAATATTTATTACATCAAATAATATTTACTATCACATAATATTTATTACATTAAATAATATTTACTATCACATAATATTTATTAACTATATATATTAATGTTCTTCTAAAAAAACCCAATTAACTTGGTTCAAAATAACTATATTAATGTATTACTAAATCATTAACTCCAATTTTATTTTAAATTACATCAAATAATATTTAGTATCACATAATATTTATTAACTATATTAATGTTCTTGTCAAAATAACTCTATTATTGTTGTTAAAAAAATAATTATATTAATGCATTACTAAATCATTAACTCCAATTTTTTTTTAAATAATAGATAATAAACGAAAAATATTAACAAACATCTAATCTAAATTTTATACAAAATAATTAAAATATATTTTGTTTAAGAAAAAAATAATAATTTATTATATACTATTTTAACATTTTTATTTTAACTGAAATATTATAAAAACATTATAAGAATTCCTATTATTTAAAAAAAATACCATTTTTGAACATATCTTTTTCTACAAATATAATAAATTGTAGTAACAGTAATTTTTATTATAATTGTTTAACACGAATTAAATTTAAAATAATTATTTTATTTATTAATTATAATAACATTATTATATTTCGTATTTAGATTTTAAAAAAAACATAAACAGTTTTGAATTTAAATTTAAATTAAAATAGCAATTTCGAATAAATAGTAGTATTAATTATAATAATAATTATTATAAATACTAAATTTAATTAGAGTAATACTAAATTTCCCCTATTTTACTAAATAATATTAGTTCTAGTAATAGTAATTTCAATTCTAATTATTTAACTACTACCAAATCAAATAATACAGTGTTAGTACCAAACCGAAGAGTAATTACTAACCGGTAATGCAGAGAAGTCTCTGACTTGGCGTTAATAGCTTCGAACGAACTGAATCAGTAGTGGAAAGAACTCTCCAACTTTAACCAGCAGTGCAAAGAAGTCTCAAACTTTCCTCCAAACTCAAGCCATTTCTAAATAAATAATATCAGAACCAATAAGTACAAACTCATATTAATACAATTGGTCAAAATAAACTATATTATGTTAAGAACATACCTTCGAAATAAATCTGGAATAATTTCATAGAAAAAAAGAGAGAGATTTTGATATAACCTAAGAAGAACAAAGAGAATTTGAGAGAAATTAAGAAGAAGAAGAAGAAGTGAGAAGTGAAGAAGTATGAAGAGAAGAAGAGAAGAATTCGGTTCTTTAAGTAAATGGAGGGCAACGGTTAGAATTTCAAATTAATACCATACCGACAGATTATTTGACAATACCGGCGGATTTATGGCTGACCAATAATATATGTGCAGCGCAAATTCCGAGCCGCATTACCGGCGAACTCAGTACGATACCGGCGGATAAACGTGTTACCATCGGAATACTACACATTACCGGCAGAATACTACCAATTACCGGCGGTTTCTACCACAATTTTCGAGCAGATGTACCGGCGCATATTTGCCCGTACCGGCGGCTTTTTGGGCCGGTAATTACCGGCGGCTTTTCCCTCAGAAAACGAAACCTACCGGCGGATTTGTTTTTAATTTTTTTAAAAATAGCTAAAAAATTCCGCCGGTAACTGTATTTAGCGGCGGTTTCTTTTTTAATATTTTTTCCAATAATATTTCGGATATATTATATCTAATATCCGCCGGTAATGGGGTAAAAAATCCGCCGGTACGTTACCTGCGGAAAATAGTCCGCAGGAAAACACTTAAAAAACGACCAGAATTTTACTGGCGGCTTTATCCGCCGGAAACATACCAAATCCACCGGTAATTTAACGGTGGATAAAATCCGCCAGAAAGTGGGCGCCAGTATTTCACGAAATTCTAGTAGTGTACCAAGATTACTGGGAACCAAATTCATTCGAGGAATATATATTGGTTCACCAATATATTTTTTTTCTGTGAGTATGGTTGCACCTATTAAATTCTTCCCCAAAGTTTTTACTATTATTTGTGTACCATTTCATAGGCCAGCAGATTGGTCAATATTTCTCATGAGCAATACAGGGACACCAATCTTAAGCCACAACTTATGATTTGGGATACCGAAGCATTTTATTTCGTTTATAAATTTAGTAGTAAACCACTCACTTTGAACGTCGTTGTCTCCACCAGACTGGCATACAGAGTCTAACTTTGGTATACGACTTCATCTTCGGGTACCAAAGACATTACAAAATCAATAACTTGACCTACAGACTCTAGAGTTGGAGCCAATATACTTCGTTCTTAAAAAAAGTGCGGGCTACTCAATTTTCAAGCAATTCTGGAATTTAAGTGGATCAATTGGTTCCATAATCAATAAATCTTTTGGAATTTTGATGTCACTCTCACCATCCTGGTTTGAACTGCAATCTCTGTCACCAACACTAAGAACTCATTCAACATAATCGTCTTTTCCACTACAACCATATCCACAAACGAAACCCCCCCCCCCCCTTTATGACATCAAATAATCTATTATTTCATTGTATGCTCTTCTTTGATCAACATTCAACCTCTGGATAAAAGTTACATGAAGCCTTGCCATATCATCTTTGTCGTAACTGAGTTCATCTACAATTAGTTTGTTTTGAAAATCAAATCTTTCTTTGATGTCTAGAAATGGTAGTGGGAAATCTGCAAGTGATCTTCCATTTAAACGGAGCAACTTCGCAATCTCAATAAGTGTAAAAATTTTCAATTCATCACCTCGGATTTGTAGATCTAGATTTTGAAAGTAATAGTGTAAGTAAACTTAGTTATATTTTTGAACAAAAACATGCATGTGATCATATATGCCTAACTAAAGTTACATGGCTTGTGGAACTGTCTCCTTAGGTTGTATATGATGCCATCCGATAATATCATTTATGTGGATTGAAATACATAGCTAGGCCGATTCATCGTATTCACCGATAGTAACGTAACAAACAATCTCCTTAATTAATCTCATGTTGCCCAGTCACTCTCCTCGGTTATTACATAAATGATTTATTTATCATCTTCCAATCGTCAAAACTTGTCGTTTCAACAATTACACACAAATATTTTGAAAACCAAGGAAGTCGTTAACTATGGAGTATGAAATCAGGCAAACGTTTCACTGATATATATATAGCTGTCTGAAATGTTATTCAAATTTTGAAAATAGTAGGAAAGTTCAAATTCAACAATGAAAATTTGAAATTTTATTGTTCAAATTCAAGTTTGAAATTTTGCAAAATTTAAAACTAACCAATTGTTATGAAATTTCAAAATTTGGGATAGGACCTGATTATAGAAGAAGTGATTTTATATGGAAATTACACCTTATATTTCCATATTTATCATATGAATTATTATCTCATTTGATTTGATTTTACGAATCACACATATTACATATATTAAAATATTAAAAAATTCAGACCTCGTTTGCAACATATACATATATTCATTTTTCTATTTTGGGTGGATCAAATAATTGGTAAATGACTTAATTTTTATTTGTTCCTAAAAAATTAATACAAATTACATATATATATATATATATATATATATATATATATATATATATATATATATATATATATATATATATATATATATATATATATATCTTCTTCATGTTTTGTGTACATCAAATAAATCAAAATGATTTCTTATATGATTATGTGCGATTTAGTTATGAATTTTGAATATTTAAATGTCAATTTCTTATATGATTTTATTTATTTATTTGATATCTGAAATTTGCAATGTCAATTTTGAATATTCAAATGTCACATGTATTTCATAATCTCAATTTTGAATATCAAATGTCACTTGTATCTCATAATCTCAATATTTCATAACTTCAAAAATTCAAATTTTAATTAAAATGATTTCAAAAATCAATCTCAATAACAAAATAAATTTTTGAATAGTAAATTATTAATATAAATAGTAATTAGTAATAACTATTTGATTTTTGAAGACAATAGTAATAAGAGATTTCAAGACAAAATATTTATGTCATTAAATTATATGTTCCTCATATTTATATCTGCATTAAACCAAAGATTTCGGTTTTATTTTTTGATTTAACAGCAAGGCGTCAAAAAAGCATTTTGAGGATGACATCAAATTGTTGCGCTTACATGTCATTTTTTTAGAATTACACCTAGGATTTGTTCTTGAGAGGACATTCATAAATGTGTGTGTATATATATATATATATATATATATATATATATATATATATATATATATATATATATATATATATAGGGAGCGTATCGGGTGAGAACTAGTTCTTATTATAATAAATGAGAACTACTAATAGCATCCGTTGGATATAAATAACGGCTATGATTTAACCTTTTTTACTAATGGGAACACGGAATACACCTATTGCCTATTGCATAGAATTAACCTATCTACTAGGCTCTTAAAAATCCGCTGAATTACAGAAAACCGCTGAATTTCAATTCTTGAACCCGTCAAAAACTCTAAGCCTATGTTTGGATCAAGAAAGAAAAGTAGAAGAAAAGAGGAGAAAGGAAAGGAAAGAAAAATAAGAGAAAAGTAGAAAGTGTGATAATTTTTGGGTTGTTTGGTAGAGGTGAAAAGTTAAGGAATGAAAGATAAAAGTTTTCACTTCCCTTGTTTGGTTGAATGGAAAGTGAAAAGAAAAGAAAGTAGAAAAGTTTAAGATTACAAAAATACCCTTAGAAATAGAAATAAACTATAAAAGTTTTGGGTAAAATTGGAAAAAGATAATTATTTTTTGTCTTATTCACATTTTCTTCTCAAATTGGAGAGAAAATATTTTTGTGGGTCCCATGTGAATTTTTTTCATCCTCCCCACTTTTTCACCTCCACCAAACAAAGGAAAAATTGTTGGAAAATGTGTTTTCTTTCCTTTCCTTTCTTTTCCATTGCTTTTCCATGATACCAAACATACCCTAAATCTCTGTAAGTCTACGACAACCAGATTTTAAAGGAATTTGTTCTCTTTGATCGATGATAATATTTGTTGTGATCGGGATCATCGCTTGCCTCTGCACCAGAATTTATTGCAATAGAGAACTGTTCCAGAGTGGGCTGGCAAGTCCAATTGAATGGTACATGACGAATTGGGCCAGCGGCCCAATCTACCAAAGCAGGCCCAACTCGGCCCAAACGCATGACTTGGAGCGCAAGTCTCGCGCCCAGTCGAATAATGCGCAACGGCCAGAGCGCCACAGGGGTATAAATGCTACCTCGCGTCTGATGCACAGTCGCACGCTTCTCTTGTTAGAACCCTGCCCGATAGCACACCTCTGACTCAAGCGTCGGAGTGTCTTTGCAGGGACCACCCGCGTGCGGCCAAGACCCCCGGTCCTACCAGCTCCTCAACGACCGGGCAACTAACAACAGCAGCAATCACTTCAACACTTCTATTGGTCAGGTACGATCAATTGGCGACAACAGTGGGAGACCCGAGCGTTATCCTACCTTCATCATGTCGCTGCAAAAACAGCCCGTTACGCGGGCATCATCACGACTCAATCCCTCTGAGCAAAACACTCGCCCTCAGCAGACCCCAGAGGGTGTGCCGGTATCTGTTCATGAATCACAGGACAACCTCGCCAGAGCAAATCGGTGCGAGCGGCGAGGACCGATGTTGCGGCGGGTCCAACAACAGATTCCGACCGAACTGGTCGAGGCAGGAATTGCAGAGCTCCTGCCAGAACATGTGACTCAGGCATTCCTGCAGATTCTTCAAACCAAGAATCAACTCATTGTTGATCGTGAGGAGACGATCTCACGTTACGAGAGAGGGTCGATGCCAATATGCCCGCGAGCGGCCGACGGAGAGTGTAACACCCCATTTCTAACCGGCAATTTATAATATTTATAATAAAATCAGAGTATTATTTTTCAAATGGAATGCTACCCATATCTCTTAAAAATACTCAACAGCCAATTCAGCTCATAATATAAATCAATACGTAACACCATAAAATACGTGGGATAAAATCTCATATTCACGCAGCGGAAATAAAACTACATCTCAAAGGAGTAATCAGCAATACATAGTATATCAAAGCCAAAAGCTCCACAGTGAGCAAAATAAAACAACTAAGGCCTAAATCCCATCCCCTAGGTGCTACGTATCAGAGCAGACCGACTCGGGGAGTAGTGAAGGTAACAAGCCCTCACTCATGACTACCTGTGGTAAACAACAACAGAAAGGGTGAGTCTCGAACTATATAATAAAAGTGATAATAAGCAGTATAATAGCTTCACAGAAGTCAATCAATCACAAGTCATTACACAACAATTACATTCACTTTAATATTAATGTATGAGAATGAATGCAGTGTGAATGCAGTCATGCATGTGGTACCAATTGCCCCCATGGCATCATCATCAACATGTTGAGTCCTCATGACTCTGGCCCCCATGGCCTCATCATCACAGTATAAACGTCGCGACCGCAGCCGAATGTATGCATGAGACTCTATGAACATGCACAATCACAATCCACACATTATCACTAACACAGTTTAGTCCTCATTCACAACATCTCTTATCTCATTATCAATTTTAGTGTTAGCCCCCATGGCTCTAGCCCCCATGGCTCATGCCCCCATGGCATCATCAATCACTTCAGTCACTAACTCAACACAATCAAGTCTCAAGGACCAATCACAACTAGAGGACTAAACCTCACTCAGGGACCTAAACCACTCGTTAGGACCAAATCAGCACTTAGGGACCAAATTGACACCTTTTGGACCAAATTGTCACCTAGGGACCAAAACAACACCCAGGGACCAAAACCACACCCTTAGGACCAAACTGTCACCTAGGGACCAAACTGTCGCCTAGGGACCAAAACAGCACACACTTAGACACAAGGCAAAGACTAGCGCCATTTTCCCCTAACAAATCGCCCCTCAGGCAACACAAAGACTAGGCGCCAAAAACTCAAAGAATTGGCGCCCGTGGCAACACACCAGTAACATCCTGCATCGCTTCGAATCGCTGATCGCCTTCACGAACCAACACGAGTCTTTTCAAGATGCTTTGTCCTCACTTGCATGCTTTCCGAAACTTCCTGAAAGGTCACCCATCCCACTACTACTCCAAGCCAAGCACGCTTAACTATGGAGTTCTTATGGGATGGACTCCGAAAAGAAGATGCATCTTGTTGGTATAGGTAGTTCAAATCAATTCTTTTAAGCCTTCCTTCAACCTATGCGGTCCATACCGCACAACCTCGGGATCCTCTCATTCCGTGCGTGTGATTCGGTTCATTCACGCGCCTTCGCTTTTGAAGCGCCAGAGCCGCTCTTTGCCATGCCACCTTTTTGGGCACCGCGATCACTCCCGCCTCCTCGGCCGGATGTCACATGCCCACCACTTCCGCTTGGTTCGTCCTCGAACCACACCGTCTTCGAGAGGTCTCGCCGCTCTGATACCACTTGTAACATCCCGCATCGCTTCGGAATCGCCGATCGCTCTCACGAACCAACACGAGTCTTTTCAATGATTTGTCCTCACTTGCATGCTTTCCGAAACTTCCTGGAAGGTCACCCATCCACTACTACTCCAAGCCAAGCACGCTTAACTATGGAGTTCTTATGGGATGGACTCCCGAAAAGAAGATGCATCTTGTTGGTATAGGTAGTTCAAATCAATTCTTTTAAGCCTTCCTTCAATATGCAGATACCCCATACCGCACAACCTCGTGATCCTCTCATTCCGGTGCGTATTCGGTTCATTCACGCGCCCGCCGCTTTGAAGTCGCCAGAGCCGCTCTTTGCCATGCCACCTTTTTGGGCACCGGCGATCACTCCGCGCCTCCTCGGCCCGGATGTCACAACAGCCACTACTAGCGCCACTTTCCTAGCAATCTGCGCCCGGGCAAAGACAGACCCGCACACAAACTTAGACACAAATCCGAGACACGCCTCTGAACCACGAGCACATTCCCGGCGCCTGGCGTACTTTGGCGCCATGCTGAGACACGGCGGCAACACGAGCGCCACAGGCGGCCATTTGGCGCCTGTCTTGGCCGAGCCACACTCACCCCACACCCTTGTCACACACTCGCGCCACCTAGCGCCAAGGGCAGCAAAATGGCGCCCATACCTTAGACACCCACGCACACACTCACCTGGCGCCACCACAGCGCCACAGCAGGCGACCATTTGGCGCCACGCACTTGGCACAACACTCCTGGCGCATTGGCGGCCACTTTTGGCGCCCTACACTAGACACAAGACACACCGCACATGAACAAAGTGACACAGCGCACTGGGCGCCACGGGCGCATTTGGCGCCCACATCGCACACACGCACACAACACTCAAACAGTGCACTGGGCGCCATTTTCCCAGCAACTTGGCGCCCAGGCAGTGACACTCTGCACACAGACACCCAAACAGTAAACCAGGCGCCATTTCCCCAGCAATGTGGCGCCCTGCACAAAAACACAACCCAGCACATGAACAGTAACCCAGGCGCCATTTTCTCAGCAATGTGGCGCCCAGGCATCAGACACACACGCACAGTCACTGCTACAGTGACACAGGCGCCATTTCTCTAGGAAATTGGCGCCCAGTCAGTGGCAACACTGCACAAAACTCACCACACCACACGTGAACAGTACACAGGGCGCCATTTCCCTAGCACATTGGCGCCCCAAACCCCAAAATCCCAATTTCCTCAAATTCTCTTAAACCAACTCATCCTATAACCATTCTAACACTTCCAATTTCATAAATTAACAAACAATTGCACGTTCCAATCATCAATTACATCAAAATCACGAAATCATATATTATAAAACCCTAACCTAAGCCCTAAGTCAATTTTATCATGCAATTCATCAAATTCACCCAACAACAACTCAATTAACAATCAAATAACATCAAATCAAGACTCTATGGCTCCTATACAACCTATTATATCCCCTATTATAGAGTGAGACTCCCCTTACCTTGAATTAAACCGTAGAAAGTGCTTCTCAGCAAGTCACGTACAAAACCTCCGCAACAATTGAGCTTTCCTCTCCTCCTTGCTTGGTGCGATCCACTCTTCTCTCTTTCTCTCTAGGTTGCGCCGTTCTCTTCCTTTCTCTCTTCTCTCTTTTCGTTTTCTTTCTTTCTTTGGTGAATGGTGCAAAATGCATCACTCCAAGGAGCCTAAGTCATTGGGCTTGGGCTCCTGGGCCAATACATGCAGTTCCGGTATTCCCAATACCACTCCCTTCAATCAAATAAAATATTATTTATAAAATACCACATTATAACTTAATATAATTAAAATAGTGCAACACGTTAAATAATTTAATCAATTACTTGATTAAATCGTTTAGGGTGTTACAGAGAGCCCTCAGAGCAGGGTCGCCCATCTCGTAGACACAGGATGCCTCCTCGAAGGAACGTCCCTCACCGCGAGAGCACTTCTCGTTGATCCCCGGCTCGCAAAATCAGGGCGCGAAGATCGCCCGTTCGCAGGAACGTGCGCAGTCACCGCTCCCCTTCTTATGACTACGATTACGTGGACTCCAGTTATCGCCCTGAGTCAGACGGCTCGTCCACAAGATACTCTTCCTGCGAATCCTCCGGTTCTCGAAGGTCGAGAAGTCGGTCGTGGGACTCGTACGATGAATTTGACGACTATCGAAACAGAGAAATCAGAGATGTCTCCCAGCGACCCAGGAGGCACTATTCCGAGCGACACAGGGGCCAATCCTCACAAATGCCACTGTTGTATGGCCAACCGATCGGCGGCGGGTTCTACGTAATGCCGGCCAACGAAGCATACCTCACTATGCAGCCTTTCGGGCCGAGTTACATTCCGAATGGTCAAGGACCGTTTACAAGAGAAATCTGGCGTTATCGTATTCCGAGAGATCTGCGGAAGCCGCCCAACTTGAATAGGTTCGATGGTCGAGGGGACCCAGACAAACATATTAGGTACTTCAACAATTACTGCAGCTTCAGAGAACTAGGCTCGACGATGAAGTGTCGACTATTTCCTCAATCGCTCGATGGCCGGGCGTTGGAATGGTGGGAGTCTCTACGACCCAACACCATCTCCTCTTGGGAAGGTTTGATCCAAATATTCCTGGCAAACTATACGGCCAACCGATGCCAGTACTGGTATGAAGAGCACTCGGATACGATTATCCAAGGTGACAACGAATCGTTGAGACAATACATAGACCGGTTCAACTCAGAGGCGGACACGATTCGCGACCTGTCAGATAGGGATAAGCTGAAGTACCTTAAATGTGGCATCAGGCCCGACCATTGGTTTGCAGAAGAATTCACACTGAATCATTACATGGACCTTAGCATGTTTCTTCGGAGGGCCAACGATCACATGGCCTACGAAGAAACGTTGGCCGCTAGTAGAGCCGCCCGCGTGCGACCCAGAGAAGAGCAGGGCAAGCCGATTAAAGCCCAAGAGAACCATCGTGATAATAAGCCAGAGTTCCGGCCTAAGAAGTACGAGCATCGTACAAGACTAAACACACCTATTGCTCAGATATTCTCAGAGTGTCAGAATAATGAATTTGTTGGTGTAAAGCGGCCTGATCCCCTTGTCCTCAGAAAAGGGGCCCGGGCGACCAAGAAATATTGCTGTTATCACAAAAGTAAGGGGCTTGATACGAACGACTGCATGGCCCTGAAAGATGATATAGAAGACCTTATCCAGAAAGGTAAGTTGAAGCAGTATGTTAGATCTGAAGGCGCCGCCAAGCCCAAGAGAGAATCAAAGCGGTACCAAGGTAAAGGAAAGGTCGTGGCTAGAGAAGCCATTGAAGCGGCCGGAGATAAAGATACCTTCGAAGAAGGCATTAGGCAGTCTAGAGGCCGCAAGGTCGCCATGGTTATTCATGGGGGGAACCCCTTAGACCGCAGAGAGTACAACAAGGCCATTAAGAGGAAATGGAATGAGATACTCATGGTCGGAACAACCTCGGCTCCACGACCGGACTCGAATAGGCCGCTGATCTCTTTGGAGACGAGGACCTGCTGGACGGAAGGATCAACAGCTACGTTCCTTTAGTAGTATCCGCTGTAATGGGAAACACCGAAGTCAGAAGGATACTGGTCGACCAAGGAAGCTCGGCCGACATCATGTTCGAAGAACTAGTTGACAAGCTGAGCGTGGACCGCAGCGAGATTATTCCTCAGGCCGACCCAACTCTGTTGACTGGATTCAATGGGTCGACCACATACCCGCTGGTAACGTTGGAACTTTTGGTCACTTTCGGGGACGACACAAACGGAAGCACGCACTTTGTACAGAACGGTCAAGACGATATTCCTGGTCCTCCCGATTAAATCGTGCTACCAGTGCATGATAGGCCGGCCTACGGTCCATCTGAAAATGAAGTTCTACGACAAGAACGATCAAGTCATCACCCTGATGGCCGACATGGAGGCGGCCAAGAGAAGCCACTATTTGTACCAAGACATCTGCAACAAACAAGCAATAAGTTCCGACCCTCGGAGTCTCGGGGAAGGGTACCAAGTCAATATTGCCGACCTGGATGCCCGATATGATCCTGACAGCGACCCAGAAGATGGTGATGATGACTTAGCCTGTGAGCTGAAAAATAAGTTGAAAACGCCAGAGCCACACGGAGAATTGATGGACGTCCGACTGGGGGACGATCCAACAAAGACAGTGAAGCTGGGAAGCGACCTGCCTGAACAGGTCAAGCAAGACCTCATGGGATGCCTAAGGGACTATGTGGATCTATTTTCATGGTAGGCGTCCGACATGCCTAGAATTCCCATCGAAATTGCGTGTCATCAACTCTCAGTCGATAAGACAGCCAGGCCGGTCGCTCAGAGAAGACGAACCCAAAATGAGGAGAAGGCTCAAGTAGTAGCCCAGACCGTCGACGACCTGATTAAGGCCGATATCATCGAAGAGATTAAATATACGACCTGGCTATCCAATGTCGTGTTGGTAAAGAAAAAGAACGGCAAGTGGCGCATGTGCGTTGACTATACCGACCTGAACAAGGCATGCCCGAAGGATGCCTTCCCTGTGCCCAACATCGACAAGCTGGTCGATGGCGCATCGGGGTACAAACTTTTGTATTTCCTCGACTCTTATTCCATCTATAATCAGATCACCATGTACCCCCAGATCGCCACAAGACTGCTTTTATGACCGATCGAGGAAACTTTCAATACAAGGTCATGCCGTTCAGACTGAAGAACGCTGGGGCGACCGACCAATGAATGATGAACAAGATCTTCAGAAAGCAAATCGGTCGGGTAGTAGAAGTGTATTTGGATGACATGATCATCAAGAGCAAAGCGGACAGGGATCACGTGGACGACCTGAGAGAGATCTTCGAGGAAGCAAGGGGGAATTCCTTAAGACTAAACCCAAAGAAATGCACCTTCGGAGTAAGGGCGGGCAAATTTCTAGGGCTCAACCTAACAGAAAGAGGGATTGAGGCCAATCCTGACAAATACAGGGCGGTTGCCGACATGAGACCGCCCACTACCAAGAAGGAGATCCAACGGTTGAACGGCATGGTCGCTGCCCTATCGAGATTCATACCCAAGTATGCCTGCAAGTCGCTCCCCCTGTTCAAGCTATTGAAGAAGGAGGTAGAGTTCGAATGGACCGACCAATGCCAGCGAGCGTTGGACAACCTGAAAGCAGCCTTGACTAATCCGCCGATTATGACCAAACCGCTGCCGGGTGAAACACTATATCTATATCTGGCAATAACAGAAGAGGTTCTGAGTGCCGTCCTAGTCAAGGAAGACGATTTGAAGCAAAACCCGGTCTACTTCATCAGCAAAGTGTTGCAGGGACCCGATGTCAGATACCAGAAGATAGAAAAGCTGACCCTTGCGCTCCTGGTGGCTGCCCGAAGATTGGGACCATACTTCGTGGCCCACCAAATCGTGGTAAGGACCAATCAGCCTATAAGGAAAATCCTTCATCGACCAGATCTGGCAGGGCGCATGATCAAATGGGCGGTAGAACTCAGCGAATTTCGAATTAAGTTGAGTCTAGGTCGACCGCAAAGGCGCAGGTTCTGGCCGACTTCATTAATGAAATGACACCAATTCCAGATGACCGAACGCTGACGACCTGGACACTGCATGTGGACGGTTCTTCTAACAGCAAGGGGGGCGGGGCTGACCTAATCTTGGAAAATTCTGAAGGCCTCACCATAGAAGTATCATTGACGTTTGCCTTCCACACATCCAACAACCAGGCAGAGTACGAGGCATGTATCGCCGGACTACTGCTCGCTAAGGAGTTCAACGTCGACTGCGTTGAACTCCATTCCGATTCTTTGCTGGTCGTATCCCAGATTCAAGAGTTATATGATGCGAAGGATGACGTCCTCAAGAGCTACTTGGCTAGGGTAAGAGAGCTACTCCAACAATTCGACCGAGCAGAGGTGAAACACGTGCCGAGGACCGAGAACGTCCAGGCTAACATCCTTTAGAAGCTGGCCAGCACGAAAACCCTGGTAATCACAGAAGTTTGATCCAGGAAACTCTGACTCGGCTAAGTGTCTCAACCAAGCCAGGTCAATCTCTGGTCGTTCTTTCCATCGATTCAGAGAAAGACTGGATCGCTCCGATATTGCGTTACATCCTGGCAGGGGAGGAGCCGAGCGACCCAAAGCAAGCCAAATTGCTAAGGCTGCGGTCTACCAAGTATTCTGTAATTGAAGGGAAATTGTATAGAAGAGGTTTTTCATCCCCACTGCTAAGATGCTTATCGTCAGTCGAAGCCGATCACGTTTTGAGGGACATTCATGAAGGTGTATGTGACGGTCATCAGGGCGGTCGCTCCATAGCAAAGAAGGCCCTTAGAGCCAGCTATTACTGGCCGACTATGGACGAAGACGCAAGAAAGTTGGTTCAGAAATGCAAGAAATGTCAAGTGCATGCTGATGCTCACGTCGCCCCTTCTTCAGAACTACAAAGTCTCATCTCACCTTGGTCGCTCGCCTGTTGGGGGATGGATCTGTTAGGCCCGTTTCCACCTGCTCTAGGCCAGTTCAAATTTTGACCGTGGCGGTCGACTATTTTACGAAATGGATAGAGGCCGAACCTTTAGCGACCATAACTGCAACAAAAGTAACCAAGTTCTTTGGTCGAAATGTGCTAGCCCGATTTGGAGTCCCCCAACAGCTGATAACCGACAATGGGACCCAGTTTACCGATAGGAAATTCAGAGAAATGTTGGCCGGCCTAGGGATAAAACAGCGTTTTACATCGGTCGAGCACCCACGAGATTTAATCGGACGGTGAGGCGACCCAACGATCATTCTGCGTGGTTTGAAAAGGAGGTTGGACGAAGCCAAAGGGAGTTGGGTCGAGGAGCTGCAGCCAGTACTCTGGGCATATAGAACGACCCCTCATTCATCGACCGGAGAGTCACCCTTCAGACTTGTCTACGGAACTGATGTCGTCATCCCCATAGAAATGGGCGAGCTAAGCTGGAGGACGGCCAACCCACCAACTATGGCCGACAACGACCGAGCTGCCCGGGAAGAGTTAGATCTGATCGAAGAGCTACACACCAAAGCATCGCTTAGAGAACAACTGATCAAACAAAAGGTCGCTGCTAGGTATAACGCTCGTGTCCAGAAAAAGGGACTTCTCCATCGAGCAACTCGTCCTTAGGCGTGCAGACATTGGAAACAAGAACACTCGTCAAGGAAAGCTCGCCCCTAACTGGGAAAGGCCATACCGGGTTATCAATAAAATCGGAAAGGGAGCTTATTAATTAGAGGCCATGGATGGGGCGACCATCCCCAGGACATGGAATGTTGACAAGCTCAGGAAGTACTACGTTTAGTACCCCCAATTTGTAACGAACGAACTGATCAATAAATATATGTAAGGCAGGCGCTCTTTTTCCCCACTGGGGTTTGTTACAGAGGTCCGACCTTTTAATACCCTTATTTGCACTCCTTTTAATGCGAGAAAGTATACCCAGGCGCTCAACATGCAAGTTGCATAAGAGCGACCGTTAGGCCGTCGAGCGGCCTACACCAAGTTCCATCGAAGGGCCCAAGGGTTAAGCAATGACCCACAAACGAGTGTAGGAAGCCGAGCGGCCTACAACGAGTGCCATCGAATGGCCAAACCGAGTGCCATCGAATGGCCCAAGGGTCAAACAGTGACCCACAAACGAATGGTCGACAGAGTGCCTTCGAAAGGCCCAACAGAGTGCCTTCGAAAGGCCCAAGCAAAGGCCGACGACCGGCTTAAAACGAGTACCTTCGAAAGGTGCGAACGATTAATATTAAATAAACTTAGACGAATTAAACAAACGAAAAACGTCATTCATTACAAAATAAAGACGCCCGGACGAAGCCGAATGCCCAAAATATCCAGCCGCTCGAAGACGGAGCAAAGTACTTTAGTTATATCCAACGGATGTTATTAGTAGTTCTCATTTATTATAATAAGAACTAGTTCTCACTCGATACGCTCCTATATATATATATATATATATATATATATATATATATATATATATATATATATATATATATATATATATATATATATATATATATATATATATATATATATATATATATATATATATATATATATATATATATAAGCTACTAAATTTGTGGTAAGTGACTAAGTATTTGAGGTGTGGGGTTCCTCTCTCTATTTCTCAAAAGAAATGGATGGTATATTACCTAAATTTTGGGTGTATAAAATATATAAATGTCTAATATATATCTTCTATTTTAAGAATGTGTGTATTAATATATTTAAAACTTAGGAAATGAACCTCTCAATTTCTTTTGAGAAATTGAGAGAATCTCAACTTGTATTTGAGGATCACTAATTTATTAGTAGTGCTTTCCATTAACTTATAATTCGTTCTATAAAAAAAAAATTAACTTCAAAGAAATTTAATCGAAAGTAACTTGAACTCTCTTCGATTTTTTTTTTTGACAATAATAAACTTATAGCATTTCATTAATCAAAATTGTCTCAATACAGGTAGAAGTAAAATCAAAACCTTGAGAACTAGCAAATTGTAACATCCCTAATTTCGTTAATTTCAAATTAAGAAATTAACGAGTGATTTATTACTCGAATAGATAATAAATCAAGTCACAGATATGAGGTTGTTACGAAAGCAATTTATAATTGCTAGAGAAAATAATTTAAATGCACAATTGAGTGGAAATTAGTACTCTAAGGGTATTTTAGGATTTATACGACTTCCGTTAAATGATCTCCGAGACACGAAAAGTATCCAAAATATTCTCTCATTCCACACTTGTGATATAATTAAGAAAGAAATAGAAAGAGATGCGTGGAACAGAGAGAGAGATAAGAAATGAAAGAGATAAGAAAAGGTGAAAGTATTAAAAAAGAGGGAATAGAAAGGAATAAAAAATTAAAAGAAAGAAGAGGAATAGAAAGAGAGAAACAGAGAGAGTCTCGAGAGAGAGAAGGAGAAATGGCGTGGAAGAAGAAGAGGAAAAAGGGGATGCTTCGGTTCATCAAAACGACTTCCTTCCAACACGAAAAACGTTCAGCGTTTCTTCCTCTTCATTTTGACACGAAAATCATCATCATCCATTCACTATCCTCAAATCCACCATTTTCGAAATTGTGAAGAAAATGAGAGATGTTGGGTTTCTTGTTTCACCTCTTGTCTTGGAAGCCTAGGAAAATACCATAGAGAGGTTGGATTGTCATCTAAGAGTGAAGAATTCAAGCTTGAGTGAGTTAGGGTTTGTAAAATCCAATTTGGGGTTTGTGAATAGTAGCTTTTGGAGGTTAGGGATGATGAATAGTGGTCATGGAGGATTTGAGCAATTCGGTATTTTGGTCAAAAAGAGGTCTCGTGATCGAGTGGAAAGCTTTAGGAGCGAATTCGGATGTCGCCGGAACGTGGAGTTGATTCGGGGAGCGTTCGTGTGGTTATGTCAGAAAAGCGTTCTCGCGGAAGTCTCGGTGCTTCGTGATTTTCATCACGATAGGTGAGTTTTACTCACGTTTAGGGAATTTCCAATTTTGTATTTGTGTTATGTTTGAATAATTTCAAAATTCGGAGTTTCGAGAATTTTAGAGTCAAAAACGGTATTTTACAAGATTATGTGTTTTGAAACATAGAAACGAAACAATATGATTTTGATTGTTGAATTGTATTGCACGGATGGAATATTTGTGTGTATGGTCAGACGTGGTTGTTTAGGATTGAAATACAGTTTGGGATCGATCGGAGAACGAAACGGAACGGAATTGGGCATTAAGTCGAGAAGTTCCTATGTTCCCAATATCCAATGTTTCGTTTCGACGCTCCGTTCGGCTTCAAACTTCTTTTAAATCCTTTTCCTAATCACTCTGAGCATTTATGTGGGATATTGTTTGTTTGGTGTGATTCGGTTGAATTTTCAAAGCTATTGGAGAAACCGTAAATTTTTGTATATGTGCGAAATTAATGATTTTTGAACAAATTGATGTCTGGACTGGTTTTTCAGGTAAATATACTATTTCGGGATGTCCAGATATGAGAGGAAACTCTGCTAATTTTCGTTGGAAATTTTTATACAAATTCAAAGTGGTTTTGAAATAACGATTAAAGTTATGAGTATTTCAAAAACCGTAAAATATATAAATGCGTGTAGAACCAAATGTTTTCTAACTTAAATGTTGGTACTGGTCGGATTTTCATGAGCGTGTGCGGATAATAATATGTTATTGCAACATATTATGCATTGAGTTATAATCCGGTATATATATATTATATATCGTATATGAGACGGCCCAATGCGGGTATACTATGATTAGAGGATATTTCGGTATATGATCAATATCGAAATTAGGATTCGAGGCGGTGACGACCCGCAGCTCGCAAAGATACTAGGCGGGAAGTCATGAGCCCCTAAACCTAGGCCTTCAATGCGATAGGGTTCACCGGATTAGCACTGTGTGTGCGATGTCGTGTTATGCTCGAGATGAATTATTGTACATAGCAGGTTTGCTCTCGATGATAGGGTTCACTGCTATTGTGCAATTGTTGGACGTTATGAATGCACTGTGTGTGCATTTGACGATCAGCACTGTGTGTGCAGTTTGTATTTAGCACTGTGTGTGTGCAGTCGGTATTGTGCGTGGTTTACTAATTAAATCACGAAGTAAACAAATGTTTTATAAATAGACCGAGTGATGGGTGAGGGGTCGCGGTAAGACTCACTGAGATATGTTATCTCACCCTATCATATGTTGTTGTTTTCAGATAAACAGGGAAAGAAGAAGGTTGTATGGCACGAGTAGGTGGCATGCTCGGATAGAAGATTGAAGATTAATCTTCCTTCTGTCTTTATGTTTTCCTTGTTACTTTTGTATCAGTTTATGACTTAATTTGTTTAAGTTATTTATTGGTTTCCGCTTTCCTTGTAAAGATTCATATCTAAGTAAGGAAATTTATACTCTGATGTAAGCTAATATGTATGTTTTGGTATTTCTATTGTTTAGAAATACTAGGGTGTTACATTTTGGTATCGAGCGATTCGACCTAGTCGGACGTAGAGACCGTTTGGTCAAGAGGTTAGATAGAGTCAGCTAGGGACTTAGACAATTAAATGTCAGAACCTTTCAGTATATTATGTGAAGTATTGAGTCAGGATCCACTCAATGTTTCATGTGAGTTACTGAGAATTATGACAGTTAGTCGCCTCAGCCCCGAAAATATCTAAACCCTAAACCATAGGAATTCGCAGCCTTCTCGGTTGATCGAGCACGCAGTGGCGAAAGCAAAGGGCTACGATTGGTGTTCGAAGTAAGCGGTGGGCGGCCAAATTGGTTCGAGAAAGTCGTGGGCGAATGTTCAATCAGGAACCAGTGCAATTGTAGAATTGCGATGGAAGCTATTGTAGGTCCCGCAGGAATTACAAGTAAGAAAAGCCTTTAGGCAATAAGAATGATAGTACCGTAAGATCTGTTAAGAGTAACTGACACCTGAAATCCTGACTGTTGGATAGTATTTTATCAATTACTGAAACATTGTTTCCTAGTTAATCTTACCTTATGGTTAGAGTAAACCCCAACTAAGATCGCAGTTAGAGATATTCTCCGGGTAGCTGCGAGTCTTGATAGGGTTCCTTTTTCCTTAAAGCCACACTGCGAGATGCTATGAGCCAATCTTGTAAGTTGTAGTGCAATCTCAGAATTGGCTACAGAACCCAATGCGGATCGAATTAGTTCTGATCACAGTTTCTGAACCAGGTCTCACTCAAGAGGAGATCAGCAGGTGACATGTACTGGGATTCAAACATTTTCCCGTTACGACAAAATTTCAGAAAGAGTGATCCTTAGATTGAAGGACCTGCACCTATATTGGATTATATTGTTAAACTTTCAGATGAGGAAGCTAGTCTCAGTTTGTGAGAAATTTTTGATAGTTCTCCAACTTGTTTTATTTATAACTTCTAATTCGGTACTCCGATTTTTATGTTACTATATGCGTTGGAAAGCTAACGAAAATGTCT
Source organism: Oxytropis ochrocephala (assembly GCA_020916435.1). Lineage (NCBI taxonomy): Eukaryota > Viridiplantae > Streptophyta > Magnoliopsida > Fabales > Fabaceae > Oxytropis > Oxytropis ochrocephala. Next base: position 47,687,569 of record CM037091.1, on the reverse strand, counting down.
ACACATCTGAGCAAGTTGTGAACCCTGTTTTCAGTTGTATTCTGAAATGAATTTCTACCTTACCCTAAGTGAAAGTAGGCCATACCTTCATTAGAGGTTCGGGCAGTTGAAAGAGGACTTCCAGCTCTTAAGACGAGATTCCTGGACACCGGATTAGGATGATAATCAATATAGTTTCCCAATGGACCAATTCCTCGAAGAAGGGTTTCTAGTAGCTATAACCTTTCAATAGTCAATAGAGTTTTCAAGAGCAAATGATTAAGGTATGCTACCAGTATATCCAAGAGTAGAACTTTCAATTACTTAAAGTGTTGAAAGTGTTGTTGGTCTATAGGAAAACCGAATCAATTGAGTATTAATTGCCTTACTCACCGTTAGGCAACATATTCCCTACCAAATGGATACGCTAAGGGTTATGATTATGTTTGGAAGTGTTGTGGAGTTGGAGAGTTGTGGGACCAAAGAAATGAGTAAAATAGAGAGAATTGTTCTCAGAATCAGCGTTGGAAGCATTATCTTGTGCCCGTTTGATTCCGTGGAAGAATCATTCTATTTGATTATTTCTTTGATGTTATAATAACTAGTTCAACTCCGTGACTAATCCAAACATAAATGTTCCGCTTAGAGTAGTCCACAAGGCAGTGTGATTAAGTGAATTCTAAAATTTTCTAGTAAGTCTTACTTAGCTAGAAAAGCGGTTATGCATCAAGTTAGGGATCTATGTTGTTAGATTCTCTTATGCTTAAGTGGCTGGATAGTAGATTCAGTTTAAGAGAATGATTTGTTGAGAATAGTCGTTTGACTTATAGAATCTGCAAGGCCATACATTTGCGTGAGACTTTCCGGATTTCGGAATTTAGTTTTGAAGACGGAGCCACGAGCTGAAGAAATGTCTTATTAGTATGTCGGGTTAGCAAAGAAACCAACACCTATGGGTAAGTGAGAAAATTATTTCATATCCAAATGTTTTCAAGAAACTTTTACACAACCTTTACCCATTTGTGAGTCAGTTATGAACACTGTGGTGACAGAGTTAACCCAAAGTGCCAATAGGGTATGTAACGAAATCGAAAGGTGATATTCCCCAGTTTACTACAAGTTGGGGTGCTCCCGTGTTACTTGTTGAAAAGAAAGATGGGAGTAGGAGATCGTGTATGGATTACCTCCATTTGGACAAAGTTATTATGAGGAGTAATTACCTTTGCCAAGAATAGATGATTTGTTTGATCAGCTTCAAGGTGTAGCAGTGTTTTCAAAGATTGGTCTAAGGTCGGGTTATTTTTAATTAAAGGTTAGGGCTTTAGATAGTCCGAAGATAGCGTTCCATACTAGGTATGGACATTACGAGTGAGTAGTGATGCTATTCGGTTTAACTAATGCTCCTACGGTATTCATGGATTACATGAACCGAGTTTTTTCACCTGTACTTAGACTAGTTGTTGAATTTTCACTGATAACATCTTAGTATACAGAAAGACCACTATGGAATATGATTTACATCTCTGCGTTGTTCTGAATATACTCTCAGAGGAGAAGTGATAGGCTAAACCCTAGAAGTGTGAATTATGAGTGTCTGTAGTGAAATTCTGGGAGCATGTGGTAGCCAGTCCGTTGTGGCAGTAAATTCTAGTAAAAGATGAAGCTGTGGTGAATTGGGAGTTACCGTTGTCAGTCACAGAAGTAAGGAGTTTATGGGAAATAATTGGGTTGTATAGTAGGTCTATCGGAAGATTTTCACAGTAGTTCTTTCACTCATTCGGTTAACTTGTGAAGGTCAGCCGTTTGAATGAGATTTCGATTGTGAAGAATGTTTCTAAAGTTGAAAGGAAGGTTGATTTCTGCTTCAATCCTTATTCTTCTGAATCCGTCCCTGGGATTTCAAATGCACAATGACGCCTTGGAAAGAGTTTAGGCAGTGTTTTGATACTGAATCAACAAGAGATAGCTTATGCATTCACGAAAGAGAAGCCGCATGAGAAGGATTCTCCGACTCATGATTTGAAATGGAAAACTAATGGTTATGTAGGGAGAATTGAAGGTAACTCTGAGTCGACAAAAAGGGTTATGTTGACAAAAGGAGTAGACCACGAGAGTTGGATCTGATGATCCTGTATTGTAAGAGTTACATCAACCATTGTTACCGGTAGAGCATTGCCGGCGAAGAACTCAGTTCTCGAGTGTATTGTGCTAGTGGAGTGTTGTATAGTTTTATCTTGGGCATTGTTCAATTTAAATAAAGTATTTCTTGTATCCTAATTGAGGAAAGACCTTCTAATCCCAGTCAACTGTGGAGTTAGAAACGATCGATCTTTGACTAATTCGTCATTTCAGCCAAATCCAAGTCATATCTTAGGTCATGAAGAGAAAATGCTTCGGACGAGAACAATTACAATTGCTTAAGGAGTTTGTAATCGTTTTCGGTTCAGGAAGCTATTTGGGAATTAGAGGACGATATGCGGATTAGATATCCTTATATATACTCTTGAAGTATGTTTGTCAAATTTTGAGGACAAAATTTTTCAAGTTGGGGTGACTGTAACATCCCTAATTTCGTTAATTTCAAATTAAGAAATTAACGAGTGATTTATTACTCGAATAGATAATAAATCAAGTCACGAGATATGAGGTTATTCTGAAAGCAATTTATAATTGCTAGAAAAATAATTTAAATGCACAATTGAGTGGAAATTAGTACTCTAAGGGGTATTTTAGGATTTATACGACTTAGTTAAATGATCTCCTAGACACGAAAAGTATCCAAATATTCTCTCATTCCACACTTGTGATATAATTAAGAAAGAAATAGAAAGAGATGCGTGGAAACAGAGAGAGAGATAAGAAATGAAAGAGATAAGAAAAGGTGAAAGTATTAAAAAGAGGGAATAGAAAGGAATAAAAATTAAAAGAAAGAAGAGGAATAGAAAGAGAGAAATGAGAGAGTCTCGAGAGAGAGAAGGAGAAATGGCGTGGAAGAAGAAGAGGAAAAAGGGGATGCTTCTGGTTCATCAAAACGACTTCCTTCCAACACGAAAAAACGTTCAAATGTTTCTTCCTCTTCATTTTGACACGAAAATCATCATCATCCATTCACTATCCTCAAATCCACCATTTTCAAAATTGTGAAGAAAATGAGAGATGTTGGGTTTCTTGTTTCACCTCTTGTCTTGGAAGCCTAGGAAAATACCATAGAGAGGTTGGATTGTCATCTAAGAGTGAAGAATTCAAGCTTGAGTGAGTTAGGGTTTGTAAAATCCAATTTGGGGTTTTGTGAATAGTAGCTTTTGGAGGTTAGGGATGATGAATAGTGGTCATGGAGGATTTGAGCAATTCGGTATTTTGGTCAAAAAGAGGTCTCGTGATCGAGTGGAAAGCTTTAGGAGCGAATTCGGATGTCGCCGGGCGTGGAGTTGATTCGGGAGCGTTCGTGTGGTTATGTCGTAAAAGCGCTCTCGCGGAAGTCTCGGTGCTTCGTGATTTTCATCACGATAGGTGAGTTTTACTCACGTTTAGGAATTTCCAATTTTGTATTTGTGTTATGTTTGAATAATTTCAAAATTCGGAGTTTCGAGAATTTTAGAGTCAAAACGGTATTTTACAAGATTATGTGTTTTTGAAACATAGAACGAAACAATATGATTTTGATTGTTGAATTGTATTGCACGGATCGGAATATTTGTGTGTATGGTCATGCGTGGTTGTTTAGGATTGAAATACGATTTGGGATCGATCGGAGAACGAAACGGAATCGGAATTGGGCATTAAGTCGAGAAGTTCCTATGTTCCCAATATCCAATGTTTCGCTTTCGACGCTCCGTCGGCTTTCAAACTTCTTTTAAATCCTTTTCCTAATCACTCTGAGCATTTATGTGGGATATTGTTTGTTTGGTGTGATTCGTTGAATTTTCAAAGCTATTGGAGAAACCGTAAATTTTTGTATATGTGCGAAATTAATGATTTTTGAACAAATTGATGTCCGGACTGGTTTTTCGTAAATATACTATTTCGGGATGTCCGTATTCTGAGGAAACTCTGCGAATTTTCGTTGGAAATTTTTATACAAATTCAAAGTGGTTTTGAAATAACGATTAAAGTTATGAGTATTTCAAAAACCGTAAAATATAGAGTAATGCGTGTAGGAACCAAATGTTTTCTAACTTAAATGTTGGTAGTCGGATTTTCATGAGCGTGTGCGGATAATAATATGTTATTGCAACATATTATGCATTGAGTTATAATCCCAGTATATATATATTATATCGTGTATATGAGAGCGGCCCAATGCGGGTATACTATGATTAGAGGATATTTGGTATATGATCAATATCGAAATTAGGATTCGAGGCGGGTGACGACCCCGCAGCTCGCAAAGATACTAGGCGGGAAGTCATGAGCCCCTAAACCTAGGCCTTCAATGATAGGGTTCACCGGGATTAGCACCGTGTGTGCGATCGGTGTTATGCTCGAGATGAATTATTGTACATAGCGAGTTTGCTCTCGATGATAGGGTTCACCGCTATTGTGCAATTGTTGGGCGTTATGAATGCACGTGTGTGTGCATTTGACGATCGAAGACTGTGTGTGCGCTTTGTATTTAGCAATCGTGTGTGCGATCGGTATTGTCGCGTGGTTTACTAATTAAATCACGAAGTAAACAAATGTTTTATAAATAGACCGAGTGATGGGTGAGGGTCGCGGTAAGACTCACTGAGATATGTTATCTCACCCTATCATATGTTGTTGTTTTCAGATAAACAGGGAAAGAAGAAGGTTGTATGGCACGAGTAGGTGGCATGCTCGGATAGAAGATTGAAGATTAATCTTCCTTCTGTCTTTATGTTTTCCTTGTTACTTTTGTATCAGTTTATGACTTAATTTGTTTAAGTTATTTATTGGTTTCCGCTTTCCTTGTAAAGATTCATATCTAAGTAAGGAAATTTATACTCTGATGTAAGCTAATATGTATGTTTTGGTATTTCTATTGTTTAGAAATACTAGGGTGTTACACAAATAATCTTGATGTCCGAGCTAGAGTATGAGCGACGAGTTTTCATTGTCTCCGGACATAACTAACTTGAAAGCTAGGAAAATTTAATAAACGATTACGGAAACTTGATACTAGTGCACCAAACTCAGTATTTGGTAATGAAGCCAACTTCAAGTCATTTACAACTAGTAAACAGTCTAGCTCTATGGAAACAGAAATGAACCCCAAGACCTCCAACCAGAGTAAGGTTTGCCAAAGGCAATTGCCTCCGCCTCTTGTGGTGTTGGGACGCCTGAGAACCACATAGTTTTACCTTTGTAGAAGTTACCATCTGATGTTCGAATGCACACACCGATGCCATACTTGTTGTCGTTTGTAAATAAAGTTGCGTCTACATTGCATTTGCGTGTGCCATCCGGAGATTTTTGCTATTTGAGCTCTTCATGTAATTGATGCACTGTTGATGTTGTTGTTTGGGCTGGTTTTGTTTCGCGCCCAAAGCCATTCATGGAAAATATCCTTCGCTCTTCTAACGACATGGGAGGCCGATTGAAGCACCCCCTCCCAAACTTTATCATTTCGTCTTCTCCACAGAGCCCAAAGAACCATAATAAATTTGTTTCTGCTGTCAACGCTAAGAACCTGCATCAAATGGAAGAAAACATTATGAAATCCTACGGCTGAGACCATAGCATCACGAACTGCAGTCAGCAGGCCATAGTCCCACCATACTTCAATAGCAGCTGGACATTCAAGGAACACATGTAATTCAGTTTCTGGTTCGTTCTCACAGATCGGGCAACGATTCTCACATTCCATATGTTTCGTTATGAGGTTGCTACGGGTAGGTAGGCACCCTCTAGCGAGCCTCCAAAGAAACATCTTGACTTTCGGTGGAACATGGCTCTTCAAAAAAGTCATTCAGGCCCCATCAACACGTAAATGTGAGCTATCAATAAGGTCCTCCATTAGTGCATAGTATGCAGAACGAATGAAGAAGGATCATGTTTCACTACGCCACAAACATAATTGATCCTCCTCAATGTTGCTAAATGGAGGCATTGCCTTGATTAGCAATGCCTCTTCAGTGCCGAACAATTGATCAATAAGTGTATCATTCCATCTTCTATTATTATCGGTCCAAAAGGTCTTTTACTCGTAAGCTCTCAGAACCTGGGATGATAGGGGATCTGAACATTTGATCAATGAGTGTATCATTCCATCTTCTATTATTATCGATTTTCTCTTATAAGATTCTTTTTGGCGTATTTTCTTTTTAACAATTATTTGGCGTTTTATTCTCAATTTTTTTAAGGAAGCCAAACTACTTCATTTCAATAAAAAATAATGTGACGAAAACAGGTTTGGACACAATCAATAATTGTGGAACAAGCATAAAGTATTGATGCTCTAGCAAGAGTATGAGAAAAAACATTGGTTTGTCTCCTAGCAAAACTAAACCTATAGTTTTAAAAAATAGATAGCATAGATCTACAACTCTTAATAATAGATCCTATTTCAGTTGTTATGAGATGGTTTATGTCCATACCATTAACAACTAGTAAACATTCCAGTTCAATGGTAACTCGTTGGACTCCAAGCTCATTAAGCCACCTAATAGCTTCCACCTCACCTGTTGCCTCTGCTTCTTGCGGGTTTGGAACGCTGCCAAACTTCATGGTCTTCGCTGCAACAAACTCACCCTTATCATTACGCACACACATGCCTAAGTCGAACATGCCCTGCGGCTCAAAAATAGCCGCATCAACATTACACTTCAGCTCCCCCAATGTCAGCTTCATCCATGTTACCCAAACACACTCATTACACCGCTTCCAAATGCACCAGAAGATCATGGTTGTTGCTTTCACTTTAGGGACACTACCACGATTGAGAAGAGAAAAAAATACATTACTGAAACCCCCGCTCCCCTGCACCTTCTCTGGACCACCTACAAAAGGCCAACATATCTCCAGAATTCATCAACACGCCTGCAACCAAAAAACACATGAAACTCATCTTCATCCTGTTCCTCACTTTGAGGACAAGCACGGGGACACTAAACACGTCGAGTTTGGAGGTTGCACCGAGTCGGTAGACATCCACGAGCCCCACGCCAAAGAAGGAGCTTCACTTTTTGAGGAATGCGAAGCCGCCATATGCTCATCCAATCACTAGGTTTCCTTAAATGTGTATTATTTATAATTATAATTTCCTCCATGATTATATAATTAGCAAAACGAATCGAGTATGATCCATCCCGACTCTTGTTCCAAATCAAGACATAATCCTCATGTGAGCATAGCAAAGGCATACGTTTAATACATTGGACATCCTCGTTGTTAAATAATTGGTCCACAAGTTCTTCATTCCAGCGACCACCATGAGCATCCATAAATCACCAACCCGAAGCTCCTCATTACCTAAAACCAAAAGACTGTGCACATATAGATACCTCCTACCACGAATCCAAGAACCCGACCAAACTTTAATATTGCTACCATTACCAACCTTCCATCTAGCCCCCATCCTCACCGTTACCTGGGAAGAGTGGATACTGCAGCATACATAACTGGGATTATGGCCAAAGAGAGCCCCCATAAAGTCTCCCGTTGGGAAATATTTAGATTTGAAAACACGTGAAACAATAGTATCATGATTGGTTGCAAGCCTCCAACCCTGCTTCCCTAGCATGGCCAGGTTAAATCCGTGAAAGTGTCGGAATCCCATACCACCATGTTCCTTTCGCACCGATAACAGGTCCCAACTCATCCACTTGATACCACCACTAGTACCACCATTTGTACCCCACCAGAAAGAGTTAGTCATCCTCTCCAATTCTTCACTGAGAGACTTCGGCAGGACAAAAGTACTCATGCAGTAAGCAGGAATGGCTTGAACAACTGACTTTACCAACACCTCTCTAACGACCTTAGAAAGATGCTTGTCTGTCCAATTCTGAATCTTTTTCCAAGTTCAATCCCGCAGATACTCAAATAACCTCTTCTTGATTCTACCTACCATGCATGGTAGGCCTAAGTACTTGCATGTCCTTAAACACTCTGAAACACCCAAGATATAAGTAATCGTCAACTTCATCTCAGGAGAGGTATTCCTGCTAAAAAAACCTCAGACTTCTGAAAGTTAATAGCTTGACCAGAGGCTCGTTCATAGACCATAAGCAATTCCTTAAGGACTTCACACTTCCTACTAGTATAGCTCGGAAAAAGTGGAAACAATCATCAACAACTAGGAGGTGTGTTAGGACCGGGGAACCCCTACACACCTTAATACCATGGATATCATCAGTGACCTCAGTCCGCTTCAAGAGTGAAGTGAGCCCTTCCGCACAAAGGATAAAAAGATAAGGAAAGAGAGGATCTCCATGTCTAAGCCCTCTACCTGGAGAAACTGCGCCAACCTTCTTGCCATTCATCATCAAAGAATAATTAACCGTCTCCACACACATAGAGATCCAATCAATCCATGTGTCATTAATGCCCAACTTACGCAAGACACACTGTAAATAACCCCAACCAACACGGTCATAAGCTTTATTAATACCAATTTTAAGAGCAACTTCACCAACATTACCATTGTAAATAACCCCAATCATCACAGAATAATTAACCGTCTACAAAGGTTGACTGCTCACTTGAAATACAACTAGGGAGGCCAAGCTTCAATCGATTTGCTAATACCTTCGATATTATTTTGTAGATGACGTTACAAAGAGAAATAGGCCGAAGACCACCCATCGACACTCGATTATTCTCTATTAAAATGTATTAATTTCTAAAAAAATTTTATACTCCTATTTAATATGAGATGTTGGTTCAATGAGGTGCATGAGGGTGAGCAGGAGGTGTAACCGGGCATGACAACAAAATTTGGGCATCAATTTTTTATATGGTGTTTGGTACCTGGACCTTTGAGATGTACCGGATCTGGGGTACGTGTTGATATTTTCCAAGATATCGGAGGTGAGCCTCGAACAGATGAAGATTGAATCCGGACAATTAAAGATGAATCTCGGGTCATTCGAGGTAGCTGCTGGAGCACGTCAGATGGGGGGGTACCTGCAAACACTTCGATGCTTAAGTCAGTAAAGGGAAGTGAAGAGGTAAAGAAAGAGTAGTAAAGGAAATGGAACTCATACCGTAATTGGAGGGTTGCACCTCTGTTTATATACGAATAGGTCGTACCTGGAGCGTCAGATACGGACGTTGGATCTTGACTGTTGAAGGTGGGTACGCGTTGTAGAGTGCGCATTGGGCCGCTCTCTATTGTTGGATTGGGCTTGGCCCAAATCTTGTGGGGTTTTTGGCCCAGTCCGGAACAGTGGCCCCCCAAGTCGAGGTCGAACGTACCTTGAGGTCGGCCTCGGCTTGAGTAGTCTGTTGTGCTTGGAGAGGGAGCAATGATTGTTGTGCCACGTGTCAGCTTGTGAGTGGAGAGACAGAGAAGTAACGTTTGAGCAAATTGAAGCGACCATTTGCTGAACTGAGACTGTCTTTTCGCCCAGCATTGATGGGACGTATTGAAGTAATGTGTCGCTTCACTTCCTGCTCGTTGGAGGGGTATATAAGGCGAGTTGAAGGCTTCATTCCTTCACTTCGCCTATTTTCTCAAAATCCATTCATCGAGAGCTCTGAAGATTCGAAACCTTCTGACCACCGTCCTGAGGTCAACTCCACTGTGCGCTTTGAGGTTTGTGGCCATGCGAGATCATCGTTCATTGCTTCCGAGATCAACATTCAAGCCGACTTCATCTAAACCCTGCATAGAGGTCAGTTTCTACGTACTTTGATTTAAAAGTTTTATTTACCTTTAATGCATTCGTCCGTAGTCGACGTCGCCGCTTGGTGATTGTCGCTGCTTGCACCTCATGGGGAGGAAATGAATCTGCCTTGGCTTCTCCGTGGCTAAGATTGATTGATTAGATAAGGTAGTAATAGTAGAACTCTCCCCGTGCAAATAGATGGTGCAAAACAAAAGTCAGGAAACACAAAGCTACGTTCCCCCGGGCAAGCGGTCTTGAAGTGGTCGACCGAAGGCCACCCGGTGCCGACCCCTTAGGGAGCTCCATCTCTGTTTCTTCTATATATATCAACACATCCACGAGGTCGGACATTTCGGCTTTGGTTCAAGACATCGCGAGACAAATGTTAGAGAATACTGAGGGCGGCAACGCTGAGGTGAGTTCCCGAGCTCGGCCAGGTGTAGTCAATGTGGAAGAGCATGAGGAACTGGTGGAGGAAGTTTATCACTGGGCGTCATCAAAGATCTGCAAAATTTATCGTTGAGGCCGGATAAGCCTGTTTCGTATTACCGGAAATACCTTGTTCCCCCTGCAGAGCAAAGCGGAGGTTGGTGCCCATTCCCAAGTCTCGGTGTCCAGCAGTCATACAAACTTGGGCGTCTTCTTCTATGGTGCTGCCTTGGAGACTATGAATGTCTGACTTCCGCTCAATGCCTTCCAACAAGAAGTTCTAAGATTCCTGCGTGTGGCCCCCTCGCAATTATTGTCGAACTGTTGGGGATATCTTTGAGGCTTTGAGTTGACCATGGAGTACCTCGAGAGAGTTCCCACTACCTGAGTTTTCTTCTGTCTCTTTAACGTGACCTGAGTCTTCTTCTGTCTATTTACTTCAGTTTCATTGTAATTTTTTGTCTGTACTTGTCATACCCTAATTTTGTCCAGCTTAGGTCAAAACCCTAATTTTCCCCAAAAATAAATAAATAGAAGAGAAAAGAGCATCATGCATTGCATTTAGGGTTCTAAAAGTCATTTCAAAGCTTCTAAAATCATTTTTGGAGTTGGAATGCACTTTTTGGACAAACTAGGGTTTTTCAGTACAAAAGGGTATTTTAGTCATTTCGCAAATAAGGGACAATTTCTCAGGACGAGCCATTTAACATGCATTTCAAGGTATTAGAGGTCATTCCTAGGGTGAAAAGTCATTTTTGAAGTGAAAATGTGCTTTGGGCAAAGAACTAGGGTTTTTAGGGTGAAATGGCATTTTGGTCATTTCACAATAAAAATGGTTTTTCGTCCCAAATCACTGAGAAATCATTAATGAATTATTTGAGGAAGATTTGTGCTTAATTGTGATTTTTTTTATGCGCATGAATGTTAATTATTTGCATAAAAATTTAAATTTAAAGGAAAGGGTAAAATGGGAATTTCCCTCAAGGTGAGGTGTCAAATCAATTTTGGGGATGGTGATATCATGGAATTTTGGGCCCAATCATTGATTCCTAGGATGTGGCCCAAAATGACATGATTTTTATGGGAATTATCTAGAAAAGAATAATCAAGAAAAGGAAATGATAATTACAAAGGTAGTGTGAGACAAGTAGTACAAGATGACAACTTGCAAAAGTTGGCAAATTCCCTCCCTCTTGCTCTAGAAATTTCGGCAGCCCATCTCCCCATTCCCTCTCCATTTTGTGTTTTCTCTCCACCCTCAATCCATGTGATAAGTGATCTCAACCCTTCATTCAAAATCAAGGTGCAATCCTAGAGCACCTCCCAAGAACAATGAGCAAAATAACCCTTTGCTTGGTGCCCAAGTTCAATTATTTATTTCCATTTTATTTTCAGCTGAATATTAATTCCCTTTTATTGCTTGATTACCATTTTAACCCTAGCCCTACACCAATTCTATAAATACCCTCTCATTTTCACTCATCACACCTTTTGCTCATTCTCTCCTACACTAAACCTAGCACACCACTCTCCTCTCCTCCTCTCCCCCTCTTGGCCGAATTCTTCCTCCATTCCCTCTCCTCCATTCTTTCATCTCCATCCACCCAAACACCATCAATCCATCTCCTTTCCATTCCTCTCTCACATACTTCCTCCATTTCTCACCCAAAATTCAAGCATCATCATCTAGTGGTTTGGATCATCAAATTTGCGTGAGGTTCTTCTTGGGGTTCCTTGAAGATTTGTTGATTTGCTCTATTTACTTTCTTCAATCTTACTTCCTAGCTTAGAGATAAGGTAAAATCTCTAAAACCCTTGCATCATCCTCAATATTTTTGCATCAAAACTCATATTCTCTTCATCATTTTTGCATACTCATCATTTTCATCTTTAAAATGTAGTTTGTTGTTGTTGGGGTGAGAGTTGGCATCTCACCCTTGAATAATTTAGTTTGTTGTTATTTTGTGTTGATCTTTGCATTTTAATGGAATAAACATGTGATTTTGTCTCCTATGTGGTTCGCATTTTTTTTGGGATCCTAATTTATCTTGTTGTTCCTTTTTACTTGATGATGTTTAATCTTGTTATTAGTGTTTAAATCCTTGTGTTAAATGTGACTTTTAGTCCATATTACTTGCAAACACTTGTGGTGTTGATGATCTAGCAAGATGACTCCTACTTGTGCTTTATGCATCTTATGTTAAAGTAGTGAGGTTTGCTAGATAGGATTCAACCTCGTCTTAGTTTACTACTCTTGTGTTATTTGTTTATTGTTAATTGTTGATGATCTTGCAACTTGATTCTCCCTTGTGCTTAGAGCACCATGATCTAAGTGAGAGGATTGCAAGATATGATTCAACCTTGTTTATGAACTTTTCTTGTTTAATCTTTTTAGTTGTTGTTTGTTGATGATCTAGCCACTTGATTCTCACTTGTGTCTAATGCACTATGATTTAAGTGAGAGGATTGCTAGGTGTGATTCAACCATGTTTATGTATTCCTCTTGCTTAATCCTTCTTAGTTGTTGTTCATTTAATCTTGCTCTAATTTGCTTGTTATTGAGTGTTGATGATAGGCAAGTTGATTCTCACTTGTGCCCATGGCACTTTAATTCAAGTGAGAGGATTGCTCTATGTGATTCAATTTGTGTTTATGTGTTAATTTAGTCTTATTCCCTTGCTTATTATTAATTGTTGATGATAGGCAAGTTGATTCTCACTTGTGCCCATGGCACTTTAATTCAAGTGAGAGGATTGCTCTATATGATTCAACTTTGTTTAATGTTCATTTATTTGATTATTGTTCATGGTTGAGGATAAATCAAGTGATTCCCACTTATGCCTAGTGCATTGTGTCCAAAGTGGTGAAGATGGTTTTAGATGATTCAACCCCTTTCATTTGTATTCTTGAATAATTAAAAATGAGGTTTTGGGCTTAAAGTTTAGGGTTTGAGCAAAGGATAGACTTATCCAAGTCTTGATGCAATTCTCTTTGTTCACATGGATGGTTGCAAAGGATAGGTCCAATTCGACCTTGATGCCTTAGCTTGTTTAATCGAATAATCATTGTTCTATGTTCATTAGTTTAATTAAGATCACTCCATGCCTATGGTCAATTGTTCACTTGTTATTGATGCCAATTAGATGTCTTAACTTGATTGTGCGTCACCATTTCTACTTGCATGATTTCCTAATGAAGACGTAAGCCTACATGCATGTTGTAGCATAGGGTCATTAGGGTTTGTGCACTCTCTCTCACACACACAATTACTTTTGAGGACTCTACTTTGCATCTTTGACAATTAAACTCTTGATTCATATTGACATATTTAGTCTTAACTAATAATTGACATGTTCATGGTAAATTGGATTGATAAATGTGTTTGAATGGTTGTGGACTTGGAATTGATTGAAATGTCATACTCTTTTCCCAAAATTTCACCAAATTAACTTCTTTTCCTTTCACAGGTAAATAAAGTAAAAAACCTCTTTTTCCTAAAAAAAAACTCATAAGGAGTCAAGTCGGACGTGACAAAATTGATGTTGACTAGCGTCCCTAAGATCGTAGTTGTACAACTCAAACATCTTGGGATACTTATGAGAAATAAAACAAGCAACTAACAACTTAAACCCTATTTCAAAAATGAGTAAGGAATCAAGTCGGATGTACATCCGGGTTGGTTAGCGTCTTAGGGTTAGCGAGCTGTACAGTTCGTGCGAGCCTGAGATACTTGCTCAAATAAAAGCAACCAACCTCACAACAAATTTTTCAAGTAATTCAAATCACTTTTCGATAAGTAGGGGGCACGTCGCCTGTACGGGCGGGGATGTCTATGTTTTAGGGTTAGTGGACTGTACAGTTCAGACCCGAGAACCCCTACAATAAAAATAAAAAAAAAAACACCAACACACCAAAACTTCTCGACTCAGGAGAACTACGTAAGCTTTGAATTCTCCATCGCACCGGGAGATACGTAGGAGCGGGCTACGTCCCGTCAAGCGCGCTTTTCAAAAATTCTAAAAAGAATCTTTCTTTTCTCCGCTTACAAAACATTTTTCTCAAATAAAAAAATACGAAAAGAAGTAAAACAATTGTTTCAAATCAAACCTTGTCGAAACCACACATCAAATTAATGGTTCCCTTTCGATAGAAAGGAGGTGTGAAGTGCTAATACCTTCCCATACCTAACCGAATTCTCAACCTACATCTCCTATTTTCAAAAAGACCACCCGCCTTGTATAAAAAGACGTTTTTTCAATGTTTTCGTCATAAAATTAAAATATTGGTGACGGCTTCAAAAAATTTCCACGTTGTACATTGAGAATCCCAAACCGAATTTTTCGGAGTGCAATAGTACTTCTAGAGTTTTTTATTTGTAATTTGTGTTAAATAACAATAAAAATGGTTCTATTATTTTCCCTTGTTGTAACTTGTTCTTCAGATCGTCTCCTTCAGGGAATCTCTTAATTTTCCCTCTTCTCTAGAAACAATTATAAAATATCTTTTAGTTACCGTATGCTATTTGCTTCACGAAATCTAAAATTTGTCAGCAAACAGTGCCAGCTAGACCAAATTTGACGCAAATTTGTAATAACACATGGAGCTTGTAGTTTATTTCATTTTAACACCTCTGTGCAAAAGATGTTCTTATACCAACACTGGTAATACTAGCAATGCATATTGGACCTTCAATAGCCATTAGAGCATGGGCAAGAGAAATGCCTTTCCATTTGATATTAAATAATATTATTATCTGTTGATGTTGATCATGATCATGATTAATGATCATCATCAATAATAATGAGTAAATAATATATACAGTCCTTTTTGCACCAAATTAGAGGATCCAAATCGAACAAGGTAATCTTATAAAACAATTATGGAAGAATCCACTTAATTTCTTTCCTGCTTTTTTTTTTTTATAAAAGCAATTTCTTTCCTGCTGTATAATGAATGTAACTCTTCTTTTCCATGTTCACAATAAACCTGACAAAAATAAAATATATTAGCAGTACGCAGGGACGGATCCAGAAATTTTCACTAGTGGAGGCAAAAAAATATCCTTTAGTATTGTCTTAAGTGAATATTGTAAAGTTTTACAAAATACTTAATTTCATTATAGAGAAATGTTCAAATACCTACATTTCTACAAATTACATAGTTAAAAAACTAAAATTAGTACCAATTTATTTTCTTTTTTATTTATCTCTTGTAACTTTCAATATCTAATTTATCTTATGGGGGCAACCATTATTTTTTTATGGGGGCAAAATGAAT
The DNA here is from genome assembly GCA_020916435.1 of Oxytropis ochrocephala. Classification (NCBI taxonomy): domain Eukaryota; kingdom Viridiplantae; phylum Streptophyta; class Magnoliopsida; order Fabales; family Fabaceae; genus Oxytropis; species Oxytropis ochrocephala. The sequence goes on along the minus strand of CM037091.1, from coordinate 47,672,096 downwards.
TTCTTATATATATTTCCAACCAAAATAATTTTTTAAGTGGGGGCAAATACTCAATTTTGTGGATGGGTGAGGACACACACAAAGTGATCACCACACACACGCGCGCCGCCACCGTCCGACCGGCCGGCTTGGGTTTGTGGTGTATTATTTTATTTTCGGAAATAATTTTTAAAGGAATAAAAATTAGTTTGACCAAAACCGTTTTTTTTACCAACACAAAGTGTAACGGTTTTTTTATTAAACCGTAACATTTTTTTATGACTCCAACGGTTTTGTCTACAAAGAGCCGTTGGCTCTTAATGTATTGCTTCGACCCTCACTCACTCAACCACTATATAAGGAGTGCTTCTCCTCACTTGATCCTTGCACCAAAAATTAAAAACTTAAATACTGTTGTTTGGGGAAAGTTCTGGCTAAGGAAAGACTTGGTATTTAAGTGTGTCCATTATGACCCACCTCTCTTTCCTGGGAACCTACTCGGATTAACAATTCATCAAGAAGTGATTCTACCTCTAGAATTGATTTGAACTTGAAGCTGACATTTGTAGCTTTTGCTCCAACATTATTTTTATACTCAAATTTATTGTTCAACTTTGATAGGACTCTAGATGGGCCTTAGGCCATCACATTTGATATGGGCTTAGCCCAATAGTGGTGTTGGGTAATTAGTTAGAGATCCTGTTTGTTAGGTGTGTCTATATAAGTAGCTCCATTGTATGAGTCTCTCATTTTATTCTGTTGTATTTTCAATTACGACCTTAGAAGGTTTTGGCAAAGAGAGAAATGTATTCTCTTCTTTGAGGGGCATTAGCCCTGGATTACAGGGGGATTTTCTTCTGTAATAGGGTTACTTTTTCAATCAATATATCAGTTCTTTGGCTCTTTTGAGATTTGGGTTCCATCAATTAGTCCGACATGCTGAATGTTCGAAGGGGAGCTCGTGACATCAAAGATGGAGTTACAGGTGTTCGATGACGGAGCATTAGCCTATCAGTGGGCGATATGTATGGACAAATATTTTGTTGCGAGGGAAACACTTGAAGAAAATAAGATGACAGAGGTTACTAAGGTTGTACGAGGTGAAGCTCACGGCATGGTGGTTTTCTTGGATCTACCGTTACCCAATGGCGAGCTAGGAAACATTTTATTGAGCATTTTAAACCAGATTTTCGTGATGTATCGTCACCAGACGAAGAAGATGAACGGGATCAAGAATTAGAGAAGAACAACAATGGAGTTCTTGATCGCTACATTCAAACAGAGGCGTCGTCAAAAACGCAAGAAACGACAATAGATTTGGAAAAGACAAACGAGAAACCATTGAAGGAAGTCACGTTCACAACATCACTAGATATGGACATAGCCCAATAGTGGTGTTGGATAATTAGTTAGAGATCCTCTTTGTTAGGTGTGTCTAAATAAGTAGTAGCTTCATTGTATGAGTCTCATTTTATTCAGTTGTATTTTCAATTAGGACCTCAGAAGTTTGAGCAAAGAGAGAAATGTATTCTCTTCTTTGAGGGGAATTAGCCCTGGGATTACAGGGGGATTTTTATTTTGTTATACGGTTACTTTTTCAATCAATATAACAGTTCTTTAGCTCTTTTGAGATTCGGGTTCTATCAAACTTATTAATGTTTCCAAATATAAAACTCTCTATATTCAAGTCACTTACTAACCAAAATCAATTTTACGAATCAATTCATTCAAAATCAATTTTTGACACTGCATAACGAACCATAATTAAGCTCAAATAAATAAGATGCATACCTTAGCTAGGTAGAAGCTGTTGCAGGAACTCGTAGTACTCGCTGCAGAAAGCGCGCAGTAAGACGTTGTGTGATACCTCCCATAACACTTCCCCCAAGTCTGCGTACTTCAGGTTGCTGAAGGACCTATTCACGTGTAAACATCCATTTTATAAAATCCCAACCGGTAACAATTTTGAAACTATGAACAAAAATGTTTTAATCCATATGTCAACATAGAAAAAAATGTTTCAATCAAATTTTACTAAAAGCTTAAAAAAATAATGAATTACTTAATTTTAATTTCAAATTTTTGTTTTTCATATATATTAAAATTATCCATTCCACTGTTTCACGACTGTCTTTGACTGAGGTAGTACAGAACACTTCAAAATAAGTGAAGTATTTGAAGTTACCTGTAGTATAGGTAGCAAAAGAGCGGGATCAAAATCATTAGATATTCGCAGAAGTCCCCATATCCTCGATACTTGATCACGTAGCTCTATCATGCTTTGCATTTCAGATCCTGTCATCATAAGGGGACCGTTTGCATTGCCATTGAAAACAAGATTCCTCATAAAATCAGGTGCTGACTTGTATGTATCAGAAATTGTGCCGAGAGTAAAAGCTTCTGAAACGCGAACGGCCTCTTTGATAACTAGAGTCCTTAGCTCTTCACCATCTGGACTCAATAATACCTTAATGACAGGTTGTAAAGCCTCTTTAGCAGAGAAATCTCTGTCCATACTTCCCTGCACTAGCAAGTCTTCAAGTCTACTCCACCTGCACTGGAACAGATCAATGAATATTGAAGTACCCTTTCTCAAAATTATTCGATATCAAAACCTATGAAGCGAGTCTCCAAGGTTCAGGGTTCGAATTCTAGCTACTAACATAAGTCTCTAAGTTAACATTTGGTTATAAAAAAACCGATGAAGATGAAGTTTGGATTTAGGATAGTGGTGAAATGCATACCTGAACTTCCCATCCTTGAAAAGCAACTCAATAAGAGCATCTCTTAGATATGGATTTGGATCTGTTAAGAGCCTCTTTGCAAAATATGGGTACGAAGCCGCTAGCACTTTAAAATTGGGATCAGCATTAAGAGCTAAACCTTCTAAAACAGTGAGAGACCTCAATATCAAAGCATAGTAAGCTGGGACTGCAACAGGATAGGACAAAAAAGAAACTCAATCATCAGACTCTGCATCAAATAGTCAGACACTGATTTTAATTTGAAAAATACAAGAAATTGAAGTGTCGATTAATTCGGTGTCCAATATGATACGTGTCGGACACTCGACACGCATCAACCGGAAGTGTTGGTGCTACAAAGATTCACTGCAAAAGAAAAAAGAAAGTGCGGAATGAAAACGAGAAGAAAATAGAAAGTATGGTATAAGCTCACCATCAAATGGAAATTGATACAAAACGTTTCCTAGACCATCGACAAGTGTCTTGAAGTTAAGTTCACTGACAGTATAATTAAGTGCATCATCAAAAAAGTTTCTAAGTGCTGGCACAATTGGAGAAACATCAACATCAGGTGATAGGAAATCAAGAGCATAGTAGTCATTAGCCATAGCTTCATAATCCCGGTTCACCAAGTGAACAACATGGCCAATTATGGCAGATCTAGCTTCCTCTGGAGTCTCACTCATCATGCCAAAGTCAAGAAAAGCAAGCTTTCCATCAGGGGTTGCTAAAAGATTCCCAGGATGAGGATCTGCATGGAAATATCCATATTCTAGAAGTTGTCTGAGGCTGCACTGTATTCCTGTGTTCACCAAATCAAGGACATTTAATCCTTGTCTCTCAATTGCTTCTTGCTCACTTAGTTTGACTCCATCAACCCAATCCATTGTCAGTACTTTAGCACTTGTATAATCCCAAAAAATATCAGGAACTAAGATATCTGCCCTGTCAGCATACAATTTCTTGAACCTCCTTGCATTTTTTCCCTCCTGCAGGAACCTGTCAAAATTTACATTCAATCCTAAAAAAGAATCTTGCATAATCTATGTAGCACCGACACTTTACTTGTATTTTTTAAATTAAAACCGGTGTCTGTGTGTTCGTGTCTGTGTCGTGTACGGTATATGTGTCTAGAATGGCTTGGTGCTTCATATTGCAAAATTTACAAAGACAGTTTTATCGTCATGTATGGTATTGAGTGAAGAACTAACCTGCACATAGTTGAGCTCTTGAAAAACTCGGCATGCGAATTCATCAATAAGGGCAACAACATCAGTGGTGATTATGTCAACATATTTATTTATGAAAGAACCGAGACCTCTTATCAGGTAGAAGTCCAATCCTATAGCTTCCTCAATACCAGGACGTTGCACCTTCACAGCAACAGATTTCCCTGAATACTTCAACCGAGCTTTATAAACTTGACCCAAACTAGCTGCGGCTATCGGCGATGGTGATATAGAAGAATAAACAGATTCAAGAGATATTCCTAATTCCCTCTCAATGCATGCCAATGCCTCCTCATCCGGAAATGTAGGCAAACCATCCTGTAAAAGAATGACAATAGTCAAGGTTTTCCATGTTTTCAATTCTTTAATATAAATATTTTAAGCGGAATGTATAAATAAGGGCCATAATATCATCCTGCACTACATCACTACATAAACCTCCACTGCATTGCATTCACTAAGTTCAATTTCAAGAAGAACCAATAAACTATACACAAATGAAGCAGAGAAATGCATGCTATGTTGCATATTAGAAATACCACATGGAAGAATGAAATGGTTTGATTAGTGGCTGTAACTGGGGGGAAACCCTGACCCCACAAGCTAGCATTTGGGTTGAGTTGGGCCCTAACCCAAATTCTAATATGGCGAGTCAGCCATAGATTTCACATAGGACCAAAATCTCTATTATTTGATCAGTATCTGTCCACCCTCCGGATATTTAGTCCTATGCGTGAAGGGTGTTGAGATGTCTATTATTCCGCTCGTATTTGTCTACATGTCAATTTAGGTAGTGTTTATAAGGCTTAGGCAGTCCTCACCTAACAAGCGGTTTTCTAGGGATGACATAGGCTCTAATACTAAGACGGTATCAGTCGCTCGGTCATGCTTCATGTGATCAGTCCCGTGAGTGAGAGAGAGGTGTGTTGAGAGTCCCACATGGAAAGAATAAGATGGATTAATTAGTGGTTACAAGTAGAGGGAACCTCAGAGCCCACAAGCTAGCTTTAGGAGTTGTGTTAGGCCCAGTCTCAAATTCTAAGATTGCATATTGACATTGACGCTAAACCAATCCAGATTTTCAATTATGCCCCTTTTTAGATGGACTTGTTTACAGCTTGTTTGAGTGAACAAATATGAGTTATGAAGCATATTAAAACAGCTTCTGAAACCCATATGATCTGTTCTGCTACAGAGCACGTTCTTTATTTTCATAAGATAGAAGATGAAGTTCGTGAAAATAACCCGTTGTAGAAACAACCTTAAGACAATTTCACCAAATTAACTTTAACATATCATTAAAATTCCATTCCTGTATAACCATTAGTTCAAACGTCTATCCAAACACCACATATAGTATATTTGGTTTGTAGTTGCAAACGTACTGTTATGTCCAAAAGTAAGTTTTGCTCAAAGCAAGTCTACATTTACTTTAGGTCCAAATTGCAAACCAAACATTCTATTTTAGACTGCACTTTAATTAATAAGCTCTACTCAAGTAAATATTTATTTAAGCTATTTGTCCAAACAAAACCCTTAAGATAAGGTTTAGCATGTGGACAAAAAGAATAAAACGGATATATGATAACAAATGGTTAACCACTAACCATTTGTACTAGACAAAGAAAAGAATGCAACAAATTACAAAACAGAACATTCTAAGGAACACATGGAAGATGCTCTAGAATAATAAGTTCTACAGCAATGAACTAATGAAAATGAGTCAAAGGGAAGAGAAAACCACACTTGAAGCTCAGAAAGTTGCTCCAAAAACTCTGGTGGGCATATATCAGGCCTAGTAGACAATCCCTGACCCAACTTCACAAAAGTTGGTCCAAGTTGTGTAAATATAGTCTTAAGCTCAATAGCACGAACCCTTCTATTTTTCTCAAGCATCCCATTCCTCTGGTCCAAAAACAGATTCAACCCAAAAGAACCTAAAGAAGTCAAAATCTCAAGTGTTCTTTGCACCACCTAACCATAAGTCCATAACAAAACAAAAAAATCAAATTAATCCACAAAATCCAAATCCTACCCATTAAAATTCATCCAAGAGGTTATCCAAAAATGAAAAAAAGTAAAGACCTTGATAGGCTGAGACCCATATTTAGAAGCCAAGAGTTCAGGGGTATAAATAGTGGCATCAACAGCACGAGCCATGGCTCTTCCTTCAGCTTGCATATCATCAGCACGGTCAAGTGGGAGTGTCAATACCTTATTGGAACTGTTTTTGGATGAAGGAGTTGCTTCTACCACAGCAGCAACAACTTGAAGTTTTGGTTTCTGGCGAGTGAGGTTTGTTTTGTCGTTAAAACGACGTCGTGTTATGCTCCTTGTAGTGGGAATTGAACCACGCGTCCATGAAGGACACGGTTGTGTTGCCACCGTAGCCATGCTTTTCTGATTGTTGAAAACTAACTCGTGGAGTTTGGAAAGCCAAATGCGAGTTACTTAACAATTGCTACTACTAGAAAAATATAAGTTCAACAAAGAGGAATTCGATTTTTCAAGGTTTGGAATTTTTTGCTAACATATAAATATATTCGTGGTGGTAAACAAATAACTGGACCTCCGTATACTAGTGGTAATGCCAATGCCAACGACATCTTGTATTTGGATATTGTTATTGTTATTCTTCTTAAAGGTTTTCATACCAGAAAGAGATAAAACATTTTTTAAGCAATAAAAACTGGATATTTATTGACAAAGCATTCAATAAAAGTTATATCGGTATTTAAGCAATAAATATACTGTCACAGTATGCAGCTGCTACTGTTACATTATCCAAGTTTTTACTGTTTTATTGATCAATTTTACTGTTTCATTGCAACTTTCCCATGTTTTAGTCGTTATTTTGTCTTTTATCGAGGACACGTCCTTGTAGTAATTAAATTGTCATTCTAGGATCGCAATAGTTTGCGATATTCTAGAAATTTCTCAGCTCTTGATTGTATCCTTACAGTCCTATTTATAGGCTGATATCATAAATAAACAATCAAGCAATCATTAAAATATCTCTCTCTCTCTTATCTCTGAAACCCTATTCTCTTGGCATTGCTTTCCGGGCCGCATTCTTTCATTGTAGCCCCAAGGCATTGTTCTTGCTTATTCTGGGTGACTTAGGTTCACCCTAGCAAGCTCATATCGGGCTTACTACTTCATCGCTATATCGGTATAGCTATCGATATATCAAAGACCACTTGTCATCGATTCGCATTATCTTCGTGACATTTGGTATCAGTCTAGGTTATTTCTGCTAGCATGACGCTTACTCAGGTTGTCAATGACCTTAACACTCGTGTTACTACCATTACCGAGGCACTGAACGCACGCATGGATGAAATGCAGGCTCGTATGACAGAGGGAATGGATGAAATTCGCCATCTGCTACGTACTGTACAGGCCTCTATACCTGGTGCTTCCACTCCACCACCACCCCCTCCACCACCTCCACCACCTCCACCTCCTCCTCCACCACCTCAAACTCACAACCAAACCCAACACCATTACTCTACCCGTATCTCCAAAGTAGAGTTTCCTCGTTTTGATGGCAAGAACATTCGTGATTGGATCTATAAATGTGACCAATTCTTCCTCCTAGATGAAACTCCAGAGGCTTCTCGGGTTAGATTGGCTTCTATTCACCTTGAGGGGATTGCTTTACAATTGCATTTGAACTACATGAGGCAAAAGTTTGATCAATACCCTCCATGACATCAATATGTAGCTGATATCTGCACACAGTTTGGTGATGCCTATGAAGACCCTTTGGCTTCTTTGGTACAGCTCAAACAAACAGGTAAATTACATGACTATCTTGATGCTTTTGAGCTTGCTTTAACGCAAGTTAATCTTTTACCTGAACATGCTTTGAGTATTTTTTTAGCTGGCCTTGAGCATAGCACACAGATGCATGTAAGGATGTTTAACCCTACCTCGGTCACTCATGCCTCTAACCTTGCTAGACTACACGACTCAGCCAAAATTTACACCACCAAACCCTCTAGCAGATACTCCACATGGCCAAACAGACCCTCTACTTCTACCCTCAAACCCTCCACACCTGATGACACCACCAATGTGCCTAAACCAATCTTTAAACAAACCAATAGAACCTATTCCCCTGCAGATATGGCCGAGCGACGTTCTAAAGGCTTATGTATGTTTTGTGATGAGCCATTCACTCCTGGCCATCACCTTAAACATAGACGCCAGCAGCTCATGGTGCTAGAAATTGATGAGGAGGAATCAGTTGACACTAGCCAAGCCAACTTAGAACCAGAAACTACCCCTACCAATGACACTATTAGTGACCCTCCTGTCTTATCCTTACAAGCCATGACCGGTGCGTGTTGTTCCCAAACCATGAGGGTAACTGGTCTCTATGACAAAAAATTACTTCAAATCTTGGTGGATAGTGGTAGCACTCATAATTTCCTAGACCTTGAAGTAGCTAAAAGACTTGGTTGTAAGCTTGAGGTTGTAACTATTAAACCTATTACTACTGGGGCAGGGCATCAACTTCATGTTCCTTTTGTGTGCAAAGGTTTCACTTGGCAATTACAACAGGTCACTTTCACTGCAGACATGTTTGTGTTGCCTCTAGGCAGTTATGATGTTATTCTAGGTGTCCAATGGTTGAAATCTCTTGGCCCAATTCTTTGGGATTTTGAGAAACTTCATATGGAATTCACCACTCAAGGGAGAAGAGTTTTACTTCGTGGCTCTAGACTACCTTATGTCAAATTGATCAACAATAAATCCTTGGCTCAATCCCTTATGCAAGGAGCTGAGATGTGCTTTATGACAATGGAAGATAGTGGCCCTGTGTTCTCATTACCTTCTTGTTTCTTTCTGCACTCCAGTGATACTGATATGATTCCTCCAGAAATTACTGCTGTCATTGATAGTTTTGCAGACATTTTTGAGGAACCTACTTCTCTCCCTCCTCCAAGACCGGGTTTTGATCATATCATCCTCTCAAAGAAGGTACACAAGCTTTTAATTTGCGCCCATATCGTTGTTCTGTGATCCAAAAGCATGTTGTTGATAAGATTGTGACTGAGTTGTTAGACCAAGGGGTCATACAACATAGTACTAGTCCCTTTGCTTCACCTACTGTCTTGGTGAAGAAGAAAGATGGTTCCTGGAGGTTGTGTGTTGATTTTAGATTAAACTCTCACACCATCAAAGATAGGTTTCCTATACCTCTCATTGAAGATTTACTTGATGAATTGGGCAAGGCTACGATCTACTCTAAACTGGATTTGAGATCTGGTTATCACCAAGTCTGCATGGCTATGGGTGAGGAGTACAAAACTGCTTTCAAGACTCATGATGGACACTATGAGTACTTGGTAATGCCTTTTGGCTTAGCCAATGCTCCTGCTACATTCTAGGCATTAATGAACAATGTTTTTCATTCCTTTTTAAGAAAGTTTGTTATTATTTTCTTTGATGACATTCTTGTCTATAGTAACTCTGTTTCTGAGCATGTGCATCATTTACAACTTGTATTTGAAACCATTAGTCAGCAGCAACTTTTTCTCAACCGAGCTAAATGCACCTTTGCTACAGCTAGAGTTGAATACCTTGGCCATTTCATTTCTCCTCTCGTTGTGGAAACAGATCCTTCCAAGATTCAAGCCGTCAAAGATTGGCCTCTTCCTAAAGATTTGAAACAACTCAGAGGTTTTTTGTGGTTAGCTGGCTACTATAGAAGATTTGTAAAAGGTTTTGGTATCATTGCCAAACCTTTGACTGATATGCTCAAGAAGGATTCATTTATGTGGAGTACAGAGTCTACTGCGGCTTTTGAATCTCTTAAGCAAGCTCTGGTTTCTTCTCCTGTGTTGAAACTTCCTGATTTCTCCAAACGGTTTACAATTGAAACTGATGCTTCTGGAAAAGGGATTGGTGCTGTGTTAATGCAAGAAAATCACCCTATTGCTTACCTTAGCAAGTCCTTGGGCCCTAAACAACAAGCATTAGCTATCTATGAGAGGGAATTGCTAGCTGTTATCTATGCTATACAGAAATGGAGCACCTACTTGGCTTATGCTCCCTTCTCTATCAGAACGGATCAAAAGAGCATCAAATCATTCTTGAGCAGAAGCTTACAACTTCATTCCAACAAGTTTGGGTCTATAAACTTATGGCGTACGAGTTTGACATTGAATACAAGGAAGGAAGCACGAATCTAGTCACGATGCACTCTCTCTAAACACAGTGCGAGAATGTTTACCTCTTCTCCTTGATCTCGCTCACTCGTGTTATTGGCTATCTTTGAAACATGGTTGGAACACTGATCCTACCCTTCAAAAATTAGTTGCTGACATTCGGGAAAATGCAAATTCTCACTCCAAATTCACTTGGACTAATGGTGAGCTTAGAAGGAAAGGCAAGTTAGTAGTAGCTAATGACATTCTCTTGAAAAATACTATTCTGCAGTGGTTACATGATTCTCCATTGGGATGGCATTCAGGCCGAGATACAACTCTTGCTAGAGTTAAAACTCTTTTATATTGGAAGGGAATGAATAGAGACATTCAATTTTACATTCGAAACTGTGGTGTATGTCAGACCTGTAAGCCTGATCAGGCTCCTTCCCCTAGATTGCTTCAGCGTCTAGCAATTCCTCATCGCATATGGCGGGATATCAGCTTAGATTTCATTGAAAGGCTACCTAATTCCAAAGGTAAACATGTTGTTTTGGTTGTAGTTGATAGATTGAGCAAGTATGCTCATTTCTTGCCTCTGCCACACCCTTATACTGCTAAGGAAGTAGCACATTTATTCATGGATAATGTCTTTAAGTTGCATGGCATGCCTGCCAGCATTACTAGTGATAGAGATCCAATCTTCATCAGCAAGTTTTGGACAGAATTCTTCAAATTACAAGGTGTCAAACTCAACAAATCTACTGCTTTTCACCCTCAGTCTGATGGCCAAACCGAAATTGTGAACAAAGCTTTGGAAACTTACCTTAGGTGTATGTGTTCCTCTACACCTACCATGTGGTCTTCTTGGCTTAGTCTAGCTGAATGGTGGTATAATACTCATTTCCACTCTTCTATCCACACTACCCTGTACGAGATTGTCTATGGTCAACCTCCTCCAAATCATTTACCTTATCTATTAGGGGAAGCTGATTCTGTCTCGATGGATAGATCTCTTGCTGCTAGAGAGGAGGCCATCAAGTTACTTAAATTCCATCTTCAAAGGGCACAAAATCGCATGTCACAGTATGCTAATAGGAAGAGGAGTGAAAGGAAATTCAATGTGGGAGATCATGTCTATTTGAAGCTTCAACCATATCGCCAATCTTCTCACCATAAGCTGTTGCCTAAGTACTATGGTCCATATCGTGTCATTGCTAGGGTGGGAGAGGTTGCCTATCAGTTGGATTTACCCCCAGAAGCTGCTATACATAATGTCTTCCATGTCTCACAATTGAAGCTATGTTACAATCCTACGGGCACTAGTACTCAGTCCTTGCCTACCACTGCTCTACTGATGAATGGCATACCTGAAGCTATTTTGGAAAGAAAGATGGTCAAGCTCGGCAACTCTTGTAACACCCCGAAAAATAAAATAAAATAAAATAATTTAATTAGTTTAACTAATTTGATTAGTTGAATTATTAATTTTAGTTGAAGCGTGAGTTAATTAAATTAAGAGGGAAATATTGTGTTTGGTGTAGGAGTGGGATCGAGTAGTAGTGGGGGGTGTAGCTGTGTGAGCCCAATGCGTGAAAGGCCCACGCCTTAACCCCAGGGGTTATGAAACCCTCACACACAATTCATTAGAGAGGAAAACGAAATTGAGAGAGAGCAAGGGAGGGAAGGGTTGCGCGGCGCTAGGAGAGGAGGGAGAAGAAGAATTTCGCAGTTCTCAAGGATTTGGCTCGTGTGTTGCTGTGGTTACGTGTGGTGCCTTCAATCGTCTTCTTCGGAGTTTACGTTTAAGAGGTAAGGGTGAGCGTTTCGGTTTAACATGATTAAGTATATAGTGGGGTTTGTGGGGTTTGTGGGATTTGATTTTTGTAGTGTGAGATTGATGATGTTTGATGATTTCGTATTGTTGAAGAGTTTGGTTGATTTTGATGAAATTGATGATGTTTGATGAATTGACATTGTTTATGAAATTGATGACGTTTGATGAATTCATATTGTTGAAGAATTTTGGGTTTGTTTTGATAAATATGATGCATAGGAAGTAATTGATGACTGATTTTGGTGAATAAACGTGAATTTTGGGGTTGATCAGCTGAAAATCCTGCACATGGCGCAGCTGCTGCTCATTCGCGCCTCGCTTGCGCTTGAGTGGCGCTTCAGGCGCAAGTGCACTGCGCAGCAGCCTGAAGTTCTTGCCCAATCGCGCCCCAGTCGCGCCCGACTCGCGCTCCGGAGCGCGAGTCACTATTTTTCACTGTTTTCTCACTGTTTTCTTTAAAGTGCTGTCACGTTTTTGAAAAATTGATATCTTGCGAACCGGGAACCCGATTGAGGTGTTCTAAGATGCGTTGGAAAGCTTATTCAGAGGCCTAACTGAATATTCTATTTTTAAGGCAAAAAAAAGTTTTGTGGTAGCTGTTATACGAATGAAATGCTGCTGTGTGCCTAAAAGTAAAGTGTTGTAATGTTTTTGAAAAAAAATTGATATCTTGCGAACCGGGAACCCGATTGAGGTGTTCTAAGATGCGTTGGAAAGCTTATTCAGAGGTCTAACTGAATATTCTATTTTTAAGGCAGAGTAAACTGTTTTGTGTTGCCGTTAATACAAATAAAAATTTGTGATGCTATGTTTATATAAATGAGTCTCGGTGAAATGTTATACTACTAGTGTGCTAATTGACTATGGCTAGACTGTGGTTTACCACTAAGGTCAGGATTTCTTTCACTGGTGTATTTACAAGGGCATCACTGAGAGTCTTGCAAAGGTGGCCATTGCACATTGCAAGTAGTATCGATTACTGAGTAATCCCATAGTCAATCAGGGCTTCACTATTTTATAACACACTAAGCTAAAAGACAATTGAAATATATATATATATATATATATATATATATATATATATATATATGCTCAATGATGAGAAAAAGTATGACTGTGATGATGTTGCTATATGATTTTGACGAATATGACGAGTTCACTCTATGAGTGATTATGATGATGTGATATATACTGTGATGATGTTGCTATATGATTTTGACGAATATGACGAGTTCACTCTATGAGTGATTATGATGATGTGTTATATACTGCGATGATGTTGCTATATGATTTTGACGAATATGACGAGTTCACTCTATGAGTGATTATGATGATGTGATATATATATGATATTGATGACTATGACGAATACACTCTATGAGTGTTTTATGATGATGATGATGAGTACTCCAGGTGAGTGTTTGATGAATTGCACATGTGTTCATAGAGTCTCATGGCATGTGCATACTAAGACGAATAGGCTTCGGCCTCCAGTGACGAATAGGCTTCGGCCTCTTATGACGAATAGGCTTCGGCCTCTTATTATGACGAGTCTGGTACCATCATGCATATGCCCGCGTGTGGGTTGCATTTTCATACCTAATCATGACTGTGAATTGTTGTTGTTTGTGATTGGAGCTGGTGTTGTGTGATTATGATGTGGTGATGATGATGATACCGTGTGATTGCCTGCTCTCATTTGTCTATTATGTACTGATTATGTTTTATTGAAATTCTCACCCTTCTCGCTTGGAATGTTGCTCCATTGTGGCAAAGCCGCAGTAACCCGAGTGAAGGTCCCGCCGCTTTCGTTGATAGCCTAAGGGATGTCTGTCTGAGTCGCTCTGATATCAGAGCACCTAGGGGGCGTAGTTTGAAATTTGTTAGTTTAATTACTCAGCTGTTTAATGATTTTGTGGTTGATGTGAGACGTGTCCGAGTGGTTTTGGCGAGTTATGATTTTATTCCATTGTGACGTAAAATTTCTTTTATTAATGAGGTTTAATTTTTATGATTTGTGGTTTCTTTGCGCAAAAGCCGTAATGAGTGCAAATGATGAGGTTTTTGTTATGACGAGGTAGCATTTCTTTTCTACCAATTAAATTAATATTTTGAAAAGGAAATTACTCGATAATGACGTAAAATTGAGGGGTAGAAAAGGGTGTTACATTAGTGGTATCGAGCGCTTCGGTCTGTCCACCAAGTTGTCCGATCGTAGAGTCTTTTAGTCCTAATCGTTGTTTATCTTTGTAGTGCGGTCGGTCCTAACCGGATCGTTGTGTTGTCTATTGTGTTTCGATTGGTGAACTCGAGTAGAGTTTCATGCTTTGCTTGTTTGATTGTTGATAGTTTGTGAGACCACTCGCATTAGTTGGTTACGTTCTCAAGGTAATAGGACGAATGATAGGTACTCGTGAGTGGAAGGATCATCAATGTTACCGTTGTTAGTGAGGTTTAAAATCCAAGTGACTTTCATAGAGCTCAATATTCCCTTTAGACCGTGTGTTGTGGGCCAATCGAGTGTTCTCTGTGTGAACCTTGTATTTAGGCCCTATATTGTGACTTTGTTGTTTCGTGATCTTTGAATTCATACAATCTGTGATTTTTGTTTAGTAACTGTTCTATGAATTCTAACTTTACTAGTCTGTGCTTCTATGACTTGGCTTTGTTGTGGTTGGTTGCATTATGTTGTTTTGGAGAGTGAAAATTAAAATGTTTATTGACTCTGCGGGTACTCTTGTGTTTAACCACTATTTTATGGAATACTCAAAAATGTGTTTATCTTGTCTAAGTAAACATTACTATGTCTTATTCAAAGTTTTTATAACGTGTTTCTTTTATTTGCTTATGATGCTCTAAACTAAGTGCTTACGAATTGATTTGTTATCTATATAAGGTTTTCACTGGACAACTAGCGTGTTGTGATATTCTGATTACTATAAGTATAATTTTTCCCCGTAATTGCTATAGTTGTTGATTCCTTTGAGCGAGATTGTAGATGAAAAGATTTTTAATGATAACTACATTTTTACAATATTTATTTATTTATTTCGTTTCTCTCAATTGCTCGATTTTTCTAAATGTGGGATGTTGTGAAGCCACCGGCAGATGAAATGACATTTACTTAATTGCATTGTGTTATCTGATTTCTTTCTTTTATAGGGGCCTAGAGATGTTCTAGTACCTTTACTGAAACACAACTTCATGTATGAAACTCTAAAATTAAACTGTTGATGTTCGTGCTCGTGTTTAATTATATATTAACGATGTGCAAAATTGATCGGTGATGTAGTATTGTATGCTCTATTTTCTCTCCTACGAAGCATGTCACTAACTCTTTATAACCCCAAGAGAAAATATTTTTGAGTTGCCATTTCACAAACGCGACCTCTAATGCCTTGATTACTATGAGATATATTTTCTTTACCAAGTGCTAGACTTACCGAATTCTTTTATTTTCGGGAGTATAGATAAATGTCATGATTTCAAATATTGACTATATTCTATGTTTCTAGTTTATTCTTGCTTTTACTTTGTGTTTAATTGTTCGCAATGTGTGATGTGAAATCTATCCTTTATGTATTGATTTGTAACCTTCATACTTTTGTGAATTTAAAATTAGTGCCATCTTGTGTTTTCGTGATCTATTTTTGGTACCTTCGTTTCTTCTATGATTTGCGTTACATGGTTTTATGATTTACTGAGTAAAATTTGTATTGAGACTCGCTTTTGAGATTCTATTAAACTAGTTGAAAATTGTTTATGCTCACAAATGTATTTAATTTACTTTAATTAAGCATAAAGTGTTTTGTGTTAGTATAATTTACTTGTGAATTAATGCTTTAGGTTTGATGTTCTGTTGATTAATTTAAGTTGTGTTATCACTACAACTTGCTGCAATGTTGTGATGAGTCTCAAGATACATGTGTAAGGGTGGGTTTAACATTTATAATGGGTTATGATGGGGTTTATGGGTAGTTAGGGTTTGAGGATTGAATTGTGATGTATTAATGTGCAAGTTGATAAATTGAATCTTGATTTGGGTGATTCTATGAGAATTGGAGTCGAATTCATGTTGTAGGGTGATAAGAGTATGTATTGAATGGTTGAGGTATGAGTTATGGTGTAATATAATTTTGATTGAATATTGAGACATATGTAGTAATTAATTTGTATGATTATGATTGTTTGAGTGATACAATGAGATTGAGGATAAATTGAGAGAAGTGGTAATAGGATTAAAAGAGGTTAGGTGTTGTGTAGTGGCATAATTAAATTGGATATGAAATTGTATGCTTGAGATGCGAATTATGGTGTGTTGTGTATCATTTGTTGTTCTTTGTTTTTAAACACCTGCTTTTCTTCTTTGCTTATGCAATTAAATGTTGCTATTTTTGAACCGATTTTATCATTGCTTTTGTAAGAAAAGGTCTTCTTTGTCTTTATGAGAATGTGCTTTCTTTGTTTCCATAAGAGTGATGTTGCTGTTTTTGCTTGCTGTTTTTGCAAATTGAAGTCACTTGTTTTCATGTTGTTTTATTGTTTGTTTTCTAACGTAACATGTTGCTATATTTTTGAAAGTAATAGTGTTGTTTTTACACTAGAATGTGTTCTTTGTTTTACATAAATAGTGCTGATTTTATATTAGAATGTGTTGTCATTTGTTTTTGAGATAAATGGTGCCGTCTTTATGTTACTTAATGTTGTCGATTTGATCTTCGTCCTTCTTTGTGTTGTTGCATAAATGAGGTTGTTTTACGTGTTGTATTGTCTTTGCTTTTTATGTTGTTTAGGCCGATGCCTTTGTCTTTCAAATGCTACCGTTGTTCCATTTTAATTTTTCTTAAAAATAGCAAAGCCACATGTTAATTGGATAAGAGGGTTAGGGACAATATGCTTTATAGCCTCCTTGTTATATTATGATTAAGTGTATGTTAATTCTTAATTTTTAGATAATTGTGTTCGTTATAAATGTTTATGTACTTTACGTGTATTGTAAAACGAGAATTCATCTCAACCTTATTTTGGTTTTGGTGTTCTTATTGGAGTTTTGGCGGCGTTTTGTGCATGGACTAAAAGTACATAGTTTTGTGAGGTAAGAGATGAGAATACATACCTTAAGTTGAGACTTAGGAGCCAGTAGTAAACCATGCCTTGTTGAGAACATTCGAATTAACGTGCTTCTATAAAGCCTACTATAGAATGATTAGTAATTGTGAAAAGTAGATTAATTATTTGTATGAGATACGACTTGGCTTTCAAGCTTATAAAGTGAGCTTTAAGATATGAGGTTTCATTGAATAAACCCATGTAGTGATTGTCACCGAGACTATCTTATTTGATTGTGTTGGGTAGTCGAGTTAAACTTTGGTGACTTGAGATAATAGTGTTAGTACAGAGTTAGAGTGTAGAGATGTGTGCATTGCTCTGTAAATCTAGTTGAATTCGGAGAATTCGAGACAGAATATAGAATAAAGGATAACAACCCTTAGAACAACAATGACTTCTAGTGGAGGAATACTTTTTGTTGTTGGCTTGGAATCGTTGGAATTTCGAGGACGAAATTCTTTTAAGGGGGAGAGTTGTAACACCCCGAAAAATAAAATAAAATAAAATAATTTAATTAGTTTAACTAATTTGATTAGTTGAATTATTAATTTTAGTTGAAGCGTGAGTTAATTAAATTAAGAGGGAAATATTGTGTTTGGTGTAGGAGTGGGATCAAGTAGTAGTGGGGGGTGTAGCTGTGAGCCCAATGCGTGAAAGGCCCACAGCTTAACCCCAAGGGTTATGCGAAACCCTCACACACAATTCATTAGAGAGGAAAACGAAATTGAGAGAGAGCAAGGAGGGGAAGGGTTGCGCGCGCTAGGAGAGGGAGGAGAAGAAGAATTTCGCAGTTCTCAAGGATTT
The DNA here is from genome assembly GCA_020916435.1 of Oxytropis ochrocephala. NCBI lineage: Eukaryota > Viridiplantae > Streptophyta > Magnoliopsida > Fabales > Fabaceae > Oxytropis > Oxytropis ochrocephala. The sequence goes on along the minus strand of CM037091.1, from coordinate 47,654,236 downwards.
GGCCTGTGTGTTCTTTGTGGTTACGTGTGGTGCCTTCAATCGCCTTCTTCTTGAGCTTACGTTTAAGAGGTAAGGGTGAGCGTTTCGGTTTAACATGATTAAGTATATAGTGGGGTTTGTGGGGTTTGTGGGATTTGATTTTTGTGGCTGAGATTGATGATGTTTGATGATTTCGTATTGTTGAAGAGTTTGGTTGATTTTGATGAAATTGATGATGTTTGATGAATTGACATTGTTTATGAAATTGATGACGTTTGATGAATTCATATTGTTGAAGAATTTTGGGTTTGTTTTGATAAATATGATGCATAGGAAGTAATTGATGACTGATTTTGGTGAATAAACGTGAATTTTGGGGTTGATCAGCTGAAAATCCTGCACATGGCGCTGCTGCTGCTCATTCGCGCCTCGCTTGCGCTTGAGTGGCGCTTCAGGCGCAAGTGCACTGCGCAGCAGCCTGAAGTTCTTGCCCAATCGCGCCCCAGTCGCGCCCGACTCGCGCTCCGAGCGCGAGTCAACATGCTTTTTCACTGCTTTTCTCACTTTTTTTTCTTTAAAGTCTTTGCCACGCTTTTTGAAAAATTGATATCTTGCGAACCGGGAACCCGATTGAGGTGTTCTAAGATGCGTTGGAAAGCTTATTCAGAGGCCTAACTGAATATTCTATTTTTAAGGCAAAAAAAAAGTTTTGTGGTAGCTGTTATACGAATGAAATGCTGCTGTGTGCCTAAAAGTAAAGTGTTGTAATGTTTTTGAAAAAAAATTGATATCTTGCGAACCGGGAACCCGATTGAGGTGTTCTAAGATGCGTTGGAAAGCTTATTCAGAGGCCTAACTAAATATTCTATTTTTAAGGCAGAGTAAACTGTTTTGTGTTGCCGTTAATACAAATAAAAATATGTGATGCTATGTTTATATAAATGAGTCTCGGTGAAATGTTATACTACTAGTGTGCTAATTGACTATGGCTAGACTGTGGTTTACCACTAAGGTCAGGATTTCTTTCACTGGTGTATTTACAAGGGCATCACTGAGAGTCTTGCAAAGGTGGCCATTGCCTGTTGCAAGTAGTATCAGTTACCTGAGTAATCCCATAGTCAATCAGTTCACTATTTTATAACACACTAAGCTAAAAGACAATTGAAATATATATATATATATATATATATATATATATATATATATATATATATGCTCAATGATGAGAAAAAGTATGACTGTGATGATGTTGCTATATGATTTTGACGAATATGACGAGTTCACTCTATGAGTGATTATGATGATGTGATATATACTGTGATGATGTTGCTATATGATTTTGACGAATATGACGAGTTCACTCTATGAGTGATTATGATGATGTGTTATATACTGTGATGATGTTGCTATATGATTTTGACGAATATGACGAGTTCACTCTATGAGTGATTATGATGATGTGATATATATATGATATTGATGACTATGACGAATACACTCTATGAGTGTTTTATGATGATGATGATGAGTACTCCAGGTGAGTGTTTGATGAATTGCACATGTGTTCATAGAGTCTCATGGCATGTGCATACTAAGACGAATAGGCTTCGGCCTCCAAAGGATTGAATATAGGCTTCGCCTCTTATGACGAATAGGCTTGGCCTCTTATTATGACGAGTATGGTACCATCATGCATATGCCCGCGTGTGGGTTGCATTTTCATACATAATCATGACTCGTGAATTGTTGTTTGCTTGTGATTGGAGCCGTGTTGTGTGATTATGATGTGGTGATGATGATGATACCGCGTGATTGCCTCGCTTCATTTTGTCTATTATGTACCGATTATGTTTTATTGAAATTCTCACCCTTCGCTTGGAATGTTGCTCCATTGTGGCAACGCTGCAGGTAACCCGAGTGAAGGTCCTGCTGCCTTCGTTGATAGCCTAAGGGATGTCTGTCGAGTCGCTCTCTGATATTGTAGCACCTAGGGGGCGTAGTTTGAAGTTTGTTAGTTTAATTACTCAACTGTTTAATGATTTTGTGGTTGATGTGAGACGTGTCTGAGTGGTTTTGGCGAGTTATGATTTTATTCATTTGTGACGTAAAATTTCTTTTATTAATGAGGTTTAATTTTTATGACGGTGGTTTCTTTGCAAGCAAAACTGTAATGAGTGCAAATGATGAGGTTTTTGTTATGACGAGGTAGCATTTCTTTTCTACCAATTAAATTAATATTTTGAAAAGGAAATTACTCTGATAATGACGTGTAAATTGAGGGGTAGAAAAGGGGTGTTACAACTCTCATGCTACTAAAGTCCTGATTCAGTGGAAAAACAAGCCTGTCACAGAAGCCACTTGGGTGTTTTACTATGACTTGCTCAACCAGTTCCTTGACTTCCACACTTGAGGGCAAGTGTGTGCTTTGCAAGCTTAGGGTATTGTCACAAAGATGCACACCATCTCTCTTGTTACATTATCCAAGTTTTTACTGTTTTATTGATCAATTTTACTGTTTCATTGCAACTTTCCCATGTTTTAGTCGTTATTTTGTCTTATTGAGGACATGTCCTTGTGGTAATTAGCTGTCATTCTAGGACTGCAATAGCTGGCAGTATTCTAGAAATTTCTCAGCTCTTGATTGTATCCTTACAGTCCTATTTATAGGCTGATATCATAAATAAACAATCAAGCAATCATTAAAATATCTCTCTCTCTCTTATCTCTGAAACCCTATTCTCTTGGCATTGCTTTCAGGGCCGCATTCTTTCATTGTAGCCCCAAGGCATTGTTCTTGCTTGTTACCGGTGACTTAGGTTCACCCTAGCAAGCTCATATCAGCTACTACTTACTGCTATATCAGTATTGCTACTGATATATCAGCACTGTCATCAATATCTGCATTATACTGTGACATATACACTAAAAATTGGAATACATTATTATATTTGGGACAAAAATTAACTCCAAAAATCTTCTTATAATAAGGACTTGAGGGAGTAAGTAGGAGCTTCGTTAAAACTTCCTGATGCCAAATCTCCTTAGGAAAAAATCATAAGGAAAAAGAGTACTCATTCTCATTTTATTGGGAAAAAAGCAAATAGATCAAGATAAAAAATACTAAGGGGGACTAGGCCAATACCTTTGTCTGAAAAATAATGAACACGCATTATAGCAACATCACTGTGCCCAAGAAATATTAATTAAATCTATAGTAAGGGAGACCTAGTCTATTCCGAAAAAAAAAAATCTTCCCTAATAAAACTAGGAATATTATCCCACCAGGCTTCTGATAGATGTGCCAATATTTGCAAGTTTATCTGCGCAGGAATTGCCTTCTTTAAAAATATGAGTCTATTTACGGTGATTTTTGGTAAACAACCGCTGGTCTGAATTATTAACTTGCGAGATCAACCAGTGAATCTCAGGAGCATATTGCGTTGATTACTTACAAGAAACTATGTGAACACTCCTCGTGTTCTTCGTAAATCACCAGAAATGTAAAAGAAAAGAAAAGAAGAATTGTCTTGAACGCCAAGGAATCCTCAAAAGAAAACGAAAGATAAAGAAAAGAAAAGTTTAAAGAAATAAACTTAAATTGCATAAAAGTGTAAAAGGGTGGTGCACAGATCCATACATTCGCTTATGTTGCTCAGTTTTCTCTATCGCTGGAATTTTGAGCGTAAGAATCAGTATGTTGGGACTGTGACCCATTTTGCTTCTTAGGAAAAACTATATATACTAAGGAGAGGGAAACAAACTACCTACAACGGTTGACACCTTCAAAATTTAAACTAAGAACCGTTAATTCTTCGACAGCTTGATCACCAAAGTCTTCGACAACACTGAAACAGGTTCCTTCGACGTCATATTCTGAGCCTAGGCTTGTTACTTCAACTTTGTCTTCCCGTCGAAGTGTATCTTTTTAGTCTTCAATCTTGTAATATCCTTTTAGTGATCGAAGAACACCTTGGACATACCCTCTTGGAGTCGAAGGCTTAGGTTTCCTTCTCTAAAGCAAAAAGTCAAACAGCGTTGACTGCATTTATTTAGCCTGTCGAAAATACAGGCTAACAAATTGCCCCCCAAAAATATCGTTTTCGACTGAGGTATGAGTGAAGGTAGAAAATGACGTTTTTTGAATTCTTCTCGACAACTTTGTGTCAGATAAAGTAACGTCATTAACGTCACCTTTTGGTTTTGAAAGGACGTTTACCTTCCCTCTGCGCCAACACTTGAGTGCGCCGTCGAAAATCTAATATCTATTTATACAAACAAACCTCCTATGAAATTACCAATTTGGATCTCTTATTAACATGACACATATATAATTTAAGGGTAAAAGTGTCATTACTCACTCTTTCTCTCTTTTTTTACTTTTTTCTTACACTCTCTTTCTTACTTTTTTTACTTTTTTCTTACACTCTCTTTCTTCCTTTTCTCTTTTCTCTTACACTCTCTTTCTTCCTTTTTTCTCTTTCTTCTTACACTCTCTTTCCTCCTTTTCACTTTTCTCCTACACTCTTTTTCTTCCTTTTTTCATTTTACTTTTTCCATAAACAATTATTTCTTTCTCTTATCACTTCACAATAACAAAAATTATCACCTTAAAATTTTAATTTTTCTCTCTAAAATCGGTTTACACTCTTATTGAAAATCTACTATCACCTATTATTGGTAATTTACTATCTATTTTTTACTATCTGTTAGATTCTATGAATCAACTAAAATAAGCAATTAAAACTACAAGATAGCTGCAATAATATATAAAAAACATGGGATAACTGCACTAATATATAAAAAAAATACGAGATTAATATTTGTCATTGATTATTAAATTTTTTGAAGGCTACGACTACAAACCTACTATCTAAAAAATAAGAAGATTTAGTGAGTATTTAAACTACTAATTAATATTTAAAATAAATTTTTCTTATTAATAATCTACTATCTAACTTTTACTATCTACTATAATCTACTAATCAACTAAATAATCAAATGAAACTACGAGATAATCATAGATCGATATATATATATATATATATATATATATATATATATATATATATATATATATATAAAACACGGGATAACTGCAGTGATATATAAAAAACACGAGATAAATATTTTTTATTGATAATCTACTATCTAAAAAACAAGAAGATTTAATGACTATTCAAACTACTGATTAGTAGTTAAAACAAATATTTCTTATTGATAATCTACTATCATACTTTTACTATCTACGATAATCTACTAATCAACTAAAATAACAATTGAAACTTCGGGATAACTGCACTGATATATAAAAAATACAAGATTAATATTTGTCATTGATAATTAAAAATGACAAATAATTGTCACTAATACCTAAGAAATGATTGCACTGATAATTTAAACACGGGAGAACTGGACTGATAATTTAAAACACACGTGACAAATATTTGTCACTAATACTAAGTCGAAAGGGAGTAGTGTTAATAGATTCCCTAGGAGAAACTCTACAAGCCCACAATACTTGGTCAATAGTATTATGCCAATTCCTTGGATTTTGCCCAACATGTTTTTTAATCAAGCTAATAACAATTTTGTTGGCTGCTTCTACTTGACCATCGGCCTAAGCATAATATGGTGTTGAAGTGAGTAACTTAAAACCTTTTTCAGAATCAAATTCCACCATTTTTCGACCAATAAAAACTGAACTTTGATCTGTTGTAATGGTTTCTGGAATTCCAAATCTATTCAAAATGTGTTTTTGAATAAAACTCATAATTGCCTCTTGATCAACATTGACTAAGGGGATAGCTTTGACCCATTTAGTAAAGTAGTCAATACCTACTAAAATGAAGCGATGACCTTTCGACGAAGTTGGTTTTATCTCACCAATTATGTCTAAGGCCCAACCCCTAAATGACCAAGGTTTTATTATTGAATGCAACTCATTTGCTGGCACATGTTGAATTCCTGCATGTTTTTGACATTCTTGACACCCTTTGGCGAAGTCTATGCAGTCTCTCAACATAGTCAGCCAATACACACCTTGTCAAAATAAAAGCCATTTCATTTTTTGGCCTGTTTGATGTGATCCACAGGCACCACTATGAGTATTGGACACTGCTAAATAAGCTTCGTTTTCACTTAAACATTTAAGAAAAACACCTTCAGCAGTTTTCTTGATCAATTCATTTCCAGCAATCATATAGCTCAAAGCTCTATACTTAGTTTTTCGACTAGTTGTTCCTGTTGGATTTTCCAAGTATTCGACAATTGGCTTTCGCCAATCATCACTTGGCATGTTGTCAATGACAAAAACTTGAAAATTATGAAAATTTGAAAATCTAAATTTTCTAAATTATCTTCAGTTGGAGGAAATAATACTTCTAATTTATCCTCTGCCCCCCAAGTTTTTGCGTTGACAACTCATTCTGTGAATTATCTGTCGAAAATAGCTTCTCTTTTACTTCTATGAATTCTTGGAGTTTCTCTTTAGAAACTTTATAGCCTGAAGCTATTTGTGCTAACTCATTTACCTCTTGATTTTCTATTCGAGGCACATGCTTTATTTCTACATGTGTGAACTGTTTAAGCAACGCATTGGCAATCACAAAGTACTTCACCAAGTTTTCTTTTATACATTTGTATTCATTTGTTAGTTGCTTAATAACTAGTTCGGAGTCACCTTTTATTTCGATAGATGTTGCCCCCAATTCCAACAACAGTTCTAAACCCGTTATTAAGGCTTCATATTCTGCCTCATTATTGGAGCAACTACTTTGTATTTTGTATTTAAATTTTGTTGTTATCCTTGTTGGAGATATTATCAGAACACCAATCCCTGTACCATTTTTATGGCTTGAGCCATCAAAATACAATTTCCATGGCTGCATTTCTGCTGAACATATTATTTCTTCGACCAAATAATGGTCTACTATGAAATCAGCCACTACTTGTCCTTTTACAGCTCTCAACGGCTGGTATGTTAAGGAATATTCAAACAATGCCAAAGCCCATTTGCCTATTCGACTATGAAGTATCAGTTTTGACAACATGTGTTTAATGATATCATAATGCGAATAAACATAAACATCAACAGACTTTATATATTGCTTCAGTTTTGTACAAGAGAAGTATAAACAAAAACATAGTTTTTCTATTGGATGATATCTATTTTCTGCATCATTCAATCGTCTACTTAGGTAATACACGGCCCTTTCGACGTCGTTTTCATCCTCTTGTGCTAGCATGCTACCTATCGTCTTTTGTGACGTTGCTATATACAATTTCATCACTTTATTCCTAATAGGTGGAAGCAACATAAGTGGCTTTGTCAAATAAGACTTGATCTCGTCGAAGGCCTTTTGATGCTCTGAATCCCATCTAAACACTTCTTCCTTCTTCAGTCGAAGCAATTGTGAGAAAACTTGAGTTTTACCACTAAGGTTTGAGATAAACTTCCTTAGGAAGTTAATTTTCCCAACAAAGATCGCAATTATTTCTTTGTTGAAGGTGCCTTCGTTTCCAAGATCGCCTTCGTCTTGTTTTCATGTATTTCGATGCTTTTTTTTGTGCACAACAAAGCCCAGGAAATCACCTGCACGAACACAAAAGGCACATTTGACTGGATTTGTTTTCAATCCATATTTCCTCATTCTTTCGAATGACTTTCGAAGATGGTCTAGATGACCACTTTCAGTTGACGATTTAACAACAATATCATCTATGTATACTTCCATAAAATCTTCCATAAAATCGTGAAACATAGAATTCATCGCTCTTTGATACGTTGCCCCAACATTTTTTAACCCAAATGGCATTACTACCCATTCATAAACGCCTAAGGCTCCAGGGCATCGAAAATCTGTTTTTGATACGTCTTCCTCAGCAATATAGATTTGATTATACCCTGAATAGCCATCTAGCATACTCAAGTATTCAAACCCTGCTGATGAGTCAACCAACATTTCTGTCACTGGCATAGGGTATTCATCTTTTGGTGTAGCATTGTTTAAGTCTCTAAAATGTATGCAGACTCTAAGAGTCCCATTTTTCTTTATAACAGGAACTATGTTTGCTAGCCAATCAACGTACCTTGCTGTCCTGATGATTTTGCTCTTGAGTAACCTTTTGATCTCTTCCTTAATCTTCGTCAAGATCTGAGGTGCCAATCTTCTGGGCGTCTGCTTAACTGGTTTATTATCTGGTCGAATTGGTAGCCTTAGTTCCACCACTTCTCGACTCAATCCTGGCATCTCATGATAATCCCAAGCAAAGCAGTCTTTATATTCTTTCAAGAGCTTTATTGTTTTGTCTCTCAGGTCTTTATCAATTTTGGCACTAATAAAGGTTGGCCTTTTTACGGTGCCATATCCTAGGTCAATTTCTTCCATGGGATCTTGTGCCTTCATTTTTTCTGTTGGAAAGAGTGGGTCTTTTTCAAAACCTAAAGGCTCATCATCATAAATGCAATATAGCCTCTGGTCTTCGACCAATTCTTTCTCGACCTGATTTGAAATGGTTTCTTCGACCATTTTCGTCTTGGCTTCTAAAGCCATGATTTTCTTGTTTTCGATCGCATAGGCCGTAATCCTTTCCCATGCACTGGGTGTAGTCATCATATGACACTTTATGGTCCATCCCAGCCAGTAGGCTTAACATAGCCCTTTGAGTGGTTTGCTTCATCTAACACTTCTCTTTCCCATATGAATCCATGCATTGGGTGAAGGTATAGCGAAGCATAAACAATATTGTCTTTTGGAACATAAGCTGAATCTGATGGTGTGCATGGCGCAATGTTTGCCAATTGCTTGTCGAAAGTTTTCTTGGTGATGTGATCCACTTATGCCAAGAAATAACTTTGATCACCTTCCAAATCTTCGACCAAACCATCATCCCTCCAAATAGCAATCCTTTGGTGTAGGGTTGAAGGGACTGCACCTACTCCATGAATCCATTCCCTGCCTAATAGGAGGTTAAAATTTGCCATGGTGACTGTAACACCCCCTTCTATTAATTACTATTTTAATAAATAAAAAAAATCAGAGTTTCAAAAACTTTCCACGCACCTCAAAGAGAGTGCTACATTTCATCAAAACATCGCAAAATATCATTTAAAACTCAAACGCAACTAGTGCGTGACATATATATCATATCCAAGTGGGGCGATCCAGAAAATAGTTTCACAGCACAGCGGAATAAAACCAAGTTTAATTTATTCAGTACATAATCCAAATCAGTCTAATACATAAAAGGAAATGACAATACTACGACACCCCGCCCATGGTGTTACTTAATCAGAGCTGACACAAACGACCCAAGAAGGCATGAACACCTTCACTCAGTATCACCTGCGTTGCCACGAGCGAGGCAACATAAAAGCGATGGGTGAGTCTCTTTACATAAATAATAACAAGTAAGATAAGCATTATATTAGGAAAACCACTAGTAACACAACAATTAAGGCATTTATCATTTAATTGCAACACTAAGAAATAGTAGTAATGGATTAACTAAGCACCATTAAGATTCACTACGCAACCATGAGTATATGTATGTATGCAATATGCATGTGGATCCATCATCACCTCAATAACCCCGTCGGGCACTCACCTCTTTTGGCCGAAGCCACATCACCTCTTTTATATGCATATGATTTATGTGACACCATGACAATGCATCACAACACAATAAATTCACCACAACAATCATTAACTCACCTCTTTGGCCGAAGCCACATCACCTCTTTATCATCACCACCTCACCACACACCTCATTTATTAAATTAAATCTCACACCAAGGATTAAATCCCACCTAAGGACCTTTTCAACACCCAAGGACCATTTTGACACACCCAAGATTAATTTAACACTTAGGGACCATTCTAGCACTTAAGGACTATTTTAGCACATTAGGATTAATTTAGTAATTAGGGACTATTTTGACACATTAGGATTAATTTGGTACTTAGGGATTATTTTGGAAATCAAGGGACTATTTTGAAAATCAAGGGCTAAGACATCACTTAGACACCATTGGCACAACTAGGCGCCAAGGGGCAGCCATTTTGGCGCCCCACCTAGCACAAAACAAGCACACGGCGCACAGCTAGGCGCCAAGGGGCAGCCATTTTGGCGCCCCATACCGTGCCCCCAACCACACACGCACTCTAGTCACGCGCAGCCACACACAGCGCACATACAACCAGCCACAGGCGCCAAATTCCAGGGAATTGGCGCCCCTTCCTGCACACCGTGCCACTGCACACACCCACTCACCCACCAGGCGCCAAATTCCTAGTGAATTGGCGCCCTGCACATGCCCAGCCACTTGAACAGTGACCCTGGCGCCACATTCCCCAGCAAGTGGCGCCCCCCTTCACCCAGCATGCACAACCGTGCCAAAATACATAGACCAGGCGCCATTTCCTTGGCAAGGTGGCGCCTCCTGCAATATTCACACACTCTTAAATAATTTTTCAACAATCACATACACTCCAACAACATTTTTATCCAACAATTCAACACTCGATTCACAACACTCATTTAACCAATTAATCAACATCACTAAATCCACATAATCTCATATTTCATCACATTGAAGCATTTTATCAAACACTTTGCATGCACATTTAATAATGCATTTATTCCCAACATCAAGCACCATAGTAGCACCAAATTAAGCATCAAATACAACAACAACATATGATTAACACAAAATTCACACAAACAAACCATCCTAGTGCTATTCCACACATAACACATATCTTACAATTTATTATAGATGTAAATGAGAGTCCCCTAACCTTGAGTGAGCTAGAACTTCAACTCAACACCAAGAATCACCCAAATGGAGTATTTCTACCCTCCTTTTCAGCTGGGCAAACCGAAACCCTCCCTCTCCTTGGGGTAAAAACGAAAAATCAACAAAATGGAGAGGAATGAGACCATAGAACTCTTAGAAATGGAATAAGGAAAAGAAATGAGGAAGATTGAGACCAAGAACTCACTTACCAAGCCAAAACTCAAGAAATCTCTCTCTCTTTTTCCCCTCTCCACGCCGTCAGCCTCCTCTCCTCTTCTCTCTCAAATTTTCTTCTTTTTCTTTCTTTGTTTGGAACACAATAAGACCCTAACTTAGGGACCCCTAGGTCTATGACTAAACATTGGGCTCACTAATGGCCCTTGGGCCTTATTTCCACCTCCCCAATTAATTTATTTCACCTCCTGAAATAAAATAAATCCAACTTAAGTAGATCTATTTAAGTAGATTAGACCCCTTTTGATAAAATAAACTCAACTATTTAATAAACTTAATTAAATGTTGCAAGCCTTAAATAACTTAATTAAATAAATAATTAAATTATTTTGGGCGTTACAACTCTCCCCCACTTAGAGAATTTCGTCCTCGAAATTACCTGAATCGAACAACTCTGGATATGCTTCCTTCATCTTACTTTCCAACTCCCAAGTCATGCTTTCACCGACAGCTGTAACACCCTAAATGATTTAATTAAGCAATTGATTAAATTATTTAAAGTGTTACACTGTCTTTAATTATATTAGATTATAATATAGTGTTTTATAATTTAGTGATTTATTTTTTAATTGAAGGGGACGGTAGAATCAATGGGCAAGGGGTGTAAAAAGGGCCCAAAGTGCGCTTGGCCCAACGTACATATACCCAAATTAGGAATTGCTCTCATTGGTGAGAAGAAAGAAAAAAACTTGCGAAGGGAGAAGAGAGAAAGGAAGAGAGAACGGCGCGCAAACCCTAGAGAGAAGGGAGAGAGCTTGATCGCACCTTGAGAAGGAGGAGAAGAAGGCTCCAGTTGCTGAGGTTTTGTAGGTGACTCTGTGAAAGGGCTTCTCTACGGTGTAAAATAAGGTAAGGGGAGTCTCACTCTATAATAGAGGATATAATGGGTTGTATAGGAGTCGTAGAGTTTGATTTGTTGTTATGTGATCGTTGATTGAGTTGTTGTTTGGTGAATTGGAGAAATTGCATGCTAGGAATCGATTTAGGGCTTTAATTTGGGGGTTTTGTGTTCTTGATTGATTTGTGCGCATGATTGAGTGTTGCGATGTGCAATTGCATGTGTTGAAATGATTATAAGTTGTATTTGAGTGATATAATATGACTTGAATGGAAAGAACTTGAGAATTTGGAGTTTTGATGCATGGGGCGCCAATTGGCTAGAATTCGCGCCGCCACATCGTCTGCAAAGATGGCTATGGTCTTTGTTGTTTGCTCGGCGCCACTTTGCTGAGGAATTGGCGCCTGGGTTACTGTTCATGTGTTGGAATTGTATCTATGTGCAGGGTGTTCTTTGCACTGGCGCCAAGTTCTTTGGAGAAATGGCGCCCGCATGCACTTGTTGAGTCTTTGTGAGGGTGTGTTCTTTGTCTGCCCGCGCGATTTGCTAGGAATATGGCGCCTGTACCTGCTCATGTGCACATAAGGGGTGTTTGGAGTGGAACTTGATGTTTTATGCATATTTCACCGAGCCAAATTTTGTAATCACCTGCCCAAACTTCATTTTAAACACTTTGGCTCGGGTAGTTTTGGTTTTGCACGTGTCATTTGGGAGATGTCCTAGTGAGCAAGTCTGTGGCGCTATATGTGTGCACTTATAGGGTGGGTTAAGTGACACTTTGAGTTCTAGGCATATTTCACCGTGCCATATTTTGTATTTACCTGCCCAAAAACATTTTTAAACATTTTGGCTCGAGCAATTTTCTGTTTTCATGTGCCATTTGAGAGTTATGCAAGTAGGCATTCTTTGTGGCGCTATAAGTGTCTTGCTAGGAGTGTTTTAAGTGACACTTTGAGTCCTAGGCATATTTCACCGTGCCATATTTTGTATTTACACCCCAAAAACATTTTTAAACATTTTGGCTCGAGTGGTTTTCTGCTTTCATGTCTTTGGGTGTCTTGGTCAAAGTGGTGTGGGCGTCAACAGCCTTGCCCGGCGCGCTAGGCGGCGCCGTGTTCAGACGTATGCAGGAATTGTGTCTTAGTTTGTGTCTAGCACTTTGTCTTTGCCCGCGGGGCGCCAGATTGCTAGGAAAGTGGCGCCAGTGGGTGTTTACCACAGCGGGCGCCAGATTCTTGAAGTTTCGCGCGCTAGTCTTTGTGTTGCACCGAGCGCGCTGAATGTGGGGAAATTGGCGCCCAGTCTTTGCCAAGTGCCTAAGTGTGCGTTGTTTTGGTCCCTAGGTGACGCTTTGGTCCCTAGGTACTGCCTTGGTCCTAAAAGGTGGTTTAGGTCCTTGAGTGAGGTTGAGTCCTCTAGGCGAGATTAATCTTTGGGACTTAATTGTGTTGAGTTTGTATCTGAGATGACCGAGGATGCCATGGGGGCATGAGCCGGAGGGCAGAAGCCATGGGGGCTATAAATGAGATTAAATATGAGGTGAGAAAATATATATATATATATATATATATATATATATATATATATATATGATATTGTAAATGTGTTGTGTTGTATTCATGGAGTCTCATGCATACATTCTGGTACTGATCATGAGTTTATAAACTGATTGTGAGGCCGGAGGGCCAGAGGCATGAGGACTCAATTTGATAATGAGACTGCCGGAGGGCAAATGGTACCACATGCATAACTACATTGCATACATTCACATGAGCATCCAAACGCTACTGAGTGATGATTGGTATGATTGATTGTGTTGTGAACTATGACTGTATATATTGCCTATTATCACTTTTATTATATAGTTCGAGACTCACCCTTTCTGTTGTTGTTTACCACAGGTAGTCATGAGTGAGGGCTTACTACCTTCACTACTCCCCGAGTCGATGCCTCGCTCGATCGTAGCACCTAGGGGTTGGGGTTATGAACTTTAGTTTGTTTTATTTTGCTCATTGTTGAGCTTATGAGTATTGTTTTGAGACTGGTGAGTACCATTTTTGAGATGTAGTTTTATATTCCGCTGCATGATATGAGTTATCCTACGTTTTTGTTATGGTGTTATGTATTGATACTCTTATGAGCTGAACCGACATGTTCGAGTGTTTTTATGAGATGAGTGTAACACTCCATTTAACGAGGAATAAATTTTTTTATACTCTGATTTTTATTATAAATTACCGGGTAGAAATGGGGTGTTACATTAGTGGTATCGAGCAAATGTTCTGGTCTGTCTCTACCAAGTGAGTCATGTCATTATAATGTGTATGACAACTAGGTGTCTTAATTTAGTTCTGAATGGTTGTTTATGCTGCAGTGCTAGGTTGATATGGCCAGGAGAATTGATGCTGCCCTTGTTGAGGCCTTGCAGGCTATAGCGCGTCATGGGTACCAAAGAATCGCCGAGACTCGTGAGTCCGCTACCTTCCAGAGGAGAACCCTCCTACCTTTGGGGGAGGTACAACCCGCATGGTGCACCGGCTTGGTGAAGGAGATTGAGAGGATCTTCCGGGTGATTAGCTGCAATGATGAGCAGAAAGTCAGGTACGGTACTCATACTCTATCTGAGGATGCCGATGGCCGTGCTTGGAGGCCGGTGAGAGGTTAGGGGCTGCCCACGAGGAGGTTACTTGAGGCCGTGTTCAAGAGGGAGTTCTGAGAAAATACTTTCCCGAGGATGTCGAGAGGAAGAAAGAGATGGAGTTTCTTGAGTTGAAGCAGGGGTAGTATGTCCGTCACGAGATATCTTTGCTAAGTTTGCTTTGATTTGTCTAAGTTCTATCCACACTACTCCGAGGCTGGGGCTGAATTCTCAAAGTGTATAAAATTTGAGAATGGTTTGAGGGCTGATATCAAGCAGGCTGTGGGGTATCAGAAGATCAGAGTGTTTCTTGATCCGTTGATCACTGCGAGGATTTATGAGGATGATAACAATGCCCGTGCTAGAATCATGAGAGATCGTAAGGGTAAGTTCGAGCAGGGCAAACCATATGAGACCTCTGCGCACGAGTGGTAAACAGAGGTATGCTGGTAATAGTAGGTATGCTGGTGGTAGCAGGTTTTCTGAGGGTAAGAGGTCTGCTGAGGGCAAGAAGCCAAGTGGGGGAGAGGCCCCATCTGATGTTGTGTGCTTCAGGTGTGACAAGCCGGGTCACAAGAGTTTTGATTGTAAGTCGGAGGTGAAGAAATGCTTTAAGTGTGGGAAGAATGGTCACATGGCATCCGAGTGTGATCGCAAGGAAGCTGTGTGTTTCAACCGTGGTGAAGTCTGGTCACTTTAGCTCCAAGTGCACCAAGCTTAAGAAGGAGAGGTCCACCGGGAGAGTTTTTGCATTGGCGTGTTCGGAGGACCTAATGACATCGTAGAGGTACTTGCTCATCTATGGTACACCTTTAGTTGCTATTGTTGACACGGGTGCTACACACTCTTTTATTGCTTCTGTTTGTGCTGAAAAGTTGAATTTAGTTTTGTCTACTATGGAGAGAGGGATGGTTATCGACACTCCACGCTATGGGTTCGATAACTACTTCTCTAATGTGTGCTAGGTGTCCTCTCATCGTCTTGGCAGAGATTTTCTCGGTTGATCTCGATTTGTTTGCCTTTGGGTGGGTTGGATGTGATTACGGGTATGGATTGGTTAGTAGATAACCATGTACACATCAACCGCTTCAACAAGTCTCATTAACTTCCTTCCTCCGTAAGAGGAAGAGTCTGCATTTCTTGTCTCACCGATCGATTCGTGGGGCAATGAAAGAGGGTGGTCACCGTTTGCTTTGATGGCGTCTATGTCTCGCTTTGAGAACCAAGCCGTGGGTTGATGGGTTGCGGTGGTGTGTGAGTTCCTCAAGTGTTTCTGATGAGATCCCTAGTGTGCCACCGCAGAGGGAAGTTGAGTTTGGAATTGAGCTTGTGCTCGTACTAGGCACGTGTCATGTGGCACCGCACGGGATGTCGACTTCGAGTTATGCAGAATCAAGAAGCGATTGGAAGAGCTTCTTGAGAAGAAGTTTGTCGGAGCCTAGTGTGTCGCCATGGGGAGCTCCAGCTTGTTAGTAAAGAAGAAGGATGGGAGTATGCGTGCATGCGTGGATTACGCACAAATCAATAAGGTAACTATCAAGAATAAGTATCCTCTCCCGAGGATAGATGATCCGATGGATCACCGGTGGGTGCTAAGGTATTTAGCAAGATTGACTTGAGGTCGTGGTATCACCAGATTAAGGTGAAGGAGGAAGACATCCGTAAGACAAATTGTGAGCGAGGTATGGGCATTATGAGTACTCAGTAATGTCGCTTTGGTGTCACTAATGCACCGTGGGTGTTTATGGAGTACATGAACCGAATCTTCCATAGCTACTTGGATCGGTTCGTGGTTGTTTTTATTGATGATATTCTGGTGTACTCAAAATCTGAGGAAGAGCATGCAGAGCACTTGAGATTGGTGCTAGAGGTCCCGAAAGAGAAGAAGCTTTATGCTAAGTTGTCCAAATGTGAGTTACGTCATGCGTGAGGTGAGCTTCTTGGGTCACATTATTTCAGTGTGATGGTATAGCCGTGGACCCACTAAGGTTGATGCAATGTTGCAGTGGGAGAGACCAAAGTCTTTGACTGAGATCAGAAGTTTCTTGGGTTTGGCTGGTTACTACAGGAGGTTTATTGAAGGGTTCTCTAAGTTAGCCCTTCCGTTGACTCAATTGACCTGTAAGGGAAGAGCCTTTGTGTGGGATGCGAAGTGTGAGGAGAGCTTCCAAGAGTTGAAGAGGAGGTTGACAACGTCTCCAGTGTTAGTGTTGCCTGTGCCGGAGCAACCTTTTGTTGTGTACTGTGATGCTTCCAAGATGGGTTTGGGAGGTGTGTTGATGCAGGATGGGAAGGTAGTTGCTTATGCATCCCGACAGTTGAGGACGCATGAGAAGAACTATCCTACTCATGATTTAGAGTTGGCTGCTATTGTATTTGTGCTGAAGATGTGGAGACACTATCTCTATGGTACCAGATTCGAGGTGTTCAGTGATCACAAGAGTTTGAAGTACTTGTTCGACCAGAAGGAGCTGAATATGAGGCAGAGGCGTTGGCTAGAGCTGCTAAAGGATTATGATTTCGGCTTGAACTATCACCCCGGCAAGGCTAATGTCGTGGCTGATGCTTTAAGTCGGAAAACTCTACATATGTCAGCTATGATGGTGAGGGAATTGGAGTTGATTGAGCAATTCCGTGATTTGAGTCTGGTTTGTGAAGTGACACCCCAGAGTGTCAGACTGGGTATGCTGAGGATTGGGAATGACTTCTTGGTTAGTATCAGAGACGCCCAGAAGTTAGATGTGAAGCTGGTTGACTTGCTGGTTGCTGATGAGCAAGCTGTAGATAGTGATTACAGGTTGGATACCCAGGGTGTGTTGAGGTTCAGGGACAAAATTTGTGTTCCTGATGATGTTGAGTTGAAAAAGATGATACTTGAGGAGAGCCATAGGAGCAAGTTAAGCATTCATCCGGGTGCTACTAAGATGTATCATGATCTGAAGAAACTGTTTTGGTGGCCTGGTATGAAGAGGGATGTAGCACAGTTCGTTTATGCATGTTTGACTTGCCAGAAGTCAAAGATTGAGCATCGAAGCTCATGGTTGATGCAACCTTTAGAGATTCCGGAATGGAAGTGGGACAACATTTCCATGGACTTTGTGACTGGGTTGCCAAACACTGTGAGAGGGTTTGACACTATTTGGGTGATTGTGGATAGGTTGACCAAGTCTGCCCATTTTATCCCTATCAACATCACCTATCCTGTGCCAAAGTTGGCTAGAATATATATTCAGGTGATTGTGAAGCTTCATGGGGTTCCAAAGAGTATTGTGTCAGATAGAGACCCGAGGTTTACATCTGAGTTTTGGGGAAGCTTGCAGGAGGCTTTGGGGTCCAAGCTGAGGTTGAGTTCACTTTATCATCCTCGGTGATGATGGTCGATTGCAGAGAACCATCCAGTCTTTGGAGGATCTTCTGAGAGCTTGTGTGTTAGAGCAGGGAGGTGCGTGGGATACACATCTTCCACTGATTGAATTTACTTATAATAACAGCTATCATTCGAGCATAGGGTTGGCTCCTTTCGAGGCAATCAGATGGCGGAGGTGCGGAGACTCCTTTGTGTTGGCATGAGTCCTGTGAGAGTGTTGTTCTTGGACCGAGTTGGTTAGGAGACTACGGAGAAGGTGAAAATGATCGAGAGAAAAATGAAAGAGTCCCGGCCGGCGTAAAAGTTACCATGATAAGAGGAGGAAGGACTTGGAGTTTCAGGCTGGTGAGCATGTGTTCTTGAGGGTCACGCCTATGACCGGGGTTGGGCGTGCCCTGAAGGCAAAGAAGTTAACTCCAAGGTTTATTGGACGCACTCAAAATCATTGAGAGGTTGGAAAGGTTGCTTATAGGGTGGCTTTGCCACCCAATCTTCGAACTTGCATGATGTCTTCCACGTGTCACGCCTTCCGGAAGTATATTCCGGACCTCCTCATGTGATTCACATGGATGATGTGGAGGTACGTGAGAACCTCACGGTGGAGACTATGCTAGTGAGGATTGATGATAGAGAAGTGAAGGTGCTGAGAGGGAAAGACATTGCCTTAGTCAAGGTAGTGTGGTTGGGAGCTGCTGGTGAGAGCATGACTTGGGAGCTGGAAAGCAGGATGCGGGAGTCTTATCCAGAGTTATTTGACTCAGGTATGAATTTCGAGGACGAAATTTCCTAAGTGGGGGAGAGTTGTAACACCCTAAATGATTTAATTAAGCAATTGATTAAATTATTTAAAGTGTTACACTGTCTTTAATTATATTAGATTATAATATAGTGTTTTATAATTTAGTGATTTATTTTTTAATTGAAGGGGACGGTAGAATCAATGGGCAAGGGGTGTAAAAAGGTCCCAAAGTGCGCTTGGCCCAACGTACATATACCCAAATTAGGAATTGCTCTCATTGGTGAGAAGAAAGAAAAAAACTTGTGAAGGGAGAAGAGAGAAAGGAAGAGAGAACGACGCGCAAACCCTAGAGAGAAGGGAGAGAGCTTGATCGCACCTTGAGAAGGAGGAGAAGAAGGCTCCAGTTGCTGAGGTTTTGTAGGTGACTCTGTGAAAGGGCTTCTCTACGGTGTAAAATAAGGTAAGGGGAGTCTCACTCTATAATAGAGGATACAATGGGTTGTATAGGAGTCGTAGAGTTTGATTTGTTGTTATGTGATCGTTGATTGAGTTGTTGTTTGGTGAATTGGAGAAATTGCATGCTAGGAATCGATTTAGGGCTTTAATTTGGGGGTTTTGTGTTCTTGATTGATTTGTGCGCATGATTGAGTGTTGCGATGTGCAATTGCATGTGTTGACATGATTATAATTTGTATTTGAGTGATATAATATGACTTGAATGGAAAGAACTTGAGAATTTGGAGTTTTGATGCATGGGGCGCCAATTGGCTAGAATTCAGCGCCACGTGTAATCGTGAGCGTGAGAGCTATGGTGTTTGTTAGTTCTTTGCTACAGCGCCACTTTGCTTTGGGAATTGGCGCCTGGGTTACTGTTCATGTGTTGGAATTGTATCTCGTATGCGGGTGTTCTTTGCTCGGGCGCCAAGTTCTTTGGAGAAATGGCGCCCAGTGCAATCGCTTTGAAGTCTTTGTGAGGGTGTGTTTGCTTTGTCTGGCGCCCGGTTTGCTAGGAATATGGCGCCACGTACCTCGCTTCACGCACACATAAGGGGGTGTTGGAGTGGAACTTGATGTTTTATGCATATTTCACCGAGCCAAATTTTGTAATCACCGCCCAAACTTCATTTTAAACACTTTGGCTCGGGTAGTTTTGGTTTTGCACGTGTCATTTGGGAGATGTCCTAGTGATCAAGTCTGTGGCGCTATATGTGTGCACTTATAGGGTGGGTTAAGTGACACTTTGAGTTCTAGGCATATTTCACCGTGCCATATTTTGTATTTACCTGCCCAAAAACATTTTTAAACATTTTGGCTCGAGTGGTTTTCTGTTTTCATGTCTTTGGGTGTCTTTGGGTCAGTGTGTGGGCGCCAACCAGTCTTTGCCAGGCGCCTAGGCGAGGAGCACGTGTGCGAGATCGTGGTGCGAATTGTGTCTTAGTTTGTGTCTAGCACTTTGTGCTTTGTGGGGCGCAGACAGCTAGGAAAGTGGCGCCAGTGGGTGTGTTACCACGGGGGCGCCAGATTGCCGAAGCCGCGCGCTAGTCTTTGTGTTGCACCAGGGGGCGCCAGAATGTGGGGAAATTGGCGCCCAGTGCTGCCAAGTGCCTAAGTGTGTGTTGTTTTGGTCCCTAGGTGACAGTTTGGTCCCTAGGTGACTGTCTTGGTCCTAAAAGGTGGTTTAGGTCCTTGAGTGAGGTTGAGTCCTCTAGACGAGATTAGTCCTTGGGACTTAATTGTGTTGAGTTTGTATCTGAGATGACTGAGGATGCCATGGGGGCATGAGCCGGAGGGCCAGGCCATGGGGGCTATAAATGAGATTAAATATGAGGTGAGAAAATAATATATATATATAATGATATTGTAAATGTGTTGTGTTGTATTCATGGAGTCTCATGCATACATTCATTGCATGATCATGAGAGTTTATAAAGCGATTGTGAGGTCGGAGGCTGTGCCGAGGCCGAGTCATGAGGACTCAATTTGATAATGAGACTGCCGGAGGGCAAATGGTACCACATGCATAACTACATTGCATACATTCACATGAGCATCCAAACGCTACTGAGTGATGATTGGTATGATTGATTGTGCTGTGAACTATGACTGTATATATTGCCTATTATCACTTTTATTATATAGTTCGAGACTCACCCTTTCTGTTGTTGTTTACCACAGGTAGTCATGAGTGAGGGCTTACTACCTTCACTACTCCCGAGTCGATGCGCTCACGATGACACGTAGCACCTAGGGGTTGGGGTTATGAACTTTAGTTTGTTTTATTTTGCTCATTGTTGAGCTTATGAGTATTGTTTTGAGACTGCTGAGTACCATTTTTGAGATGTAGTTTTATATTCCGCTGCATGATATGAGTTATCCTACGTTTTTGTTATGGTGTTATGTATTGATACTTTTATGAGCTGAACCGACATGTTCGAGTGTTTTTATGAGATGAGTGTAACGCTCCATTTAATGAGGAATAAATTTTTTTATACTCTGATTTTTATTATAAATTACCGGGTAGAAATGGGGTGTTACAACAGCTCTCAACCAAACCACTTTCACCAAATTAATCTCTTTGCCTCTTAAAACCTTCACCTCACGATCTTCAATTCTAACTGGCATAATCTCCACTGTAAGGTTCTCCCTCACCTCTACATCATCCATTTGAACTACATGCGACGGGTCAGGAACATACTTCCGCAACTGGGACACATGGAATACATCATGCAGATTAGAAAGATTAGGTGGCAGAGCCACCCGATAAGCAACTTTCCCAACTCTCTCTGAAATCTGATATGGTCCGATGAAACGAGGGGTTAACTTCTTAGACTTCAACGCACGACCCACACCTGTCATTGGAGTAACTCTCAAGAACACATGATCACCAGCTTGAAACTATATATCCTTCCTCCTCTTATCATGATAACTCTTTTGTCTACTCTGCGAAGCTTTCATCTTCTCACGAATCATCTTCACCTTCTATGTGGTCTCACGCACAAGCTCGGGACCTAGCACCACACTTTCTCCAGATTCATACCAACATAACGGAGTCCTACATCTCCTCCCGTACAATGCCTCAAAAGGCGCCATCCCAATACTCGAATGAAAACTATTATTATAAGTGAATTCAATCAATGGCAAGTGAGAATCCCATGAACCTCCCTGCTCAAGAACACATGCCCTCAACAAATCCTCTAATGATTGAATAGTCCTCTCCGTCTGCCCATCTGTCTGGGGATGATATGCTGAACTCAATCTCAATTTGGAACCCAAAGCCTCTTGCAAACTCTTCCAAAACTCAGAAGTAAATCTAGGATCCCTATCAGACACAATACCACTAATGTAACACCCCCTTCTACTTAATCTTATTTACTCAATAAAAATTAGAGTTTTTCAAAATTTGTCCACGCACCTCCAAGAGGGTGGTACATTTAATAAAATATCGTCAAAACATATTTAAAAATCCAAACGCATATAGCGCGTGAAATGCATACATAGTCACGTGGTTTTAAACCCTAAAACCTGTTTAATGTTTACAACAATCCAAAACAGTTCACGGCAGCGGAAAAGTAAAATTGAGTTCAACACACTCAATACATAATGTAAACCAGTTCAATCCATAACATAAGATAACAAATACTAAAACCCAAATCCCCGGTGTTACTAGATCAGAGCTAACACATAATCCCAATGGAGCCTAGACATCTTCACTCAGTATCACCTGCATGTCGCCACGAGAGCAGGCAACATAAAATGCTAGGGTGAGTCTCTTTACATAAATAATAACAAATAAGATAAGCATTATAAGCAGAAAGCATCTAGCAATCATAATCCTTCACAATTAAGGCATTTACCATTCAAGTATATTACTAAGACAACAATCACAATTTAATCAAGTATCAACAAGCATTCCATGAATGTATGAGTTTATGCATGTATGCAATATGCATGTGGATCCATCACCTTCGCTTTTTGCCCAATAGGCACCGCTTCGCTTTGGCGAAGCCCTTCGCTTTTTGGCGAAGCCCTTCGCTTTATCACGCGATGCTTTATGCGACACTATGACAATGCAACATACACAATTAATTACCACCACATTCATTGTCACATCACTTAAAACGTCACCACAACACAACTCGTCACTTTTGGCCGAAGCCCCCTTCGCTTATTAACCCTTCGCTTTGGCCGAAGCCCACATCATTTATTAATTCAACACCTCAACATTAACTCACATTTTGTTGTCACTTCACCACACAATCTATTGATTAGTTTAAATCTCACTCATGGACTAAAACCCACCTAAGGACCATTTGACCCACAACAGTTTAATTTAGTACCCAAGGGTTATTTAACACATTGTGATTAATTTAGTATTTAGGGACCTTTGTTAACCTATTAGGATTAATTAGACTCTAAGGGATTATTTTGTCACACCAAGGATTAATTTAATTCTTAGGGACTATTTAGTCACGCCAAGGATTAAATTAATTCTTAGGGACTAAACCATCTCTTAGACACATTTTGGAACACCTAGGCGCCAAGGGGCAGCCACTTTGGCGCCCCACTAGCGCAACACACACACACACACACAGCACAACATACAAACCCAGGCGCATAAGGGCCGCTCGGTTGGCGCCCTGCACTGCGCCATTCACAGGCGCACACACACACGCAGGGCTGCCCATTTTGGCGCCCTGTTCCGTGCCTTCCCAGTACACACACGCCACACACACTAGACACAGGCGCCGAATTCCTCAGGAATCGGCGCCCCCGCCGGGCTTGAGCCTGCATCAAGACACACTCACCAAAATAAGATGGCCGGGCGCCAATTTGCCTAGCAAATGGCGCCCCTTCCTGCACAACCGTGACAACTAGCAACATTCAGCCCCTGACGCCATTTGCTTAGGCATTTGGCGCCCCCCCCCCTCAAACACTTCAAATCCAATTTTCTCTTCAACAATTTATTTCTCACACAACCACACACATAAAGACATTAAATCCATTTCATTAAATTATCATATACACAACTTCTCTTCATGGCAACATTTTCTCAAACACATAGCATGCATAATTCACAACATACATTTTTCCATCAACAAGCAATGTGATATCAACAATAGCAAGCAATTCACATATCAACCAACATACAATCACATCAATCTCACACAACAATTCATTCCTAGAGCTATTTCACCTATAAACATATCCTACTAATTATTATAGATGTAATGGAGAGTCCCCTAACCTTGTTTAAGTTAAAACCTCCAAGCCAACACCAAGAACCACAAGAATGTAGTATTTTCCACCCTCCCTAGCTGCTGGAAAAACGTGACCCTCCTACTCCTTGGGGTAAAACGCAACAATCAACAACATGGGAGGAATGAGACACTAAAACTTAAGGAAATGGAACAAGGAGAAGAAATGATGGAGATTGGGACCAAAACTTACTTACTAGCACAAGATTCTTCAAGGAAAGCTTCTTCCTTTTCTCTCCACTCCCTTCACGCGGCTGTCTCCTCCTCCCTCTCTATTCCCTTCGTTGCCTTTTCTTTCAAATGAGGGTTATGAGACTTGTGTAGGGTTTTTGGGGTTTTTAGGCAATTGGGCTTGGGTCATTAAGTGACTTGGGCCCTTATTTGCACCACTCTTTTTACTTATTTACATACCCCCTGAAAATAAAATGAACTCTAACTCAATTATTCCACTTAAATAAACTAGACCCCCCCCTTTTTGATAAAATAAATCCAACTTAATTAATTAATTTAATTTAATGTTGCAAGCCTTAAATAACTTAATTAGATAAATAATTAAATTATTTTGGGCGTTACAAGCCACATCACGCTTCATACCAGGCCACCAAAACAGCTTCTTCAAGTCTTGATACATCTTTGTAGCTCCCGGGTGGATACTCAACTTACTTCGATGACCCTCTTCAAGAATTGCCTTCTTAATTTCCTCATCACTAGGAACACAAATCCTTCCACGGTACCTTAACACATTTTGCGCATCTATCTCATAATCTTTACTCTCGGATTGATCAATCCCAACTGCCAATTCAACCAGTTTAATGTCTCGCTTCTGAGCTTCCCGCATAACATCCAAAAACTCATTATGGATCTTCAGCACACCTAATCTAACACTATTAGGTGTCACCTCACAGACTAAACTCAAATCCCAAAACTGCTCAATCAATTCAAGTTCCTTCACCATCATTGCAGACACATGCAAGGACTTCCTACTCAAAGCATCCGCTACAACGTTAGCCTTTTCCGGATGATAATTCAAACTAAAGTCGTAATCCTTCAACAATTCCAACCATCTCCTTTGTCTCATATTCAATTCTTTCTGGTCAAACAAATACTGCAACCCTTTATGATCACTGAATACTTCAAACTTAGAACCATACAAATAATGCCTCCAAATCTTCAAAGCAAAGACAATTGCCGCAAGCTCCAAATCGTGCGTAGGGTAATTCTTTTCATGAATCCTCAACTGTCTCGAGGCATAAGCCACTACTTTACCATTTTGCATCAGGACACCTCCTAGCCCCATCTTAGACGCATCACAATATACCACAAAAGGCTCTCCAGATTTGGCAATGTCAAAACAGAGATGTTGTCAACCTCCTCTTTAATTCTTGGAAACTTTCTTCACAACGGAATCCCACACAAACGCTTTTCCTTTACATGTTAACCGAAAGTTAATGGAGTGCCAACTTAGAAAACCCTCAATAAACCTTCTATAATACCCACCTAACCCAAGAAAACTTCTAATTTCCGTGACTGGCTTAGGAGCCTCCCACTGCATCACCGCATCAACCTTAGATGGATCTACTGCAATTCCATCACCAGAAATAATATGACCAAGAAAACTTACCTCCTTTAACCAAAAATCACACTTAGACAACTTAGCATAAAGCTTCTTCTCTTTCAACACCTCAAGCACCAATCTCAAGTGTTCTGCATGCTCCTCTTCAGACTTAGAGTACACCAGAATGTCATCTATGAAAACCACCACAAACCGATCCAAGTAGCTATGGAAGATTCGTTTCATTTACTCCATAAACACCCCTGGTGCATTAGTGACACCAAACGGCATTACAGAATACTCATAATGCCCATATCTCGTTCTGAATGCTGTCTTCTGGATATCTTCGTCCTTCACTTTAATCTGGTGATAACCTGACCTCAAATCAATTTTGCTAAAGTGACTATTTTTGATAGTCACTTTATTCAGTTGCCTGTAATCCACACAAAGACGCATACTCTCGTCTTTCTTCTTCACCAACAGCACTGGCGCTCCCCAAGGCGACACACTAGGCCTTATGAACTTCTTTTCAAGTAAATCCTCTAGCTGACTATTCAACTCAGATAATTCGGATGCAGACATCCTATAAGGTGCCATGGACACGGGTCTAGTACCAGGCACTAGATCAATAGCAAACTCTACTTCTCTTTCAGGTGGCACATCAGGGATCTCATCGGGAAACACTTCAGTGAAACCCACAAACTATTGGCAACTCTTCAATCTTGGCTTGGCTCTCAACGGACAACGATGCCATCAAAGTAAACAGCTTAGCTTCCTCCTTCATGGCCCTATGCAACTGACCAGAATGCAACAAAACAGATTCTTCCTCTTTGGGAGAAGGAAAACTCACAGATCTACTAAAAGAATTAATATGCACATGGTTATCTACTAACCAGTCCATACCAAGAATGATGTCTAACCCTCCCAATGGCAAACAAATAAGATCGACAAGAAACTCTCTGCCGAAGACTGACAGAGGACACTTAGCACACACTAGGGAAGTAGTTACTGAACCCTTAGCTGGAGTATCAATAACCATCTCCCTTCTCATAGTAGACAATACAAGACCCAATTTCTCAGCACACAATGCAGCAATGAAAGAATGAGTAGCACCAGTATCTACTATAGCAATCAAAGGAGTACCGTTAATAAAGCAAGTACCTCTAATCTCGTTGACATCCTCAGATCCTGCCAGAGCCAAACACCTTCCCTTTAGCTTTCTCCCTCTTGGGCTTAGGACAATTAGTACTAACATGACCCACTTTATCACAGTTGTAGCAAACCACCTCTTTCTTCTCACAATTAGTAGACTTATGGCCCCTCTGACCACACTTGAAGCAACGGATCTCAGTGCACTCACTACTCTTATGACCAGGTTTCTTGCAAGCATAACACACCACACCTGCAGAGGCACCTCCCCCACTTGAACTCTTACCAGCACTTGTCTTCCACTTGCCTTTACTTTTATCAACATCATAGGGCTTTCCCCTAAATTGAGCATTCTTCTTTTCCCTCGCAACCTTGTAAGCAGCAGTACTATCCTCCTCATAGATCCTACACTTGTCAACCAACTTAGCAAAATCCCTAATCTCTTGATACCCAATTGCTTTCTTTATATCTGGATGCAGACCACTCTCAAATTTGACACACTTGGAAAATTCTGAATCGGCTTGGTTGTCATAATAAGGGCAGAATTTGACTAACTCCTCAAACTTGGCTGCATATTCAGCTACTGACTTGTTTCCCTGCTTCAGTTCTAGAAACTCCACCTCTTTCTTGGCCCGCACATCTTCAGGATAGTACTTCCTTGTGAATTCCTCCTTGAATACACCCCAGGTGATCTCTTCACCCGCAACTTCTAGCCTCTGCTTCTTTCTCATCCACCAATCATCAGCCTCTTCTGCTAGCATATGAGTCCCGAACTTCACTTTCTGAGCTGGGGTACACTCCATAACACGGAAGATTCGCTCTATCTCCCTCAACCATGTCAACGCTCCATCCGGATCGTACCTACCCTTGAAGGTGGGTGGTTCTCCCTTTGGAACGTGGCCAACTTGCGGTCTTCAGCATCCTCTCTGCCACCCCGCTGGTTCCCCATTGCCTGAGCTATGGCTTGCAAAGCTTCAGCAAGAGCAGCATCCATTCTCCTAGCCATTTCAACCTAACACTGCAGCATTAGCACCAATTAAGAAACAAACTAACACTACCTAGTTGTCATAGATACTATGACAGACAGACTTGGCCGGACAGACCTAACTTTTGCTCTGATACCACTAATGTAACACCCCCTTCTATTAATTACTATTTTAATAAATAAAAAAAATCAGAGTTTCAAAAACTTTCCACGCACCTCAAAGAGAGTGCTACATTTCATCAAAACATCGCAAAATATCATTTAAAACTCAAACGCAACTAGTGCGTGAGGGCGAACCCTCAAAACCTGTCTTAAGTTTACAATAATCCAGAAAATAGTTTCACAGCACATCGGAATAAAACCAAGTTTAATGTATTCAGTACATAATCCAAATCAGTCTAATACATAAAAGGAAATGACAATACTACGACACCCCGCCCATGGTGTTACTTAATCAGAGCTGACACAAACGACCCAAGAAGGCATGAACACCTTCACTCAGTATCACCTGCACGATGCCACGAGAGCAGGCAACATAAAAGTAGTAGGGTGAGTCTCTTTACATAAATAATAACAAGTAAGATAAGCATTATATTAGGAAAACCACTAGTAACACAACAATTAAGGCATTTATCATTTAATTGCAACACTAAGAAATAGTAGTAATGGATTAACTAAGCACCATTAAGATTCACTACGCAACCATGAGTATATGTATCTATGCAATATGCATGTGGATCCATCATCACCTCAATAACCCCGTCGGGCACTCACCTCTTTTGGCCGAAGCCACATCACCTCTTTTGGCCGAAGCCACATCACCTCTTTTATATGCATATGATTTATGTCACACCATGACAATGCATCACAACACAATAAATTCACCACAACAATCATTAACTCACCTCTTTGGCCGAAGCCACATCACCTCTTTATCATCACCACCTCACCACACACCTCATTTATTAAATTAAATCTCACACCAAGGATTAAATCCCACCTAAGGACCTTTTCAACACCCAAGGACCATTTTGACACACCCAAGATTAATTTAACACTTAGGGACCATTCTAGCACTTAAGGACTATTTTAGCACATTAGGATTAATTTAGTAATTAGGGACTATTTTGACACATTAGGATTAATTTGGTACTTAGGGATTATTTTGGAAATCAAGGGACTATTTTGAAAATCAAGGGCTAAGACATCACTTAGACACCATTGGCACAACTAGCGCCAAAGGCAGCCATTTTGGCGCCCCATCCGTGCCCCAACCACACACACGCACTCCATCCACGCGCACCACACACACAGCGCACATACAACCACCACAGCGCCAAATTCGAGGAATTGGCGCCTTCTTCCTGCACCGTACCACTGCACACCCACTCACTCACCAGCGCCAAATTCCTAGTGAATTGGCGCCACACATGCTCCACCACTTGAACAGTGACCATGGCGCCACATTCCCCAGCAAGTGGCGCCCCCCCTTCACCCAGCATGCACAACCGTGCCAAAATACATAGACCAGGCGCCATTTCCTTGGCAAGGTGGCGCCTCCTGCACTATTCACACACTCTTAAATAATTTTTCAACAATCACATACACTCCAACAACATTTTTATCCAACAATTCAACACTCGATTCACAACACTCATTTAACCAATTAATCAACATCACTAAATCCACATAATCTCATATTTCATCACATTGAAGCATTTTATCAAACACTTTGCATGCACATTTAATAATGCATTTATTCCCAACATCAAGCACCATACTAGCACCAAATTAAGCATCAAATACAACAACAACATATGATTAACACAAAATTCACACAAACAAACCATCCTAGTGCTATTCCACACATAACACATATCTTACAATTTATTATAGATGTAAATGAGAGTCCCCTAACCTTGAGTGAGCTAGAACTTCAACTCAACACCAAGAATCACCCAAATGGAGTATTTCTACCCTCCTTTTCAGCTGGGCAAACCGAAACCCTCCCTCTCCTTGGGGTAAAAACGAAAAATCAACAAAATGGAGAGGAATGAGACCATAGAACTCTTAGAAATGGAATAAGGAAAAGAAATGAGGAAGATTGAGACCAAGAACTCACTTACCAAGCCAAAACTCAAGAAATCTCTCTCTCTTTTTCCCCTCTCCACGCCGTCAGCCTCCTCTCCTCTTCTCTCTCAAATTTTCTTCTTTTTCTTTCTTTGTTTGGAACACAATAAGACCCTAACTTAGGGACCCCTAGGTTTATGACTAAACATTGGGCTCACTAATGGCCCTTGGGCCTTATTTCCACCTCCCCAATTAATTTATTTCACCTCCTGAAATAAAATAAATCCAACTTAAGTATTCTATTTAAATAGATTAGACCCCTTTTGATAAAATAAACTCAACTATTTAATTAACTTAATTAAATGTTGCAAGCCTTAAATAACTTAATTAAATAAATAATTAAATTATTTTGGGCGTTACAGTGACAATCACCATGAACAAAGTTATCCTTTTCACACTGATTTGCCTTCATAGTTAGCAAGTACTATGTTATGTGGTCTCAAATCAGTCTCTGATTTGCCTATCTTTGACAGTATGCATTGTGGCATCAGATTGACTGCGGCACCTCCATCAACCAAGACTTTATTAATTCCCACATTGTTTACTTTGGCTTGGATGAACAGGGGTTTCAAATGGTACTTTATTCAACCATCTGGCCTTTCAAACATGGCTGTTTGTTCTTCTATGCAGCCGTTGTTTAGGACATAATAACGTACTGGCTTATGCTTCGCCATATCTTCGTCGAACTCTCCTTCGACCTCATTTACATCAGAAATCACGTCAAACTCAAAAGGAAGAATTGAGACTACGTTGTACAGGACATCAAAATCTGGTTCTGAATCAGTAAAACCAGACCCTATATCCTCATCTAAGTCAAAGCCTTCTTTCTCATCGAGGCCTTTTGCCTTGTTTAAACCCTCTATAACAACTGACAGAGGAGGAAAAATCCCCTGTTGCTGGCTTCCTTTGCACTTCAATTTTGGACACTACTTGTTTGCCCTTGTTGTTACTATTGGGGTTGGCTTTTGCTGTTGTAGTTACCTTCTTTTGGCGTTGAAACCTTCGCCATTGTGTTCTAGTCATTGGGTTCTTCGCTTTGTAGTTGTTGCTGTAGGCATATTTCTTCGACACTATCGTCTTACCTTGATTTGCAACACTTGAACTTCCTTTCTCTTTTGTAGAACGGTACCCTGCATCCTTTCCCTCTGAGCGGACCCACTTCTCGACAGGGGATTTTGAGTGAACCCATTTTCTAACTGGCGAAGCCATTAGTGGTACATAGGTCTTGATCTGGTACTTTTATGGTTTCTTTGTTGAAGAACCACTTTGTATGGGATTCCCCTCTTGTTGAAGTTGAACTTAGGTCTCTTGTCGACCCACTTTCCTTTTCTCTTCAGTTGAGGAGTAAACCCTTCTAGATTTTTAGCAGCTTCTTTGTCGAATACAGAACTGCACCTTGGACACAACATAACCTCTGAGTTGTTGATCTTACAAAGGTTAAGGAAGTCAATGAGTTCCTCTTCAGCCTTAGGATACACCACTTGCATTTTCTCATCGTATTGGTCCTCAGTAACACCTTCGACACCAACCTTTGGGTTTTCAGCGGTTGCTCTAGCACCATTGCCTGCGGTTGTAACCTCCACAACTTCGGCCATGTGAATTTCGAATGGCTCAGCATAGGAGACGTCTGCTGTTGGAAGAGGATCAGTATCAATCTTCATTGGAGGCTTTGATTTGTCTCCAAACTTTAGCCTTCCTTCATTCAGTGCTTTTTGGACAAGATCCCTGAAAAGAACACATTGAGAGGTATTATGGCCTAAATAATTATGATATTTGCAATAACCTCTTTTCTTTTGTTGTTCTAATGGTGGTATTTTGATGCCTTTAGGCACAATTATCTGACCATCAGCAACTAGAAGATCAAAAATTTGATCACATTTAGTAACATCAAAGGTATAGGTTTTTGCAATGAATCTATCATTTTTAGGCTCGACATGATTTGTCCCATCTAAAGGCTTCAATAATTTACAAGCATAAGGATGTCCAGTTTCAATTCAGCAACATTAACCTCTTCTTCGACATCTTCATAAGAAATGTCGAATTCTTGGTCGTTACCATATGATTCCACATAGGCGACCTTTTCTTTTTTATTGAACTTATTAGTTCTAGTTTTTTCAGACTTTAGTCTTTCGACTTGTCGAACTCTATCAGCGAGTTGTGCCATATCTCTTAAGTGTGAAGTATCTAGCTTCTTCCTTAGAGAATTTGGAATATTTTAGCCTCAAGTGCTCATTATGGGCTAAGTCCCCTACCTCAGTCAAGTAACGGGCAACGTGTTCGACGGTAGATTCACTAGTTTCCCCAGCGAATTTTGTGAACTTAGGGATTTTCCAACCTCTAGGCAACTCAGTTTGTAACACATATTCGACAAATCACGAAACAAAATTGGAGTGCATGCGGCCTAAATTTAGGCCATTCTCAGGCTAGAATTGTCTCGACAAGATTGGTCAAATTGTTTTGGAGACCAAAATTGTTTTGTTGAACTTGTCTAACCACTTCATCAGCATTTTGACCCCTATTAACCAACACTATTTCGGGATTCGCTTCGACTTCCCCTGCCATAGGTTGTTCGATAACAACTAGTTGTGCCTGATTTATAGGAACTTCAACAGGCATATTAATCTGAATTGGTGGCACTGGCTGGTTTTGCACTGGTGGAGTGCCAAAGAAGTATGCAATTCTACCCATTTGGTTGGCCAACATTTGATAACTTTGGTTTGTGTTCTGTATCAAAGGATTGAACACAGTGCCTATTTGTTAGGTCAACATATTAACCATGTCATGATTACTGTCATCCATTTGCTGCCTTAACGCTAGCAAGGATGATGTGGTCAAGGCTAGTTGGGCGTTTCGACCAAAAATACTTTCTGGGGAACCGTGAATTGGGGAAATTTCTGTTCCCACGGTGTCTGCATACGCTGACATATTTGTTTGTAGGCCTGCCATTATAGTCGTTGGCATACCATATGGATAACCTCTAAACTGAGAGAGGTTTTGAAATCTTGTGTCAAAAGAACCCCCAACCAAAGGATTTACCATCAAAAGGCTCGTTGAAGACCCCACTATCAATGGTTGTGATATTGTTGCAGTATTTGACACAGATACAGGGGCAGTTATCCCTACCATTGTCGAAGAAGGCATGGGAGCAAGTACTCCTACGACTGTTGCAGCGTTAGCATAACCCTGTGACGCTTGTTCTTGTGAACTTTGTGGATTTTGTGCATTCGACGTTGAAGCATTGTTTGAACTTGAACGTGTCAATGTAGAAACTATTTTTCCACTTCTCAAATGCATATACCAAACCACGAAATGCTCATGCAAGTAATAAAATCAACACTATCTGTCCCACCGGGCGTGCCAATTTGTTTACGGTGATTTTTTTTAAACAATCGCTGGTCCGAATTATTAACTTGCGAGATCAACCAATAAATCTCGGGAGCATATTGCGTTGATTACTTACAAGAAACTATGTGAACACTCCTCGTGTTCTTCGTAAATCACCAGAAATGTAAAAGAAAAGAAAAGAAGAATTGCCTTGAACGCCAAGGAATCCTCAAAAGAAAACGAAAGATAAAGAAAAGAAAAGTTTAAAGAAATAAACTTAAATTGCATAAAAGTGTAAAAGGGTGGTGCACAGATCCATACATTCGCTTCTGTTGCTCAGTTTTCTCTATCGCTAGAATTTTAAGCGTAAGAATCAGTATGTTGGGATTGTGACCCGTTTTCCTTCTTAGGAAAAACTATATATACTAAGGAGAGAGAAACAAACTGCCTACAACGGTTAACACATTCAAAATTTAAACTAAGAACCGTTAATTCTTCGACAACTTGATCACCAAAGTCTTCGACAGCACTGAAACAGCTTCCTTCGACGTCATCTTCTGAGCCTAGGCTAGTTACTTCAACTTTGTCTTCCCGTCGAAGTGTATCATTTTAGTCTTCAATCTTGTAAAATCCTTTCAGTGATCGAAGAACACCTTGGACATATCCTCTTGGAGTCGAAGGCTTAGGTTGCCTTCTCTAAAGCAAAAAGTCAAACAACATTGACTGCATTTATTTAGCCTGTCGAAAATACAGGCTAACAGAGTCACTCTAAAATTCGTCTTTGAAACTTTAAGTAGACATCTTCTCCATCTATTCATAAGCCTCTAGGGAAAAATAGATGAAACTTTGACAACACCCATAAACTCAACCTGAAGAGCAAAAGAATTAAATTTGGTCATTGCGAAACAGCCAAGCAATGCCGCCATATGATCTCTAAAAATACCAGCAGTACCCAATGGCACAGGATAAGAATGGGGAGGAGGAGCCCATATGACTTCTTTATATTTGGAGATTTTGTAGGCTTTCCAGATATGGAGAAACCTTTTAGAATAAATAATTTGTGTGTGGAGGACGACATGCATCAAGAGCTAAGCATCTCTGAAAGAGTATCACTAGCAGCAATCTTATTTTTTGCTGCCTGTAAAGATATCTTATTGTCATAAAATCGAACGTTGATTCTACAGTGCCATATATATAGTACTAAAGATGGAAATAACACATGCCTGAACAACATCTTTAAGTTGATAACTCTAGTTTCTCTTAGAGATGTTTAAACTAGCTAGAGGATTGCTCGAATACACGCGAGATTTGGAGAATATCATAAAGCCAACTACAAAGACTTGCAACAAAATGACAATCACAAAAAAGATGAATAGAGCTTTCAACTTCCATACTAGAAATATAAAATCTTGAAACATAGGTGCATCCTCTAAGCATGAGATTTTCATCTATGGGAACTTTTTGTTGGGAAAAACAACATATAGAAAAAAAATGAGCACAATCAGAACACAAAAATTTAACGTGGAAAACTCTAAAATCGGAGAAAAACAACGAACTGTTATCAAATGACAACCAGAGTATAACATTTTGTGAAATTTTTTACAACATGTAGACCTCTCGATCTCAAACAGCCCATGGCCTTAGTACATCTACACACTCCAAAGAAAATATTTAACTACATCTCACAACACTCTAAAACAATAGTATAAGAGAAAAAAAGTCAACCACAAACTTTAGGTGTTTCTAAGGGATGCATTTGGTAAAGAATAACTTGAGCGCATTATATAGTCTTGGTCTCCCTCTTCATTTACAAAACTAAGCAATGTGGGACTTCTTCAAGATGCTCAATTTCAATCAACTCCAACAATCTCCACCTTGATTGTAAATGATACCCGAGCCATTTACCATTTTCATTGTCTGCACTGACAATCGTAGTTTAAAAGAACTATCATACACCAACATAGAGAGTGTACTTCACTTGAAGCTAATTCACTTCAATAATTTATCAATGTCAAAAGTCATCGACATAACTTCTTCAAGATGCTCAATTTCTATCGACTCCAACACTTTGTTATGCAGAAAAGTACAGAAGGCGTCAAACTATGAAAGACATTGAAGGGGGGATAGATTTAATCAAAAGAAGTTTAAAATTTGAGGAAATCCTACTAGGAGAATTATAGAAGTTAGAAAACATAGGTATCTCGGAGACTTAGGAAACCGGATGTGAATTTTTCCCAAACTAGCTTATTATGCTCTTCAAACACATAAACCTTCAAATTTGTGATCAATTCAATTTTATGTAAAGTTTATAGGTGAGTAACCAAAAACTTAATCAAATTAATGGAGAATTTGAACATTAACTATAATTGTTATGATGGTTAAAAAACTATAATTTTTATGTATTTTTTGTTTGCAAATTATGTGCTAAGTATCATTCATAAACTCACACATGCAAAGTGGAAATCAGAAATTCGAACTCGAGCAACTATATATATGAAAAATCCAATATGATAGTGTATTATTTACTATTTATACCAGGCCTTACCGGTGGTGATTGTCACTCTATTTGCAAACAAAAAAGATTATATATTAAATGTCAAAGATTATGTTGAAACACTTATATAAAAATCCTAGACTAAATTAATATATTATAAATTTCATAGAATAAATTTAACTTTTGAGCGTATGTACCAAAAATAAAGGGTCCTTTTTTTTATACCCCCACCTTATACCCATCTATCCCCACATAAAACTGAAAACCCCAAAAAACCCTGAAAAATGTATTTTTTTTAAATACTCACAAAAATAAGGAATCGTATATACAGTGTTTGTACGTAAATACGATTGTGGGGGTATCGTATATACATGTGATGGGGGTATATACGATGCCCTTAATAATCAACATCGTATATACATCCCCTAAAGATATATACGATGGCCTTTTAATTTTTTTTAATGATTTGTTTTAATTTTTTTTAAAAAAGTTTATAAAAAGACTACTAAAAATTCGTTAAAGAGCCAAAACTAATCTAAGAATTATAAAAACACCACTAAAAATCTAACAAAACCTATGCAATTTTTTTTAGATTTTTTGGAGACTATGAAAAATTAAAAACATTAATAAAAAATAGTAAACAATGGAATTTGGGATTTTGAGACACTTGTCCCATTAGAAGTCTCTTCTACGGAAGTCCTGATCCTTAATTTTTTTTCGGATTTAATGGCTGTGGTTTCATCACTACGCCAGAATTGTAAAAAGAGATCGCCATCTTTACTAGCGTTTATAAAAAAACGCTACCCATTTTAATAACACGCTACACCATTAGTAGCGTTTTAAAGTAAAACGCTACCCATTAGGTAACACGCTAGACAGATCCCTAGCGCTTTTACTCAAAACGCTAGCCAATTAGAAAACACGCTAGACAGATCCCTAGCGCTTTTATTCAAAGCGCTAGCCAATTAGAAAACACGCTAGATAGATCCCTAACGTTTTTTAGAAAGCGCTAGGTATTTAGAAAACACGCTAGACAGATCCTAGCGCTTTTATTCAAAACGCTAGCCAATTAGAAAACACGCTAGATAGATCCTAGCGTTTTTATAAAACGCTAGGTATTTAGTAAACACTCTAGACGGATCCTAGCGCTTTTATTCAAAACGCTAGGTATTTAGAAAACACGCTAGATAGATCCTAGCGTTTTTTAGAAAACGCTAGGTATGGTTAAATAATTTTTTTCGTTTCCCATTGAGCTACTTCCTCTCTCTCACTAACACTCTCACCCGTAAACGCAAAATCACTCACCCGAAACATAAAACCACGACACCCTAACGCAAATTAACATCATCTCTCTCAACGAAAATCATCTCTCTCAGTGAACATCATCTTTCTCAGTCTCTCACTCAAACAACATTGGTGAGTTTTCTGTTCCTTTCTCTGTTTCTTGTTAGATATTAATTGTGGGTTCTAGTTTAGAAATATATTAGTTTTGTCACTTGTGCACACTAGACTCTTTTTTTTTTTTTTTTACCACTAGCCTCTTCTTGTTACACATAAATTAATTAAGTTCATTAATTGTTTGGAAGACTAGACATGGTTCCTTTGTCTTGACCAAAGGACCGAGAATAGAAATAGAATATGAGATAGATATAGCTTGGGAAAATAAGGAGTGGAATTGAAAAAATTTTAAAAGAGGAAATTTTGTTTGTTTTTTTTATATGAATTGATTCTTCATTATATTCGAATTGCTTGATGGGTCATATTTAAAGTTCTCTTCTCAGGATTTTATTATAAATATTTGGAAATTATGGATAGAAATTGGATGTCTGCCAATCGTCTGTCCAAGGAGTATGCCGCTGGAGTGGATTATTTTGTGAGCTGTGCTGTTGAACGTTTAGGGACTTCTAGTGGTATGAAATGTCCTTATTTAAGGTGTTGTTATGTAAAATCAGTTATTGCAGAGGAGTTGGCACGACATTTAAAGGCGAATGGAATTGATCAAAGTTACACTTGTTGGATAATGCACGGTGAGAAAAAAGGTGAATCTTCAAATATGAAAGATATTAGTAAGAGATGTGAGCCGCCGGTTGACACCGGGACACATTCATTTGATGCGAACGAATTTGAAGAGATGGCAAAGGTGGTTGAAGAGGATCTTAATGATTGTCCTGAAATGTTTGAGAAGTTGATAAGCGATGCAGACACCATTGTATGCGGGTTGTCTTGAATTCACAAAATTATTGGTCGTGATCAAGTTGTATAACTTGAAAATTATCCACGGATGGACGGATAAGAGCTTTACTGATTTACTCGCACTACGAAAGAAATGTTGCCGAATGATAATGTGCTTCCTTCTCGGACGTATGATGCAAAGCAAATGTTGGGGTCTATTGGCTTGAACTATGAGAAGATACACGCTTGTCCGAATGATTGCATTTTATTTCGGAATGAACATGCGTTGTTAAAGTCGTGTCCTAAATGTAATGCACCGTGGTATAAGAAGAAAGAGTCCGCTCCGAGAAAAGGTGTTGTGGTATTTTCCTATAATTCCTCGATTTAGGCGCATGTATCGTAGTTCGTAAGATGCACAACACTTGACATGGCATGAGGATGAAAGGATTAAAGATGGTATGCTCGACACACGGCAGATTCTCCATGATGGAAAAAAATTAATATTGAGTATCCTAATTTCGGGGATGACCCGAGAAACTCACGCCTTGCATTGTCTCTGCCGATGGATTTAACCCGCACGGTATCGAGTAGCTCCCACGATTACATGGCCCGTGATTTTACCGCCGTGGCTTTGCATGAAAACGCAAATATATGATCTTCTGTTACCTCAAAATTTCGATGAAGACATTAAATGAAGCTTTAAATGGGGCTGACTTCACATTTAATGTTGTTCTGTGGACCATAGGTCAATGTTCAAGCCGGTGCACCATGATTTCGGCGGAAAAGCGCATAAGGGCAAGGAGTGCAAGCGACCTTCGACAAGCTTAGCTCTCAAAGCCATGAAGCAAGGAATCTTCGACAAGCGAAGACACAACACTTCGACAGGGTTGGGTTCAACATTTCGTCAAGCAGTTGACAACGGGATTAGTCGAAAGTGCGAGCGGCAAGAGTAGTGGCGCGTTACTCTCCCGTAGTTTTAGGAGGCAGTTACCCTTTTCCCCACGATTGTTCCTAGGAGTATAAATACCCCTTTGTAATAGGAAACAAGGGTCACCACATTTTACAAAAACTCTGGGAAACTCAACTTCCAAGTCAAAGCGAAACACGAGTGAAACAGATCCTTGTATGTGTTGGTGAACCATTTTTCTTTCTTTCATTTAATGCAAAGTCTTTACTTTCCTTTTACGTTCATTTATTGCTTTTACTTCGCTCTCAAGTTATTTCTTTCTACCATTCTCTGTTCTTACGTACTTCAAAAAACACAAACTCAATGGCAATTGTCAAAGAGATTTTCTAGTTTGATCTCACAGTCTCGATATTGAAAACTAGTGATTGTTTGCTAAAAATACCAGCAAACAAATTGGCACGCCCAGTGGGACCCTTGCAAATAATATTTGTGTCTTTTCTATCAGTATACGTGTTTGTATGCACTTGAGGAGTGGTAGAATGGTACGCACCAATTCTAACAACACCTCTAGTTCCAGCCCTGTGATATCACAAGTGCAAGGAACAACGGTAGATTCTGCCAACGTCAGTGTTGGAAATATTGCGGGGACTATGGCCCCAGTGACATCAGTAACCGTTCCCACGATGTCAATGACCAATGGTGGTTCGACACCGTCTATGGCCTTGCCACAAAGTATAGGACTTCCTTCTAGTCCTTACGTGGCAACAGGAAATAGTTTGGAGAC
This sequence comes from Oxytropis ochrocephala, assembly GCA_020916435.1. Classification (NCBI taxonomy): domain Eukaryota; kingdom Viridiplantae; phylum Streptophyta; class Magnoliopsida; order Fabales; family Fabaceae; genus Oxytropis; species Oxytropis ochrocephala. The sequence continues at coordinate 47,614,891 of CM037091.1, read as the reverse complement.
ACGTTTCCAAAACATGAGTCTACCACCATACCCTTTTGGGGTATATGGCATGCCCTCTTGGAATGCCACATGTCTCGACCTTTTCTCCTTCACACGTCTCTTACGAGGCGTGCTTGGTGAAATCCTCTGCATTAACCAATGCGTCCTTGTTGGCGTTAAGGCAACAAGTAGACGCAACAATCATGATATGGTTAATATGCTGACTCAACAAATTGGTACCGTGTTTAATCCTTTGATTCAAAACACCAATACCAGTTACCAAATGTTGGCAAACCAAATGGGTAGGATTGCAGATTTCTTTGGGGCTCCTACGGGAGACAATAGGCAGTTACCCAATTATGGGAATAATGCGCCTAATACCCCACAGAGATCAGTTACTGTCGAAGCCCAGGCAGTTATGGGCGAACAACAAGGGATGGGAAACCACGTCCCTGAAGTAGTCATGGTAAATCGAAACCAAAATGCCGATGAAGTTGTTCGACAAGTGCAACGAAATAACGTTTGTGCTCAAGACAACATAGCCACTTTGGTAGAAACCATAATGGCGCAGAATGGCCTTAACGTAGGTTTACACAGCCTAATTTCATATCGCCACCGTGAATATGTCCTACTGAGCGAGAGTTGCCAAGGGGTTGGAAAATCCCTAAATTCACTAAGTTTGGGGGTGATACCAATGAGTCCACTGTCGAACACATTGCCCGGTATATGACTGAGGCAGGGGACATAGCCCAAAATGAGAGTTTGAAAATGAAATATTTTCCAAATTCTCTAACTAAGAATGCCTTTACGTGGTTTACCACTCTACCCCCTGGTTCCATGTACACATGAGAGCGATTAGAAAAACTTTTCATGAGCAGATTCTATATGGGCGATCGAAGATTAGTCTTAAGAGAATTGGCGGTGTTCGACGTAAAGTGCCTGAAGCTATCGACGATTACCTGAATAGGTTTAGGTTGTTAAAGGCTAGGTGTTTCACACAAGTGCCTGAGCACGAGCTTGTCGAAATGGCTGCAGGGGGCCTTGATTATTCAATTAGAAAGAAATTGGATACCTCTCATTTGAGAGACATGGCCCAGTTAGCCGATAGGGTTCGACAAGTCGAAAGGCTTAAAGAGGAAAAGGCTAGAGTGAATAAGTTCAATAGAAAAGAAAACTCACCAAGGCTTTCACAAGAAAGAAAAGATAGCCTATGTCGATGAGCAATTCGACTTTGCGCTTAGTGATGTCGAATCGAGGAAATAGACGTGGTGAACTTAAGCCTGGTCCTCCTTATGCCCAGTAAATTATTAAGGCACGCAAATGGGAATAATCCCGTGGAGCCAAAGAATGATAGATTTGTGCCTAAGACATACACTTTTGATGTTACTAAATGCGATGAGATTTTTGATTTATTAGTAACTGATGGCCAAATCATAGTGCCAAATGGCCTGAAAGTTCCTCCTCTCGAACAGAGGAAGAAAAAGGGTTATTGTAAGTTTCATAATTTTTTGGGACATACAACTGACCGTTGTGTTCTTTTCAGGGACATGGTTCAGAAAGCAATTGAAGAGGGAAGGCTCAAATTTGGGGACAAGAAGAATAAAGCACCTATGCAAATCGACACCCACTTCATCAAGTGGAGGCTATGTATGCGAGAACCGATTGAGATGAATATCAATATGGTGGATGCTAAAATGGTGGATTCTCCAAAGCCTACCAAACCTTCTGTCGACAAAATCAAAAGTGTAGTGCAGAAGGGTGTTGCTGTACAACATGTCACTCAGGAAGAGTATAATGAGAAAGTACAATCTGTGTACCCCGAAGCTGAGGAAGAGTTGATAGACTTCTGAGCAGTGCAAACCGAGAAACTCGAGGTCATGTTGTGCCCAAGATGTAGTCTTGTGTTCGATAAGGAGGCGGCTAAAAGTGTCGAATCTTTGTGAGGTTCGACAACCTCTGAAAAAAAATGGCAGACAAGAGGCCAAACTTTAGCTTTAAAAGAGGAGACCTTCCTTACAAGGTCGGAAGTTCAAACAAGGCTTCAACAAGCAAACCACGCTTTCTTTGGCAAGAGTCATGATGAAGAAGGAATTTGTGTTGTCGCCTCTGCCAAGCCATTTATTCCAAGAGCGAGATCTCTCAACCAAAAGTGGATACATGCTTTGGTGTAGACACTATAGGAATGCTGCTCAGAATGCTTTGAAACGGTCAAGCCACGTACAGGTGAGGCCGCAAAGTATAATTACAAGAATAATTATAAAGGGAAGAATCCCATGACTAAAACCCAATGGCGTCGTTATCAACGCTCGAAGAAGAAGGCAGCACTTGCTGTTTCTGACGAGAAAACGCCAGAAGGTTCGAAGACGGCCAAGAATATGACCTCTAGAGCCGTGGGGACAACGAAAGTAAACATAGGAGCTGCCAATCAGGTAAAGGTTGGGAATAAGGCTAAAGGAAAATCTATTGTGATAGAGGAACCCAGGAGGCCTGTTTTGGAGAGAATTTTTCCTCCATTAACATCATTGAAGGGAAAAAGCGCTTCGTTCGACATGGATGAAGACGTTACTTCGGACTTCGAAGACTCTGAAGCCAGTTTCGACGTCATCTGCAACGTGGTGTCCATTCTGCCTAGTGAGTATGACGCCGTTACAGTACCAAACGATGTCAAAGAAGACTTCATTGGAGATATGGCTAATCACAAGCCAATGTGCTATTATGTAATGAACAACGGCTGCGTCGAAGAGCAGATGGCCACTTTCGAAAGGCCAGATGGAAGCATGCAACACCATCTGAAGCCTTTGTACGTCCAAGCCAAAGTTAATGGTGTGGGCGTCAATAAAATATTGGTCGATGGAGGTGCTGCTGTCAACCTGATGCCTCAAGCCATGCTGCAAATAATAGGGATGTATGATACAGACCTTAGGCCCCATAATATTGTGTTGACCAATTATGAGGGTAAATCTGGCCGGTCTTTGGGGGCCGTTGAAGTGGAAGTGGTGGTAGGAACTGTCAGAAGGACTACCATGTTCTTTGTCATCGCTTCGAAAGCAAGCTATAATCTGCTCCTTGGGAGAGAGTGGATACATGGAGTAGGAGCTGTCCCTTCAAGCCTACACCGTGGTTCGGTAATGTGGAAGGAAGATGGTCTTGTGTAATATGTTGAAGCGGACCAAAGTTACTTCCTTCTTTGGCGTAAATAATGTCACCAAGGAAAATTTCGAAAAACAAATGGCGAATATTGCGCCATGCTCATCTTCTAGTCAAGCATATATCTCTTCAGATAATGTGCTTTCCTCTGTTCGCCTATACCCAACACATGGTTTTGTGTGGGAGAGGGAGGTGATAGAAGGTGCAAATGTCTATCCTGAGGGTGTGTTACCTCCAACAGGATGGGACACTGATTCTTAAAAAGTCTTAGATGTCAATGCCCAATGCTTGGGATAGAATTACGGCTTACATGGCCGAGAATAAAGTAAAAACGGCTTTGGAAGCCGAAATAAATCAACAAACAATGGCTGTCGAAGCCATAACTTCATCTGAAGAAAATGGTGAAGTCATCGATAGCAAGCTGGATTGCATTTATGATGACGAACCATTAGGTTTTGAAAAAGACCCTAAAGATTCGACAAAACGAATGCAAGCTCAAGATCCAGTGGAAGAAGTGGATTTGGGAGATGGCCTAGTCAAAAGGCCAACATACATTAGTGCACACCTCGATCTTTGCCTTCAAAACCCAAGTTGTTTCACTACTGCAGGAGTTCAAAGATTGCTTTGCTTGGGAGTACAACGAAATGCAGTGCGAGTCGAGAGGTGGTGGAACTTCAAATACCTATTCGACCGTGAAGGAAACCAATAAAGCAAACACCAAGAAGATTTGCTCCTCCAATATTGGCTAAGATCAAAGAAGAAATAGAGAGGTCTGTTCAAAAGCAAATTCATCGAATCGCCGGTATGTGTCGATTGGCTAGCTAATATTGTTCGATAATGAAGAAAAAGCGGAAAACTTAGAGTTTGCGTAGACTTTAGGGATCTAAATAATGCAACACCTAAGGATGAATATGCAATGCACCGTAGCGAAATGCTAATAGACTTCAAGTGTGAGATTTGATTATCTCGGTATGCTAGATGGCTACTCGGGGTATAATCAAATTTTTATTCTTTGAAGAGGACGTGTCAGCTTGACTTTTCGATGTCCAGGGCATTGGGTGTTTATGAATGGGTAGTAATGCCCTTTGGGTTAAAAATGCTTTGGTGCCACGTATCAAAGAGCAATGAACTCTATGTTTCATGATTTTATTGATGATTTTATGCAAGTATACATAGATGATGTGGTGGTCAAGTCATCCTCAGAAATTGGTCATTTAGACCATCTTCGACGTTCTTTCGAACGAATGTGGAAATATGGATTGAAAATGAATCCAACCAAATGTGCTTTCTGTGTACGTGCAGGCAAATTCTTGGGTTTTGTAGTGCACAAGAAAGGCATTGAGATCAACCAAAATAAGACTAAAGCAATTATGGAAACGAAGGCTCCTTCGACCAAGAAAGAACTTGATCCTACTACTCGGAAAAGTCAATTTCCTTCGCAGATTTATTTCAAATCTAAGTGGCAAAACACAAGCTTTTTCGCCATTCTTGGAGATGAAGAAAGAAGATGCATTCAAGTGGGAACAGGTTCACCAAGATGCTTTCGACGCAATCAAGTCTTATTTGGTCAAACCACCAATTTTATTGCCTGTTAGCACAAGAGGATGATAGTGGTGTCGAAAGACCCATTTATTACCTTAGTAGGGTTTTGATTGATGCTGAAACTAGGTATAGTCCAATAGAAAAACTATGCCTTTGCTTATATTTCTCTTGTACAAAATTGAAGCAATATATAAAGTCAGCAGATGTTTATCTTTATTCGCACTTTGATGTAATTAAACATATGTTGTCAAAACCAATGTTACATAGTCGAATTGGAAAGTGGGCTTTGGCTTTGCTAGAATACAACTTAACGTATCACCCCTTAAATCAATCAAAGGACAAGTGGTTGCTTGATTTCATGGTGGACCACTCTCTGTTGTCGAACATGAAATACATTCGTTAGACATACGCCCTTGGAAATTATACTTCACGGCTCAAGCCATAAAAATGGAGTGGGCATTGAATATTAATTATTTCCCAGAAAAACATTCCGACGAAGTATAAATTTAAAATTCGGGACTCTTGCTCCAATAATGAAGCCGAGTATGAGGCTTTAATAGTAGGCCTTAAAATTTTACTCGAATTGGGGGCAAGCCATGTCGAAGTAAAAGGTGATTCTCAACTAGTGGTCAAACAATTGACAAAAGAATACAAATGCATCAACGAACACCTTATTAAATATTTCGTCATTGCCAACACATTGCTAAAAAGGTTTACATTTGTACACCTAGAACATTTATCACGAATTGAAAATCACGTGGCAAATGAGTTGGCACAAATTGCCTCAGGCTACAAAGTGTCAAAGCAAAGCCTAGAAGAGTTAATTGAGATAAAAGATAAACTAATCTCAGAAGACTCTCTTTATAATAATACTCCTTCGACGCTATTGTCAACACCAAAAATTGGGGGGGCAATAAATACGAATGAAGTGCGCGTCGAAAAACGCCACATTTTCGCGATATTGACTTAGCGAAATTTTTGCTATTGACAATATGGTTGATGATGATTAGCGAAAGCCTATTGTCGAGTATTTACAAAATCCTATAGGCAACACTAATAAAAAGTAAAGTCTGAGCTTTAAGCTACGTGTTAATTGGAAACGAATTGTACAAGCAAACTCCGAAGGCGGGTACTATTAAAATGTCTTAGTGAAAATGAGGCATATTTAGCGCTTCGATACACACGATGGAGCATGTGGCTCACATCAAGTAGGCCACAAGATGAAATGGTTGTTATTTCGACAAGGAATGTATTGGCCAACCATTTTAAAAGATTGCATAGAATTTGCTAAGAAATCGCCAAGAATGCCAAAAACATCTTTGGAATCCAAAGATGTACCGCAAATGAATTGCACTCTATAGTGAAACCTTGGCCATTTAGAGGTTGGGCTCTAGATGTAATTGGAGAAATAAAACCAACGTCGTCGAAAGGCCACAGGTACATCTTGGTAGGAATTGATTATTTTACTAAGTGGGTAGAGGCAGTACCTCTTGCCAACGTTGATCAAGAAGCAGTGATAAGGTTTATTCAAAACCACATCATTTACAGATATGGAATACCAGAAACCATTACCACAGACCAAGGTACTGTTTTTACTGGTCGAAAAATGGTAGATTTATTTCTGAAATTGGTTTCAAGTTGTTGACTTCGACACCATACTATGCACAAGCTAACGGTCAAGTAGAGGCTGCAAATAAGATCATTATTAACTTGATCAAAAAGCACGTTGGACGTAAGCCTAGAAGTTGGCACAGTTCTCTTGACCAAGTGTTATGGGCTTGTCGAACGTCGCCTAAAGAGTCTATAAACACTACTCCCTACAGGTTAACATTTGGGCATGATGCAGTGTTACCTATCGAAATTTGTTTACAATCAACAAGGATTCAGAAACAATGTGAAATTCCCTTTGATCACTATTGGGATATGATGATTGATGAATTAGTTGATTTAGACGAAGAAAGGTTGTTAGCTTTAGAGATGCTTATTCGACAGAAAGAGAGAGTAGCTAAAGCCTACAACAAAAAGGTTAAGTTAAAAACCTTTGAGGAAGGAGAGTTAGTGTGGAAAGTCCTATTACCTATGGATAAAAAAGATAGAGTTTTAGGCAAATGGTCACCAGGGTGGGAAGGCCCATTTCGCGTGTTGCAATGCTTTTCGAATGGTGCATATGAAGTCGAAGAGCTAGGTGACGAAAATAGAATCTTTAGAATAAATGGCAAGTATTTAAAGCGATACAAGCCAACGTTAACTGAGATAAAAATTGAGCAATTATAGATAAACGAAAATTGTTCATAAATGGCAATGTGTAAAGAAATGTCAAAATTACATAGCCATTTTTAGAATTCTAAACTATTACAGTCTCAGAAGCTCGACAAGGTGGCCTTATGCCTCTCCATAATGCTAACACTCAAAGAGATAGAGGTGTCGAGAAGGTGCAGCTCTTTGTCGAGATCGGCGAGGATGGCTTGGTGCTTGTCAATCTTCTCCAAATGCTCTATAGTATCAATGCCTTGGTGGTTTTGGTGGGCGAAGAAGCGAAGACTCATTCATCGTCGACGATCGTGCCTTTCGATGCTTAGCGTTTGATGATTGAAGTTGAAGTGTCTTTATCTCTTCGTCATACGCGCACTTTCTGCATCCCACTCAGCGATTGCTTTCGTCGTGCGTTGCTGCTTGGGTTTGAGAGCCTCGATGTCGCCTTGATCGGCCTTGAGAGAAGCGAGTTCCGCTTCAGCGAGTTGACTCTCTTGAACCTTGCGCTTGGAGGTGGTCGACCGTTGGTTGATTAGAAGGAAAGTTGCTCAAAAATGGGGCCAAATTCCATGAAGAATGAAAGGATGTTTTGAGGAGGGTCCAATTTGGTGATCTTGTGAATGAGGATTTTACCTCAAGATATACTGAGATGGATCATTCTCAATGGTCGCCACCAAATCCCTTTCTAATACCTTCGTCTTGGTGGCGAAGCGAGCTTTCCGACCGCCTCTGATTGATAGAACTTAGAGAGTTGTTCAAGAATCTGCAAATCAAGCGGCTCGACGAGCTCTTAAGACTCAACATGATCTTCAAGGTGCCAAGATTAATTCTTCTTTAGCTCACCAATTTCTTGATCGGCGATACACAACGATTGGATGACTCTTTGTGGTAGCACTTTGATCCGCAGGCTCCTCCACTCTAGGCTCCTCTTGTCCTTGATCGAGCATATTTGCTTCAGGAATTTCGACGGAGGTAGCCACTGCTTCCTGTCTTTCGACTTCTGGAATGTTAGGCTCTGGAACTTGGACGCTCTCTTCGACAACTGCTTCTACTCCCACATTTGGAACAAGCTCTTCGAAAGTAGGAATCTCAGGGTCATCAAGTGCCTGAAAAACCTCTTCAGCAGTCACGCCCTGAGGCGAAGAAGGGAAAGGAAGCATTGGAGCCGACATTTCCCGTTCGGCAACCTCAATCAAAGACTCAACGCCAGGATCCTCGACGAGCAGTCCACCTACCTGTTTACAGTAAGTAATACTATTTAAGTTAGAACTGGGAAGGTGAAGATCAAAGAGGTGCGAAATGACGTCGAAAGGAAAGTTACCTTATGTACCTTAAGCCTCTTAATTGGAGGAGAAGAAGGTGATTCAGAAGGCTCGGTGATGGTGATGCCTTGAGCTACCCTTTGAGATTCAGATAAAGCCCTTTTCTTTGACCTCTGAGTGAGAGGGATGTTGTCATCACTTTCAGTGTCCTACAAAAGAGACCAAGTTATGGTACAGGTGATGCCACAAGGAAGTGAATGATCAAATCGAAGAGAAAGGTCGACGTATATACAGTACCTCAGAGCTGGAGGGAATAACCAATTTCTTTTTGGCTTTAGGCTTTTGGAGAGTTTTAGCCGTTTGGGTTGTCACCTGGAGGAAACTTCCAACATGAGTAAAAGCCATAGTCAACAGACAACTTGAGATAAGTGGAAAGCGCCATACCTTTTTTGGAGTGTTGCCTGGAATGGGATTTGCTGCCACTTCCTTCGTAGCAGGGGGAGAAGATTTTGATGTGGTAGTTTTGCCCACCTTGACCTTCAACTTTGTTGCAGGCTTTTCTGAAAATGTCGAAAACATTGGTAAGCAATTGGAAGTGAAGCCAAGTTATAAGTGGTTAAGACTTAAAAAGCTTTGAGTGTCGAAAAGTGTTTACCAGTGTTGTTCGAAGGGAAAGCTGCTACCAATTTCTTCACAATGTTGCCGGCAAAAGTATCAATGGTTTCCCCAGCCGCTTTGGTGTAGTAAACGGTCCACCATTCATGAAATTTTTCAGTACATGAAAACCTTGGATTGAATTTGAGAGGTTCGAAGTTCAAGGCTTTGTAGTGAAATCTCTTGAAGGCTTGTTTATAGGCCGCCTCTGATTCTGGACTCATAAAATCTCGACTGTGAAAGCACACTGGCGCAGGGCGAATTTGACAAAGGCCAAACTGCCTAGCAAAGTAACTTGGGAAATATCTAGTAATTCCCAAACTATTTTTTGTTTTGCTAGGGGTGAGCCTAGTGGAGAGGACAGAAGGAGAGAGGTAAGCTTGCCAAATTCGGTTAACTTCCTCAGCAGGATCGACAGAGGAAGAAGGAAATGGTTGTTTAAACCATGCTGGGCCACAAGACCTTTGGAGAAAAGGAGCCATGGAATCTGTGAAGGTGGTACAGCTCAGGAAAATTTCGAAGTAGACCAGAAAGGATTCTTCGGCAGAGAGGGTTGCTTGCTTAGACCTAAACTGCGCCAATCGAATCCCTTCAGTGCTGCTAGTCTCCACTATTAGTCGAGCAGACTTGGGGATATACAAGTTTAGTCGAGACTCGAAAGTAGCCAACAGCCACAATTGCAGCAACCATAGTGGGCGAGGCCAAAAATTTGGTGGCCGGTTCATTCTCTTTCAATTTATATAACAAGATTATCAAGTTCTTTGGTAGAGAGAGCCTAAAATCAACTTGGCAAGGTTGATGTCTTCTCGCTCATGGAGTGACATGCCAAGGGGCGACGCTTTGGAAACTTGGAGGAGCGTGTGCGTAAGACGAAAATAGATAACCACGAGTTAGAAAGGCTACATGTTCCATGACGGACACTTCCTCGATGTCGCTTCTATGGTGCTCAAAGAATGTAAGGGCAAAGGTGGCATTGGTGAATTTGAAACCGTATGAATAGTCGGGATGTGTGGGATCAAGGTCTCTCCTAAGGGTTTCAGACTGTAATGGCAGCTACATCTAGCAGAGTGGGAGATAACATGCCACATTTCGTGAAGGCTATGGGTGGTACAGATCCCGAATCGCATAGCAGCCAAAAAAGTAGGGTGCTATCGTATTTGGGCCCATACCTAGATAGTTGGATGAGGTCGAAGATGCCCTGTTTTTTCCAGACTTTGGCTTTTTTAGCTTCTACTTTGTCAAGCCAGTTTATGTAGTTTTGTTGGTCGAGCCTAGGAGCAGACCTAAAGACCCTAGAAGGGTTAGCCAGAAACTCTAAGTGAAAAGGGGTTTCAAAGAAAGATTCTAGGTTGAAGCGAACATGGCTAGGAAAAATCTCGAAACTTCAGTAGTTTCCAACAAGATGTCAGGAAGAGGACCCAAATAGGCATGGGTATAAATCTCAGCAGAAGGGATTAATACCTGGGTTTGCCACTGGGTAGAGCGTTCGTCGTTGATATCAGGTTCATCAACAAAACCCTCGAGGGTTTGGGCGTTTCTGGGTTCATCATTCCTCTTTGAACTCCCAGGTTGCGTAACAGCAGCAGATGATGAAGCCATAAGTAAGGAAAAGTGAATACAAGGTGGAATCTGGGTGTAGATTAAAGAGAAAAGACGAAAGTTCGAAACTTTAGTGATTTCAGAATTTTTTGCAAAACGCAGAAGGACTTCACAAGGTTTCAAACCGAAGAAAGAGGAATGCAAAGGGTTGTAGCCGTTTATATATGTTTGGAAGTGAACAGTTATTGGCACGTTCGCCATAACTCGCACGTTTGCGATGTTTGGGAGACGTGATGACCCACCAACTATGCGACGTGTGCCAATAAAACGGTTCGTTTTACCTGCGCAAGTAATGATGACTGTCTTTTCGACCACTATTGAAGTGCAAAAGGCGGTAAAAGTGACCATTGCACAGTATTCAAAAAATGCCTTTTCTTAACTCCTTTCCTTATTCCGTCGAAAAAGCATTTTTTGGGGGGCAATCTGTTACCTCAAAATTTCGACAGTACATTAAATGAAGCTTTAAATGGGGCTGACTTCACATTTAATGTTTTTCTGTGGACCATAGGTCAATGTTCAAGTCAGTGCACCATGATTTCGACAGGAAAGGCAGACAAGGGCAAGGAGTGCAAGCGACCTTCGACAAGCTTAGCTCTCAAAGCCATGAAGCAAGGAATGTTCGACAAGCGAAGACACAACACTTCGACAGGGTTGGGTTCAACATTTCGTCAAGCAGTTGACAACGGGATTAGTCGAAAGTGCAGAACAGCAAGGTAGTGGGCGGTTACTCTCCCGTAGTTTTAGGAGGCAGTTACCCTTTTCCCCACGATTGTTCCTAGGAGTATAAATACCCCTTTGTAATAGGAAACAAGGGTCACCACATTTTACAAAAACTCTGGGAAACTCAACTTCCAAGTCAAAGCGAAACACGAGTGAAACAGATCCTTGTATGTGTTGGTGAACCATTTTTCTTTCTTTCATTTAATGCAAAGTCTTTACTTTCCTTTTACGTTCATTTATTGCTTTTACTTCGCTCTCAAGTTATTTCTTTCTACCATTCTCTGTTCTTACGTACTTCAAAAAACACAAACTCAATGGCAATTGTCAAAGAGATTTTCTAGTTTGATCTCACAGTCTCGATATTGAAAACTAGTGATTGTTTGCTAAAAACACCAGCAAACACTGTCTTTGTTAATTTCTGGGCCCAAACAACCAGGAAATGATATTGATGTATACTTGGCTCCTTTAATTGAAGACTTGAAGCAAATGTGGGAGACGGGGTAGTAGAGTGTATGATGGGTTCGTAGAAAGAAAGTTTCACCACGAGGGCTATGATCTTTGGCACAATTAACGACTTTCCCCGCATACGGCAATCTATCCAGGTATGATAACAAAGGGCGCAGCATGCCCTATATGTGAAGATAACACAGATTGGATGTGGTTGGAACATGGTAAGAAGAATATCTATCTTGGTCATCGAGATTTTTGCCATCAACTCATCACTATCGATTGTGGAGAAAGGCATTTGATGGGAATACAGAAACACGTAGAGCTCCCCGCCTTTGACGGGCGAGCAGTATTTGAAAAGGTGGAAGATTTGAACATTAAATTTGGGAAGCCTTTTGCAGAGAGCTTGCCAAACGGGGTGGAAGAAAAAGTTGATTTTCTTTGAGTTGCCATACTTGGAAGTCATTATATGTAAGGCATTTCATTGATGTGATGCATGTTGAAAAGAATGTCTTCGAAAGTGTCATTGGTACCTTACTCAATATGCCTGTAAGACTAAAGATACCATCAACTCAAGGTTGGATTTGGTTAGTATGGGTTTGAGACCCGAATTGGGTCCTAGAAAGAAGGGTACACGTACATATCTACCCCCTGCAAATTCATATACTCTATCTAGAAAGGAGAAGACTGCCTTTTGTGAGTTAAAGTCTCTAAAGTCCCACGATTGTCATGTTCTCATGGAGCATTTGCTACCCATTGGTATACGATCCATTTTGCCTAAGAAAGTGTGTCGACCTTAACCAAACTTTGTTTATTCTTTAAGGCGATTTGTAGTAGAGTGATTGACCACGAAAGTTGCCAACATTGCAAAGAGAAATTATCATCACTTTGTGTGAGCTTGAGATGTATTTCCCACCCGCCTTTTTTGACATAATGATTCATCTAATATTTCATCTGGTTAGAGAGACACAATTGTGTGGCCCATGTTACATGAGATGGATGTATCTGTTTGAGCGTTACATGAAGATATTAAAAGGATATGTGAAAAATCGATCACGACCTGAGGGTTGTATTGTTGAGCGCTACATAGTTGAAGAGGCTATTGAGTTTTGCACTGCTATCTATCTAGTCTTGAATATTCTGTGGGACTGCCAAGGTCTCGTCATGTAGGAAGGATTAGTAAAGGGATGACAAGAACTAAATTAGTGATGGTATCAAGGAAAGAACTAGAGCAAGCACACTTGTACGTTCTTCACAATGATAGTGAGGTTGATTCATATGTTGCCAAGCTCAAGGAGATTCTTAAGAGTCAATTCCGGGAAAGAAGCAAGTTTGGTTAGCAAAAGAACACAATAGAGTTTCATAGTGTGGCTAAAACATCACATTGATGGTGAGTGTGTTTCGAATCCTACTTCAATTTCAAAAAGATTGAGATGGTTAGCAAAAGGTCCAAATATACATGTCTTCTCTTACAACAGCTATCTAATGAACGAGTGCACTTTCTATACAAAAGAACAAGATAATCAGAGTAAAATGCAAAATAGTGGGGTGACTCTTGTAGCTCATTCTATGCATGCATCCAAAGCAAAAAGACAGATATATGCGAATATGTCTTACTTTGGCTTCATTGAACACATATGGGAGTTGGATTACAATATGTTTCAGAGCCCGTGTTCAAATGTGAATGGGTTGACAATAATCTTTGGTTTACTGATTGATGAATCGTGGTTCATGCGGGTGAATTTCAACAAGTTAGGATATAAAGATGAACCTTTTATTTTAGCATCGCAAGCTCAACAAGTGTTTTATGTCACCGATCCAGCTTAATATCAATTGGTCTATTGTTCTATTGATCGACAAAAATTTGTGTTTAACAACGATGATGATGAAGCACCCGATGATGTTGGTGTTGAGGACGACCCTTTCTTCGTAACATCGTAACCAATAATAGGGAAAATACTTCTATAGAGGATGTTGTATATTTTAGAAAAGATCATAATGATGGAATTACTATTCGTCGGAAAAAAAAATACCAAGACGCGAATTGCAAACAAAATTTTATCTAGGAAAAGGAAAAGGTAATATAGACTTAATGATATCTCGTTATTTTTTATTAATAAATAATTATATAGTTTTTGTAAATTTAACAATAACATGGATTATGTTATATTGCAGGTCAGATGGCATCACTTAGTGATCATGAGAGTGGTCAAGACAAAGAGTCATGAGGGTTGTCTTTATGTTTCTAGCTTTAATTTGTAGCTACTTTTGAGTTTCATAATGTTAGTTAGTTATTATGTTGTATGATTTGGATATGTACATATGTGTGTATCTATATTGGATTGTAATGATATTGGCTGAATTTTGTTGGAATGATATTTGATGAATTTTGTTGGAAGCTGGGAATGAATTTATAGGTTGTAATTAAAAGGGAGAATAACCAAAAATAAAAAAATATTTAAAAAAATCAATCAATAGGTAGCGTTTTAAAAAACGCTACAAATTAAATTAAAAAAATCAGTCAATACTTAGCGCTTTAAGGAGAAAACGCTAGAAATGAAATTAAAAATCATTCAATACCTAGCGCTTTATAGAAAACGCTAGGAATTGTAAAGAGGAGCTAGAGGATCCCTAGTGTTTCTGAAAACGCTAGTAATGGTAGTAAAAGGCGCTATAGCATCCCTAGCGCTTCTGAGAAAACACTAGGAATTGTAAAGAGGCGCTATAGGATCCCTAGCGTTTTAAAGAAAACGCTAGGAATGGTAGTAAAAGGCGCTTATAGCATCCCTAGCGCTTTACGTGAAACGCTAGGAATTGTAAAGAGGCGCTAGAGGATCCCTAGCGCTTTCTGAAAACGCTAGGAATGGTAGTAAAAGGCGCTATAGCATCCCTAGCGCTTTCTGAAACGCTAGGAATTGTAAAGAGGCGCTAGAGGATCCCTAGCGCTTTAAAGAAAACGCTAGGAATTGTAATTATAATTCTCGGGCTTCCCTAGCGTTTTTGCCGTAAAGCGCTAGGCATTGTTATTAAAATTTTTACAAGGCGGTCTCTCTCATCTCTCTCACACAAACTCACGCTGTCTCTTCATCTACCTAACTCCTCTCTTGCAAAAACCCAAATAAAACCCATAAACCTCTTCGTTCATCCCTTCTGTGTGAGACCCATGAAACCAAACGACCCATCCTCTTCGTTCATCCCTTCTTTGTTCATCCCTTGCGAACAACCCACACTCCACGCCTTCGCTCATCATCCGTAAACCCAAAAACGCGCGACCAGGAAACCTAAAACGCAGAAACCCCAAACGTACTCAGCTCTCCTCTCTCTCTTGGTGCTATCTTACCACGCAGCTCCTCCCATTTGTTTCCTTTTTCTCGCACTCTCTCACTTTCAAAAGGTATTTCTGCACATACTCTCACTGGTTTTTTTATGGTTTGTTATGTAGTTCTCTTTTGTATGGCTTTCTCTGTTACTTAGCTCAATGTTGTATTTAATTAGTTGTTAGATTAGTCTAGCTTAGATAGCATTATTAACTTGACTAGTGCATGGCTTTCCTAGTGCATGGCTTTCTCTGTTTCTTAGTGCATGGCTTTCCTATATATGTTTACTCTAGGTTACTTAGTTCATGGCTTTCCTATATATGTTTACCCTAGGTTACTTAGTGCATGGCTTTCCTATATATGTTTACGCTAGGTTACTTAGTGCATGGCTTTCCTATATGTTTACTCTAGGTTACTTAGTGCATGGCTTTCCTATATATGTTTACTCTAGGTTCTTAGTGCATGGCTTTCCTATATGTTTACTCTAGGTTACTTAGTGCATGGCTTTCCTATATATGTTTACTCTAGGTTCTTAGTGCATGGCTTTCCTATATATGTTTACTCTAGGTTACTTAGTGCATGGCTTTCCTATATATGTTTACTCTAGGTTACTTAGTGCATGGCTTTCCTATATATGTTTACTCTAGGTTCTTAGTGCATGGCTTTCTCTGTTACTTAGTGCATGGCTTGTTCTATATTTTGTTAAGTGTTTGTTGGTTCTAAACAATTAGAAAGCTAAAACTCACTGAGTCTATTTCATTTGGGCCATTGCAAGTCAGATGGCATCACTTAGTGATCATGAGAGTAGTCATGAGGGTGGTGATGGGGGTGGTCATAGAAACACAAAGAAGTTCACTCCCGTGGAATGACAAATAAAAAGAATATCGTTCATCGGATAAGTAAAGGACACGAGAAATATAGGGTAAGTTAATTACTAATTATTAATGTTGTTCTCTACCTTTCAAAGTTATCTAATTATTTAATGATTTAATTAATGCAGGTCAGATGGAGTGTTAAATGTAACACCCCCTTTCTATTTACTACTATTTAGTCAATTTTAAAATCAGAGTTTTCAAAATATTCCACGCACCTCAAAGAGAGTGCTACATTTCTTTCAAAACATAAAACGATTTAATTGAATTTTCATAAAACACCGTGCGTGATACATAGCACGTCAAAATGGGGCGAACCCTCAAAAACACTTATTTAGTTATTTACAACATCCTCGGATCGGACTAAATACATCAAAATAATTTACTAAATATCTAAGACTTCCCGCCCGGTGCTACGTGACGAGCATGACCATCACTAGGCTACTTCATTTGCTATCACCGCAGTTGCCGACATACGAGGCAACACGACGCAGTAGGGTGAGTCTCAATACATAGATAATAATAAATAAAACAGGAAACACAGTAGAATAGGAACACCAAAGATACGGTTAATTCAAATACATCATTAATGCAAGCACACCAATTACGATTCGCCAAATATACGATTCGTCGAGATCTTTGTTACACCAAATACAGTTACACCAAACACCATTAGTTCGTGAACACCCAATCAATCACCAGAGTATGCATGTAATGTATGAAATGCAATATGCATGTGGATCCATCACCAACATTTACAGACCGGAGTCTCAACAACATTTACAGACCGAGGTCTCAAAAACATTTACAGACCAAAGTCTCAACAACATTTACAGACCGAAGTCTCAACAACAATGCACATGCCTTATGCGATGCCATAGCAATGCAACATAACATACCAACCGGCAACATCAACAACAACTAATATACTCACTATTATCATTAATCAACTCATTCATCAACAACATAAGCCTCGAAGGCACAACAACATTTAGGCCTAAGCCCCCTCAACATTTTATATCTCAACATACAGCATTGAAAACCAGCATTTAACTCAACAATTACACCACGTCCCATTGTTTGGACTAAAACATTACATAAGGACCAACTTGTCATACGAGGACCAAACCGATACCATAAGGACCATCTTAGCATTTAAGGACTATTTTGACACCCCAAAGATTAATTTAGTACTTAGGGACTATTTTGACACCTAGGGACTATTTTGACACTTTGGGTAACATTGACAACACCCGCAAGTGCTGGATTCCTACAGCAAGATACTCTACTTTGGCGAATTATTTAAAATAGCAAACGACATCGAAAATTTACAAAAGACCACTCATTGGAAAGCCCTCTGAGTGTAGTTTCTACCTATGATTTTAGTTTTTCAAAATAAGTGTCCAGTTGGTACAGTTTTTCAAAACACTAGGTACCAAAATCGGACAGAACACTTTACCCAACTTGCAACCAAATTTTCTTTCTCATTTCTTAATGAAATTCAGTGAAATCAGTGCCTATTTCGTAGCGAATTAAGTCTATTTTTAAATGAAATAAGAATCACTCAAAACGGAGTTCAATTGAGCACACAAAACCTGCAAAAACTGAACCTACCCCCAGTTTGACTCCAGAAATTTGACCTAACTTTAGAGACTCATAACTGGAGCTACACAACTCCGAATTTAACGAAACTAGTGCCAAAACGGCCGGCCTTAAGTCTATTTTCAAAAACAATTAGCCACATAATTTTTGGATCAACCAAACAGTACCAGTTTGACAAAACCGAAACAGTGTCCAGAAAACACACAAAAACCATAAACAAGTAAGACTCATCATCAACCCCCAATAAATTCAACAACACTTAAACACCATTTAATCCAACAAATACATGAGCATCAATTTAATTTCCACAACACTTAGGCATTTAATCAACATCATTAAATCAACATATTCTCATATTTCACCACATTGAAGCATTTTATCAAACATATGGCATGCACATTTAATAACACATTTATTTCCAACATCAAGCATCATGGTATCACCAAATTAAATATCAATACAACAATAAACATAGAATTAACACACAACTCAAACAATCAAACAAATACTCCTAACACCTAACCTCTATGATTTCAAAGTTTATAATTTATTAACTATGAAAGAGAGCCCCCATACCTCAAGATTGAAGAACCCAAATACTCTCTCCTTCAACAACACAAAAACCACCAAAATAGCTTCCCTAACATTTTGAGCTCCAAGACCCCATCCATGGTAAAAGGAAAATGGGACAAGATTAGTGTATGAAACCTACACTAAATGGTAGAGGAAGAAAAATGGGAAAGATTGGTGTCAAAATCACTTACCCAAAGCAACAACAATGAATTTCTCTCCCTCCCTCAAGCTTTCAGCAGCGCCTCCCTCTCTCTTGGCTGTCCCTCTCTCCATTTTCTTCTCTTTGTTGCAAATGAGAAGAGAAAACCTACCCCTAAGTTTAATTCCTTGCATTCGGGCCTATTTAGTGGGCTTGGGCCCCTTATTTACACCCCCTAGCTACTTCAACCACTCCCTATTTTAATTAATTCCCCACTCCCTTATTTACTACCCAACACCTCCTAGTTATATTAAATACTCTATTTTTAATATAACTAATCACTATAACACCTCCTAAATAAAATAAAACTCTAAATTAATTATTTGAATTAAATAAATGTTGCAAGCCTTAAATAACTTATTTAAATAAATAATTAAATTATTTTGGGGCGTTACAACTCTCCCCCACTTAGAATATTTTCGTCCTCGAAAATCTAACTATCATGGACATGCAAACTTAAACACACTACAACAAACAAACACTGAATTCTAGCATAGCCCCCTAAATGAAACTCGTACCTCTAAAAGCAACCATCACTCCTCCGCAGACTCCGAACCTGCCGGAACAACCACTCTCCCGCTAGACTTCTCCTCCTTCGGCTTTGGACACTTGGTACTAATGTGCCCCAACTCCCCCTAGTTGTAGTAGACCACATCCTTCTTCTCACACTTAGCAGCTACATGACCCTCCTTACCACACTCGAAACACTTGTTGACCATGCAATCTGGACTCTTATGCCCCGGCTTACCACACTTGTGACACACAATCCCCGCAGTAGCGTCTCCCCCACTTGGCTTTTTGCCCGAACTCTCCTCTCCTTTGCCCTTACCACCCGAAACATCATATGGCTTCCCACGAAATTGAGAACTTCTCTTCCCCTTCACTACCTTGTATGAACGATTGCTATCCTCCTCGAAAATCTACGCTAAACTCATGAAATCAACATCCACTCTCCTTATCTCCTCTAACCGTTATCATCCAAGTCCTATCGTACACACAACAGATCAAACACTCTTCCCTACACTCTTACTCCCCAATTAGGCATTCTAACCTGTAGGTTACCAAAATCCTACTCGACTACCCAACACAAGAGACAACAACAATTATGGCCAGAGGCCCAACAACCCTAACAACCGTAATTACACAACAATACCAATCTCAACAATTTATCATATATCCAACATCATTCACATCAATAATTAACACGATCATAACAACAAAATTCAAGTTCAACCTATTCCACAATTAGTCATTTTATTCAACGTTCAAATTAGTCCACCTAAACTCGGGTGCAGAAAATTCTGTAACTTTGCGCCTACTTTGGCGAATTAATTAAAATAGTAAACGACCTCGGATTTCGACAAATAAATACTTGTTGGAAAGCCACGGATGTGTAGTTTCTGAATATATCATTAAAGTTTCAAAACAATGAGCCAATTAGTACAGTTTTTAGAAACAACCCAAACAGTTCCCCGACTGGACAGATTCTGTCCTCCTACTTCATTTCACGCTAAACTGACTTAAACTTGACCAAATGGGACAAAACTTCAGCCCGAATAAAAGCATTTTGAGTATAGTTTCTAATGGAAAAAGAATCGTTCAAAACGGAGTTCATTTGGGGACATAAAACTTGCATTTCATCAAACGCCAAACAAGCATAATCAATCATGCAACTAATTTAAACACACAATTCCGAAAAGATTAAACATATAGGCATATTCTTCGATTTTCTCTATTCCTAGGGATTGGCGACACGCAATTTTACAACTCCTCTAGAAAATAACATGGAATATATAATCCTACCAATTTGAATCGAGTTCATATCACAAAAGAACCTAACCAACACACGCATCATAGTATAATTGTTTTGATACAAGACTCGATATTAGTTTAAACAAATGATATTAAATACCCTTGTCAACATTTAGCAAGGAAAACAAATCAAGACATAGAAGTGCACAAAATATCCCGTTGCAATGTTTTCATCATTAGGTTTATAACCCACGTAAAACAATTTTTCAAGAAGTAACAATTAATACTAGTGATAGCAACAACAATGCCAAGTTAAGTCATAAAACGAACGCAATTATACACTTGTAGTTCACAGTCAGAAAATACTTAAAATTACACACCTTTGTTTCTAAAACCTTGATAATTATTATTGGACTCACCTTCTCATAGCATAAAAATTTTAACTCACCTAACCATGCAATTAGTGTAAAACTTCATCATTTTCAAACAACACCTAACCACAACCTAATTGGTGCAAAAGCCGAAATCATGTCTCATTTTGAAATAACATCTTAGAACAACTTGGAAACAAAATTCAACACTAATTTGACATCCCATTCATTCCCAATAGCACAAAATTTTCCAAGTACCGCTTTTTCGAAAACCACAAAATTCACAGTTTTGTCAAAAAGGAAACCACACGGGAACCCCAACCTTATTATCACTCGAGCATGCAACCGCATAAACAACTACCTATTGGTTCAAAATTTAACTTCCGAAGCTAACTCAAAGTTGTAGAAGCTCGGACGAAAAGCTGCTCAAGCATTGAAGACTTATATCGCTTTGCGTAGGACTCATGTAAGATCGTATTACCCAAGTCTTATAACATTCGTAGTTGAGAGATGATGATTAAAAATAAAAATTTTTTAGAAAAATGTTTTCTTTAAAATCATGGTCTGTATGCTTTGAAAAAGGAAAGAAAACAATCTATTGATGACTTTGTGTTTTTAAAAGTGCAAAATCGATTAATGGCTTGATTAGTATAGCCCAAAATCGATTTCCCTCTTCCCTTGGAGGCAAGAAATCGATTTCCCTTGTTTTTATAAGCCATAAATCGATTTCCCACTTCCTTTGGTAAAACCATGAATCGATTAGTGGCTTGCTTGTTTTTAAAAGACTTTATTTTGGAAAAACAACTTTCAACGGTCATATTCTCTTAAGTGATATAAATAGAAAACCTAGGGTTTTCACGTAAGAGAGGGAGAGAGAACAAAGAACAAAACTCAGAGCCGCAACATCTCAAAAAAAAAAAAAAAAAAAAAAACGTGAAACTCCTAGAAACCTTTGATCATCTTCTTCGTTCTTCAAATTTCATTCTAGGGTTTTCATCATCATATCATCTCTCTCAACTCTTATGGTTATACACTTGATTGATCGATTATAGTTTCAATTGTATTCATCTTATTTCTTGGCGTTTGGTGTTCTTGTGAAATCCTGGGAAATTGATTCTTGGGTGGTTCGATCGGGGAGATTGGATCGTAGAAATCCTAAGCGGGGAGCTCGGGTTCTCAATTGGGGAAATTGAGAGGTTTTGTTGTTGCTGAAAAGTGGCGTGAGGTGTAAGACTTTGAAGAAGCATCTTCACCATTATAGTGTTATTTTCCCAAAGTCCAAAGGTTGCAAAGCCGGAGGCGAGGAGTAGGACTTCAATCTCAACCTCGAAAAATCGCGGTGTCATTCTTTCCCTTTATCTCTTTATTTATTCTTGCGATTTTCATTCTTGTTTAGTTGTTATTAGCGCATCGTTAAATTTATATTGCAACCGTTGAAATCGATATTACTTGTTAGTTGCTTTGTTTTGTGCTATTAAGATAATCGTTGTTAACAAAGGCATCGCAATTTCTATATTATTTATTAAGTGAAATATTTGTTACTTGTAAAATTCAATTTTGACTTGTTGTTGTTTGGTTTCAATATAATCGTGTTTACTAAATTGATATTACTATATCAAAATTGACATTATCGCTACTTGCATTGTTTCGCATTATAAGTATAATCATTGTTAGTGTGTTGCGTTACTATTGATAAGTTCGATATTATCGCATTTGTGTTATCGGCTATATTGTTAATGATTATAGAAATTGAATTGTCGTGGTATTCTCTACATTATTGTTAATCGTTGCATTTTGCTATTCTTTGCTATATAATCGAGTTGTTTTTCTACATCGTAGTAATCGCATATTAGATTCTAGTTTAAACCCTTTTCCGCATTGGTTTTTAAACTATCATCAAACTTTTTCTGAAAATTCAAAAAGTATTATTTTTAGCCTATAACCTTATTCACCCCTCTAAGGTTATCGTTTAGTCCAACAATTGGTATCAAAGCAGAAACCGCATATAGAGCTTAACATCTCGCATTTTTCCGATCATGGGGTCTTTTATTAAAGAGGAATGTCTTTTAATAGGCCACCTTTATTTGATGGAACTAACTACGACTCACCGGAGTAGTCGAATGAAATGTCATGTGCAAAGCTATAGATTTTACAATGTGGAGGATTATTGTTGATGGACCGCTCACTCCAATGAGGATCAAAATTACAAAACCAGGTGATGCTGATGTTGGTGATTCCACAAAAACTCAAGCAACCGGTAAAGCAGAAGAAGTACCTGTTGAAGACATCTATACCATTGACTTGAGTGAATTGAGAAAGTCCGAACTTGACAAAATCTCCTTGAATGCCAAAGCAATGAACATTCTACATCTTGCACTATGTGAAGAAGAATATGGTAGGGTAAAAGGTTGTCAGACAGCTAAGGAAATCTGGGATTGTCTAGAAGCTACTCATGTAGGTACAAGCCAAGTAAAAGATACAAAAATCTGAGTTCTTACTTCTGAGTATGAAGCTTTCAAGATGAAGGAAGGTGAAATCATTCTTTGCCATGCACCGCAGGCTGAATTTAATTGTTAACAACTTGAGAGCACTTGGTAAAAAGTATTCTACAAAGGACTTGAATGGAAAGATACTTGCGCTGTTGGTCGGTGAATTTTTTCCTAAGACATGTGCTATCACCAAGCTAAGGATATTGGTACTCTTCCTATCAAAGATTTAATTGGGTCTCTTCTAGCATTTGAAGTGGTGTTGGGTGCTAAGAAAACCCAGGAAAAGGAAGCGGTAAAAGAAAAGAGGTCTCTTACTCTTGCGGCTGGAAAATCTTCTAAATCAGGAAAGAAAGTGGTTGAATCTGATGATGAATCTGATGAAGAAGACATGGTTATGCTTGCTAAAAAATTCAAAAAATTCATGAAGTTCAACAAGTTTAGGAAAGGTGATTTTTCAAAGAAATCCGGTATAACA
This sequence comes from Oxytropis ochrocephala, assembly GCA_020916435.1. NCBI lineage: Eukaryota > Viridiplantae > Streptophyta > Magnoliopsida > Fabales > Fabaceae > Oxytropis > Oxytropis ochrocephala. The sequence continues at coordinate 47,591,638 of CM037091.1, read as the reverse complement.
AAGGTGATAGTCATGAGAAAGGAGACGACCAACCAAGATGTTTTGAATGCAACAAACCGGGTCATCTCAAGGTTAATTGTCCAAAACTTAAGAACAAATACCCAAAGAAGAAAGCAATGAAGGCTACATGGGATGACACAGAAACTGAGGGTGAAACAGAAGAAGAAGAGGAAGTTGCTAACGTTGTTGGTCTTGCGATTACTCTCCTGATGATACATGGGACAATCTCAGTAGTGACAGTGAAACTGATGATGAAGTGATTGCTTCAAAGCTTGCGTGTCTCATGGCGAGTGACTCAACTAAGGTAACAAATTCTAATCCTTCTTTTTCTGATTCTGATGATTCTTGTGATGATGATAGTAGTTGTCAAAATGTGAGTGAGGCTTTTGAGGCTCTTTATATTGAACATGAAAATCTTTTGATAAAAACTATGAATTTGAAAAAGAGCAACAAAAGCATGTCTACTCAAATCGAGACGCTTGAGAATGAGATAGCTAGATTGAAAAAGGAGCTACAAAATGCCAAACCTTTCAACCTTGAATTTCTAGAGCTTAAACAAATTTTTGAAAAAATCAAGATCGAAAATGAAAATTTAAAAGATTCCTTAAAAAGGTTTGAGGTTGGTGAAAATACCTTGACCAAGTTACTTAACTCTCAACATGAATATGTTGATAGGAGAGGTATTGGTTATAAAGGTGAGTCCAGCTCCCCAAATTTAAAAAGGGATATGGTATTTGTAGTTGCTTCTTCAAGTAAGACACGTAGTTCATTCTCTTGCACTTATTGTCAAAAAGGAAATCATAATTCTCTTAGATGTCCTATTCGCAAACTATGTGAGCTTGGCAATCTTATACCTGCTTGCAAGAAACCAAGGTGGATTGTGAAAACAAACCCCTTGAGAACTAACCTCCATGGACCCAACCAAATTTGGGTACCTCGCACTAGTGTTTGATTTTTCCTTTGTAGGTGCGTAGACTATCCAAAAGGGGAAATGTATGGATGGTTGACAATGGGTGCTCAAGGCATATGACTGGTGATGCTTCACTATTCTTGAAGTTAAGCAACAAGGCTAGTGGATCTGTGAAGTTTGCCAATAATGAAACTGCTCGTGTAATAGGTAAAGGTTGTGTGGGTAAGGAAAACACAATCAAAATTAGAAATGCTTTACTAGTTGATGGTGTTAAATTTAATTTACTAAGTGTAAGTCAACTATGTGATAATGACTTTGATGTTTATTTCTCAAAAGATAAATGTCTTATTGTGCATGAAGCTACTAATATTGTATGCATGCCTTCTTTACTTGATGATGTGGATGTGTGGCATAGACGCTTAGGACATGCTAGTATGGAACTTCTATCTAAATTATGTGCAAATGAACATGTTAGAGGTTTACCCAAACTTAAGTATGAAAAAGGTCAATTATGTGATGCATGTCAATTGGGTAAAATGCATAAAACTTCTTTCAAATCAAAACCTGTTATTTCTACCAAAAATGTGCTTGAATTGTTGCATCTTGATTTATTTGGTGAAATTGATGTTGTAAGTCTAGGAGGAGCCAAATATGTGTTCGTAATTGTTGATGATTATTCTAGATACACTTGGACTATTTTACTTGCTAATAAAAGTGATGCTTTCAACAAGTTTGCTAAGTTGTGCGAAGTTTCTGAGATGAGAAAAAACTTAGCTATCAAGGAAATTAGAAGCGATCATGGAGGAGAATTCAAAACTCATCATTCAAAACTTGGTGTGAAAAGCATGGTGTTGATCACAATTTCTCGGCTCAAGGACTCCTCAACAAAACGGCGTGGTGGAAAGAAAAAAAACAGGACCATACAAGAGATGTGTAGAACAATGCTAAATGAGCACAATCTTCCTAAATATTTTTGGGGTCACGCAGTTGATACAGCATGTCATGTGCTAAATCGAGTCTATCTAAGGCCATCTCTCAACAAGACTCCTTATGAATTGTGGAATGGTAGAACTCCAAATATTTCATACTTGAAAGTTTTTTGAAGTAAGTGCTACATTTTAAATACAAAGGATAAGTTGGGTAAGTTTGATGCAAAATCAACGGAAGGTATTTTTAGGGGTTATTCTAGTCATAGTAAAGCTTACATCGTTTACAATAAAATTGATAAATGTTTGCAAGAATCTATTCATGTTTCTTTTGATGAGACTAACCTCTTTGCAAAGAAACTTGATGATGAGGATGAGGTAGTTGAAGTGGTCAAAAGAAGAATGCCTGAACCTAACAGTGAAAGTATCAAAGAAAAGGAGATGCAAGCAGAACCTCAAGAAACAGTTGTTATACCCCAATTTTGTCCGAGTTCTTATATCATTGTAATATTTTTATTTTATTAAGTAGTGTATGTGCAACAAACGTTTCTATGTACTCAAGTAAAAGATAAGTAGTTTGTGCATATCAACCACAATTAATATAAAGATGCATGATTTGATTCTTGGTCAATCATCCCACATGTTATTTCCTTTTGACCCTCTTTGAGTAATTGAAAAAGCAAGTGAAGCAAAGCATAAGAGCTTACAAAATAAGAACAAAAAAATGAAATACCCAAATCTGCAGCTCTATTGCGAAGGCAATTTCTCTCTCCTCTGACCTCTTTTCGACGATTCGAACGGTGAAAGTGGAGATATATGTCTCACGAACCTACTATCAAAAAATGAAGACGATCCGACGGTTAACGAATCCGGAATCGCACTTTTACGATGAGAGGTTTGAGAAAAACGGACCAAAAACTGCAGCTATTGCGAAGGCAATTTCTCTCTCATCAGACCTCGTTTCAACGATCCGAGCGGTGAAAGCGTAGATATATGTCTCACGAACCTACTGTCAAAAAAGAAAGACGATCCAACGGTTAACGAATCCGGAATCGCAATTTTACTGTGATGTGTTTGAGAAAAATGGGAATTGTATTTTAAAGGGAATTGCTTTCTCTACTTGTTTTAGTCCCACATTGCTCACAAGAAACAAGAGCTCCCTAGCAATTGGATATAAAAGGGGTTGAGAGGTGAAGATTAGAGGGGGATCATTGGCGGGTTAAGTGATCTTTTTAGGTCAAAGCGTTCGCGGCTCATTTCACTAAAAACTCGCCTTTGATCATTTGGGCGTTTTGAGTCGGCTTTTCGATTCTCAAAGCGATTCCTGCGGATCTTGGGGTCAAAATGGACCAGATAGGAGTCCTGGTTCGTGATTGACACGGTCGATTGCTCATCCTGGTTCGGCACTCGTCGAGTCCAAAGTTAGTTTTGTATTTATTTTGTTTATTTTTATGTACATATTTATTTATCATTTATTTATAATATAATCTGTTTATTTATTTATTTGTTTATTGTTTGTTTATATATCTATTCATATTTATTGATGTATATAGTTATTTATTTATTTATTTTTAGCCTGGTCTTTATTAATTATCAGTTTTTGTCTTTTTTTATGCACAAATTAGTTTATTTCTTCAAAAATCAAATAAAAGACTAAGTCGGTTGTACAACCTAAGAGTCATCATCCTAGACCCAATGAGTACATGCAGTTGGTAATCCTAAAAACTTATAAGTAAATAAATAAATCACTTTTCCTAAAAATAGGGGACTAAGTCGGTTGTACAACCGGGTTAGTCAGCGTTCTAAAACTAATGAGCTGTACAGTTCAGGAGTTCTAGAATACCTATTCTAAAACCAACTCACCTCACATCAAACAAACTTCTTTCAAAAAACCTCAAAAATACTTTCAAAAGGTAGGGGACTAAGTCGGTTGTACAATCGGGTTAGTCAGCGTCCTAGGAATCAGTGAGCTGTACAGTTCAAGGAGTCCTAGGACCCCTACACTAAAAAACACCAACCAACAAACCTTTTTCAGGAAGAACTACGTAGCTTTGATTCCTCCATTGCATCTGGAGGTACGTAGGAGCAAGAGTTCACTCTTGTCAAGCACTAAAAACCAAAAAATTAAATAAGTCTTTTTCTCTACAAATAAAAGGGTAATAATTAAATAAATCCTAATCAATTAGACAATGGATGTAGTGGGGTGCTAATACCTTCCCCACACATAACGACTCCCGAACCCTAACAATGCCTCGTCCTAAAACCTAAAGGGATTTTCCGAATTTGCCCTTAAACTAAAATTTGGTGGCGACTTCCTTTGAACCTTTCGAAGAATCCTTTCCCGGATTTTTCGGTCGCTACAGCTGGCGACTTCACTGGGGATTTATTTTTAGAGAGTCAAAACCTAGTCTAATTAACTTAGGATTAATTCAATTTTTACCCTTTTATTTATTTATTTGCTTTTGCATAATTATGTTATTTATTTGTGTAAACCCTAGGATAGAAGACGATATTTGTATATATGTTTGTTTGTCTGTTTGCAGCTTTTGGGTTGTTTTTAAATTGCTCCTACACACACTGCACCTATACACATCACACACTTGTGAGAAAAAGTCCTTTACCCGGACTCGAGCATAAACCTAAGTTAGAACGAGATTGCGTAGTGATGGCCTGCGGGACGTACGTCTCGTTGGGTGGTCACGAAAATCTCACCTAGAGTTTGATTCCTTTTGAGGATGCTATCCCTTCTAATAGCTTGCCTATTGTTGGGGTCAGTATTCTTGACTGGGGTCCTTGGCTCTAGGAACCTTGTGTAGGATTCTTTAGAACTACCCTTGTGAGGCTCACTATAAAAGAAACCTTAGACCCACTCCGTAAGTTACCTTTCTAGGGTCACAAATGAGCTTCATACCCTTGCAGTCAAACAAATATTTGTGCTTACCGTCTTTTATCCAAAAATCAAAAAATCAAAAAGTCAAAAACCCAAATTATTATTTACCGCAAGTTTCTTAGAAACCATACCTCATGCATTTTTAGTTGCATTAAATAAAACAAGAATATACATCTTATAAAGATGACGGCTCGAGAATTAAAAGCTTTATTTTGGAGAGAAGCCATGCATGCTAAAGTCAAAGTCTAACTTTGTACTTTACTCTCCAAACGTAAAACTTATAATTCCCCGGCACGATAAATAAAATCATATATTATCATTTCATTCACATACATTATCATTTCATTCACATACATTATCATTACATTCGCATTTCACATACACTTATTCGCATTCCATGCACATTCATTTGCATAGTTACATCATGCATTATAAAATAAAAAAAATTAGCATAATTTTAGAAGAGAAAAAAAGTGGTGAGAGGTGAGGCATTCTTGTGAAATAAATCATTCTTTTTGGAAAAAGTTTAGCCATACTTCACTACAAGCTCAAGGTGTTTCAAGGCACTAAATTTTTCAAATTAGCAGCTCGTTCACAATTTATTTTAACAAAGTGTTGCATCCCATGATGAATGACCGAAATGGTCTGTCAAAAATTTCTTTCATGCTTTAACTAATGTTAACTCTCTACGAAGCATTTGTATAGTAACTTGTGTGTAACATGTGTCTTCATTCTTGTTTGAGTCAGTTAATGTTCGTACCTTGTCATCACCCCCGTCCAAGTCTAATCCCACCCCGACCACCCAAAGTACATAGTCCCCTACCTAGTCGACTTTTTGGTTTGTTCTCACTATTGAAATAACACTTGAGACCCTCACACTGGGGCAAGATTGTGATCTCCAAAATACCTTGTCAACATTATATTCCATTGGTGCAAGTCCTTTACAAAAAAAATCAAAAAGGCCCATTAGGTTGAAAACTCGTAAGAGCGGCCTAAGCAAACATTAGGGCACAAAAAAAAGGAGAAATAAAGAATAAAGAGCATGTATATAAAAATAAATAAATTATTGTCCTTAAGTTAATTTTTGAGAAAAAGAGCAATCATGATTTGAAATGAAGTTGAACCATCTTCCCATATCCTCAAAAATCCTTTGCCACCCACCTTAAGCCAAAAATCCCAAAAATCCCTCAATCACCCTAGACAAGGATTGATTCCGCATCAAAAAATGGTGCATTAGTTTTATCAGCTCACTCACCCAAAAAAAAAGAAACAAAAATCACAAAAGAGTGAAGTCAAAAAGAGGATTAAAAATCCCAAAAAAAAAAAAAAAATAGTACAAATCGTGAGCTGATACTTCATTACCGTCAAAGCATAAGAGATACTTGTCTAAAATAAACCTCAAACACTCCTTTTGGCCTCAATATCCTATCTTCCATAAACCCTTAGCCACGTTAAAATCCTAAACAAGTCCATCCTACCATGAGACACATCAATTGTTGTCTCAACAAAACCTCAAACACGCCTTTGAGCCTAACAATCATTTCCTTCATAAATCATCACCCATTAGCCAAGTTACATCACCAAATCATTTGTCCCATCAATCATCAAACACTTCATTGATGCCTAACAACCCCTTCTTTCACAAACCATTAACCATTAGCCAAATCATACCGCTCAATAAAAAATCATATGTCCCATCAATCCCCAAACACTACTTTGAGCCCAATTATCATTTCCCTCACAAATCCTTAACCCATCGGCCACGTTACAACCCTCTAGAGTTCATTCCGATCAATGATCGATTGCTTTTGTTTTCTCAAAGTTTTAATCTTAGGACAAATAAGTTTATTTATTTACAATATGTTGGCTCAAAAAAATGTATCTCAAGAAAAGAAAAAAAACTCAAAAGAAAAGAAAAATCAAAAGGCTTGCACCACAAGATTCATTCAAGTTACAGCTATACTAAGACAAGGTCTAGTGATCACCAAGTGTAGTTTTCATCATAGCAAACTCAAGACTATTGTAGTCTGAGAGTCATTCTAAAGATAACCAAAAGTTTATACTAGGATCGTCACCTAGATCCTAAAGTGGAGCATCCCTTTCACCATCTATTCCATTTGAACTTGGGGAAATTTGTACAGTGTCATACCACACCCAGCCTATTGCCATACCAGACAAACTCCAAAAACCCATTACCCTAACTCCGTCACTTTCCACAACCTCACCAAAACAACCGTCCTCAATTCAAGTTATCAAGTGGGGCAACCTCACACACCCTTCACTCCACCTACAAATGGGGACATTCACCATACACCCATCTCATCCCCTTGTTATATCCACATCAACAAAACCATACCGGGGTAATTTCTCAACTCATTACCCTATATGTTGCTACTCTAGTCGGGGCAATCCTGTCCTGACCATAAATAGGGAAACACCAAACTCTATGGGTTGAGACAATATCTATTGCTGTCCACATTTCATTCCAAAGCCAATGCATTCCCCATTCATCATTTTCTACACCTCTAGCTTGTTAGCACTAGACAGGGGCAAGTTATTAACTCACAATTATCAAATCTAAATTGGGGCAATCTCGTATTTCTTGGCTTGGAAAAACCTACCTTTCATGACATTGACGAAGACCAGTCATTCATCCTTTCATGCGTCGCATTCGTCCATACCCTTGAACCAATTTAACTGACTCATTCATCTATGTTTGCACTACTATACATGTTTTCTTAACAATGCTTCAGAGAGATAGAACACAAGTTGATAATGTGATAACGAAAATCCACTTAGTTAACTTTGTGGACCTAAATTCGGCCATCATGGGGCATCATAATGGAAGAGAAAATAAGCGAGCTTGCAAGTACTTGTTCACATCAATGTCTCAGAATAACAACCTTGAGATTGCCGGGTTTGAATCAAATCTCACATCTCATCATTTCCGCCTCTCGCATCCAAAGTCTCACATCTCATCATCACAAAAAAGTGTTTCTACACTCAATCAGTCATTTCATGTCATCACACCATGCACCATAGCATTTGCATTCAAACATTTCATTTGCATCATATTAACATTCATACTTCATGCATCCATCAGATAAATAAATAAATAAAAAGCAAGCAATAAAAAAAGCAAAAAGGAATCGCCTATTTCATCCATCACCCCACCAAAAATCACCTGTTGCATGTGCATGTATATATTATTAGCGTTGTATATCCATTACATGATGTATTGCTTCTAAATCGACTTCAAGTGTCGATACCTATATTTTCTTCCTCTAATATCAGCGCTTTAAGCGTTAATCTCATATCATATCACGTATCACCAAGTTGATCCTCGGACTCGAGTGGTCCTTCTCAGAGCACTACGCTCCTTCGCGTGCCTGCTAAGTGGCCCAGTCGCAACGTCGAGTCGAGCCCGGCGGACCTTCGCGACCCCGCGTGGTCCTTCGCACTAGTTGTGTCGGCCTAAGACACGATGGACGTCCTTCATGGTCAACATATCGCTTCTAGACACGATCTTGACCCATCATGGCCGCCGAATATAAAGGCCCCTCGCACCGCTTAACTAGTACCGTAGCTAGTTGCGCTCCTTCGCACTACGATGGTCCTTCAAATAAGGCCTAGGCAGCCTTCCGCACTGCCGAGTAGTCCTTGAGAGCCTTAGTGCTCTTTCGGACCATAGTGGTCCTTCAGAGCCTTAGTGCTCCTTCCTCTGCACTCGAGTGGGCTTTGAGCCTTAGTGCTCCTTCGGATCCCGGCGATCCTTCATTTCGCTCGCGGTTAATCGCCAAGTGTTAACCGCTCTGCTTATTCTCAAACCCTCTATTTCCCCTCTAAACGGACAAAATTGACGTCTATTCTATCTTTATTTCTATTTCTTCTAAAAAAATTTGTAAAATATAAATAAAGAGGGGCAGCTGTTATACCCCAATTTTGTCCGAGTTCTTATATCATTGTAATATTTTTATTTTATTAAGTAGTGTATGTGCAACAAACGTTTCTATGTACTCAAGTAAAAGATAAGTAGCTTGTGCATATCAACCACAATTAATATAAAGATGCATGATTTGATTCTTGGTCAATCATCCCACATGTTATTTCCTTTTGACCCTCTTTGAGTAATTGAAAAAGCAAGTGAAGCAAAGCATAAGAGCTTACAAAATAAGAACAAAAAAATGAAATACCGAAATCTGCAGCTCTATTGCGAAGGCAATTTCTCTCTCCTCGGACCTCTTTTCGACGATTCAAACGGTGAAAGTGGAGATATATGTCTCACGAACCTACTATCAAAAAATGAAGACGATCCGACGCTTAACGAATCCGGAATCGCACTTTTACGATGAGAGGTTTGAGAAAAACGAACCAAAAACTGCAGCTATTGCGAAGGCAATTTCTCTCTCATCAGACCTCGTTTCAACGATCCGAGCGGTGAAAGCGTAGATATATGTCTCACGAACCTACTGTCAAAAAAGAAACAAGAGCTCCCTAGCAATTGGATATAAAAGGGGTTGAGAGGTGAAGATTAGAGGGGGGGATCATTGGCGGGTTAAGTGATCTTTTGGGTCAAAGCGTTCGCGGCTCATTTCACTAAAAACCCGTCTTTGATCATTTGGACGTTTTGAGTCGGCTTTTCGATTCTCAAAGCGATTCCTACGGTCTTGGGGTCAAAATGGACCAGATAGGAGTCCGGTTCGTGATTGACCAGTCGATTGCTCGGTCCCGGTTCGACACTCGTCGAGTCGAAAGTTAGTTTTGTATTTATTTTGTTTATTTTTATGTACATATTTATTTATCATTTATTTATAATATAATCTGTTTATTTATTTATTTGTTTATTGTTTGTTTATATATCTATTCATATTTATTGATGTATATAGTTATTTATTTATTTATTTTTAGCCTGGTCTTTATTAATTATCAGTTTTTGTCTTTTTTTATGCACAAATTAGTTTATTTCTTCAAAAATCAAATAAAGACTAAGTCGGTTGTACAACCCAAGTTAGTCATCATCCTAGGACCAATGAGTCATGCATACTTCAAGAATCCTAAAAACTTATAAGTAAATAAATAAATCACTTTTCCTAAAAATAGGGACTAAGTCGGTTGTACAACCAAGGTTAGTCAGCGTTCTAAAACTAATGAGTCATGCAGATTCAGAGTTCTAGAATACCTATTCTAAAACCAACTCACCTCACATCAAACAAACTTCTTTCAAAAACCTCAAAAATACTTTCAAAAGGTAGGGGACTAAGTCGGTTGTACAATCGGGTTAGTCGGCGTCTAGGAATCAATGAGTCAGATGCAGATTCAAGGAGTCCTAGGACCCCTACACTAAAAACACCAACCAACAAACCTTTTTCGGAAGAACTACGTAGCTTTGATTCCTCCATTGCATCCGGAGGTGCGTAGGAGCAAGAGTTCACTCTTGTCAAGCACTAAAACCAAAAATTAAATAAGTCTTTTTCTCTACAAATAAAAGGGTAATAATTAAATAAATCCTAATCAATTAGACAATGGATGTAGTGGGGTGCTAATACCTTCCCCACACATAACGACTCCCGAACCCTAACAATGCCTCGTCCTAAAACCTAAAGGGATTTTCCGAATTTGCCCTTAAACTAAAATTTGGTGGCGACTTCCTTTGAACCTTTCGAAGAATCCTTTCCCGGATTTTTCGGTCGCTACAATGATTGAATTGGAACGAGCCCCAAGACATCGATTTATCATCTCTATGGGAGAACGCATGATGACTTGCCTAAAGCTTGGAAATCGGTTCGAGATCATCCCATGGAGCAAATTATTGGTAGTCCATCAAAGGGGGTAACAACTCGTTCTTCTCTAAATCTTTTATGCTTTCATAGTGCCTTTGTCTCTCAAACGGTTCCAGTAGAACATAAAAGAAGCTCTAGGTGATCCGAATGGGTTGTGTCAATGCAAAAAGAACTCGAACAATTTGAACGAAACAAAGTTTGGCATTTAGTCGAAAAACCATTTGATAGAACTATTATTGGAACTAAATGGGTTTTTCGCAACAAACTTGATGAAAATGGTGTTATTTTATTAAACAAAAGTCGTTTAGTTGTTCAAGGTTATAATCAAATTGAAGGGGTGGATTTTGAAGAAACTTTTGCTCCAAAGGCTAGGTTGGAATCCATTCGTATTATACTAGCCTTTGCTAGTCACATGGATTTCAAACTACACCAAATGGATGTCAAAAGTGCCTTCCTCAACGGATTTTTAGAAGAGGAAGTATATGTAAAACAACCCCAGTGTTTTGAAGATTTTGAAAATCCAAATCATGTTTTTAAACTTGACAAACCCTTTATGGATTGAAACAAGCCCTCTAGAGCTTGGTATGAGAGATTAAGCAAACATTTAATTACAAATGGTTTCAAGAAGGGTAAGATTGATTCTACCTTATTCCTTAAAACCAAAGGCAAACATCTCATTGTAGTTCAAATTTATGTTGATGATATTATATTTGGATCTACTAATGATGAATTGTGCAAGGAGTTTTCTGACATGATGACTAGTGAGTTTGAAATGAGCATGATGGGGGAGTTAAACTTCTTTTTGGGACTTCAAGTGAAACAAATGAAAGATGGAATATTCATCACCAAAATAAGTTCTCAAAGGAGTTACTAAAGAAATTTGGCATGAGTGATGCAAAGGCAATTGGCACTCCAATGGCGACTGCGACCAAATTGGACAAGGATGAACAAGGTAAACCGGTAAATGAAACAATGTATCGAGGTATGATCGGTAGTCTTTTATATTTAACTGCTTCCCGACCTGATATTATGTTTGATGTGTGCCTGTGTGCTCGATTTCAAGCATGTCCAAAAGAATCACATTTAAAAGTCAGAAACGGATTCTTAGATATGTGAAGGGAACCACGGAGTTTGGATTGTGGTACCCGAAATCGAGTCACTTTGATTTGGTCGGATTTTCTGATGCTGATTTGAAAAAGCACTAGTGGAACCTGTCATTTCTTAGGACCTTGTTTAACTTCCCGGTCTAGTAAAAAGCGAGCAGTTGTTGCTTTGTCCACCGCCGAAGCCAATATGTGGCGGTTGGAAATTGCGTTGCACAAGTTTTGTGGATGAAACAGACTTTGGAGGATTTTGGTTTGTTATATGAAAATGTACTGCTTCTTTGTGATAATACTAGTGCCATTAATATTGCTAAGAACCCCATCCAACACTCTAGAACTAAGCATATAGAAATTAGACATCATTTTATTAGAGATCATGTTTCTAGGGGGAGCATAGAATTAAAATTTGTAGGCACTGATGACCAACTAGCGGACATCTTCACAAAACCTTTAGCTGAAGCTCAATTTTGTAAAATCCGAAGAGAGCTAGGTATGCTTGATTTTTCGAGTTTGTGATTATGTGTTATGTGGTCCCCTCCTTTTTGATGAAAACAAAGGGGGAGAAATAATTGCTATATAATTGTTTTATGCTATGTATGTTTATTTTTATTATTTTTTCTTTATGCTTGTGCTTAGGGGGAGCGTATGCTAATGTGTCTTGTTTATCGCCTCCCTATGCATAAGGTAATTTGTTATCATCAAAAAGGGGGAGTTTGTTGTGCCAAGGGCAAACATTCCTTGTTTTGAATGATAACAAATTACAAGTTACTGATAATTTACTTGAGGTAAAGCGCAGGAAAAATATAAGAGCGCAGGGCGATGAACAAGAGAGCTTCGGAAGCTAACTCAAAGTTGTAGAAGCTCGACGGTAAAAATTGCTTAAGCATTGAAGACTTATATCGCTTTGCGTAGGACTCATGTAAGATCGTATTACCCAAGTCTTATAACATTCGTAGTTGAGAGATGATGATTAAAAATAAAATTGTTTTAGAAAAATGTTTTCTTTAAAATCATGGTCTGTATGCTTTGAAAAAGGAAAGAAAACAATCTATTGATGACTTTGTGTTTTTAAAAGTGCAAAATCGATTAATGGCTTGATTAGTATAGCCCAAAATCGATTTCCTCTTCCTTGGAGGCAAGAAATCGATTTCCCTTGTTTTTATAAGCCATAAATCGATTTCCCACTTCCTTTGGTAAAGCCATGAATCGATTAGTGGCTTGCTTGTTTTTAAAAGACTTTATTTTGGAAAAACAACTTTCAACGGTCATATTCTCTTAAGTGATATAAATAGAAAACCTAGGGTTTTCACGTAAGAGAGGAGAGAGAACAAAGAACAAAACTCAGAGCCGCAACATCTCAAAAAAAAAAAAAGGAAAAAACGTGAAACTCCTAGAAACCTTTGATCATCTTCTTCGTTCTTCAAATTTCATTCTAGGGTTTTCATCATCATATCATCTCTCTCAACTCTTATGGTTATACACTTGATTGATCGATTATAGTTTCAATTGTATTCATCTTATTTCTTGGCGTTTGGTGTTCTTGTGAAATCTCGGGAAATTGATTCTTGGGTGGTTCGATCGGGAGATTGGATCGTAGAAATCCTAAGCGGGAGCTCGGGTTCTCAATTGGGGAAATTGAGAGGTTTTGTTGTTGCTGAAAAGTGGCGTGAGTTGTAAGACTTTGAAGAAGCATCTTCACCATTATAGTGTTATTTTCCCAAAGTCCAAAGGTTGCAAAGCCGGAGGCCGAGGAGTAGGACTTCAATCCGAACCTCGAAAAATCGCGGTGTCATTCTTTCCCTTATCTCTTTATTTATTCTTGCGCTTTTCATTCTTGTTTAGTTGTTATTAGCGTTTACTGTTAAATTTATATTGCAACCGTTGAAATCGATATTACTGTTAGTTGCTTTGTTTTGTGCTATTAAGATAATCGTTGTTAACGATTGCATCGCAATTTCTATATTATCATTAAGTGAAATATTTATTATTGTAAAATTCAATTTTGACTTGTTGTTGTTTGGTTTCAATATAATCGTGTTTACTAAATTGATATTACTATATCAAAATTTACATTACTGCTACTTGCATTGTTTCGCATTATAAGTATAATCATTGTTAGTGTGTTGCGTTACTATTGATAAGTTCGATATTATCGCATTTGTGTTACTGGCTATATTGTTAACAGTTATAGAAATTGAATTGCTGTGTATTCTCTACATTATTGTTAACTGTTGCATTTTGCTATTCTTTGCTATATAATCGAGTTGTTTTTCTACAATCGTAAATCGCGCATATTAGATTCTAGTTTAAACCCTTTTCCGCATTGGTTTTTAAACTATCATCAAACTTTTTCTGAAAATTCAAAAAGTATTATTTTTAGCCTATAACCTTATTCACCCCCTCTAAGGTTATCGTTTAGTCCAACAAATTCAACACTAATTTGACATCCCATTCATTCCCAATAGCACAAAATTTTCCAAGTACCGCTTTTTCGAAAACCACAGAATTCACAGTTTTGTCAAAAAGGAAACCACACGGGAACCCCAACCTTACTATCACTCGAGCATGCAACCGCATAAACAACTACCTATTAGTTCAAAATTTAACTTCCGACATACACTAAGAAGGTAAGGATATTAATCATTTAATTTTGACAAAACACATCATGCTCACGAAACAAGCCAAATTGAAACATTGAAAATGTCGAAACTTCAAGTTATGCAACTTTAATTGAGATAACGAAAATATAGCATTACACATTATTTCATTTTGGCATACAATCTTCGAAACAATTAAGCACAAGTCAACTCAAATTCCTATACACCACAGCAACAATCAACCTATAGCAGAGACGTAAATCAAGTGCAACAATTTTCAACAAGTAATCTTCAAATATTGTTCAGTGTATACTTACCACGGTTAGGTCATATAAAACTTAATTACTTTCTATATTCTAACAAGCAAATCAAGCAATCAATCAAATTAAAATTAGTGCATGCATCCAAATTTAATAATAACCATGAGTTATTGTCGCCTCTTTCATTGCGAATGAGTGATTGGGGTGATCAGTCCCTCCTACTCATGCAACCAACTAATTAAGGTCACAAAACTACTTTCTTTCAATTTATAACTACCACATTAAAAGATTTTTAACGCAGTCCGGAGTGCGAAGGCGTCGTCACGACTTTCACTCCTTTGACGTCGTTAGAACTCTTTTAATCACACATATCTTAATGATACAAACAACAGTTGCGAACAGACAAAATCAATGCTACAACCACGATTACGCTTCGATCACATATACCTCAACAATGCAATATCACTTTCAATCGTAGTCCAACAAATAAGTCACAAGGCACGTCAATGAATGAACAAACCAACAAAGTTAACAGTAATAAACAGCAACATAATTATGATTTAGAACGAGTGCCAAGACTCGAGGGTTAACAGACTCGACAACTTGGCCGGACGGACCGAACTGCTCTGATACCACTAATGTAACACCCCCTTTCTATTTACTACTATTTAGTCAATTTTAAAATCAGAGTTTTCAAAAATATTCCACGCACCTCAAAGAGAGTGCTACATTTCTTTCAAAACATAAAACGACGAATTGAATTTTCATAAAACACCTGTGCGTGATACATAGCACGTCAAAATGGGGCGAACCCTCAAAAACACTTATTTAGTTATTTACAACATCCTGGATCAGACTAAATACATCAAAATAATTTACTAAATATCTAAGACTTCCCGCCCCGGTGCTACGTATCAGAGCATGACCATCACTAGGCTACTTCATTTGCTATCACCTGCAGGTTGCCGACATACGAGGCAACACGACACAGTAGGGTGAGTCTCAATACATAGATAATAATAAATAAAACAGGAAACACAGTAGAATAGGCACACCAAAGATACGGTTAATTCAAATACATCATTAATGCAGTTACACCAATTACGATTCGCCAAATATACAATTCGTCGATGATCTTTGTTACACCAAATACAGTTACACCAAACACCATTAGTTCGTGAACACCCAATCAATCACCAGAGTATGCATGTAATGTATGAAATGCAATATGCATGTGGATCCATCACCAACATTTATAGACCGGAGTCTCAACAACATTTACAGACCGAGGTCTCAACAACATTTACAGACCGAAGTCTCAACAACATTTACAGACCGAAGTCTCAACAACAATGCACATGCCTTATGCGATGCCATAGCAATGCAACATAACATACCAACCGGCAACTTCAACAACAACTAATAAACTCACCATTATCATTAATCAACTCATTCATCAACAACATAAGCCTCGAAGGCACAACAACATTTAGGCCTAAGCCCCCTCAACATTTTATATCTCAACTTACAGCATTGAAAACCAGCATTTAACTCAACAATTACACCACGTCCCATTGTTTGGACTAAAACATTACATAAGGACCAACTTGTCATACGAGGACCAAACCGATACCATAAGGACCATCTTAGCATTTAAGGACTATTCTGACACCCCAAAGATTAATTTAGTACTTAGGGACTATTTTGACACCTAGGGACTATTTTGACACTTTGGGTAACATTGACAACACCCGCACGAAGTGCTGGATTCCTACAGCAGTACTCCTACTTTGGCGAATTATTTAAAATAGCAAACGACATCGAAAATTTACAAAAGACCACTCATTTGAAAGCCCTCTGAGTGTAGTTTCTACCTATGATTTTAGTTTTTCAAAATAAGTGTCCAGTTGGTACAGTTTTTCAAAACACTACACTGAGGTACCAAAATCGGACAGAACACTTTACCCAACTTGCAACCAAATTTTCTTTCTCATTTCTTAATGAAATTCAGTGAAATCAGTGCCTATTTCGTAGCGAATTAAGTCTATTTTTCAATGAAATAAGAATCACTCAAAACGGAGTTCAATTGAGCACACAAAACCTGTAAAAACTGAACCTACCCCCAGTTTGACTCCAGAAATTTGACCTAATTTTAGAGACTCATAACTGGAGCTACACAACTCCGAATTTAACGAAACCAGTGCCAAAACGACCGGCCTTAAGTCTATTTTCAAAAACAATTAGCCACATAATTTTTGGATCAACCAAACAGTACCAGTTTGAGAAAATCGAAACAGTGTCCAGAAAACACACAAAAACCATAAACAAGTAAGACTCATCATCAACCCCCAATAAATTCAACAACACTTAAACACCATTTAATCCAACAAATACATGAACATCAATTTAATTTCCACAACACTTAGGCATTTAATCAACATCATTAAATCAACATATTCTCATATTTCACCACATTGAAGCATTTTATCAAACACATGGCATGCACATTTAATAACACATTTATTTCCAACATCAAGCCTCATGGTATCACCAAATTAAATATCAGTACAACAATAAACATAGAATTAACACACAACTCAAACAATCAAACAAATACTCCTAACACCTAACCTCTATGATTTCAAGGTTTATAAATTATTAACTATGAAAGAGAGCCCCCATACCTCAAGATTGAAGAACCCAAATACTCTCTCCTTCAACAACACAAAAACCACCAAAATAGCTTCCCCAACATTTTGAGCTCCAAGACCCCATCCATGGTAAAAGGAAAATGGGACAAGATTAGTGTATGAAACCTACACTAAATGGTAGAGGAAGAAAAATGGGAAAGATTGGTGTCAAAATCACTTACCCAAAGCAACAACAATGAATTTCTCTCCCTCCCTCAAGCTTTCAGCAGCGCCTCCCTCTCTCTTGGCTGTCCCTCTCTCCATTTTCTTCTCTTTGTTGCAAATGAGAAGAGAAAACCTACCCCTAAGTTTAATTCCTTGCATTCGGGCCTATTTAGTGGGCTTGGGCCCCTTATTTACACCCCCTAGCTACTTCAACCACTCCCTATTTTAATTAATTCCCCACTCCCTTATTTACTACGCAACACCTCCTAGTTATATTAAATACTCTATTTTTAATATAACTAATCACTATAACACCTCCTAAATAAAATAAAACTCTAAATTAATTATTTGAATTAAATAAATGTTGCAAGCCTTAAATAACTTATTTAAATAAATAATTAAATTATTTTGGGGCGTTACATTAAAGGTTTGCCTATTGGAGAGAACGGCACAAATTTGATTACTTTTATTGGTACTAAGGTGAAGCAAATGTTTCCAATTTCGATTAAAAGTTGGAATGAGAAAGATAATAGAGTTTTGCCTAAACCGAAAGATGATTTACGGTCCTTAATACGTATATATAATTTTAGACATCTTTAATAATCTTATTTAGTGATTTTTTAGTTATATTTATTTAATCCATTTTTATGTATAAGTAGAAACACTTTGATGTGGATGATGCCCGAAGAGATTGGATACTCAAGGAAGCTGGAAGGTTGCATCGGGCTTATAGAACTGATGTAGGAAAAAAGTATCTGAAACTTCCTGATGGGACCATCACGAGAGCCTCGAAAGATTGTATTCCTAATTATAAGTAAGGAGGATTGGAGCAAATTTGTACATATACGCACTACAGATCCGGATTTCCTGGTTAGTATATTAATTATTTAAGTTATATATATATATATATATATATATATATATATATATATTTCACAACTAGATATCATTCATTAATGTATACTTATCTTTTTAAATAGAAAAAAAGCAAAGCCAATAAAGAAAGAGCTTCTAATCCCGAGTACCCTTATAGAGGAGGTTCAAGTGGATATCAAATTCTTGAAGAAAGATTGGTAAGACACAATTAGTTTAATTTATTATGATTTAATGAATCTTTTAATTTACAGTTGATTAACAATTATTAAACTTAAATAGTTACTGCAAGAGGGGAAAGATCCAACTCAAGAATCCCTTGATCGTTGTACTGTCTGGTTAGAGGCCCGACAAAACAAGGATGGGGACATTGTGAATTCGAAAACTAAGGAAGTCAAGGACAAAATTGTAAGTATTCCAAAATTCATGTATTGTAATTTTAATTTTATGATTCCTAGCAAGTTGGAATTTGTGTCTGACTATATTTTTTTAATCCGTTACTCGATTTTTTTTGACACGTGGACATATTTTTTATTGTCGATTAAATTTCTTTGACACTTGTTTATTATTTCTATCCGTTACTCGATTTTTTTTGACACGTGGACATATTTTTTATTGTCGATTAAATTTCTTTGACACTTGTTTATTAATTCTATCCGTTACTTATGTTTGTGCATCAGCAAAGCATATCACAATCTGTATCACAAGGAGATTTAACAGATTGTGATGGTCAACAAGATGTCCTTGCTCGTGCCTTGGGAAGGGAAGAGAGACAGGGTCGGATAAGAGGTTATGGATATGGCATTCCTTCTACGACTGTGTATGTGCGAAAGAGCCATAGCAGGGGGTGCGGGGATTGTAAAGTCATGGCGGCAAAGTATGACGAGCTATCCAAGAATGTTGCTGTACTAATGGAAGAGAGACAGATGTTTAAGCAGCTATTGGCACAATCCATTGGTGCACCATCCCCGCCGCACCACCCCTGCTTGAACCTATATTACTCGCTGCACCTCACTTGCCCAACATAGCGCACGAGATAGCTACACCATCCCTTCGACACAGGTATTTATTATTACTCGACCTGTTTTTTGTACATATGTATTTGATCAAATTATCATGTATATTTATTTTTCTTTATAATTGATTTAGGATAACCTTGAATGTGAGCTATATATTGCAAACCCACATCGAAAGGTTGCAGTGGGCATGTTATGTAACCAATTGAGTGCCACAATGCACAATTTACCCATGCCTAAAAACCATTTGAGAGTTAGGGTAGACTATTCAATTGAGGGGTCTGCACCATTGCCTGTTCCAATTGTTAATGCTGATATATTTACTGTGGATCAAGCACTTAGTACTTTTGTGGCATGGCCTGAACAACTTGTCGTTGTAAGTGACAATATTTTTGTTAATAAGTAATGACTCATTGTTATATATAATGTGTGTTAACTAACTAATTAATCATTTTTTTAATATATACTAGGTACCCCAAGTGTCCCGACCGTCTCCTTCTATAAAAGTGTCCCGACCTTCCCCTTCCACTACCAAAGTGTCCCGACCATCTACTTCTATTAAAGGAAATGAAATACAGCCAGTCCAACATGTTAAATCTCCCCTTGATGAATTCGAGAAATTCATCACTTATGTAAAGGACCACGTCAATCAAAAAATGAAGCCCGATGACCTTATTATGTTACCGACCGATCAAATTGTGGGAGTGGAACAGGATATTATGCTCAACACTGAGGATCTGAAAGCTGTATATGAGATGGAATGGGCCACTGTGGTTTTTATTAGAGTATACCAGAGGTATGTATTAAATTATTTGTACACAATAGTTGTATATATTAGAGTATATATTAGAGTATATATATGAGGATCTGAATTGTATATATATTATTTATAGGTTTTTGTACAATGTGCTTCTGGTCCCTTCGCAACGGACACAAAAATTTTTGTTCTTGTGCCCAGAGTGTATCATTGTGTGGGATCAAGGTAGACCAGAGGATATTATGGCTAGGAAGAGTCAAATAGAAAGTTATATCCTTTCACGCTTCAGGGAGGTCCAACATCTTGATCACGAATCTTTATTTTTCGCACCACTCAATATAAGGTGAGAAATTTAGTCTTCAATCACTTGGTTATTTATTTTGAGGATTGTATTATAGTGTAAATGTGTACTCATTCGTGATTCATTTACTTGCAGAGAACATTGGGTACTCTTTGCAATAAACCCTAAGCGAAATACTGTCTACTATCTGGATTCACTTCAAGGTCATTACAAAGTCTACGTAGACTTCGTACAGATAGTTGACAGGTGTGTATGTGTAACCCTCTCATTTTGTATAATTTAATATATGTATTTTGTTCAACTTAACGTTATATATATGTATGACGTTACGATTAACTTGCAAAAATATCGGGATTATCTACGAGTAAAACAAGATGGTTACCCATAACTGTAAGTTTTTTAAAAATCATTCTTATAATTTTAATTGAATTTTTGGTCATAAAAATGTGACAATTAATTAACTAATCTTTTGCTTTGTAGTGTCCTAAACAACCAAATAGTAATGATTGTGGGTACTACGTTATGAGGTATATGAGAGAGATTATCACTCACGACAGAGTAGTAATCCCAATCAAGGTAACTACTTAGATTTCTTTTTTATATTGATATTATAATACTTACTCACAGTTAATAAACATTTTAATTCTAATTTTATTTCATTTTATTTTTCAGTATTTTCCCCACTGTAAAGACATCCAGAATTACTCTGATGAACAACTTACAACAGTAAGGGGGGAGTGGTGCCGTTTTGTTTCTAGCTTTTTCTAGCAAGTTTTGAGTTTCATAATAGTTAGTTATTATATATGTTGTATATATTGGATATATATTATGTTGTAAGTACTTCTTAGAATGATATTGGATTGGAATATTTGATGAATTTTGTTGACTGAATTTTGTTTAAATGATATTGGATTGGAATGATATTTGATGAATTTTGTTAGAAGTGAATGAATTTATAGGTTGTAATTAAAATGGAGAACAAACAAAAATAAAAAAATATTTAAAAAAAATTCAGTCAATAGGTAGCGTTTTAGAGAGAAAACACTAGAAATGAAATTAAAAAATTCATTCAATACCTAGCGTTTTATAGAAAAAACGCTAGCTATGGACAAAATGCACTAGAGGATCACTAGCGTTTTGAAGAAAACGCTAGCTATGGACAAAATGCACTAGAGGATCCCTAGCGTTTTAAAGAAAACGCTAGGAATTGTAAAAAGGCAATAGAGGATCCCTAGCGTTTTACAGAAAACGCTAGGAATTGTAAAAAGGCGCTAGAAGATCCCTAGCGTTTCTGAAACGCTAGGAATTGTAAAAGGCGCTATAGGATCCCTAGCGCTTTCTGAAACGCTAGGAATTGTAAAAAGGCACTGGGTCAATGGCTAGCGTTTTTTATAAAACGCTACGTATGTCCAAAACACGCTGGGTCAATGGCTAGCGTTTTTTAAAACGCTACTAATGGGGTGTACGCATTAGTAGCGCCAACTTCTCTAGCGTTTTAAAACGCTACCAGTGCCTAGTTGAAAACGCTGCAAATCCTTAAATCTGGCGTAGTGCATTACAATCGGAATAGGTTGCCCGAAAACCGATTTTTTAGCCTAAATTATTCTCTCGACGTATAACAACGTCACGTGTTAACGAATTATATACACTACTCAAAATGATTCTGACGATTTATAGATTCACACGTGTTTCGTATTTTTATTGCACTTGTATTTATTATTGTACCATGTTTTTGTAATTACACGTGTTTAGCATATCTACACCGTTGATCAAATCACAACCGTTAAAATTAAAAATAAATATTTTAAAAAAAATTAAGTAAATTCATAGGGATCGTATATACGTTTAGTGGAGGTATATACGACTCTGTATATTACAGGATCGTATTTAGCTTTTGAGCGACTAAATCAATTAATAATTCTTATCTTCATGAATTTATCATTCAACGAGAAAAAAATAAGTTACGTATCGCGAGTTTCAGAAATTTTGGATGTAGAATAACCCAACTGATCATCGGATATACAAAATTACAAATATACGATTGCTTGTCCTCAAAGTCTCAACTAACTTGCCTTGTTTACGGGAAATTCTAAATGAACTCAACCAAGTAATGTTTATTTATTGTGTCTTTTTCACAGGCTTGACTCACACATTTGTGTATAAAATATAAATGAATTCGCGGGTCTTTTCATTAGTTTGTCCTTTTTTTTAGATAAACAAAAATTTCATTAATAAGAGCACTAAGTGTACTTAAAACCAAAACAACAATACTTTCACAAGAATTGTTTGTACACGAATATGAGCACTACTTTTTGTCCTTTTGATTTTCTATGTATTGTTGTTCAATTTTCATCCAAAAAATAATACATGAATATATCCACATTTCTATATAACAGTAAAGAAAAAACAATTAACTTGAAAGTGGAGATGTTAGGATTTGTCTAGCCTACACACAATAAAAAACATATATTAGCAATTGGCAAATGTTGTCGTAATGTGGAAAAAAAAAGTCGCTCAACAGTAATTTTGAACGATTATTGGTGAATGTGGATCCGTTTGCAAATGGCAGGTCGGAAATATGTTTGGACAGCCGAGAAAATAGTCTTCGCTAAATACCGACAGGTAACTCTGTCGAAAACTAGCAAAGGTTTTTCGCCATCGCTGATTACTGAAGGTGATGCCCGTCAGTAGTGCTCATACATGGATTCATTATCAACAACAATGCACTACAGACACATGGATTCATTATCGATAGGCTGTTTATATAAGATCTTAGCCCACTACTAGAAAAATTAGTTTTAGAGAGGAATTTTTTGAGACGGACATTTATCCCTCACTTTAGTGAGGGAATTAGCTACGAAAATTAAAGTCCACATCAACTTTTGTCTAGTACATGTTTGCGACGAATGTAGTGACAATAACTATCCCTCTCTAAAATTTTCGTCACAAAATCCCTCACTAAATGACTATAGTACGGTTAGTGACGAATTTTTGAGAGAGATGTTAACTTTTCGGCAAGTGTACCGAATCGTGCAAGTAATAAAACCGGTAAGTACCGGGATATCGTCCTCAAGGATCGAAGTTATTTTACTAAAGACGTTAACAGCTACTAATAGGAACCAAGTTTAAAGGGGGTTTTGGTTTGATGATTGTTGAGCTATCAAGCTCGAAGTAAAGCAATAAAATATTTTTGGATTTTTTTTTTATAATAAGAGAATGATGAACACGATGAAAGATATGCGATGAGAAGATGCTAGGGATGAAGGCCCTTCGATTTCCACTATGGTCATTGATTTATTCTTTAAAAGATAATTCCTCTCTCTCGTTTGCTATAGAATTCACTCTTTTACTAAAACCTAATCCCTTAGGTGATTAGCCTTTGTTAATTCATAAAAACCCTAATCCCTTAGGTGCTAATAATCATAACAAGCATTAACGACGAGAATTCATACACATACCGCAAATCAGCGATTATCCCTAAACGACGAAATTGAAGGAATCGAATTTCAAGCTATTCAATAACCAAATTTCCATTTAAATTATTGAAACAAATATTAATCTATATTTTTCCAAATACAAACATCTGAAGAATAGAAATTCGATCCACAAACGAAGAGAGAAAACGATAAAAGTACTAAATTAAATCAATAACCACAGTTTTACATCAAAGTGCAATCATCCCTAACAAGGGGATTTAGTTCCACATGATTAAAGTAAAAGAAAAAGAATAATTACGAGATGAAAGATGGAATGAAGGCATCTGAATCGTCAATCCTTGTTCCCAAGTGTTGATTCCTCAGTAGCCGTCAGGAGGTAGGAGCTCTCTTCCGTGTGCTAGGGCTTCAAATTTGTCAAAAGGTTCTCAAAAACGCCTCTCTGCTGGTGTTTTGACGTGTTTTCCGGTATTTGGCGCGCGACTCGCGCTCTCCCGCCACTTACTTACGCCCACTCGGCGTGCTGCTCCTCGCTAATCCAGCGCGCGACTCGCGCTCCCAGTAGAGTCGTTAATTTGGGCCCGGCCAGATGGCCGCCCATTGTGGCCCGAGTTTTTGTTGGGCACAGGCCTCAAAATAGCGAGCCCAAAATCAACGGTAAGTTTTGGCCCGGCCCGATAGGCCCGGATGATATTATTGGGCGGTCCGGCCGGCCTTCATCGCTTTGTTTTTTTTATTTTTTTTGCAAAAAAACAAAATCACACACACACACAAAGGTGACACACACCACACGTGCGTTTGAAAAAAATAAAACCCTTTCACTCACGCACTCACGCGAAAAACCGAGAAACGAAACGACACACACACGAGGTTTTTTCCTCTCTCTTCACCGTAAACCGCCGCTTCCTCTCTTCACCACCGCGTCCTCTCTTCATCATCGCTCTTCACCATCGCTTCTTCACCATCATCGCTCTTCACCATAGCTTCTTCTCCATCGTTTCTACACTCCACAAAACGCGAGGTTTTTTTTCTCTCTCTCTCTGATGTTTGATTTAGTGAAATCGATTAAGAGTTGTTTGAAATCGATTAAGAGTTGTTTTGAAATCGATTAAGCCATGAGACTGAGAGTGAAGGAATGTTATGTTGAAATCGATTAAGACGTTGATTTTGTTTTTCTATTTTGGTTTTGTTTCTATTTTGGGTTTTGTTATGTTGAATGTTATGTTTCTATTTTGACTGAGAGTGAAGGAATGTTATGTTATGTTGATTAAGCCATGAGACTGGATTTTGTGTTTCTATTTTGGGTCTCTGTTATGTTGAATGCTTCTATTTTGACAGAGAGTGAAAGAATCACATGACCACCTCCTGGTTTTGTTTCTATTTTGGGTCTCTGTTATGTTATGCTTCCTGCCACATATTGTCGGATGATAGTTAAATGTTGTTCGTTGCTGGCTTGTTGTTGCTGCTGAATTTATCGCTGAATTTGTAGTATTTTGTTTTAGTTTTTGAACTCAGATATATTGCGTAGTTGAGCTATTTTGGATTATGGACAATGTGTTTTGCAAAACCAAGACGAATTTATTTATGTATGCTATTTTGGATTATGGACAAAGATATATTGTGTTGCTGAATTTTGTTTATGTATGTTGTTCATTGATAGAAACAATTGTACTTAAAATTTTAAAAATTCAATGGCTTGTGGCCCGTTGGGCCGGCCCATTGGCCCATGGGCTGGTGTTGGGCGGGCTTGGGCCTACATTTTGCAGCCCATCAGAATATTGGGCTGGCCCGACCCTGCCCATATACACTGGTTGGCCCGATGGGCTCAGGCGGCGCCGCCCGAGCCCGCCCATTGACACCTCTAGCTCCTGCGCCACCACTTCAGCGCTTTGCTCCCTCGCTAATCACGCGCGACTCGCGCTCCAGCGCCATCGCAGCATGCGTTTTAATTTGAATGCTCTCTTCTTGCATTTTTTGATTCTCGCTCACTTGCATTTCTTCGTTCTTTTCTTCCATCTAGTCCTCAGGCACAAAAACACCACAAAACCCAAAGATAAACACTGCGCAAGGCAATTAAATCTCAAATAGAACAACTCATTAAGTTTCTCCTAACAATTTCCATTCATTCATCAAATTATCAAGTAAAATCCCCCTTTTTCGCAGTGAAAAACATCATGTGATGGGGATTCATCAAGAGACGTGTGCCTCACTAAAGTAGGTCGTCGCTAAATCCCTTACTAATATAGATTTTTCACTAAATCCTAAAGAGAAAAAAACAATTTCATTTTTCAGCAAAAAATTTCCCGCGCTCATTTCTCACCTCCCTCTAGAAACAAATCCCCTAGTTTTTCCAAAACCAAATTCCCTCTCTCGTGTTTTTTCCAAAGCCCCAAAACCCATTCATCTAGACTAAAGAAGATTATTACTAAACTTATTTCGCCATGTCAATCAGCTTTTATCCCATAAAGACAGATTGTGGATGGTGTGTTGGTGGTAAATGACATTGTAAATTTAGCGAAGAGAATACGAGAGGAATGTCTTCTTTTCAAGGTTGACTTTGAAAAGGCATATGATTTCATTTCGTGGGGTTTTCTTTTTTAAATGATGGAAAGGATGAATTTTGATCTGCGAGGGATTGCATGGATTCGGGCTTGAATTTGTAAGAGTTCTATGGTGGTTCTCATTAACGGTAGCCCAACAACAGATTTCAAGGGACATAAGGGCTTCCGACAGGGATATCCTTTATCACATTTCTTGTTCCTAATTGTAGTAGAAGGTTTAGTGGGGATGGGTCAGAAGGCTATTACCTTGGGGTTTGTTTGAAGGGTATAATGTGAATACATACCAACATTATTCTCTCACTTAGTTTGAGGATAACACAATCTTTGTGGGAAAAGGGACTTGGAATAATTTACGGAGTCTTAAGTCCATATTCGAGGATTTGAATTAGTGTCGAGCCTGAATGTAAACTTTCACAAGAGCAGTTTGTTTGATTAATTTAAGGGACAGATTTCTTGATACGGCTTCCTCCTTGTCTGATAGCACTTCTTCCATCCCTTTATGTTCTTGGGAATACCGATGGGTGCTAATCTTAGAAGAAGCAGCACATGGAAGTTAGTTGTGGACTCAGTAAGAGCACATTTATTTTCGGCACCAACTATCGATGGGAGGTAGAGTTACCCTTATCAACTATGTCCTGAATAAAATACCTTTGTTCGTACCTAGATCGGCTTGAAGATCCAGCCCGGGGTAATCAGGTGCGGTGGCTCGGATATGGACTGCTCCTCCATGGTCGAGGTCGCCGCGGTGGTGGTACTTGCAAGCACTATGATGCCTAAGTCACCACTAGAAGTGAAGAGGTGTGTTAAGAATGAGAGCATACCTGGTCTTGGAGCGTTGGATTAGGCCGCCTTCATCTGGGCCGTTGATCATGCTTTCATACCTAGGAGCGGTTCTTGTGTCGGTCTTGATGACGATTTAGTTGGGGTTAGGCGGATTGGTATTGGGCCAGGACCAATGTTTGCTACTGCGTGTTTGGTCCGCCAGTAACGATTTTGATATCTATTCAATGGGCCCGAGGCCTAGACCAAAACAGTTGCCCCCCAAGTCAGGGTCGTACGATGGAGAACGACCCCGACTTGAATTAGTTTTGGTTCAACGATCGCCTCCCATAGAGTCGTCATGGATTCGTGATTTTGCCCTCCTGGGAGTTGTTGTGGATCGATAGCCGATCTGTTTGTCGATCAGATTGTCGTATTTATGAGTTTGAGGGAGTACATTGCTTTCATGGAGATTCGATGTCATAGTCGACGTGGACTCCTTCCCCAGTCCTCGACTGAGCATTGAAGCTCGTAGCTAAGGAGGGGGTAAGGCTCGTGCACAACTGGCGTCAGAGCCGCTATGGAATCCTTCCCCAGTCCTCAACTGAGCAATGAAGCTCGGAGCAAAGGAGAGGGCAAGGCTCGTGTAGAGTTGAATTCAAAGTCGTTGTGGACTTCTTCCTCAGTCCTTAACTGAGCATCGAAGGTCGGAGTCAAGGAGGAGGCAGGCTCGCGTGGAGCCGGGTCGATGTCGTTGTGGACTTATTCCTCGCTCTTTGGCTGAGAATTGAAGCTCGGGGTCAAGAAGGAGGCATGCTTGATCCTTTTCCAGCCTCGCCTCATACCTTCATCCGCCGAGGGGCCTGCTCGGGTCGAATTCGGGTGAGAGGGGCGTTCGTTGAGCTGATCGTGGGACGTCACTTGTAACCCTGCATATTTGAAGTTAGAAATGTTTGACCAAGCTTCTTTATTGACAACGAACATGAACAGTTTGATTTCATTACATTTGATACATTTGGGAATTATCAGCTATAATACGTTCTCAATTTTGCCGCGTTCCACGTTCGAGGGATCAGATCTTTCCCTAGAGTCTCCAACTGAAAGACACCTTTGCCAATCCTGGACACGGCCCTTCTAATTCAGAGTCAATTTTCCCTCCCGAGAGTTTTTGCCCCCTACGTCGGCCCGTCGAGGGACGAGGTCTCTAGGACTAAAGTCTCGGATGACGACCTTCTCATTGTAGTGCTTGATAATCTGTGATTTGAAGACAACCTCAGCCAAATGGGCACAGTCTCGAACCTCTTGGACCAGGTCGAGTTCCTCCTGTATTGCCTTGTCGTTTTCTTCTTTGTTGAGGGGGTATAGAGTTCTCCAAGTTGATTCCCCGATCTTAACTAGTATGACAACCTTAGTCCCATAAGTCAGCCTGAAGGGGGTCTCCCTGTGGTTGAGTGCGGTGTGGTCCGATACGCCCACAACACGTATGGGAGCTGATTGGGCCAAGCCCCTTTGGCTCCCTTGATCAAAGTCGTCTAAGACCTAAGCCTTGAGGGGTGTTCTGGATTCATATTTGATCCCGAGTTCGGACAACTCGACTGCCCATTTGATGATTCTTCCTACGAGGTCAGGTCGGTGCAACACCTACCTGATTGGTTGATCCATCCTTACAACAATCTGGTGGGCCACGAAGTAGGGTCTTAGTCTCCTGGCCGCCATGACCAGTGCCAAAGCCACTTTCTCAGTTTTCTGATATTTGGATTCGGCCCCTTGAAGTACCTTCCTGACAAAGTATATTGGCCGTTGGCCGGCCTTGATTTCCCAAATTAGAAAGAGGCTGATGGTTTCTTCGGCAACAGCCAAGTAGAGGTAAAGTGTTTCCCCCTCCACCGGCCTTAACAAAATTGGTGATTCCGAGATTATTTGTTTGAGTTCTCTTAATGCGGCCTCACATTTCGGCGTTTAATTGAATTCGACGCCCTTCTTAAGACATTTGAAGAATGGCAAAGATCTATTGGCCGCTTTCGACACAAACCTTGATAATGCCGCGATCATTGATGTTAGCTTCTGTACTTCTTTTTTCGTGGTGGGTGGATGCATGTCGGGCACGACTCTGCATTTGTCTGGGTTCGCCTCGATTCCCCTCTCTATCAGGCAGAATCCGAGGAAATTTCCCGCCCTTACTCCAAAGGTGCATTTCTCAGGGATGGACCCGAGGTTATTCTTTTTGGCCTCGGCGAATATTTTGGTAAGGTCTGCTAAGTGGCCCTCTTCCACCTTGCTTTTCAAGATTATGTCGTCAAGATAGACCTCGACAACCCTTCCAATTTGGTTCTGGAATACCTTATTCATCATTCGCGGATAGGTGGTCCCCGCGTTATTGAGGCCAAATGGCATGACTTTGTAGCAATAGTTACCTTGGTCTGTCATAAACGCTGTCTTCTCCCAGTCCAGTATGGCAATCTGGTTGTAGAAAAGACAAAAGGCAGAAACTCGAGGCATTGTCGACGAGTCAGTCAACGCTAAGGACCAGGAAGGCGTCCTTGGGGAAGGCCTTCTTTAGGTCGGTGTAGTCCACACACATTCTCCATTTGCTGTTGTTCATTTTTACCAACACGACGTTGGACAACCATGTGGTGTATTTGACCTCCTTTACAAACCCTGCGGACATCAGGTCGGCCACGGCTTTCGACACTACCTCGGATTTTTTTATGATTTGGACTGTCTTACGCTGGGCGACGTATTTTGCATCTGGATTTACTGATAGTTGATGACAGGCAACCTCGAGAGGGATTCCCAACATATTTGCGGCTGACCAAGCGAATAAGTCGGCATTCTAGTGCAGGTACGCTATCAGCCTTTCCCTTACACCGTCACTTAGGTCGGCCCCCAATTTAATTGTCTTTGCTGGGTCTTCACCTAATTGGACTTCGAGAAACTCCCGATGGGGCTCGGGGTGTTTGATTTCTTCTTGAGCTCTCTTGCTAGCTAATCATCATCCTCATCTTCCAAGCTATCCGAGTCGTATCGTTCACTTCATTGGCTGACGGTAATAACTCAGGAAGTTGTTGGCAGTCTTGCCGAGCTGCCTTGAGCGATAGGTAGTGGCATCTCTCAAAAGCCTCGAGATCGGCAGATTGGTTTATGACTTCATCAGTTATGGAATAGAACTTCATCTTGAGATGTACTATCGATGCCACTGCGTCTAGTTTGGCAAGAGTTGGCCTTCCCACGATGCATTGGTAGGGGGTGTTAGAGGTAGGACTAGGAATTGGGTTTTGATTGTTCTGGATAGCTTTCGTCGTCCATAAGTCACCATCAATTCGAGATAGCCCAGTGGTTTCGTCTTGTTCTCGCCTAAGTCGGTCAAGTCTGTGCTGAGGTATGGGCTTAGCTCGGACTGATCAACCTTAAGCCGAGATAGGAGATTCTGAAACATAATATCAGTTGAGCTTCCCTGATCTACGAGTAATCGCTTGACCTCGGTATTTAGCATGGTGACCGAGATGATCAGGGGAACGTACTCATTGGGTTTCCCAGCCAGAAAGTCTAGGTCAAAAAATGATAGTGGGGGTCTGGTACTGGGTGACATATGGACGACGGAAGCTATCCAGAACAAGCAAAACCCAATTCCTGGTCCTACCTCTAACACCCCCTACCAATGCATCACGGGAAGGCCAACTCTCGCCAAACTCGACGCGGTGGCATCGACAGTACATCTCAAGATGAAGTTCTATTCCCTATACCAATAGTGACAATTTTATTCAAACATCATCAATAAGACTCAAAACAAGAAAAGCGAAAAAAAAACCAAAACATCAAAAACAAGACACGTCATTAATCTAGTGGTTGTGGCCATTGTTGGGGTCTACAGAAGCAAGATTTGCATTTATGATAATAGATGCAACAGATTCATCATCAACTTCGTCGACATACTCAGTTTTCTCATCGATCACGACCACCCTTTGATACTCGGGATTCTTGGAAAGAACTAAACTGACAACAACACGGCTGACTGCCACGACCTTCCCTTCAATAATTCCTCCTAAACCTTGTCCCGATATGCCAGATACGAAAATAACAAAAGAGAAAAAACTTGGGTTGGTGATAAAATGACTTCCTGAGAGTGAGAATATTTGAAGGGCCCCCTGAATAGCTAAATACGGGGCATTTGACACAGAGGTACGAAGGGTAATGTTTGTCACAAGACCTGAGCTGCTTAGTACAGTCAGGTTGGTGTTATACTGTCGAGATATTCTGATTAAGGTCACAAGGATATCATTTTCAGAAGGGGTATCAATATGGATAAATTTCATCGATGCGTTAAATTCATACCTTTTGAAGATGCATGGTGTCACGCCATCCTTTGCATCATGATGGGGGTAGAGATCTCTCTCCCCAAGGAGGGATGTGATGGTGCTTGTGTTGGAACCAACCTATTTTTTGAGGTTGTGTTCTCTGAGGAGGGTCACACTCGAGTTTTGGGAAAGAGAGGGTGAACATTTACTGCCAGCCATTGTTGCAGATGGATGCTAATGACGAATACACTAATATTTATGAGAGTATTTATCGGACAAGTCTCATACGTATTTTTCCCTTTTCACTCTCTCTCTCTCGTGAGTAATGCACTTTCAGTTCAAAAAAATTTACGAGAAAGGAAAGGTGCATTAATGAAGATATGGTTGAAACAATCCATTTTTATATACAGACTGTTTTAAAATTAACTAAAACAATAGTAAGAACAAAGAAAAGACATATAAGATAAAGGAGATGAAGAAGATAGAAGAAGAGAACGAGAAAGTCTTTATTTTATGTTCATCAATGTGTATCTTCAGTTAATGGATCAATTATAGATTTAGGATGACCCAACCGATCATGCCAGACATTAGATTTATTGTCATTTGTATACTTCTGGGTTACAACAACATGTGCTTCAATTGTACACATATAAGTGTATTACAAACCAGAGGAAAAAGTGGGATACTTTTCCATTACACTTAATTTATCCACGTATGTCTCATTATATAAAGATATTCAACATCTCATTCATTTCTTGTTTCAATATGATATCCATTTAACGAATTTTCTTGAAACATGATAAATTTGTATTAGACTTGGGCAAATAATATGCATTCTCAATGTGTAAATTCGTTCCTGAGAATATAATGCATTCTCAATATGTAAATTTGTTCCTTCACATAACAAGACATTAGCTCTTTCAGATCCATGAAGAACATATGATAGATAAATATTCATTAATGGAAAATATTATAGTCCTTCAAAAATATCAAACTGAGATATCATTATTAATTTAGGATAATTTAGATGACCATAAAACATAATACCAAGAGAGACAATTTTATTCAAATGTCATCAAAAAGACTCAAAACAAGAAAAGGAAATAATGAGAAATCTCTTATTCGTTATAACTTTCACAGGCAAGATCAAAACCAGCCACGTCAATAATCTACTTGTTGTTGACATTGTTGGGGTCCACAGAAGCGTGATTCCCATTTATGATATCAATCGCAACAGATTCATCGCCATCTTCTTCGACATCTTCGGTGCTCTTGTCGATAAAGCCCACCCTCTGATACTCGAAACTCTTGTAAACAGTGGCCCTGACAAAAACACGCCCAGCTGCCATGACCTTCCCCCCGATAGTTCCTCCTAAGACTTGTCCCGGGACGCCAGATAATAAAATAACAAAAGAGGACAAGCTTGGGTTGTTGATGAAAAGACTTCCCGATAGTGAGACCATTTGAAGGGGCCCCTGAATAGGAGGAACAGAGTTAAGAAGGGTGATGTTTGACACAGGACCTGAGCCGCTTAGCACAGTGAGGTTTGCGTTAAACCGTCGAGCTATGTCGATTAAGGTCTCAGGTATATCATTTCCAGGAGGGATTTCGATTTTGATATTTTTCATCGAGGTGTTAAATTCATCCCTTTTGAAGACCCTTGGTGTCACCTCATCCTTTGCATCATGATGGGGGGTAGAGATCTCTCTCCCAGAGGAGGGATGGGATGGTACTGGTGTTGGAACCAACCTATTTTTCGAGGTTGTGTTCTCTGAGGGTTCATTCTCAAAGTTTGGGAAAAGAGAGGGTGAACATTTACTCTCTGCCATTGTTGCAGATGGATGTTAATGACGAATACACAAACATTTAGGAGAGTATTTATAGCACAAGTTTCATACGTATTTGTCCCCTTTCACACTCTCTCTCATGAGTAACGCACATTAAATTCGAATTAATTGATGAGAGAGGAAAGAGACATTAATGAAGATATGGTTGAAACAATGTATTTTTAAATACAAACAGTTTTGAAATGAACTAAAACGAGAGTGAGAACAGAGGAGTGACAAAATATAAGAGAATGGAGATGAAGAAGAGAGAAGAAGAGAACACGAGAGTCTTTGTTTTATGGACCAGGGCTGGCTGAACTTGTCATGCCAGACAACACATTTATTGTGATTTGTATACTTCTGGTTAACAATAACATGTGCTTCAATTGTACTGATATAAGTGTATTTCAATATGAAATTTTTTTCCTTCGCATAACAATACATTATCTCTTTCAGACCCATCAATTATATTTGCAAACTCCTGACTGCAAGTTGATAACAAGTAGACGTGTTATCAAATGACTTTTGGTCATAATTAAATAGTGCACACAATTTATTATAAAATGCCCCAAAACCATCTTAATACATTCTAATATCTTAGAATAGTTATCAAATTTTAACTTTATTTTTAGCTAGGTAATAAATTGCATTATAATTAACCTAAATTAAAAACATATGATAGATAAATATTCATTATTAATTAGCATGACTATATGAAAAATATTATAGTCCTTTAAAAATATCAAACTGAGATTTTATTATTAATTCAGGATAATTTAGATAACCATATATCAAGTAATAAAATTATGTAGACAAGTAAACTAAAGGTCGACAACAACATACTATTTTCTTGGGTTAAATATATCTTTAGTCCCTATAAAGTTTGAGTTTTTTGCCTCTAGTTCCTAAAAAAAATTCACCTACTTTTGGCCCTCAAATTTTATTTTTCATCAACTTTACTCCCTAATGACTTTTAATAGTTTTTTTATTATAAAAAGACAATTTTTTTTATTAAAAGGCACGTGGGACTAAAAAACACGAAGAAAATAAAATGTAGGGACCAGAAATGAGGGAGAACCTTACTCGTTTACAACTTTTCTAAGACAATGAAGCCGCCACCAATACTTATTTAAGGAAAGTATTAGAAAAAACCTTTTTGGAAAAGCGGATGGCCTTTGAAAACTGAGAGATTTGGGTTCGGGGGTCAGTTACGTGTGGGGAAGGTATTAGCACCCCCACACGTCCTCTCTACTGAGAGGGAACCTCTAATTAAATGCGTGGTTTTAGTGTGTTGATTTAAAAATACTTAATTTTGCCTCTCTACTTCTTATTGAAAAAGTCTTAATGAAAATCTCATTTATTATGAAAAAAGGAGGAAAAAGGTTTTTTAGAAAGAGTGTTTGACGAGATGCGACTCGCTCCTACGTATATTCCGGTGCGATGGAGAACTCAAAGCTACGTAGTTCTTCTTTGTCTTTTCTTTGAAAAGGTTTTTTGTCTTTTATCTTTTTAGTGAGTTTTCGAAATAGGACGAGCATTTAGTTAATGATTAAACTAACAAAGGTTATGAGTAATCACCGCTAAGTACTCTTGAAAATGAGAGTCACTACCACTAGTCAGACAAACAAAGGTTCTGATTGACTGTTAGTAGCAACTCGTTTTTTATTTTCTCTTTTGAAAGTGGTTTTCGAAAGAGATTGATTGGCACGAATGATCAAACTAACAAAGGTTGTGAGTAATCATCGCTTATTGTTCTTTTGAGAAAAAGACATTGCTACCAATGGCTAGACGAACAAAGGTTCCGATTAGCCACTAGCGACAATGGGTTTGAAATTGATTCTTGAAAGGAGAATGTTTTTGTTCTAAAAATGATATTGGTTTGCGAAAGTGATTCTTTTTTGTTATGAAAATAACTCTTTTCTTTTTTGTTATGCAAATGCTAATTTCATGGTTGCGCTTGACGAGAATGTGGCTCGCTCCTACGTATCCCAAATGGGAATCAAAGCGACGTAGTTCTAACGAGCCTTGAAAGTGAAAGTCTTTTTGCTTTGGTTTTGAAAAGTGAATGGCGTTCATAATGATCAAACTAACAAAGGTTATGGGTGATCATTACTAAAAACTCACTTAAATGCATGTAAAAATCTCTTTTGGGAAACGAAAGCCTTCATGATGACCAAACTAACAAGGGTTATGGGTGGTCATCACTAACAACTTGCCATAACTTTTGATGCTTAGGAAAATATCTTTTGAAATTGAAAGCGTTCATGATAATCAAACTAACAAAGGTTATGAGTGATTATCGCTAGTAACTTATGCATATGAAAACATCTTTTTTTGAAATTTAGGCTCTCATGACAACCAAACTAACAAAGGTTATCGGTGATTGTCACTAGTCACCATTTTCATGCTAAGCTATTTAGAAAAGAAAACAATGAATGCAAGAAGATTTGGAGATTCAAGCATGGCACAATCATTGAAATCGAATCCTTAGGCAAGCAACAACATGGACATAACTTGCAACTAATCTCATTTGAATTCTTGAGCAAATATTAGCCTAGACTACACATATTAGACCACAACACATAAATAGGCAAAGAAGGAACTTGAATTGGGCATTAAGCAAAAATGCAAGAGTAGGCAAGATTGAACCTAAATGCACATCTAATGGAAGATGCTAGGTGAGGACCATACTCAAACATTTCTACAAAACGCAAGGGAATCTAATGCACATCTAGTGGAAGATGCAATGTAAGGAATGGACCTATCTAAGTATTGATGATACCACATGAGAGTAGACAAGGAAGTTGTAGGCACAAATGAATTTAAAAGAGTAGCCTCAAGTATGATCATTGGCAAACCATAAACAAGCAAGTCATCTTAGCAATCAAAGCATCAAAGTATGTTGAATCACTTTGGTCAATCCTCAACACTTAAATTAGAGTGCACAAGTGCACAAGTGTGAATCCTCTTGCCAATCATCAACAAAGACAAGTTTATTAAAGCAAGCATTTAGGAACAAACCCAAACCCTAATTCTTTTGAAGTGTGCGAAGCACATGAAGGGGTGAAGACCTTCTTATTATTTCACTAAATAACTTAACTAAACAAGCAAGTTAAAGTAAAAAGTTGGGGCAAAGTTTTGGTAAAAATTTATGAATGCAAGAGGGTAAAAATGTTTTATGAGGTGAAGTGAAAATGTTTCGGTAAAAACTAAGTGAAATGGTAAAAACCAAAGTGGTAAAATGTTTTTACGTTTTTTGGTAAAAAGTTAATGAAGTGGTAAAGTAAAATGGTAAAAAGTGAACAAACACAATTGCACAACTTGCATTTATTCAAACACAATCAAAATGACAATTTTCAAGCAATCAAAAGCGGCAAAAACCCTAGTCATGGCCGAATGCAATTGTGCATTGAATCATCAAATTATTTCATGCAAAAATTGACAAATTAACACACAAAACATCACAAGATATAACCCTAATCTACCATGCAAGGTTCTAAGATAAAACGTCAAGCAAATCATGCATTTTATTCACACAAAAATCAAAGGAATCAAAAGAAAACACAAACCCTAATTCTTGAGCTTGAACCCGAGGCCACACATACCCAAAATCAAGCAATTATTCAACTACAACTCATGAAATAAGCAAGAACACATAAGAACCCTATTTTTCCCTTCTCGGCCGAAGCTAATAAGCATGAAAAATGAGTTTTATTTGACCAAAAATTATGCAAACAAGATGGATATGCAAGGAAATGCAAGAAAACACAAGAACAACTTCTCCAAAGCCAAGGAGCCACCTCAAACCCCCAAGCCTCCCTAGGTGCTTGTCAATAGAGTTTGAAGTGGCTCCTCAAAGCAACAACAACAATATGAAGGAGTTGAGATGGGGAGAAGAGAGATTATGCAAGAATTTAAAGACTAGATGCAAAGATTCAAGGCTTACCTCAAAATCTCACAAAGAAATGAAGAAAGATATGAAATGAACTCAAGATTTGATGATGAAACCCTGAAGAGAATAGAATGGTAGAAGATGATCTAGTGTAGGAATCAAAGAAATGGAGGATTTGATGGTGAAAAATTGAAGAATGGAGGAGTAGTGGTGGGTTGTATTCGGCCAAGAGAGTGGGAGAGGAGAGGGAGTGTGTTAGGGTTTATGTGAGTGAGAAATGAGAGGCCAAAGATTTTTGAGAGATGGGCTTAACAAGGTATTTATAGAATGCAATTAGGGTTGAGGGTGTTTTGGTCCTTGCATTCTAGTTGTGCTCTAGGATTGGACCTTAATTTTGAATCAAAGGCTAGGATTGATGATCACATGGATTGAGGGCATTGAGAAAGCACAAATGAGGGAGTGAATGGGCAGCTCATGAGGGGAGTGGAGAGGGTGTGAATTTCCAAAAATGTTTCTCCACAATTTCATATTACAAGATTGCCATTAACTATGAATGAATGATGGAGATTTGCATCTTAATTAATTTGAATGGAGGGTCATGATTGACATACACTTTGCAAGTAATGAAAATAAATCAAAAATGGAGGAATAATGGGCTGGTATGTGGCGCCTCATGAGGAGTGGAGAGTGGTGCCCAAGTTTTGCAAGTTGTCATCTTGTACTCTTGTACAATTGTGAGACCCTTCCAAATATCTTTTTTTTTTTTATTATTCTTCACAAGATAATTCCATAAAATCTAACCATATTGGGCCAAATACTAGGAATATAAATGAATGGGCCATTTTTATTTATGAGATCATCAATCCCAAAAATGATATGGCACCTCACCTTGTAGATTCCCGAAGAATATTCTTTTTGTTGACTTTTTTAAGTTTGACTTTTTGCACAAAATCAACATTATATGCACAACACACATGCAATTCGAATAATTTGCCCCACAATGACATCCTCTAACACTGCCCAATGAATTTTGGTGAAAAATTACCCCTTTTTGTAAAATGACCAAAATGCCCTTTTGCCCTGAAAACCCTAATTTGCTTTAAAATGCCTTAAAATGCTTTCCTAATCCTAAAATGATTTCTAAAACCCTGAAATGCATGCATGATGCTCTTTACAACCTTTGAAGTTAATGCCAAACCTTGATTTATTTATTTTTGGTTAAAAATTAGGGTTTTGACCTAGACGGACAAAATCAGGGTATGACAATGGCAGAGGGCGCATTTGGCTCTGTCGCGTCGTTAGATTCTTCCTAATCGATATGGTGTTGAGATCGCCTCAAGAATTCGTCCAAAGTCTTTGGAGGACGCAGTCCGATGTTGACGTGGAAAAGGGTACCCGTCTTGAAGTCGTGCCTCATGAACATCATTCGTACCTCATCCGTCACGTTGTGTACTTCATCGGCTTCCTTATTGTATCTTTCAATGAAATCTCCGAGAGATTCCTTTTCTCCCTAGCATATCGTCTGCAGTATGTCTACGGACTTGGGCTTGAGCCTCGAAGCCATGAAGCACGCCGTGAAGAGTTTTTTAAATTGTTCCTAGGATGATATCGAGGCCGGTAGAAGGTCCTTGTACCACTTTGAGACACTCTTTTTGAGGGTGAGAGGGAAAAGTTTACATCGTACTCCCTCAGGGGCACTGCGGTAATGCAACGTGCGGTTGAAATCGCCAACGTGCTCGTCGGGGTCACCTTTCCCATCATACGCATTCAACGACGATGATTTTTCCCAGGATTTTGGAATCTTGTAATGTTCTATGCTCGAGACAAAGGGACTTGCCCGTGACCGATGTCCTTTTCTGGTAGACTTCTTTTTGTGAGGGGCTTTCTTCTTTGGAGATGGGTTCCGAGAAGAGGAGGAATCCGAAGAGGAGTTACTGGAGTCATCTTCAAATTCAGACTAGGCGGAGAGGGCAGAGTCGGAGGTTTACCTCGTCGCTTCTCTCTTCGGATAGGTGAGTCGTAGGCCGGGCAGCGCAGTGGAGTTTGATGTCAGCGAGAGGCAGCAGTTTTAGGGGAACCCGGTTGAACTCGTCCCGAGGGCTGAACAGTAGGGACTCTAGCTAGTGCGGCGATTTCTATCCTGGATTGTTCCTGTTGGACCAAGTAGGTGACTGACAGCTTGTAATGCTGGAGCGTGGTCGACTTGTTGAGCAAGTGGTGGCAAAGGTGGTCTCGCCGGGACGGGCACGGCAGAAACTTCTTCATACGACAATGTTTGAACGTGACCTTCAGGGGTTTCGTCCGGCTGCGAGGGAGCTACGGCGCTAGCGGCCTGAGCTCGACACTGCGCTCGAGTCGGGGGACGTCCACGTGGAGGCATGGGGCGAGGTGAAGTTGGTGAAGATCATAGATAGAAGCAAGATAGAGCGGAAGCGAACGATTAAGCTCCAACTGTGGTCGCCAATGTTCGGTACTGGATCTCGGGAGTTACCTGATCCGGGGTACTTGTGTTTCCTGCTTCGTGGACCTGGATGATGAATGTCGAATCTTGAAGATTGAGCTCGGTCGTCCCGAGGTTTCCGCAATCCCACGTCGAGTGGGGAGTACCTCCAGACACTCTAATGCCTAAGTTAGTATTTAAATGAGTCGGAACGTGCAAGAATGGAAAGTGTACCTGGACATGGGGGTAGCACCCATATTTATAGAGGAAGATGGCCGGTCCTGAGCATCAGATCTGTGTTACGAATCCTGACCATTGGACACGAGAAACCGTGGTGCAAGCACGGTGTGCTGCTATTCTAGGTCGAATTGGGCCCGACCCAATCGCATGGGGATTTTTTTCCCATGCTGGAACAGAAACTCCACTATAAGTCTTTCATATACAATGATAAAGAAAATAATTCTTTGTGCAATCCAACCCAGATGCTTGAATGTTGAATTCTTCCAAAACTCATCATGAATAGATAAACATCATAATTATGTTAGCTAAACAAATTTCTCAAATGAATTTTTATAGAAGATTGACATGTTAAAGTAAAACTTATAAGAAACAACATGATAACAAGATAAGAAGTTAGATTAAAGAAGAGCCTGTGGTTATGACCAATTTAGGACACAAATAAGCAAGTGAATTGACATGTTAAAGTAAAACTTATAAGAAACGACTTGTATTCCTAATTTTGCACCCAAGACACAATTTTGAAGCCCCTGATTCCTGGTCCTGGATCTGCTACTGGTAGAAACTAATGTAAGACAAAACATAAAGAGTAGAGATAAAAGAAGAGAGAAGAAGATAATGAGAGAGTCTTTGTATTTCTCTCTTCAATATGTATCTTCACAGTAAAGTACGAGTCCAATTTAGGACACAAATAAGCAAGTGAATGATCAAATATCGTTAAAGGCCACTAACAAATAACTCACTAATGAGAGTTATGGTAATGTGGAAGACTAAGGATGAACATCTCCTAACTTATTATTTATAATAGAAATAGAAACTGCTAGTTAAAAAAATATAGTTAACAAGTCAGAGTTACTCGTTGAACATAATGTAGTACATTTTTCAATCTAATCAAATTGTGCATGATTAATTTAGATTTTTTTTACAAATGTTTATTTTGGACTCTAAAATCCTTTCTTTACGCAAAATTATCAATTTTAATATTATTATTTTTATAATAGTTACTTTAGTTAGGAAACTTATTTACTCTTTGTTTTTCGTAGTATATCTCCAAAATTGATTTTTTGATTTTAATAACACAGTACACAATTAGCTTTAATACATTTTCTATTTTACAAACACATTAGTCATATTTTAATATCTTGCTATATGCATTTCTGGACAAGTTATTTTACAGGTCAAATTATAATTTTTAAACAAAGTAAATGAAAAGAGTCTCATTAAAACTTTATGATGCAAAATCTTCATTAAAGAAAAACATTTATTAGGAAAAACACTAGATACCGTCCTTTATATAAAAAGGAAAAATCACAAATACAAAATAACGACCGAGGGGGAACTGAGCCCAAACACTCGTCCTTAAAAAACATAAAAAAAACAGTCATTGGTGTCAAACGAAAACTCATGGGATACTACATAAACCAATAACTAAGAAACCAAAAGGGATTATTATAAACAACTTGTTCGGTCCTGGAGTTGGAGAAGTTACGTTATCCGAGGAGTTTGGATGGTTCCAGTTCTCGGGACTCAAAGGCTGTAGTTGGCGTTGGTGAATTGTTCTCGGAAGCTCCGAGTTGCGATCCTTCCCTTGTCGGGTGGGGGGTACTCGCAGACACTCTGATACCTATGTCAGTAGAGGAATAGGCGGAATGTGCAAGAATGAGAGCGTACCTGGATTTGGAGGCTGGCGCATCTATTTATAGACGAGGGCGCTTGGTTTTGTCCGTCGGTTGTGGCGGGTTGATCTGGACTGTCGGTGTTAGATGTCCGGTTGAAGTGCATTGCAATCGGTACCGGGGCGCTACTTGGGCCAAGTTCCTTGGGAGTCATTGGGCCAGGCCCAACGTCCAATGGGGCTTTTAGCCCAGGTCGGAACAGTGGCCCCCAAGTCGAGGGCGGGCGAAGAGTGAGCTCGGCCTCGGCTTGACGAGCTGGAGCCACTAGTGGAAAAAATGCATTTTATATCAGCAATTCATATCGGTTAAAAATGACCTGATATTAAAAATGACGCGGTGGCAGTTTTGTAATTATTTTTACAAAGATTTATATCTCATTGCCTCTCAAACCGATATAGAAAACGCTAATTTAAGTCTTTCATATCGGGTTTATACTATAACCATTATAGAAAACGCTAATATACTAAAGAAAAAGAAGTGAAAACGCTCATCGCCGTAACAATATGAACCATCGCTTCCTTCCTTTACGATATTTCTACCAAAACCCTACCACTCAACCGATCCTCAACCCCGTGCCTCCGCCACCTCTTCTCCTACCACCGCCTCCTCTCCTAAGGAGTCCGGCAAGATCGAGATGTCTGTGGTGGAATTCTCACCATGGTCTCACTCACATGACCAGTTACTCCTCTTGACCTTGTTAAGTGTAATATGCAGTGTCTCTTCTTTTTCTCCTCTCTCTCTATAATATGTTTCGATTTGGCTTCTACCGCTTTGATTTAAACCAAATTTCATTAAGTTCTCGCCATTTTTTAGGGTTTGGCTTTGTGATTGTTTAGATCTGCGATTTCCTCTCTCTTCAAATGCTATGTTACGTAAAGAGTTATGATCATGATGATGTTGTTTAGGTGAAATAGATGTAATAGCTTGGTGTTGTGGTTCTTTCAAGTTGAAGTATATTGATGATTTTAGTAAAAGAATGTTTGTTGTCCAAGTTTTGAGATGTTGTTGTTTTTTTCTTTGTATTGATTTGCGCTTTCTTTGATCAAGTCCTTGATTTGTTAGTTCTAACATTGTTTCACTATGTTGGAGTTGGAGTTGGAATTAGGATTGTTTACTTGCTTGTTAGTTACATTTGTGTTTGTAATGTTTGAATCGATTATTGGTTTCGATTGACCTCACCAAGTACAAGAGTATCTCTTCCGGATTTGGAGTTTTGTTCAAGGAGCGAGGAGTCAAGGGCTTTTTCTCGTGGATGGGTACTTACCTTGCTCGATTCATGATTGCACAAGGTGCTTACAAATTTGGATTCTACTAGTTCTTTAAGAAGTACTATTCGATCTTGTTGCCTAGAGAATGTAGCCAAGTACAAGACCTTGATCTACCTTGCTGGTTCAACATCGCCAGGTTATTGCGGATGTTGCACTCGCCCCATTTGAGGTCATGAAGGTTCGCATTCAAACTCAACCTAGTTTTGCAAGAGGTCTATCTGACGGGCTCCCAAAATTTGTCAAGTCTGAAGGAACCTTAGGTTATGCTTATAAATATTGATAACTCCTAAACTGTTTGCTAGATTGTCTATGCTACGAATTAGGATGTGATTATTGAAATTTATTATGACTTCAGGTTATACAAGGGATTAGTGCCTCTATGGGGACGACATATTCCATGCAAGTTTGCCATATTATAGTTTGTAGTTTGCATTGTACATAAAATTCCCTCTTGTTGAATTGGCAATTTGTTTGTTGTTCACGTACTATTTGTTACTTGGGTTGCCAGCTGAGGTATTCTGGTTTGCACATCAATATTTTTTTTAATATACATGCCCTGCTTGTTAGCCTGATTTTGAAGGACAAAAAGTTAAGAGTCATCAGCTTTCTGCTAGAGAAGATTAGT
Source organism: Oxytropis ochrocephala (assembly GCA_020916435.1). Taxonomy (NCBI): domain Eukaryota; kingdom Viridiplantae; phylum Streptophyta; class Magnoliopsida; order Fabales; family Fabaceae; genus Oxytropis; species Oxytropis ochrocephala. The sequence continues at coordinate 47,548,357 of CM037091.1, read as the reverse complement.
ATGGAAAATCACTTTTCATAATTTTAGATGTATTCTTCATTTAAAATGGTGCCTGTAAAGTCTAAAATGGTTTGGGAGTATTACTTGTTTTTGATAATATAATTAAATTAAATAATTAATACTAGTACTACTTGTATACTATAGTGTTTTTTGAAGAGTCGTTTAGTTGCTCCATTCTTCATATGCTTTTGAGTCTGATATTTTCTTCTAAGCAGTACCTGGATGAGAACAAATCCTTGATTCTGAAGATTGTGGAGAGCTGCAGAATTCTCGCAAGCTGAGCGAGTGTGTCGAGTAAGAATTAGTCTAATTCTCCTAGTTACCGGTTTATTTTAATTTTGTGTTTTCTTGGATTCCTTTATACTATAAATTTAAGCAAGCATGATGCTATACCGATGAATCGATTCTGAATTAGTTAGTAGTTTGTTAATTAATTACATTAGTATTGTTGTGTATATATCATGTTAGTTGATTAGTTTGATTTACTATTATAAAAATGCTAGTTAACTAAATTGGTTTATTGAACATATATATATAGATTTGACAAAGAGAAAAGGAGTAACTTTTTGTTATACGTAATCTAGAACCGTCCACATTGTATCTTTAGTTATGATGTGTTAGAAGGAAAATTGGAAAGAATAGAATGGATATTTGAAAAGACATTGCAGTGGAAAGCAAAAGAGAGACACAGTTGTCTTGCATGTGCAGATATAGAATTATACATACATACATACATACATACATGTTGACTTCTTCTCATGGTTTTATTATTTAATTTCAGGAACCAAGCTAAGCTTCAGAGGAATCTGATGTACCTAGCGAAGAATAGGCGATTCTCAACCCCAACCACCAACCATGGTGGGTCAGGTATTATTGAGAGTTACAAATTCAATCTTTGAATTGAATATGAATATCATTCAAATGAATTGTGAAGTAAAAACTTAGGACAATTCTAGTGAAAGTAAATGCAGAAATCCAACATAACTAATTATGAAAAGTTGTTACAACCTAAAACTAACTTCTAAACTAACTTTTATATACATACATACATATGTGTGAGTGTGAGTGTATTCAATATTGTGCATGTGTTAATTATAATTTGATGGTGTGCACTGCACTGCACTGCAGTACCCTTCTGGTGGAATGATGCAGCAGCAGCAGCAGGAGCACACTACATGCAACAGGCGCAAGCACAAGCACAGCAGATGACACATCAATATTTTTTTTAATATACCTTGCCAAGGCTGAGAAGGTTAGTTATTGTTAATGTGCTTCACTTTCACGTTTACTTAAATGGACTTGTCTTCAATTTTATTTAGGTATTACGCATATATGAATGACTTTCTTAAAATCATATTGAACACCTGCTTCTGAAAATCACATACTTGCCATCAATTAAAAGTTATTTCTATATGATTGTTGCATGCAATATTTAAAGGGTGATATAATGATTTGGTACTTTATTGAGATTCATATCTATTAACTTTTGTCTCCCACCCTTTAGTTTTTGGTTAACATTTGGCTGTATTAAATTTTGAAATATTAACCACCATAAGGTTTGCTGTAAGTTTGGCCTAAGATATAGATAGTTGAAATGCTACTCTTTATGCCCATTGGAATTATCCATATGCATGTTTTTCTCTATACTTATTTACTGATAAATAAGATGTTTGGCGTGTGTTTGCTTCGCACTGATTAGTAAGCAAATGTTGAGTGTTTAGCCAATTACGTGATATTTGGTTGTGGTGCGGATGATGGTTTTGTAGCTTTCTCCACCTAACTTGGGATGGGGTGCTTCGCTTTTGACAATCTCAAGTCTTGTTTTGGATTCTGCTATGACTTACATGTTGGTGATGACCGCATTTCCATAGTTAGAAATCGATTGAGTTGAGTCAAATTTTTGTTAGGGTGGGAATGGCCTTGCCTCCAAAATCACATTCCAGAACATCTTGATGGAAAATGTATCACATCCTATTATAATAGATCAATACTACTGTGATTCAAGAAATCCATGCAAGAATCGTATGGAGTTTTTAACCTAAATAATAAATCGATTGAAGTTTGCTAAAATATGTTGTCGAAATGTAATATCATGCATTGGAATGCGAGTTCTCATTGCTCAAGTGGCGAATATATCCTTCATTAATATTCAAGGAAGTTCAGCCACTGATTGAATCACTTATGATTTGAGTAGTTACTAAGGATTAAGACATTATGCATATGCTTACTCATTAGCTGCTTCTTGCTTCACTTATGGTTTGAGTAGTTACTAAGGGCTAAGCTATTATGTATATGTTTACTCATTAGCTCTTTCTTGCTTTTTAGTGGTTAGTAAAATATAGATAGTGTGTGTATTAGATTCGTTTTTTGTATTTGGATATGGATATTGAGTATAATTTGAGATCTTTGTATTTTTATATAAATATTGTATTTGTTGAGATTTTGTTGTTTGCTGTATATCTAATTGAGGAATTTTTATTTTTTTTTTTTAAAAAAAGACTTTTCATATCGGTTCCTTTAAATAACCGATATAAAAAGTGATTTTCAATATCGATTCAACTAAGAAACCGATATAAAAAAAGCGTTTTATAGGTTTAAAAACTGACTTTCCATACCCGTTCTACTGGGAACCGATATAAAAAACATTTTCCATATCGGTTCTTTAACCGATATAGAAAGCGCCTATTTTTAATATCCCTTTTATCTATATCTGTTACGGAACCGATATGAAAAGCCTTTTTTAACCGATATAAAAAGCCTTTTTTCTAGTAGTGAGCTTTGCGTCAATCTTGTCAACGGTCACCTCTGGGGAAACGAAACGTCAGGTAATTATTATGGCACAACTTTCGAGGAAGGCTCTGATTGGACGGCTTGCTTTAATGCGCCGTTTCGGTTCCCTAAGCGTGGGTGATATATAAACTTGTCTCGAGGGTTTCTCCCTTTTACTTGCATTTTGTGAGAGAAAGCTTAATTGCCAACCCTTCTCAGAGAGTTTTTCGCGAATTTCGGCCACCGTCCGAGATTGTTTTGCTTTACGACGCACTGTGGTTTTACATTACTCAGCCGAGCCGAGTTCATCGTTCGTGAGATTTTTCGAGAAATGTCTTCTCCATCGTCTGAATTCGCCCCAGAGGAGAGCCGAGACCGAGTTTCATCTCCAGCTGCACTTCAATGTGGGCGACTATGTTTACTTGAAAATACAACCATATAGCCGATCTTCACTCAAAGCTCACTCTCACCATAAGCTATTGAATAAATACTATGGTCCTTATCCTATCCTTGCTTATCAATTGGAATCACCTCCACAGCTGCTATACACAATGTCTTCAAAGTTTCTCAACTGAAACACTGCTCCAACCCCACTGGTTCAATTTCTAAGTCCTTTCCTACTGCTACCCTATTGCTGAAGGGTAACCCCTGAGAGTATTTTGGAGAGGAAGATGGTTAAATTGGGTCACACTTGTAAGACTTAGTGTTGATTAAATAAAACAAATGAAGTACATATGTGTGTACACAACAATAAACTAGTTTAATAGAAGCTTACAAGCCAACTAAGTACACATTTCAATCTTAGATCACCGAACCACACAGTGCAAATAATATCTTAACAACTACAAAGTCAAATCATAGAAGTTTAAGTTAATAAAGCCAGAATTACGAAACCGTTACAAAACAAATGGAAGAATATTTACACAGTTCACCCAGAGAAAACACAATAGACACACAACACACGGCCTAAAGAATAAACCGGGCTCTATAAAAGTTCTCTCTAAGGGAAAAGAGTCATTCGAGATCTAGGTTAGATTCTAACATCTTTATACCAGCTCTGATCACTTTGATACTCTTTTCTAAGAATATCTACCACTCATCCTATTATCTTGAGAACTTCACCAACTAAGTTGGCCATCCTCATAACTACCAAGTGTCAAACAAGTAATGCATGCAACTCTACTCAGAGTTCACCCATTGGAAGACACAATAGACAATACAAATGGTCCGGTTAGGACCGAACTGCTCTGATACTACTAATGTAACACCCCAAATCTACCTGTTCGTTTTATTAAAAATCAGAGTGCGGAAATTTAAACTAAGCATGCAATGGAGTGTCACATTCGACGATTAAAATCCAAACAAAACGTGGAATCATTCAATTGAGTTTACACCACCAAGAATAATAGATATTTCAAAATCCACAACGTTAAGTTCAAATTAAAGAATGCAATAAAACAACTAATAAAACAGTGTTCATCCCCTCCCCGAGTGTTACGTATCAGAGACGACACCGACTCAGCTGACGAAGGTAGACAAGCCTTCACTCACTATCACCTGCACGTTACCCACATAGGGGTAACATTCAAATAGAAGGGGGTGAGTCTCTAACAATATAAAAGCATGTATGATAAGCAGTATACTAGAGTTCAGGCAACTATAATACCACATCATCACACAACAACAACATTAACAACAACATTATTACACGTCAACAGCATTATACAACAACATCGTCAATGTCAATCACCCAAGAGAAATCATCAATGCAATGAATGGGGAATGAAATCCAACCCACACCGACGGGCATATGCATGTGGTACCATCACCGAAAAATAGCCATCTCGTGGCATCATCATCAACATTGAGCATAGCTCAAAGGCCGAAGCCTACATCACCGGAATATGCATATGAAGGCATGCGACACCATGAACAACACCGAGCAACAGTCAAACATCATGCAACATCAACACCATCATCGTTAAGTGGTCACAATTGACCCAACAACATCATCATAAAATATTGGTCATATTGACCCATCGTTTATCACCGTAGCTAATACAACACATCCACTATAGCATTTAGAGCTAACACCCATTTCCATCAACCACACCGACACCTAAGACACCAATGACACGGCAGCACAGACTTGGCGCCAGGCAGCAACATAGGCGCACTAAGACACAAAACTGGCGCCTAGGGGCAACACAACACCCCCGGCGCCAAACAAAGACATAAAATGGCGCTGGTGGCAACACAGCACACCTGTGGCGCCAAACAAGAAGAAATCGCGCGCCGGGGTAACTCGGCACCCCTGGCGCCAAACAAAGACATAAAATGGCGCTGGTGGCAACACAGTGCACACCTGAGCGCCAAACAGCAAGAAATCGGCGCTTAGGGCAACTCAAGCACCCCAGGCGCCAAACAACACATAAAATGGCGCCTGGTGGCAACACAGGCACACCCAGGCAGCAACACAAAACAAGTGCTGAATTCTTACAGCAGTGCACCTACTTCCGCGAATTACTTAAAATAGCAAACGACATCGGATTTCAACAAAAGACCACTCATTGGAAAGCTCTCTGAGTGTAGTTTCTACCTATGATTTTCATTTTTCAAAATATGTATCCAGTTGGTACAGTTTTTAAAATACTACACTGAGGTACCAAAATCAGACAGAACTCTTTACCCAACTTGCAACCAAATTTTGCTTTCTCATTTCTTAATGAAATTTCGTGAAACCAGTGCCTATTTCGTAGAGAATTAAGTCTACTTTTCAATGAAACAAGAATCAATCAAAACGGAGTTCAATTGGGAACACAAAACCTGCAAAAACCGAACCTACTCACAGTTTGATTCCAGAAATTTGACCTAACTTTGGAGACTCATAACTTGAGCTACACAACTCCAAATTGAACGAAACCAGTGCCAAAACGACCGGCCTTAAGTCTATTTTCAAAAACAATCAGCCACATAATTTTTGGATCAACCAAACAGTACCAGTTGCAGAAAGACCTAAACAGTGTCCAGAAACGCACAGGAACCCCAAGCAAGTAAAACTCCTCATTATCAATCACCAAAACCAATTATAATCACCACAAATACAATCAAAATCATCAAATAGCACATCACACATAATCAAATCACCTAAGGTGCATCAGTTCACCATCAAATCATACACAAGTCATTAACACCAAAACGAAATTAAACACCATATATACATGCAAGAATCATTCAATCATATTATCAAACACCTAACATGCATTATAGTTCATAATCTCCCACATACACCCCATCATACAATCCATTATAATATTAGAACCCACCCTTACCTTGGAATTTGTCGAATAAAGGACTCTCTTCCACGCACTCTAAGGAAAACCACCGCAACTAGCTTCATCTTCTTCTCTTTCTCTTCTCTTGTGCGCCTCACTCCCCCTCTCTTCTCCTCTCACTTGCGCCACTCCCTCTCTCTTTTCTTTCTTTCTTTTCTTTTTGCTCTCCAAACGAGCAATTGGCTCTAACCCTAGTGCTTATATCATTGGGCTATTGGGTCATGGGCCTCTTCCTACCACTTAAATAGTTACTAACACCACCTCTTTCTACCACCTACTTAATTTCTAAACACCACCTTTTTCTACCACTTCTTAATTATTAAACACTACATTTTTCTACCACTTACTTAATTACTAAATACCACCCAAGGATTTAAAAGAAGTACCCCATTATTATGTTAATCACTATACCTATATAATACCTAAACAATCTAATTAAATAAATAATTGAATTATTTGGGGTGTTACAACACTCATGCTACCGAAGTCGTAGTCAAGTGGAAGAACAAGCCTGTTGCTGAAGCATCTTTGGAATTTTACTATGATTTGCTCAATCAATTTCCTGATTTTCACCCTTGAGGACAAGGGTGTTGTCCAAGGCCCCCGGTATTGTCATAGGATGCAGTTAATAGTTAGTATTTACTATTTTATTGTTGAGTTTTTACTATTTTATTGTTGTTTGAACCGAAGCACTATGTGCATTTGCTTTTTTTCCTGTTATTTTGTCCTATTGAGGACCTTTCTAGAATGCCCTTAGCTGTCATATAGTACTGCTCAACATACTAGAATCTTCCTTGGTATTGATCATACAATCATTGTCCTATTTATAAGCTACTATTAATGAATAAAGGCTTGTTTATCTAGGAAAAAAAATGAAGAAAGGCGTTGTAAAAAAAAAAAATAATGAAGAAAGGCAATCAATCATTCACAAAATATCTTCTTACCTCATTTACTCTGAAAACCCTAATCCTAGGCATTGTGTTCCGAGCTATATTCTTTCCATTACAGCTCCATCATTCTGCTTGTGTGGTTACCGATGCCATAGCTTTCACCCTAGCTAACACAACTCTGCTCTTACACACTCTTTCACTCAGATAGTGTGACAGAAATGTCCAACATGTGTTGCATTTTCAACAAGATGTGCTGCTTTCCCAAAAAATGTGTGAACTCCAGTTGCAATAACTACAACCTCAATTTCTCCCTGCTTGCAAGTTGAACCTGAATATACTCCATGCATCTCCAGCATTATTCTGACGCAGATCAATCTAAAAAATGGCTAAAAGCAGAGGTCATAGCACGACCAGAGCTTTTATCTTTCAACTGCAACAACAAATATCAAATATGAAAGTAAAACAAAAGTAACCAATGGAATTACTTCATCTTTCATCATTCCAATCAGTCCAAGCTAGCTTTGTCTTCAACTTGGAAACCTCTCTTTTATTCCACTGCAGTTGCACAATGATTAAGGATCTAAAAACCTATTCCACCCTCAATTCGTAGGAATTTATCACAAATATAATCTCTTATCTCCAAGAAAAACAAGGAATTTAAACAAATTTGAACATCTAAAAAAACCTAATTAATCTTCCCAACTAGAAGGAAGTAAAAGCCCTAATTGAATTCCTTGATTGATGAACTTCTCCACTCAAAACCAAAAGAAAAAAACCGAAACCGTAATTAAATTACAGTAGGAATTAGAATCTCCTACTTTTCACACACAACAAAACAAAAGCCAAAACACAAAATCTATATGATTAACAATTACAAATAATTCAACGTAAATACCTTCATCATATTGATAGATGGTTGGTGACAGCTTCTCTTATTACTCATCATGATGATCAGTAGATAATGTGACAAGGAATTATTGTTTGAACTAAATTGGTTCTTCCAGTCTTCCCCTTTTTAATGATGCCAAACAACCTAGAAATTTTAGTGAATACTTTTCTTTTCTTTTCTTTTAAACATGAAAACCTCCCTCTAAATATGACAATCATAGTCAAACAAAAATGCAGAAATATGAGTGGATGAATCTTCCGATTCATAACCCACATCTCCTTAAGTGATTGAGCCTTTAGATTCATATTCTTTATAAGATGTTAAGCCTACTCGAGCAATGCATACTTTTATAAGATGTTCAGTCCCATTCAGACGATTAGTACTTGTATATTTAAGAGTGGTGATGCAAATATAATTTTTAAATTCAAACTGACCTATAAATGTTGAAGGATGATGGATGCAAATTACGAAACAGATGCAAATGGTGACATCAAACCACTGTTGTGATTTTCTCACGGGTACTCTTTTTTTCCATCTGAGTCTTTTTCCCATTGGGTTTTGGCTCAGAGGGTTTTGAGGAGGCCCTCCCCCTTCCCTTCCGTTACATTGTAAGGGCTGGGCACCCCTTGTGCTCCCTTCAATGAAATCTTGTTTATCTAAAAAAAAAAATAATAGACAGTTGCAACACACAAATCAAGAAAATGCAAACAAACACATGCTCAATCAAATTAAGTGCAAAATAAACATGCAAACAGAATACAACCATAATAGTAAAACAATAATTGGAGTCTAACTAAAAGCAACACACAAATGTACACAAAGCAATCAAATTGCATTCTTACTTTCTCTCCCTTTTGTTACTAGGAAAAAGGTTTGAACACAAACTGACAACCACAGGACACACAGTTTACATATCAAGCTAGGAAATTCTTAAAGACTAAAAACTAAGACATCAAAACTGACTAGTGTATGCCAATTATATGCTTGTAAAGTCTAAACCTTTAAAAGAACCCATTTCTCCCCTGAAATAAAGAAGTAATAGAGAAAGTATACAACTAAAAGGAGAAACAAGGTACTTGAACCAAGAATATACAAAAAGAAAATAGAAAACTACTCTACTGGACATTACGACTACTAAGGCTAGGGCTAATAGTGTATATCTGAGAGCAGTTATTGGATTCCTACACTACAAACAAAACTATTGAGTTTACTAATTGTTCCGGATTGGGCTCAAAGCCCAATTCGTCATAAAAAGAACAGTAATACCTAACACAAGGCCAGGCCCAATACCGAAGGTCCGAAGCCAATCCAACGCAGTATGTGAATCAATGGTCTGGATCAAACAGCTGTATCCAACGGTGTGCCACAAACCTCTTGCTCTATAAATAGAGCAGCACTCCCCAGTTATCAGGTACGCTCTCATTCTCTACATACCTCTCCTATACACTTGCTGACTTAAGCTTCAGAGTGTTTGCCGGTACACCCCACCCGACGTGCGCGAGTAAGCTACCTCGGACCATCCGAGGCCAATATTCAACCATCCGAAGTCCATATTCCGAACATTAGAATTAAAACATGTACCTCGGTCTGAAAATGCCCGAGCCGACGTCCTAGCAAAATTGGCCAGCACGAAACCAATGGGCAATCTTCGAAGCATTATCCAAGAAAACTTGACGAAACTTAGCGTTGACCTTATCTCGATCTCGATGTCAGATATTCACGCCATAACAGAAGGCGAAGGATGGATACAACGCATCAAGAACTACATTGAGTCCTGCATCGAACCATCCGATGTCAAGGAAGCCACAACAGTCCGCCCAAGGGTGGCATGCTACTCTGTGGTTGACGGTAAGCTTTTCAGACGAGGCTTTTCCTCCCATTTGTTAAAATGTGTGGAGGGGGAGGAGGCGGAGTATGTGCTAACAGAAATCCCTTAGGGCCGACTACTACTAGCCGACCATGGTGAAGGACGCTGCCTACCTGGTCAGTAAATGCGACACTTGCCAGCGGTACACCGAACTCACTGCTTTGTCGGCACCATGGCCATTATCTCAATGGGGAATAGATCTCCTCGGACCCTTCCCACTAGCCCGAGGTGGAGTCAAGTATCTCATTGTAGCTGTTGACTACTTCATTAAGTGGATTGAGGCAGAACCACTCGCACAGATAATAACTAAGTACTGCATCAAGTTCTCCAAAAAGAACATCCTAACCATATTCGGGATACCGGCCATCATAATCACTGACAATGGCACGCAGTTCACCGATAAAGGATTCCGAAAGTTGTTGGAAGATCTGAATATAAAGTAGTACTTCACTTCTGTTGAGAACCCCTAAACTAACGGACATGCCAAAGCGGCCAACAGGGTAATGCTCAAAGGTTTGAAGAAGAGGTTAAAAGGGGAAAAAGGAGCATGGCCCGACGAACTACCATATGTCCTTTGGGCATATCAAACGTCACCGCAATCCACTACTGGCGAAACACCTTTCAGATTAACATACGGCACCGAGACTGTTATTCAAGTGGAGGTCGGAGAATCCACTTGGAGAACCCTGCATCCCCTCAATAAGGAAGAAAACGACAAGGCCACGAAAGAAGAGCTTAACTCAGTATAAGAGGTCCAAGATAAAGCACAATTGGCTGAAATCGTCGTCAAGGCACGAATTTTAAGACGCTACAATCAGAAGGTAATCATCCGAGAGTTCAATGTCGGAGACCTTGTACTCAGGCGTGCTAACCTGGGCAACAAAAACGCATGAGAAGGTAAACTTGCGCCAAATTGGGAAGGCCACTACCGAGTCGTGACCAAGACCGGCAAAGGAGCCTACCAACTAGAAACACTTTCGAAAGAGCCGATTCCCAGGACATGGAATGCGGCTAAACTCAGAATATACTACAGTTGATCACAAAGACATTTATCCATGTAACAAAGTCGGACTTGTCATGTCCTTAAATAAAATTACTGTTTCAAATATCTTTGTTTTCCTAACATTCAAGATACGTGGTGACACTAGCTCCCAATAATTACAACGCCCCTCTCACCTAAGTCTGACACCGAGCTGGCCACTCGACGGATGACGGTATGAGGCGAGGCCCCTGATAACTCTATTTTATATAGAGTTATTCATCTATTTTTACTTAGGTTATTGCTTATTTTCAAGTACATTAAATATATAAATATAGTTTCTTTATTAAGAAACAACATTTTAAGGATTCAAATGGATTAGGATAATGAACTAGGCAAAATACACATATCTTGTTAGGTTTGATGTTTTTGTTCAGTGTAGCTACTTCAGGAGTGCCCACACTGCTAACACTAGGAGTGGAAACACTGCATACACCAAGAGTGGCAACACTGCCTACATGCACCTGCTAAAAACCAACAATTTGTACCAAAACATCCAAGGACTAAGCTTCCACACTTGATTTGTGACGTCATGCCTAGTCATCTGGATAGAGCCACTTGCAGAATTCGGCGATCAACATAAAAATCAAGTTGCAAGGCTCACTTATCTAAAGACATGTAACACTTCTTCATTGGACCACCCCATGTGTTCTTCATGCAAAGCGACCAACCTGAGCTACTTGCTTGATGGGTTGTCTGAAATTAACCATGGTTAAAGATCTCAGTTGATAATTCGCACCAAAGGATCACTTAGTTTGTTTATATTTCCTGCTTAGTTTAGTTTTTATTTACGTTTCTGAAGAGAATGAAGGTTAGGAGGTGGTTGACAACCACTCCCTTCACTTCTACTTGGAGGAAACTTGTGTAAGGAACTCATCTTGTACTTCAACTTGGGAAACTTATGCAAAAGATCTCCTATTTGTGTAATCTCTATCCTTTTGAGTTCTTTTGCTATATTACTCATTTGAATATGCTCTTTGCAGATTCTTTCTATTATATTATGAGTAACATGAGCTAAATTCCCTTAAGTTGAGATGTTATAACCTTGTAATGAACTTCTAAGTAAGTAATTGTGGTTTATGTAGTGTATGCATTTTAATTCTTGTGTAATAATTCTTTCAATACTTATTCTGGAATTGATCACTTTAGAATAGGTGGACTTGTAACAGCAGACATGGGTTACATTTAAGAAATCAAGAATTAATAGGAATGAGTGTTTGTAACAACAACTTGTTAAACTAGCTTTAATAAGGAATTGCTTGTTAAAACCATGTTAAGTCCTAGACATAGGATAACATAGTTCTTAGGGTGATACAGTGGGAGCTTAAGAGGCAGGAGTGAACCTATTTAGCATGCCTAGACATAGGAAGCTTGTAATGAAACACTGAAGAAAGTGCTGAAAGGCACACACTCATGCAGCTGCACTCAGTGTACCTCGTATACACTACATACTCCACTAAAACACTTAGAAGTGATTTACTTGGTGAAAACATCTCAACTACTTTATCTCACTGATTCCTTTCACATTTTCATTGTTTATATTGTTATTATTCACTTTGAACACTCCAACCAATTGTGCATAGTGTAGACACACTAAGTGTACACTCTGAACTAAACAAAGTCTTAATAATCCCTGTGGAACTAATTTGGTCATTTTATTGAATCGACGTTTGATTGACATGATGTTAGGGTGACACGTGTCGCATGATTCTTCCCAGTTGATCGAAGCGTGATGTCATTTAAGACTTTAAATGCCCTCCCGTTTTTTGAGTTGGTCTAATCATTATGGGCTGGAGTGACGCTGTTCTGATCCTGCCTGTTCGCTTTCCTCGTCTTTGTATAAATAGGGTCATACTTTCCTCATTTGGACATTTGCAAAGAAATAATTATTTGTGTCTCCATATTCTAGTCGTCGTAGATTTCTGAAGAAGGAGCTCCAAGTTGCATTTATTCAAGTGAACTTCAACCTTCCAAGAAGCCAGTTATTTCCCCCAAAATTTTATTCTCGTTTTATCTTTCCTCCCTTTGTCGGCATTCGCCCTAACTATGTTAGTTATGCGTCTGTCGGTTCTTCTGCAATGAGGTCCTACTATCTCGTGCATGGTCTTTCTTAGGAGGAGGGGGTTTTCTTCTCTTCAAGTTGCCTTAGGGATTCTAATAATGTTCCTTGGGTGACATCTACGGTCTGACCTTCCGGCTGGGGTGCTGTGAAGATTTCGTGATTTTCTATTAAGGAAACTCCCTCTGTGCACGTGGTACTATAGCACGATCCAAGAAATCAGCGACGAGACTTGCTTTAGCTCAGTCGGTCCAAGAGGAGGAAGAAAACTACTTGTATGATTGGACTGTCTCGACAGGGAATTCCCCAGGTCATTCTTCGAGAACTGAAGACTGCAATATGGCAGGTGTGGTTGACTGGGAACTCGATGTCAAAGGAAACCCGAGAGCTAATGATTCAGATGATAGTGACTCATCTTAAGACAAAGGTTCAGTGCGCGATGCTGAGGTAGGACCTCGGGTAGCTCGTGAATTTGGCTGGGTTGGTAAAGAAGTTCATTTAAATGTCAGTCTTTCATGCCCCCACAATTTGATCTTGAGCGATCACCGTGGCCCCCTAGACCGCCGCCAAGGAATACGCTGGTAGATAAGAGGCGTCTCTCCCAAGGAACATGTTTTCCACCGTACTGCCGAGAGGTTTGGCTTTCATGTTTACTCATATACACTTTCAAAGGTTGGAGTCCCTCCCCTTTCGCGGAATTTGAACAAGCCACCTTAAGCAATCTTCATTTCGCACCGATCCAACTTCATCCTAATGGCTTGTCATTTATGAGGGCCTTTCAATTAACGATCAAGGGTTTAGGTTGTACTCCCTCTGTTCCTCTCTTCATGGCCATTTTTATGGTGATCCAGTACACAAAGTTTTCTTGGCTGTTCTTATTGGCAATTGATAGGAGTTTCTTTGAGCTTTTCTAGGATTCGATTAAAGATTTCAACACCAACTATCTTTGCTTTGTTGCAATGAACTCAACAGCCTAGAAGAGGGTAGTTGATTTAGTGAATGGAGATTTCCTCCGAGTGAAATTTCCTATAGTTTGGAATTGGAGCCATCACTCAAGGAATCCTTCTTAGAATAATCTTGTATCGAAGAAGTTTCATGAGGAGGATCAGGAGACTTTGAGATTGTTGGGGGAGTTGTCCGACATGGTTTCAAAAGGCCTAATAAACATCAGGGCCTTAGTTACCATTGAGACAGTCGAGGATCTTTAGAGGCTTTGGGTAGGGGTCTGTTTTGGGCCGGGCCAAAACCCCACAAGATCTGGGCCAGGCCCAATCCAGAGCTGGAGTACGCCCTGTGGTTGTTCAACCTGAAGGACTCCACGTCGTCCCCGATTTGTTTATTGGGTTTCACTACATAGTATTGGTTTTCGATCATCTCCCCACGTCGGACGAAGTTACACCGGCTCCAATATAGAGGGAAGTGTTCTTTAATTAATTTTCCATCCCTGAACTCGGCGATGGACTGCTTCGCCTCTCCATTCATGGATTGTACAAAAAACAATAATGACTTAAACTTTTTGTTTGAATCATTGGTCGACCTGAAGTAAGAGTGTTTCGTATGGCTACAGAATGCAATGTGACCTTGTCTTGCTTTGTCCGACCATGGCTCCGGGTTACGAGTCACGTTGAAAAGGCAAAAGAAGACTTTGGCTGTGGGTACTTTCCCGAGGTACTCCATGGTCAGCTCATAGCCTCGAATAAATCTCCAACTGTTCGACAATAATTGCGAGGGGGCCACGCGCAAGAATCTTAGGACTTCTTGTTGAAAGGAATTGAGTAGAAGACAAACATTCATAGTCTCCAAGGTGGCGCCAGAGAAGAAAAAGCCTAAGTTCTTATGAGTACTACACACCGGGACCCCGGGAATAGGCACCAACCTCCAGCTCAACTTAGCAGAGGGAACAAGGTATTTCTAGTAATACGAGACAGACTTATCCGACCCCAGACTCGGTTGAATTTTGGAAATCTTGGTGGATACCCAGTCGTAAACTTGCTCCACCGGTTCCTAATTCTCTTCCACATTGACTACGCCTGGTCGAACTCGGGAATTCACCTCGGTGTTGCCTCCCTTAGTATTTTCTGATATCTGGTTTGCGATTTCTTGGACAGAAGACGAAATGCCCGACCTCGTGGAGGTGTTGATGTACGTAGATGAAAACAAGGACAGAGCTCCCTTTGGAGCCGACACCGGGTGGCCTTAGGCCGACCTCTTCAAAATCGGCTTCCTAGGGGCAACGTACCTATGGGTTTCCTCACTCTTGGTTCGCACCATCTGTCTGCAAAGGGGAGGGCGCCATTATTGCTATCTCAACTAAATCAATCAGTCTCAGTCTCGGAGAAGCCAAGGCAGATCTACTTTCTCCCCATGAGGTGCAAAGCAGCGATAGTTGCCAAGTGACGTCATCGTCCGCGGACAAATGTGTCAAAGGTAAATCAAAAACTTTTAAATCAAAGTAAATAGAAACTAACCTATTTGCAGGATTTCGTCGAACTCTGTTTGAATCTTGATCTCGAAGGCACGGATCTTAGAATGCACAGTGGGGCTAATCTCGGACGGTGGTCGGAAAGATTCAGATTCTCTAAGCTCTCTAGGAACGAATTTTTAGAAAACAAGTGAAGTGAAGAAACGAGCCTTCAACTCGCCTTATATACCCCTCCAACGTTCAAAAAATGAAGAGACACACCCCTTCAATACGTCCCATCAATGCAGGGCGACAATACAGCCTCAATTCAGCGAAGCATAGGCTTGTTACACTCAAACATCACTTCTCTGTCTCTCCACTGGTAAGATGACATGTGGCACATCAATGATTGCTACCTCGCTTCAAGCACAACAGACTACTCAAGCCGAGTCGATCGACCTCAATCTCCGTCTGACCTCGACTTGGGGGGCCACTGTTCCGGACTGGGCCAAAACCCCACAAGATCTGGACCAAGCTCAAACCAAAGTTGGAGAACGACCCATTGCACGCTTCACAATGCACATCCACCTGCAACAGTCAGGATTTGCACGTCTGTATCCGATGCTTCAGGTGCGGTCCCTATTCGTTTAAAAATAGAGGTGCAACCCTCCAATTATGGTAAGACCTTCTCATTCTCTTAACTCTTATCTTACATCTTCACTTCCTATTATTGATTTAAGCTTCAGAGTGTCTGCAGGTATCCCCCATCCGACGTGCTCCTACAACAACATCGGACTGTCCGAGATTCATCTTCCGTCGTTCGAACTCAATCTTCATCCACTCAAAGCTGATCTTTGACGTCTTGGAACATCTCAACACGTACCCCGGTTCAGGTACTTAACAATAACGACCACAGTGGGAGAATAATCACTTACTTCCAGGATTCACCAAGACTCTCCTCTCCGGACTTCCTACGTATTTCCCGAACTTCCTCTCTATATAACTAATCAACATCATCATCGGAAATGACCTCAGATTTCGACCCAACCATATCTTCCAAGACCGAGGTAAGTCACACTTTTCAAATTCATTACACTTGTCATTATCTAGTGTTTTTCATCAGGACCATCCCATTATCGAAAGGGCTACCATGGTCTCCCACTCTGCTCCTTATGAGGGAATCTCCTCACGTCATTCTTTTAGCTCGGACTATTACTTACTTGGATCTTCTCGGCAGGATTATCATAAATAACTTATGGATCAGTATATCTCTATCTCGCATCTCGAATCTTTGGCTCTAGTTCGATCTATAACTCCTCTCCTTATGGCTGAGGTCGTGAATAGCCTAATCTGGCTCCAATAGCTCTTCTATCCGAGCTCGTCGCTGAATAGCCTTATCTGGCTCCAATAGCTCTTCTATCCGAGCTCATCGCTGAATAGCCTAATCTGGCTCCAATAGCTCTTTTATTTGAGCTCGGGGCTGAGGGGCCCATAACGGCTCTCTGATCTCCTAGCTCAAATGCCCCATTAGAGAGTCCAAGCAAGGAAGTCCACAGCGACTTCATCCCAATTTCGATACGTGCAAGCCTGCCCTTCCCTCTGATCCTCAAGCTGATGAGCTCCATCAGAGGTTGAAGGTTTTGTAATTTCACTTTACACGAGCACAACCTTCCCTTTGATCTCCGAGCTTGACGCTCCATTAGAGGCCGAAGGAAGGAGACCCATTGTGGGGTCTCCGCCCGAAGGAAGGCCGAGCGCCCACAGCGGCCTCGGTAAGAAGATTGGAGGAGAGGGGGACCCACACCGGTCTTCCCATCTTTAAGGAGAAGGGGGCCCATAGCAGCCTTCCTATCTAAATGAGCCAGGGGGCCACAACATCTTTCTCATCTTTAAATTTGGCTCAAGGAATCAACCATCTTGGCATTTATCTACTGGCTACTCATTAATTGCCATCATCTTCGGCCATCTAAGGACCTCGGCGTTCTCGCATATTATCTTGGAGTTCTAACATGTAATTTATCATTTTATCTCGGCATTCAATCATCAAAAATTGTATCAAGTTAAAACTGGAATCGACGTACTGAATAAGCGAAGACTTAAAGAAATTTTGATTGTCGACTGGAAAAATGATGGTGCCTGAATTCTTACAAACCAAGGTTGACCCCGGACATGCCCGAGGCCAACCACTAAATTAACATTGTTCAAAAAAAAAATGCAAGTAAAAGACAAAAGGATCTAGCTCTATTTCTCCCTATCAGCTCAGGTCACTACTTGCTCGCCCTTGGGAGAAGCCTTCTCTGCATCATCCGCATTGGTATCAGCCACGGCAGCAGGGTTTTTGTCCTCGATCTCAAGGACTTCCTCATTCGTTGCATCTTCAGGAATGGAGAGGGAGCTCTGCACGAAGACAACGTAGTTGCCTTTCTTGATCCGGCCATCCACCGCTCTGTGGCCGAGTTGTAGGTACTGCAGCTGAATTTTAAGCTCAAGAATAACTACCATGTCCAAGCAGTGTTGAAAGCCGAGCTTGGCCAAAGAAGCAGCATCCTTCAAACATGGAACCGCGGTGGAGTTTCAAGCCCTTCTCATCTAGCCTCTTCCCCCACTGGTTGATCAACCTGAAGGACTCCACGTCGTCCCCGGTCAGTTTATTGGGTTTCACTACATAATATTCGCTTTCTATCATCTCCCCATGTCGGACGAAGTGATACTGGTTCTAGTATAGAGGGAAGTGTTCTTTAATTTATTTTCCACCCCTGAACTCGGCGATGGACCGCTTCGCCTCTCCATTCATGTCTTGTACAAAAAAGAAGACCGACATAAACTTTTTGTTTGAATCATTGGTCGGCTTGAAGTAAGAGCACTCTGTATGGCTACAGAATCCAATGTGACCTTGTCTTGTTTTGTCCGACCCCGACTCCGGATTACGAGTCATGTTGAAAATGCAGAAGAAGACTTTGGCTGTGGGCACTCTCCCGAGGTACTGCATGGTTAGCTCACAGCCTCCCCAACAGTTCGGCAATAATTGCGAGGGGGCCACGTGCAGGAATCTTTAGACTTCTTGCTGAAAGGAATTGAGCAGAAGACGAACATTCATAGTCTCCAAGGTGGAGCCATTGAAAAAAAACCCAATTTCGTACGAGTACTACACACCTGGACCCCGGGAAAAGGCACCAACCTCCAACTTTGTTCTGCAGGGGGTACAAGGTATTTCTGGTAGTACAAGATAGGCTTATCTGGCCTCAGCCTCAGGTGAAATTTGCAGATCTTGGTGGATACCCAATCGTAAACTTGCTCCACCAATTCCTCGTGCTCTTCCACATTGACTACGCCTGGTCGAGGTCGGGAATTCACCTCGGTGTTGCCACCCACATTATTTTCTGACATCTGTTTTGTGATTTCTTAGATCGAAGCCTAAATGCCTGACCTCGTGGAGGTGTTGACGTACGTAGACGAAAATAGGGACGGAACTCCCTTTGGAGCCGGCATCGGGTGGCCTTCGGCCGACCTCTTCAAGATCGGCTTCCCAGGGGCAATGTAGCTCTGGGTTTCCTCACTCTTGGTTCACACTATCTGTCTGCAAGGGGAGGGCGCCACTATTACTATCTCATCTAAATCAATCAGTCTCAATCTCAGAGAAGCCGAGGCATATCTACTTTCTCTCCATGAGGTGCAAAGCAGTGATAATAGCCAAGTGACGACGTAAGCCGCAGACAAACGCGTCAAAGGTAAATTAAAAACTCTTAAATCAAAGTACATAGAAACTAACCTCTTTGCAGGATTTCGTCGAACTTCAGTTTGAGTCTTGATCTCGGAGGCGATGAACAACAATCTCGCGCGGCCACAAATATCAGATGCACGACGGGGCTAATCTCGGGTTGGTGGTCTGAAAGATTCAGATTCTCAAAGCTCTCTAGGAATGAATTTTCAGAAAATAAGCGAAGTAAAGAAATAAGCTTTCAACTCGCCTTATATACCCTTCCAACGGGCAAAAACTGAAGCGACACACCCCTTTAATACGTCCCATCAGCCTACCCAGTTGGGTGCTCGAGATGGTTCCGGGGGCAAGCGTCTGAGTGAAGGTGGTTAAGAGCAAGGTTATCACAAGAAGTAGGGAAAGGAGAAGAGCAACATTTGATTCCACTCTCGAGACTTCCCAAAAACATTGTGATATGTCATAATTTGGCCCTCTTGAACAGAGCACCTCATTAAGTTGTATATTGAGTTCCGATCTAGGAATTCTGAAATTTCCGAGTCATGATTTCAATGCGTTGTCATCGTCCTCTGAAATTCGAGTAGGTATTTCTTTTCGGAAACTCGATATATTAATTAAACGAACATATTTCTATTATTATTTTTGGATAGCTAATTGAGTGTTTTTGTTGTCTAATTGTATGCGTTCGAGTCAATGGCCACATAGTTGGATTTAGATCGCGCTCGAAAGCTCCTTACCTGTCCTTGCGTTGTGAGAAATAAAAGAACGATTACGATTGAATATCAGGTACGGGGGAAGGTTTTTCTATCCTATATGGGGGATAGAACTAAAATGGTATCGATTAGTGTTATTCCTATTTGAATGTATTCATTTACTAATACTTATTTCCTTGTTACTTATTTATTATTCACTTCTATTCAATTTGGATGACTGTAATTTATTTGATTTGGATGAATGTAATTAAATTATTTGGATGAATGTAATTTAATGATTGAGATGTCTCTATCTAATATTTGATTCGGGTCATATTGTTGTTGTTCGTCGTAGGGAATTATCGGGCAAGGTATCCCGGTCCTATTGTTGTTGTTGTTGTTGTCGTTCATGATTGTAAGGCAATATCTGGAAAGGTATCCTGATCCTATTGTTGTTATTGCTGCTTATGTTTGATTTATATACTTAAGCGAGGTTTGTTGTGTGATTCGATGTCATCAATTCTTACGTACGAGCCCACTGTGGCTTCACTTTGCTACATGTTGTGTTTGTCACTCTTTAGTAACTCACTGTTTAATACCAATTTGATGGATTGTGGTAGTCTTTGCTATTTTAGTTTCAGTCTTATGTTCCTTATATGGTTTGGACGCTCTTTCTCTCCTGTGCATCACATTTTTAGATTGAGTTTCTGGGGTCGTTGGATTGGCTTTCCATGATCGTGCAGCGGTGGAGATGTGATCACTAAGGATAACCCAATTTGTAGTGTGATGCTATGCGTTGATGTTAATTACTTTCTTTTTATTTTGATTGGATTAAAGTTTATTTACGCTGATCATGTGACATCGGGATTTGGGTTGTATTTTCCAAATTATATTTAAGATCATCTTTGTTACAATTATATTGAAAGAAAGGTTTTATTGCTTAGTCCTTAATTTTATTATAAATCATGTTTATATGATTTAAGAACTTGGACGATATCTTTTACTTACGAAAGTTATATCAAAAA
The DNA here is from genome assembly GCA_020916435.1 of Oxytropis ochrocephala. NCBI lineage: Eukaryota > Viridiplantae > Streptophyta > Magnoliopsida > Fabales > Fabaceae > Oxytropis > Oxytropis ochrocephala. Next base: position 47,527,676 of record CM037091.1, on the reverse strand, counting down.
TGAATTTATACTTTTATTTGGGAAACAAATTTACTCGTTTCTTGTACTTTTTCACCAATAATTACTTTCGGGATAAAGGGTGTCACACGCTTCTCCCCTATTTGAAGCGTCACTAAAGAATATGAATTCCAACATCTTGACTATCTCCTTGAGTGCATATGGAGAAATCTACTTCGCTCTGTCACTTGTACATGGCTATTCTTTAGAGAACCGCATCTGAGATGAGTTATTCGAACCACTACAATTGGGAAGGGTAAATCGTGGCTGGGAGGAAGGGAACGTAGAAAGGGAGCACAGTTTTTGGCATGATTTTTCTAAACAAACGATGCCATAATCAGCCAAACTAAGGTCATAATTGGAATTAGGGGAAAAATTCGAGTGGGAAGGTGAAGTTTCTGAGCTGGCCGTGGAAAAGAGAGTGAGAATGCGAGGGAGGAAGGAGCTGGGTTAGGGTCCGCTGGTTTTGGGTGTTGCGGCAAAAGGAATAAATGACAGTGTGGGTCGAGTCACGTTCTGGGCTGCAAGTGCGTGTGGGCTGCGCGAACGGACTGGGTTAGGCGCTATTTGGCTTTAGTGAGAGGGTTGCGGCTAGCAAGAGAGGTGGGGGTGTATGCGTATAAAATAAACCCAAAAATCCATTTTAATTAATTTTTAAAGCCTACTTTCACTACAACTATGACACCTCAATAACCCTAAATAATTTTTTAAATAAATAACATCTAAAATACTAATATTTTATAAAATAAAAAATAATTAACTAAAACAATAATATTTCAAATATAAATACTTCATAAGTAACATAATTAAATAATAACAATTATATAGTACAAGCATAGTATAAAATTAAAATTTAATATCATTTTGACATAAATTATCATTCAAACACAAATAAATATATAAAATCGCTTAAAATAATAAATATTATTAAAATGCATAATTAGTAAGACACACAATATGTCACAAAAATTACTATTATATTCACGCATAAACAAAAACACACTAATACAAAAATTGGGGTGTTACAAACTGAACTCTTTTTTCCTTTTCCATACCCAATAAATATGATTCACCCCTATGTGTAGAGACACACTTGTGAATAGAATAATACAAAGGCTCTTATATGCTCTCATTCTCTTGTTCTTTTCCTTGCTATAGTTTTGGTTATTTTCATAACAGTACTAATATGATTAACTTTTAAGACAAATTTACATTTTTCTACTAAATATGATTAGCACGTGCCTATAAATTTAATGTATCAAAATATTTTCCTATAAATTAACTGCGACATTAAATTCAGATAAGTCAAAATATAATGAAAAATTATATTTTAGATTAAAAATGTTTTTTTTTAAAACAAAGACTAAAAATGTTTTACTATAATAAAAATTTCATACTTTATATTATTTTTTTGACATAAAGCTGACATACTTATGTGTAACTGTAAAAATTGGAATATTTTATAATCTTTACTGACATAATATATTCAATAAAAAAACAAATCTAATAAATGCGCTTCAATATTATGTCATATAAGAAAACATCCCTATATATTTATAAATATTTTGTCGTATCTCAGTTAAAAATATAAATATATTTTGTCGTATCCTATCAAAAAAATTTATAAGTTAGAAAATATCTTGTGAGAAAAATATTTGATTTTCATTGTACGTGTTCAAAAGTTTATTTTTATTTTTGCTTCAAAAAAATGTTTATTTTTATTTGACCTTTTTGTGTCTTTTTAATAGTAAAAGGTTTCTAAAAGTATTTTAGTATGACTAAATTGCCATACTTTATATTTTTTTTGACATGCCAAACTTTATATGTAACCGGATAAAATTGCAATATTTTCTCATCTTTACTAATATAATAAATGCGCTTCTGTGTTATGTCACATAATTTGGGAGCATTTATATATATCATGTAACTTGAGATAACATCACAATATAAATATATATTTTTTGTCTTATCCAATCAAAATATTTTACACGTTAGAAAATATGTCCTACAATAAAACATCACTATATAATTATAAATCTTTTGTCGTATCTCAGTAAAAAAAATAACATTTTGTCGTATCTAATCAAAAAATTTACAAATTAGAAAATATATATTCGTGAGAAAAATATTTGATTTTCATTGCATGTGTTATAAAGTTGATTTTTTTTCCGACTTTTTTGTGTCTTTTAACAGTAAAAGGTTCCTTCCTCACTCACACACACTACTATAAAAAGCTAATTTAGTGACAAATAATGCTGATATTTATCGCAATATAATAGATAAATTATGTTTTAGACTAAAAATATTTTTTCTGGTATAAATTGAGTATCTTCTGCACGCAACTGCAAAGATTAAAAGTATTTTTGTACAACTAAATTGCCATACTTTATATTTTTTTTTTTACATAAAATTGTCATACTTTATATGTAACCGATACAGTTGACATATTTTATCCTGTTTACTAACATAATAAATGTGCTTTTACTTTATATGTCACATAATTTGGGAGCATTTATATAACATGTCACTTGGGATAACAACACTATACAAATATATATTTTTTGTCGTATCCAATCAACATATTTTAGGAAATAGAAAATATCTCGCGAGAAAAATATTTGACTTTCAATTTGTTCTAAAGTTGATATTTAGACCCAATCCAACCCAACCGACAAAATCCAAATAATCTGTTCGGGTAACTGGGTTGGGTTTGGTTTAAAATAGGGAGACACATAGAGAATGGGTTGGGTAGCGGGTATGAAAATTTAGAACTCACTAAACCCAACCCAACCCAACCCATAACATTTTGACCTTACATATACTAATATTTTTTTGTGTATGACCTTACATATACCAATTGATAACATAATTCTAAGTGCATATAACTCTTAAATAAATTCTCAATTTCAATCAACCAAATTTCAATGTTAAAACAAATTTCACTCATCTTTAGAAACATGTTCGAGAGAACTTAATTTAGTCTATATTGAAAATTAACTCTGATGTGAAGTTAACCAATGTCTAGGTGCAGATTACTCCAAAATATGTAATTGAATAATTAAGTGACTTATAATTTTGTTTTTGTTTGCTGATGTATAAACCGGTTGAAGAGGTTGATGCTACTTCTAATCATGTGGTAGAATCTAACATGAGAATTTTAGGGCCTTCCTTGGGTGAGTTGTTAGATGATGTTGTTGATTGTATGACTACCAACACCTAAGGAATTGATAAGTCCGAACTATTGGTGTCCAAGACGTAAAAGAACAAATGACAAAAAAGAACTTGGGCCAAAAAAGGGTAGGATATAATATCTGTGTAAAGAGAAATTCTGTCTCTACTTCTTTTTTATCTGACTATTGTAAGTTTGTCCTACAATTTTTCAGATAATATTGAATTTGGCCCAACTGTTGGCTATAATTCCCTTTCAAAAAACTTTTAGCGAACTTTTGCAAGTTAGTGTTTTTTTGCCTCTAGGATGGAATGTTTTAGGGGGCTCTCTAGTATTATGTTTTCTTTTTCTTATTTTTTACCAAGGGTATTGGTCTAATCCTCCTTTGGGCTCTCTTCTGTCATCTTTTTCTTTCTTTTTTGAATAAAATCAGGGAATAAAGACAGTTTGATTAAAAAGAAGAAGCAGCTTCATGGGGTGAGATATGATCTATTTAGTTTCTTTAAGACATTTTCGTATGAACAAAATTGTGTTTGCATGAGATTCATGAGTTTTCTGGAAAAAAAATTGTTTTGTATTTTATTTAAGGTAAAATTGCTCCTGGGGTCCCTTAGCTTATTTTCAGGTAATGGATAGGCACCTAATGTTTTTTTTTGTAATGAATACATCCCTTATGTTTTTTTTTGTAATGAATATTTCTCTTATGTTTTAAAATCATTGCACTGTTGCTCTTTATCTGGTTTCATAAATAGGTCTCCTATATTTTTTTTTCTAACGAAAAGGTCTCTTATGTGTTAAATTTTTTGCATTATTGCCCTTTTTTTGTAACAAAGTTCAATGGAACATATCCAAAAAGGGTAATGTTGCAATTATTTAAAACAAAAGGAATCTATTCGTTATAAAATAACATAAGAAACCTATTCTTTACCTGAAAATAAGTTAAGAGACCCCGAGAGATATTTTGTCTGATTTAATTAGTTGTGATAGAAATCCAAATTAAGGTATATTATTCTTACTTTTTTTTTTTTTCTTGAAAAATATATTTTGATCTAATTTTTCCGAACCAAACCTATAAATATTTGATTGGATTGAGTGTTTAAACGCAACAAAACCCACCCAAGAGTAATTCTTAAGTGGTCACAAATATTTGGTTACAATATTTGGTCACACACACAAAATAACAATAAATGCACTTGGGAGAAACACAAAATTATTATTTTATCGGTGCATTTATTGTTGTTTTGTGTGTGTGACCAAATAGCGTGACCAAATATTTGTGACCACCTAAGAATTGCTCCCCACCCAATGTCCACCCTTATTTTCAGCATTAAAAGGTCTCTCTCTCCGTCTCTCTCACTACTATAAAAAGCTAATTTCGGGATAAATAATATGGATATTTATGGCTAATTCTAGAGTTACAAAATTTAGAAGGGGAATTAAAGATAGATTTCATGTGAAATTTTAAACTAATATATTCCCACATTGGACCATGAATATAAAAGTGGATTTGAAACCACACCAATCATCCAAAATCTTATGTCATTAAGTGTTTGGGTACGTTTACTTATATATATTATTTAACAACTCTTTTTTCATCCAATATGGGACTTACTCACACTTGTTATATCAATTGAAAACATTTATTTTATTAGTCAACAACATCCAAATACCGGTCAAAAACAACAACAACCAAATAGTCAAAAAATTTGTTTGACATAGATATTCACCGTCAAGCATTAATGATTTCTTAAACTCCATCTCTAAGATTTTCACTATAAATATCATCTTATTTGTAACTTTCAAGGAACAAGTATAACAGTTGAAACCCTAAGAATCAATAGAAAAATAAAACAACATGAAGTCGTTCATGTATTTGGTTACAATGGTGATAATGACCAAATACATCCTTGTAGTTCCTGTGCAAGCAACTGATAAAGAATTCCCATTTAGGACAAATGTGATTGTTACTAATGATTTGGGTCCTGGTATCAATCTCTTAATCCGTTGTAGATCGAAGGATGATGATATAGGCACTCATAATCTTCCCAATGGGCAAGCACTAAGATGGTCTTTTCATGCAAACATTTTTGGTACTACTTTGTTTTGGTGCAATTTAGCTTGGAATGATGTGAAAAAGGGTGTGCAGATTTACGATGATAAGCCACATGAAGCAGAGTGTGTAGCTCAATGCTTGCGAAGTGTTAGACAAGATGGACTTTATTTTTATAATGAGAAAAGGGGTGCTTTTTGGTACAAGAAATATTCATGGTAGACTAAGATGGAAGACATAGTTTCAAGCCTTGTAAGTTGTTTTTGGTCATCAAAGAATGATAAATAAATAAATAAACTAAGTTTAATTACATTTTTGATCCTTTATTTTTGACCAAAATTTTAGTCTGGTCCTTCATTTTTTTTACTTTGGTATTTTATCTTTAATATCTATGTTTGTGTTGTCTTTTAACTTCTTTTTTTCACTTTTATCATTTAATTTTCATAGTTATTTCTGTTTGGTACTTTAAAACAAATTAAAACACAAAAATGAACACTACAACATATTTATTCTTTGAGAAAAGTAAAATAATTGTTGTCGTTCATGATTGTAAGGCAATATCTGGAAATGTATCCTAATCCTATTGTTGTTATTGCTGCTTATGTTTGATTTATATACTTAAGCGAGGTTTGTTGTGTGATTCGATGTCATCAATTCTTACGTACGAGCTCGCTGTGGCTTCACTTTGCTACATGTTGTGTTTGTCACTCTTTAGTAACTCACCGCTTAATACCAATTTGATGGATTGTGGTAGTCTTTGCTATTTTAGTTTCAGTCTTATATGTTCCTTATATGGTTTGGACGCTTTTCTCTCCCCGTGCATCACATTTTTAGATTGAGTTTCGGGTCGTTGGATTGGCTTTCCATGATCGTGCGCAAATGTGGAGATGTGATCACTAAGGATAACCCAATTTGTAGTGTGATGCTATGCGTTGATGTTAATTACTTTCTTTTTATTTTGATTGGATTAAAGTTTATTTACGCTGATCATGTGACATCGGGATTTGGGTTGTATTTTCCAAATTATATTTAAGATCATCTTTGTTACAATTATATTGAAAGAAAGGTTTTATTGCTTAGTCCTTAATTTTATTATAAATCATGTTTATATGATTTAAGAACTTGGACGATATCTTTTACTTACGAAAGTTATATCAAAAATGAATTTATACTTTTATTTGGGAAACAAATTTACTCGTTTCTTGTACTTTTTCACCTATAATTACTTTCGGGATAAAGGGTGTCACACAGTTTCCTCCCCCTATTTGAAGCGTCACTAAAGAATATGAATTCCAACATCTTGACTATCTCCTTGAGTGCATATGGAGAAATCTACTTCATCTCATCACTTGTACATGGCTATTCTTTAGAGAATCGCATCTGAGATGAGTTATTCGAACCACTACAATTGGGAAGGGTAAATCGTGGCGGGGAGGAAGGGAACGTAGAAAAGGAGCACAGTTTTTGGCATGATTTTTCTAAACAAACGATGCCATAATCAGCCAAACTAAGGTCATAATTGGAATTAGGGGAAAAATTCGAGTGGGAAGGTGAAGTTTCTGAGCTGGCCGTGGAAAAGAGAGTGAGAACGCGAGGGAGGAAGGAGCTGGGTTAGGGTCCGCTGGTTTTGGGTGTTGCGGCAAAAGGAAGAAATGACAGTGTGGGTCGAGTCACGTGCTGGGCTGCAAGTGCGTGTGGGCTGTGCAAACGGACTGGGTTAGGCGCTATTTGGCTTTAGTGAGAGGGGTGCGGCTAGCAAGAGAGGTGGGGGTGTATGCGTATAAAATAAACCCAAAAATGCATTTTAATTAATTTTTAAAGCCTACTTTCACTTCAACTATCACTTTGACACCTCAATAACCCTAAATAATTTTTTAAATAAATAACATCTAAAATACTAATATTTTATAAAATAAAAAATAATTAACTAAAACAATAATATTTCAAATATAAATACTTCATAAGTAACATAATTAAATAATAACAATTATATAGTACAAGCATAGTATAAAATTAAAATTTAATATCATTTTGACATAAATTATCATTCAAACACAAATAAATATATAAAATCGCTTAAAATAATAAATATTATTAAAATGCATAATTAGTAAGACACACAATATGTCACAAAAATTACTATTATATTCACGCATAAACAAAAACACACTAATACAAAAATTGGGGTGTTACAAACTGAACTCTTTTTTCCTTTTCTATGGTTTTGTCCCATTGGGTTTTCCTAGCAAGGTTTATAACGAGCGATTCTCCTACGTAAATGATATTGTATTTTTTTTCGTTCACTAGATTTTTATCCCATAGGGTTTTTTCTAGTAAGGTTTTAATGAGGCGTATCCTCAATGGATATCCAAGGGAATATTTATACTAGTGGATGTCCATTAGCTTTTCATGATAGACCACTCACTTGTTTATCCATACCCAATAAATATGATTCACCCCTATGTGTAGAGACACACTTGTGAATAGAATAATACAAAGGCTCTTATATGCTCTCATTCTCTTGTTCTTTTCCTTGCTATAGTTTTGGTTATTTTCATAACAGTACTAATATGATTAACTTTTAACACAAATTTACATTTTTCTACTAAATATGATTAGCACGTGCCTATAAATTTAATGTATCAAAATATTTTCCTATAAATTAACTGCCACATTAAATTCAGATAAGTCAAAATATAATGAAAAATTATATTTTAGATTAAAAATGTTTTTTTTAAACAAAGACTAAAAATGTTTTACTATAATCAAAATGTCATACTTTATATTATTTTTTTGACATAATGTGTAACTGTAAAAATTGGAATATTTTATAATCTTTACTGACATAATATATTCAATAAAAAAACAAATCTAGAAAATGCGCTTCAATATTATGTCATATAAGAAAACATCCCTATATATTTATAAATATTTTGTCGTATCTCAGTTAAAAATATAAATATATTTTGTCGTATCCAATCAAAAAAATTTATAAGTTAGAAAATATCTTGTGAGAAAAATATTTGATTTTCATTGTACGTGTTCAAAAGTTTATTTTTATTTTTGCTTCAAAAAAAATGTTTATTTTTATTTGACCTTTTTGTGTCTTTTTAATAGTAAAAGGTTTCTAAAAGTATTTTAGTATAACTAAATTGCCATACTTTATATTTTTTTTGACATGCCAAACTTTATATGTAACCGGATAAATTTGCAATATTTTCTCATCTTTACTAATATAATAAATGCGCTTCTGTGTTATGTCACATAATTTGGGAGCATTTATATATATCATGTAACTTGAGATAACATCACAATATAAATATATATTTTTTGTCTTATCCAATCAAAATATTTTACACGTTAGAAAATATGTCCTACAATAAAACATCACTATATAATTATAAATCTTTTGTCTATCTCAGTAAAAAAAATAACATTTTGTCGTATCTAATCAAAAAATTTACAAATTAGAAAATATATATTCGTGAGAAAAATATTTGATTTTCATTGCATGTGTTATAAAGTTGATTTTTTTTCCGACTTTTTTGTGTCTTTTTAACAGTAAAAGGTTCCTCTCTCACTCACACACACTACTATAAAAAGCTAATTTAGTGACAAATAATGCTGATATTTATCGCAATATAATAGATAAATTATGTTTTAGACTAAAAATATTTTTTCTGGTATAAATTGAGTATCTTCTGCACGCAATTGCAGAGATTAAAAGTATTTTTGCACAACTAAATTGCCATACTTTATATTTTTTTTTTACATAAAATTGTCATACTTTATATGTAACCGATACAGTTGACATATTTTATCCTGTTTACTAACATAATAAATGTGCTTTTACTTTATATGTCACATAATTTGGGAGCATTTATATAACATGTCACTTGGGATAACAACACTATACAAATATATATTTTTTGTCGTATCCAATCAACATATTTTAGGAAATAGAAAATATCTCGCGAGAAAAATATTTGACTTTCAATTTGTTCTAAAGTTGATATTTAGACCCAATCCAACCCGCAACCCAATCCAACCCAACCGACAAAATCCAAATAATCTGTTCGGGTAACTGGGTTGGGTTTGGTTTAAAATAGGGAGACACATAGAGAATGGGTTGGGTAGCGGGTATGAAAATTTAGAACTCACTAAACCCAACCCAACCCATCCCATAACATTTTGACCTTACATATACTAATTTTTTTGTGTATGACCTTACATATACCAATTGATAACATAATTCTAAGTGTATATAACTCTTAAATAAATTCTCAATTTCAATCAACCAAATTTCAATGTTAAAACAAATTTCACTCATCTTTAGAAACATGTTCGAGAGAACTTAATTTAGTACCTATATTGAAAATTAACTCTGATGTGAAGTTAACCAATGTCTAGGTGCAGATTACTCCAAAATATGTAATTGAATAAGTGACTTATAATTTTGTTTTTGTTTGCTGATGTATAAACCGGTTGAAGAGGTTGATGCTACTTCTAATCATGTGGTAGAATCTAACATGAGAATTTTAGGGCCTTCCTTGGGTGAGTTGTTAGATGATGTTGTTGATTGTATGGCTACCAACACCTAAGGAATTGATAAGTCCGAACTATTGGTGTCCAAGACGTAAAAGAACAAATGACAAAAAAGAACTTGGGCCAAAAAAGGGTAGGATATAATATCTGTTTAAAGAGAAATTCTGTCTCTACTTCTATTTTATCTGACTATTGTAAGTTTGTCCTACAATTTTTCAGATAATATTGAATTTGGCCCAACTGTTGGCTATAATTCCCTTTCAAAAAACTTTTAGCGAACTTTTGCAAGTTAGTGTTTTTTTGCCTCTAGGATGGAATGTTATAGGGGGCTTTTTAGGGGGCTCTCTAGTATTATGTTTTCTTTTTCTTATTTTTTTCCAAGGGTATTGGTCTAATCCTCCTTTGGGCTCTCTTCTGTCATCTTTTTCTTTCTTTTTTGAATAAAATCAGGGAATAAAGACAATTTGATTAAAAAGAAGAAGCAGCTTCATGGGATGAGATATGATCTATTTAGTTTCTTTAAGACATTTTCGTATGAACAAAATTGTGTTTGCATGAGATTCATGAGTTTTCTGGAAAAAAAAATGTTTTGTATTTTATTTAAGGTAAAATTGCTCCCGGGATCCCTTAGCTTATTTTCAGGTAATGGATAGGCACCTAATGTTTTTTTTTGTAACGAATACATCCCTTATGTTTTTTTTTGTAATGAATATGTCTCTTATGTTTTAAAATCATTGCACTGTTGCTCTTTATCTGGTTTCATAAATAGGTCTCCTATGTTTTTTTTTTCTAACGAAAAGGTCTCTTATGTGTTAAATTTTTTGCATTATTGCCCTTATTTTGTAACAAAGTTCAATGGAACATATCCAAAAAGGGTAATGTTGCAATTATTTAAAACAAAAGGAATCTATTCGTTATAAAAAAACATAAGAAACCTATTCGTTACCTGAAAATAAGTTAAGAGACCCCGAGAGCTATTTTGTCTGATTTAATTAGTTGTGATAGAAATCCAAATTAAGGTATATTATTCTTACTTTTTATTTTATTTTTCTTGAAAAATATATTTTACCAATAAATCCAATAACTAACCCAACTCATTTGAGATCGGGTTGGGTTGAGTTAGTAACACGAAAATTTTGATCTAATTTTTCCGAACCAAACCTATAAATATTTGATTGGATTGAGTGTTTAAACGCAACAAAACCCACCAAACCCACCCAAGAGTAATTCTTAAGTGGTCACAAATATTTGGTTACAATATTTCGTCACACACACAAAATAACAATAAATGCACTTGGGAGAAACACAAAATTATTATTTTATCGGTGCATTTATTGCTGTTTTGTGTGTGTGACCAAATAGCGTGACCAAATATTTGTGACCACCTAAGAATTGCTCCCCACCCAATGTCCACACTTATTTTCAGCATTAAAAGGTCCCTCTCTCTGTCTCTCTCACTACTATATAAAGCTAATTTCGGGATAAATAATATGGATATTTATGGCTAATTCTAGAGTTACAAAATTTAGAAGGGGAATTAAAGATAGATTTCATGTGAAATTTTAAACTAATATATTCCCACATTGGACCATGAATATAAAAGTGGATTTGAAACCACACCAATCATCCAAAATCTTATGTCATTAAGTGTTTGGGTACGTTTACTTATATATATTATTTAACAACTCTTTTTTCATCCAATATGGGACTTACTCACACTTGTTATATCAACATACTATAACTGTAATATTGAAAACATTTATTTTATTAGTCAACAACATCCAAATACCGGTCAAAAACAACAACAACCAAATTAAGGTATATTATTCTTACTTTTTTTTTTTTTTCTTGAAAAATATATTTTGATCTAATTTTTCCGAACCAAACCTATAAATATTTGATTGGATTGAGTGTTTAAACGCAACAAAACCCACCCAAGAGTAATTCTTAAGTGGTCACAAATATTTGTTTACAATATTTATCACACACACAAAAATAACAATAAATGCACTTGGGAGAAACACAAAATTATTATTTTATCGGTGCATTTATTGTTGTTTTGTGTGTGTGACCAAATAATATGACTAAATATTTGTACCACCTAAGAATTGCTCCCACCCAATGTCCACCCTTATTTTCAGCATTAAAAGGTCTCTCTCTCCGTCTCTCTCACTACTATAAAAAGCTAATTTCGGGATAAATAATATGGATATTTATGGCTAATTCTAGAGTTACAAAATTTAGAAGGGGAATTAAAGATAGATTTCATGTGAAATTTTAAACTAATATATTCCCACATTGGACCATGAATATAAAAGTGGATTTGAAACCACACCAATCATCCAAAATCTTATGTCATTAAGTGTTTGGGTACGTTTACTTATATATATTATTTAACAACTCTTTTTTCATCCAATATGGGACTTACTCACACTTGTTATATCAATTGAAAACATTTATTTTATTAGTCAACAACATCCAAATACCGGTCAAAAACAACAACAACCAAATAGTCAAAAAATTTGTTTGACATAGATATTCACCGTCAAGCATTAATGATTTCTTAAACTCCATCTCTAAGATTTTCACTATAAATATCATCTTATTTGTAACTTTCAAGGAACAAGTATAACAGTTGAAACCCTAAGAATCAATAGAAAAATAAAACAACATGAAGTCGTTCATGTATTTGGTTACAATGGTGATAATGACCAAATACATCCTTGTAGTTCCTGTGCAAGCAACTGATAAAGAATTCCCATTTAGGACAAATGTGATTGTTACTAATGATTTGGGTCCTGGTATCAATCTCTTAATCCGTTGTAGATCGAAGGATGATGATATAGGCACTCATAATCTTCCCAATGGGCAAGCACTAAGATGGTCTTTTCATGCAAACATTTTTGGTACTACTTTGTTTTGGTGCAATTTAGCTTGGAATGATGTGAAAAAGGGTGTGCAGATTTACGATGATAAGCCACATGAAGCAGAGTGTGTAGCTCAATGCTTGCGAAGTGTTAGACAAGATGGACTTTATTTTTATAATGAGAAAAGGGGTGCTTTTTGGTACAAGAAATATTCATGGTAGACTAAGATGGAAGACATAGTTTCAAGCCTTGTAAGTTGTTTTTGGTCATCAAAGAATGATAAATAAATAAATAAACTAAGTTTTATTACATTTTTGATCCTTTATTTTTGACCAAAATTTTAGTCTGGTCCTTCATTTTTTTTACTTTGGTATTTTATCTTTAATATCTATGTTTGTGTTGTCTTTTAACTTCTTTTTTTCACTTTTATCATTTAATTTTCATAGTTATTTCTGTTTGGTACTTTAAAACAAATTAAAACACAAAAATGAACACTACAACATATTTATTCTTTGAGAAAAGTAAAATAATTGTTGCCAAAACAATTAAAAATGTTGCCTAAAGGTATAAGCAACATTTTCCAACTGTAAACTACACCTGTTACCTATTGTCTAACTGCTTTCTAGTATATTACGTGTCAAACAATAATAATAAATAGGATATAATAGCGTGAGGTTGATTCACGTTCACGCTGAATGGGTTTTTTCTTTATAAAAAAAAACAAAGAAATAAATAGAATAAGAATCCAATAAAAGGAGAAACCTAAATCTGTTGCTCAAAGATACAAGAGGTAGAATAAAATTAATTCAAGATTCTTTAAAAAAGTGAGCAAAATTTCTCCCATCCACACATATATATCTGTTTCTTTCTATTAAAATATTGGTAGTAAGCCCATTAGTTTGTTAGTAAGGCCCATTAAATTGTTAGGTCATAGATCCATTAGTTTATTACTATTTAAGGTAGATGCTAGACCTATTTGTAATCATCTCTTTCATTTGTAAGTTTTTTTTGCACTTTCAATATAATAGACCTTTAAAACTTTTTTCTAATTTTCATGGATGCCATGTTTTTCAACATGGTATCAGAGCACAAATGGTATCCACCTTGAATGTAAATTCTTCTGCGTTTCACGGGAAAATCCAATTCTCAGTTATTTTAATTATTCCTTTCCTTTTTTGAAATTTTTTTCTCAATTCCTTTATTCACGTTTCTTTACTTCTCCTTGTTCAGATTTTTCCATCAAAACCTAATATGTTTCCTTTTCATCTCACAAATTGATCATCCACTATTTCCCCTTCTTTTACTATTTCTTCATCATGTCGTTTCTGCTTCAATTTGAAGATTGTCGTTCATTTTGCAACTTCCATCTTCACTTGCGATCTGTTCATCTTCGATTTGATTCCTTTTTTCGTTCTTCATGACCTTTCCTCTTCATCTGGTGTTTGATTTTCATTTCAATCCACTTCGATTGCTGATCTGGTATGACTCTATGCATTTTTATTGGTTCGTGCGCATGGATCACCACCCGATCTTGCGATTGTATCACCGTTCAATCTCACGATTGAACTTGTTTTTTTACGGATCTGATTTTTGATTCTAGTTGTGTGCGACGGCGTGGCAGAGTGTGTTTCATCGGCATTTGGAATAACTTGATGTTTCATCATCTTTAATTCTGGTGTTGTGCGACGGTGCGACAGAATGTGTTTAATCATCTTTTTAGTGGTGGCGGTATCTGTTTTCTATCTGGAAGTCAAAATGGAAGATTCAGCTCTATGTATTCTCGTTTCAAGGTTTTGGTCTTGCTTGTGGTAATTACTGCACTTTGAAGTTAAATTTGCTTATTAGATCCATGCCATTGTTTTGAAATATGGGTTATTGTATGAAAATTGTTGATGCAAGAAAGATGTTTGATGAAATGACTGATAGAACACTTGTTTCTTGGAACTCTGTTATGATTGCTTGTGTTAAAAATCTTTGGCTGTGATGGAATTGGGTATGTTTTTATGATGACGGAAGAGGATTTAAGGTTTGATTGTGTGACACTGTTTTTTATTGACCGTTGCTTCGTGGAATTTATACTATACTGAGTTCTTGATGAAGAAGAATAATGACAGCTTCTACTGGCGAATATGCAATTGTACACATTTGGTACAATTTTCAATATGGCATGACTTATGGTGGATGATTTTAGAGGTGGATTTGAAAATGGACACTGGTGGCAATGCATTTTCAATGGATACATTGTCACTCCCTAGCTGGTGGTATTAAATTTAGACTCTTATGGTTTTTTGGTTTCATGGTTAATGAAACATGCTGATAATATTGTGAAGGTCTATTCCACGTCAATGGTAATGCTGCTGACAATGATATTATTAATATTTCTCTTCAACTTCAAACCTACACTGCAACTTTTCTTGGGGATTGTTATTTGTATCATAGCTATGAGAGCTGCTGAAGTTGAAGGCTGGGCTACTGTTGCTCATATTTGGTATTGGTTATTCTGAATTTGATTGTTAATTTTATTAGCCATATTGGCTTGTTTTTAGCTTCTGTCTATGGTGGTTAAGCATGATGCTTCTGCTATAAATAGTTAAGCATTAGATTGTTGTGCTTCTGCCAAGTGGTTAAACTTTGAGGTATAGTTTCTGCTTGGTGGTTAAGTCTTTGGCCCTATGGCCTTGTTGATGTTTGCTTCTGCCAAATGGTTAAACTTTGAGGTATAGTTTCTGTTTGGTGGTTAAGTCTTTGTCCCTATGGACTTGTTGATGTCTGCTTCTGCCCTATGGTGGTTAAGCATTATGCTTCCTTCAAGTGATTAAGCCTTGAGTTGTGGCTTTTGCTTGATGGTTAAGTGTTGGTTTGTTGATTCCTCCGAGTAGTTAAACCTTGAGTTGTGGTTTCTACTTGATGGTTAAGCAATTGTTGACTTCTTTGGTTTCTTCTGCACTTGGATGGTTATGTCCAAGAGTGGAGCTTGCTGATCCTTTTGGAGTGAATGTTGTGGAGACGTTGGAAGAAGCTTGAAGGGGCCCGATAGTTGGTCGAAGACTTCTAGGAGCTATGCACCTCAACTGCTACCAATTTGGATTGATCTTTATTTTCCTTAATTTTATAGTATCTTTGTATTGCTTATCCCAAGCTGGAAGTGTTGTGAACACCGCGCAGCTTGCGGGAGACTACTAAAATATTGGTAGTAAGCCCATTAGTTTGTTAGTAAGGCCCATTAGATTGTTAGGTCATAGGTCCATTAGTTTATTACTATTTAAGGTAGATGCTAGACCTATTTGTAATCATCTCTTTCATTTGTAAGTTTTTTTTGCACTTTCAATATAATAGACCTTTAAAACTTTTTTCTAATTTTCATGGATGCCATGTTTTTCAACACCTTCAATCAATTTTTGGTTACAGTGGTGATTTGATTTTGTGAGTTTTGTGATCTTTTTGACGAGAGGATCCATATGCACTTTATAATTTTCGTTACATCAAAGTTGTTGACGACATGCCGTCACGGTCGCCTCGCTATATTTTATTATCTCTATGAACCCGCTAGCGAATGTGGATTGCCGAGTTCCCATTAAATTTTTTTTTTATAGTACGAGGTCGTCACACCAAGTACGGGGATGATATTTGGGTTATATTGAAACTGTAGTATATCATTAAGGTTGTTGGGATTTTAAGTAATCCCTTGAACACTTAATTAAATATGCATATGGCCTTATAAAATGAGGCCAACAACTAAGAAATTGTTTTAAAGCATATGATTAATAGTTCAATTATTAATAATGGATCTTGCACGTAGATGAGTCTAGCTTATGTCACTAAGCTATAGTTTTAGTGACTATCACTAAAGGGTTACAATGGTTACTTTCTAATTAATTTTTTTTGAAGCAATTCTAATTAATAAATAACATATAATATTATTAGATTATTATATGGTTTCTACAAATTAGACATTTTAAATGGAATTTAATGAAATAGAAACGGCTACCACAAAAGAAGGGATCCACAGTAACCACTCTGTCATTATATATCTCTATCTCTATTATAATAAACCATGGATCATCCATGTAGCCGTCCACCTATCCCGCCACGTCAATAAATACGTAAGCATCAATTCAATCTCTGAGTATGTCATTTTGATTGTATTGTTTTGTAAAGTTAAACACTCTGTAACAATCAAATCCCATAGAAATCCCAAAAACCCAAACACTTAACAGAATACCTGTAAGGAACCTTCTCAAGTAGCATGTGTTGGTGTAGGACTTGAGAAGTGAGTTTACTTCTGCTAGAGAAGCTACCTAATAGATCACAAGGATTGTATTAGGTGTGAAAACAGTAGGTAGAGTTGTGTCAAGAAAACTACACCAAGAACTTTAAGCCATTGTGTGGTTGTAAAGTTGTAACTATTTGGAAAAAAATGGAAAATCTCACAGGGAGTGAGGAGTGGATGTCGGGTTTAGGTGAACCGCTATACATCATTAATGTGTCATTTATTGTTTTGAATATCTGTTTTAGCACTTTGAAAACAAAACACTCCTTTAGGAGTTGGTTTATGAAAACTGAGAAGTCAAGCAATTGACCCTTCTCTGCTATAAATGTTTTTACTCACAGAAAACAGTTTTCAACCTTCTCATCTAAATAGATAACTTGTGAAAATTGAATAGTTTACTCTCTTGAGGTAGAAACTAATTTTATCTATCTAACACTTACACTTGGTATAATTTTATATTAAGAGGAACTGAGTAAGTAAGAAACCACTACAACAGAAAAAGGCATTGGCAGCGCTTCTTTTTGGCCTTTTGAAGTGCTTCAAAGCGCTGTTGATCAGTGCGCTGCTAAAAGCACAGACAAAATCAAAAGCGCTTACAAAGCGCTGCTTAATATAACTAATGGGCAGCTTTTTAAGAACAATGCGCTATTAATACCACTACAAGAAAATCGTTGATTTGCCACGGACATTTCCGTGGCAAATGCACAAATTTCCGTGGCAAAACAACATTTGCCACGGATTTGCCACGACAAAAATTGGTGGCAAAACGCTGTCGCATGAAAATCGTTTGCCACGGAATTTCCGTGGCAAATTTTTCCGTCGCAAACTGTGGCAAATTTTTTCCGTCGCAAAGCCGTGGCAAATTTTCGCCGCAGCCGCGGTAGCAAATTTCGCATAAGCCGCGGGCAAATGGCCGCAAATTTTTAAAAAAAAATTTAAAAAAAAATGGAGCAGTAGTTTCCTACTACTCCAACTTCATATACTGTTAGAATTCTGCAGATCATTGAAATGATATTGTTTTCTTTATTGATTGAATTGTGAAGTACATTGATGTGCTTATATACAGAACAGATAGTCTCTATAACTGACTGAACTATATGACAGTTATAGATGACTCTAAGGCTAACAAACTAACTGTTATCATAACAGATATAACAGATTTATTAGTAGATGATTTCCTTCCTTGTACTATCCGCACACGCACATGATTTCCTTCCTTGTACTTTTTCTCAAGCTTTTGGATCTCCTCTTCAGCAATATCAGATATCTGTCAAAATAAATTCAACTCATTCTGACAACTAATATCAAAAGGGAATAAATATAGAATGAAACACTGATTCTTATTCATAACAAAGAACAATCTTACAATTTCACTCAAATACAGATTAATTACACGTAAAATAGCACTCTTCACAATCCTACTACAAGGATTTGGGAGCCTTAGTCTCTCTCCCTCACAATAAGCGCCCAATAGCCATTCCATAACCTCCTCCCCGATTTTTCTCTATTTATTTATTCCTACAAAGAATAGACAAATAATCGACAACACACAAAACCATACCTTCCAAATAATCGACAACATAAACCATAATTGCCATCATTAATTTTAATTAACAAAGAACATATACTAATTCCTACAATTAAAACTAACAAAGAACTATGCATACTAATGTTACCCGCTCCTCTTATAATAAGTTTTAATAAGAGGTCTAACACATTCTTTATGTTGCTCTGGTAGGTTTAGGCTTGATTTTATTGTAATATCGTTGACCATTCGGACATCATGATTCATACTACAAAAGGTATGCAACGTTAAAACTTATAGAGAAGATACATACACCGACAAAAGTGGGGTTGACTCTGGAATTGATGGAACTTCAAGCAATAGTCCCGATCCTCTATCCACCCCGACAACTTTTGAGTTGTCATATATATCTCCAATTTTAACATGTCACGCAAAAAGTCAATTCCTTAGTCTAACATGGCATACATACATGATTAACTACAATAAATGAATACCACCTTAAGAAAATATTCAAACCAACATTTGTATTTACCATGGAAATCCTATATTCATATGATTATTCAAATCACCATATCTCAGTAAAGATCAATGAGGTTTTAGAGGACACCTTTTATCTTATAACTCACCTCCTTTTAGGCTTCTCATGACTTAACAGAAAAGATTAAAGACTTTATAGCTTGTGTCCTGTATGTTAGGAATTGATGTGCTGGATAAACTAGTTCATGAGAAATGACAGATTGTTCTAGTAGAGACCTGTGTGAATCCTCTACCTTGAAAACCCTACCAATTATATTAAAGACATCGGAGAATTTTCTTCCGTTAATACATCTATTGTGTTTGGTTTGGTCATTTAGTTTTGCAAGAAAGTGCGATTAATTTTCATAGGCACCATATTATATTTTGCTTTTTTTGAGCAAATATTATATTTTGATTTGCATTGCTTACAAGAGACAGTCCAAATCATATTCAATAACAATCTGAATTTGGAAGCACTAGGCACGAAATGCAAAAATAGTCACATCAAATGATTATTACTGAAACAATTGAAGAGAAAATAGTTAAGAGTCTATTTCATTGGATGTACATCCCAAACTTAGAGTGCAGCCAATTTAAGACTACAATACTCACGAAGAAGGGGGCCTGCTTACGAATAAGATGTGGATTCAACACAAACCAACAGCTCTACTTGATGGATCAATGAATAATATCCGAGCAATAACCTAGATAACATAAAAAGGTGCTTAAGAATAGAAACAAAACTTCAAAAGAATGTGATCCACAAAAGACTATAAAAGACAACATCAGCTGAAAATATGTAAACAATATCTCAAACTAAAGCATGCAAAGGTTTATAAAGATACAAAAGATTATTATAAATTTAGAAGGTAAAAACAACACAAATAACCAATGTTATAAAACATGGACCGCTCATCAACTCGGTTCGAGATATTAAATCGAGATTTCAAACTGTGAAGTAAATCATTGAATCAAGAAATATTAAAATTTATATATTGTTTTCTCAAACGAGGGAAACATCTGAAAAAGGATAATAATAATAATAATAATAATAATAATAATAATAATAATAATAATAATAATAATAAATAATAATAATAATAATAATAGTAATATAAACATATACAAAATTAATAAAAACTTATTTTCTATATTTCATATTATTGAATTGGATATATTAATGATTTTTGAATCCAAACCTAAACTAAACATGCGAAGAGAGAAGATGAAACATCTTTAAAGCCATGTGGTTAGCATCGATTGAAGAGAAGATGAAATGGCTTTAAATCGCAAGCGACTTCTACTAAATAGCTTTTATTCAATAACAGATCAACTTCCCTAGTCCCTGTCATTTTTTACAGCTTAAATATTGTTTCGCACTCTCCAAAAGAACATAAGAGATATAAAGTTGCCAATACAACCTATTACTATACATGCAAAGACATGAAAACGGTTTTTCAACTTAAATATCGAGTAAGCATACATGCATGAAAAGTCTTGCACTAAATAACTTTGCAATATAAAACAGAATCTTGTGTGCAGAGAATTAAGGTACATCACGCAAATAACTAGGATCGCAAGTGCAATCTAATCTGCAACTTCGACTTTAGTCCAAGTTGTAAAAGTTGCAACTAAAGGTAAAATTCGAAGTACCTTCCGAGATTCACCATACTTATCCTTCCAGTTCTTTGCAGGATATATATTTTGCAAATGAAACAAATCAACCTACAATGAAAAAATTCCAAAAATTAATTGTGGAATCATTAGGTTTGTTACCAAAAATTATTTACTAAGACTATCTCGATAGACCCGGATACAAGTGTATACTAGAAAAAAAGAACGAGTGGGCTTTGAAGTGGAGTGGGCTAAGTGGAAATGTTAGGTCACATGTGAATGAAAGGAGGGGCAATAAAGGAATTGGAGAAAAATGAAAATGCCCCCGCAGAGTCCATGCATGGGAAGGTTAGTTTGGGGAGAAAGAGAAAGTTGTAACATAGACAAATCACATGTGTTTGAGTAAATGAGTTATGAGGGAAATCATTTATGATACGCAGGCGTATTCTTTGCGCAAAGGGGCGGAACTATTCTTTTCACTGCAGAATACATCCACTGATGCACTTTTTTCTCTTGAAAGGAGCCTGGTCTCCCATATTTCCTGATTTGCTATCTATCTAGTTTCTATAACTATTCTTTATCTTTATGAATTCATATTACAACACTAGCAGGATACACTTACAGTTCCAGTGCTCGACAACACTAGCAGGACAAACAGTATTAATAAAGTAAAGCAATCACCAATTGATTTTTATCTTCCAGATCATCCATTTGAAGTGTCGGTTTAGCAGACCATGTTGGACTCTCCCGGTTCTCACGATAACCAAAGCAATGTTGAAGCGGATGGTTGCGAGTCTTTTTGTAATGTTATCGCCTGAGACCCAGCAATTGCAGCAGAGAGGTTTATATCCGACGTCGCCATTGACTGTATCTCACAATTAAGAGAAGTGTGAAATGCAAGAATTCATTACATTCTGCAATTTGATTATTGGAAGCAAATAAACACACAGAGAAGATATATTACCTTACTTAAAGTACCGAATTGAAAATCGGAACCTAGAGCTGGCTATTCGCTTTCATTTGATTGAACACTTGGATCTCAAATATAGTATACAAATTAACAGGTTAATAGAGGTTTGATAAGGTGTCCATCTGCTAAGAGATTAACATGTGAAATCAGGCAAAAGGGTAACCTAAAATGTTAAAAAGTCGGAAACTTACTTCAATTCATTAACTCCTTGAATCAATCAACCCACTTGTAATTTTGAGCTCAAATCTGAGTGAGAAAACTTGTTTAACTAGTTCCTGAGCTCCACGAGAGATTATTGAACTTAATCTTGAAACTAAAACAAGGTTGAAAATTCATGTATTACAAAAACAACAAACCCTAAATACACAAAATCAACAAATCCCAAACCCTAAATACACAAAATCAAAAATCAAATACACAAAATCAACAAACCCCAAACCCTAAATACACAAAATCAAAAATCAAATGCAAATATGCTTACCTAGAAGCTTGAAATAGAGGAACAATCACCGAATGGCGCTTGAAGAGGGGGGACGAAATGGTGGTGGTGGCGACGGAGGACCCGGTGAGCAATGACGGAGGCGGATGGAGGGTGAAAGACGAGAGAGAGAGAGAGCGCGGCGGTTTCACGAGAGATGCAGCGCGAACGAGAGAGAGCGCGGAGAACGTGGACGAGGAGGAGAAGTTGGAAGTGAGAGCCTTGGAGATGGGGAATATCGGTATCATTGTTGTTCTGAGAGAGAGAGAGAGAGGTGAGAGTGAGGAGAGTGCAGTGGAGGTTGAGGGAGAGTGAAAGGAAGGTGGAGAGTGAGGAGAGTGAAAGGTGGAGATCGAAGGTGGAGAGTGAAAGGAAGGTGGAGAGTGAAAGGAAGAGACGTTCTATATTAGGGATCGGGCTCTTTTATTTTGATCAATTGGTTGCCACGGATTTGCCACGGCATCTCTGTGGCAAATGTCTGTCCTTTCACATGTCCGTGGCAAACCCGTGGCAAACACCAGCGGGAAATTTCGCGCCACTATTTTTTACTCATTCCGTCGCAAATCCGTGGCAAATTACTGACGGAATAAGCTCCGTGGCAATTGTTTGTGGCTAAAACAAGCTTTTCTTGTAGTGACGCTAACCAATCAGCAATGCTCACAATGGAAGCGCTACTATTTGTCTACTGAATAAGCAGCGCTTTAGTGTTGAAGCGCTTCTCTTTCTACCTTTTTTTTGTACGTTTGGCAGCGCTTCTTCATAAAGCGCTTCTAATTGTTTCCTTTTTTTTAAAAAATATTTTGAGCATGACTTCCCTTTTACACAACTAGGAAGACCACCCGTATTGACATATTCGACATATATATACCTGACTATATATTGATGATGTGTAACTAATTTCACAATTCAATCAATACATAACTTTTCAGTTCCAAAACAGTTAGATGATGCATAACAGAATTGCACTTTTCTTTAGCATCTACCTCCTTTTGGGTGTGTGTGTGTTAATTAATACTAAGCTTTTCTTGTATGAGCATCTCTTGAGTAATTCCATCCTTTTAATAATGGCCTCATGGAGCCTGTTATTGATGATTTCCTCAACACCTTGAGGAGCCCAAATCTAGTTGTGGAGTCTCTTTATGATCTACTATTATCTAGCTCTGCGAGCATATGATTAGGCATCCCCTTTGCATCCCCTTCCTAGAAGGTGGGAATTGGGTGTACTCAATGATGTTGGTGCTGAGCTAATCTTACTACTCTCTTACAAATCTTGAAAAATGTTGCATATGAGAATAATCTTTGGTGCCAAAATGACGGTGTCTCTCCACAACAGCTCAATAAGCTCATTCCCAATCATCTACACAATTTGACTATGCTTCTACTTCGGGTTTTTTTTTTTGATAAGTCAAAATTGTATTGATAAAGGTATAAGGGGTACCCCAACCCATTTACAAATCAAGTACATGAAACAATACATTCAAAGGGACTACTACACCAATTTGAAAAATCGAATTGTATCGGATACCCTATTTGAAAGCCAGCTCCACGATAACGCCTTGACTTGATATTCCATTTGTGATACATCTACTACTCCTCCTTTGAATATGATCTTATTTCTAGTCATCCAAACAACCCAAACCACTGCAATCCACAATCCTACCTTTGCACAATATGCTATTATGCTATTATTAAAAACCAAAAGACTATGTCATGCTAGCATTCAGACAAGCAAACAGCCTATCGATATTTGCATCGTAATAGGTTCCTGATCAAATTTTTTTCTTCTTTACCTCTCGCTTCTTTTCTCTTAATTTAATATGTGAGACTGTCGTGCATCTTAGTTGATTTTTAAGTTTGTAACGCTTAATAACTTTCAAACTTTATTACAAACAAAATTTCACCATCTACATGAGTTGCACTTCATATCGTTTCTTACATTGTATTAATGCTAGAAGGAGATACAAGTTTAATAAACTATTGATGGCTAATCTTGTTGAAAGATTTAAGAGAAGAAGCAATTAGAAAAAGAAGAATGATAGAATGAAAAGAGAAAAAGTAAGAGCTACAAGAGAAGCATTCTTGATCAACAATTTTCCTTGTGCAGCTCTCGATGCTATAATTTCTTTCCTTACAGGAATGGAAGGTGTGTGAACTTAACATCCTTTCCAAACATTGGAAATCAGTATGGAACTATTCTTCCCAACTTAACTTCGACCAGAAATATTTGTTCAAGCATTAGATATAGAAGTTTAACTTCATTCTGCGGACTTAAGAAACTTATGGAGTTGTACCATAAAATCATTCATGCGTTATCACTTTTAAGTTTGAAAATTTTCTTCCTATCTTCTCATAACTAAATGTTTGCATCATAAACATACACTTTGATTCAATTGGATGTATTTTCTAGAACAACCATGTTTACTACTTTAATTTTGGACTATGAAGCTTTTAGATAAAGGGGTGATGGAGAAGGTCCTTTGAAACCTTTCTTGCTCCTTCATGTATAATATTCATCATCCAGCCCCAACAACTTTTCCACTCACATCACTCTTAGGGAACAATGTTACAACTTTTCAAAACAATGTCATAATTCGTGATTGATATAACTAACATGGATCCTCTAGCATTTGCATCTCATTCGATTAAAGTATAAGTTTTTTATTTTGAAATTTAGCTTTGTTATCATTTCTTTACTAATAATAGGAATGGAAGGTGTGTGAACAAGCATCCTTTCAAAACGTTGAAAAACAGTGTGGAATTATTCTTCCCACCTTAACTTCAACTAGAAATATTTGTTGAAGCATTAAATAGAATTTTTCCTTCAATCTTTGGATCCAAACTCTTGCTTTACAAAGGAAGCTCTTCCTAACATAATTATTGAATTGTAACATAAAGTCATTCATGGTTTTTTAATTTATTCACAACTGAACTGTCAGGCATTATCTCGTAGTCAATGGGGAGATATCAGCTTCCGATTCTGTCGAGGGAATTGAAATGACTGTATTCTCGTCATCATCATCTCGGGTTCTTAAGGAGCTTTCTCACCCAAGTAAAATCACTTTCTTAACTTATAGTATTATTTGTATATTAAGTAAATGTGTTTTAGGTAGAATTCAAAAAGGGTCACAATTCCAACCCCCCTTCCTTGTGACTTTTATTGACTTCAATTGGTATTAGAGCTCAGCCCACTTAACAGTGCAGGACGAAAAGATCTTGGAAGAAGTCATGGCCAAACCAAATTCTGTTGCCTTCCTACCAAAAGGTGCTTCATCTAACAGACCACCAAGATTTAATGGAGAACACTACTATTACTGGAAAAGCCAAATGAAATTGTTCCTTGAATCTCAAGACAATGACCACTACAACAGAATTACCCAACAGGGGCGCTTTTTTTTACCTATTGGGGCGCTTTGGCGCCCTAAATCTGTATTCTTGTTGCCAACCATTCTACAGAGCGCACAACAAGCGCCTCTAATTATTAGGAAACAGAGGCGCTTTTTAAAAAGCGCCCCTGTTGGTCTTAGCGCATCTGACAATTAGGGGCGCTCGTAGTAAAAAGCGCCCCTGTTGGTTTGACAATCAGGGGCGCTGCGTAGTAAAAAGCGCCCGCTTGGTCTAACCAACAACGGCGCTTTTTACTCTGGCGCCCGATTGTCGATGCGCTAAGACCAACAGAGGCACTTCTAACAAGCGCCCCTGATTCTATGTTTTTTTAAAAATATTTTTTGTTTCTGGTATATCCAATATTTTGCAGCACGCACTAGTGGAAAAATGACATTAAACAACACCATTTAGTATCGGTTGTTTGAACAGCCGATACTAAATGTGGACGCGGTGGCAATTTTGAAATTAAAGGGAAGTTTTCAATTTTCACGCTTACATTTAGTATCGGTTGTTTAAACAACCGATACTAAAAGTCTTTACATGGGACGTTTAATTTTTGTAAACGCGTTATATTCTTCTCTTCAAACACATTTAGTATCGGGCTTCTTAACAACCGATACTAAAGGCCCTGTTTTTTTTCCAAACGCGTTCTTCTCTCCTCACTCTTCGCTCTCTCACCCTTCGTTCTTTCTTCTATTCATCGTGAGCCTCTTGCAGAGAGCTCTTCTTCCTTCTTTCTCTCTTCTTCCATCGTTCTCTCTTCTTCCATTGTTCTCTCTTCTTCCTTCGTTCTCTCTTCTTCCTTCGTTCTCTCTTCTTCCATCATCCACTCCATCATCCACTCTCGCTCACTCTCGCTCATCACCCTTCTCCCCAAGTACCCCAAACCTTAAGATTCCCCAAACCCTAACCCCTCGGTCTCTCAACCAACGGCGCCAAACCTCCGTCTCAAGATCCCGCCTGCCGCAAGCTCAATGTCCATACCTCTGAAACTTCCAAGGTTAGAGTTTTATGTTCTCTTATAACCCTTAATCCCTAATCCCGATTCTGATTTCTCTTGTGATAAATGTTGATAATGAATCATGATGTTTAATTTAGGGTTTTATTCATGTGAATCTGTTGATTTTGATATGGATCTGTTCTTGTTTATAATACAGTAGTGACATGGAACAAAACTTTCTGAGGATTGCTGCAGATATGGAGCAGAGAACAACAGTGACAACATATTAGCAAAGGCCGCATCGGTATATGGTGATGCTCGCAAACATGTAGAAAAGGAGCATGAAGAACTGAATCGGCTTTTATCTTCCCAGGTCAACTTTTCATATGCTTTATAATACAGTCTTTTAACTCAAAAAATAAATAAATTAACGGGCATCTTAAACCACATAGTTGCTCCAAAGTCTGAATGTAAAAAGAGGGTTGTTTTTAGCACTTGACAACCAATGTAAAACCTTATTGAATCATTATGGCTTGAAACATCGAAGACTCCCAAAGTAACAGGAGTAATAATATTCTAATACTATATTTTATTCATAGTTCTGCTCAATAAAATTCACTTCATATTTGTAGTTCTTACTTGTTTCTTCTTAATCTCATTACTTAATTTGGTTTTCAAAATTCAATCAGAGGGAGGAGGTTTCAAGAAGACAAACACGAGTTAGGGAATCTCCAACTGCTGAGCAGGTTGCCAAACTGCATGCTGCAGAAGCAAAGATGCAGGAGCTGAAAGCAAATATGGCGGTTCTGGGTAAAGAAGCTTCAGCTGCATTGGCTGCTGTCGATGCACAACAGCAGAGACTGACTTTTCAAAGGCTTGTTGCTATGGTATGATAATACATGATATTTGCTATATCAACTTATGGCTAGCTTGTAATTATATCTGATTTTAATTTTAAAATCACGCTCATGATTTTATAGGTCGAATCGGAGAAGACTTTTCATTTGAGAGTTGCTGCTATTTTTGGTGAGTTTGAAACTGAGGTGAGAACCGATCATCTTGAGGTTTTGAGTTTTTTATAATTAGTTATTACTTATTATATTTGTCTCTTTTTTCTATTTTATTTGAGGATTGCACACATTTTCTCAATATCAATTAATTTGTCTCATTGGAGCTTTCTCTCAGATTGTCTCTGACAGACAGAAGAAAGAATCTGCCCCTCCAGTCGTTATGTCTCAGAATGGCTCAGAGAAAACAATGTTCTTCTTGGCTGAAGTATGCTGCATATATCTAAACCTATTATGACA
This sequence comes from Oxytropis ochrocephala, assembly GCA_020916435.1. Classification (NCBI taxonomy): domain Eukaryota; kingdom Viridiplantae; phylum Streptophyta; class Magnoliopsida; order Fabales; family Fabaceae; genus Oxytropis; species Oxytropis ochrocephala. The sequence goes on along the minus strand of CM037091.1, from coordinate 47,500,044 downwards.
ATAATCATTGTTAATTCTTGTTGTTATGTGGTTACTGTTGTTATAGTTGCTGTGATTGTTATTGCTGTTGATGATAGTGTTACCTTGATAATGATAAGCTTAGAGTGAAAATCTGCCATCTTCTCCATATCATTTCATATTCTTCTTTTGTCTCTGTTGCTTTTATTGATGTGATTTGGTTCTGCATATGAAGATTCTAAACTACTTGGTCTATTTTTGTTATCTTTGCAGGAAAAGCTCTGATAGAGATCAAAAAGAGTTTGATTGATCCCATGAACAAAATGAGCCATCGGAATAAGGGTGATCCATGTTCATCAAACTGGACTGGGGTTTGGTGTTTTGATAAAAAAGGTCCTCATGGTTACTTCCATGTCCATGAGCTGTATGTATGGCTTCTTTGGCCTTCTGCTTTCTTTTGTTTTGAATTTTTCATTTTAATTATTTTAATATTATAAACTGTTATTATTTATATAAAGTAGAGGCTTCATATTACACAGATTTCTAAATTTTACATTTTTTTGTTCTTGAGTTATGTTTAAGCTACCTAATGACTATGAAACTCACGGGAAGTCTAGCACCTCAGCTAGGTCAGCTCTCTCATCTTGAGATACTGTGAGTTGTGTCTCTTTATAATCAAAATAATTAATGCTAATATCTTACACCATCTAATATCTTCATTGTTTTATGCTTGAAGAAATTTCATGTGGAACAATCTGATAGGTACAATACCAAGGGAGATTGGAAATATTACATAATTGAGACTCTTGTAAGAACCTTACCCAAGAAGATGAATTATTAGAATTGATCCTCATTATTTTTTTGAAGAGAAATCAACATACTTTTGTGCTGCAACATATAAATTTTTGCAATCATGCAGTGGAGCAAATAGTATTTCCAAATATAGTATACAAGTTACAACAACAACATCTTTGCCTTTTTCTCATCTAGGTGGAGTCGGTTATAGTTGGTTATATGCCTTCTTTGATTTTCTCAGGTAGTTTTATAATGGCTTCATATGTGACTGTGTCTGTGACTGTGTGCCACACTGCTACAATGTAACACCTACACATTCAATTCTTTAAGATATGGACTGTCCAAGAATGATGACATAGAAAAAGCCTTGGGTTTCTATAATGACATGTTCTTGGAGGGTATTATTCCCAACACAGCAATATATTAAACCTCTTTTATTCTTTTACTTTGGGTTGCCTTTTCTTTTGTGGTTGGTTTCCATTTTCACGGGAGAGCACCAAGTTAGACTCTGATATTAGATATTGTAGTTTAGGTATCTTCCTGTGTTGAGTGTGGTTACTTGGTGAATATTGCATTTTGTCATTTCACAATTAGACATTGGCAATATGATGAAAATTGTGAATAACTGGTCTAATATATGGTTTCAGAAAGACCTCTTTTGTATCAACATTTGTTTAATGTGTTTAGTTTGTGACTACTGTAGTTATTCTCATTGTTCCATATCTCACAGCTCAAGAACATGAGACAAGATAGATCGTGGATATCTCAATAATCATAGGCTCCTTACAAGAGTTGAGTTTGAAATATTTGAGAAAGTTAGAGGTAAGGACTGGCTTCCAAAACTCCATGAACTGTGTATGCTATGGTTATTGCAAGGTTTAGAACTTGGAATTTCAATAATCCTGGAATTTCAAAACTCAATAATCCTGGAATTTCATTTACGGATGTGGGAAGAGTACTTGGAGAGAAGTGGAAAAAGATGTCAGGTATGGCTGGTTTACACTTGTTTCATTTCAATGATTTCATGCAGTGGCATCTCGTGTGCCTTTCACATCACCGATCAAAGCCTATATTATGTATTATGACTAAGTTTTCTGTTTCTTTGCATGACAAATGAGGAGAAGGAACCATACGAGGCAAAAGCCCAAGCGGATAAAAAACGTTACAAGGATGAGAGTAAATTGACAGTAATTGATAGTGTCTATGTAATGTAAATTGACATGTAAAACCCCTCACCACATTGATAGTGTCTATGTCATGTAAATTGACAATTCACTTGCACTTGCCGAGTTTTTGTTTTCTCACAAAATTTGGTAATTGTGATTTAGAGATAAAATGGATTTGTTGGATATCCTATTTAGTGTTCACTAAGCTTTTGAATGAATGATTAATTGACTCATTTTATGAATTTCATGTTCAATTTTAGTTGTTTGATGTTAGTTTTGGTTCTCAGTTCATTTTTACCACACACTACTATATGTAGTGTGTGTGGTAAAATGTGAACCGAGAACCTTTTTTTTAAGAAAATAGACTTTTAGTATCGGTTATTTAAATAACCGATACTAAATGTCACTTTTAGTATCGGTTATTTAAAAACCGATACTAAATGTCATTTTTAGACAAAGAAACACAATGTTAAAGTGACTTTAGTATCGGTTTTTTAAATAACCGATACTAAAAGTGACATTTAGTATCGGTTTTTAAATAACCGATACTAAATGTCAATTTTTAGAGAGTAAACACAATGTTAAAAAGACATTTAGTATCGGTTTTTTAAATAACCGATACTAAAAGTGACATTTAGTATCGGTTTTTTAAATAACCGATACTAAATGTCAATTTTTAGAGAGTAAACACAATGTTGAAAAGACATTTAGTATCGGTTATTTAAATAACCGATACTAAATGTACGTTTTCAAGACATAAAAATCACCAAAAAAACGTCATTTAGTATCGGTTTTTTGAAAATCCGATACTAAAAGTGACATTTAGTATCGGTTATTTAACCGATACTAAAAGTGACATTTAGTATCGGTTATTTAACCGATACTAAATGTCAGACATTTAGTATCGGTCAAATTAGTATCGACAGATAACCGATACTAAAAGTGCAAAACAACCGATACAAAAAGCCTTTTCTGCACTAGTGACGTCCCTATTCTCATTTTCATCAACCAACAACAACCAATATGAACCAAATTTCAAATCAACAAACGAATTGCAAATCAAATTCGATCCAATTAATAAACTTATAAATCATTAACAAAGTACGTACCAACAAAACTTACATAAATCATTAACCAATTTATGAATGAGAGTACAACGTGGATCCAAATTCAACCTTAGGGGTACTGGATTTAAAAACTATTCAACACGGAACCAACAAAAAAACTTTACCAATTGTGTCGTAAAGAAAATCAAATTTCTCCTCAATATCATCATATTGAATCTTTGTATAGTCCACCACTTTATGAGCACCTAACTTCTGCACAAATTCAACCTTAGGGGTACTGCATGTAGCAACTACATAAGAAGCTCCAAACAAAAGTTTAGCCATCTGAATGACTAAAGTTCCAACATCACCACCTCCACCAACCACAAGAATTGTCTGTCCCTTCTTAAAATGAAATGCATTTTGGTTTTCTTGCAACTAAGTTATCTTCCACAACAATGAACCGAGCTAAAGTTCCATCTCGCTTGATTTTTATCTCGTGTTGAAACCATGAATGTTTCCATAGACCTCATCACCTATTTCAAATTTTTTGACATCATCTCCTTTTCCTACCACCACACTAAATATATATCACATCCAGGAACCACCGCATGGTATGATATATCAATTTAGTCTTTGAACATTAGGCATTTTTGATTTATCCATACTATTAATATAGCTCTTGGAAGAAACACTCTTGAAACTACAACATGTTATTATGTTTATGCAAAAGTTATATACAAAGTGCCGAGGCCAAATTAAATGTGTCTCCTCTAAATATATCACTTACTTCCTTGGTTCTTTTGGAACTTATTAAATGGCTACCTGAATTGGCAAGCTTTAAAATGATCAAAACCATTAGTAATCATTTCTAGCAAAATATGTGCAAATTTAGAGGAAACTCAGATGGAAAAATGGGACGTGTACACCGCTTGAAATCGATCGGATTCAAAGCAATGCATGAACTTGGACAAGTAGTTGGTTATGTAGAGGAGATGGAATAGGTATAGTCCCTAGCTTAAGGACTTCCTTAAGAGTTAGGACCATGCTCCTCATAGAACCAAGCTTTCTGCATTTTCATACTAAAAAAGCTTAGAAGTTTTCCTTTCAAACTTTCTTAGGCAATTAGACCTATGAGCTGCATTTAAAATCTATTCAACGTGGATCCTGAATGAGGAGAAATTGAATAGCTTCTCGTTAACATGTCATGAGACCGAGAAAATGAGAGTACAACGTGGTTCCAAACATGCATTTAGAGTTGTTAAGACATTTTACTGCTCACCAACAATATTTAAAACAGGAACAAGGCTGACATGAACCAAACAAAAGTTGTCAGCACCTACAAAATGAGTGGTCATGTAACTAACAACTAAGAAGAATAAATAATTTTTGCATCACATACATATTCACCAAAAACCAAACTTGTCAATAAAATCAAGTTTTTCTCACCAACTCAGTATGAGAATTGTCCTAATGCTTGAATAAATGGCATGGGTATCACCCGCAACTGCATCCAATTAATTAATCTCTTATAAATTTACATTAGACCATGGAAACAATCTAACCATGAATACTATGAAGAATGTTTTCAAAAGTGTGTATACCTATGGTTCCACCCAATTCAATGACACATACATCAATTTAGACCTTTCTTTCCATCCACAGTATGCGGGCCACCTTTTCAATCCAATCTTGAATAGCATCGCTTATATGAGGAGAACCTAAAGGTGAAAATAGCATAAGACTTATGAAACATTTTGTCATGACAAGGCTGTATATATATTTTACTAGGTTTAAATTAAAATTTGATGATGAAACTTGAAAAACAATAGCAGAAAGAACTTTCTTTGTTGATACTAATAAATTGAAGTAATAATGAAACTATGAAAAGATCACCATATTTTATGTCTTTTCAACCGTATATACTGCCTCTCTTTGCGCTCTAAATTCTTGAAGATTGACTGCTTCTCTTACAGTGCAGGATGATTCTAAATCCATGTCTCGTGTAGAACCAGTTACTTCGTTCACAGGTTTAAACCCAAGTCTCGTGTAGAATCTAACCAACTGCTTCAAAATCCACAACAACAACAACTGTTGATTCAAGAATCCACAAAAACAACTAATCAAACTTAAATCAAACCCTAACAGCTGATTCCAACCAAAAATGGGGATTAGGGTTTCGATTCAAAAAATGAGGTGTTAGGGTTGAATGCTTCAAAAATGGGAGTTAGGGTTTCGATTCAACTAAGAATGGAGGCATTTCAATAAAATAGAAGTAGGCAAGAAGAAGAAGAAACACTCACCTTTTGAGAAGAGAGGAGAGCAACTGAGAAAATAGAGGCAATAGAGAGAGAGGAGAGTCACTGTGAGGAGCGTTTTGCGATTGTTTGATCTGTGAGGAGCGTTTTGCTTTGTGGTTGAGGGAGGAGAGTGGAGCTTGAGGGAGGAGAGACTGAGGGAGAGAACGAGTTCTGGATTCTGATGTTTGCGTGAAATGAGAGGGTGAGAACGTTGAGGGAGAGGGAGAGTGAGAGAGTGAACTAATCAGACTAAAAAAAGGAATTGGGGAAAAAAGGAATTGGGGGCGCTCGCGTGGAAAGCGCCCCTGTAGGTGGTTCCGTGTTTTAGGAATTGGGGGCGCTTGTGTGTAAAGCGCCTCTGATTGTGGTTCCGTGTTTTAGGAATTGGGGGCGCTCGTGTGTAAATCGCCTCTAATTGTGGTTCTGTGTTCACATTCAGGAGCGCTCGTGTGTAAAGCGCCTCTGATTGTGGCTCCGTATTTTAGGAATTAGGGGCGTTCATGTATAAAGCGCCTCTGAAGGACCTCCGTGTTTTGAGATAAGAGGCGCTTTATAACAAAGCGCCACCAAAGGGGGCGCCCTTTTTTAACAATTCTGTTGTAGTCGACATTTGGGATATAGTTGAGAATGGTCCATTCATTCCGACTATGGATGGAACTGCTCCAAATACTCGTGTTCCAAAGCCTAAGGCTAATTGGACTAATGATGAGAAGCATTGTCTGCTACAAAATGCTAGTGGTGTTGAGGTGAATTGGGGAAGTCATTTGAACTGCAAAGAAAAGAAAAACTGAGGTTAAAGTTGGAACACAAGATAAAAACTTAATGAAAAATTAAATTCTACTTAAGAAGTATCTACCAACTTTCAGCCTCACAGGAGACTTGTCAGTAGCCTATATCACTGCTGCACTATCAATCCTCTTGTTGTCAGTGGTGAACTCGCCGACCCACCGTAATAAGAGATTGAAGGTCACAACGTCATCACTTGTAAGTTTCCTCGGATTCAAAGCATACGAAGACCCGTCTCGGTTAAAGTGCTCCCGAGTCCAAGACAGATGAATTTGTTCTCTCACAATCTTATGATCCACGAACTCGGCTATTTCCCTCTTGGCTGCCGAGCTCATGGCTCTCACATTAAAGAATTAATATTTGAAGTATTTGTTGGAGTCATTGACGGGAAGGAAAAGGGCTCGCTTGTTGTTGTATCTCACTCCGACCTGACCTTTTTTTCACGCCCGGAACCATGTTCTGGCTGACAGAAGACCTTAAAGAGTGTAAAGAAGACCTAGTGGCTACATGGTCATCCAAGAGCTTCCATCACAAGCTCGAAAGTGCGAACAAACCCCCAACTATTTGGAGTCACCTGTGTGGCAATAAAAAAGCCCACTCCGGAGTCTATATGCACACCAACTCAGTCACGGGCGCAGCCTCCAAACTCCACCTTTGGTTAGGAGCGACGATGTAACATTGGAAGTCTGATACCTTGACTCAGGGCTTGAAGACGTGGATGATGCTACGAATATCCTTAGAAACCCCTTATAAGGGTCCTCAACAAATACTTTATTCTTTGCCTCGGGGGCAGGGCGAGTCCTAGAAGCGGCCTCAACAGCCTCTGCCGAAGCTGGTGTAGCAAGAGGGTTGGCAGCCGAACCCATAGCCTCGGGCACGCAGACAGACCTCACCGAAGAAGAAGAAAATGAAGAGAGTGAACTAAAGGTCCCCTCCCTAGCTGACATCAGGGTACCATCGGCTAATTTCTTTAAAATAGGCTTTCCTGGTTGTTGGTAACTCTGTCTTTCCTCAGTCCTAATAGTAACCATCTACCTGCAAGGGGAGGGTCCCGACGTCATTATCCGAGCAAAAGAAACTAATATGACCCTGACCTAATCTTGGTCGGGGCTGACCACTCTCCCCCCGGGTGGCAAGGCGGAGACGAGTCAGCAGTTAGTGTAATTGTATCAATACCTTCTTCTTCAAAGTCAACCTTGTCCTCAAGGTTGTAATTTTTTTGCAACTCAGTCCAGTTTTCCCATGAAGTATCATCAGGTGAGAGTATTTTCCACTGAACCAGAACTTGCTGAAGTTTCTCTCCATTGACAGTTGCTGAGCGCGCGCCTAAAATGGTAAGAGGAGTGATCACCGGGTGGCTGTCCAGCGACTCTACAGGCAGAATTGCATCAGGTGTTGGCACTGAACCAGTAAATGGTTTCAGCAGTGAGCAGTGAAACACATTGTGAATTTAAGAATATGAAGGGAGCTCCAAACAATAAGCGACTGGACCGAGACGTTCAATGACACAAAACGGACCATAATAACACTTGTTCAGCTTAATATACTTGCCACGAGTCACAGAAGACTGCCTAAAAGGGTGCATCTTTACCAAAACAAGAGAATCCACCTCAAAGACAACATGCTGTCGTTTGTTATCTTCCACATCTTTCATACGTTTCCGAGCTTTTGTCAAATTAGCATGCAACTGAGCTAACAGTTCTTCTCGGTCAGTAAGCAGCAAATCACTTGCATCAGCGCTAAAAGTGCTTGAGACATATAGGGGAATCGAAGGAGGAGGGATCCCGTACACAATTGGTACGGTGTCATACTGGCAGAGGAGTGAACACTACAAGAATAAGCTTGATTTGCCACAAACTTTTGCCACAAACTTATTCCGTCGTCAATTTGCGACGGACTTGCGACGGATTTGCCACGAAATCTGTTGTGAGAAAAGCCTTGGTCAGTTTGGTAAGTATTTGCCACGGACGTTGATAATTTGCCACAGGCGTTGATATTTTGCCACGGACATTCCGTCGCAACGCCGTGGCAAACGTTTCAATTGGGATTTGAAGTAAAAGGATCCCTCGACCCTTTCTTTCACCCACTCTCACTCTCACATGACCTTTCCCTCTCACTCTCCTCACCTCACACCTCCGCGCCTCCCTCACCTCCACTGCACCACCACCACCGCGCCTCCCTCAACATCCACTGCACCACCACTCGTCGTTTTCCTTCTTCTTCTTCTCTCCTATCTCAAGACCTCCCTCCCTTCACTCCGTCGTTTTCCTTCTTCTTCTCCCTCTCAGCGCCTCCCTCTGATTTTTAATACCCTCCCTCCTTAATCCCGTGAAAATCAAAACCACTCCCTCAATCTTCCAAATCGTTTAGTTCCACTTAACTCTCAACCTCCAAATCGAAACCCTAGCTTCCAAATTGATCGGTTCCTCTCAAGGTGAAATCTAGGGTTCCAAATTGATCGGTCTCGAAGTTCGCGATGTCGCGGTGTTACTTTCTCCGGAGAACAGGAAGATGGGAATCGCATATTTGGTTGGTAACTGATTATTCTGTTCTGTGTAATGTATAGCTTAATTTTTGCTTTCAGTTTTACACGCTATCTAGTTTTGTTTGTTTCTGAATCCACTCTGTTGTTTTTGGTGTATGTGGAGGGATTGTGGAAAACAAGTTTACTTGGGTGAGGAAGCAATGCCGATGATTGTAGATGATTGCGTTTTATATTAAGTGCTTGAGCTTTTTTGATTTTGTTTTTGCAGAGATTATAAAATTCGCTATAAAATGCAATGGAAGGGAAGCGATTACAAACTTTGAGCCTAGCTCTTTATGTAGGTGAGTTAATTTCCCGATCACGAGAATGAAGGTACTCTTTGAAATCTTTGGATCACATTAAAGTAATTTGCATTTTTGCCCTTTTTAATCTGTTAGTCGTGATACTGATCCATGTACTCTTATTTGTTACTATGTCTTTTGGCACCATCCGATGCATTGTTTATTTTTAAATTGTCGTTCCATGCGAGGCGGTTCCTTGATGATAGTTGGCTTGCTTGGAAATAAAGCTGCATTAGCTCCTAAACTTTTGAATAGTTTGATACGCTCGGTTCTTTGAGGTTGCTCGTGAGGATGCTAAAGAGTTGGTAGATCTTCATTGGTTTCGGCTATCCCTAATGGCTCTAATCAATCTTGTTCAGTCTTCTTTGTTTTTTGTCTTTAGGGTTGAGTTACATGTGTCAACTTTAAAACAGAGGTTTTAATCCCTTTTCTTTTTGACAAATGTTATTGGCTCAATATTCTTTACATGCAGCGTTGTCTAATTTTTTACTTATCTATAATGTAATTCTCACTTTGTTGTGCTTGTGCTTTTATAGTCCCAAAATGTTGAAATACTTCCAACAAAGGCCCTAGAGGTTTTAAAGGAACTAAGGTAGTGTCCTCAAATTGCTGAACTTAATGATTATCCTTGTTTGGTTATTGTTGTTTGTGTTTTATTTGCATGATGATTTATATGATTTGTAAAATCCTTCTTGTACAGGGGACTTGGCTGGGGTATTATTAGAATTATCTAAGGAGTTCAACATTGAAAAGTTTCTTGTTGTCTTTGTTGGATTCCCTGATTGATTGCAGGTGAGAATTCAATGACTTTTGTTACGGAGATATATGTTTTAAGTCTTATTCTATGGAAGCTAGTGTGTTGTGCTGATTATTACACATTTTCAGCTCTTGAGATGAATACTTTGTCAGAGGCTTTGCTGTCCTTGATAGAAAAGATCCCCATAAATGATTCTGTTCATCATGTGGTCACCAAGATCCTATCAACTTGTGTGAAACTATCACAAAAAGGTTGCGAGTCAGCATCTTTGATGCCAGATGTGTATTCTGATTGTGAATCATAAACATTTACCCACTTAGATTTTATCATCTCTCTCTATCTCTCTCTCTCTCTCTAGATATATGTATGTATGTATAATATTTAGCTGAATTTGGTTTTGTCATTTTAATTGAAATCTACACCTTGTTAATTACTCGATTATCATTTGATGCCTAGTTCACAACCTTGTTTTGTCAAATGTCAATTAGCTGGCTGGGCAACAAGGATTCTGATTATTGTTAATACGAAGTATTCTTCTGAACTTTGTGGAGCAGTTCATCATTTCCTTCAAGTTTGCTGCTGAGTTTTCTGCTTTTCTTTGTTTGCACCTATTGTCAGAAAGTCTTCAATAGTTTGAGTTTTGAACTTGTTGAACAGGATAACAAAGCACATTCAAAGAAAGATGATTCAGTGTATAAGATTTTATGTAAGATGTTGGATGGGAATTTGGATTCATCATCTGATATCTCCGATTCAAAAGTTTGGTTTGCCTTGAATCACCCGAAGGTAACACCCATTGCCTTTCTCTTGAATATATTAGTTATCTATAGTCCTTGAGTGTGTATTCTCTTGTTCAATGGTCATCAATTCTCTGTTGGTATGCAATATCTTCATAATTATTTTTGACATGGTATAGGCTGATGTTCGACATGCTACACTCCTTGATATAGATTCTTCTGGGATCCTGAAAAATAAGGCATTTGTTTCAGAGGTACTTCTGCTCTGCCAGTCTAGTTGTGTCTTCCAGAAATTAAAATGTCATTATTAATTCATATATTAATATATGAAAGTGGTTAAGAAACATCCTTGAGTCAAAAAAGTCAATATTTCTATATGTTGAGTTCCATTTGGAATGATTTGAAATGGGTTACATTTGTCCTCTAATATATGCATTACTGATGAGAGAGTTGCAGAGCAAGGATTTTACACTTAGTTGGTGGGTGAGGGTTTAGTTGTTATAGATCGAATATTTAATTAGGAAGAGAAGGTTTACAAGGTAGGAAAATTATGGGCTTGTTTGTTCAAGTGAAATAAACGTGAATTTGGGATATAGGCTTTTTAGAAGCTACGAATTTAACTTTCTGACAAAAGCACTGATTTTTCTTTGAGTTTTGGTGTTATATTTTCAAAAGGTTTATTTGATTATGATAAAAAGCGAAGTGACATGTGAAACTGTATACAATTTTAAACTAACCCCAAGGGGTTGGCCTAGTGGAGCATGTTGGTAGTAAAAAGTGAACTGTCATAAAACTCTTGGAGGTAGCAGTTTCTAGTACCTTAATTAGTACTTGAAATGCATCAATGACCAACTAATTCCTTGTGTTTTGTTGTGTGTATTGATAATTTAGGACTTTGTTGGGATTTGGTTTCAAATTCCAAACGTTATATCATAACTCTGATTGAACGCAACTTCTGTTTACATTGATTTTTATCTTTTCTTTAACCGCTTTTCTTTGTTGTATTTATAGAGAAGTCTCGTTCACATAGATTAACTTTTTCCCATTTTAGGCAGAGCCTCCAACAGTAGTGGTTGCAACACTTGGGAGTTTATGCCAAATGATTGAAAGAAATTTATTTTCGCTGGGAACTTTGCAGGTGTTGGTTGTTGATGAGGTAAAGATTTTGATATTTGCAACTTATTAATCTTACACTTTTCAATAATTGTATATTTGCATTGTTTATAGTAAGAGCTAAGAAAGCATAATTCTGATTTATCTTCTCGCATCTCTCGTGCCTATGTTTTAGAACTTGCAAATTGCACCACCATCAACCGTATTTTTTTATGTCATGTTGATCTCACCCATCAATGCAATCTACACATTGTCTCTTCAGGTTGGTGAGATATTGGGAATGTTGATTAAAACCTTCAAAGCTTCCTTCTTGCCTTTCTTTGATGAACTGTCATCATATTTTAAAGTATCCGCAAACTTCCAATAAATCACAAATCCACCGAAGACAAATTGGAGGTATGCCATGACTACTTTCTTTTCTTGGTTTGATTCCACTATAGATTTTGGGCTTAGCTTCGTAGCATATCTAGAATCTAGACTAGACCTACTAGAACAATTGGGCTTGATTGAGTGCTTTCAGTTGCATCAATTATTGGCACTGCTATGTTTTGAAGTGAACCTAACATATTGTTTAAATTTGTTTTTGCTTGTAGGTAGTCTTAACATACATACTAATTGAAGAAATGTTAATGCGGATGATAAAAAAAATGGTTCGGTGATTCATAGTTGGTCGACAATTTATACTTTAGTTGCATATTTCTTTTGCTGATGATTGAAGATTTGCCTTTATTTTGCGTATATCATTAAATTGATGATTGTTGTTCAATTTACAGATCTGTGGAAAACCATGGTCCCATTCCAATGTAAATGTATCTGTGAGACATTGGATTCAGTTGAGAATGTAACTTTTTTGAGTTGCCTAGTTAGGTGTGGTGATCTTGGTTTATTTGTGTATCAGCTGTAGGAAAGATTCCATATTTAATTTTTTCTGGCATACCTTGTTTTGGTGCTTTTGAAACATATGCTGACTTGTAATCTATATCTATATACTTGTTATAATTTATAATTGTTAGCTTGATTTTATAATTAATGTTTTTAGGATGTAGAGCATGTTTCAAAGCTTCAAAGGCTTCCTGCGCCTCTAGAGACCATTCAAAGGCATTCTTCTTCAAAAGATTTGTAAGGGGGCGTGCAAAGCTAGCATAATTACGCCCAAACCGACGATAGAAACCCGACAAGACCAAAAAGCCACGCAAACTCTTAACAGTTTTGGGGGTAGGCCAATCCAAAACCCCTTGGATTTTATCCACATCAGGAGCCACAGTACCTCCTTCCACAATATGACCCAAGTAAGCTATTTCTGTTTTGCAAAAAGAGCATTTAGTGGGCTTCAAGTGAAAATGGTTTGCTGCCAGTATAGTAAATACCTCAGAAAGATGCTCAAAATGAGACTCCATAGTTGGACTGAACACCAAGATGTCGCCAAAGAACACTATAACCGTTTTGCGAAGAAGAGCGCGAAAGATGTCATTCATGGTGGCTTGGAAAGTTGAAGCAGCGTTTCAAAGGCCAAAAGGCATCACACGCTACTCATAGTGACCGTCATGTGTGAGAAAAGCCATCTTCGGAATGTCTTGGGGAGCCACTCTAATTTGATGAAAACCTGAAGTGAGGTCCAACTTAGAGAAAATTTGAGCATATCCCAATTCATCTAATAACTCATCAATGGTAGGCACGAAAATCGGTCACGAACCGTAAGACCATGAAGAAATTTGATGTTCTAAATAAAACAAAGACATACACAAGAAGAGGCCAAACATATACAACAAACAAGCCAACTTTGTGAATTCCACCACCATAGATCAACATTTCCAGAGTCTTTCCAACTAACTACATTGTGACTCCAATTTCAGCAGGATCAGCAACTTTTGTTCCCAGTTTTTCACAACATTAAAAATTACAGGTTGCTGCAGCTAATTCACAGCACTCTCAAAATCTTAAGTTATATCCATGCAAATAATCATTTTATATAGTCATTGGGCATGACAAAAAAGATTAGTTTTTAACCGACTTCAATTACAAAGGTCAAGATAGAGAGAATTGTAAACAAAAAGACGATCTACTATATGAAGTATGTAAGTCCGGCATGCAATCTGGAACCATCACCAGAGCAGAGAGCTTTGTTTTCTTCACTCACTGGAAACCTACGTCAAATTTGTAAAATAGAGGTTGTAACGAAAATGAGGGTTTGGTGCACAGAGTTGTGAAAGAATAATCAAAATCGAGTAATGTAAACGCCAACGAGCTTTCGAACCAATAATCACCAACTAGATGGAGAAGGGTGAATCAAACTCAAAAAATGTAGAGAAGAATCAAAATCAAGCAGAATCAAAGTCGATTCTATGGATTGGGATCGATTTCGATTTGGGTCTTCTGAGGTGACACTATTGTGGGTTTAGGGAAACAGAAATTGGAAGCTAGAACATGAAGGTGGCCATTTGGCGGACATACATTAATCCTCAGGGTTTGCACCTACACACCCACAAATTTAAAAAGTGCACTAATACCCCTATTAAAATACATATTAACACCCTTAGTTTTGTTTTTTTCACACTCTCTTGCTACTCTTTCCTATTGTACCTCTAGTGGCGATTGGTAGTGTAACTATAAGGTAGTTTTGGCTTCCCAAAATAATATATGTATATAAATAATTAGGAATATTTTATACCTACATCAATAATATGTTATTTACACTAGTGCAGAAAAGACATTTAGCATCGGTTTTGCACATTTAGCATCGGTTATCTGTCGATGCTAAATGTCACATTTAGCATCGGTTATCCAAAAAACCGATGCTAAATGACGTTTCGTTACTGCTTTTTATGTCTTGAAAACATACTATTAGCATCGGTTATTTATATAACCGATGCTAAAGCTCCATTCTTGGTGACTTTTAGCATCGATCACATGATTACCCGATGCTAAATGTCCATTTTGGTGACTTTTAGCATCGATCATCTTTTATAACCGATGCTAAAGGTCCATTCTGGTGACTTTTAGCTTCAGACATTTATATAACCGATGCTAAATTCCTTGTGTTTTTTGGTTTATTTATTTATTTTTAATTCACACCAGTAAACTTATTTATTAGAACCTGTTATACCGATTATTTTAGACAGCAACGCATTATATATCAAAATACTTCCAATAACATTAAAATTAGTATGATTATCTAACAAAAACATTAAAATTAGTATCTTACATTTAGAAACTAAAAGAGCAACAATGTTTTGTTCAAAATGTCATCATATCCCTTTCCTAGTTTACCAAATTTAGCCAAAGAGTTTTCCACTAAATGCAACAAAATGTTTCTAAAACACAAGTTAAACTAGTCAGAATATAATGTATCCTGTTGTTCTGTATGAATCTTCAAGTAGAATTCTGCACAAAGCTGGCGAATCTCAGTAAGTTCCTCTTGAGTGTATGCTTGTGGGTTTTCAAATTAATTACCGATTAGGATCGATAATTTCAGCAACCAATAGCAAACACATGTGGCAAAGACTGTGACAGATTGCTATCAAACTGTACCCAAATGATAGCAAAATCCAATGTTGATATAACAACTCTAGAAAAAGCACTTCCTCAATATACAACTCAATATACAGTAAAACAAATCCTAAACAAAAGAAAAAAACTATCCTTAAACAACAACCTTAAAAACTTCAACAACATACCAGACAAACATGTGAACAGAATACACAGAGCATTAGATTCAGACGATGTAGAAAAATCTACTAACACAAACACTTTCCTAATATCATGTACATTGCTAAAATCATGCCAAAGTATAGAAACCAAACAATTCCAAAATTCAATGAAATGTGAAGACAAATTTTATACCTTCTCCCAGTTATCAACAATACGGGACCTCATAATGGTTATCATAAACTTCATCACATATATGAATTCACTTTAAATTGAATCAACATAATATATTTTAAACTACTTACTATAGGGAACAACCAATTGGTGGCCGATGTAGAATCTCCTTTGACAGCTCTAACAACATAACAATAACAATATATATAAATTAGTAATAAAAACTCAATCTTTTAACTCAAAATATTTACAACAACTCTAAAATGATTTGGTCAAGTTCAGGTTATTGACTTACTTGCTAAACGTTTCTCTGATTGGTTTTTTTGGTTGGCGAGATAAGGAACATATCCACACCACAGTATTTTTCTTCGGGAGTAGCATAACTAGTTGCCAATGATTGCTACAACATTGGTAAACATAAAAATAAGAAAAAACAAAGGAATATTTATTACCAATTCGATCAAATATCCAATCACGTACCTATTGCAAAATGGAGCCAAATATACTTCCTTATTAGTGGCCAATGATTGTTGAATATGTCCTTGAATAATATTTATAGAAAAATTTCTCAAATTCATTATATGTGGACACACAAATCCATATATGTCATTGATACCCCTTTCAACACATTGGCGATACAGATATCTAGTCACACGTAAGAAAAACTATCAAATTGATTAATATATGTAGAAACACGACAAATTTATATAATGAAATAAACTTGACTACTTACATGCACCATATGCTCAAGTGGCCAAACTCAAGCCACTCTTTACCAGAAACCATGTCGGAGATCTCTTTGAAGGAGACAAAAGCAAACAGTTTTGTCATGGTCCAACTTTATCTTGACATGTCTATCCTCTTCTCCTCCCTTATCTTCATATGCGATATCGAGGATTTTTTTGAAGAAATTGATTTTGACCTCCTTCTCCTCCACATGAGATGGTGAGTAGCTAGCCTTAGATCCAATAGTAGTCATGGGGGAGGGAACCTGAACGACCGCATTTTGACCTCCTCCAAATGAGATGTTGTGCTGAATAATTAAAACATACATATAATTCAATAAAATATATGAAACCACATACCTAGTTAACCCAACAGCAAATAAACTCAACACTTGTTTAACCGCATTTTGACCTCCTTCAAATTTATGCAACAAAGTTTTCCTTTTAAAGGTTTCTGAATCACATGCTCAGATTAACTACAAATTAGTTTCTATTGTTCACTAACTTGCTGAAACTCCAATGTATATGAATATAAATATATATCTCTGCTAACGCCTACCGAACGCGGTCTTGCACCATCGCTTCCACGCACTCCATGATTTCTTTCTTGAACGTCGTTGTGTCAACTTCTGAGTTACTCGAGCGGCAATAAAGAATCGGTTCAAAGTATTTCTTTAGCCCGACACCTTTTCCGGCTCCGCGACAACGAGCGGGATGCACAGGTGTTTTGCGGAAGCCATGACCATAACTCCACTGTTTTGCATGGTACTTTTGTCATCTTGTGATTTTGTGTAAAAGTTGTTTATGTCGTACCCGCTCCAACAGTCGACATTAAAGCAAGGGTCATATGCTAATTGTAACACCCCCTTTCTAATTACTGCTAATTAGTCAATTTAAAATCAGAGTTTTCAAAAACTTTTCCACGAACCACAAAGAGAGTGCTACATTTTCATCAAAACATAAAACAACGCATTTAATTTTCATAGAACAACTAGTGCGTGATATATAGCACATAAAAATGGGGCGAACCCTCAAAATGCCTGTTTAAGTTTTACAACAACCAGAATAGAAGTCACCAGCACAGCGGAATGACAACAAAATTTAGAAATATTTAATACAGCTCCAAATATCAGTCTAATAACATTAAAACAAAATACTAAGTATCTACGACTCCCCGCCCCCGGTGCTACATATCAGAGCATGACCATCACTAGACTACTTCATTTGCTATCACCTACAGGTTGCCGACATGAGAAACAACACGAAAGCAGTAGGGTGAGTCTCTTTACATAAATAATAGCAAATAGGATAAGTATTATATTAGGGAAGGCAACTAGCAACAATCACATTCCAACAAATAGCACGTGACATCAAGTTTGGCACATCAACTCACAATTATCATCCAGGCAACACCAACCAAATGAATGTATGCATGTATGCACATGCATGTGGTACCATCAATCGTCATAAATTTTGCCTTGAGGGCACAACCGTCACAATAGATATCAACAACCGTCATAATAGATATCAACAACCGTCACACGATATCAAGGCCGAAGCCTACAACCACCATTTGATGCATATGAAGTATGAGACACCATGAACAATGCATCAATCGCACACAATCTCATTATATGCAAATTATCACCACCATTGCACAACCATCTTAAATAATTACCTTAAACAACCACCTTAAGGTATTAAACAACCACCATCAAGTATTAATCAACCACCATCAAATATTAATCAACCGTCATAAGATATTATTCAACCACCATCAAATATTAATCAACCATCATAAGGTATTATTCAACCACCATCACATATTAATCGACCGTCATAAGATATTATTCAACCACCATCAAATATTAATCAACCATCATAAGGTATTATTCAACCACCATCACATATTAATCAATCACCTTAAATTTATTAAGACCTCTTCAACCACCAACTCTAGGACTAACACCAAAGTCAAGGGTCATCTCACCTCTAAGGACTAAACCGACACCCCCAAGGACTAAACGGTGACCTAAGAGACTAAACAGTCACATAGGGACCAAAACAACATCTTAGAAGGACCAATAGTGCATAAGGATCAAAATAACATTTTTAAGAATGAAATCGGTGAAAAGGACCAAAATAGTATTTTTAAGGACCAAACGGTTCAAAGGGACCAAAATAGCATTTTTGAGGACTAAAAAGTTCAGAGGGACCAAAACAGCATCTTAGGAACTAAGACACAACATAGGCGCGCAGGCCCACACCATGACACACACGCACAACCGAGCAACATGGGCATGCCACTTTGGCGCCCCTCTCCCCACAACATACGCCCACACACCCATTTCACCAACACACTTAAACAACAAAATAGTGGCACAATGCTGAATTCCTACAACAGTGCACTTACTTCGGCAAATTAATTAAAATAGCAAACGACATCGGATTTCAACAAAAGACCACTCATTGGAAAGCTCTTTGAGTGTAGTTTCTACCTATGATTTTAGTTTTTCAAAATAAGTGTCCAGTTGGTACAGTTTTTCAAAACACTACACTGAGGTACCAAAATCGGACAGAACTCTTTACCCAACTTGCAACCAAAATTTCTTTCTCATTTCTTAATGAAGTTTCGTGAAACCAGTGCCTATTTCGTAGAGAATTAAGTCTACTTTTCAATGAAATAAGAATCATTCAAAACGGAGTTCAATTGAGAACACAAAACCTGCAAAAACCGAACCTACTCCCAGTTTGATTCCAGAAATTTGACCTAACTTTAGAGACTCATAACTTGAGCTACACAACCCCAAATTGAACGAAACCAGTGCCAAAACGACCGGCCTTAAGTCTATTTTCAAAAACAATTAGCCACATAATTTTTGGATCAACCAAACAGTACCAGTTTGAGCAAGACCGAAACAGTGTCTAGAAAACACACAAAACCAGAAACAAGTAAAACTCATCATCAACACCCAATAAAATCAACATGGCATTTCATCAAATTGAGTTCAACACAACACCAACCAACACAAATAACACATAAATCAATCAATTGACTATCCTAGAACCTAAACCACATAGAATACTCATCATATAACCTATTTTGAATGAAAGAGAGCCCCCTAACCTCAAAATTGAAGACCCAAGTAGCCTCTCCTTCAACAACACAAGAATCACCAAAAATGGATGCTCTCCTACTTTGAGCTCCAAAACCCCATCCATGGCAAAGAGGAAATGAGAAGGAATTAGGGTGTGAAATTTACGCTAAAAGATAGAGGAAGAAAAATGAAGAAGAATGATACCCAAACCAACTTACCCCAAGCCTAAATGAGAAAAAGCTTCCCCTCCCTTCCTCCATCAGCTGCTGGTTGCGCACCTTCCCTCTCTCTACCTCTCCCTTTCCTTTTCTTTCTTCAAATGAGAAGGAAACCCTACACCCCTCAAAGTTATTTCCTTTAATTTGGGCCTACTAATGGGTCATGAGCCCTTTATTTGCACCCCCTAGTCACTTTAAACACCTCCTGAACAACATAAATCCTAATTTAATTATTTGACTTAATAAAATGATGTAACTCTCAACTAACTTAATCAAACAAATAATTAAATTCATCACTCCCTTATTTACTACCCAACACCTCTTAGTTATATTAAACGCCCTATTATTCTTTTAATATAACTAATCACCATACACCTAATTAAATTAATCACATAATTACTTGAATTATATTGGGGCGTTACACTAACCATCTCAAAGTCTCGGAGGCACTTGCATCTTTCTTAATCTCTGATTTAAACCAATCTATGAATGTGTCATTATGCTCGTTCAATAAATCTATTGCTTTCATTCGAGGGTTTTTGGCCTTTACTATCTCTTTATGATGGGACAAGTAAGGTAATACCTCATATGCGTTATTCAAAACATACAAATGTGCTTGAAGCACTTCTGCTCGACCCATGCTCTTAGTCCTTAGCCCACGTGTACCCTTACATTGACATCCCTCTAAATAATGAGACTTTGGTAGTCCTACAGATTTCACTTCTGACAAGTAGTCTGAACAAACTCAATAGCTTCTTCTGTGACATAGCTTTTGACAATGGATGCTTCAGGACGATATTGGTTCTTCACATACCCTTTCAAGATCTTCATGTACCGCTCGACTGGGTACATCCACCTTAAATAAACAGGGCCGCATAATCTAATCTCTCTAACTAGATGGACAATTAAATGAACTATGATATCAAAGAATGAAGGAGGAAAAAACATCTCCAACTGACACAAGTTAATAGCAGCCTCATTTTCCAACTCATCCAAGACTTTAGCACATATAGTATTGAAGAATAAACACAATCGAGTTATGGTATGTCAGACATCTTTCGGCAAGATGCCACGAATCGCCACAGGTAGTAGTTGTTGCATCAAGACGTGGCAGAGCCAAAGACACAACCCACAAGACGAATGACGAAAAGTCCTTCACACACGGTTACCTGCACGTTGCCGACATAAGAAGAAACATATAAAGCAGAAGGGTGAGTCTCTAACACATATAATAGAATGTATAATAAACATCATGTTAGAGAAAAACAACTAGAACCACCACTGCTCAATAGACAAAACACACATCATCAAGTCATAATACATCAACTCATAATCATCAAAAGACATCACCAAATGCATGAGTATATGCATGAATGCAACCCAACACCAAGGGTATAATGCATGTGGTACCATCGAGGCCGAAGCCTATATCCGTCACTGATATGAAGGCCGAAACCTACAATATTGAGGCCGAAGCCTATATCCGTCACTGATATGAAGACCGAAGTCTACGATATCGAGGCCGAAGCCTATATCCGTCGTTTTGATGCATATGAAGCATGTGACTCCATGGACAATGCATCAACCACAAACAATCATATAATGTATGAATTGACACCGTCACTGGATTTACCTCCGTCATTTAATCCACCGTCATTATGTAACACCCCCTTCTACCGTAACTACTATTTGAATTATTTGAAAAATCAGAGTGCAATAAAACTTTTTAGTGCGACCACTCGAGGGTGTCACATTTAAAACAAAACACCTTTCGAAACTCCAAAATGATTAATTAAAATAAAACTCCAAAACGTAGGATACATAGCACCAAATATTATCCGGGAAAAGTATTACATCAGTGGAAAAATAACAACTTAAACAATAGTTCAAAATGTGAAAGAAATAACAGATAAACATCCCCCCGGTGCTACGTATCAGAGCGAATCGACCATACTAGATGAAGGACCTCTAGTCACCTTGATCCACATCACACTGCAGTTGCTTGACATACGAGGCAACACGACGCATGAGGTGAGTCTCAATGCATAGATAATAATAAATAAAGCGAGAAACACAGAGAAACAGGCACACCAGAGAACAATAAATTCAAATGCACTATTAAGACAGTTACACCAAAGGCAGTTACACTAACTACAGTCACACCAGAAACAGTTACACCAATTGCAATTACATCAGAAACAGTTACACTAGAACATGTATGCAATGTATGCAATGCAACCCAAAACTCCACTGGGCATATGCATGTGGATCCATCACCAAAAATTGCCTTGTGGGCATTCACCAAACACCAAAATATTTTAAGAGGCCGAAGCCTATTCACCAAAATGCATATGATTATGCGACGCCAAGACTATGCACCAAAAACACCAAAACACCAAAATATAGCAATAACGGTCTCACCAATAATTATATGTAAGTT
Organism: Oxytropis ochrocephala; assembly: GCA_020916435.1. Lineage (NCBI taxonomy): Eukaryota > Viridiplantae > Streptophyta > Magnoliopsida > Fabales > Fabaceae > Oxytropis > Oxytropis ochrocephala. The sequence continues at coordinate 47,478,260 of CM037091.1, read as the reverse complement.
CACCAAGGAGAGTCATAGACCCCTCATCACCAATATCCTCACCATTTATTTTATAACACCTTAATTAATACACCTACGGGGATTATAGAACACCAACAAGTATTTCCACACCAAAGGACTAAAGTCATCTTACGGACTAAAGTCAACGCCCGGGACTAAACTCACACCTAGGGACCAAACACCTCTTAGGGGCCTATTCCACACCCAAGGACCAATCTAACACCCTAAGGACCATTTCGGCACCTAAGGACCAATCTAACACTGTAAGGACCATTTTAACACCTAAGGACTAAATTGACACTTCGGGGACAAATCTGACACCTAGGGACTGTTTTGAACCCACCCCTAGACACGGCGCCAAGTTGCGCCTTGGGCTGCCAAAATTGGCGCCCATGACTAGACACCAGCGCATCACCAGGCGCATTGGGGCAGCCAAATGGCGCCCCTTGCTCAGCGCACCACACACACACACTCACCAGCACACTAGGCGCACTTGGGGCAGCCAAATGGCCCCTCCCTGCGCAACACCACACCCTGCGCGCACACACTCACTTGCACACACAGCGCCACCAGCGCCTGGGCAGCAAAATGGCGCCCGCTCCACTGCTTCCTCGCACAAGCCAACCCAAAGAACACTTGCTGCATGTGCGGCGCCAAGTTCCTCGCACTTTGGCGCCCGCCTCCTATTCACACCCACCCACCACTAGCAGCACACACGCACAGGCGCCAAATTCCCTGCAATTTGGCGCCCCTAACACTGTTCACTCCCCAGCACTCCTCAACCAGCGACACAACATCAACCTGGCGCCAAATTCATGCAGAATTGGCGCCCCCCTCCCCTGCACCCACCTAAACCGAAACCAACAGTGAACCAGCAACACCCAGGCGCCAAATCCCTTGCAGATTGGCGCCCCCTCCCCCAATTCCAGCACAAACCGAAACCAACAGTAGCACAGGCGCCAAATTCCTATGGAATTGGCGCCCCTAACACTATTCACAGCACCTTAATATAAAACTCAATTACAACTAATCATCTTCATAACCATTAACACCTATTACATTTAACACATGCACTTCACCTTATAACTCAACCAAATAAGTACTCCTAGTTTATATATATATATATTCAAATTACGCTACAACAACACCATAACACCAAAATCAAGAATTTATCAACTCAATATTCATATAACAATCCAATTCATTCATGTATAAAGTCCAACAATCACTCAATCAATTTAATGCTCCATGAATCAAATAAAACATATATTCCTAACACCTAATCCCTAATCTCTATGATTTCAAGAGTTATATATTATTAACTATGATTAGAGAGCCCCCATACCTTGTTAAAACTTGGAGAAGATAACACCAACAATCAAGAAGACCCCTCCAAAAACCCCAACACTCCAAGATTCTTCCTTCCTCCTTGATTCTTCATGCAAGATCCCTCTCTCTCAAGCCCTAGCCGCGCTCTCCTCTCTCTCTCTCTCTCACTTTCTAATTTTTGATCTTTTGCTTCTAATGAGGGTTTCTCCTAAGACCCTAATGTTTTTATTAATTGGGTTTGGGCCACTTAACTCCAATGGGCCCTAATTGCACCTCCTAATTACTTCCCCACATCCTCCCTATTTTAATTAAAATACTCTCTATTCATTCACTACACCCCACTCCTTAATTGAATTAATTACCTTATATTTATTTTAAATAAGGTCAACTAAATTATCACTTAATTAAATTATCTAATTATTTACTTAATCATTTTTGGGGCGTTACACATTACACCGTCATTACTCCGTCATTTAATTCACCAAAACATCATCAATAGCACTATGGCTAACATCACTACATTAGTCAATAGCTCTATGGCTAACATCAAACTCACCGGACACATCGACACCAAAATCAATAGCTCTATCGCTAACATCAACCTCACCGGACACATCGACACCAAAATCAATAGCTCTATGGCTAACATTAACCTCACCGGACACATCGACACCAAAAGTAGTGGACTAGACTGTCACTACAAGGACCAAACCGTCACATAAGGACTAAACTAACTTCACAATTCAACAACTTAGACGTACTCGGCACCAAACAACACCCAAAATTGCACCTGGCAGCAACCTGCGCTACACTGGCATCAAAACGGCACCACGGCACACTCACACTGCACCTCGGCACACTACACTGCACCTCGGTATACTACACTTCGACACACCTACACCTCAACACACCACCTCGACAACACTAGCTTCAACATACTTACACTACACCTCGGTATATCCACACCTCGGTAGATATACACTATACCTCGACAACTACACTTTAGCACCTACACTTCGGTATATATACACTAGGCAACTACACTTTGGTATACACACGCTACACTTCGACAACTACACCTCAGTATACATACGCTACAGTTTAGCAACTACACTTCGATATACATCTATAGTTCGACAACTACACTTCGGCTCACACACACTTACACTTCGTCACCTACACTTCGACAACTACATTTCGGCTTATATACACTATCTCGGTTACACTTCCTCACTTAACCATCACTCACCTCGGTTACACTACCTCGGTCACACTCCTTCACTTCACCATCACTCGCCTCGGTTACACTACTTCGACACATACATACTTTGACACACACATACTACGACACACACATACTACGACGCACACATACTACACTTCAACACACTCACTCTTCTCGGCACACACATATCCTTCGACGCACACCTACACTTCGTCACATCTACACTTCCGACACCAACACGTCGACACCTACACTTCGACACATCTACACTTACACTTCATCACATCTACACTTACACTTCATCACATCTACACTTACACTTCATCACATCTACACTTACACTTCATCACATCTACACTTACGCTTCATCACATCTACACTTACACTTCACATCTACACTTACACTTCATCACATCAACACTTACACTTCGTCACATCTACACTTACACTTCATCACATCTACACTCACACTTCATCACATACTTCGACACACATATCCTTTGACGCACACATCCTACAACGCACCTACCCTTCTCGGCATACATTAATACTTCACTTCGAATGGCGCCCTAGGCGCCTAACCCTCATCTTCCCTCTTTTCTTTGATTCTCATACTATGATCAAACTTAACCCACAATTACAACAACGTATATTCATTCGAAATTTACCCAACGCACATCAAAGTAACAACGAAGGTTACAACACCAAAAATGGCGCCCTTTTCATTCGAAATTTACCCAAACCCATTTTCTTTTCTAGGTCTTTCATATGACCAATCATCAACAACACATACACAAATCACAAATTCACCAAATTGACTCAACCACAACATCAATCACACGACCAACAACACAAACAACTCAATAACCATCCTAGAGTCTAACCCATACATAATACTCATCATATACTCCATTATAGGTGAAAGAGAGCCCCCTTACCTCAATAGATTGAAGAACAAGTACTCTCTCCACCAAGACTCCAAGATCCACCAACAAGCAAGCTTCTCTTCCTTGAACTTGAACTCTCCACGCCAATATCTTCTCTTCTTCTTCCTTAAGCTGTCACACCTCTCTCTTACTTTCTCTCTCTCTATGACTTTTCTTTGCTTTTGGTTGCAATGAACTCTCTCACCATCGACACCTAAACTTATATCATGGATATGGGCCTAACTATCATGGGCCTTTATTCACACCTCCTCCATTACTCAAACACCTCCTAAATAAAATAAAACTCCAAATTAATTATTTGACTTAATAAAATGTTGTAAGCCTTAAATAACCCAATTAAATAAATAATTGAATTATTTTTGGGGCGTTACAAAGCGCAAGCCTAAGATTTCTTGACTCAACGCCAAAATCTGGATACAAATTATCAACTTTCTTCCATTGCAAAGAATCGGCCGGATGGCGAAGTTGTCCGTCACACTTCCTCTCATCTACATGCCATCTAACGCTCTTCGCGTCATTTTCATTAGCAAACATGTGTTTGAACCTAGGTATTATTGGAAGATACAATAAAACCTTCGCAGGGGGGCCCTTTGTATTGTTGCCGTCACAACTAGATTTACCCGATTTCACTTTGTACCGCGACCAATTACACGTAGGGCACTTATGCAACTCCTCAAAGTCTTTCCGATACAATATGCAATCATTAGGACACACATGTATTTTCTGATACTCCTCACCCATTGGACACAATATCTTCTTCTCCTTGCCCTCTGCCCTTTCGATTGCGGATGCGAGAACATCATATGTACGTTTTTGCAATGTGTTACCTATGGGAAGCATGTCTTCCAACAACTTAAGCAATTCAGTGAATCCCTTATCTGTCCACCCATTTATTGCCTTCAGATAGATCAATTTTAACGTCGCAGACAACCGTGTGTATTTTATGCAACCCAAATACATAGGTTCTTCATTGTCCTTGCACAAAGTATCATACTCATGTGCACACCTAAACGATTCAGGACCAATGTCACGTATCATGTCCTCCATTCGGTCATCCATATCTTCATCGACTTTCTCTTTTTCAGGCATTGGTGTTTGGAAAACACACTTGTGCAAGTATACACAGTCCAAAAACAAGTAGTAAAAAGATCGAACCCACAGAGATTGGAAAAATCACTTTTAAAATCAATATAAAGTAATAAAGTGTAACAGTAACTAAGTAACAAATAATTTTGGAGTTTATGTGATCACAACTAAGTTAGAAAATAAAGCAAAGTATAAGTGTTGATAATGCAAATGAGAGAAGTTAGTTGGAATGTCTTCATCAAGTAATTTATTTTAAGTGTTTCATGCAGTATGTGATGCAGCTGCACTGAATGCTGTTGCATTAGTTATGTGCCTTTCAGTCACTTTTCTTCAGAGTTTCATTACAAGCTTCCTATGTCTAGGCATGCTAAATAGGCTCACTCTTGCCTTTGAAAGTACCCACAGTTTCACCCTATGGACTATACTATCCTATGTCTAGGACTTAGCATGGTTTTCACAAAGTTTCCTTTATGTAAAACACTTACCCATATTAGTTCTTGAGTTCTTAATTGTAAGCCATGTCTGCTCTTACAAATCTACTTATTCTAAGTGATCAAGTTCAAAATAAGTTTTGAAAAGATTATCAAGCAAGAACTAAAGTACAAACATACATACATGCAACATACTTACTTAAAAGCTCATTAAATGATTAGAACATTCCAACTAAGAGAGGTTTAGCTAACTATAGACATTGCAAGATATATATAAACTGAATAGACCATGTTTATATAATAGAAATCACAAAAGAGAAACAACAAGAGTAAAGTTACAAATGTTGAAAACCTTTGTATGAAATCTTCTAGCAATGCACTAGCATTACTCCTTAGCACTATACAAACACTATGAAATCGAGTTAAGGAGGATTTGTTAATTCCTTCCTTTCCCTCTTATAAAATAGAAACTAACTATGTATATTGAAATTTTGATCTAACTTATAGATTGTGATATATTTCCAAATGAAGATGTGAGGTCCTTTTATAGCCTTCAAGAGAGGTGCTTCCTTCCTTCATGTTGAAGTAATCTTGAGTGGATTATAGCTGTAGTTTCTTTTCAGAGGTTGATCCAAAGTTGAAATCTTTGACTAAGTACATAGGGCGGTTCCATGATGTATGAACATGTGTCCCTATGTTGGTGACTCTTCAAAGCTATGCCTATAGCTATGTGTGAATGGTAGGCGCCTACTATACAAGGTGGTCTGGCTTTAGGGGACTAAGCATGAGGTCAGCAATTGCAAGGGGATGCACATGTAGCTAGTTTGCTCATTCACCAAGTAGTGCGATTGATGCAGGATTAATGCAGAGCATTGATGCAGAAAAGCATCACAGAAGATCAGACCAACAAAAAACATCAAACATACCACAATATATCCAAAATGGCCTAATAACAACTATAACAATTCAAATCACTCAAGTTATCATATATCACATAAAATACTATATAAACTCTTTATTATTACTTGAAAGATAGCAATTTACTAAGTTTAAACATATGAAATACTCTATATAAAATAGAGTTATCACACCCCCAAACTTAAACCATTGCTTGTCCGCAAGTAAGAACAAAGACAAACTAAAAAAAACTACAATTCTAGAAGATAGATCAGCTTGATATTTGGATTTTCATGAGGAGTTCCCTATGAACTTCATTTCTCAGCAATTTTTGTTGTGCCTTTATTTCTTCAAAACTACCAAAGCTATTCAAACTCTTTTATGTGTGTGTGAACCCACTGAGTTGAGATTGGTTCCAAGACTAAGTGAAAAACTTCTTCCTAGCCTTTGAAAGGATTGGTTCATCTTTGGTCACGCCAAAATATTTTTCAAAAGAGAGATTAGACTCACAAAATTTTCTCAAGTGTTGGGAAGTTTTAAATACAACAAAGGACTTGATTGAATCTTTCAAAAGCTTTTGAGCCAATGCATTTTTCTATTTTTTTGTGTGTATCTTTTGAGCAGATGCAATACTTCTTTGAAGTGATTTGTGCATTGATTTTTTTTCTACATTTTGCTTTTCTTCAGTGCAGTTTGCATTGATGCTTCTGCACTGATGATGCTTTTTCTTTTGATAGCTCATATTGCCTTCCTCACTGGCCTCCAAATGCAAATGCACTTTGGCACAGGTCTTTGACCTCCAGATGCATATATTTTTTTCTTTGCACTTTGGCACAAGTTCAATTTTGGACTATCCTCCAGATACATTTATTCCTGCATGACACAGGTCTTTGACCTCCAGATGCATTCATGTACTTAGGCACAGGTATAGTTTCAAATGATTCAGGATATGGCTTTGATCTTTGATCTTTTGTCCACATTTTTGTATTCTTTTTGTGTATTGTTTTACTCTTTATACTTTTGAAATTCAGCCTTTGTTTTCATAAAAACACCCCCAAACTTAATTCTTTAAGCTCTTCTATCTTTTTAGTAAAGCTTTGTTTTGACCTAAGCTTACCAAAAATTCCCCTTGCATCAGATTGATCTTTAAATAGCAAGGTTCTTTTCACAAACTCAGTTTTGAAGTGTTGAAGTAAAAATAATTTTGGTTATTTTCTAAGAAATAAGGCTTCTTTTTCTCTTTTTCATCATTAAAATTCCACCCATAGGGTTTTCACCATATTTTTGAAAAACTGATCTATTTTACTAAAATACTTAGATACTACTTTATTAAGTACATCTAATATTTAAACAAAATATAAACTACTTAAAACATATATATTTACTATATAAAACATATTAAACACACAACATATTAGATAAAAATAAACAAATTTAAACATAACATGCAAGATAAATCCCCCCCAAACTTAAGGGGTAGTAGTGTCCACACTGCTAATTTGTTCAGAAAATACAAACCATATTTTGTTCAAAAATAGGGGAGAGGGATTAAATACAACCAGGGAAATAGTTCAGATAGAAACAAAACAAGCTATAGCAGTTTAGGTGAAAACTTGTAAATGATACTCATTTCTTGGCTCCACTCCTGGTTCTGGTGCTCTGCCTGGTTGGAGGAGTGTGTTTCACCTTCTGCTTCTTCTCTTTGGGTTGCTTGGTTGGTGTTTCTTCTGTAGGTGCAAATGCACCTCCTTCCTCTAGTGTAGTTGCAGGAATTGTTTCTGGCACTGATGCAGGTGCATCAGTGCTGACTGCATCAGGTTGCTTCCTCTTAGATGTCAATTTTGCTTACCTGCCTGCAGGTTTCTTGAAGAACTTCTGTGTGTTGTGCAAAGCATCTCTCTTCTGTTGAGCCATTTATTCTAGAACAAGTTTGATTGTTGCCTCATCATGTTGTGTTGTTGCCTGCTGTGATGCAGCAGCAAGTGATGCAGGAGCATCACTCTGCATCACTTCAGATTGAGCTACAGGCTCCTTTGCAGATGATTCTTTTCCTTTGTCTTCTTTGTCGAGTCCTTCTTCTTCTCTTTCCTGCACAAACTCTTTCTCAAGAGCAGAAATAACATTAGCAGTAATGTTGTTTGGGTCAGAAGGTACTTGTTGTTCTGTTTGTGTTTCTGGCATAACAGGTGGTGGTTCAGAGATGGTTTGTTCTGTGTGAGTTGTTTTCTCAGGTTCATTTCTTGGAGAGGGTGGTGGAGGGGTTGTTTGCGGTGGTGATAGGACTGGTGGATCATTGAGAGAGGGTAATGGTGATTTTGGAATGGAAGATGATTCTTGGTTAGGTGAGATGATAGGTGTTTTGATAATTGGTGATGTGATAGGTGGAGTTTGAGTTGTTTCTTGTTGGGTTGATGCTGAGGTTTTGACATATTTTTGCCTAGCTATTTCTTCTAAAATCACTCCTCTAGCATGCTCCTCATCTTCACCATCAATTTCATCATCACTCTCTTCCTTTTCTTCTTCAACTTCCTTGTCCATTTCTTTCTCTAGTTCCTCATCCTCAGTATCTGAATCATACAATTCTTCAACAACAGGTTCTACCACTACTTTCTTCTTTCCTTTTGCTTGTTTCCTAGTTACCTTTTTCTTGGTACTAGGTTCTTCCTCCTTCTCCTTTCCTTTCTCTTCTTCTTCAGCCTCTTTCTCTTCCTCTTCTTCTCCTTCAATCTTGAGTACCCAACTTGGAAATTCAGGGGCATTAACTTGGCCCACAAGATCAAATATTTTGTCAAAAACTAGTTGAAGCCAATCATGTTGGTCATTTAGAAATTTCCAGACTGCAATCTGCTTCTGCATGTAATGCTCTTGCATTGCAGGTACAGGGCCTCTCACATTTCTCAGTCCCTCTTTCATTTCAGCATTCAGATTACCAGGTGGGAATTTTCTTTGTTCATTGGAAGCTATAGGAACACCTTCTTTCCTACACAACTCAGTAATAAGACAAGGGAAAAACAGAAATCCCTTTGATCTTCTTGATGCCTTAAGACTCACACTTAATCACTTTCTTCAAATTTTTGAGATTTTTGATGCATGGCAATTTTTTCTGCAATGCAGGTGCACTAATGCAGCTGCATTGGTATCCTGCATTTCTGCAAAACAACTAAAAACATAAAATTGTACAAAAATACTTAAAAATGATGGGTTGCCTCCCATTAAGCGCTTGTTTTAAGAGTCTTGTCAGCCTGACTACCTCTTTTTGCTTAGAGATTTTGCAAATAAATGGTGGTTTTGTCTCTCACCACATGTTCACCATCTTAACTCTCTGACCATTCACTTTGAAGACAGTATTTGATGTTTTATCTAATAAGTCTACTGCTCCATGTGGATAAACCTTTATCAACTTAAATGGTCCAGACCACCTTGATCTTAGTTTTCCAGGAAATAGCTTCAACCTAGAGTTGTACAGCAGAACTAGTCCTCCTTCTTTCAATTCTCTTCTGTGAATTTTCTTGTCATGCCATGCCTTAGTTTTAGCTTTGTAGATTTCAGCATTCTCATAAGAGGTCTGCCTAATTTCTTCTAGCTCATCAAGCTCTATCATTCTCTTGTTACCTGTCTGGTTTAGGTTGAAATTGAGCTTCTTGATAGCCCAATAGGATTTGTTTTCCAATTCCACAGGTTAATGGCATGGTTTTCCATAGACTAATTTGTAAAGGGACATTCCTAAGGGTGTTTTGAATGCTGTTCTATATGCCCATAAAGCATCATCCAAATGTAAAGACCAATCTTTCCTATTTGGACTAACCATTTTTTCTAGCATTCTCTTAATTTCCCTATTGGATAATTCTGCTTGTCCACTAGTTTGAGGATGGTAAGTTGTAGCTATCTTATGCTTAACTCCATACTTAGCTAGAAGGTTTTCTATGATCTTATTGCAAAAGTGTGAACCTTCATCATTAATGATAGCTCTAGGAGTTCCAAATCTAGTAAATATATTTCTTTGAAGAAATTTACTCACTGATTTAGCATCATTATTAGGTAATGCTACTGCTTCTACCCATTTGGACACATAACCAACAGCTACTAAGATATATAAATTGCCAAAAGAGAGTGGAAAAGGTCCCATGAAATCAATGCCCCAAACATCAAATAATTCAATTTCTAAAATATTAGTTCTAGGCATTTCATGCTTATCAGAGATATTTCCTGCTCGTTGACATTTATCACAGTATTTGACCATAAAATAAGCATCTTTAAATAAAGTAGGCCAAAAATAACCAGACTGTAATACCTTAGCTGCTGTTCTAGTGCTTCCAAAGTGTCCTCCATAAGGTGCAGAATGGCAATGTAGAAGCACTGCTTGTTGCTCCTCTTCAGGGATGCATTTCCTCATTAATTGATCAGGGCACATCTTGTAAAGGAATGGATCATTCCAATAGTATTGCTTGACTATGTGGAAGAATCTTCTCCTTTGTTGATATGTCATATTCACTGGTACTACTTTTCTTGCAAGGAAATTTACAATATCAGCAAACCATGCTGCAGATGCATTTAATGCTCCTGCATTGCTTATAGCAAATGCAGTTTCATGTTTTGCATTGACTGTGATTGCCAATAATTTTTCATCTGGAAAGCTCTCCTTGATTTCTTCTCCTTGTGTACCAAGTGATTCTCCTTCAATCTTTGATAAATGGTCTGCTACTTGATTTTCTACTCCTTTCTTGTCTCTGTAATAATTCCTCTAATTTCCTGGTTATTTTTATCTCTGTAATTCATGACTCTAATTTCTATTTTATTGTTCTTGATACCTATGGATACCTAAATCCTCTTCTAGGGTCTTAGCTGCATCTTGCATGATTAGAGACCTTTTTATATATTTGCTCTTTTTTCTTTATATATTTTTTTTTATATGCCCTAATTTTTGCTTAGGCCGCTCTTACGAGTTTTCAACCTAACGGGCCTTTTTGATTTTTTTTTTGTAAAGGACTTGCACCAAGGGAATACCATGTTGACAAGGTATTTTAGAGATCACACATTTGCCCCAGTATGGAGGGCCTAAAGTGTTATTTCACTAGGGGAACCAACCAGAAACGTCAACTATGTACTGATGTGGGGAGTATGTACTTTATGGGTGGTCGGGGTGGGATTAGACTTTGACAAGGGATGATGGTAAGGTAGGGACGCTAACCGACTCAAACAGAAATAAACACACATGTTACACAAGTCACTACACAAATGCTTCGTAGAGAGTTAACATTAGTTAAAACATGATAGAAATTTTTGATGGACATTTCGGTCATTTATCATGGGATGGAAGAGATACAACGTTTTGTTAAAAAAATGTGAGCAAGCTAAAAATTTGAAAAACTGAGTGACTTGAAACACCTTGAGCTTGCAACGAAGTATGACTAAGCTTTTTCCAAAAAGAATGATTTATTTCACAAGAATGTCTCACCTCTCATCACATTTTTCCTAAAATTATATGCTAATTTTTTTTATAATGCATGATGTAAGTATGCAAATGAATGTGCATGAAATGTGAATGAAATGATAATGTATATGCATGAAATGATAACATATGATTTTATTTATCACGCCGGGGAATCATAAGCTTTTCATTGGAGAGTAAAGTACAAAATTTAATTTTGACTTCAGCGTGCACGGCTTCTCTCCATGGTAAAGATTTTAATTCTCTGACGGTCATAAAAGTGCATGCAACAGTAGATGTTTATTTGCTGTATTTTTTTGTAGTGCAAAGAAAAAATGCATGTGGTATATTTTCTAAAAATGTAGTAAATAATGATTTTTGGTGTTTTTGGATTTTTTATTTTTTTTATAAAAGACGGTATGCATAAATATTTGTTTGAATGCAAGGGTATGAAGCTCCTTTGTGACCCTAGAAAGGTATCTTACGGAGTAGGTATAAGGTCTCCTTTATAGTGAGCCTCACAAGGGTAGCTCTAAAGAGTCCTACACATGGTTCCTAGAGCCAAGGACTCCAGTCAAGAACATTGACCCCAACAATTGGCAAGCTATTAGAAGGGATAACATCCTCAAAAGGAATCAAACTCTAGGTGAGATTTTCGTGACCACCCAACGAGACGTACGTCCCGCAGGCCATCACTACACAATCTCGTTCTAACTTAGGTTTGCACTCAAGTCCGGGTAGAGGACTTTTCTCACATGTGTGTGATGTGTAAAAGTGAAGTGTGTGTAGGAGCAGTTTAAAATAATCCAAAGATGCAAACAAAACAAACATTCATTCAAATATCGTCTTCTACCGTAGAGTGTATATATCACATAAAAGTATAATATCCGGGAAGGGTAAAAATTAAATCCTACAACTAATTAGACGAGGTTTTGACTCTCTAAAAAGTTAAGTCCCCAGTGGAGTCGCCAGCTGTAGCGACCGAAAAATCCGGGAAAGGATTCTTCGAAGTTCGAAAGGAAGCCGTCACCAAATTTTAGTTTAAGGGCAAATTCGGAAAAGCCCTTTTTGTTTTGGACAAGGCAGGTTTAGGGTTCGGGAGTCGTTATGCGTGGGGAAGGTATTAGCACCCCACGACATCCTTTCTAATTAATTATATTTTAATATTTACCCTTTTATTTACAGAGTAAAAGACTTAATTAAGTTTTTTATTTTTAGTGCTTGACAAGAGTGGACTCTTGTTCCTACGTATCTCCGGATGCAATGGAGGAATCAAAGCTACATAGTTCTTCCTGAAAAAGGTTTGTTGGTCGGTGTTTTTTAGTGTATAGGGGTCCTAGGATTCCTTGAGCTGTACAGCTCACTGATTCCTAGGACGCTGACTAACCCGATTGTACAAACGACTTAGTCCCCTACTTTTGAAAGTATTTTTGAGGTTTTTTGAAAGAAGTTTGTTTGATGTGAGGTGAGTTGGTTTTAGAATAGGTATTCTAGAACTCCTGAACTGTACAACTCATTAGTTCTAGAACGCTGACTAACCCGGTTGTACAACCGACTTAGTCCCCTATTTTTAGGAAAAGTGATTTATTTATTTACTTATAAGTTTTTAGGATTACTGAACTGTTCAGCTCATTGGTCCTAGGATGATGACTAACCCGGTTGTACATCCGACTTAGTCTTTTATTTGATTTTTGAAGAAAGAAACTAATTTGTGCATAAAAATAAAATAAAAGACAAAAACTGATAATTAATAAAGACTAGGCTAAAAAAATAAATAAATAAATAACTATATACATAAATAAATATGAATAGATATATACATAAACAATAAATAAATAGATTATATTATAAATAAATGATAAATAAATATGTACATAAAAATAAACAAAATAAATACAAAACTAACCTGGACTCGACGAGTGCCGAACCGAACCGAGCAGTCTGACCAGGTCAATCGCGAACCGGACTCCTATCTAGTCCATTTTGACCCCAAGACCGCCAGAACCGCTTTGAGAATCGGAAAGCCGACTCAAAACGTCCAAATGATCAAAGACGGACTTTTAGTGAAATGGGTCGCTCTCGCTTTGACCCAAAAGATCACTTAACCCGCCAATGATCTCCTCCCCAATCTTCACCTCTCAAACCCCTTTTATATCCAATTGCTAGGGAGCTCTTGTTTCTTGCGAGCGATGTGGGACTAAAACAATGTAGAGAAAGTAATTCCCCTTTAAAACACAATTCCCGTTTGTCTCAAACCTGTCACCGTAAAATTGCGATTCCGGATTCGTTAACCGTTTGATCGTCTTCCTTTTTTGACAGTATGTTCGTTAGACATATATCTACGCTTTCACCGTTCAGATCGTTGAAACAAGGTCTGATGAGAGAGAAATTGCCTTCGCAATAGCTGCAGATTTTGGTCCGTTTTTCTCAAACCTCTCATCGTAAAAGTGCGATTCCGGATTCGTTAACCGTCGGATCGTCTTCATTTTTTTACAGCGGGTTCGTGGGAAATATGTCTTCACTTTCAGCTTCAGATCGTAAAAACGAGGTCCAAGGAGAGAGAAATTTCCTTTGAATAGTAGTTAAAAACTAACACCCGAAAATATGCAAAAAAACTACTATTTTTTGTAATTTTCAGAAAAAGTCCAAAATAAAATGGTTGAAAAAGTCCAAATTAAAAACTATTAAAAAGAACTCAGACAAAATTGGGGTATAACACTGTTTTTTTTCCTTGATGTGGAAAATTACCTATGATGATGCAAAAGTGTGGGATGTTGACTATATATTATTAATAGTGATGATGGGTCTATTGACTAAATAAAAATGACGATGTATTGACGATGGGCTTAATGGCCAAAATGAAGGTGATTATATTCTTGATTGTTCATGAAGTCACATGCATACATGTGCATATTTAAGGACGATGTAAGGCTTCGGTCTCGAGCTAAGGACGATGAATAAGGCTCAATTATTGACGATGCGCCTAATTGGCAAAATTAAGGACGATGAATGGTACCACATGCATACTTGCACTTCATACATCCATTCTCATCATTGTCGAGTTTTATTTTGGTGGGTGTGAAAAATATTTTGTGTGGAAAATGCAAATGTTGAAGTGATTGTATAGTGAGTGCCATATATATATATATATATATATATATATATATATTCTTATGGTTGTTATAAATATGTGCTGTTATAAATGTATTACTATAAATGTTACATATATTTATATAAATTGGTGAAGTTCGTTACTCGAGCATATTACTTATTATGGCCTTTATTATACGGTTTGAGACTCACTCCCTTATGTTGATTATTACTACAGTGCACCGTGATCAAGGTTTTGAGTCCTTCATCCCTCGAGTCGGTCTTGCTCTGATACGTAGCACCTAGGGGGCGAATATTAGCTAGTAGTCATTGTCTTATAGAATACTGTTGGAGTATCTTATGTTGATGCTGTTTTGTTTTATTGGAACTGTTTTCTTTTTATTCCGCTGCGTGATGACAAAGTAATTGTTATGTGAACTAAAACTATTTTTTTTTTTGAAGTTTCGCCTACTTGTTATGTGCCACATATCATGCTTTAAATTATAAATGATGTCGTTGTTTGAAGTAAAAGTAGCATTCCCGTTTTGATGAATTTAAAAACAATTTTTAAACTCTGATATTTTTAATTAAAATTGCCGGGTAGAAATCGGGTGTTACACCACACAAAGGTTGAGACCGGCCAAGCTGAGGTGGCGAGACTGAAGAGGGAAAATGTCACTATTGCTGCCCAAGTGGCAGATTCCGCCAAACTTTGATCGTTGCAAGAGCTTAGTTGTTGTTGTGCATCCCGACCTTCATTTGGAGATGCTAGATTTTGGGTATGAGGTCATCGAAGATAAGCTTGTTAGGCCAGAGCCCGGGGCTCCTTAGGAGGAGGCCAAAGTCGTCTACGAGCCTTCACTTGCGTCAGAGGAAGAAGAAAACAGTGAGTCCGATTCTTTGAAAGAATCTGAGACTCTTAGTGATATTTAGTTTATGTTGTAATTTCCTTTCCTTCGTAATTACAAACTTTTGTTGTATAAGCTTTCATTTTATGAATATAAAAACGCCGTTCTGATTAAGTAGCAATTTTTGCTTAGTTTCTTGCACCAACGAAGAATTAATCGATATTTCGTGCGGTAAGACTTGCGATAGTTGGTTAGAGCCGAGGTGGATCGTACCATGGAAAATAAAATGTAAAGGACTTACCTTGTGAACTTGGCTCTGAAGCCGTTGTGGGCTTCCTCATGTTTCTCTGATGTAGCATTGAGCTCGGAGATCAAGAAGTCTTTAAATCGAAATCACTGTGGATTTCTATCTTCGGTTCCCTGAAAGAGTGCTGAGCTAGGACATTATGGGTCTTTGGGCGTGTAACACCCCAATTCTACCCATTCGTTTATTTAATTATCAGAGTGCGGAATTTAAATCTACTCGTGCATTGAAGCGTTACACATCGACATTTAGAACTCAAACAACGTGTGTTCAATTAGAACGTTGAAAAAGATACGCAGCACATCATAAAATCATTTCAACATCATACAATCTAGAACAACTATGAACATAATAACAATGGTCTAGAAATCATAAAACAACAAATAGACTAGTGTTCGTTTTCCTACAAGTGCTACGTATCAGAGAAACCGACATGACTCGAAAGGGATGAAGGAAAAGGAGTCCTTCACTAGCGTGTACCTGCACGTTACCACGAAGGTAACATTCAACAGTAAAGGGTGAGTCTCTAACAACATAAAAAGTATATGATAGGTAATATACTAGAGACTAGCAGCTATAATAACCATAGCATAACAACATTGCATTTTCAACTATCACGCAGCAACACCAACAATCAACAACATAAACGACAGCAACAAGCAACGGCAACATGAGCATGACATATGCAAATGAAATGCAACCCACATCGGGTATATGCATGTGGTACCATCGTCGCAAGAATAGCCTCTCGGGCACAAACGTCGCTTTGAGCATAGCTCCAAGACCGCAACCTACATCGTCGCAATAATGCATATGGTATGCATGAGACACCATGTACAACACCTCAGAAAACAATCAACAACAACAAATGTCATACATCATGACACGACAACATCAGCGGCATCATTATTCGTCGCAACATCATCATCACTTAGGTGGTCTTACTCGACCCATCAAAATCATCACATCAAAAGGTGGTCTCTTCTCAACTGTGACTCTTCTCAACAGTTCACAGTTTTGGAAATGATGCTTCTACAGATGATACTTCTCAAGTTGATACTTCTCAAGATGATGTTACGTTGTATAGATATTCAATGACTCTTCTCATATTGATTCTTCTAATCATGACCCTTCTGATCTTGACTCTTCTTATGTCATGATGCTTCTCAACTTGACTCTTCTAAACTTGACTTTTCTTATTGTCATGACCCTTCTGAGCTTGACTCTTCTCATGTCATAATCTATGTCTCTATGATGCTTCTCATCGCTTATCTTCTGAGAATACCTCTCATTTATGTGTTTTATCTTGATACTTCTGAGGTTGGATCTTCTTATCACCTTTCTCATGTTGGCACAGAAACTTGATAAGTCTTCTCATGATGATCTTTCTCAACTTTACCAACTTTGGTCTTGATCTTTTGATTTGTTTCATGAGAACCCTTTCTTGATTAATTGTGTGCAACATTATTTTAAGTCTTCTCTACATGATGCTTCTTATAAGCATATACCTTCTTGAGACTTGATTGATTTTAATGGTAAAAAGTTAAAACACACTAACACAATTACATTCATTTACACAAGATCAAATAACACATTTCAAGCACAAAAATATGCACAAAAATGGCCTCTAAGGCCGAAACCACTATGTGAGTAGATCACCAAATTATTTCATGCCAAGATGCACAATCAACACATAAAATAAAGCATAAGATTAAACCCTAGGTTATCATGCCATATTACAAGACAAATCATCAAGCAAAGCATGCATTTATTCTTCACACAAATCAAAGGAAACAAAAGAAAACATAAACCCTAATTCTTGACCTTGAATCCTAGACTACACATACTCATAATCAAGTAATTATTCAACTACAACTCATGAAATAAGCAAGAAAACAATAGAACCCTATTTTCCCTCCCTAGGCCGAAACCCCATATGCATGAAAAAGGAATTTCATTTGACTTAAAATTATGCACACAAGATGGAATATGCAAGAAAATGAGAGAAACTACAAGAAAACTCCTTCAAGGCCAAGGACCCATCTCAAACACCCAAGGCTCCCTAAGTCCTTGTCATAATGTTTGAAAAGGATCCTCAAAGCAACAACAACAAGCAAACAAGAAGGAATTAAGAGTAGAAGAGAGATTTACATGGTAAAAGTGAAAGAGAATAAGGATCTAAGGCTTACCTTAAGAACTTGCAAAAAGAAGTGAAGAAGAAGATAAAATAAAAACCAAGAACACTTGAACCTCTTATGGAATCCCACAAAAAAACTCTTGATCTTGAAAAATTGTTGATGAAAACTTGATGATGATGATGCAAGATTAGAAGTAGGTCTAGTATAAGAATCAAGGAAAAGGAAGCTTTGATGGTGAAAAATTGAAAAAATGGAGGAAGGATGAGGGAGAGGTAGCTTCGGTTTTGAGAGAGGGAGGATAGGAGAGTATTGTGTGCTAGGGTAAAAAATGAGAGACCCCCCTCATGGTCTCTTATTTTGGGTTTTATATGATATGCAAAATTAAGGGTATATAGGACATTGTGCTTTTGCAAACCATTGAGATTTGAGATAAAATTTAAATCAAGGGCTAGGATTGCAATGCACATGGATTAGGGGCAATGGGAAAACACAAGTGTGTGGGGAATGACTGGTCATACACAAAAATTAATAGTTTTTGTTGCACAAAAATTGTTAAGGGCAATTAGGACTTTGTACACAAAGTTGTAGCCTAGGATTTGATCTAGAATTTTAATCAATGGCTAAGAATACAACTCTCATGGATCAAGGGCATGAAGAAGCACAAAATGAGGTAAAAATAGGGCTAAAATTCGCAGCCATCAGTGGGTTGACATTTTGCAAGTTGTCATTGTACTATTTGTCTCCCACTACCTTTGTAATTATCCTTTCCTTTTCTTGATTATTCTTTTCTAGATAATTCCCATGAAAATCTTACCATTTTGGGCCTCATCCTAGGAATCAATCATTGGGCCTAAAATTCCATGATATCACCATTCCCAAAATTGATTTGATACCTCACCTTGAGGGAAATTCCCATTTTACCCTTTCCTTTAAATTTGAGTTTTATGCAAATAATTAACATTCATGCGCATAAAATAAGATAATTAAGCACATTCTTCCTCAAATAATTCCCTTAAGATTTCCCAAAGACTTGTGATGAAAAACTGTCCTTTTTTGGAAAATGACCAAAATACCCTTTGACCTAAAAAAACCTGAAAAACCCTAAAATGCTCTCCTAACCCTAGAATGACTTCTAAAACTCTAAAATGCATGCATGATGCTCTTCACAACTTCTATTTATTTTTTTGTGGAAAATTAGGGTTTCGACCTAAGCTGGACAAAATTGGGGTATGACACCTCCTTTCTAATCTTTTTAGTGCATGCTCCTGCCAAGTTATTCGCATCGTATTCAAGTAGTTCACCCATGCAGCCGGCCAAACTCTTCCCCACCGCCTCTGACATAAACCCAGATGGTAGATTATTAACTTGATGATAGAACTGAAAGATGAAAAGATCTGTCTCTATTTCTCTGATTATGATGCCACCCAACGGCCTCCACACTCCGGCCATACGCTCTTGCATAACCTGTACTCGGATTGGACGATCAGTCAGAAAACGCCCTACCAAACACAGCTTGAGATCATCTTCTTCGCCCCTCCATCAGTCGGTTGAACCACCACATCAGAATCTTCAATCGCTATAGTAAGACGTTCCATATCATGAGCAGCCATCGTAGGAAAAGAATAGAAAGACCAAGCAAAGACTAACAGAAACCACTTAGGGCAAGGAACTTCTCACATGGAGAGAAACCACTTAGGGCAAAATTCTACAACTTGTTGTACACAACGCCTATGATTCTTTCCTTGACTTATGTTTGTCCTTCTTTGGGTTTTGCTACGGTTAAATGTGTTTTTTTTGGTAATGTTTGGTCAGCTGAGAGTTATTTAGGTGTGACAGAGTGTTTCGTAAATGGAAAACCCCAAATTACACTTACTCTACTCTTAATTCTCCAGCCCAATTATATAGTTGGATGTATTACTCACACAAATTACACATTTATCAATCACACAAGCACACAAATGCATTCAAGTAATACATGTAAGCAATTGTAATTATGAATCATCCATCCTAACATACTCTATCAACTCAACTAGCTATAAATCATTTGATTCATTTTCTATTCTAAGACAATTAGGATAACATTTGGGCTAAGTTTTAAAAATTAAACTTAGTTATTCTGGGATCGATGTAACAAGTAGTGAGTGACTTTGTAACATGCCAGACTTCTTTGAGAACTGCCGACTGCCCCCACAAACAAACACATGTCTTTTAAGCATGCGTTGTCCTCACTTGCATGCTTTCTGGGAAACTTCGCAAAAGGCCACCCATCCCACTACTACTCCAAGTCAAGCGCACTTAACTATGTATTATGAGAAGGACTCCCGAAAAGAAGATGCACCTTGTTGGTATATGTAGACCAAACAAATTCTTTTAAGTCTCCTTCAACTATACAATCCCAAACCTGCATAGCCTCCGGATCCCTCTCATTCTGATGTGTATTCATTTCATTCACGTGCCCCTTCGCTGGAAGCTGCCAGGAGCTGCTCTCTAATTTGTTCTTGCAAACTTTTTGGACACCGACAATCACTCCCCGCCCTCGTCAGCCTCGAATGTTACATACCCAGCACCTTCCTCTTGGTTCATCCTCGAATCACACCGTACTGAAAGAGGTCTGTTCTGATACCATTTGAAACATCCTATACTGCTTTGAGAACTGTAGAATACCCCCACAAACAAACACGTGTCTTTTCAGCACGCGTTGTCTTCACTTGCATGCTTCCTAGAAGTTCACCTATCCCACAACTACTCCAGGTCAAGCACGCTTAACTATGGAGTTTTTATGGGAAGGACTCCCTAAAAGAAAATGCAAGTTGTTGGTATAAGTAGTCCAAATCAATTCTTTTAAGCCTTCCTTCAACTGTATAGGTTCATACCTACACGGCCTCACGATTCTTCTCATTCTGATACTTAGTTAGTTCATTCACGTGCACCTTCTTTGGAAGCTGCCAGGAGCCACTCTTTATCCATGCCAACTTTCTGGTCACAGACAATCACTCCCAGCCCTCTTGATCCCCAGATGTCACAGACTAAGTTTGAAAAGGATATGTAGGTTGATTTATTACCATTAATCACGAGGCACAAGTTTTTTGTACCCCTCACATGGACCTCATACCCCGAATTACCCAATCTTCCAAAATTACACCTCGTCATTTATAATTAAAAGATTAAGATTTACTCCTGATCATTTATAAATATGAAAATTCTTAAAAAATGCATTCCAGATTCATCTAACAAATCATAAATCCAGAAGTGACTTTTGTGTTCTGTATTGATCTCCAAGGGATAAATCTGGAAAACTTCCAGATTTATCCCTAGGAAATAAATCCAAAAATTCTTGAATAATACATTCCTATTTTATCTCAGAATAGATAAATCCAGAAGTTATTTTTGTGGTCCGTATTTATCTCCTATAGATAAATCCGGAACACAAAAATCACATATAGATTTATCTTTTATGAGATAAATCCGGAAAATCAAAAATTAAATAAATCATCAGGGCGCATAATGAGTAGATCCAACTAGTTATCGCTTATTCGAAGAAAATAAAAAATTTGAACAAAAGGACAAGAGATCAGAGAAAGATGGGCATACTGTGAGAGAGAATGAAAATAAGTCGTAAAAAATGAAAACGAAGACATCTAAAATTTGAAGAAACACATCGACAAACTTCATCACTAAAACATAATACCAAAAGAGACAATTTTATTCGAACATCATCCAAAGGATTCTAAAAAAGAAAAGCGAAACAATGAGCAACATCAGAACCAGCCACATCAATAATCTAGTTGTTGCTAATGTTGGGGTCCGCAGAAGCGTTATTCACATTTATGATAACAGCTGCAACAGGTTCATCGTCATCTTCTTTGACATCCTCGGTGTTCTCATTGATCAAGACCACCCTTTGATACTCTGGATTCTTGGAAAGAATGGTAGTGAAAACAACACGGCCGGCTGCCATGACTGGCCCTCCAATTATTCCTCCTAAGACTTGTCCCGGGACGCCGGTTACGAAAAGAACAAAAGAGGATAAACTTGGGTTATTAATGAAATGATTCCCATAGAGTGAGAACATTTGAAGAGGCCCCTGAATAGGTATATATGGGGCATGTGACGCAGAGTTAAGAAGAGTAATGTTTGACACAGGACCTGAGCCACTTACCACAGTGAGATTGGCGTTATACTGTAGAGCTGTGTTGATTAAGGTCTCAGGGATATCATTTCCAGGAGGGATTTCAATATGGATAAATTTCATTGAGGTGTCAACTTCATCCCTTTTGAACACGCATGGTGCCACTTCATCCTTCACATCATGATGGGTGGTAGAGATCTCTTTACCAAAGGAAATATGTGATGGTGCTGGTGTTGGCACCAACCTATTTTTTGAGGTTCTGTTCTCTGAGGGTTCATTCTCAGAGTTTGGGAGTAGAGAGGGTGAACATTTACTCTCAGCCATTGTTGCAGATGGATTCTAATTACGAAAACACCAATATTTATGAGTATTTATAGCACAAGTCTCATTCGTATTTGTCTCTTTTCACTATCTCTCATGAGTAACGCACTTTCAGTTACAATTAATTGACGAGAGAGGAAAAACGCATTAATGAAGATATGGTTGAAAGAAAGTATTTTTAAATACAAAATGTTTTCAAATTAATCAAAACTAGAGTAAGAACAAAGGAAAGAGAAAATATAAGAGAATGGAGAAGAAGAGGAGAAAGAGAGATTCTTTGTTTTATGCTCTTCAATGTGTATCTTAAGTTGATGCATCAATTATAGACTCGGCGGGATGGCCCAACCGGTCATGCCAAACAACACAATTTTTGTTATTCGTATACTTCTAGTTTACAACAACATGTGTTTCAATTGTACAAATATAAGTGTAATACAACCCAAAGGAGAAAGCGGAAAACTTTTTTACTACACTTAATTTATCCAAAGTATGTCTCAATATATAGAGATATTCAACATCTCCTCATTTCTAGTTTCAAAATGATATCCTTTTAGATGTATTTACTTGAAACATAATAAATTTGTAAGAGACTTGAGTGAATATAATGCATTCTCAACTTGTAACTTCATCTGAAATATAATGCATTCTTAATATATAAATTTGTTCCTTTGGATAAAAATACATTATCTCTTTCATATCTATCAATTATATTTACAAACTTCTGGTTGCAAGTTGATAATAAGTGTTCCAACCCAGGCCAAAGAGCCCCATTGAATGACTGGACCAGGCTCAATTAGTTTCCTTTCGAGAATACGGCCTAAGAAAGCAACGCGATAATGAGAACATTGCATACTCTACACGGGCATCAGAAAACCAACGGCTAGGATCACCCAGAATGATCCGACGGGCGGGGCCGAGCTGCTTCGTCTATATAAAGAGTTGCACCCCTCCAATTCTAGGTACGCTTTCCATTCTTGCACATTTCGCCTTGCTCCTCTACTGACTTAGGCATCGGAGTATCTGCAGGTACACCCCACCCGACGTGGGAAGAACTCTAACTCGGAGCTGCCGAGTACGATCTTCAAGCACCGAAAATAATCTTCGAGTCTCGAGAAGCGGATCCCTTCAAGCTCCTCGGACAAGGTAACTGCTGATTTCCAGAACCGAACATTGGCGACCACTGTGGGAGCAAGTCACTTGTTTCCACTCGGACCACTTCTACGGACACCACCGATGATGGAACTAGCTGGAGGATATTCTGTTTCGTCCGGCATGTCTAGGTGCGCAGTAAAGCGTAAGGGGCGGGAGATTGCACACAAGGCCGCCGCCCCTACACGCGGAGTATTTCTGCGAAAGAAGCCACTCTCTTTCTCCGATGAAGATTACCTCCTCAGAGAACCTAACGAGTACATCCCTTTGATCATCTCGGCTTCTATCTTTGGCGTGGAAATAGAACGAGTTCTCGTCTACAAATGAAGCACGGCCGACATTATGTTTCAAGATCTTCTCCCCACTTTCGGTCTTTCCCCCAAAGGTCTAATTCCTTACTCGGGCCCTAAACTAACCGTCCTCGGCGAAAAGATTGCCAGACCCTTGGGCTACTTCAAAACTTTCGTCACTTACGGAGAGAAGAGACTCGCTTGGGAGATCAAAACCACATTCGTAGTGATACCCATGGTTTCCCCATATCATTACATCGTCGGAAGACCGACACTGGCTAAACTCGGAGCCGTGGCCTCGGCGGTTCATCTCAAATTAATGTTCCTTGCTCTTGACGGCGAAATGGTGACCATACCGGCCGACCTGAGACCGCGAAGTGTAACGCCCCAAAAATAATTCAAGTATTTATTTAATTAAGTGGTATATTGGTTAGTTATATTAAAATAATGATAGGGTATTTGATTTAAATGAGGAGTGGTGGTTAGTAAAAAGGAGTGGTAATTTAATTAAAAGAGGGAGTAGTGCAAGTAATGGAGGAGGTGTAAATAGAGGCCCATGATTAATTAAGCCCAAATCCATGATATAAGGGAAAGTGTCGAATGAGAGAGCTCATTTGTAATCAAAGTAAAGAAAAGTCAAAGAGTAAAGTAAGAGAGTAGAGAGAGAGAGGGCGATGGCTCGAAAAAGAAGAAGAGAGGAGATTGGCGTGGAGAGCTCAAGCTCAGGGAAGAGGAGATGGATTGTTGGTGATGGTTGTCGATTCTTGGTGGAGAGAGTGCTAGTTTCTTCAATAAGGTAAGGGGGCTCTCTTTCACCTATAATAGAGTATATGATGAGTGTTATGTGTGGGTTAGATTCTAGGATGATGTTTGAGCTGTTTGTGTTGCTTGGTGTGTGATTGATGTTGTGTTTGCTTTCCTTTGGTGAAATTGTGATGTGTGTATGTATTGTTGATGATTTGGTCCTATGTAAGACCTAGAAAAGAAAATGGGTTTGAAGAACCCTAGGCGCAAGGGCGCCATTTTTGGTGTTGTCACCTTAGTGGTTATTTTGATGTGTGTTGGACAATATTCGAATGAATATGTGTTGTAGTAGTTGTGAGGTAAGTTTGATCATAGTATGAGAATCAAAAAGAAGAGGGAAGATGAGGGTCAGGCGTCTAGTGCACCATTCGAAGTGAAGTGGTGCGCCTGTGTCGAGGTGAGGTGTTGCGCCATTCGAAGTGAAGTGGTGCGCCTGTGTCGAAGAGAAGTGTTGCGCCATTCGTAGTGAAATACTACTGTGTGTCGAGGAGGTGTGTGCGTCGAAGGTGTGTACGTTGTAGTAAGTGTAGTATGTGTGCGTCGTAGCGTGTGTGCGTCAAGTATGTAAGTGCCGAAGTAGTATAACCGAGGTGATTGATGGTGAAGTGAAGGAGTGTAACTGAATGTAGTGTAGCCGAGGTAGTGTAGTAATCCGAGGTGAGTAATGGTTAAGTGAGGAAGTGTGGCAAAGTGATTAATGGTCAAGTGAAGTTAGAGCTGGCAAAATGGGTCGGGCTTGTAGGGCCGGGTCGGGCTAGCCCGAAAAAGTGTAGGGCTTGGGTCGAAGAAGCTAAGCCCATTTTTATTTTCGGGCTTTTTAGCCCTACCCTAAAAAGCCCGAGCCCGCACTAGGCTAGCCCGCTCGGGCCGTGGGTAGCCCGCAAATTATTAAAAAAAATAGGATGTATTGTTGCCTACATTTAGTAACCCAAGTAACATCAGTGTTGTTAAACTTTTTTTCATTATCCTTAGTTGGCTTCGGTTGCTTTATACTTGTTGTTTCAACAATACACACTACACGTGAACACATTATATTTGAAGAGTCTTGCTATTGGAAGACATAATTAATTTCTACGTTGTTGATTCTATTCCATGAAAGCATACAAATATGAAAGTATGCATCTTGATTCCTTCTTTCAATTCTACTGCAGAATGTTAATTTTTTTTACATACAGTAGTGGTAATTAATTATTTTTCTGGGCACACAGTGCTATTAAACTTAAATAGCCTATTTTTTTATCAAACTTAAATAACGTATTTTGTATTTTATTAATCATATTTTACTTTTTTTAATTATCATTGCGTAAAATGCGGGCTAGCCCGAACAGCCCGCAGCCCGCATAGGGCCGGGCTTTGGCCACAAAAGTTGAGCCCGAATATTACTCCGGGCTTTTTGGCCCATACTGTAAAAGCCTGAGCCCGATGTGGGCCGGCCCGATGCGGGCCGGGTAGCCCGTTTTGCCAGCTCTAAGTGAAGTAGTGTAGCCGAGGTAGTGTAGTACCGAGGTGAGTAATGATCAAGTGAAGTAGTGTAACTGAGGTGAGTGATGGTGAATTGAGGAAGGATAACCGGGGTATGGATGTATTGAAGTAAAGTATAGGTATGTCGAATCTAGTGTTGTCGAGGTATGGATGAATTGAAGTGTAGTGAATGTAGGCTGAAATGTAGTTGTCAAAAGGTATAGTGTATATATGCCGAGGTGGTGTTGCCGAGGTGGAGATGTATTGGAGTGAAGTGTATGGATGTCGAATCTAGTGTTGTCGAGGTATGGATGAATTGAATCTAGTGTTGTCGAGGTATAGTGTATGTATACCGAGGTGTACGGATTGAGGTGTAGATGTATTGGAGTGTAAGTGTCGTTGTTTAGACATGACGAAGCGTAAGTGTATGGAGTCGACGTGTAGTTGCCGAAGTGAGGCGTATGTGAGTCGAAGCGTAAGTGTTGAACGTAGGTGACGGAGCGTAAGTGATGAAGTATAGGTGACGAAGTGTAAGTGTGTATGAGTCTAAGTGTAGGTGTCGACTTGTTGTTGCCGAAGTGTAGCGTATGTCAACCGAAGAGTAGTTGTTTGAGGTGTAGTATATATATATATATATATATATATATATATATATATATATATATATATATATATATATATATATATATATATATATATGCCTAAGTGTAGTTGCTTAAGTGCGCTTGTCTAGGTATAGTGTATATCTAATGAGGTGTGGGTGTACCAAGTGTAGATGTACCGAGGGGTAGATGTGTTGAATCGTAGGAGTATCAAAGCGTGGTGTACCGAAGTGTAGTTGCCAAGGTGAAGTGTGGTGCGCCAAAGTGCAGTGTGGTGTGACGAAGGGTAGTATAGGTGTACCGAGGTGCAATGTGGTGCGCCAAGGTGCAGTGTGGTGTAACGAAGGGGAGTATGTGTATGCCGAGGTGAAGTGTATGTGTGCCGAGGTGCAGTGTGAGTGTGCCAAGGTGATGTTTTGATGCTAGGATAGCGCAGGTTGCTGCCAGGCCAATTTTGGGTGCGGTTTGGGTGCCAAGTACATCTAAGTTGATGAATGGTGAAGCCGATTTAGTCCTTAGGTGACGTTTGGTCCTTAGGTGACGTTTGGGTCCCTATGTGACGGTGAGGTTGGCGTTAGCCATAGGGCTATTGATTGAGGTATTGACGTTAGCCATAGAGCTATAGAGTTTGTTGTCGATGTGTCTGAGGTGTTGATGATTAGCCATAGAGCTAGTGACCGAGGTGTTGATGACTAGCCATAGAGCTAGTGATGAGGTGTTGATGTAGCCATAAGGCTATTGATGTTGTCTAGGTGAAATAGACGACGGTGAAGCGACGATGAAGGCTGCGGTTTTGGAGCTATGCTCAAAGTGATGTTTGCGCCGAAAGGCTATTGTTGTTGTTGATTGTTTTCTGAGGTGATGTACATGGTGTCTCATGCATGCCATATGCATTATTGCGACGAAGGTTGCGGTCTTGGAGCTATGCTCAAAGTGACGTTTGTGCCAGAAAGGCAAAATAGCGACGATGAAGGTACCATTAAACCGGTGATGGTACACATGCATTATACCCTTGGTGTTGGGTTGCATTCATGAATTTATTCATGAGATTGGTGGTGTTTATTGTTGATTATGATTTGAGGTGTTGTAACTTGATGAGGTGTGTTTGTCTAGTGAGTAGGGGTGTTTCTAGTTGTCTTTCTCTAACATGATGTTTATCATACATTTTATTATATGTGTTAGAGACTCACCCTTCTCCTTTCTATGTTGCTTCTTATGTCGGCAACGTGCAGGTGATCCCGAGTGAAGGTTCTTCCTTACTCAGTCTGGGTGTGGCGTATTGCTCTGATGCGTAGCACTGTGGGGGGACGAGTAGTTATAGTTGTCTTGTTATTGTTTAGTTTGTTTTAAATATATTGGTGATGTAGGACTTATTTAAGAAACTGGTGTTATGAGGGTTCGCCCCATTTAAGTCGTGATATGTATCACGCAATTATATTTCTTTGTGAAAAGTATTGTTGGCTAAATGAAAGTGATGTTTTGGTGAACGTAGCATTCCCTTGAGGATGTATCTTTTAAAAGAAAAACAATTTTTGAACTCTGATTTTTAATTAAATTATCTATTGAAGTAAGGGGGTGTTACACGAAGCACTGTCATTTCCTCACTTTACTTGGAACCCAGTCTCAACCTCAAGAAATGCAAGATCCCCCGCTAACAGCCCTCGAGGTGAATCTCGCCAAGGTAGATGCCCGTTACGACCCCGACAGCCCAAAAGAGGATTCCAAAGACGAGTTAGCCAAAGAGCTCAAGAAGAGGAACAAATGTCCCGAACCCTAGGGTGCTTTCCTCGAGATCCCCTTAGGCGACGACCCTAAGAAGACTGTCAAGATAGGTTTCGATCTCACCGTCAAGGTAAGAGAAGCCTTGACCGCCTGCCTACAGCGAAATGCCGACCTCTTTGCCTGGTCTACCTCAGAGATGCCCGACATCTGTCTTGAAGTCGTGTGTCACCACCTGCCTATACCATGGTGCACACCCCAGTCAAAAGGCAGAATCTGCTCCCCCTGCTCTCTAAAGATCCTCTCGAGATCCCGAGGGAGCAACTTCTGCCGATAAAGTGTGACGACCAAGGAGGGATAGGGAGCAGGCACGAGTTGACCCACCCCAAACTGTCGGGCCAAAAAGTTAGGATGATATGATTCGATTGTGAGGAAGTTCCGAGTCGAAGTAAGCTTCGCTTTAGCAACAAATCACGGGCGATAAGCACACAACTCCAATGGTAAAGTGCATCACGATCGTTGGAAGTGATCAGAGCCAAGTGCTGGGGAGAAAGTACCCAGTCAGGGCCCAGGTGATGTTTAAGACAGGGATACCAGTAGAAGGGTTGAGCGATACTGTCTCTGGTAGCAAGATCAAGATCCAAGAACAGCGTGAACACCTCCACCCGATCTAAAGGAAAAGCGGGAACGGCGGCAAGAGTAGTGCCCAGGACACGGTGGGCCCTAGTATCCAAACTAGTGGCAAGAGTGGGAAAGTAGAGTTGCGCCCACAGTTGGAGGAACTAAATGGGACTGTCGACCCGAGAATAGTAACTGTTTTCTTTGACTTGAACTTGTTGAAGAAATACATCAAAAAGGCAAAGTGTTCCCCTGCAGACACGGGAACAGAGGTTGCAGCATTCTGCGAGAGCAAGGGAGCAAAATTAGAGGCAAAGGAGTAAGGGGGTCTTTGCTGACAGAACTGGAATTGGTGTGAACCTCCAAACTGCCCGTCGAGAGGCCTAGGATGGCGGCCACATCCAGCAAAGTCGGAGTCAGCATTCCCCAGGGGAAGATGAAAACGTTGAGAGTCGTCGACCAGAAGGACATTAGAGGCACCAAAATATCGGTGTTGCGGGAGATCTTTTTGGTTGCTCCATGCAGGCGACGTAGTCTTTGTTATTCGTCGGCCACCGCCGAATGTCGAAAAATCTGGTTTCGGAGGTGAAACAAGAAGATTTTAGAGGGAGGTCGACGACGTCAAGGCGCTCCCAGAGAAAGGAAAAGGCATGATCAGCGTTGTCAGCCAGTGGATGAAGGGCAGAGAGTTCGCGCACAGATTGGAAGATAGTAGAAATGTCAGCCATGGAGGAAGACGCAGCGTTAAAGTTAGTTGAAATAATAGTAAGGGCTATTTTTTGGAAGGAACAAGTAACCATGGGAAGGGGCAATGATGCAGGCTATTTATAGTCTAGAGCGAAATCTCAACTGATGTGTCCTTGGGAACCGCCGCGCAGTAGTTTCGATTCGCGGGGAGCGCCATGTGTCACGTAACATCAGTTATGTCTCCTGTAATCATCGCTTCAATTTATTTCAAGTGGTTTTCGTACCGTCAATCATGTCCTCAAGTCTGCATGATGGCACAAAAAAGGGGGCAATTGTTAACACCCAAAAGTGAGTAGGTCATAGGCCGAGGACTGAGAGAGGGAACCAGGAGTTATGAAATGAAGGAAAGCCGCTCGACAAGGTCAAAAAAGGTATTTGCCAAAAAAGAGTGAAGTCAAAAGGAGGTCATCGGGGCATACTGAAAGACAAAACCCCCTGAGGGTAGGCTACGCCCGAGGGCCAATGAGCCAAGCCGAGGGAAAGTAATTTCCCTAGCCTATAGAGTGCCAAGGTCGAGGTGGCTCAGGTTGCCTAAGCTGTTACCTAAGAAATGCTAGAGCAACTCAGCCACCATGCGGCCAAAGCAAGGCGGGAATTATTTGGAAGGAAAAACGTGGCGCGAAGATAGAACGTGGGAACGGTTGAAGTTCAAGCAGAAGAGCAAGGCCGGAGAACGTGGAGCAACAAGCACTTACCCACTAACTGCGCCAGCGGGGATTGTGGGTAGTTACTTAGCCTCGTTGAGGGCCTATGAAACGATGAGAGCTGTTGATCTTAGATCAATCCGACGGTAGGGAAATGTCGGCTATCATAGTGGCCGACGAGGTCCTGTGTCTATATATAGCAATAGAGTAGAATGTAAAGGACACACATCAATCAATCAAACTCTATGTTTATTTCAATTTATCTTCCTTTATAGCATTTTTACCTTTATTTATGCATTAGCTGTAATATAATCCCACACTCGCGTCCCGTTCTCACCTTGCCTAACCATTTCTAGAGGAGTCAGAAAAGCCATAGTCGAGTAGCAGAGTTCCCTCCTCGACACAATTTCTTCAAGAAAGAGGAATCAAATATTGTCTAAACCTCTCACCAACACCAAAGCTAGGACCTAAGAGTTTGGCGACAACAATAACCGATAAAAATTGGCATATTTTGTCATCTTTACTGACATAATAAATTTAGTAAAAAAAACAAATCTAGTAAATGTGCTTTAATATTATGTCATATAAGAAAACATCCCTATATAATTATAAATCTTTTGTCGTATCTCACTAAAATAATATATACTTTGTCGTATCCAATCAAAAACATTTATAAGTTAGAAAATATCTTGTGAGAAAAATATTTAATTTTCATTGTACGTGTTCTAAAGTTTATTTTTATTTGACCTTTTTGTGTCTTTTTAATAGTAAAAGGTTTCTAAAAGTATCTTAGGCTCTGTTTGACGCGTCCCATTCGCTAGTGGATAGCGGATGAAAGTAGCAAATGAAACTAGCGGGTGAAGAGTACACGTGTTTAGTAAGCACTAGCGTTTAGCGTTTTTCGGGTAGCGTTTAACGTTTTTTCAAACGTTACTTCAATTAGCGTTTCAAAAAATGCTAGCGGATAGCGTCTCACTTTTTTTGGCATTTTTACCCTTGTTATTTTTCTTAAATTTCTTCTCTATCTTTATTAAATAAATGTAATCATGAATTAAATAAATATATCTTTTTATGTCATTTTACATTTATCAGCTAGTTCAACTGCTAGTTTTACCAAACACATCAATTGTTATTTGCTATCCGCTAGTTTATCCGCTATCTACTACTTTATACCAAACATAGCCTAAGTATAACTAAATTGCCATACTTTATATATTTTTTACATGCCATACTTTATATGTAACCGGATAAAATTTCCATATTTTCTCATCTTTACTAATATAATAAATGCGCTTCTATATTATGTCACATAATTTGGGAGCATTTTTATATATAATGTAACTTGAGATAACATCACAATATAAATATATGTTTTTGTCTTATCCAATCAAAATATTTTACACGTTAGAAAATATGTCATTAGAATAATATTTGACTTTCATTTTGTTCTAAAGTTGATATTTATTTGACATTTTATTGTCTTTTTAGATGGCGGTGGGCACAATTACACTTTGACCCAATCCGACCCAACGTGCAACCCAATCCGACCCAACCGACAAAATCCAGATAATTCCTTCGGGTAACTGGGTTGAGTTGGTTTTAAAATAGAACACATAGAGTACGGGTTGGGTAGTGGGTTTGGAAACATAGAACTCACTAAACACAACCCAACCCATAACATTTTGACGTTACATATACTAATTTTGAGTGTGAGACCTTATATATATATAACAATTGATAACATAATTCTAAGTGCCTATAACTCTTAAATAAATTTTCAATTTCAATCAACCAAAATTTCAATGTTAAAAATAATTTCACTCATCTTTGGAAACGAGTTCGAGAGAACTTAATTTTGTCTACATTAAAAATTAACTCTGATGTCAAAATTAACTAAAGTCTACGTGCATATTACTCTTAAATATGTGATAGAATATGTGACTCATAATTTTTCTTACTATAGTTTAATTTGCAAACTTTATATTATTTTTTTTTTTGACATAAAATTGACACACTTTAACTGATAAAAATTTGCATATTTTATCATCTTTACTAACATAATATATCAAGTAAAAAACAAATATAATAAATGCGCTTCTAAATTTGGTATCTTTAGCACGCAACTGTAGAGACTAAAAGTATTTTTGTATAACTAAATTGCCATACTTTATAATTTTTTTTGACAGAAGTTTGCCATACTTTATATGTAACCGATAAAGTTGCCATATTTTATCTTTTTTACTAACATAATCAATGTGCTTCTACTTTATATGTCACATAATTTGGGAGCCTTTATATAACATGTCACTTTAGATAACATCACTATACAAATATATATTTTTTGTCGTATCCAATCAACATATTTTAGAAATTAGAAAATATCTCTCGAGAAAAATATTAATTAACTTCCATTTTGTTCTAAAGTATATATTGAGTTGACCTTTTAATGTCTTTTTAGTTTGGTGTGAGCACATACACGTTGACTCAACTTAACCCGCAACCCAATCCAACTCAACCGACAAAATCCAAATAATTTGTTCGGGTAACTAGGTTGGGTTTAGGGAGATACATAGCGCATGGGTTGGGTAGCGGGTATGAAAATTTAGAACTCACTAAACCCAACCCAACCCATAACATTTTGACCTTACATATGCTAATTTTTTTTGTTTACGACCTTACATATACCAATTGATAACATAATTCTAAGTGCATATAACTCTTAAATAAATTCTCAATTTCAATCAACCAAATTTCAATGTTAAAACTAATTTCTCTAATTTCAATGTCAATAAATTCTCAACTAACATTTGAATATGTGACTTATAATTTTTTTGGTTTGCTAATGTATAAACCAGTTCCAAAAGCACGACCCAAAAAGCGTCTCTGAACAAAGTATAGCACGCCTCACTCGGACATTCGGGACCAACGGTCAGGATCACTAGGCCAGATCCGACGATCAAGACCGAGGTACTTCATCTATAAATAGATGTGCAGACCACCTACTCCAGGTACGTTCTCTTTCCTTGCACATTCTGCCTTACTCATATACTAACTTAGGCATCGGGTGTCTACAGGTACACCCCACCCGACGTGGGACGAAGACTAACTCGCACCGCCCGAGCTCAATCTTCAAGGAGCCATCTCCAATCTTCAAGGACCACGAAGAAAAATCCACAAGCTCCTCAGACAAGGTAAATCTGAATTCACGGACCAAACACTACTTCTAATCATGTGGTAGAATTTAACATGAGAATTTTAGGGCATTCCTGGGGTGAGTTGTTAGATGATTTTGTTAATTTTATGGCTACCAACACCCAAGGAATATTTGAGAAGTCTAAACTGTTGGTGTCCAAGACGTAAAAGAACTTGGGCCAGCAAAAGGTAGGATATAATATCCGTTTAAATAGAAATTTCGTCTCTACTTCTTTTTGATATGACTATTGTAAGTTTATCCTACAATTTTTAGATAAAATAGAATTTGGCCCAATTGTTAGGTATAATTCCTGTTCAAGAAACTTTTAGAACAAGCAGTTTCATGGGGAGAGATATGATCTATTTAGTTTCTTTAAGACATTTTCGTATGAACAAAATTGTGCTTTTCATTAGATTCATGGGTTTTCTGGAAAAAAAATTTGTTTTGTATTTGATTAAAGGCAAAATTGCTCTCGGGGTCCCTTAACTTATTTTCAGGTAATGGATAGGTTCCTAATTTTTTTTTTGTAACGAATACATTACATATGTTTTTTTTTTGTAATGAATATGTCCCTTATGTTTTAAAATCATTGCACTGTTGCCCTTTTCAGGTTTCAAATCGGTCTCTTATGTTATTTTTTTGTAACGAAAGGGTCTCTTATGTGTTAAAATGGTTGCATCATTGCCCTTTTTGTAATCGTTCGGCCGGGCCAAAATCCTCGAGAAACCGGGTCCGCCCAATCCAACCTCAATAAATGACCAAGGCGCACACTCATAACGCTTCGCCGCCTCCAACGGCCAGGATCTTCCTCCCGTATCCCACGCCTCTGGTACGCTCCTTTCCTCTAAAAATAGAGGAACAACACCTCCTCTACGGTAACTTCTTCTTATTCTATGCCTCTGACATTTTCCTCGCTCTGCCTCTCTCTCTCTTTTTCCCTTATCTCGGTCTCATACTGACTTGAGCGTCGGAGTGTCTTGCAGGTACCACCCACTCGACGTGGATATTCAAGCTACGTCGAGCCGCCCGAGCTCCATCTTCCACCATCAAGGTCTGACTCTTCTCTTCAAGGACTTCTCCTTCTTCATTCTGAATCACTTCAACTTAGTACCCCGGATCCGGACCTTTTTCGAGTTCTAGGTACCGAACAATGGTGACCACAAAGGGAGTTAGATCGCTAGCTCCCATGATTCATCAAGATTATACATCCTTGGAATACGCCGCTATTCCTGAGACCCTACGTCCCCAATGACGTCTTAATCAGCAATGATCTCGGATCTTCCCTCATATGCTTCGGGTACATCGAGGTATGTTCCACTCGCCACCATACGCTCATTACTATTTCTTGGTAATTTGTAGGACCGACGCAACAGGTGAATCATTTAAGGGAATCTCCTCATGAAGAATTCTCACCTCGGGCTATTCTTTCATCTCTACGCACAAGCTCGTTGCTGAATAGCCAAATCTGGCTCCAATAGCTCGCCTATCCGAGCTTGTTGCTGAATAGCCTAATCTGGCTCCAATAGCTCGTCTATCCGAGCTCGTTGTTGAATAGCCTAATCTGGCTCAAATAGCTCGTTGCTGAATAGCCTAATCTAGCTTCAACAGCACTTCTTTCTGAGCTCTTGTAGAATGGCCCGCAGCGGCCTCAACGACTCTCTGACCTCCGAGTCCAACACTCAATCAGAGAGTCCCAAGAAATGAGTCTGTAGAGACTTCATCTTGCTTCGCGCGAGCCTGAGCTTCCCTTTAATGCTTGAGTTGACGAGCTCATCAGAGGTCAAAGGTTTCCCAATTTCGCTTTACACGAGCCCAGCCTTCCCTCTGATGCCTGGACTGACGAGTTCCATCAGAGGCCGAAGGAAGGAGACCCGTTGTGCGGACGCCCGCAGCGGCCTTAGTAGGATCCACTGAAGGTCTGGCTCCCGCAACAGCTCAAGTAAGAAGGTTGATCGCCCACAGCGGCATCGGTAAAAAGATTGGACGAGAAGGGGGCCTCGGTGCCTTCCTATCTGAATGAGTCAGGGGGCCCGCAGCGGCTTTCTCATCATTGAATTCGGCTCAAGGAATCAACCATCTCGATACTTGCGCTACTGGTCACTACGGCCCTAATCCATAGGTTTGAACACTTGTGTGAATTCTCTTAAGTCGCGCGCACCCTCTATTAGGTGCCGCTTGTAACACCCCATTTCTACCTGGCATTTTAAATCAAAAATCAGAGTATAAAAATTCATTTTCTTTATTACATCCAAACGGGATGCTACACTTACGTCATCACAATCAACAACAAAATAACTTAAACGTCTCTTTAATTCAAAGAATACGTAACACCAGTCAAAGGACGGAATTCTCAAGCTTCATTAAGTATTGTAAACATCATACATTACGCAGCGGAAAGTAAAACAGTTCTCAAAGAGACAAAACACAGTCTCAACCAAAATGTAGAATCATCAAGTATAACAGCTCAATAGTGAAGCACAAAATAGCTATAATCCTAACCCATCCCCTAGGTGCTACGTATCAGAGCAGACCGACTCGGGAATGAAGGTAGTAAGCCCTCACTCATGGCTACCTGTGGTGAACAACAACAGAAAGGGGTGAGTCTCAAACCACATAATAGAGACTATAATAAACAGTTTATTTAATCATAGTATCACACACATACAGTCATACAGCAACATTATTTATAATAATCATCACCCAACAACACACATGCCTTTTATGAGAATGTATGCAATGCAGTTATGCATGTAGTACCATTTGCCCCCATGGCAGCATCTGTCATACCCCAATTTTGTCCGGCTTAGGTCAAAACCCTAATTTTCCACTAAAACAAGTAAACTATGAAGTGAGTATCATTTTGCATGCATTTCTAGGGTTTCTAGGGTTTTTCCTAGCTCAAGGGGTATTTTGGTAATTTCACCAAAAAGGACGCATTTTCTCATTAGGCATGCATTTTAAAGTGTTGAAAACTATGGTGGAATTTACAAAGTCATGTCTTAAGGGAAAATGCATTTTAAGCAAAAATTAGGGTTTTCAGGACAAAAAGGGCATTTTGGTCATTTCACTAAAATTAATAATTTCTCGGTAAGAACCACTATGCATCTCTTGAGGAATTTATTTGGGTCCAAGTGAGTGGAGTTGTGCGCATCATTGGAATATTTTTGGCATGAAATTCAGTTTTTGAACAAAAGGGTATTTTGGTCATTTTGCAAAGTAGGATATCAGTTGGGCTTGGATCTCCAAGATCTCCTAAAAAAACCCTAGCCGTTCTCTCTAAGCAACTGAAACCCTAGTCTCCCTCTCCAAGTAATTGAAACCCTAGTCTTCCTCCCCAAGTAACTAAAATCAAATCAAATCTAGGTAAATCAAATAATTAATGGTCAGACCTAATTTTCTAGTATAAATATACCTCAACCCTTTTGCTCAAAAAAGAAGGAAAAAAAACCCTAGCACACCATACTCTCCTTCCCTCTCCTTGTTTCAGCGGAATTCCCCTCCTCCATTCTCATCCAAATTCTTCAAAAATCAACCATCAAACCTTCATTATTCTTGATTCCTACACTAAACATCCTTCTAAGTTCCATAATCCTTCAAGTTCCATCAAAATCCACTCAAGAAGAAGGGTTTGCGTGAGGATTCAAGCTTGTTGGGGCTGTTCTTCAAGAGTTATTACTTCCATTTTGCATCTTTCTTCCTTTTCTAGCTAGATCAAGAGGTAAGCTTCTTATATTTTGCATTTTCTTTAATCATCAACATGTAAATCTCTCTCTCTACTCCTCTTTCCTTTCTCAAAAGGCTTAGAGGACTTGTTTCCAACATTATGACAAGGACATTGGGAGCCTTGGGTGTTGGCAATGAGTCCTTGGCCTTGAGAGGAATTTTCTTGTGTTTTCACCATGTTATTTCCTTGCATGTTCCATCATATTTGTATGATTTAAAGTCAAAAATAGCTCACCATTCATATGTGGGGTTTTGCCAAGGGGAAGATTAGGGTTCTTGTGTGTTTTTGCTTATTTCATGTCTTGTGTTTTATTGGTAACTTGATTGTGGGTATGTGTAGCCTAGGATTTAATCCCAAAATTAGGGGTTTGTGTTTCTTTGGTTTCTTTTGATTCTTTAGTGTGAATAAATATTTGTTCTACTTGATCATTGTTTTGTAACATAGCATAATAATTTAGGATTTAATCTTGTGTTGATTGTGCATTTTAATCATTTCATTTCGCATTTGGTTATGGAGTAGAAGTTGGTTGAAGCGTTCTACTTCTTTTCAAATTTTCTTTCCAAACCATTGTTTTCAAAGAAAAAAAACAACAAAATATATTTTCTTTTAATAAATCTTTTCCAAAACTCATAAGGAGGCAAGTCGGACGTACGGCCGGTGTTGTCTAGCGTCCTGAGACCGGAGCTGTACAGCTCAAACGTCTTAGGATACTTGTGAGAAATAAAACAAAAAATCAAAAAAGATCATTTTCCAAAAAGTAGTGGGGCACGTCGTCCGTACGGGCGGGGATGTCTATGTTTTAGGTCTATTGGACTGTACAGTCTAGGACCGAGAACCCCTACAATAAAAAACACCAACACACCTCTTTCCTAAAAAAATCACAAAAGCCGTCTTCGGACGCAAAAAGCGCACTTTCAAGAATCACAAAAGCCGTCTCCGGACGCAAAAAGCATACTTTCAAAAATCACCAAAGCCGTCTTCGGACGCAAAAAAACAAGAACTACGTAGCTTTGATCCCTCAGCCAGTGAGGGTACGTAGGACCGGGTTCATGTCCCGTCAAGCACCCTTTTAAAAAATCCTTGTTTTGTTCCGCTTTTCAAGGATATCAAAAATATTCTTTTTCTCGTTTCCAATAAAATATTTTCTCAATCAAAAGAAAAGCAAAGAAGTAGAACGATTTATTTCAAATCAAATATTTCAAAACCACACATCAAATTAAAGGTTCCCTTTCGGTGAAAGGAGGTACGGTGCTTATACCTTCCCGTACCTAACCGAATCCCAACCTACATCTCTTGTTTTCAAAAAGGACCACCCGCCTTGTATAAAAAGACGTTTTTTCAATGTTTTCGCCTCAAAACCAAAATATTGGTGGCGGCTTCATAAACCTTCCCACGTTGTACATCGAGAAGTCCAAACCGGATTTTTCGGGTGCAACAAATTGCAAGACTTCACTGGGACAACTTTTCTTTTTTAGAAAAAAAATGAGGGTCAAGCCTAATTAATTTGGTGCGTGGTTTAAATTGTTTGAATTGAAAATTTTTCGTTCTATCTCCTCTTTTTCTTCCTTTTCTTTTTCTTTTTCTTTTCTTTCTTTGTCTGTAAATGCTTGATGGTTTCTCTTGCATTATTGTGTACATTGTGTTGCATTCATGTGCATTTGTTTATTTCTACACTTGCTTCTTCTCTTACCCCTTTCTTTCTTTACTTATGCATCATATTCCCCTCATCTTGCATGTTCCCCTCTTCTTCGCTCCCTTTCTTTGGTAAGTTCATGCATTATTCCCCTTCTATTATGATCCCCTCTTCTTAGCTCCTCTTCTTAAGGTAAGTAGAGTTTTAGATGATTGTTAATACCTTAGGTTGATTTCTTGCTTAGACTTGAATGATATGTGCAAAACCCTAGGGTAGATGACTCTCTTTGTCTGGATCAAGCTTCGGATTTTCCTTGCGGTGGGGGGTATATGCATCATTATGCTCCTACACACACTTTCACTTGTTTTTACCCTTGTGTGATTTTTGGTGAGACAGCCCTATACCCGGGCTAGAGTATATCTTAGGCTAGAACGAAGTCATTAGTGGTCACACACCGACGTCACGTCTTTTAAATGTGTGGTTGCGAAGACTTCACCTAGAGTTTGGCTTTGTTCGAAGGGCTCATCACTTGGACGTCGTCCTGGCGATCGGCGCGCTCGGATAAGGTCGTTGGCTCTAGGAACCTTATTTAGGCCCTCTTTTTTAGTGCCTTCCTTGAAATGTGTACCCTTAGAAAAGCCTTAGATCCTGTCTCCTAAGGAACCTTGTAGGACACCAAGGAGCTTGCATACCCTCAAGATCGAAATTTTTGTGAAAATAAACCGTTGTTTTTCCAAAATGTATAAATGTCCAACTTTTGAAAGTCGTTATGTTGAAATTCAAACATCATGCATTCATTCATTTCGCATGCATTCTCACCGGTGTAGGGAATTGTGGGTATCGGTGACAATTTCCTGGCACTACGTGAGAGAAACGCATCCGCATTTCATACGCATACATATATATTTATGCATCCATTCATTTCATGCATTCTAGCACTCATAAAAACATTTCTTTCCAAGTTCGGAGAGAAAAAGGCAAGCCGGTTTCGTCCACATCGCTACTTTACCCGTTTGCAAAGCAAAAGCGATGGCGTCCAACGAAGACGCTTTGGGTCCGAGGAAACAACGGTAGAGATCCTTAATCTGGAGCAAATGGCTCGGAGAACCAAGCTCAAAAACTAAGATGGAGGCCATGGAAGCTCGGATGGCGAGGTAATGAATATGATGCAAAATCGAGGAGGCGGAGCGCAGCTGCGGCCATCGCCACTGCGATCGTGAATTCGAAGGACCGTTACCTTTGTTTCTCCTCCCGTATCACCGAGATCGTGAATCGCTTCATCCTCTCCCGGACTGTGAGTCATTATTCGGGGCAAATGGTCGACACGACAAATACACAAAGGTATCCTTGGGGATGCCCATGAATTATACACCATCCACCACGTGAAGGCATTCCTGTGGTGACAAGTCACCTCTGTGTGGTTGCTTCTATTGGAGCGTGGGTGTGCCACACATTCGATCCCTAGTCCCGAGTTCCCTGCTCCTGCTCCGAGATTACTATGAATCCTCCAAATGTCGCTTATCAAATGGGAAACCCCGCCAAGATGATGGGGTTACTACTTCACCCGAGGGGCTATCCTCGGGGCGGATGGTTGAAAGTTCACGACCAAGGGACGAGATATCATTTGCTAGAAGAACGATTGAGGGCAATGGAAGGGTCGTACAAGGGCGGCTAAGGATGCGCGGGACTGTGTGTCTTGTTCCAGGTGTTGTTATACCTCCCAAATTCAAAGCGCCAGATTTTGATAAGTACCGTGGCACTAGGTGTCCCTCCAGCCATCTGACGATGTATGTTAGAAAGATGGCAGCTTATGCCCATGATGATAAAGTGTTGATCCATTTCTTTCAAAACAGTCTGACCGGAGCGTCTCTAGACTGGTATATGCAGCTGCAATCCTCCGACATCCATAGTTGGAAGGATCTCTCTCAAGCGCTTTCTTAAACGAAGATCGATACAATATGGATCTTGCTCCTGACAGATCTCAGCTACAACACATGAGCAAAGGCGACAGGGAATCATTTAAGGAATATGCTCAGAAGTGGAGAAGTGTAGCAGCCCAGGTAAAGCCACCGTTGACAGAAAAGGAAATGGTATATATGTTCATGGAAACTCTCCCGTGGATATACTATGATCGGTTGGTGGGTAGTGTCTCCTCTAGTTTCTCCGATATGGTGGTCATTGGGAGGCGTTTGGAACATGGATTGCGTAGTGGAAAGATTGCCGAGGTTTTGGCAACCCCGGTGGGCGTAAGAAACCTTTTTCTAATTTCCTAAGAAAAATGAAGGGGAAACGAATGTCATTACGCAGCGGGGAGGTCGATCCTTCAACTCTCCACCACGTAAAGTTCCGTTCTCTATTCCTCGCTCCGCCTTGGCAGATAATCCGAGTCACGGGACTCGGAACTACCAAGAGAGAGACGTGCGGTTTGATCCGATTCCCATCACTTATATTGAGTGCTTTAATCACCTCATTGCCAAGAATCTAATTAACACTCGCCTCTATGAAGCGGCTCAACCCCTTCCTCGGGGGGATATAATGCCGATGCAACATGTAGTTTCCACAATGGAGGGGTTGGTCATACAATCGAAGATTGCAAGGCATTCAAGTATGTAGTCCAGACCTAATTGATGCTAATTGGTTATCTTTTAAGCAGACCAATCCGAGCACGACAAGTAATCCCTTGCCAGGTCATGGGGCACCATCTGTCAATGCCATAGAGGATTCTGGGAGCCAGATCATGATAAGAAATGTTGAGAGTATCAAGACTCCTCCGGAAGACATATATCTTTGAGCTATGCAGAGGGGAATAATTCGTAAAGGCGTGTGTGTGTCTTGACCACACGTGTGTGCAGGTGCTTGTGAGGTTTTCAAGTCTGTTTTACAAGATCTGATGGACCGTTATGTAGTTCGGTTAGAGGTAGTTGAGAAAGAAGAAGGTGTGCTCATGTTACAGTTCAATGATGGCAGAGATACCAAAAAGCCAATTGAAAGTCTGCGCAATCCTGATCTAAAACTGGTTCAAGCCAAGGCTAGACCAATAGTCACTGAAGACTCAGTTCCCTTCTCTTGCGAGGAAGAAATCAATGAAGATGTAACGGCAGTACCTACAAAAGAAGGATGTTGGGATACCCTAGGGGTGCCCAGTGGAAAGTTTGATTACTTGGTCAGATATGATGCTCCCAAGAGTGCTCAAATCCGAATGGAAGACATCCAGCCCACAGGATGGGATGAGGAAGATGAGCAACACAACCAAGTTGCTGTCATTATGGATAGTTCTGAGTCTGAAGAAAGAAGAAATAGATGGTTGGCCAAGCTGAGAGGTCAGGACCCCTGGTCAAAGAAGATTCCGATTTGTGATCTCTACCAGAGTTTCAAGAGTGCCGGTATGCTCACTGCTATTGAGGATGATTCAAAGAATGAAGAAGGCAGAGCCAGTTTAGTCTGTCGCTGCAGCGCTACAAAGGAGCTCAAGAACTGGGAAGCTGTTGACTTGCCCACTACCTTTAGTTCAAAGTAAT
This sequence comes from Oxytropis ochrocephala, assembly GCA_020916435.1. NCBI lineage: Eukaryota > Viridiplantae > Streptophyta > Magnoliopsida > Fabales > Fabaceae > Oxytropis > Oxytropis ochrocephala. The sequence continues at coordinate 47,435,985 of CM037091.1, read as the reverse complement.
GATTGTAATGCACACCTTTGGCTTTGCCCAAGGCCTTAGGGTAGTTTGTTAGGGCATGCATGTTTTTATTTTCAACAACATTATCATCAATAAAAATGCTTGTTTTGAATTTCATCAATAAAATTTCCTTTTCTTCATTTATCTATTTGTTTTCTTTCCGCTTTGTTATGTTTGTTTCGCTTTTCATTCTAGTGTCTGCTTCCCCGAATGCGGATCAAAAGTAATTATCTCTGAAAATAATAGTGCCAACAATTCCTATTACGACTTTGATCATCCGATTAACCAAACCGAAGGGGATGTTGATGAAAACTGGGAAACTCCTCCTGAATTAATGAGATTAATAGAGCAAGAAGAAAGATAATTCAACCTCATGGGGAGCCGACCGAGATTGTCAACTTGGGTACGTAAGAGGATAAAAGGGAAGTCAAGGTTGGTACCGCCATGGAAGATGGTGAACGCAAAAAAGTTAATCCACTCTTGCATGATTATCTTGCCGACGCTCTTTGCATGGTCATACAAAGATATGTCGGGGTTAGATACCAACATTGTTGAACATAAGTTGCCGGGTCAAGCCGAGTGCCCACCAGTCAAGCGAGAAATTAAAGAAGAATGAAGCCGAGATGTCACCGAAAGTCCGGATGAGGTGAAGAAGCGATTTGATGCACGGGTTCCTAGCGTGGCCAAAGTACCCACAATGGGTTGCCAATATTGTCCCAGTTCCCAAGAAGGATGGGAAGGTCAGAATGTGCGTCGACTACAGAGATCTGAATCGTGCTAGTCCCAAAGATGATTTTCTCCTTCAAAAAAAAAAAAAAAAAAAAAAAAAAAAAAAAAATATAAAAAAAAAAAAAAGGGAAGAGGGCAAATATATAGGAGTAAATAAATTATTGTCCTTGAGTTAATTTTTTTGAGAAAACGAGCAATCGTGATTTGAAATAAAGTTCGACCATCTTCCCATATTCTCGAAAAAAACTATGCTACCCATTGTAAGCCAAAAAATCCAAGAATCACCCTAGACAAGGATCACCTCAAATGTCAAAAAAGATGCATCACTTTTATCAAGCTCACCCGAGCCAAAGGAAAAAATCAAAAAAGAAAAAATCAAAGAAAAAATCAAAAAGAAAAAAAAAAAAAAAAAAAAAAAAAAAAGGATTTAAAAATGAAAATCCCAAAAATACAAAAAAGGTGGCGGTGATACACGTTACCACAAAACACAAAAGATCCTTGTCTCAATAAACCGCAAATACTTCCCTTTGACCTCGGCATCCCGCCATCCACCAGCCCTTAGCCAGGAATAAAACTTCCAAACACCTCATCAAGCCAAATAACCATCATAAATCATCAAACGTCAGCCAACACCGAATAAAAATCATCCTACCATTAGCTTCAAACACTTCATTAAACCCAATCATCCTTCCTCCACAAAAACCCACAATCTCCAAAAATCCATTCCGATCAATGATCGATTGTTTTTGTTTTCTCAGAGTTTTAGCTTTAGGACAAATAAGTTTATTTACTTAAATATGTTTGTCGGAAAAAAAAAAAAAAAAAAAAAAATCTCAAAAAAAAAGGAGAAAGAAAAATCAAAAGGCTGGCACTCCAAGATTCATTCAAATTACAATTATATCAAGGCAAAGTTTTAGAGATCACCAAGCGGGTTGAAGCTGCCTCATATTCAAGTATAACCAGTTCAGTGGTTGCCAAGTTTGTCAAGAAAGATCTGATCTGCCGTTACGGTCTTCCCAACAAAATCATCACTGATAATGGCAGCAACTTGAACAGCAGAATGATGAAGGACCTATGTGCTGAGTTCAAGATTCAGCATCACAATTCATCCCCGTACCGTCCCAAGATGAATGGGGCAGTTGAAGCGGCCAACAAGAATATCAAGAAAATAGTGCAGAAAATGGTGGTAACCTACAAAGACTGGCACGAAATGCTCCCTTTCGCTTTGCATGGCTATCGTACCTCGGTGCGTACATCGACTGGGGCAACCCCTTTCTCCCTGGTATATGGGTCAGAAGCAGTGCTTCCCATTGAGGTTGAAATACCTTCCCTGCGGGTACTAATGGAAACCAAGTTGGAAGAAGCAGAGTGGGTACAGGCCCGTCTGGATCAGCTAAATCTCATTGAGGAGAAAAGAATTGCAGCCTTGTGTCATGGGCAATCAGATCAACAGAGGATGAAAATCGCTTTCGACAAGAAGGTTCGTCCCCAGAATTCAATGAGGAGAACTAGTACTCAAGAAGATTCTCGCTTATTCGAGTGATCCCGTGGGAAGTGGACGCCCACCTATGACGGACCGTCATGTGGTCAAGAAAGCCTTTCCGAGGAGCGCGATACTCACAAATATGGATGGCGAAGATCTCAAGAACCCACCAATTCCGATCAAGTGAAGAAGTATTATGCCCGAAAGAAATAAGTAAAAAAAAAAAAGAGAAAGATAAGCCCGAAAAAAATAGCTCGCTAGGTTGAAAACCGAAAGGGCGGCCTAGGCAAAATCAGAGCGACCCGGTGGATTGAAAACCCGCAAAGGGCGATCCAGGCAAAAATTAGGGTCAGAAAGCTTGGGCATGAAAAGTAGGCAAGGGCATACAACACCCCGAAGGTCTGGTTAAGAGGGTGGTCAAAGTCATGGAAACAAATGGTTGACACTATCCCACAGAGATGGACAGTCGAAAATTAGCTTCTCTCTTTTCGTGTCTTTTTGTAGTTTAAACTTTCAAATGTATTGAACAGTCGGCGTAACCTTTGTATGACCAAACCTCGATCAATAAAGTTCAATCTTTCATATATCTGCTTGCTATTTTCGCTTTTTCTCGCTCTCAAAATAAGCGTTTTCCTGATGATGATGATGACATTGATCTGTAAAACATGTGCATAAATCATAAAGCATCACAATCATTGCGGAATTTCTAAAGGTCATGGAAAGGAAGCAACTTTCCAAAGCAAATTAAGTTCGCAAATAAACAATTATGCTCGTAATCATCCTCAAATGATAAAATTATAAAGCAAATCTGCACTTGGCTCATACGCCACCACAATCCTAATCAGTTCTGCAGTCGTGTCACGGGTTGGCCGAACCAAAGAAAAGAAAAAGCCAAAAGAGCAGATGAAAAACAGATGATCAGAAAAAAGAAAGCTGATCAAGAAAAATTAAATCAAAAGGAAAACCTCAAGAGTGTTTCGCCACATGCATCATCACGCCGAAATCATAGCATTGCATGCACTCGCATAACATGCTCCTGCATAACATGCCTTTGCATAACATGCACCCATGCTTCATGCACCATCCTTGCATCAATCGACGTATGCGGTACCTCAATTCAATACCCGGCAAAGATTGGCTATCTCAATCACCAATCAACAGATTTGCGAATCCCCGGGACCCACGTGTCCCCTTCAGACCAACGCGTCCTTTCGGATCTGCTCGTTATCGAGCACCGACAGATCATCGCACTTAGGGTCCTTCATTTTAGTTCAAATCAACAAATTCCAAACAATGACTTTGAACTCGACCTTCATTTCGCCAAGTCATCACCGAGCATGACGGATCGGCCCTCACACCTTGTGTCCTTCATTTCGCCAAGTCATCACTGAGCATGACGGATCGGCCCCCCCAGACCTCGTGTCCTTCAGACTAGCTGTGTCAGTATAAAGCATAGCGTAAGTCCATCCAGGTAAAATGTATCAGTCCCACAACTTGATATTGAACCTCAGGCCGCTCGATTAGGCCACCTTCAGAGCCCGAGTGCTCCTTTAGAGCCACAAGTGCTCCTTCAGAACCCAAGTGTTCCTTCAGAGCCACAAGCGCTCCTTCTTTGCATCGCATTCTTTATCGCTTTATTTCTTGTTTTTCTTTGCTCGAGGTTGGCACCAACTGCTTTCTGCCAGGTGTCGCCTACCGTAGGTCGTACACTCTTTATCGCTTTCTTTATTGCTTTCTTTATTTCCTCGATTAATCGGCCTACCGAGAGGCCGGCCGGTACATTCTTTATCACTTTCTTCATTTTCTGCCAGTGTCGGCCTACCAGAGGTCGATACCATCTTTACTGCTTTATTTCTTGTTTTTGCCACCTGAGGGTGGGCACCAACCTATTTCCCGCTTTTGTTGGCTCATTTGGGCTGGCACTTCATTCATTACATCATTTCTGGCCGCATCCATTCACCCAAAGAAAAAAAGAAAATTCGGTTTTTCCTAAGTTGACAAAATCGGTATAATTTACGAATTCTTTATCTCTATTTTGCCTCTAATATGTTTCGGCCAATTCATATTCCTTGTTAAAATCTAGATAAAGAGGGGCAAATTGTCATACCCCAATTTTGTCCTAACTTAGGTCAAAACCCTAATTTTCCACTAAAACAAGTAAACTATGAAGTGAGTATCATTTTGCATGCATTTCTAGAGTTTCTAGGGTTTTTCCTAGCTCAAGGGGTATTTTGGTAATTTCACCAAAAGGACGCATTTTCTCATTAGGCATGCATTTTAAAGTGTTGAAAACTATGGTGGAATTTACAAAGTCATGTCTTAAGGAAAATGCATTTTAAGCAAAAATTAGGGTTTTCAGGACCAAAAGGGCATTTTGGTCATTTCACTAAAATTAATAATTTCTCGGTAAGAACCACTATGCATCTCTTGAGGAATTTATTTGGGTCCAAGTGAGTGGAGTTGTGCGCATCATTGGAATATTTTTGGCATGAAATTCGGTTTTTGAACAAAAGTATTTTGGTCATTTTGCAAAGTAGGATATCACTGGGCTTGGATCTCCAAGATCTCCTAAAAACCCTAGCCGTTCTTCTCTAAGCAACTGAAACCCTAGTCTCCCTCTCCAAGTAATTGAAACCCTAGTCTTCCTCCCCAAGTAACTAAAATCAAATCAAATCTAGGTAAATCAAATAATTAATGGTCAGACCTAATTTTCTAGTATAAATATACCTCAACCCTTTTGCTCAAAAAAGAAGGAAAAAAAACCCTAGCACACCATACTCTCCTTCCCTCTCCTTGTTTCAGCGGAATTCCCCTCCTCCATTCTCATCCAAATTCTTCAAAAATCAACCATCAAACCTTCATTATTCTTGATTCCTACACTAAACATCCTTCTAAGCTTCCATAATCCTTCAAGTTCCATCAAAATCCACTCAAGAAGAAGGGTTTGCGTGAGGATTCAAGCTTGTTGGGGCTGTTCTTCAAGAGTTATTACTTCCATTTTGCATCTTTCTTCCTTTTCTAGCTAGATCAAGAGGTAAGCTTCTTATATTTTGCATTTTCTTTAATCATCAACATGTAAATCTCTCTGCTACTCCTCTTTCCTTTCTCAAAAGGCTTAGAGGACTTGTTTCCAACATTATGACAAGGACATTGGGAGCCTTGGGTGTTGGCAATGAGTCCTTGGCCTTGAGAGGAATTTTCTTGTGTTTTCACCATGTTATTTCCTTGCATGTTCCATCATATTTGTATGATTTAAAGTCAAAAATAGCTCACCATTCATATGTGGGGGTTTCGGCCAAGGGGAAGATTAGGGTTCTTGTGTGTTTTTGCTTATTTCATGTCTTGTGTTTTATTGGTAACTTGATTGTGGGTATGTGTTGTAACACCCCATTTCTACCCGGTAATTTAAATCAAAAATCAGAGTATAGAAAAATCATTTCTGGTCATCTTTTGGTTTAGTGTGTTATAAAATAGTGAACTGATTGACTATGGGATTACTCAGGTAACTGATACTACTTGCAACAGGCCTTGACCTCCTTTGCAAGGCTCTCAGTGATGCCCTTGTAAATACACCAGCGAAAGAAATTCTGACCTTAGTGGCGAACCACAATTTAGCCATAGTCATTCAGCACACTAATAGTATAACATAAATCAGTCCTCAATAAAATGGAGCGTCACACATCTCTCTTAAAACATTCAATAGTTAACTCATCTCATAAACATAATCAAAATACGTAACACCAAAGAAATAAACTCGTGGAACTATAGTTTCACATAATGCAATGGAAAATACTCATGAATCCAACGAGAACAATTCAAAGAAATCACAAAACAATACATAGAAGGCTCAACAAAGAGCAAAACAAGACAACTATAGTTCATAACCCCAACCCCTAGGTGCTACGTGTCGAGCGGACCGACTCGGGGAGTAGTGAAGGTAGAAAGCCCTCACTCATGACTACCCGTGGTAAACAACAACGAAAGGGTGAGTCTCGAACTATATAATAAAAGTGATAATAAGCAATATATATATCATCATAGTTCACAAAGATACTCAAACACACCAATCATCACTCAACAAAGATTCATGCACTAATGAGAATGAATGCAATGGAAGTATGCATGTGGTACCATTTGCCCTCCGCATTCTCATCAATAATGGAGTCCTCATGACTCGGCCTCCGCCGCCTCTCGGAGCTTCACAATCATTTTATAAGGCCCTCCGCCCGCCTCGAGCTTCACAATCATTTTATAAGCTCTACGACCGATCAGCACTCAATGTATGCATGAGACTCCATGTACAACACAAACACAATCTCAAACAACTTCAATACACACATTAACTCTTACCTCGATATTCAATCTCATTTTATAGCCCCATGGCTTGGCCTCCGCCCATGCCCTCATGGCATGCTCACCACCTCATTGTAAACTCTCACACCATTAAGTCCCAAGGACTAATCTCCTCTAGAGTACTCAACCTCACTCTCGTGGACCTAAACCACCATTTAGGACCAAAACAATCATCTAGGGACCAAATCTGTCACCTAGGGACCAAAACAAACCTCTCTTAGGCACTTGGCAAAGACTAGGCGCCATTTTCCCCACATTCAGCGCCCCGGTGCAACACAAAGACTAGCGCCGAACTCAAGATTTTGGCGCCACGCAACACAACACACTTTGGGCGCCACTTTTCTAGCAACTGCGCCCCGGGCAACACGCACCTAGACACAAACTCGCATACGCTTTGAGACACAATCTCGAGACACGAGCGTGCAGACTAGGCGCCTGGGCGCGTAAGATTTAGCGCCCCGCCTGCACCACTCACCCAACACTTTCAAACCAAAAACCACCCGAGCCAAAATGTTTAAAAATGAATTTGGGCAGGTGAACACAAAATTTGTACGAGGAAATATGTTCGTAAATACAAGTTTCACTCCCGGCCCCAAAACACACACAAAATCACCCCACCGACATTTTTCAAAATGACACTGCAAACTGAAAAACTACTCGAGCCAAAACACTTAAAAATGAATTTGGGCGTGTGAACACAAAATTTGGCACGAGGAAATATGTTCGTAAATACAAGTTTTACTCCCTGCCCCAAAACACACACAAAACAAGCCCCACTGGGACATTTTCAAAATAACACCTGCAACCCGAAAACCACTCGAGCCAAAACACTTAAAATTGAAAGTTGGCAGGTGAATACAAAATTTGGCACGAGAAAATATGCCCAGAAATACAAGTTTCACTCCCCGGGCCCCAAAATACCCACATTCTCGCGCCAGACAAAGAAAACACACTTACCTGGGCCATCACATATGGTGACACAGCGCCATTTCTCTAGGAAATTGGCGCCCTGCACAGCAACACAACACCAACACTACAGTACACAGGGCGCCAGAATCCTAGCACATTGGCGCCCAAACCCCAAAATTCCATTTTCCTCAAATTCTTCCAAACCAAATCACTCAATAATCATTCTAATACTCCTAATTTCATATTCAAACAATCAATTGCATGTTCAATCATCAATCAAAGCAAAATCAAGAACACCAAACCCTAACCTAAAGCCCCAAATCGATTTTAGCATACAAATTATCAAATTCAATCCAACAACCATCCAATTAACAATCAACATCATCAAATTAAGACTCTATGACTTACATACGACCTATTATACCCTCTATTATAGAGTGAGACTCCCCTTACCTCAAATTAACCAGAGAAACTCTCTTTCTCCGAGTCACGTACAATAACCACAAAGAACTATGGAGCTTTCCTCTTCTCCTTTCTCCTGCTGCGAAGCTCTCTCTCCCCTTTCTCTGGGTTTGCGCCGTGCTCTCCTCTCCTTTCTCTCTTCTCCCTTCGCAACCTTTCTTTCTTTTCTCACCAAATGAGAACAAATGCCTAATTTGGCTATATATACATTGGGCCAAACGTGCATTTGGGCCCTTTTACACCCCCTCTCCATTTCTTCCACCATCCCCTTCAATTAAGAAAAATAAAAGACTATATTAACGATTTAATATACTTAAAATAATGCAACACTTTAAATAATTTAATCAAATAATTAATTAAATCATTTAGGGTGTTACAACTCTCCCCCACTTAGGAAATTTCGTCCTCGAAATTCATACCTGATTCAAACAGCTCCGGATACGACTCCCGCATCCTGCTCTCCAGCTCCCAAGTCATACTCTCACCAGCAGCTCCCAACCACACTACCTTGACTAAGGCAATGTCTTTCCCTCTCAACACCTTCACTTCTCTATCATCAATCCTCACTGGCATAGTCTCCACAGTGAGGTTCTCACGTACCTCCACATCATCCATGTGAATCACATGAGACGGGTCTGGAATATACTTCCGAAGCTGTGACACGTGAAAAACATCGTGCAAGTTCGAAAGATTAGGCGGCAAGGCCACCCTATAAGCAACCTTTCCAACCCTCTCAGTGATCTGGTACGGTCCAATAAACCTTGGAGTCAACTTCTTTGCCTTCAGAGCACGCCCAACACCAGTCATAGGCGTGACCCTCAAGAACACATGCTCACCAGCCTGAAACTCCAAGTCCTTCCTCCTCTTATCATGATAACTTTTCTGCCGGCTCTGGGACTCTTTCATTTTCTCCCTGATCATCTTCACCTTCTCCGTAGTCTCCCTAACCAACTCTGGTCCAAGAACAACACTCTCACCGGACTCATGCCAACACAAAGGAGTTCTGCACCTCCGCCCATACAGTGCCTCAAAAGGAGCCATCCCAATGCTCGAATGATAGCTGTTATTATAAGTGAACTCAATCAGTGGGAGATGTGTATCCCACGCACCTCCCTGCTCTAGCACACAAGCTCTCAAAAGATCCTCCAAAGACTGGATGGTTCTCTCTGTCTGACCATCAGTCTGAGGATGATAAGCTGAACTCAACCTCAGCTTGGACCCCAAAGCCTCCTGCAAGCTCCCCCAAAATTCTGATGTAAACCGCGGGTCTCTATCCGACACAATACTCTTCGGAACCCCATGAAGCTTCACAATCACCTGAATGTAAATTCTAGCCAACTTTGGCACAGGAAAGGTGATGTTGATAGGAATAAAGTGAGCGGACTTGGTCAACCTATCCACAATCACCCAAATAGTGTCAGAACCTCTCACAGTAATTTGGCAATCCGGTCCACAAAATCCATGGAAATGCTGTCCCACTTCCATTCCGGAATCTCCAAAGGTTGCATCAACCCCGCAGGCTTCTGGTGCTCAATCTTTGACTTCTGGCAAGTCAAACATGCATATACAAACTGCGCAACATCTCTCTTCATACCAGGCCACCAAAATAGTTTCTTCAGATCATGGTACATCTTAGTAGCACCTGGATGAATGCTCAACTTACTCCTATGGCTCTCCTCAAGTATCATCTTCTTTAACTCAGCATCATCCGGAACACAAATTGCGTCCCTCGAACCTCAACACACCACAGGAATCCAACTCAGAATCCCCATCAACGGTTTGCTCGCCAAAGAACGGCAGAATCTACCAACTTCACATCTAACTTCTGGGCGTCTCTGATACTAACCAAGAAGTCGTTCCCAATCCTCAGCATCCCCAATCTGACACTCTGGGGTGTCACCTCACAAACCAGACTCAAGTCACGGAATTGCTCAATCAATTCCAATTCTCTCACCATCATAGCTGACATATGCAAAGTTTTCCGACTCAAAGCATCGGCCACGACATTAGCTTTGCTTGGGTGATAGTTCAAGCGAAATCATAGTCCTTCAACAAACTCTAACCAACGCCTCTGCCTCATATTCACTCCTTCGGTCAAACAAGTACTTGGACTCTTGTGATCACCGAACACTTCGAATCTAGTACCATAGAGGTAGTGCCTCCAAATTTTCAACACAAACACAATCGCGACCCAACTCTAAGTCATGAGTAGGATAGTTCTTCTCATGGGTCCTCAACTGTCGGGACGCGCATAAGCAACCACCTTCCCATCCCGCATCAATACACCCCCAAACCCATCTTGGAAGCATCGCGACACAACAAATGGTTGCTCCGCACAGTGCAACACTAATACTGAGACGTGGTCAACCTCCTCTTTAGCTCTTGGAAACTCTCTTCACACTTTGCATCCCACACAAATGCCTTTCCTTACACAGTCGGTCGAGTCAACGGAAGGGCTAGCTTAGAGAACCCTTCAATGAACCTCCTGTAATAACCACCAACCCCAAGAAACTCCCGATCTCGATCCACGGACTTTGGGCTCTCCCACCGCAACACCGCATCAACCTTGGTGGATCCACGGCTATACCATCACGAAAAATAATATGACCCAAGAAGCTCACCTCATGCAACTGAACTCACACTTTGACAACTTGGCATACAACTTCCTCTCTTTCAAGACCTCTAGCACCAACCTCAAGTGCTCGCATGCTCTTCCTCGATTTTGAGTACACCGTAATATCATCAATGAAAGCGACCACAAACCGATCCGGATAGCTATGGAAAATTCGGTTCATGTACTCCATAAACACCCCGGTGCATTTGTGACACCAAACGGCATTACAGAGTACTCATAATGCCCATACCTTGTTCGAATCTTTGTTTTACGGATATCCTCATCCTTCACCTTAATCTGGTGATACCCGGACCTCTCAAGTCAATCTTGCTAAACACTTTAGCACCCACCACCGATCCATCGGATCATCTATCCTCGGGAGAGGATACTTATTCTTGATAGTCACTTTATTCAACTGTGCGTAGTCCACGCACGCACGCATACTCCCATCCTTCTTCTTTACCAATAAAACCGGAGCTCCCCATGGTGATACACTAGGCCTCACAAACTTCTTCTCAAGAAGCTCCTCTAATCGCTTCTTTCAATTCACCCAACTCGTAAGGCGACATCCGAGTGCGGTGCCATAGACACGTGCCTAGTACTGTGCACAAGCTCAATCCCGAACTCAACTTCTCTCTCTGCGGGGGCACACTAGGAATCTCGTCCGGAAACACTTGAGGAACTCACACACCACCAGAACCCATCAACCACACATCGGTTCTCGGCAGACATGGACGCAATCAAAGCAAACAACCGACCACCCTCTTTCATTACCTGCGCAATTGCTCGTGAGACAATGAGAGCGCACTCTTCCTCTTCGGGGAAGGAGAAAACTAATAGACTTATCGAGCAGGTTGATGTGCACGTGGTTATCTACTAACCATCCATGCCCGTAATCACATCTAACCCACCCAAAGGCAAACAAATCGGATCAACTAAAAATCTCTGCGCCAAGACCGACAGAGGACACCTAGCACACATCGTGAAGTAGTTCTGGGACCGCCCATTGGAGTGTCGATAACCATCCTCTCTCCATAGTAGACAATACTAAATTTAACTTTTCAAAGACAAACAGATGCAATAAAAGAGTGCGTAGCACCCGTGTCAACAATAGCAACTAAAGGTGTACGGAGATGAAACATGTACCTCGGATATCATTAGGTCCCTCTCAAACTCGCCAATGCAAACACCCTCCAAGTAGATCTTTCCTTCTTAGGCTTGGGGCACTTGAAGCTAATGTGACCAGCTTTCGCCCCACGCTTGAAACATACACTTTCCTTGCGATCACACTCGGATGCCATGTGACCACTCTTTCCACACCTAAAACATCTCTTCACTTCCATCTTACAAATCAAAGCTCTTGTGACTGGCTTGTCACACTTGAAATACACAATATCGGATGGGCGTCTCCCACTTGGCTTCTTGCCCTCATGGTACCTCCTACCTCAAGCAGACTGTTTCCACCATTATACTTGTTACCACCCGAATACCTTTGCTTTCCCTTGTCAGCAGACGTCTCATAAGGCTTACCCCTGTTATGAAATTTCCCCCTCTGGTCTCTCATGACCCTAGAGCGGGCATTGCTGTCTTCCTCATAAATCCTGCAGCAATCTACCAGATCAGCAAATACTCTAATTTTCTGATACCCCACAGCCTGCTTGATATCAGCTCTCAGTCCATTCTCAAACTTAATGCATTTTGAGAATTCAGCCCCAGCCTCAGCATAGTGGGGATAGAACTTGGCCAACTCCGTGAACTTGGCAGCATATTCAGTAACAGACATACTTCCCTGCCTCAGTTCAAGGAATTCCAGCTCTTTCTTACCTCTCACATCCTCCGGGAAATACTTTCTCAAGAATTCCCTTCGGAACACAGCCCAAGTGATCTCCTCCCGTGCAGCACCCAATCTCTCACTGGTCTCTAGCCACCAGTCATCAGCCTCTTCAGATAAAGTATGAGTACCGTACTGACATTCTCGCTCATCGGTCGACCAATCACCACAAGATCCTCTCAATCTCCTTCACCAAGTCAAGGCACCATCCGGGTTGTACCTCCCCTTGAAGGTAGGGGTTCTCTCTCTCGAACGCGTTGCGGTCATGCGGGTCTCGATTCTCGTTGGGTACCCACGATCTGCGCTATAGCTGCAAGGCCTCAAGAAGAGCGATGATCGATCCTTACGCCATATCAACCTAACACCTGCAAAGATAAACAACCGATTCGTAACTATTTTTAAGACACTTAGTTGTCATACACACTATGACAGATCGACACACTTGGCCTGACAGACCGAACTTTTGCTCACGATACCACTAATGTAACACCCCATTTCTACCCTAATTTAAATCAAAAATCGTGAGTATAGAAAAATCATTTCGGTCATCTTTTGGTTTAGTGTGTTATAAAATAGTGAACCGATTGACTATGGGATTACTCGTAATCGATACTACTTGCAGCAGCCTTGACCTCCTTTGCAAGGCTCTCGATGATGCCCTTGTAAATACACGAAATAAAGAAATTACGACCTTAGTGGCGAACCACAATTTAGCCATAGTCATTCAAAGACACTAATAGTATAACATAAATCGGTCCTCAATAAAATGGAGCGTCACACATCTCTCTTAAAACATTCAATATTTAACTCATCTCATAAACATAATCAAAATACGTAACACCAAAGAATAAACTCGTGGAACTATAGTTTCACATAATGCAATGGAAAATACTCATGAATCCAACAGAACAATTCAAATTGCTCAAAACAATACATAGAAGGCTCAACAAAGAGCAAAACAAGACAACTATAGTTCATAACCCCAACCCCAGGTGCTACGTGTCGAGCGGACCGACTCGGGAGTAGTGAAGGTAGAAAGCCCTCACTCATGACTACACGTGGTAAACAACAACAGAAAGGGTGAGTCTCGAACTATATAATAAAAGTGATAATAAGCAATATATATATCATCATAGTTCACAGCATACTCAAACACACCAATCATCACTCAACAAGATTCATGCACTAATGAGAATGAATGCAATGGAAGTATGCATGTGGTACCATTTGCCTCCTCCCATTCTCATCAATAATAGAGTCCTCATGACTCTGCCCTCCGCCGCCTCGGGCTTCACAATCATTTTATAAGGCCCTCCGGCCGCCTCTCGAACTTCACAATCATTTTATAAGCTCTACGATCATGCAAATGAATGTATGCATGAGACTCCATGTACAACACAAACACAATCTCAAACAAACTTCAATACACACATTAACTCTTACCTCGGATTCAATCTCATTTTATAGCCCCCATGGCTTGGCCCTCCCGCCCATGCCCTCATGGCATGCTCACCACCTCATTGTAAACTCAACACCATTAAGTCCCAAGGACTAATCTCCTCTAGAGTACTCAACCTCACTCAGGGACCTAAACCACCATTTAGGACCAAAACAATCATCTAGGGACCAAACTGTCACCTAGGGACCAAAACAAAGACCTCTTAGGCACTTGGCAAAGACTAGGCGCCATTTTCCCCACATTCGCGCGCCCGGTGCAACACAAAGACTAGCGCGCGGCTTCTCAAGATTTTGGCGCCCGTGGCAACAACACGGCCACTTGGGCGCCACTTTTCTAGCAACTGCGCCCGCAGGCAACACGACCTAGACACAAACTGCATACGCTTTGAGACACAATCTCGATACGAGCGCAGCAGACTAGCGCCTGGGCGTAAGATTTAGCGCCCCTGACATCCACTCACCCAACACTTTCAAACCAAAACCACCCGAGCCAAAATGTTTAAAAATGAATTTGGGCGGTGAACACAAAATTTGTACGAGGAAATATGTTCGAAAATACAAGTTTCACTCCCGGGCCCCAAAACACACACAAAATCACCCCACCGGACATTTTCAAAATGACACTGCAACTGAAAACTACTCGAGCCAAAACACTTAAAAATGAATTTGGGCGTGTGAACACAAAATTTGGCACGAGGAAATATGTTCGAAAATACAAGTTTTACTCCCCGGGCCCCAAAACACACACAAAACAAGCCCCACTGGGACATTTTCAAAATAACACCTGCAACCCGAAAACCACTCGAGCCAAAACACTTAAAATTGAAAGTTGGCAGGTGAATACAAAATTTGGCACGAGAAAATATGCCCAGAATACAAGTTTCACTCCCGGCCCCAAAATACCCACATTCTCGCGCCCGGACAAGAAACACACTTACCTGATCCATCACTCTACGGTGACACGGTAGCGCCATTTCTCTAGGAAATTGGCGCCCTGCACAGCAACACAACACCAACACTCCCTGCTACAGTACACAGGGCGCCAGAATCCTAGCACATTGGCGCCCAAACCCCAAAATTCCATTTTCCTCAAATTCTTCCAAACCAAATCACTCAATAATCATTCTAATACTCCTAATTTCATATTCAAACAATCAATTGCATGTTCAATCATCAATCAAAGCAAAATCAATAACACCAAACCCTAACCTAAAGCCCCAAATCGATTTTAGCATACAAATTATCAAATTCAATCCAACAACCATCCAATTAACAATCAACATCATCAAATTAAGACTCTATGACTTACATACGACCTATTATACCCTCTATTATAGAGTGAGACTCCCCTTACCTCAAATTAACCGTAGAAACTCTCTTTCTCCGAGTCACGTACAATAACCACAGCAACTATGGAGCTTTCCTCTTCTCCTTTCTCCCTTGCGAAGCTCTCTCTCTCCCTTTCTCTAGGGTTTGGCGCCGTGCTCCTCTCCTTTCTCTCTTCTCCCTTCGCAACCTTTCTTTCTTTTCTCACCAAATGAGAACAAATGCCTAATTTTGCTATATATACATTGGGCCAAACGTACTTGGGCCCTTTTTACACCCCCTCTCCATTTCTTCCACCATCCCCTTCAATTAAGAAAAATAAAAGACTATATTAACGATTTAATATACTTAAAATAATGCAACACTTTAAATAATTTAATCAAATAATTAATTAAATCATTTAGGGTGTTACATGTGTAGCCTAGGATTTAATCCCAAAATTAGGGGTTTGTGTTTCTTTGGTTTCTTTTGATTCTTTAGTGTGAATAAATATTTGTTCTACTTGATCATTGTTTTGTAACATAGCATAATAATTTAGGATTTAATCTTGTGTTGATTGTGCATTTTAATCATTTCATTTCGCATTTGGTTATGGAGTAGAAGTTGGTTGAAGCGTTCTACTTCTTTTGAAATTTTCTTTCCAAACCATTGTTTTCAAAGAAAAAAAACAACAAAATATCTTTCCTTTTAATAAATCTTTTCCAAAACTCATAAGGAGGCAAGTCGGACGTACGGCCGGTGTTGTCTAGCGTCCACGAGACCGGGTCATGCATGTTCAAACGTCTTAGGATACTTGTGAGAAATAAAACAAAAAATCAAAAAGATCATTTTCCAAAAAGTAGTAGGGCACGTCGTCCAAATGCGGGCGGGGATGTCTATGTTTTAGGTCTATTGGTACTGCATACCTAGGGCCGAGAACCCCTACAATAAAAACACCAACACACCTCTTTCCTAAAAAAATCACAAAAGCCGTCTTCGGACGCAAAAAGCGCACTTTCAAGAATCACAAAAGCCGTCTCCGGACGCAAAAAGCATACTTTCAAAAATCACCAAAGCCGTCTTCGGACGCAAAAAAAAAACAAGAACTACGTAGCTTTGATCCTCGGCAAATGAGGTATGCGTAGGGCCGGGTTCATGTCCCGTCAAGCACCCTTTTAAAAATCCTTGTTTTGTTCCGCTTTTCAAGGATATCAAAATATTCTTTTTCTCGTTTCCAATAAAATATTTTCTCAATCAAAAGAAAAGCAAAGAAGTAGAACGATTTATTTCAAATCAAATATTTCAAAACCACACATCAAATTAAAGGTTCCCTTTCGGTAGAAAGGAGGTACGGGGTGCTTATACCTTCCCGCACTAACCGAATTCCCAGAACCTACATCTCTTGTTTTCAAAAAAAGGACCACCCGCCTTGTATAAAAAGACGTTTTTTCAATGTTTTCGTCTCAAAACCAAAATATTGGTGGCGGCTTCATAAACCTTCCCACGTTGTACATCGAGAAGTCCAAACCGGATTTTTTGGGGTGCAACAGCATCATCAATAAATTGAGTCCCCATGACTCTGGCCCCCATGGCCTCATCATCAATATATAAACATCGCGACCGCAGCCGAATGTATGCATGAGACTCCATGAACACACCACAAGCACAATTCACACATCATTATATTCACGGTTTATATATCACTTCTCACCTCATTGCCAATCTCAGTTTTTAGCCCCCATGGCTCTAGCCCCCATGGCTCATGCCCCCATGGCATCATCATTATTAACATCATCTATCTCCTCATCACAACTAAGTCCCAAGGACTACACTCCACTAGAGGACTCAACCTCACTCAAGGACCTAAACACCACTTAGGACCAAATTAACACTTAGGGACCAAAACATCACCCTTAGGACCAAACTGTCACCTAGGGACCAAAACAACACCTAGGGACCAAAACCACACCCTTAGGACCAAACTGTCACCTAAGGACCAAAACAGCACACACTTAGACACTAGGCAGCACCAGGCGCCATTTTTTCCCCTGGCCGGGCGCCAAAACTCCAAAGAACTTAGCGCCCCAGTGGCACACACGACCACACAGCGCCACTTTCACAAAGATTCGCGCCCGCGGCAAAGCCACAGGACTTAGACACAAACTAAGACACAACCGAGACACGATCTCGAACACGAAAGCATTCGAGCGCCATGGCAAGATTTTTGGCGCCGCTGCTGAACACAGTGCAAAGAACACACGCAACAATAGTGGCGGCCCATTTGCGCGCTCTTTGCTGCGCCACATGCACACACACACACACACTTGGCACACATTCTGGCGCCACCCTAGGCGCCATGGGCAGCCAAAATGGCGCCCAACACTTAGACAACACAACCAACCAGCAACTTGGCGCCAACACAGGCGCCACAGGGCAGCCATTTGGCGCCCTGCACTTGCACCAAACCCAACCGGGCGCATTGGGCAGCCACATTTGGCGCCCTGCACCTAGACACAGCACACACAACACTTACCCAGCACACAGACGCCATTCTGGGCGCCCTGGGGCAGCCATTTGGCGCCCCTGCCACTAGCACACACACCCAGACACACTGCACAGTGCACATGGCGCCATTTTCCCAGCAACTTGGCGCCCTGGCAGTGACAACCTGCACACAGACACCCAAACAGTAACCCAGGCGCCATTTATCCAAAGAATGTGGCGCCGGGCGATGACAACCACTGCACAAACACACAACACAAAGACATGAATGAGCGAGGTACATGTGGCGCCATATTTCCAAGAACTTGGCGCCCGGCGGCGAAAAAACAAACAACCCCGCTGACCTCAGTTATTGAAGGATCTCTACGACCTCACATTCTCTCTGCTACCTCAGTTATCTACATCCTACATCAGCGTACATGATAGGTAAAAGAACATTTAAATTAACATGCATATGTGACAAGAAAGGACAGTGCCTACAAAGAAAAAAGATAAAACTTACAATATTTGCCTACACCCGAAAAGTTACAAAGAAGCTTAAATGCCGGTCTCCCCCATCTCGGCATCTGCATCGTCCTTGGTAGGGGAAGTTTCTCCTTCAAGTCCGGCGTTCACTGGTGCAACAGTGGTGGCGTCGTCAGCATTGTTGACTTCCTCTTCCTCGACCTACTCAGGTGGAGGGTAGACGACCTCATTGGCATTCATTATCCGGCCATCCACTACCTTGTAGACGAGCTGCATATACTTAGTTCGGATATTTGGTTCAAGAACCACGGCCATGCCCAAGCACCGTTCGAAGCCGGTCTTGGCCATCAAGACTGCATCATCCTTCAGCTGTTCATTCTCTTTCTCCAGCTTCTCAATCTGAGCTTACCTCTGGACCTCGACTTCCTTGCTCTCTTTTCTGACCCTATCAAGGTCTTCCTTGGTTAGTTTCAGATCGGCTTCCACCGAGGATAAGTTGTCCAACTTCTCTCTCTGCTTTTTAACCCTATCATTGGGTTCAGACAGTTTCTTCTTTAGATTGGCATTCGCAGCAGATTTTTCCTTCAGAAGTCAGTTTTCTTCAGAAAGCTCTGAAAACCAGTAACTCTGGTAAATTCTCAAGTCTCGGCTACGCTTCTGCACCTTGGACACGGGCTTCTTCTGCTCCTTGGACTTCAGCTCTTTCTCGGAACTGGATTTTGAGCCCTTGACAGAGTCGTTGCCCTTTTCATTTCTGGGGCTGAGTTCCAGCATCTGCTTTGGGGGCCGACCCCCCATCTTTCCTAGAACTGCTTGAGACGATCTTTTTCTTAGATGGTTTTGGCACTTGAATAGTTTTGTCGACTTTGCTGCCAGCAAGAAAAGCGTCAAATCTGTCCATATTACCTACAAAGAACAATTAAACCAGCGCTAGATTCAGCATTATCGTTACAAAAGAGTGACATCAAAAAGAATTCACATGGCTAAGGTAACTACAACTATCAAAATACTCCTTAATGGAGCCACAATGAAGTTTCAGGCCCCTCTTGGCTAATTTCTTCCCCCATTGGTTGACTAACTTAAACGACTCCACGTCGTCCCCTGTTAACTTGTTGGGTTTCACCGCATAATCTTGGTTTTCGATCACTATTCCACTACGTGTAAACTGATGAGCTCGACTCCAGCAAAGGGGAAAGTGTGGTTTGACTAGGTGTTCGTTCTCAAACTCGGGGATAGACCTCTTAGCCTCACCATTCATGGCTTGAACAAAGAAGAAGATCGGCTTGAAATTCTTGTTCCAATCATTGGTCGGCAGGAAATACGAACGCTCGGTTTTTGTCCGGAATCCAATATGACCCTGCCTGTTTCCATCCGATCCTGGCTCTAGATTACGACTCACATTGAATAAAGTGAAGAAGACTCAGGCAAAAGACGTCCTTCCGAGGTACTCAATGGTTAGCTTGAACCCTTGCATAAATCCCCAGCAGTTCGGCAAGAGTTGTGATGGAACTGCTCGTAGATATCTTAAGACTTGTTATGCTTGCACCGACGATCCCTCCCCGCCCTTGTCAGCCTCGAATGTCACATACCCAGCACCTTCCTCTTAGTTCATCCCCGAATCACATCGTACTGAAAGAGGTCTGCTCTGATACCATTTGAAACATCTTGAACTGCTTTGAGAACTGTAGAATACCCCCACAAACCAACACGTGTCTTTTCAGTAGGCGTTGTCCTCACTTGCATGCTTCCCAAAAGTTAACCTATCCCACTACTACTCCATGTCAAACACGCTTAACTATGCAGTTTTTATGGGAGGACTCCCTAAAAGAAAATGCAAGTTGTTGGTATAAGTAGTCCAAATAAATTCTTCTAAGCCTTCCTTCAACTGTATAGTCTCATACCTACACGGCCTCAGGATCCCTCTCATTCCGATATTTAGTTAGTTCATTCACGTGCACCTTCGTTGGAAGCTGCCAGGAGCCACTCTTTGTCTGTGCCAACTTTCTGGTCACCGACAATCACTCCATGCCCTCTTCATCCCCAGATTTCACAGACTTAGTTTGAAAAGGATATATAGGTTGATTTATTACCATTAATCATGTGGCACAAGTTTTTTGTACCCCTCACATGGACCTCATACCCCCAATTACCCAATCATCCAAAATTACTCCTCATCATTTATAAATAAAAGATTAAGATTTACTCCTGATCATTTGTAAATATGAAATTTCTTAAAAAATGCATTCCAGATTCATCTCAAAAATGATAAATCCAGAAGTGACTTTTGTGTTCCGTATTTATATCCAAGGGATAAATCTGGAAAACTTCCGAATTTCTCCCTAGGAAATAAATCCAAAAATTCTTGAATGATACATTCCTGTTTTATCTCACAATAGATAAATCCGGAAGTTATTTTTGTGGTCCGTATTTATCTCCTATAGATAAATCCGGAACACAAAAATCACATTTAGATTTATCTTTTATGAGATAAATCCGAAAAATCAAAAACTAAATAAATTATGAATTAAATTTTAATTCGTTAATTGAGAATAAAATGGGAATAAAAGAAATTCAGGGCCAGCTATCCTAATTTGCCCCTTCAAAGAAAAAACTCTATACAATACTTGTTTGTATCAGAGGAGGCTTTCATTGTGGTGCTAATTCATGAAATCGACAAAGGCCAGCGTCTTGTCTACTCTGTCACCAAGGCGCGGGTCCTGGTTGATTTTCTAGCAAAAATGACACCTCCGGCCTCCACTGCATCCTCGATTTCTTCTTAGGTGCTGCATGGTGACGAATCATCAACCAGCAAGGGAAGTGGTATGGTTTGCTATTCGAGAATGGTGAAGGAGTCATCGTCGAAGTTCCCCTCATTTTCTCATTTCGTACATCTAACAATCAAGTCGAGTACGGAGTGTGTATTGTCTGATTGTCGTTAGCCAAGTATTTCAAAACTATCGATCTGGAACTTCTATCAGACTCACTTCTGATGGTTTCCCAAATAAATGACAAGTACATTTCCTAAGATGCAATATTGCACTAGTACCTCAACAAGATCAGGGAAGTGTTGAGTTGCTTTGACAAGGCTGTATTGAAACATGTTCCTGGAGGAGAGAACACTTAAGCTAACATATTCTCGAAGTTGGCAAGTACAAGGACATCGGGTATTACCGAGCTTCTATGTTCTAGGATTCATTGGAGTTCGTAAAGAAATGTGACAAGTGTCAACGTCATCCCGATGTCCACTTATCTCCACCTACTAAACTGACATCGATGTCATCCCCTTGGCCCTTTGCGTGGCAGGGAGTAGACATTTTTGGACCGTTTTGTACTGACAAGCACTTCCGACAACTCATAGCCGACCTCCTCATCATCCATCAGTTCACCTCGGTGGAGCACCCCAAGACCAACTGTCAAGCTAAAGTAGCGGACCGAGTAATTCTAAGGGGCTTAAAACAAAGACTCAACGAGGTTAAGGGGAACTTGGTCGATGAAATCCCATGTGTTTTTTGAGCATATCGAACAACTCCTCACTCGTACACCATAGTTGAGATACAAGTCGAGGTCGACAAGGTCTCTTGCAGGATGATGCATATAAATTCCACAACTACCAACAAACAAGTGAATCACGAAGAACTCGACCTCGTCGATGAAGCGCAAGGAAAAGCTTCTTTTAAGGAGGTTGTGATCAACTAGAGGATAGTCACACACATGAAAAAAACAGTAGTTCCCTAGAGATTGTTGGGCGCTGACATATGCTTCGCAGGGCCGATGTCAGTCTGAAAAATGATTCTCAAGGTAAGCTCGCTTCGAACTGGGAAGGTCCTTATCAATTAACTGCTAAGAGTAACAACAATGCCTACAAGCTCGAGACTTTGAGCAAGGGGAAATTCCTAGAACATGGAATGCTATGAAATTAAGGAATTACTATAGTTAGGACTTGTAAATATTTGTCCCTCAAAATTGCAACCTCGTTGCCTCTCTCATTGCTGCTCCTCGTTGTCGTTCCCCGTTTTCGCTCCCCGTTGCCGCTCTCCACTGTGCCTCTCATTGCATCTTCTGTTGCAGATCCCATTGCATGTCTCTCGTTCCCGCTCCAGTTGCCTCTTGTTGACTCCCTCGTTGTCGTTCTCATTGTCAGTCTCTCGTTGTCGCTCTCGTTGCCACTTGTTTATATTTTTTATTTGGAATTTTTGATAGTGGTTAAATTTTTGTTAACAATTTCAGGAGACTATAGTAAACAGTAAATTATAGATTATTTAATATTAATTTTTTCATTTTAATTAAATAATTAGATTACTAAAAAAAGTTATTTTGGGATTTTTTATAGTGGTTAAGTTTTTTCTTGACAATTGTTAGTGGTTAAATTGATTAGTTTTAGTATATCAAATAATTTACCAAAGAAAAGAAAAGAAAATAAAAGATGAAATAAGATAATATAAGGTGATATAAAAGAGAGTTGCATAATTTGAGAAGTTGGAGGTTAAAAATATAGTGAGAAGAAAAAGTATTTGGAATGAAAGATGCGGGGACCACGTACAAATCTTTGGAAATGTGAGATTGAAATAGAGAGAAAAGTGAAAAGACACAATTGCCCTCAAAATTTGGTTATGTGTCAAAAAGCTAAAATGTTTAAAATTGTATTTATACTAGCAGTTGATTTTATTATAGTAGAAAATAAAAAATGTAGTGTTTTTTTAAGAAAAACATGTGGTTCTCCTTGAGGTGTTAATTAATCTCATAATTTATTAGTGAGTTTTGGCAGGTGGTACGCCTTTGTGAGGGGAAGGGATTCTCTCCCATAGACGTTTTTAGGTTAAATCTCTACCATTGGCCCCTCTCTTCATTTTTTAAATATATTTCACTCTTACTCTTTATCTTATTTGAATTATAAAATCACCGGAGGTGGGAGCAATTCATTCCCCTACCAAAGTATATGTTTGGATTGACGGTGGGAGGGCATGGAAGTGCTTTTAGTATTACCTTTCGTGATTTCAAACTCTAAAATGATGTTTAGGTGATATCAACTGGAATTGATTTTGGCTGAAGCTAAAAATCGAAGCTCTCGCGGCAGGTGTAAATCGATTCTGAAAAATAACAGTGTTTGATTTTCCAAAACTCCTTTATTGCCCATAAAAACAGTGGTGATGATGGTTGCTCCTGGTCTTTGTTGCAGTGTTTGCACTTTGGTAGTGAAGATGACTCTGTTGCGGCGCTGGATACATTTCTGATGTTGGTGTGTAGGTCAAACTAACCTAAGTGTGTGTTTGGTTGTGCGGTGATGAGAATTGATTTTGCCAGAATTGAGTTTGCAGATTTTGATTTTAGTTAAAAGTGAGTTGAACGTAACGTGATTTTTGTTTGGATACATTTACCGAAAATTGATTTTAATCAATCCTTATTGTTTGGATAGATTAGATCAAAATTGCTTTTGCATATGAAATTACAAAAATGGGTATCAACTTAAAATTACATATATATGAAATTAAAATTTAAAAAAATACAAAAAAAAATACTAAATTAGCATATAAAATAAAATATGGGATAAAAATCTAATCATATTTTTTTGAAAAAATATTATTTATTAAATTGGACTTTCTTCTTTAATCTTTTTTTAACAAATCTTCACAAACAAACTTAGGTTAGTTTGACCTACACACCAATAAACTTAGGTCTGTTGCGGCACCGGATACATTTCTGAAATAATATTTTTTCAAAAAAATATGATTAGATTTTTATCCCATATTTTATTTTATATGCTAATTTAGTATTTTTTTTTTGTATTTTTTAAAATTTTAATTTTATATATATATATATATATATATATATATATATGTAATTTTAAGTTGATACCCACTTTTGTAATTTTAGATGCCAAAACAATTTTGAAGGAGTGCACCATATGAGTGCAAGAAGGAGGTCGGGTTGGCGGAAACTAACATTCCCCACTAACAATTGCCTATCTAAAAAAATTTTTGATCTAATCTATCCAAACAATAAAGATTGATGAAAATCAGTTTTCGGTAAATGTAGCCAAACAAAAATCACATTACGTTCAACTCACTTTTAAATAAAATCAAATCAAATTTGCAAACTCAATTCTAGCAAAATCAATTCTCATCACCGCACAACCAAACACACACTAAGTGTCATGTGGTTCCACTGGATCAGATACTGGAAAGCTTATTGTTATCCGCCGACACTCTATGGTTTCTGGGTAACGTCGATATCATACCCTGATATTAAAAGTAAAATGTTAATAAATTTATTAATAGAGTTTTAGAATATCCACAAAAATCTAGTGATTAGACAATCAGAATTAATAAAACAACACAAAACGAATAGCTCTTATATCCTTAGATATGCATTCGAAAAAGTCGGAATTTTTTTTTAACCCCCACATCCTCCCATCCACCCCTATAAACTATTTTATTTCAGAAATACCCCTCATTTCTTAAAAAAAAAAAGATTTTTTTTCTAAAAATTCTCGGATTTATAGGTAAAGTTTGGAATAAGAAAAAGATTCTCGGATTTACCTAACATATAGTATGCACAATTTTGAAAGAGTTTTCACGCTAATGTGACCAAATCTCCTATGCCACATCCATTTTTCATCTTCTTTTGAAATTAGACACATTTGATTTGGTAAATCATCAAGACAAAAGCTATAGATATTGTTTGTTATATTATATGATTACTAAAAATTGATTTTCCAGACTCTAAACTATTTATTTTCCAAACATCCGATTTAAAAGACAATTCATGTCAAGAATCACATAACTGACTTACACTAAGCAAGTTTTTTTCTAATCCTTTCACAAATTGAACATTTTAAATATGAGAAGAGTTTATTTTACCTACTGTACCTACTCCTTTGATGACGCCTTTGTCATTATTGCCAAACAAGACAAGTCCTCCATCAAAGCTCTCCATGGAGAAAAAACTTATCTTTCTCCCCTGTCATGTGCCTTGAGCATCCACTATCTAGAAACCGTAGTTTTCTTCTTGATGCTATGAGGCATGTTTGCATTAGAATTGGACAAAGAATTAGCACTACGCCAGCGTACAAGGTTTGTCAGCGTTTTTTTTGGGCATTGGTAGCGTTTTAAAACGCTAGAGAAGCTGGCGCTACTAATGCGTACACCCCATTAGTAGCGTTTTAAGAAACGCTAGCCATTTACCCAACGTGTTTTAGACATACGTAGCGTTTTATATAAAACGCTAGCCATTGACCCAGCGCCTTTTTACAATTCCTAGCGTTTTCTGTAAAACGCTAGGGATCCCATAGCTCATTTTACTACCATTCCTAGCGTTTTAAATAAAAACGCTAGGGATCCCATAGCTCCTTTTTACTACCATTCCTAGCGTTTTAAATTAAAACGCTAGGGATACTATAGCCCTTTTTACTACCATACCTAGCGTTTTATAAAAAAACGCTAGGGATGCTATAGCACCTTTTTACTAGCATTCCTAGCGTTTTATATAAAACGCTAGGGATGCTATAGCACCTTTTATTAGCATTCCTAGCGTTTTCTGTAAAAACGCTAGGGATCCTCTAGCTCCTCTTTACAATTCCTAGCGTTTTATCTTTAAAACGCTAGGTATTGAATGAATTTTTTAACTTCATTTCTAGCGTTTTCACTCTAAAACGCTACCTATTGACTGAATTTTTTTTTAAATATTTTTTTTATTTTGGTTTGTTCTCCATTTTAATTACAACCTATAAATTCATTCCCTTTTCAACAAATTCAGAAAATACATTCCAATCCAATATATCATTCAAACAAAATTCAGTCAACAAAATTCATCAAATAATATTTCCAATCCAATATATATCATTCTAAGAAGTACTTACAACATAATATAAATCCAATATATACAACATAAATAATAACTAAACTATTATGAATCTCAAAACTTGCTACAAAAAGCTAGAAACAAAATGGCACCACTCCCCACGATTCACTGTAAGTTGTTCAAAGAGTAATCTGGATTTTTTTGAAGCCGGGAAAATCTTGAAAAAAAATGAAATAAAATTAGAATTAAAATGTTTATTAAATGTGAGTAAGTATTATAATATCAATATAAAAATAAATCTAAGTAGTTACCTTGGTTGGGATTGTTACTTTGTCATGAGTGATAATCTCTTTCATATACCTCATAACATAGTACCCACAATCATTGCTATTTGGTTGTTTAGGACACTACAAAGCAAAAGATTATAACTTAATTGTCACATTTTTATGACCAAAAATCAATTAAAATTATAAGAATGATTCTTAAAAGCTTACGATTATGGGTAGCCATCTTGTTTTAGTCGTAGATAATCCCAAGTATTCTTTCAAAGCAATCAGTAACGTCATACATATATATATATAACGTTAAGTTGAACAAAATACATATATTAAATTATACAAATTAAAATGAGAGGGTTACACATACACACCTCTCAACCATCCATGCTGAAGTCTTCGTGAGACGTTGTAATGGCCTTGAAGTGAATCCGGATAATAGACAACATTTTGCTTAGGGTTTATTGCAAAGAGTACCCAATGTTGCCTGCAAGTAAATGAAGAACGAATGAGTACACATTAATTTACACTATAATACAATCCTCAAAATAATTAAGCAAGTGATTGAAGACTAAATTTCTCACCCATTATTGAGTGGTGCCAAAAATAAAGAGTCGCCCTTCAAATGCTTGGCTTCCATGAAGCGTGAATGAATATAACTTTGTACTTCACTCTTAATCACGATGTACGTTCCTCTGTATTACCTTGCTTAAACACAATGATACACGCTTACACAGAAGAAGAAATACTTCGTGTCCGCTGTGAAGGGACCGAAAGACGATTGTACAAAAACCTATAAATAATATATATACAACTTTCGGATCCTCATATATATACTCTAATATAAACAACTATTGTGTACAAATAATTTAATACATACCTCTGGTATACTCTAATATCGATGGCGGTGGCCCAATCCATCTCAACTATAGCTTTCATATCCTCGATGTTGATCATTACCAATCTGCTCCGGGCCCACAATGTTATCGGGCGGTAAAAAAATTTGGTCGCCCTGGTTCATTTTTTGAATGTGGACCTTTAGAGAATCGATGTAGTTCTCGAATTCATCATTGGGAAATTGACCAACATGTTGGACTGGCCAGATAGAAGATGGTCGGAGAGTTTGGTAGTGGAAGGGAAGGTTGGGACACTTTCATGGAAGGGAAGGTCGGGACACATGGGGTACCTAGTATATATTAAAAAATGATTAATAACACACATTATAGTCATTTAATTATTAACAAAAATATTGTCACTTACAACGACAAGTTGTTCGTGCCATGCCACAAAAGTACTAAGTGCTTGATCCACGAAGAAATATATCCGCATTAGCAATTGGAATGTGGCAATGGTGCAGACCCTCTATTGAATAGTCTACCCTAACTCTCAAATGGTTTTCGGGCATGGCCTCGATTGTGCGATGTGGCACTCAATTGGTTACATATCAAACCCACTTTGCAACCTTTCGATGTGGGTTTGCAATATATAGCTCACATTCACGGTTATCCTAAATCAATTATAAAGAAAAATAAATATACATGATAATTTTATCAAATACATATGTACAAAAAAGCAGTCGAGTTTTGTTAAATACATGTTGAAGGGATGGTGCGGCTATCTCGGGCGCTATGGGGGTGCAAGAGGCTCAATAGGTTCAGCAGGGGGTGGTGTAGCAGGGGATGGTGCACCAATCCTTTGTGCCAAGAGTCGCTTAAACATCCGTCTCTCTTCCATTAGCACAACAACATTCTTGGATAGCTCGTCATACTTTTCCGCCATGACTTTACAATCCCGCACCCCCTTGCTTTGGCTCTTCTTTGGCCCAAACACGGTTTGTCGGAGGAATCCCATATCCATAACCTCTAATCCGACCTGTCTCTCTCCCTTCCCAAGGCACGAGCAAGGACATCTTGGTGACCATCACAATGCATAAATCTCCTTGTGATACAGATTGTGATATGCTTTGTTGATGCACAAACATAAATAACGGATAAAATTAATAAACAAGTGTCAAGTGAAATTTAATCGACAATAAAAAAATATGTCCACGTGTCAAAAAAATCGAGTAACGGATAAAAATAATAAACAAGTGTCAAAGAAATTTAATCGAGAATAAAAAATATGTCCACGTGTCAAAAAAATCGAGTAACGGATAAAAATAATAAACAAGTGTCAAAGAAATTTAATCGACAATAAAAATATGTCCACGTGTCAAAAAAATCGAGTAACAGATAGAAATAATAAACAAGTGTCAACGAAATTTAATCGACAATAAAAATATGTTCACGTGTCAAAAAAAAATCGAGTAACGGATTAAAAAATATAGTCGAACACAAATTCCAACTTGCAATTTTTTCATGAATTTTGGAATACTTACAATTTTGTCCTTGACCTCCTTAGTTTTCGGATCCACAATCTCCCCATCCTTGTTTTGTCGGACCTCTAACCGGACAATCGCATTTATCAAGGGATTCTTGAGTTGGATCTTTCCCTCTTCCATAGAACTATTTAAGTTTAATAATTGTTAATCAACTGTAAATTAAAAGATTCATTAAATCATAATAAATTAAACTAATTGTGTCTTACCAATCTTTCTTCGAGAATTTGATATCCACTAGAACCTCCTCTATAAAGAATACTGGGATTAGAAGCTCTTTCTTTATTCGCTTTGCTCTTTTCTATTTAAAAAGATAAGTATACATTAATGAATGATATCTACTTGTGAAATATATATATAACTTAAATAATTAATATACTAACCAGAAATCCGGATCTGAGTGCGTATATCTACAAATTTGGTCCAATCCTCCTTAGTTATAATTCCGGCATACAATCTTTGAGGCTCTGTCGATGGTCCCATCAGACGTTTGAATACTTTTTCCCCACATCGCCTTACGTAAGCCCTATGCAACCTTCCCGCTTCCTTGATTATCAATCTCTTCGGACTCATCGACATCAAAGTGTTTCTAGTTATACATAAAAATGGATTAAATAAATATAACTAAAAATCACTAAATAAGATTATTAAAGAGGTCTAAAATTATATACCCGTATTAAGTCCCAAAAATCATCTTTCGGTTTAGGCAAAACTCGATTATCTTTCTCATTCCAACTTTTAATTGAAATTGGAAAGATTTGCTTCACCTTAGTACCAATAAAGCTAATTAAATTTGTGCCGTTGTCTCCAATTGGCAAACCTTTAACACTCCATCGGACCTTAAATAATTAAATCATTAAATAATTAGATAACTTGGAAAGGTAGAGAACAACATTAATAATTAGTAATTAACTTACCTTATATTTCTCGTGTCCTTTACTTATCCGATTGACGATATTCTTTTTCGATGTAATTCCTCGGGAGTGAACTTCTTTGTGTTTCTATCACCCCCATCACCACCCCGACTACTCTCGTGATCACTATGTGATGCCATCCGACTTGCAATGACCCAAATGAAATAGACTCGGTGAGTTTTAGCTTTAAAATTGTTTAGAACCAACAAACACTTAACAAAATATAGAAGAAGCCATGCACTAAGTAACAGATGAAAGCCATGCACTAAGTAACCTAGAGTAAACATATAGAGAAAGCCATGCACTAAGTATATAACCTAGAGTACTAAACATATATAGGAAAGCCATGCACTAAACAGAGAAAGCCATGCACTAAGTAACCTAGAGTAAACAGAGAAAGCCATACACTAGGAAAGCCATGCACTAGTCAAGTTAATAATGCTATCTAAGCTAGACTAATCTAACAACTAATTAGATACAACATTGAGCTAAGTAATGTAGAAAGCCATACAAAAGATACATAACAAACCATAAAAAACCATAACAAATAGTCATTGCAAAGTGAGAGAGGTGGAGAGTACGTGAGTGCAGAAATACCTTTTGAAAGGGAGAGAGAGTGCAGAAAAAGGAAACAAATGGGAGTGAGTTGCGTGGTAAGATAGCACCAACGAGAGAGAGGATGAACGAAGAGGATAGGTTTCTGCGTTTACGCTTCTCTGGTCGCGTTTATGGGTTTTCTCGTCGTAGCACCAAGGAGATGAACGAAGATGAACGAAGAGGGTTTCTGGGTCGTGGAGGTTCGCAAAGGTACGATGATGAACGAAGATGAACGAAGATGAGTTCTGGGTTGTTCGTGGAGAAAAGTTAGGTAGATGAGTTATGGGTTGTACGTGAGTGTGTGAGGGAGATGAGAGGGCGCGCCTTGTAAAAATTTTATAGCATTCCTAGCGTTTTTACATAAAACGCTAGGGATCAACTAGCGCGTGTTTACCATTCCTAGCGTTTTATGTAAAACGCTAGGAATGCTAGTAAAAGGTGCTATAGCATTCCTAGCGTTTTCTGTAAAAACGCTAGGGATGCTATAGCACCTTTTACTAGCATTCCTAGCGTTTTATGTAAAACGCTAGGGATCAACTAGCGGCGTGTTTACCATTCTAGCGTTTTTAGTAAACGCGCTAGGAATGCTAGTAAAAGGTGCTATAGCATTCCTAGCGTTTTAGAAAAAGCGCTAGGATGCTATAGCTATTTTTACTTTACTAGCATTCCTAGCGTTTTATGTAAAACGCTAGGGATGCTATAGCACCTTTTATTAGCATTCCTAGCGTTTTAGAAACGCTAGGGATCCTCTAGCTCTCTTTACAATTCCTAGCATTTTAACTTTAAAACGCTAGGTATTGAATGAATTTTTAACTTCATTTCTAGCGTTTTCACTCTAAAACGCTACCTATTGACTGATTTTTTTAATTATTTTTTTATTTTTGTTTATTCTCCTTTTAATTACAACCTATTAATTCATTCCTTCCAAAGAAAATTCATCAAATATCATTCCAACAAAATTCAGCCAATATCATTACAATCCAATATATAGATACACACAAAATTCAACCTATTAATAGATATTTTTGTTTACAAATCATACAACATAATAAGTAACTTACATTATGAAACTCAAAAGTAGCTACAAATTAAAGCTATACCATATATAACATAAATGACTACTGTCTTGACCACTAGATCTCATGATCACTAAGTGATGCCATCGACTGCAATATAACATAATCCATGTTATTGTTAAATTTACAAAAACAATATAATAATTATCTATTAATAAAAATAACGAGAAATCATTAAGTCTCTATTACCTTTTCCTTTTCCTAGATAAAATTTTGTTTGCAATTCGCGTCTTGGTATTTTTTTTCCGATTTAATAAAAATTCCATCATTATGATCTTTTCTAAAATATACAACATCCTCTATAGAAGTATTTTCCCTATTATTGGTTCCGATGTTCAAGAACGGGTCGTCCCTCAACACCAACATCATCGGGTGCTTCATCATCATCGTTGTTATACACAAATTTTTTTGTCGATCAATAGAACAATAGACCAATTGATATTAATCAGATCGCTGACATAAAACACTTGTTGAGCTTGCGATGCTAAAATAAAAGGTTCATCTTTATATCCTAACTTGTTGAAATTCACCCGCATGAACCCTAATTCATCAATCAGTAAACAAGATTATTGTCAACCCATTCACATTTGAACACAGGGCTCACGAAACATATTGTAATCCAACTCCCATATGTGTTCAATGAAGCCAAAGTAAGACATATTCGCATATATGGGATTTCTATCTTTGCACTTTGGATGCATGCATAGAATGAGCTACAAGAGTCACCCCACTATTTTGCATTTTACTCGATCATCTTGTTCTTTTGTATAGAAAGTGCACTCGTTCATTAGATAGTCATGTTGTAAGAGAAGACATGTATATTTGGACCTTTTGCTAACCATCTCAATCTTTTTGAAATCAAGTAGGATTCAAACACACTCACCATCAATGTGATGTTTTAGCCACACTATGAAACTCCTATTGTGTTCTTTTGCTAACCAAACTTGCTTCTTTCCCGGAATTGACTCTTAAGAATCTCCTTTTGCTTGGCAACATATGAATCAACCTCACTATCATTGTGAAGAGCGTGCAAGTGTGCTTGCTCTAGTTCTTTCCTTGATACCATCACTAATTTATTTCCTGTCATCCCTTTACTAATCCTTCCCGCATGACGAGACCTTGGCAAATCCCACACGTATATTCAAGACTAGATAGATAGCCCGCAAAACTCAATAGCCTCTTCAACTATGTAGCGCTCAACAATACAACCTCAGTCGTGATCGATTTTTCACATATCCTTTTAATATCTTCATGTAACGCTCAAACGGATACATCCATCTCATGTAACATGGGCCACACAATTGTGTCTCTCTAACCGATGAACTATTAGATGAATCATTATGTCGAAAAAGGAAGGTGGGAAATACATCTCAAGCTCACACAAAGTGACATAATTTCTCTTTGCAATGTTGGCAACTTTCCGTGGTCAATCACTCTACTACAAATCGCCTTAAAGAATAAACAAAGTTTGGTTAAGGTCCGACGCACTTTCTTAGGCAAAATGGATCGTATACCAATGGGTAGCAAATTCTCCATGAGAACATGACAATCGTGGGACTTTAGAGACTTTAACTTGAGGTCTTTAATCGATACAAGAGTCGCCACATTTGAAGAGTATCCTCCGAACTTTAACTCCATGAAGAAACTCACAAAAGACAGTCTTCTCCTTTCTAGATAGAGTATGAGTGCTGGGAGGTAGATATGTACGTGTACCCTTCTTTACTGCACTCCAATTCAGTCTCAAACCCATACTAACCAAATCCAACCTTGAGTTGATGGTATCTTTAGTCTTACCCTAATATTGAGTAAGGTACCAATGACACTTTCAAGACATTCTTTTCAACATGCATCACATCAATGAAATGCCTTACATATAATGACTTCCAAAGATGGCAACTCAAAGAAAATCGACTTTTTCTTCCACCCCGCTTCGCAATCTCTCCGCAAAAGGCTTCCCAAATTTAATGTTCAAATCTTCCACCTTTTCAAATACTGTTACCACAAAAGGCGGGGAGCTCTACGTGTTTCTATTTCCCATCAAATGCCTTTCTCCACAATCGATAGTGATGAGTTGATGGCAAAAATCTCGATGACCAAGATAGATATTCTTCTTACCATGTTCCAACCACATCCAATCTGTGTTATCTTCACATATAGGGCATGCACACGCCCTTTGTTCTCTGTACCTAGATAGATTGCCGTATGCGGGAAAGTCGTTAATTGTGCCAAAGATCATAGCCCTCGGGTGAAACTTTCTTCTCTGAACCCATCATACACCTCTACCCCGCCTCCCACATTTGCTTCAAGTCTTCAATTAAAGGAGCCAAGTATACATCAATATCATTTCTGGTTGTTTGGGCCTGAAATTAACAAAGACAACATCATATATTTGCGTTTCATGCAAAGCCACGGCGATAAGTTATAAATCGCCAAAATCACGGGCCATGTATCTTGTGGGAGCTACTCGGATACCGTGCGGGTTAAATCCATCGCCAGACAATGCAAGGCGTAGGTTTCTCGGGTCATCCCGAAATTAGGATACTCAATATTGATTTTTTCCATTGCGGAGAATCTGCCGGGTGTCGTAGCATACCATCTTTAATCCTTTCATCCTCATGCCATGTCAAGTGTTTTGCATCTTACGAACTACGATACATGCGCCTAAATCGAGGAATTATAGGAAAATACCACAACACCTTTTGTGGAGCGGACTCTTTCTTCTTATACTGCATGTGCATTACATTTAGGACACGACTTTAACAACGCATGTTCATTCCGAAATAAAATGCAATCATTCGGACAAGCGTGTATCTTCTCATAGTTCAAGCCAATAGACCCCAACATTTGCTTTGCATCATACGTCCGAGAAGGAAGCACATTATCATTCGGCAACATTTCTTTCAGAAGTGAGAGTAAATCGGTAAAGCTCTTATCCGTCCATCCGTGGCGAGTTTTCAAGTTATACAACTTGATCACAGCCAATAATTTTGTGAATTCATTACAACCCGCATACAATGGTGTCTCTCATCGCTTATCAACTTCTCAAACATTTCAGGACAATCATTAAGATCCTCTTCAACCACCTTTGCCATCTCTTCAAATTCGTTCGCATCAAATGAATGTGTTTGGTGTCAACCGTGGCGCATATCTCTTACTAATATCATTCATATTTGAAGATTCACCTTTTTTCTCACCGTGCATTATCCAACAAGTGTAACTTTGATCAATTCCATTCGCCTTTAAATGTCGTGCCAACTCCTCTGCAGTAACTGATTTTACATAACAACACCTTAAACAAGGACATTTCATACCACTAGAAGTCCCTAAACGTTCAACAGCACAGCTCACAAAATAATCCACTCCAGCGGCATACTCCTTGGATAGACGATTGACAGACATCCAATTTCTATCCATAATTGCCAAATATTTATAATAAAATCCTGAGAAGAGAACTTTAACATATGACCCATCAAGCAATTCGAATATAATGAAGAATCAATTCATATAAAAAAAACAAAGGAACCATATAATCTAGTCTTCCAAATAATTAATTTATGTGTAACAAGAAGAGGCTAGTGGTGAAAAAAAATAAGAAGAGTCTAGTGTGCACAAGTGACAAAACTAATATATTTCTAAACTAGCTAGAACCCACAATTAATATCTAACAAGAAACAGAGAAAGGAACAGAAAACTCACCAATGTTGTCCGAGTGAGAGAGATGATGTTCACCGAGAGATGATTTTTTCGTTGAGAGAGATGATGTTAATTTGAGTTAGGGTGTTAGGGTTTTTGCGTTTACGGGTGAGTGATTTTGCGTTTCTGGGTAAGAGTGTTAGCTGAAAGAGGGAAGTAGCTCAATGGGAAACAAAAAAAAATTATTTAACCATACCTAGCGTTTTCTAAAAAACGCTAGGGATCTATCTAGCGTGTTTTCTAAATACCTAGCGTTTTGAGTAAAAGCGCTAGGGATATGTCTAGAGTGTTTACTAAATACCTAGCGTTTTATAAAAAACGCTAGGGATCTATCTAGCGTGTTTTCTAATTGGCTAGCGTTTTGAATAAAAGCGCTAGGATCCGTCTAGCGTGTTTTCTAAATAGCTAGCGCTTTCTAAAAACGCTAGGGATCTATCTAGCGTGTTTTCTAATTGGCTAGCGTTTTGAATAAAAGCGCTAGGGATCTGTCTAGCGTGTTTTCTAATTTGCTAGCGTTTTAAGCAAAAGCGCTAGGGATCTGTCTAGCGTGTTACCTAATTGGTAGCGTTTTACTTTAAAACGCTACTAATGGTGTAGCGTGTTATTAAAATGGCTAGCGTTTTTTTATAAACGCTACTAAAGGTGGCGATCTCTTTTTACAATTCTGGCGTAGTGTAGGTACCCATTTGTCTTTGGGTCCTTGAGGGTTAGTCTTCATGTTTATGGGATCTTTTTGCCTGTTGCTTGAAACTGAAATGTGGTGTCCAGTTGTTCGTTGGCCTCAGACAAGTTCTTGATTTTCAAATCCAGTATCTTTTTGTTACCCTCATATTTCTTCAAGTCATCCTCCAGAGACTTTTTCCCTCGCCGACAAGTGCTCAACTCCTCTTCCACAAACTTCAGTCGGTCCCCCTGATTACTTCCCTCGGCAATCATCTCCCCATAGGCATTCTCAAAATGATGAGCAAGCATAGAGGTCCAAAGGCTATAGGTTTTAATCGCTACTAAACTCTGTCGCGGTCCCATCTTCTGCACACGCTCCACGTCACCAGGAAAGGAAACCTGATTAAGAGCCTTCGTAAGTGGATACCGAACATCCCAGGCAGTCTTCATGGGACCGCTTGCCGTTCCATCTTTGACCTTCTTCACTTCTAAGATCTTCTGCAAAGGGGCATCCTTGGTGACAGCAGCATCAACTTGAGTACCGACTTCAATCATCTTGCCCCTAACCATGGCTGGAGAGCCCAAAGGGTCAGAAGAGGATTTTGGTTTCTTGGAAGGAGGTAGCTGGGTAGACCGGTGAGAACTTGACTCTCTCTTTTCTTTCTCAGCAACATCAGGATTCGTGCTACCCTTAGTGGGAGTCCCCTTGGAGCTAGTTCCACCAGCTTCAGCAGTCTTAGTAGTATCGATACTAGCGGTGTACCCCTGCTTCCGTCTTTGTTCTTCTCGGATCCGGCGCCTATCTTCCACGCTGAGGGTCGACATACCGAAGAGTCATGTGGAAGAACACCAAATATAAAATTAAAAACATTGAGCCACGGTACAAAGTAAAATATACAAGGTTAAAGTATTTACTTAGATATGCTATAAGCCCGGCCGAATCATCCACCTTCTTTATGATTTGGGATGACCAAGGGTGGTTACCCGATTGAACGTATGATCAAATCAGGTCCACATCCTCTTGATCCGCCAGGGATAAACTACACCTATCAATTGTAAATTTGTTGTGAGGATTCTGGGTCCAATACAGGGGAAAGTACTCGATGTTATTCTCGTCAACTAACAAGAAGGGATCACGAGGCCCAGCTTCCAACCGAAAGAAATTATCTTTGAACGACTTATAGCTACTCTTGTACACTTTCATGAAGGGCCGACGTGAATGGTTTCCTAAAGATACCCAACGAGGAGGGTTCTTAACCGAAGAGCACACAAAGTGAAGCAACTTTTTAGCAGTAACCGAGATATTAAGGCATTCACACATAATGTCAAAAGCCCGAACGTAAGCCCAACCGTTTGGGTGAAGCTGAGTTGGAGCCACATTCAGCAATCGGAGTACCGTACGGTAGTAAGCAAAGAAAGGAACTCTAACACCTAAATGCTCAAACAATGTAGTATACATATAAGTGAAGGGTCCATCCTCGGTATCAGGGCAATCACATACCGCTTCATCCGGCTCAAATGGCCTTGCCACGGTGGCACCTTTGTCTATAATGGTGTATATGATGAGTATTATGTGTGAGTTAGACTCTAGGATGATTCTTGAGTTGTTTGTGTTGCTTGTTGTGTGATTGATGTTGTGTTTGCTTCACTTTGGTGAAGTTGTGATGTGTGTATGTGTTGTTGGTGAGTTGGTCATATGAGAGACCTAGGAGAGAAATGGGAGTTGAGGAACCCTCAGTCCCAGGGCGTTATTGTTGGTGTTGGCCCTTTGTTGAGTACTTTGATGTGTGTTGAACAAATTTTAACTGAATAGGTTTTGTAGTATTTGTGGTTTAGGTTTGATCAATAGTATGAGAATCAAAGAAACGAGGTAAGATGAAGGTTAGGAGCCTAGGGCGACATATGAGCCGAGGTGTAGTTGTCTGAATGTAGATGTGTCGAAGTATATGGGGGTCAACGTAAAAGTGCGTCAAAGCGTAAGTGTTGAACGTAGGTGACGGAGAGTAGGTGATGAAGTATAGGTGACGAAGTGTAAGTGTGTATGAGTCTAAGTGTAGGTATCGACTTGTAGCTGCCGAAGTGTAGCGTATGTAAACCGAAGAGTAGTTGTCGAGGTGTAGCATACATATATATATATATATATATATACCTAAGGGTAGTTGCTGAAGTGCAGTGGTCTAGGTGTATTGTATATCTACCGAGGTAGGGTAACCGAGGTGAGGGATGGTGAAGTGAAAGAGTGTATTTGGAGTAGTGTAACCGAGGTAGTGTAGTACCGAGGTGAGTAATGGTTAAGTGAGGAAGTGTGGCAAGGTGATTGATGGTCAAGTGAAGTAGTGTAACCGAGGTAGTGTAGTACCGAGGTGAGTAATGGTGAATTGAGGAAGTGTAACCGAGGTATGGATGTAATGAAGTGAAGTATAAGTATGTCGAATCTAGTGTTGTCGAGGTAGGGATGTATTGAAGTGTAGTGTATGTAGGCTGAAGTGTAGTTGTCAAGGTATAGTATATATATACCGAGGTAGTGTCGTCGAGGTATAGATGTATTGAGGTGTAGTGTATCTAAGTCAAAGTGATGCTGTCGAGGTGTAGTGTATCTAAGTCGAAGTGATGCTGTCGAGGTGTAGTGTATATAAGTCGAAGTAAAGCTGTCGAGGTGTAGTGTATCTAAGTCGAAGTGATGTTGTCGAGGTGTAGTGTATCTAAGTCGAAGTGATGTTGTCGAGGTGTAGTGTATCTAAGTCGAAGTGATGTTGTCGAGGTATAGTGTATATATACCGAGGTGTATGTGTTGAGGTGTAGATG
Source organism: Oxytropis ochrocephala (assembly GCA_020916435.1). Lineage (NCBI taxonomy): Eukaryota > Viridiplantae > Streptophyta > Magnoliopsida > Fabales > Fabaceae > Oxytropis > Oxytropis ochrocephala. The sequence goes on along the minus strand of CM037091.1, from coordinate 47,397,680 downwards.
TATCGGAGTGTAAGTGTCTTCGTGTAGACCTGACGAAGGGTAGAGTGTGTGTGCCGAGGTGCAGTGTAGTGCGCCAACGTGCAGTGTGGTGAGACAAAGGGTAGAGTGTGTGTGCCGAGGTGCAGTGTAGTGCGCCAAAGTGCAGTGTGGTGAGACGAAGGGTAGAGTGTGTGTGCCGAGGTGCAATGTAGTGCGCCAAAGTGAAGTGTGGTGTGACGAAGGGTAGTGTATGTGTGCCGAGGTGCAGTGTGGTGTGACGAAGGGTAGTGTATGTGTGCCGAGGTTCTGTTTTGATGCCATGGTAGCGCAGGTTGTTGCCAGGCCGATATTGGGTGTTGTTTGGGTGCCGAGTACGTCTAAGTTGTTGAATTTTGAAGCCAGTTGGTCCTTAGGTGACGTTTAGTCCCTAGGTGACGTTTAGTCATTAGGTGACGTTTGGTCCTTAGGTGACGTTTTGGTTCCTATGTGACGGTGAGATGGACGTTAGCCATATAGCTGTTAATTGAGGTTTGATGTTAGCCATAGAACTAATGATTGAGGTATTGATGTTAGCCATAGAGCTAGTGACCAAAGTGGTTGATGTTAGCCATAGCACTAGTGATTGATGAGTTTGATGTTAGCTATAGAGCTAGTGACAGATGTGATTGATGTTAGCCATAGCGCTAGTGGTCGAGGTGTTGATGTTAGCCATAGAGCTAGTGACCGGTGTGGTGATGTTAGCCATAGAGCTATTGACGATGTCTTGGTGAATTAAGCGACGATGAAGGTTGCGGTCTTGGAGCTATGCTCAAAGCGACGTTTGTGCCCGAGAGGCTATCAAAGTGACGGATATTGGGGGCTTCGGCCTGCATATCACCAGTGACGAGGTTAATTCATACATAATATGGTTGGTTGTGGTTGATGCATACACTCATGTGATTGGTGAGGTAGTCTTATTGATTATGAGTTGATGTGTTATAACTTGATGTTGTAGTGTTGTTTATTGAGCCGAGGTGTTTCTAGTTGTTTTTCCTCTAACATGATGTTTATCATACATCCTATTATATGTGTTAGAGACTCACCCTTCTGCTTTTTATGTTGCTTCTTATGTCGGCAACGTGCAGGTGATCCTGAGTGAAGGTAGTCCTCATATCTTCTCCTAGTCGGTTATGGCGTCTTGCTCTGTGACGTAGAACTGGGGGGCCGAGTAGTCTATTAGTGTTTTTAATTTAAGTGGTTGAAATGTAATTAGGTGATGTAAGAATTATTTAAAGAACCGATGTTTTGAGGGTTCGCCCATTAAGTCGTGCTATGTATCACGCAATTATATTTGTTAATGAAAAGTATTGTTGACTAAATTAAAGTCATGTTTTGGTGTACGTAGCATTCCCTTGAGGATGTGTCTTTTTAAAAGAAAAGCAATTTTTGAACTCTGATTTTAAACTAAATTATAAAGTGGGAAAATGGGGTGTTACATACCTGAAGATTGTAGCGTGACTCAAAACGCAGAGGGTTGAAGAGTTGGTGTCCTCTTACAAGCAGCAAAAATGGTGATTGAAGGGTGTAGCGACCGAAAAATCCGGGAATGGATTCTTCGAAAGGTTCTTTAGGAAGCCGCCACCAAATTTTAGTTTAAGGGCAAATTCGGAAAATCCCTTTAGATTTTGGACGAGCCATTATTAGGGTTCGGGAGTCATTATGTGTGGGGAAGGTATTAGCACCCCACGACAACCCATTGTCTAATTAATTTAAGATTTATTTAATAATTACCCTTTTATTCGTGGGAAAAAAATACTTATTTAAGTTTTTGGTTTTTAGTGCTTGACAAGAGTTGAGTCTTGCTCCTACGTACCTCCGGATGCAATGGAGGAATCAAAGCTACGTAGTTCTTCCTGAAAAAGGTTTATGGGTTGGTGTTTTTTAGTGTAGGGGTCTTAGGATTCCTTGAACTGTACAGCTCACTGATTCCTAGGGCGCTGACTAACCCGATTGTACAACCGACTTAGTCCCCTACTTTTTGAAAATGATTTTTTAAATTTTGAAAAGAGTTGTGAGATGGGTTGAATTTAAAATAGGTATTCTAGAACTCCGAACTGCATGCTGACCCATTAGTTCTAGAACGTCACTAACCTTGGTTGTACAACCGACTTAGTCCCCTATTTATGGAAAAATGATTTATTTATATTTTATTAAGTTTTTTGTAGGATTATTGAACTGTACAGCTCATTGGTCCTAAAATGATGACTAACCCGGTTGTACAACCGACTTAGCCGTTTATTTTTAGAGAAAAATAGTTTATTTGTATTCGTTAAGTTTGCAGGTTCTTGATCTAGATAACTCATTGGCCTAAAATAATGACTAACCCGTTGTACAACCGATCACTGCGTTATTTAATTTCGAGAGAAAAAGTATTTAAATTTGAATTGGAAAAGAATTAAAATGGAAAAAGGGGTGAAAATTGTAAAATGAGGTTTTATTAGTCGCAGGGTGTTGTATAATTAATAAGGGGTGCAAAAAGAAAAGTCCAGTTCGCATATGGGAGCCCAGAATGCGAAACTGGGCTTAAATTGGGGGGAGGCGTACGCATGGATAAGCAGGGTGCCAATAGTATTCAGAGTAATAAAAAAGAAAAACCACAAGGCCCACATATAAAGAAAAACCTAAGACATCAGAACCCTAAAAAAACATTCCCTCTTCTCCTAACCTGTTGCCGCGGCGCCGCATGGAGAGACCGAAACCACCGGCGATAATTCCGCCGGTTCCCACGCGAGAGGGAGAGAAATCCGGCGCGGTTTGCGCCGTCTTCCATGGAAGGTGAGTTCGGGCTGAGAGAGTGTGAAGGAGAGGAAAGAGAGGAACGAATCCTTCTCCCTCCATTCGTTTTCGATTTCGATTCCCTACCCTGATCCACCATTGTTTTCCATTTTTCTGGTTTCGGGTTTATTGTCATTTTTTAGCTTCCATTCAAACAGAAAGTAAAATACATGGTTTCTGGTTTTGTCATTTTTTAGGACTGGTTCTATTATAAACGTGGAAGCAAATACGTAAAACGCTGGAATATATCAAAAGCTACTAAACAATAACTTCATGAGTTTAATATTAACTCAATAACATAAACACTACTAATATGCCTTCCCAACACTGTTTTCTTGACTCTGGAAAAGTGAGACTATAATTGTTTGACTATTTCCCTTTTTAATGGAACTCGCGTTTTTTGAACAAAACAAACATGAGAAGAAACAACTTTTCTTCCTAATCCTTTAAATTCTAAACTATTTACAAGCATGAGGATTTCCTTATTTAAGCCCTAGTACTGGTTTTGGTTTGAACAGATCCATACAACAATGAACAGATAAACATATTATTTGGAAATTTATTCAAACAGAAAGTAAAATATAATGGAACGTAAATGAGTATTTTTATGCATCCGAATAACTATTTGGGTCTATTACGGTACCAACCTAAACTTCCACCTCTGTGAATCCTACTTGCTTATGACCGAATCGCTACTCGCTATTGTGCTTTCTTTACGATCATACGTCTCTTTCTCTAGATCTCAAAAACAACAGAACTGTGTTTAGTGGACTAGGGTTTCGATGTGAAACTCTAATCCTATTTGGGTGATTTTAGCAGTAGTTTTCTGCCTTTTTTTTCTGTTTCTTACTGCTATTAGACCGCTTATTTATAGTATAATACTAGGTTAAGGCATTTATTATTTTTAATCAGGCTTTGACCCAATTTCAGGTTGGAACCCAGGCCCAATAGCAGTTGTAGCAGCTTGGAATGCTGCTTGAAACCCTAATTTGCTATTTATTTTTGTATTTTCGGATTTGTTATTTTTTGCATTTTTAGTATCATTTATTTTTGTATTTTTGGACTTATTTGACTCTTAAGTGCTTCTAATTTGTAAATAAACTAAGTAGAATTATTTTTGATATTTTTTGGACTCTTAAACACTTTTAAACTGTAAATTAAACTAAATAGAATTTTTGGATTGCATATATGCTTAAATAAATTAAATAAACAAAATAAGAATAAAAAATAATAAGAAAAAGGAGTCCGGCCAAATACAAAGACGAGAACGGGCCGGACTCGACAAATACGCTAAAACTAGACCAGAAATAAAAGAAATGGGCGCGTTAACTAAGAAACCACAAAGTTAACTCAGAATCGCATTATTAAGTCTGAATTTAAACCAAATTTTGAGAAAAATGCCTTTAGGTAGACCTATTCACGTACGACCAAACTCGAATACGGATATTAAATTGAAGAACGCACGAAAAGATCGATCATTCTCGTGCGTGCCTAACTTAAACAACGGCGTTTCGATTTAGCTGAACGGAGTGACTGGAATTGGTATGGGTTGGTAACCGAGATTCTTCACTAATAATTCTCGTAATCATGTGACTCCGAAACACGCCCCTAATAAAAATAGACGACTAAAGCAAGAAAAAGAAGACTGACAAAATTGGGGTATAATAGCTGCCCCTCTTTATTAATATTTTACTAGAAAGTGCTGAGCTCTAGAACTTTCGTAGTAGAAATAGGAATAAAGATAAGATAGACGCTAATTTTGTCCGTTTTAAGGGGGAAGTGGAAGGTTTGAGAGATAAGAGGGAGTGGTTAATACTTGGCGCATTAACCGAGAGTTGCATGAAGGGTCAACAAGGACCTGAAGGAGCACTAAGGCTCTGAAGGACCACTCAGGGTCTGGAAGGCTGCCTAGGCCTTAATTGAAGGACCATCGTGGTCTGAAGGAGCGCAACTAGCTACGGTACTAGTAAAACGGTCTGAGGGGGCCTTTATATTCGAGCGGCCATGATGGGTCAAGATCAGGTCTAGAACTGATATGTTGACCATGAAGGACGTCCACTGTGTCTTAGGCTGACACAACTAGTCTGAAGGACCACTCGGGGTCTGCGAAGGTCCGTCGGGCTCGACTCCGACGTTGCGACCTGGGCCACTTAGGGCACTGAAGGAGCGTAGTGCTCTGAAGGACCACTCGGGGTCTGAGGGATCAACCTGGTGATCCGTGATATGATATGGGATTAATTTGGGAATGAAACATAGGGACCGACACTTAACGTATCAATCTGAAAACTTAGTACGTGCATTCAAAAATGAAAAGGTAATCTTCATTTGGCGTATTTAGTAATGCAATGAAATTGATATGCTCGTATGTGATGTATGCACATGTAATGATTGACATGTGGTGGGATGATGAATGAAATGCGGGATGACACCTTTGTTTTGCCTTTTGATTCTTTTCGGCATTCTTTTTTTGAAATTTTTTTTTTTTGACAATCTCTTTTTGACTGGTTTCATCAACTCGTGGAACTTCCGGTGTGAGAGATGAAGCCTTTTTGTGTATTTGTATTGCTGGATTGACATGCTGGTGATTGGTGATTCATTCGAAGTGATCTTAAGTGCATTTGTTCATTTCATGTGATGAGAGATTACGTCCTTTATGTGATTTCCAAAAATTTCGTAACAATCGTAATGCTTATGATATGCCACATGTTTCACAATTCAGTATCCTTTATCATAAAACATCATTTCAAAAAGAGGGAGAATGAAAGAGAATGGAAAGTGTTTGATGTTATTATTGGAAGCCGGGTATGCAGAAGGCACACTGACTGAAGATTATATCAGTGACCGAGTTGAAAGAAACAAAAGAGCAAAAAAATACTAAGCAGATTTGTTGGTAGCTAATCTTCTTGAGATAACGCCATCGGCTACTCATGTTCACAACCTTGATCCCCTCATTGTCCGACTTTCAGAAGTGCTGTTTGTCTCAGCACTTTGGTCCAATCTCTTGACCCTAATTTTTGCCTGGATCGCCCTTTTGGGTTTTCGATCCATCGGGTCGCTCTAACTTTTGCCTAGGCCGCCCTTTTGGGTTTTTGACCTAGCGAGCTTATTCTTGCTTGGCTCATTTTTCTCTTTTTCATATATCAATTTTTCCTTGACTGCATCTGAGTTGATTGGGAGGTCTTCACCGTCGTGAGAATTAAGGCTCTTCCAGAGAACGATTTCTTCACCACGTAAAGTTCTTCGTGATTCGAGGTTGAGAATCCTTTTGGATAGGTAAGGTTCCTTGGCACCAGGTCTCTTTCTTGAAATTGTCGAAGACAAGCTTTCTTAAGATTTCTTCTTTCTTATCTGATACAGCTGGTCATGACATGGGGCAACCATTTAGTTTGATGAGGTTTAATGAGAGCACTTCTTTTGTTGCGTTGGGTTGCCCCTGTTGAAGTGTGACATGAGGTCTAACTCCATGTGAGGCCAAAGGGAGTGTTTGCGTATCGCATTCTGCGGGATTTCTTTGATATTCTTTGTTTATTGCTGCAACTGCCTCATTCACCTTTGGGAGGTATGGGGAGGGACTATGACCTGAGGTCTACAAACAGCTCTGCCGCCATTGTTTGTGACGATCCTTTTTTGAAGGCCGTAAGGGCAGACTAAATTTTAACAATCACAGATCTTGTCACACCGGTGGGCGTTTAATGACGTCGACCCAATCAGACAAGATTCGAATGAATTTTCTTGGTTCGTTGTCCTTAATTGTTGTATTCTTTTCGTTTCCTTTCGTGCCCAAGTTAGTAGATTCAGTTGTTTCCAGCTAGATTCTCATGGGGCCTCCCAGTTATCTTCAACATTTTCCTCAGTCTGATTAATGAGGTGATCAAGGTTATGATATGAGTTACCGATATTGCTATTTTCAAGAATTTTGATCTGCATTAGTTGGAAATGAAAACAGATAGAGGAGAAGGCAAAGCGAACAAATGAGAGAGATAGAAGGAGAAATTTTTAGAGTATTCAAAATGCTATTTTATTAATAATGATACCGAAATGAAACATGTGTGCCCTTATTGAAATGTCCTAAGGCCTTGGGCAGAGCCATAGGATTTGCATTACAGAAAATTACTTTGAATTGAAAATCACAGAAAAAATTAACAGTCTCTGGGTTCTTGAGCTCTTTATCTGCAGGAGGAAAAGCGCACATGATTGACGACACCAACTTCTATTTAATCATCACCTTCCTTAAAGTTCAACTGCTTTGTGTCAATGAGGCCTTGAACGATGTGCTTTAAGGGATAACAATTTTCACCGAGTGACCGATCGCCTCCAAAGGAATTCACACAGTAGCTTTTGGGTCGTGTCCTCTTGGGAATGGAGGCTGAACTGGTCTCATCTGACGAGGAGAAATCAAATTGTGGCTGATAAGTTGGCTGCACAGGTCAGTGTATAATGTGGGAATGGGTCGTATTGGGAGGACCCTTGATGGCTTGATGCTGCTGGGGAATTATAGTGCGAATCTCCTTGATTTTTTACTATGGCGTTGACTTCCCCCTTCTTCTTATTGAACATTGTAGGAGTTCTGTCAGAATTATGAGTGATCTTCCCAGTTTTCATTGCATTTTCTATTCTTCCTCCTATGGTAACCATGTCTGAGAAGTTTGAAATACTCCCCCTATCAGTTTGTCATAGTAGGGGGATGGAAGAGTTTCCATGAACATGGCAACCATTTCTTTTTCTAATAGAGGTGGTGCTACCTGTGCGGCCAACCCTCTCCAGCGCTGGGCATATTCCTTGAAGGACTCGTTGTCTCTTTTGGTCATATTTTGCAGTTGTGTCCTATCAGGAGCCATATCGATGTTATATTTGTATTGTTTGAGAAAAGCATCGGCCAGATCTTTCCAACATTGGACATGAGCACGTTCCAACTGCGTATACTAGCTCAACGCTTCCCCAGCTAGACTGTCTTGGAAGTAATGAATAAGCAGCTGATCATTGCGCCGCAAAGCCAGAGCCATTTTTCTCTCGATACATAGTCGGGTGACTAAGAGGACATGTTGCCCCTCGATACTTATCAAAGTCTGGCACTTTGAACTTATAAGGAATGGCCACATTGGGTACGAGACATAGGTCATATGCGTCCCTTATTTCCACATTGGATCCTTCCACAGCTCTTAGACGCTCTTCTAGCATTTGCAGCTTATCTCTAGCTTGAGGATCTTCAGCCTGGCAGCCATGATAAAGACCACCCATATTGTGAGGAACAGGGCGAGTATGATTCTTGAAGTCAGGTTCGAGAACTTGAGAAAGCCCTTTGGTGGTGTCAGAAGTTTTGTGCTGAATTTGTTCCGTCTCATCACCAACATTGTTTCCTGCTATTCCATCTTGATTTTGTGCAGCAACCCCAGAAATTTCTTCTACATTGACAACACCCATGGTCGGAGGCGTGTAATCTGGTGGTAGACCCCATTGAGGCCATTGCACACCCTGAGTGTTGGGACCAGAGTTATGTGAACGGGGTATGTTTGTGGCCTGGTTATTGGTGCCCCCAGCCGAAATGTTGTCTCCCGCATTCTTCTCGGTGAGAAGCTTCAAAATCTCGGTCATCTGATCTTTCAAACCCAGCATGTCATTCATTTGTTCCTTTAGCTTTTCGATGTCATCCTTCAACACTTGATTGTCTTGGTTCTCGACCATGTTCCTTGCTTGAGAGCGAGTCCAATAACGATGTTGATGAACCAGCTTGCCTTTTTTCTGTTTTTTTTTCAATGCATGATGTTAGTATGAAATGTAAGTGTAATGGTAATGTATGCGCATGAAATGTATGTGTATGAGATGTATGTGTATGAGATGTATGTGCATGAGATGTATGTGCATGAGATGATAACATATGATTTGATTTTATCACATTGGGGAGTTATAAACTTTTATTTGGAGAATAAAGAACAAAATTAGATTTTGACTTTAGCATGCATGACTTCTCTCCAAAATAGAACTTTTAACTCCTTGATGGTCATAAAATGCGTGCAACAATAGATGTTTATTTTCTGTATGCATGTGGCATATTTTCTAAAAAAGTAGTAAAAGAAGAAAAAAAATGATTTTTAGTTTTTTTTGATTTTTTTCCGATAAAAGACGGTATGCATAAATATTTGTTTGAATGCAAGGGTATAAAGCTCCTTTGTGACCCTAGAAGAGTGCCCTATGGAGTGGGTCTAAAGTTTCTTTTTATAGTGGACCCCACAGAGATAGTTCTAAAGAATCCTACACATGGTCCCTAGAGCCAAAGACTCCAGTCAAGAACACTGACCCCAGCAATAGGCAAGCTATTAGAAGGGATAGCATCCTCAAAAGGAATCAAACTCTCGGTGAGATTTTCGTGACCACCCAACGAGACGTACGTCCCGCAGGCCATCACTTCACAACCTCGTTCTAACTTAGGTTTATGCTCGAGTCCGGGTAGAGGACTTTTCTCACGTGTGTGAAGTGTAGAAGTGAAGTGTGTGTAGGAGAAATTTAAAAAACAACCCAAAAGCTGCAAACAGACAAACAAACATATATACAAAAATTGTCTTCTACCCTAGGGTTTACACAGATAAATAACATAATTATGCAAAAGCAAATAAATAAATAAAAGGGTAAAAATTGAATTAATCCTAAATTATTTAGACTAGGTTTTGACTCTCTAAAAATAAATAAGTCCCCAGTGGAGTCGCCAGCTGTAGCGACCGAAAAATCCGGGAATGGATTCTTCGAAAGGTTCTTTAGGAAGCCGCCACCAAATTTAGTTTAAGGGCAAATTCGGAAAATCCCTTTAGATTTTGGACGAGGCATTATTAGGGTTCGGGAGTCGTTATGTGTGGGGAAGGTATTAGCACCCCACGACATCCCATTGTCTAATTAATTTAAGATTTATTTAATAATTACCCTTTTATTCGTGGGAAAAAAATACTTATTTAAGTTTTTGGTTTTTTTAGTGCTTGACAAGAGTTGAGTCTTGCTCCTACGTACCTCCGGATGCATTGGAGGAATCAAAGATACGTAGTTCTTCCTGAAAAAGGTTTATGGGTTGGTGTTTTTTAGTGTAGGGGTCTTAGGATTCCTTGAACCAGCATGTACCATCGATTCTAAAGCGCTACTAACCCGGGATTGTACAACCGACTTAGTCCCTACTTTTTGAAAATGATTTTTGAAATTTTGAAAAGAGTTGTGAGATGGGTTGATTTTAAAATAGGTATTCTAGAACTCTGAGAATCTGCATGCCCATTAGTTCTAGAACGCTGACTAACCCGGTTGTACAACCGACTTAGTCCCCTATTTATGGAAAAATGATTTATTTATATTTTATTAAGTTTTTTGTAGGATTATTTAACTGTACAGCTCATTGGTCCTAAAATGATGACTAACCCGGTTGTACAACCGACTTAGCCGTTTATTTTTAGAGAAAAATAGTTTATTTGTATTCGTTAAGTCTGCAGGGTTACTGAACTGTACAGCTCATTGGCCCTAAAATAATGACTAACCCGGTTGTACAACCGACTCAGCCGTTTATTTAATTTCGAGAGAAAAAGTATTTAAATTTGAATTGGAAAAGAATTAAAATGGAAGAAGGGGTGAAAATTGTAAAATGAGGTTTTATTAGTCGCAGGGTGTTGTATAATTAATAAAGGGTGCAAAAAGAAAAGCCTGGCGCAGATCTCGGGAGCCTGAAATGCGGAAACGGGCTTAAATTGGGGGGAGGCGTACGCATGGATAAGCAGGGTGCCAATAGTATTCAGAGTAATAAAAAAGAAAAACCACAAGGCCCACATATAAAGAAAAACCTAAGACATCAGAACCCTAAAAAAACATTCCCTCTTCTCCTAACCTGTTGCCGCGGCGCCGCATGGAGAGACCGAAACCACCGGCGAGAATTCCGCCGGTTCCCACGCGAGAGGGAGAGAAATCCGGCGCGGTTTGCGCCGTCTTCCATGGAAGGTGAGTTCGGGCTGAGAGAGTGTGAAGGAGAGGAAAGAGAGGAACGAATCCTTCTCCCTCCATTCGTTTTCGATTTCGATTCCCTACCCTGATCCACCATTGTTTTCCATTTTTCTGGTTTCTGGTTTATTGTCATTTTTTAGCTTCCATTCAAACAGAAAGTAAAATACATGGTTTCTGGTTTTGTCATTTTTTAGGACTGGTTCTATTATAATCTAAACGTGGAAGCAAATACGTAAAACGCTGGAATATATCAAAAGCTACTAAACAATAACATCATGAGTTTAATATTAACTCAATAACATAAACACTACTAATATGCCTTCCCAACACTGTTTTCTTGACTCTGGAAAAGTGAGACTATAATTGTTTGACTATTTCCCTTTTTTAATGGAACCTGCGTTTTTTTTGAACAAAACAGCATGAGAAGAAACAACTTTTCTTCCTAATCCTTTAAATTCTAAACTATTTACAAGCATGAGGATTTCCTTATTTAAGCCCTAGTACTGGTTTTGGTTTGAACAGATCCATACAACAATGAACAGATAAACATATTATTTGGAAATTTATTCAAACAGAAAGTAAAATATAACGGAACGTAAACAGAGTATTTTTATGCATCTGAATAACTATTTGGGTCTATTACGGGTACCAACCTAAACTTCCAGCCTCTGTGAATCCTACTTGCTTATGACTGAACTGCTACTCTGCTATTGTGCTTTCTTTCGACTGCGGCTGTCTCTTTCTCTAGATCTCAAAAACAACAGAACCGTGTTTAGTGGACTAGGGTTTCGATGTGAAACTCTAATCCTATTTGGGTGATTTTAGCAGTAGTTTTCTGCCTTTTTTTTTCTGTTTCTTACTGCTACTAGACCGCTTATTTATAGTATAATACTAGGTTAAGGCATTTATTATTTTTAATCAGGCTTTTACCCTATTTCAGGTTGGAACCCAAGCCCAATAGCAGCTGTAGCAGCTTGGAATGCTGCTTGAAACCCTAATTTGCTATTTATTTTTGTATTTTCGGATTTGTTATTTTTTGCATTTTTAGTATCATTTATTTTTGTATTTTTGGACTTATTTGACTCTTAAGTGCTTCTAATTTGTAAATTAAACTAAGTAGAATTATTTTTGATATTTTTTGGACTCTTAAACACTTTTAAACTGTAAATTAAACTAAATGGAATTTTTGGATTGCATATATGCTTAAATAAATTAAATAAACAAAATAAGAATAAAAAATAATAAGAAAAAGGAGTCCGGCCAAATACAAAGACGAGAACGGGCCGGACTCGACAAATACGCTAAAACTAGACCAGAAATAAGAGAAATGGGCGCGTTAACTAAGAAACCACAAAGTTAACTCGGAATCGCATTATTAAGTCTGACTTTAAACCAAATTTTGAGAAAAATGCCTTTAGGTAGACCTGTTCACGTACGACCAAACTCGAATACGGATATTAAATTGAAGAACGCACGAAAAGATCGATCATTCTCGTGCGTGCCTAACTTAAACAACGGCGTTTCGATTTAGCTGAACGGAGTGACTGGAATTGGTATGGGTTGGTAACCGAGATTCTTCACTAATAATTCTCGTAATCATGTGACTCCGAAACACGCCCCTA